>OX376317.1:9799201-11100259 GCA_947369225.1 Hofmannophila pseudospretella | reverse complement strand
AAGACGTTTTTTACAGTCGTAGTATTTTATTAAATAAATGTCCAATTCTTTATTGATGATATTGTATAGATGTGCCGATTGTTTTGAAAACTGACGACTAGCAAAAGTGGTCCTTACTGCAGTTGTTTGGGCCACCATATGTATCCTACGTTTTGTCAATATAATAGGGTCAGGGATCAAGGATTTATGCCTTTTGAGCGTAGTATGCAATATGTAAAGTTGTCTAATAGAAAGCAGATCACAATAACGATACAGCTGATACGTTGGAAATCTGTAGGGTTTAAAAAACATAACTTTCAAAAGAGCTCTCATAGTCACTGTAACAATAAATATATATGTAGTATTGTTATTAATAGATGTTTTGAAGTTGATAATTCAAGTGGAAAACTCGAGAACAATTAAAGAGTTTTTCAAGCAGCCTCCCAATTTATAAAGGACGCTCGCGGAATGGAGGAAAATGTTTCGTTGTCTTTTTGGAACAAGGAAGATGGAGGGACGGACGCGACAGGCAATTTTTTTAAATCTCATTAATTTGGTTATTTATTTTTTTACGCTTGTTTTGCGTACTGAGACTGATTGTGACAAATCGTATCTTTAAATGTGCCACTGGGCAGGTGCACGGGCGGGAGGCTGAGTTTTGTTTATAATTTTTAACGGCCGTGGTTGGAAATTGAATGGATAACGATAAATCAGTAAACCTAACTTAGATAACTTAGATACCGCACTCGCAGAGCAAACTACCTATGCACGCGCCCACCAAGAACAAATTATGGTAAAAGAAATATAAGATTTGAAGGAGCACAACTATATAACAATCTACCGGCAGATATCAAAAATACAAAATCTTTCGATTTATTTAAAAGACAAGTGAAAGACCATTTTATCACTGACTTGTCTTTGATATAGTACTTTTTGCAACTACCCACATATCAACATTTATTTAAGTTTTAAGTTTCTCTTTTAAGTGAAATGTAATTTCTTGGAGAAATTAAATGATCTTGAACCACAACTTTTCTAGAAGTTATTGGAGTTATGGATTTTCAAATAATATTATTTTTCATTTTCTCTGAATTCCTGGACGGTACACCGGTACATTTCAATCAAATCGGCGAGAAATGTAAACATACTCGTAATGTTAATTCATAATTTCACGATTAGGTCGGGGGTATAACGAAAATAAAGTCGAAAGGGTTTGTTCAGATCCTAACATCTATTGTTCTTCGACTTTTTGATTTTCCCAATTTTATTTTTATACAAATCGATCAAGTGATCATTACAAAATATACGGAGAACAATACATACAGAATAAGTGCGAGTAAAAGAATTTGAACTCGATTTTGCGAAAATCAAAAAGTCGTAGAATAAAAGTTGTTCAGTAAGGAAACTGAACACGCCCCTTTTTAGGATTGGTTTATAACATTCTGTACCTATAGGTATGTAAGTATTAGCTAAAATATATACTAGGCACGCGCTATGTGAGGACATGGAATGTCGTAATGTCAGTTGTATGAAAGGGAAAAGGGAAGATCTTCCTGGTGATCGCTTGTGCCTGGTGAGCAGATGTCCTATTCCAACTATGGATGTTTGTAACTCGTATATATGCGAAATCCCAGGAAAATTTAGATAGCGCGTTCTACACCGATGTGAGTAGGTACTAATCGTAGTAGCGCGTCGTGCGTCGCCACAGTACCTATAATGCGCACACACATCGTTTTACAACTAGCTCTCAAAGACTAGCTTAAGTTTAGGTAATACAAGGTCACCGTCACGCTAAAACTTACCACTTATCGTCGCCTTCAAGGTGGTAGGTGCCGTCTCCGTTGAGCCTGTAGCAGGCGCGCACCAGTGCCGCCTGCGCCGAGTCGCACTTGACCAGCAGATCGAAGGTCTCCGCCGGGATCTCGAACGGCAGCACTGGCAGGTACGGTGACGTGTCACCACCAATAATACACTAACAAAGAAACGCGTTTTTTAACATTAGTTTTGTGAGCCTGGACTCAGCAGTGCGACGAATTATACACTATGAAAAAAATTTACAAAGAGTAAGAGATATTTTTATATATTTTATATTTTATTTATTAAGGAACGCAAACAGTTTACAAATAGATAGAAATACATATAAACAAAAACAAAAATTACACAGAAACAAAAAGGGTTCACAAATATTCAAAAGATCCTAAATACCTACTGATTATGTTAGAACGATTTCGTTGATAGAATAGGTACATGACTTTTTTTTGTTGCATCAATCAACTTACGTGGACATACTGAAGATGGATCTGAAATCCGTTTATCGATATCTCAACTAACATCAGCGATATTAATGGTTAAAGTTAGTAGAGGGAGGGATGCTCCGTCCCTTTCTAGCAAAACAGTCTTAATATGTAGCCAAGGTCCTGTTTGTATGGCGCTACTTAGGAGTGACGTCACACTATAGTGACGCCATCTCTTTCTTCCGTCTGATTTTTGATTGCCTGTTTTCACATTTGACCATCAATTTATGTCTTTTCTTAATTTTTATGAAATGCATTTAAAGATTAGTTATGCTTATGTAATTTCACGCAGCAAATAATAGCATTTTTAAGGTATAAGGAGAGCAGACGACGAAAACCGGCTACCTGATTGTAAATGATCACCATCGCCCAAAATATACAAGCCATCTCACCTCACAATAAAATTATTTGAGGGTTTTAGGTGCTGCACTGCTAACCTCGAGGAGTTAGACGGAGTGCCTCATGTGCCGGTAATTACGTTGGTTGTCTTAGAAACAACAACAACACAACTAGAAATAGGTAAAAGGGTGATGGTACCACCAAAGGCTGGCTGACTGCAGTCATACCACATTCAAAGTTCAAGTTATTGTATTTGTGTTGATAAGTGTACAGTTTGAGATTTAATCGAAGGTTTTTGACAGATGGTCTACTATAGCTTGTGGTCGACTGTACATACAATTGAAGTATCATTTTCAAAAGAAGTAAAGACGCAAATTTTTGGCAGATTATGAAGCACTCTTTACTGAATTCTTTTCGTTGACATTTTTTTTCACTATCAGTCACGTCTCAGTTTTAATTTTCTGTGTGATTCGAGAAAGGGAGCTGACTTTCGCTTGCATTAAGCTCTCTGTAAGAAAATGTTTGCTCTCTGTAAGAAAACACCTTTGCTTGGTACCTAGGGCCTCATTTGTGATATCTGGTGGCGTTAAATTATCGAGTGAGAGTCACTAGAATTTCACGTAAAACGAATAATGGCACTAGCGTTCACTGAGCAACTTTTGAACGGCTACGCATGCACAAAAAGATGCGCAATATTGCTTTCATTGATTGTTCCAAATCAAAATTTACGGAGTAATAGGTCACTTCGCGTCCCTAACTATCACATACAGAAAGAATAGCTACCTAGTAAGAGTATGTGCAGCATTTAAACACATAAGCAACAACCCTACTATAGATCTTTTCAATAGTACTCCTGATTCCGTAAAATCCTTATTTACTAACGAGTTTGCCTTTTTGTAGTACCTACATCGTATCTAGATTAAGAGTTGTTTTGTTATTAATATAACATTAACTGTGGAAGCTTTATAAATAGCTTTTAATTTTATATATGCATATGTAACTTGTAAATAAGGCTGTATAACTACCCAAATAAAAAATAAATAAAAAAAATATGACAGGTTTGATGAAAAAATGTAGTTTGTATGAATAAAGGTACTTTAAGTATATCGCTGGGTTTGAATTGTCGTGATAAGTAATTCTTTTATCAGAAAAACAAAAATTAAAAGCCGTACAATTTTCAAAGCTACCCAATTTCCGTAAAAGGACCCAAAATCCATCGATAACTTCGTTGTCTCACCGAGACGGGCAAAGGAAATTGAGCGTACAGCCTCTACTTTTTTTTAAAGAGAGAATCTCGCTCATCCGATGAGCTTTTTTCGATATCGCAGAGACTTACGAGAAAAGAATAAATAAGATCAGTAAAGAATTTCAGTAAATACCAGAGTAGTTACGCCGAGCGAGGCACACTCGTTATAACCCCAAAGATATACGATCGCAGCTTTCTCTACATGTTTGAAACTACTGATCTGATTTGAATAATTGTTTATTACCTAAATACAATATCAAATATCTTAGTTATGATAATGACTACATCAAAATATTACATGAATGTCAACATCCTTAGTCTAATAAACCGCCCCGAGTCGCACCCGGCGCGGCGGCGGGAAGGTGCTCACGCTGGCAGCGTTTCCACGCTGAATAGCCAGCGAGATGCGCCGCACCAGGTACGACTCGGCGCTTATTACTATATCTAACTTGTAGAACTAAGTACAAGTACAGGTAAATAGAGCAATCCAGCACGGCGAACTAATACTGATAGACAAAATAGAGCCTGCTCGTGTTAACGAGAGACGGGGCGTGCGAATATATGTACCTCGCACGGCGAGCGATGGAATAGAGCTGAAGTTCTTTACTGATCTTATTTCTATTAGTGCTTACGAGAAAGTATCCGGCCTTTGATGTCTGATTACAGCAGCGTATCTCAGAGAGATGATGTCGGAGCAGCGCTGGATTAGTTTCGTCGCCGCCGTCACTGCCATAGTGCATGTCCACAAACTCGATCTGATACGGATAAGACAGGCAAACATGAAAAAAATGAAAATGATAAAGTTTATTCACTTATTACAAGGCACAAAAATAGGACCTCCGACTTACAAACTAGGTCGTAACCTGTATCTTGGAAGTCGGGACTCCGTCGCACTTTCCGTGCAAGCATATTACAATTTAAAACATTACATTAGTGTAACTATATACTAAACCTAAAAGGAATTTGGAACAAGTTAATCAAAAGGAATTTAGGAAAGATAATGTTTAAGAATGTGTGAAGGTGGGGGTGTGTTAGGTTGTGTGGGAGTGTGTAATAATGTAAGTGTGCATCTGTAGTGTAGGGTGAGTGAACATAAGCATGGCACATGAAGAATGACTAACGTCAATAGTTTTTTTTATTTATGACTAAACATACGTTTGATCTCAATGTCATCTCATTATAAGCGACAATTAGAACAGAATAGAATAGGATCACATTTATTGCCAAATACATTGTAACAAATTTTACAAAAAAACATTAAAATTTAATGTAGATGCAGATACTTATCTACTACGTAAGTATCTATGCATATTTGGCAAAAGGGAGGAAAATCAGCAAACGCTGACATAATCTGGTACCAATTATGCAGCGCTGTTTTTCATTTCATCCCTTATCCCAAGATGTTAGTGGGAGCGATAGTCTTGTGGGTAAAAAATAAATTATAAAATATCAAAAAGATTAAATATGTTAAGAATTTGCTAAAAATAAATAAATTGCACTAATGACCTGTGACACATAGTGTGTGTGTGTGTGTGTGTGTGTGTGTGTGTGTGTGTGTGTGTGTGTGTGTGTGTGTGTGTGTGTGTGTGTGTGTGTGTGTGTGTGTGTTGTGTTTGTGTGTGGATGTGGGTGGGTGTGTGTGTGTTGTAGACAGGAGATGAAGTCATAATTTGATTTAGTAAATCACTTATTACAGTTGACTGTATGACAACGTTGTTGTAAGTATGTATTATCTGTACCTATCTACACAGCGAAGTTTCATATTTTTGTTACACGGAAAACTGATTCCCGTTAATTGATTTTTAACTTTAGCTAGGCTCAAAATACCGACCGACGTGGCTTTGACTGAAATATCAAAATGTTCACGTTCTATTTTCGGTTCATGTTCGTTTCAATTTCCAACTTTTTAATTCAATTTTCCTTTGAAATTCATTTTCAATATTTGAACAAGTGGAGCTTTTTCTGAAAAATGGTGATATTCCTATTATTATGTTATATGGTCATGACGGGGTCCAATTATTACATTTTGTTATTATTAGCAATGTATTTAGTACTTTTGTATTTATACACTCTTTTTATTAAGAAATAAGAAATTATCTACCTTTATTTTAATGAAATCATTTCCTTCTAACCCCTTCAAACTCAAAATAAAATCATCAAATTTTACAGAGAAAATCATAAGTGTCAAGAACAGGTCTTAATATAGAGCCAGATCAGGTCTCGGCGTCGTGACTAGTGACCCAAAAACTACAGTATCCGTGACCATTCAAAACAAAATACGGTCAAAACTCTAGATGTATCTATAGCGATACGTCGAAAAATGTTAAAATCGAATAAGGGTATAATACCCCGAATAAATGCATCATGAAGGACCTCTAAAGCGCTTATTACACTATAAACTGAATTCAGGATCCTACATAATTACGTTCCTAATTAGATGAGCTTCTAAAATACACCCTAAATGCTATTAACCTTCCTAAACTAGGAGACTAACTCATTTATGAAGATTCAATAAGTGCGCTACATGTCTAACAGTGAGTTACTATAGAAACGTCCTTATACTTAAGGCTTCCTTAAGTCTTGTGTCATATTTACCTAGAGCTACTGCGTAGAAAAACTTGTTAAATCTATTAGGGACGTTACTACAACTAACTGTAAATACGAACTCAAGAGCCCCTAAACTAACCCAATAAATACCTATTAAAATTTAACTCTGTAAAATCCGTGTAAAATGCAATTCAATTCTCGGGTCACGTTCAAATCTCGTAAACGCAGTGCACAAGTGACTTCGTGACGTCACAGCTTCAGTCGCAGCTGCTCTGCTACAGTCACAGCTGCATTTTCTACGAATATTGTATTCGGGCGAAGCGCGCACAGATATTTCACTCTACTCATGTTCCACGAATTCAGAGTTGAATGTGAAACTTTGAATATGACATATTCGTACAGCTTAGTTCATTAAAATTTGCAAGCTCGCAACGTGAATTGAAATGAAAACTTTTTTGGCAGAATTTCTATAGAGTCACTGTTGTAACTTTTTAATTAAAAATGTAGCATGCAATCGCATGGACATGTCGTACAGACGTACAGTGAATTTATAGCTACAAGGGGAACCTTAACATCTTCCTTAGTTTTTGAGGAAATCACAAATATATTATTTATTTATTAATTTTAATTATTATTTATAGATAATTTTAGTTTCTTTATTAAATCACAGTCGTATTTTACCGTTTTGCATATAAAAATGTTCGTAATTTTTATAGTTCGTAAAATTAAAATGGAAGAGAGAGTTTTCATTTCAAAATTATTAAATTGCCGAAAGGTTTGAGTACGGCTATCAATCAACCCCTTACATCGTAAGTACGTGAAATAAAATAAACTCGTAAAACCATACTCTAACAAACTGAAGGTAAAGTGATAAACTCAGAAATTTGTCATCTTTTGTATATCAAAATACTGGAAACTTCCACTTTTGTTTAACTTACTACATATTATTACGCTATTAAAAAGTCTTTGTCGATCTTCCCTCAAACTTAAACTCTATCAATCTTTCCTAAAATAACTTCACAATCATTCTTCCCTAAATACTCGTTCCAATTCCAACTGTAAAGTCTCACAAAGTTCCTGTATGTGGCGTCAGTTAAGTTTCAAGTTGTCTGTCCTTCTGAGATGTTAGTGCTAGGCTAAACACGAGGCAGTGAGAAGTTTGTTTTGCCACTTGCCACTGAAATGTGGCGACAAACTTTGTTGTTGATACTATGTGGCAAATCGTATTATCGTAACGACTAGATGTAGGAACTCGACTGTACCGGGGAAGACACATCAAGCTATATTCTGCTGTGGAACCTTGTCGCAATAAGTTAAAGCGACAAAATACCAAAGGCTTATACCCTGCGTTGGCACTGTGCAATATTTACCGGCTGCGGGAAACGGATATAATGAGAAACCATTTGCATTACTGACCTAGGAGATCATTAATAATAACTTGTTTATTAATGTTACTTACGATAGGCACCTTGCCTTAGGGATGTTGACTATTTTTTTATTTATTTAAAATCGATTCGTCGCGAAATGTCAAAGACTAAATGTGTATTTAGACTCAAAATTACGTCCAAATCTAAACTTTTTTATAATTAATTTAGTCGCACAACAATTAGTACAAAAAATAGGGTGGGGCTGTGTCGGCGCGCACGGCCGTTGGTTTAACGTGAAACGTCTATCACAGCGAGTGCTCGCGCCAGCATTCCCACCGAGCTCGCCGCCGCGTTACCTTTGCAACGCTGCCGAAACCGTTCCGCTCGCTCGACGCCGGATATTGGGGTACCTGTGCGTGGCTCATAACCTCCTCTTTGCAACGATATACTTGATCTATATTTTAGACAAGCTCTTGCACGTGCTAAGGCCGATATATTGAATTTTCAATATTTTGCACTTTCACTTTAAGTTTCTACATATAAATATTATTCAAAATACATTTATTATTACTTAATTCGATCGAGCTCGATAAACTCTTTACACAGACACCCGAATCATGCCCGAGTCATGAGTTATACTCAATCGTAAAGAGCGCGAACGTCGGTTTTGGCCATTAGGTCTCCGCGCCCATCCCCGTCGCCCCGCTAGCCCGCGACGCAAATTCAAAGTCGTATTAGCGAGCTAACTATATACGCTACATAACGACATCGCACTTACGGTTAATACATTCGAAAACTTTGAAAGGCGATTTCTCCCACTAAATATGAACTTGGGTCGATAAAAAAATTGGTCGGTTATTTTTCAATGTTATGCAATATATCTTAAAATGAATTAAAACGGAGCCTGACACTTAGGGTACTTTCCTTGTCAGTAAATTTTTATTTCACTAATGTTTTTTTGAAATTCTATATTTTTTAAATTTAATAGATGAAAATCAACAATGGACACACTTTAAACTTGGGCTTATTTCTTAATTTTGCGCAATATGATCAACCGCTCCTGTGCCTTATGGCAAATCCAATAAAAACTATCCGGTAAAAGGTAAAAACTAAGCTGTCCGACCCCCCACGCCCTAAGGAGAATATGTCAGTGACGTTACCTCAATGTATCGATCGTCGTATGTGGACTGCAGCTCCGGCCCGACCATCTCCAGGATCTGACGCCTCTCCTCGCGGAAGTCTGAAAAACGACATCTCATGAAGACTGTTGAATTGAACATTAGGATGGCTTGGAATCGTTATAGGCTACCCTCACAAATTAACTAAATGTATTTTGTTATAAGGATTCCGTTTAAGCTAACTATGTATCATACATCAAAATACTTGTGCAGCACACGCCATTACATCTGAGTTCAGTAATTTATATCATATTTCTTCAAGCTTGATATACGCGTTTCGAGAATTCAGAACCTAGCTTTTATTTGTTTCATTTAGAGCCATGTTTGGAACTTTCCCGGTTGGACTGAACAATGTTTCGTTAGTAGTTGATTGGCCGTTCTGCAGGAAACTGGAATCAGGGAATGTAATTGCACGGACCTTTAACTGCAGTGCGAGTTTTTCGTGTTGTTCGCTGAATTTCACGACGGAATTCACTAGTACGTTGTTTTTAGCTGCATTGTTGTTTGCAATTGCACGTGGAAACAAAGTTCGTAGATTTATGGTACAACTACTTTATATTTCTGTGATAATGTTAGGTAGTACAATGGTATAATGTTTTCCTGAAAGGACCGCCCACTGGTTGAATTTATTATACTCTTTGACGTGTCTAGAAACCTTGAACAAAAGCCTTTCAGGTCCTACATCGCGTTTCTTGTCTGGAAAATCATAGCGCTAAATTAAGTTTCATAATTTTAGACGGACGCCACGTACACCTCGCGGGGTAGACTACTTGTCGGTCTGCATGTAGCTTGTAGCGCTAAATGTATCTTGCAGCGCTAGATGTAGCCCACCATGGTAGACGGACGCCACGTAATACCTTGACGGCGAGCGGGCCAGGCCACTTGTCGCTCTGCATATACCTTGCTGCACTAGATGCAGCTTGCAGCGCTAGATGTAGCTTGCAACGCTAGATGTAGCCTCACCGTTGTGATGGACGCTCCGTATCATCATCAGCAGCCTACTCTAGTCCACTGCTGGACATAGGCCTCTCCCAGGGCGCGCCATTAACCGCCAGTAACAGGACGCTCCGTATACCTTACCTATACCTGTACGTAGGCTCCGTGGCCAGGCCACTTGTCGCTTTGCACATGCAAAGCTACATAGCTTGCAGTGCTAGATGTAGCTTGCAGTGCTAGATGTAGCTTGCAGTGCTAGATGAAGCTTACAGCGATAGATGTAGCCTCACCATTGTAGACGGACGCCACGTACACCTTGACGGCGCGCGGGCCAGGCCACTTGTCACTCTGCTCCGTGTAGCCCTGCAGCGCTTTTAGCACCGCGGGCTCCGGAGCGCTCATCGCGCCCCGCGCTCTTCACCTCACCCCGCACCTCTCACATTAGGCCACGACATTCTGAGGGCAAAGGATAAATATTCTTTGAGTAAAATTAAACAGTCTTGCTTGATCGTCTGATGAAATTGGCTCAGGGCTGATTTTCAGCCACAAGTGTCTTGTTTAAAAAATTGTAGCTTTTACACTATTTTCTGAAGGAGCCAAGGTCATCCACTAAGAAAATTAACCTAATTAAGTCGACAGATATTACCTATCTTGAGGCCACGTCAGTTATAGGTATATTAACTGCTCCTATACAGCTTTATTCGACATCATTTTGCTATATTATCGATAAAAACGCCATAAAATTGCCGAAACTATTTCCGATAAGTTACATAAACGGAAATAAAACGTATTGGCTAATATAGGAAGCGATGTCGCATCCAATCCATCAAGTTGTGTCAATAGCAGTTACGGAGGGGAGTTTTCTTCCATATTATTTCCATTTGTAAAACATTTGTGTACAAATGGCTGCCCGGGACGTTAGGCAAATAGCGGTGCGAGCCATCACACAAATTGGCAATTGCAAAAGTTTTCATCGGCGTAATAAGTGCGAGTATCATATTTCTGGGGTGGTGTTTGGCAGTGTTTGCCCTATAAACCTTTGCCATATAAATTCGTGCAATGTTGTTTTATTAATACATAACTTCACAGGCTATTGGAGCGGTAGATATTAAATAATTAAATCAAAACGAGTTGAAAGCCAAGCAACCTATGGCGGGGCGTCTTACATTTCCATCCACAGCCGCCATTAAAAAGCCGCAGTAAATTACATAATAAGACTATTTACTTATAGAAATAATACGAATAATAGTTTTTTTTTCTTTTTTTTTAAATGGCCTCTGCTAGTGTACACACTGCAATTTGGCCAATGATCGTGTTAGAATCTCGAAATTTTTGGCGTCTGTTTTGAAAAAAAACAGTTTACTAACGTCGAGATTACGGGAGAGTCGTATGCATCAGGAATGCCTAGTGCCTTGCATTCCAAGTGCAATTGGAGGTTAGGTTGCCGAATTCACATCATCTGTAGTTTTTCACTCCCATTTCAAGAAATAATACAAAATATATAAAATATATGAGCGTAGTTACTAATCATATCATTAATTATTTGTACGTAACTACTTACATCTATGTCGTTACTTGTTTCAATTAGTTTAACGTCCTTGTAATACTATTTAACGAGCAATCTAACAATACTATACGAACATGGTATAGATTCTGTCGTACCTCTACTGATATTTATGAAAGTGTAGGTACTCTAGATAGCGTGGTAGCGCCATTACCCGCTAAGTATATCTTATAAATCTTAGCCGCTCTCCTCTGGAGGAGCTGAGCTATAAAAAGGCGTATAATAGACACCCCAGTTGCTTTTGATTAGGGCCCTTTGTGTTCAGACAATCTGCCATGAGAATCATTTTCTTCACTATTATATTTCGACGTAATACAGTCTCGATGTAAGGCTGTTGCTTCTTTCGCTTTAAATATACTCGTACCTAACACATGAAAATGCTATCAGTTTGTACAATAGGAGATAATCCTGCAATATTTTACCACTAGAGGCGCCACTAGCACAATGATAGGTTCAAGTCAATCAACATGTAGATACGTTCCTTTCCACCGAATCTTTTTTTACCCTTCCGACTCGCGACACGCTGTCTTAGATTTTTAGGTCTGCTATTTTGAAATGGTCATATGATGTCATCACTATTTTACTATAGTTTTGAGAAATTAAATTAAATTAACCTAAATAATGACAAATGTATAATATCTTCAAAAATTACGTTTTTCTGCTTTTCTGTTTACGGAGCGTGCAAGTGGCTCCAGCCACGCAACGCTTTGCGTTTTATGACCTATTAATGGAGATGGCTATCTCTAGTCAGTCTAAACTAGATTCTTCTTCTTCTTGTGGTTAGCGACGAACCGTCAGAGTTAATGAGAATGCCCGTAGGCATCTGATAGAAGAGATTAGGTATAGCAATTTCAACTCTCATTTATAGCCGTTAAAAATTAAAAAAAGCTTGCCTGTTTCTTACCAGAAACACACTCGTGATATTATTATAGCAAAATATAGTCAGTTTTGTTTGACAAGTTCATATCTTATGAAATCAAATCAAATCAATAATCAAAAAGTATTTTGTATTCTCATCTTCTTATGACATTTTTTTGGTCAGTTTATTCTCTACTTAATACTTACAGATTACAGAAATTTTTTTTAAGTAGATACTAACTCAATCTTATTCATCATTATCATTATTATCAGTCTATTAATGTCCCCACCGTTGGGGCGCAGGCCTCCCCTTGACCAAGGGGGTACGGGCCATGATCCACCGATAGCGGGCCCAGTGCTGATTGGTGGATTTCACACACCTTTGGAAACTTTTCATTTCTTCAGACATGCAGGTTTCCCCACGATATTTTCCTTCACCGCTAGAGCAGTCGTTAAAAGTACGTAAGTCTTTAAAAAAATCCGATTAACTCATTAGTACATGGCATGTACCTCCCGCATGGGAGCCAGCGTCCTAGCCACTAGGCCACCGACGCTCTATCTTCTTCGCTACACTTAAATTGAGAAATGTGAGTGAACATTTTGTGAAACATATTATAATTTATAATAGTACCTAGGTCCTCTTCATTAATTACGCGACAAGCTTATACAAATATTAATTTGAATTTCTATGGCACAAACTTAATACCTACACCTACATGTGTAGTTTACCCAGGCTTTGGACCTTATAATACGTTACGGGACCATGGGGTTCCGAGGCCAAGGATCTGATTCGCGCAGTGGGGAGACGAATAAAGGAAAGAGGAGGTGATTCGCGGGCCCACTTTTTAGTGCAGCGCATGGTAGGAATTATGTTACCAATGTCTGCGATTCTGTGAGAAGATGAATGAATGAGCTGTAAGTTGCTGTAAAAGTTGTTTTATCTTACTATACGATACATTAAGTACTGTATTGTGTCAATGTCAAGCATATTAATTCACAGTGTCTTAGTTTTAACTGTATTACTGTGCAATTTTTTGGAATAAATAAAAAAAAAAAAAAAAAATAAACAAATTTCTTTCGTCATTCGGCGAGGGAACGCCGCGAGTATCTTATGTACTTGGGCCAGGGGACACTTCGCGGGGGGCTATTTGACTGAAATTATATTATATAATTTTACTTAGGTGTTGTAATATTTTACAACACCTATTTCCGTGGACAGCACATCGTACCAACGTATCCATTCTACGTGAACTCAAAGTCACCTCACGACTGTCCTCCGAGTGCCTTCGTAGAATTCTCGAATATTTCGGTCACATTGCCAGGAAAGACAGTGACAACCTCGAAAAACTTATTGTGACCGGAAAAATGGAAGGGAAGAGGCCTCGAGGACGTAGTCCGATGCGCTGGTCCGCCCAAATCCGCACCACCCTTGACTCTACAATTCACGACGCCATCCACACCGCCGGGGACAGAAATAAATGGAGAAAGATCATCCGCCAGAAGGTGATACCTAAAGGTGGTCACGACCCTCAGCATTGAGGATTACGACGCGAGGAGGAGGAGGTTGTAATATTTTAGAAACTACTGAATATATTGTAATTGACATTTATAATACGTTTGCGTTAATGGAAATTGCAGCGAGCAAAATAGTGGTGTATAAAGTTAAACCATACAGCCGCCGTGGCCGTCCAGCGGTATGCTCGGAATATGCATGGAATTTGCACAATTAATGTTCATCTACATGGTCATACATAACACTGCATGCATGCGTTCAACTGTGTAAGCGGATTTGTTTTTGCTAATATTCGTACTATTGCATAATGTAAATGTTAGTTGCAATCTGGGTACACTTTTTTTTTCTTTTATGAATGGCCGCTGCTAGTGATTTACACTGCAATTTGGCCAATGACCGTGTTAGAATCTTGAAAATTACACGTACGTTTTGGCGTTAGTTTATAAAAAAACAGTTTTTTAAATTTATTTTTATTTACTACTAAACCCGCATTTGACCTCGATCTCGCCTGATGGTAAGCGACGATCAGGTCGACGATGGAGCATGCGGGTCCAGTAAATGCCTATTCACTCTTTACCAGTTTACCAACGTCGAAGTTAAGGGAGAGTCGTGTGTATACTAGGAATGCCTAGTGTTTTGCATTCCAAGTGCAATTGGAAGTTAGGTTGCCGGATCCACACCATCTGTAGTATTTCACTCCCATTTCACTGTCTTATATAACACTGTTCACTTAACACGGACAATTTTTAGGTAAAATACACTAGTTTTACGAAAAAATAACTAAAGTAAATCGTTTTTAAACAATAAAATATGACGAACACGCCATGACAGCATGAACGTAACAACCTAACCCCCTGAGTAGACTTCAAAGGTTTTATTTGCTTTTGACAGGGAACCCTGTATTCATTTTCAAAAGTAGCGGTACGCGAACGGGCCGAACGACATGCCGAGCGACACCAAAAAACAATTGCAATCTACATACTATTCAGTAGGTACGAGTAGTACAATTTTATCAGAAAAGAACCGCCCGTACATAGAGGGTTCCATACCCAAAAGTTTAGGCACGATCAGAATCGTGCTTCGGGGGGTTTTTAATTACCGATCAAAATAGGAGCCGGATTGTATGTGAGTTCTCTTATATATTTTGAATGCATACTATTAGGTATTTCCCTTTGTTGTTAATGTTTTGTGTGGAAATACATTTAATTTCTTTCTTTTCTTTCAATTTTTACATGGTATCTGAAGAAAAACGTCATGAGGAAAACTGCATATCTAAGGGGAAAAAACATTCATTAATTTCATTATGCACATTCTAAAAACTGGATAAGTTCTATGGTTTTATGCTGTCGTATGTTTAGATTGTGCATACTGAAATTAATTACTGACGTAACTCCCATTTTTCCCTCTTAGATATGCAGTTTTCCTCATGACGTTTTTCTTCAGATACCTTTACGAGCACATATGAAAATGATTTGGAAACTATACCCTGACCAAAAATAAAAAAAACCTGCCATATTGCAGAATTAAATGGAAAAAAAATATTACATGGATTTTTGGAATTAAATTGTCTTTTTCCATTTGAAATTATGCCTTTATTCTTACTTAATATGTTCTTCCTGGATATACGTAATATCCTAATGGATGACTGACGCAATTTCGTGATGAAATGTGTTTGAATAATTCATTATTCAGTGAATAATTATGTTAACAGTCCATTAAAACTATCGGTCTTTCTAGCTAAAGCTTTCAATTTATGTCGCTTTGTTATTGTAGTCAATTGATTATACAGGAAGACTTGGGAGACATGATCAGAACTCACTTTTTCTAAAGTAAACATGGTTCTAACTTGAAACACTTCTACTTTTTTCCTTAATTTTTTTTGTTATGATGAAAATCATTTTTTCTATTACTAAGTGCATAGTGGCCCTATATTAGTACGAGTACCTTAGGTATGTCAAGTAAAACGTACGTACGTACGTACGTAGATACGTCAAGTAGAACGTACACAATCGTTACTGTTTTGCCTGGTGAAGTTATGGGTCATCTTCTTGTGCTAAAAAAAAGATGACCCATAACTTCACCAGGCAGATAAAAAAAAAAAAAAAAAAAAAAAAAAAAAACTTAAACAATTAAAGACGTTTGGTTTTGAGGTATAGAGCCGAAATGGGGGTCTTCAGTATCCATAACTTACTACCTTTCACTATGGGACTAAAAACCAATCGGCTATTTTGTACAAATGCTCAATACTTACACTACCGAAATATATGAAACAGCTGATTTGATTTCAGCAAACGGTACATACATACACACATCTGTCACGTCCATAATCCCCAAAGGGGTAGCCAGAGGAACCACCTTAATCATAGGTAGGTAATTCCCACTTTTCGCCGTAAGATTTGGTGGACAAACTTATAGCAGGACAGGAACGTACAATAGGAAGAAAATAATTTAATAACGATTATGGTTGGGAGTTGAATGGCCGAAGGGGTAGACAGAGAGGAACCAACTTCATCATAGGTAGGTAGTTCCCACTTTTCGCCGTAAGATTATCATACTCATACTCATACCATTTATTGCTTTTCATGTGTAACAATTACAAATATACTTTATTGCACACCCGGGACAAAAACAAAACATACAACATAAAGAGAGGTACAATACAATGTGCAGAAGGCGGCCTTAAGCGATATCCTCCAGGCAACCTTCAGGTGATGGAAAAATATGTAACAGTAAAAGTAACAGTAAAAGTAACAATTGGTCTTGTGGACAAACGTACAGTAGGGGGTAACAGGAAGAAAATAATTTAATAACGACTGTGGTAGGGAGTTGAATGGCCCCGCCATAGCCTGTGTAAAATAACTAAGCCTTCATTTACCAAGCCGATTGAACGAGCGTAACATGTGTCGTGTATGGTTGGCTTATCCGGATTTTGTCGGGGATCCAATAAATTGAGTGTTATCGAGGACGGCGGCCATTCGTCGTGAACAAAGGAGCACTGTCTCAGAAATGTGGCTGTAAATATTTAATGTGTTCGAACCTACCTATAAGGTTTAAAACTGTATACTGAAACAGGCTCCGACCTTTTATTTACACCTAAACTTGTGTTTGACCTCAATCCCACCTGGAAGTAAGTGACGATGAGGCCGAAGATGGAGCACACGGGCTTAGTAAGTACTGGCTCTTCTATATACACTGCCGGAACACATCAACGCTGAAGCGAAGACATTTGACGATAGACTTTATATAGAAGGGTGGTCGCTAGCCTGGCGGACTCTGAACTAGGTCTTCCACCAGCAAGTTACTTCGCATGACACGCTTATCCAGTCGTAGTAGGGATTCGTCCCATACACGATTTTTTCCCCCAGATTCAATACATTTTCAAATAACATTAAGTACAGATATCAATTCTAAAAATAGTTTAGCCACAGGACCGGAAGAAGAAGTCATCAAAACGTTATTCAATGTTGTGACAAATAAATCAATAAACCGTACCTGCATTCTTCGTTCTAACGAGAAAGAGAACGTCAATAAGAATTACTTGACTTACGGGTATTTACTTCGCTACTTCGCAATAGGAAAATAAAGATTTGCAAGGTTTAACCACTGGTTTAACTAACAGCCGCTTGAACAGAGTTTGATCAAAATTATTAAGCCCTTTATTTGATTGTTTTGTTTGTAGTATCTTTATTGTACACAAAAAATAAATGCACAGAAAATAAAAAAAAAACATTTAAATACAAAGGCGGCTTATCCCATAGGAATCTCTTCCAGCCAACCTTTGATTTAGAAGAGTTTAGACTACTTTTATGGTAGGTTAAATATAAAATTACAATAATTATATAGTAGATAAATAAAATACATACTCAACAACTATAATGATATATACAATTTGTTATACATATATACGAATACATATTATATACACTAATTTAATTCTTACATACAAATAACATAATAATTCAGCTCAAAGTCTCAGCAACGTGACTAAAGTGCTTTTTGAGAGCATTTTTAAAAGAAGGCAGAGAAGACGATTTCCTCACGTCGACAGGAAGTTTGTTCCAGAGCCTCGCCGCATGGACCGAGAATGATTTGGTGTTACCTACACCAAACCTATACAACCCCTTTATTATTGGCCCTAATCACACCATAAGACGAAGATAAAGATCTTCTTATAAACTTCTCTATTAAACTCCATCATACATATATAATCGCTCTCGCTGCCTTAATCGCTCTCCGCTCCGCTCATCGCTCGTACTAAACGTATTACGGTGTCCTTTGAGTCGACGTCGGACGCACCTGTGGAGTTTGCACGCGTATCGATCCGGCATCCTGTGTGGAGTTCACACGCCTTTATACGCTATTATACGATGATTCATATGAAATAATACGTGTTGCGTAGGTATTATCTTTCCGAAAGATACATTCAGAGAGAAGGTAATTACTACGTGCGTTTAATGTATAATGTTACACTGTAAACACACGTGCTGAAAGTTTTTAACTCGGTTACAAAGAAAATTTACGTTGTCTTTGATCAGGAAAGGGGCAAAGTTAAGGGTTAACTTCCACGACCCCTAAGGGTAAAAGTATTTTGGGGGTATTCCGGGTCCCTGCGCTATTAATAGCCACTATCAACAGTTAAGTAATTAGGTGTTTGCTTTACCCTTTACAGGTTTAAAAGATATTTTAGACAAGTTATGAACACAGACCATTCTACTACTCTGCAAGATATAATAATTCTGTACGAGATTTATAGAGCGAATGCTTGCGACTGTGACTCTAACATATTTAGTGAGAAGATTTTGTGTTCGGTTTTGCGTTCGAATTTTTATTACTAAAATACTGAAAGCTTATCACAGAATATTTTATTATTATTATTATTTATTTATTTAACACTTTAATGCATAAAAATAGTACATGAGGCAAGGGTTTGGGTCATACAAATATTACAAGGCAGGTGCATATAAATTAAATAGAAGAGAATATTTTTTTCAGGAAGTTGAAAGAACTGTAAGGATACAGGTCATTAATAAAAAGAGGTAAGGGGGCAATTTGGGTAGCAAAAAATTCAGGCACAAAACCGAATATTAACTATCTATTCAAAGCTATTAAAATCTTAGTAAAAAGAATTTTAGTCTAAAATTCGAGTCTACGATTTCTGTTTTTAAAACTGACATTTGTACAAACCTGCACCAACTGCACATATTTTTTTAATTTGAAAGTTCTTGTTCTCGTAATATGAACATGTTGGGTTACTGTCGCTCAAACGTGCATCGGCCAAACAATTCGTTGATATGATAATCGGCATTCTGTATTTCGCCCTCATGTAATTCACCTGTATCCACCCCATCATCATCATCAGCGGCCTACTCTAGTCCACTGCTGGACATAGGCCTCTCCTAGGGCGCACCATTGGGCCCGATCTTCAGCTTTTCTCATCCAGTCGCTGCCAGCCACCTTGCGCAGATCGTCGCTCCATCTAGCAGGGGGGCGTCCCACACTACGTTTGCCCAAACGCTCCACTCCAGAACTCGTCTACCCCAGCGGTTGTCGGTTCTGCGACAGATGTGACCGGTCCACTGCCACTTCAGCTTGCTAACTTATGAGCTATATCGATAACTTTTGTTCTATGCCGGATCTCCTCATTTCGGATTCGATCCAGCAGATATACTCCAGCATAGCTCTTTCCATGGCACGCTGAGCGACTTTCAGTTTGTGAACCAGTCGCACCGTCAGTGTCCACGTTTCGTCTCCGTACGTCATTACTGGTAGGACGCACTGGTTAAAGACTCTTGTCTTTAGATATTGAAGTATGGGCGACGAGAAGATGTGACGTAACTTCCGAAATGATGCCCAACCCAGCTGAATTCTTGTGTCGGCTTCTTTCTCGAAGTTGTTTCTACCTAATTGCACAGTTTGCCCAAGGTAGACGTATCCACCCCATCACCACTTAAAACGCACGCAGCATTTTCCCTGACACTTTGTGTAGTACCTAACCAAAGTCTGATTTTCACATAAGGAAATGTTAAACCCGGGTATACGAGTATCTTAGCATCGATGAGACGGCCGGATTAAATCCGAAGCGACGACGCTTCCATAATCCATTTATACAATTTGAGATTTCGTTCGCGGATGAGCAGATTGTTTCGTCTTCCTTTACTTTGATTGATTCGATTGTCAACGTCGCATCGTGGACAGAATTAAGAAATTGCAGTAACAGTAATAATAATCTACACTACAACTTTATGTGTGAATTTTATTATTCTTGTTTGCGCAGAGGGCGCCTATATCAAAAATTTAAGAACAAACTGCACAGAACGTTTTATGTTTAATAATATACTTATTAAGGCGCTACCTGAGTGAAACAAGCGCCGCCATACAAAAAAAAATTATATCAATTAATTAAGGCATTGTCAATTAATATTTTTGATTATCTAATAAACATGTTGATATAGAATATTATCAATTTTGAAGTGCTACAACGTATTGTACCTATGTGTGTGTATTGTACCTATGTGTAATCATGATATTGCTGTAATTAGGTAAAGCGTATTTTACACTGAGAAAAATGTCTCGTTATATGTTACCAAACCTTTGCCTGCCTGTAACATAAAAAAGTGTCATAAAACTATTAGTACCAAAACCACTTTTACACGTAATATAATATAACCACTTTTGCTAATTTAAAATGTACTTTGATAAGTCATTGACAAAGTTATTTGTGAAATAATAGAAGTAATTTGGTTTTTATGGAAATTTGCGGAAATTCATTACTAGAATAAAAGAAAATTAAGGCATTTAAAAAAATGGTTTGCAGGATTATTCCACGAATGAAGAAGAAATCTTTAAAAATAATGTTGTATTCTCATATTGCAACAATAAGAAACGAAAAGCGAATCTGTCAAAAGTGGCCACTTACTTATTATAGGACAGACGCGCGGATTGTCTATGCTAATTTACGTCGGTTTACGTATTAACTCGAGAGTTTACGGTTGGCCCAAGTCGCCAGGTGTAATAGAATGTGGGACTATTGGTTACTTGGCTCAACATGCATGTACGATTGTACGAGTACTTAACAGATGTAATAGGATAATAAAAAGGTTTTTTTATTTGTTTTTTTTTTATTCACATGGTTGATGCTCACCTTAGTAGAAATAACGCGGGATGCGTCACAATACACGGAATTAGGTCACAGGGGTCCATTGTAGTAGTACCCAACTTGCACCCTCACTATCTACGCAGCCCTTCATCAACCACGCACCCTCATTAATATCGCGATCCGTCATTAACCCTTTCTTTTGATACACAAGCGATTTTTAACCGCAAAAATGTTTTTATGAGGAGCGGTTACAAAATATCGTCAAGTCTCGTTACATTTAATTTTTAAATAACAATTTAATCAACTTCATATCTAACACAAGTTAGAAGTACAAGCGCACAAGCGTGTGAGTTACCAAATGAACACTTAATTTACCTAATAATGTGCGGGGTACGGTTTTCTGCTCGCTTCCTATTTTAGGTAAAATTATTACCTTTATCCCCAAAACAGAGATCGTTACAATGTCAATTTTAGTAGCAAAATATAATAAAACGTTCCTACATAATATTTTGACGTTACCTGCAAAAGTAACTAAGGCAACCGCCGAATGCTTGCAGTTTTTTTCGTTACGGACAACATACATTGTTGGCCTCAGAGGGCTTTTACAGTTTCACCGGGTAAAACTTGCATTGCAGTAAACGTCGCGGTTTTGAGCTGCGCAAAAACGCTCGTGTACTGTAACACTTAGGCCCCTAGGGACCGTTCTGCGATATTCCAGTAAGCACCCACAAGAATACAGTGGTGCGGCTAATTGCTGCTGAGGGCTAATGCGGAATTTAAACGAAATCCGCCAGATTAGCTGAGGAGGGCAGGTGCTCAGAAAAACTGTGAACCGTAGCTCAGTGGAAAATCTCGTTTTGATGACTGTGATCATTTCAGGTTTTAAGTGGAACAAAAGTTTCGACGTGTTCAGTGTTCGACGTAAAAGTCATTAATTCTTCAAAACTACTACACTAATTTCATTAAATCAGTTTTTACTGCATTATAAACTATTTATTTGAAATTAAAATATGGCGCTAGCATATCGGGATGTTGAGCAGTAACCATAATGTGCAATATTATCGAATATTTCTTAATTATGTGGACAGCTATGTGAACAATTTCTATTATTAAAATTTATTCATTTTAAATTATTTCAAAATAAAATTCTGAAAATAAAAGAAAAAAAAATTATTAAAATAATTATAATTTTTATATTTATTGGAATAATAAAAAGTTCATTAGAGGCAATTAATGATTTTTTTGAGAGGATAATAGAAATAAATATTATAATATTTGATAAAATAATATTTAAAATAGATGCATAAAAAAATAAAATGATTATTTATATTAATTTTTTTTTAAACTTTGAAATTGCTGCTCTAACTTAGATGCGGTTTATTACCTATCTATAGAAGAATAAATTTTTGAAAATGATTTGATATATGTAAGTAAAAAATATGGGGTTAGTTCATCAGGATGCTGAGCAAAATATTTTTTTTATGTTTAATAAGCGGTTGACCGCACCTAACCATTCTTTCGAACGTCCGCAATCTGGTCGATGTTAGTCATTGGTCATCTAGGTCTCCCCCTCCCAACCTTCCATTTACCTATATTCCTAATAATCGCTTTCGCTTAATCGTTTCATTTATTCTATCTATTACGTGTCCAAACCATCTCAACAATCTTTCTCACTACATCCTCTTGCACACCACACGTTTCCCTTATTGCACTATTCCTTTTATTGTTATTATTTATCATCTGTACAAAACAGTATACGATAGAAAAAATGTCTGAAATCAACACACAGCTAAAGTCTATGCCGCTTTTCATCCCGTGACTGTAAGCCGGGATATTTTTCAAACAAAGCCTGCAGATCCACGAATAATGGCGAATGGTAAAAGCCTGTTCTATTTACCTTTTTTGCGATCCGAACATGAAAACACTTTTTTCTTCGTTCATTACTGCGGTATCGCGTGTTCAAAGGTTGTGTTGTGAGTCACGGTTATTATACACGGTGACCGTTACGGGGGTGGTGGTGGTAATGATTCATTTTTATGCGATTAGGAGAGCACAGACGAGCAAACGGGCCACCTGATGGTAAGTGGTCACCATC
Organism: Hofmannophila pseudospretella; assembly: GCA_947369225.1. NCBI lineage: Eukaryota > Metazoa > Arthropoda > Insecta > Lepidoptera > Oecophoridae > Hofmannophila > Hofmannophila pseudospretella. The sequence goes on along the minus strand of OX376317.1, from coordinate 11,077,247 downwards.
GCCCATAGACATCATACCTCACTATAATGTTATTTGAGGGTTTTTAATGCGCTACTGAGCTTGAAGACAGATGGAGTTCCTAATGTGCTGGTAATTGTGCTGACTCTCTTATCCTTCAAACCGAAACAGCAATGCAAGCATTGTTGCTTTCTACTAAACTAAGCTAAATAAGAGGTTGCCTGGAAGAGATTGCTTTAAGCGATAAGGCCGCCTTTGTACATACTATTTCTGTAGTTTTTACTTTTCCTGTATTTGTGTACAATAAAGTGTTTCTATCTATCTATTTCTATCTAAGGCATTTATTAATAAAGTGTACTGTAGAAGATTCCATAGTGGTATTTTTTTAATAATCTTTTAGTGTCCTCAGAGTGAAAGAATAAGAAGTAGAAAGTGAAAGTACCTAATAGTAGTCGCTTTCTACTCAAGTGAATGCGAAAAGTGGCAACTTTTAGCACTTTCGCTTTCAAAATTCTCGCATTAAAATTTTTTTCTTCATCTGTGGAACAATAATTATACTGTGCACTTTTTGAATGAAAGACTTAATTCAGAAGAAATAATTGTATTTCGGGAGCGGCCCTATTTTCGCGACAGTTACTGGCTTAATGTAAAATTATTGTTTTAAGCATCCGAGTTTACGTCGTTTTCACTTTGAAAGGAAACTTTTCACTTTGCCTTACCGTAGTAAAGTACCTGACTGATTGTAGCTAGAGACGTTCTTGGTACGTCGAAACGATGTTAGTAATCCTTGGTAAATAAATCCCTAATCCATTTGCTTGTCATAGTGATGTAACCTTGTCGACTAAATTCAGCTGTGTTGTAGATTGGTAAATATGTATGCAATGTGGTAAATCTTTATTTTGTAGAAAATTTAATAGTATGTACTTTTACTGTTTGTCAAGTAAAATACTTGCCACTCAGGACTACACAGATTATAAATTAGGTAACTAGTAATACGTACGTGTCTATGTTTAGCTGCAAAAATCGAAAAACAAAATTACAGTTACAGCTTGAAACGCGAAAGCATTCTAAAATATCAGCAAAATACGAACAAATGCGTAAGTCTTTTAATCTGCCTTGAAAATGTACTATTTATCATTATCACTGTTATATAACCTTAATTATTTGACTTGAACCAAAAATTTTAAGTTTTACCCCGGTGCTCGTCTGATTTCTCTATTATCAAAAGCTATTCGTACCCATGCTATTATTACACGTACAGAATTTTCCAATCTATTACGTATAATACACGTAACTACAAATTAACTGGTAATTTATGGCTCGTAATAAGGTGGTTTATCGGAAAATAACATGAGGTAAAGGAAATTACAAATTATTTATACAACGTTGTAATGCCTCTATGAGATTGCGTGACGGAGTTACGCGGACATTGTATAAGCGTCACGCTATTTGACATGACATAGAACTGGAACTTTATGGCTATATTTTTGTCGGATAAAAAACTTATGTAGGGTTTGTCCTTTTGTCGAGCCTGTCTCTTGTCATTCAAATGGAAAGTATGTGTGGAAGCTTTCGTTTTTTATTGCAAGACCCGAGGTCGACGTCAACCTCACCGGTATGGCACGGATGCCTGTAAGTTATGATTATGATGATGTCGAAGAGCACGTAATGGTAATTTTAATAATGGCTGTAACAGATTCAATTACCCATAGTCAAGCATGAGCATTGGGCAGGACATATGTACCTAATATCTACGCAAACTGCAAAAATAAGTCGTATAAAAGTCGAGACAACGTTTTTATTGTTTTATTCTGGGCACACCTATTTCAGCTTGTAATCGTGTCATTTCATTTATAGAGGCACCATAGGACCTGATTATATAATCGTGGCTACTTCATACCATTACACGATAATTGTTAAATTAGACTAACTTACTTTAAACGACGTCTGATTTTAATTGTACGAGGAATCCATTCGAACAATAATTATTCATATTAACTTAGAAGAAGCTTCATCAATCTATATTTTGGCATATAAGGTCCTTGGTTTGGCTGTAAAAGCAATAGCTGTTATTATTGAAATAGTCGTGACGTAATTATCATAGTAACCAATAGGCATATGGTCATTACCGACCCTGGCAGCACCTGTTGCGTTTCAGTATTCAGCCGTAGTGACGTCACAAATGCGTGACTTTGGTAATTGTGTTTCTGAATCTTTTCTGAAGTCGCCGAATAGGTTACGTCATTATGCAAACAACCGTAAATACCAATGGGCATATCGCCCTCATTACGGACTTCGGCCGCACCTGTTGCGGGCGGATTATTGATCTGAGGTAATAGTCACAGTACCTAAGGAAGCAATTCTAACGGCCAATTCCATGAAGCATCCTTAAAATTATAGCTACCTTAAGTGTAGTGTTGTTAAGTAGAGTATTTTTTTGGAGGTAGATTTCTCAGAACGTGAAACTGAGGATTAGTAACTATTGCTTCCTTACGTAAGATTTTATCTTATCTTATGATAGCGAAGGAATAATAAGGTAGTAAGATTTACGCTAATCGAAAATAGGTCAAGTGTCACAGCCAGGTAAAGAAGGTTCTTTGATGAAGAGAAAAATGGCGGCTGTTCATTACATCAAGTGCACTCGATTTTCATGGAAAATATCATGACAAAAAAGTCACTCATGTTTTAAACGGGGCTTAATCGCGTCGGTATTTACGAATATTTTTGATAAACTAGTGCTATGTGAGGACATGGAAGACGTAACGTTAGTTATATGAAAGGGAAAAGGGAAGATCTTCCACCAGGCGGGATGTTGTGCCTGGTGACCAGATGTCCTGGTTCGACTATGGATGTTTGGAACTATATATGCGAAGTCCAAGGAAAATTTCGATAGCGCGTTCTACGTAGTGGCGCGCGTGTCGTGCGTCGCCACACTAGACAGTAGTTAGGTACTTTGTTCGACGTTTAGAGTTGCATCTGTCATGATTACAAACAGACTGCACGTCGAACAAAGGCAGTCTAGTTTACCAAAAATAAATACCAACCCGATGTTATAGTGTAAAATTTCATTTAAAATTCTTATTTTCTTTCTCGCTAACATTCGTTGCCGTTGAAATATGTCTGGAATGACACGTGTACAGCCTAAGGACGTCGTACACCAAACGCCTCGGCGCTTTTGTTAGGGTCGAAGTACCGCTGGGGTTATCCCTGGCCCCGTGTCATAAGATAAGTTAAGAAGAACGCCTCGACATATTTTCGCCACTATTACTACCAGCTTGGTATGACTCAGTAACACCTTGGTAACATTGATCATCACTGTGACTCAAGGCTTGTCGGTCACATGTTGACTCAATCTGCAATTGCTTTTTTTTTCAGAGACATGCCAATCGTAAGCGCGGTGACGGCGAAATCTAATCACGCGGTTTTAGGATGATGAGTTTTATTTTTTTGAAACAAAACTGAAGATTATCAGGCCACGCGTCCGTGAAGATGAAGTGATGACGATCCGATGCTGATAAAGTAAGCGTTATTGCAAACAAATTGTAATAATTCATGCCAGGAACCGCTCGAGCCGAATCGGTGTTGATATGATACCGAGACGATAAGTGCACCATGACCTTTAAAATACCTCCAGTAATCTCGAGGATTTCCAAGTCCTCGCATATTTTAACGACGAACGTAATCCCCTTCCCTCCTGTACTCCCCCTCTCTTGCAGGTAGCGAAACTTTTACACGGCATGTTTATTTTATGTTTCTAACAGGAGAGGGGCTCGTAAAATGGGAGTATATTAAAATGACTTCTATGAATCTACGGAATAAATGTTCTAACCTTAACCTTAATCATAATTACCGTATGTAATAAATAACGGTTTGCTGGGAAATAAAAGGCGAAAATTATATTGACCAGTTTCGAAATTTGATACAATAGACTAAATTCTAAAAAAAATCGGGGAAAAAAACCCGCAATAGTTGGCCGATTTTCGAAATAAGGAGTTCAGGGGCAACTTCCTAATACTACCTCTTTTAGGACTTAACATTTACAAAACGAGAGAAAACATTTCCCTAATTCGCATTACCTTAGTCGAAATGGAATTATGAAATTCATATCAAATATATTCATAGAACATACATAAAATTAAATTCACAAACGCTGAGCTTTCAGGACTTACGACAATAAGCTTACAGAAAGTTCCATGTGGAGTTCTTCCGAAAGGGATTTATTTCCAGCGAATGGACATACTCGTAATATACACAATATCTTTATGCTCTTTTTCCCGGTTCAGTGGTATACTTACCATAATATGACAGTGACGTGAGATTTTAAACCTTCACGATTTGTATTCATTTTTAACTACGAAAACGGGACTTAATCCGACGCGATTAAGTCCTGTTTTCGTAGTTGTTCGTATCAATGCCTATCAATATCCAATAAGTAGGTATTTTTTGTTTTTCTGCAGTATCATCGCAGTGAAATAAAAATGAGAATAATTTCCGTATTGTTTTTATAGGCCTTACTACTTTTTCTGGTCCATTTCGGTCGCTTTCGTGAGAGCAATAAATTTCCCTCCCTGCCTCATCATGTCCGTTTAATCTCCTGTTACTACGAGCACAAGACTCGATGACATAAACGTGAGAACTTGTCACTGAGAACTCACTAAAATTATATTTTAGGTTAGTTTATTGAACTTAGTGAATAAATAAAATGTACCTAAACTATAAAGACAAACACGTCGTCTAGGTCCCCGGACTGTTAGTGTAAGTTTTGTTCATAATACGAGTATGTTTATAACGTAATAAATAATAAATAACTTGTAAGTAGTTAGGTATTTTGTAATTTTAGCTTAAGTATTTATATTAGTGTCATTTTAGTATTATTTTATTTTGAATAACCTATTCCGAAATGGTGAATTAATTTATAAATTGACAGTGTCATAATTCGTCAACATTTTGTTCATGGAAACGTAATCTATGGACTAAGCGAATCTTTTACCTGCACGTTAAAATTCTGAACCTGTCGTAAAAATAGAAAACATCATCAATTTTCATTTTTGCTGAATATTAATGGTCATACCTACTGGGATAGGTAGGTTAGTGTTATTATTCGCTAGAATCGCTTGTATTTATTTACTACAGTGTTAGCGATGCCGAACAGCTGTTTATTTATTACGGTTAGCGACGACAAACAGCTGACGCTTCATAAATATCAACATACTTTATTCAAAAACATTAAATTTTGACTATAATTTGTGGCACATCGTCGGTTCGTGATGCATGGATGCCTGGTCTGATAATATAATAGTTTTATATTCAAATACCTACATTTAACTGACTGCTTATAGGAAACCATCGTAAAGAAATGTACATGCATGTCTAATGAAGTTTTCTAAGTACGAGTAAGTACGTATATACAATCCACCAATCAGCACTTTTTCGTTACGGACTGCGTGTTATCTCAGTTCGTTACGAACTGCGTGTTACCTCAGAAAGGCCTTACGAAGTCAGGGAAAGTCCTTATTATGTTCTCGTGGAATTAAATATCTGATAAATAATATAATAGAACAAACCAAAATAAATAGCAGATGATTTTCTCAATACAGTTCACGTTTACATACATGGGTTCTGTTCTTCATAATGATGGAACTCTGGTATTGTCTCGGCCACCGGACCACTTATCTTCAGGTGACCTATGTAGGTAATCGTCAGTCGAAACGTCTTTAAAATTAAGTCATCATTAAAACACATGCTAACCATTTCTGCGCCATAACTCTAGAATAGAGATGACGATGCCTTAACTTTAAAGATGTTTCTTGCAATTTTAAAGTGCACTCATTGTCCCAAAACTAATAAAAACACGTCCACGGAAGAGAATTTTTGTACAGAGGGGCACAATAGTTCATAATTATAGTTAGAATAATAACATCAATTACAATTTTTTTGTAATAAATATCAGAAAAAGGTAAACATTTTAAAAATATAAGTAGTTTTACAATATTTTCATTTACTAAGCGTATTGTTGCAATTTTTTCTTCACGTGTAGGTAATTGTGTTAGAACTTCTGATGTGCGTACACCTACACGTCGGCACACAATCTACCTTTTGTTTACAAGACGGTGACTCATACGCATTCGAAAGTATCTAAAAACCGAAATAGAACCGAATCACTATTGCCTTGCGTACCGAAGACTGATTGTTTGTTTTGCTTCACACCTAAATAACCACCTAGGCGAAATTGATTTACATACATATATTTTTACGCTATGTTCTTTGCGTCGGCAGAGAGATAGGAGCACCACGAATCTTTGTTTCGCTTGACATGTCTCTTTCACAATTTAAATTGATAAGTAACAAAAATTACATGGCTTTTTATGCCTATTAGGGTAACCAGAGCTGTGCGAGGTAGCGAAGCGGTGTGCGAGGAAAAAATCCGCCAACAGGTTCACGCCATTTTAATCGTCACGTGATATGACGTGATAATGGCGCGATCCTATTAGTGGATTTTTCCTCGCACACTGCCTCGCTACCTAGCACAGCTATGGTCGAAAGGCACCCTTAAAGTGGTATGACTCTGCGCAGAGTCAGCCTGGATGCGTATCACCCTTTTCTATTGCTGTCGCAAAGCAGCGATGCAATGCATTGCTGTGTTTTGGTTTGAAGGGTAAGGGAGGCAGCATAAATTACCAGTAGGTACATGAGGCACTCCATCTAATTCCTCAAGGTTTGTAGCCCTCAAATAACATTATAGTGAGGTGAGACATCTGTCTATGGGTGACGGTGACCACTTACCATCACGTGGCCAGTTTTCTCGTCTGCTCATCTGCTTATAAAGAAGAAAGCAGGTGAAACAATGATGGTAAGTGATAAATAAGTACTTATGTGTTGGAAAGAATTTTCAATATTTATAAGAAATATTCTTGTTTTTTTTCGATCTAACTTTATGTTATGTGATACTTATATTTATCGATTACAGTTACTGAATCCCGGTTAATATTTCTAAAATTGATGACAAGTTTTAATTTTTATATTTATATGTTCCGGTAGTGTATCATTAGGGAGTGATCCCTGGCACATAGGCGATGCCTGAAAATCAGCGCCGCAATGCTAAATCCGCTACGGCAACAGGCTGAGGCAGTCCCCCTTTTCCGGTGCTGCACACCACCTTCATCAAACTTAATTACTTTTGTTTATTTATTTTTATAATATATTTGTTTAATATTATTTTTATCTTCTGTACGTAATTGTTTGTATTGGAAATAGATTCTTTCTTTCTTTCTATTTCGAAGCTGAAATAAATAGGTACGTAATAAAATGGATAACTACGAAATCGTTTTGGTTTGCTAATTTAATTAGACCAAAGAACTTCCTTCGCTTTTATGAACGAGTTTGTAGCTACGGCTAATTATGAAGTTTATTTTGTTCGCACAAAATAATGCTACTTCAAAAGGTTCTGCTAAGTAAGTAGGTACTTATCTTTATTTATAAAGTTTTTTCAAGTTCCTACTTATCTACTTAATTTTAAATAAAATATATTTTAGTACGAACGGTTTTATGGTTCTATATACGAGCTTACGATATTTGATTATCTAATATTTTTATTCAGACTCTCACTATACATACCTACATGGAGAATTGGCCCCATAAAGGAACGAACGCTCGCCCCTAGGGGAGGGAGACTATTTTTTCTCTCATACGAGAGGTGTTGACGAATCTAAAAAGTGTCCGATTCTCTATGGAAATTTGGAACGACTCCGGTTGAGGCGGAGCGGAGCTGATACAATGTATGCTATAATATAAACCTTTGAGGGTAATTAAAAGGTAGTAAAATAATGTCAAAGTCATAAAATGACCATGGAGTAAATATTAACTTCTATTCCTTTGTATTTTATGGCTACTTGCGCCGAAGGTGGAATTGAATCGGGTCGTTCCTCGCGCTCCTGGTGAGCTCTAATGTAAACGAAATACCCAACAAATTGGCTATATTTTTCATGCAAAATTGACCTCGGGATAGATAACTGATAATTTTGTAAGAACGAAAATTAAACGCATGAAATACAACACTGCTGCACACTGAATAAATCGATTGCTAAAATGCTCGAATGACAAGACGAAGTAAGTAATAAATCAGCAGATAAAAGACTACCCGACTTTTATGTTCCATGCTTTGTTTACCTTCAGCGGCCTTTGTAATTCAAATCTGGTAGTTAGCCGCAACACAAGAATGTTGTTTAGGGAGACGGAAATAGTTGGCGCTTGAAAGAGTCTGCAGATCATTTTGGGAGAGCATAAAACGATTCAGGAGCAAAAAGACCTTGGATTTAGCCTGATTGAGACGGAGGTGACTTTTTATTAAAAAGTTTGAGTAACTGATTTGATTTGAGTAACTTGATATTTTGTAATTTTTTTGTATTTATTTTTATTTATTCAAACACAAGTTACATACAATAAAAGTACGTAATACGCAAGTAAATAATAAGCATTAAAATACATACAAATACCAAAAAAAATACTAAAATATTTATTAACCCAAACAATATTCAAATTATAATCACTTAACAATTGTGTAGTTACAATGTATAAGTAAATATCGGTCTCTACTACCTGCACTGGCCTCATCGGCCGTCTTGCAGCGTAGTTGATAGCAAGTCTAATTTAATGGCCTGGGGGATACACTTATATCAAAATTAGATAAATATTATTATATATTTTTTTTAAAAACCTGTTGTGAGAGGGTGTTTGAGGGTGAGTGTATGCGTGTGTGTGTGTGTGTGTGTGTGTGTGTGTGTGTGTGTGTGTGTGTTTATGAGTGAGTGTATGTGTGTGTGTGTGTGTGTGTATGCACCTGTTATTGTTAGTATAGTACATAGTGATATGTTTAAAGTAGAACGTTGCGTTGCATGTTACTTAAATGATTTTAGAAATAGAAATTGAAAATCCTTTATTAATAGACCATTTTTGGTTTAAAATACTACAACCATGCGAATACATTTTTAAAATGGTATGGCTTAATGTAGTAAACATATGATCTTTTAGGCCAAGTTCAGCTGAGTGTCGCTAGATGTATAGATACCTATATATCTATCGACGCTGGTTTTCAACTTGACCCTTTTCAACTTATAGCTATAGAGAGCAACAATGTAGTTTTGTCTATTTAGATTGGCTTGTTATTTAAAGTTTCCTGAAGGTGGTATGACTCTATGCAGGGTCAGCCAGCCAGTACCACCGTTTTAACTATCCTTTTCTGCCGCAAATCAGCAATGTTAACATCACCAGCGTAATTACCGACACCATTTAAGACCTCAAGATTAAAAGCGCAAGAAGCGAAAACCATCTAATAACTTCATAGTTAGGTGAGGCGATAGGCGACGTACAATAATCGGTAAAATAAGGAAATTTTAATAAACTCTCTCATCTATAAACTCTACATTTATGAGAGAATGAACAAGGTATTTTAGATATAGATGAGGGATAATAGAGTGATCGCATTAGAGGTTAAACTTTGTCCTCTGAAGTTCTGTTGAAATTAAGTTACCTAGATGAGGGGGATATTAATTAATCCATTTAAGTCGTCGGTGTATACCATATACGAGTAGGTATTCTCAAACCATGTGTTTGAAATCAGTTAGGTACTTACGTACGTAGTAATTTACAATAATAATAAATAAATAATTTATTTGCAAATACCCTCACGACATGACTAATTGTAAGTAAAACAGAGGTACAATACAAAAATTACCTAACATAGGTTCTTAAGGCCAGTATAGTTACACTTGTAACTAGAGTAATTTATAATATAGACACCAGCGCTTTTTAGGCATTGAAGGTTCTTATTTGGCTTAGACATTAGTAAGTAACCCATCTTCTTCTAAGTCGTATTCGTCATTGCTGAGGGTCGTGATCATTCTAAGGAATTCATCACATAGAACGACTCTCGTGGCAGATTTAACGGGGTGGTTTGCCATTGCCTTCCCCATTTCACACACTGGTTATCTCAATGTGTAGGTTTTCCTTCACCGTCAGAGCAGTTGGTAAACGTAAGTAAGTCTTTTGAAAAAACCGAAAAATGTATTGGTACATGGCATTGTCTGCGGTTTCGAACTCGGAGCTCCCGCATGGGAGTCCGACGTCCTAGCCACGACGCCACCGACGCTCCAAGTAACCCATAAAAGGTAATATAATTTTAGAAACTTATAATTTTTCTCACTTATCTATGATAACATTTTTGTACCAGTGTAATGTAATATCTGAATTATCTAACATGCTTCAACAATTTTTAGTTGGTTAATAATAAGATTATGTATGCCTTAGCGCGTGGTTCCACAGGATCGAACGTGAAGACGTTATCTGATCATAAAATATGTATTAGGTAAACATACATACGCAATATGTGGCAAGTGTTTAGCTAAACAGTGCTGTCATTCTGTATAGAAGGAAAGATAAATCTCGCTTAACGATAAACGTTGAGGTAAATATATGTATAATATTAATTTATGCAACTGTTACGTAACGATAAAATTGCCATTACGTGCATTTGGATATAATACACGCATACATACTCAAAGTAGAGCCAAAAAGCGAGAGAGAAAGAGAGCACCAAAACGCCTCCGACAAATACCAGAGCTATATTAATGCAGGCAAAGCTTACAGTTGCACGAACTGCGATGAGTTGTTATTCAGTTCATTACTCAGACAACAAAAGTAGTAATAACGCTAAAAAGAGTCCGGAGTCGAAATCGAAGGTTTTAAATTTGATTTATCGGAGACGGCACCGGAGTCGGAGGCGGAGGTAGAAGAGAAGAAGAAGTTCAAATTTTTAACCGTTTTAAAATTTTTATAGCTTTGCTGGCCAATTTTTTTTATGATGACCTTTGAAGCAATAAAACATGTTCCTTTAGAGAGTAGTGTAGGTATACATAAATAATAATACATAAATATATTCCTACACTATTTAATAAAATATTGATATATAAATATGTTTGCTCACAAATCTTCGGTAAAACCTCTGATTCAAAATTATCGGAGGCAAAGTCGGAGTCTAAGGTGTAAAATCAATCGGAAGTTCCGACCTTTCGGTGTCGGAGTCGAAGCTCCGTAACATCCCTAGTATAGAGTTCCAAAAAAGGGCTTAATTTAGCCCAGACAAACGCCATCGCCAGAGCAACACTGCTCGCAACTTTTCAATCACACTCGAGTGAACCACCACAGGCCAGTACAAAGGACTCTCGTTCAGACAACCATTAGTAATTCGATTACACATCGTTGAAGAGGTGTCATTCATTCCTCAGGGGCTAAAGGCTCAAGGGATTCGCAAGCGGTTTGTTTGTAGTCATTGTTTCTCTGACTGATGCTTTGAAATCAGGAACCGAAATAGTTATTGTAGATTTTACGTTATTTGCAGGCGTTTTAGGTTCTAGTTTCAGGTTGGCACCTGAAATTAGTTTGCCAGCAGATTTTGTTAAATATCGGTATCGGTTACTGGTATTATTTACAAATATAATTCATTGTAGATTCTACCTTAACGATTGAGAGCGTCGGTGGCACAGTGGCTTGGACACCGGACACCCATGCGGGGTGGTCCGGATTCGAAACCGTGCCGTGCCATGTACCAATGTGTTTTTCGTATTTTTCGAAGATTTACGTACATTTACCGACTGCTCTAATGGTGAAGAAAAAAATCTTGAGGAAACCTGCACACTGAGATTATTCCAGGATTCCCCTAACATTCCCCTATCATAAGATAAGATAAGGATACCTTAACGTTTTATATACAATTTTATTTTATTCATCCCTGTTTGAAACTTATCTGGAGTTATTCAGCATTAGGGACTACAGCGTACAAGTCTTTTATAGTAATAGATTTATTTTCAAACTCGTATCAGAAAATTATTTAGACTTTAATAAAATTTTCTAAATTTAAAATTACTAATTTGCCCGATAAACTGTTAGTAGCATTTTTGGGTAATAACTTGTAGACTTAAATTTAATGATCCTTTGGTACTTTTGAAAAACTTACTTCAAATACTAATATTAAAGTAATATTAATTAATATTTCAACAAAATCAATAAACATAAAAGGCAGACTTGAAGCAGAGACACAAAATACACCAAAATGAGGTTACTAATCATAACTCATAACTCCAAGCTCATTATATATACTCGTACCTACATAATAGCAGGGCAAGGAACTTAAATAATAGATCACGAACATCCCGTGTTTAGCTGATATAATAATATTTCTGGCTCCTTATTCAGTCAAGGAGAGGAAACGTGTAGGCAGAGATTACCCAGCAAGTTTAGGGATTTCACCTACTTTATGCTACGACAAAGGAACAAACACACAAAGGAATGAAACACCACAAAGTCAATATGAGATGGCGGCAGATTTTCAAGAAATAATTAAAATAATAATTAAGAGCGTCGGTTACCTAGTGGTTAGGACGCCGGACTCCAATGTGGGAGGTCCGGGTTCGAAACCACGCAATGCCATGTACCAATTAGTTTTTCCAATTTCTTCGAAAACTTACGTACATTTACCGACTGCTCTAACGGTGAAAGAAAACATCGTGAGGAAACCTGTATGTCTGAGAAAATTAAAAAAAAGTTTTTGAAGGCGTGTGAAATCCACCAATCAGCACTGGGTGGATCGTGGCCCGTACCCCCTTGTACAAGGGGAGGCCTGTGCCCCAATAGTGGGGACATTAATAGGCTGTTGATGATGATGAATTAAAAGGTATAGAGTTAACAGAAAGTAATTAGTATAGTACTCGTATTAACGAAGAGGAAACGGGAAATGGTAAAAAGGGAAGATCTTCCATCAGACGGGGTGGTGTGACCAGTAGTAATGGTTTAGTGAACCAAAGGATGTTTGGAACTCGTATATTGACGAAGTCCCATTGAAATACCGACAGTGCGTTCTATGTTTGCATGGAAATACGGACTTTATGTATGCAGAGTGTGTTTCGGAAGAACAGCGATATCTGCCGGCGAATTGAGCGAACTAATCCCAAGGAGTTGGATCTAATAAACGGGAAAAAAAATCCCATTAGTCAGATTAGCCAGACCAACAATCTAACCAATGGGAAAAACCCGTCGTGCGTCGCCACTAATTTAGTATAAAATTATTTGAGCACGAGGTACGAGATATCTTATTTACTCTACGATAGAGTAAGTTAACGTAAATCAGAGGTAATGCGTAAGGTAAACAAGAAAACCTGCTAGCATTGTTTGCTAGGGACGACAGCGTGTCATTTGCATGAATATGGGTCGTGTTACCGTTTACCGTCGAGTCAGAACTGCTTTAGGCGAGGTTATCCGCACACTAGTCGCCAATGGAAAAAAAACCATTTCTGTTTCATTATAATTATGTTTCTCTGATCAGGGTTCTCGGGCCCTAAGGGCGGGCCTTTGAAAGGCTTGCGTGGGGTCCAACGCGTAGAGGCCTTGTTAGAATAATTACTATACAATTGTGTGATGGAGTGCACCTATCGGGGCCTGGCTCTGAATACACATTATAATTATTATTTGTATATAATCTAACGTTACGTCACATCTTCTCGTCGCCTATACCTCAATGTCTAAAGACAAGAGTCTTTAACCAGTGCGTCCTACCAGTAATGACCTACGGAGCCGAAACGTGGACACTGACGGTGCGACTGGTTCACAAACTGAAAGTCGCTCAGCGTGCTATGGAAAGAGCTATGCTCGGAGTATCTCTGCTGGATCTAATCTGAAATGAGGAAGTCCGGCATAGAACAAAAGTTATCGACATAGCTCATAATATTAGCAAGCTGAAGTGGCAGTGGGCCGGTCACATCTGTCGCAGAACGGACAACCGCTGGGGTAGACGAGTTCTGGAGTGGAGACCGCGTTTGGGCAAACGTAGTGTGGGACGCCCCCCTGCTAGATGGAGCGACGATCTGCGCAAGGTGGCTGGCAGCGACTGGATGAGAAGAGCTGAAGATCGGGCCCAATGGCGCGCCCTAGGAGAGGCCTATGTCCAGCAGTGGACTAGAGTAAGCTGCTGATGATGATGATAGGGTGGATACGGATGGATTACATGAGGGCGAAATACAGAATGCCGATTATCATATCAACGAATTGTTTGGCCGATGCACGTTTGAGCGACAGTAACCCAACATGTTCATATTACGAGAACAAGGACTTTCAAATTGAAAAAAATGAATGAGCAGTTGGTGCAGATTTGTACAAATGTCAGTTTTAAAAACAGAAATCGCAGACTCGAATTTTAGACTAAAATTCTTTTTACTAAGATTTTAATAGCTTTGAATAGATAGTTAATATTCGGTTTTGTGCCTGAATTATTTGCTACCCAAATTGCCCCCTTACCTCTTTTTATTAATGACCTGTAACCTTACAGTTCTTTCAACTTCCTGAAAAAAATATTCTCTTCTATTTAATTTATATGCACCTGCCTTGTAATATTTGTATGACCCAAACCCTTGCCTCATGTACTATTATGAGATGAGCCGAAGATCGGGCTCAATGGCGCGCCCTGGGAGAGGTCTACGTCCAGCAGTTGACTAGAGTAGGCTGCTGATGATAATCTAATAAATATAAATAAATTATTAAGTTTTATTTAAAAAACTTACCCAAAAGCACTCCGAAAGGGTAAGTAGTATTTTTTAAGCTAGCATTAATAAACCTAGTTGAATTCGTGAAGTCACTGTACGCATTATCGTCAAAAGTGGCTTTTTTAATAACTAGAGATAGGAACTTGTAGATCTCTACTTTATTTGTAAAATTACATAACTCAAGACTTGAGAACATTTTAAATATATTTTGATATTATACATGTTTCCCGAGGACGTAGATGGAGTGCCTAATGTGCAGGTCATTAATTACACTGGCTCTCTTACCCTTCAAACTTAGAACTTAAAGACTTCAAACCGAAACACAACAATGCATACCTGCTTTGCGGCAGAAATAGGTAAAAGGGTAGTAGCACCCCGGGATGATGGTGCACAAAATCAACCCCCCTCAATAATAATCATAACCGTGATCATCCCCATACACGAAACCCAACTGAAACACGACCGCCCCATCTATAATAGGTACTTACTTAAATAATTTGAGGAGCTCGTAGCCTAGTTGCGAGCACGCTTCGAAAGTGATCGGGCAGGTTAAGCGACGTTGGCGTGGTCGGTACCTGGATGGGTGACCGCTCACTAGCGGTAGGTTCATTCAATATGCCACTGCATATTTCATCTGAGCTCCTCCGTGCCTCGGAAAGCACGTTAAGCAGTCGGGCCCCGTTGTTGTCTTGTCGTTCGACAGCAGTCGTCAAGCCATGTCAGAGGCCTACGGGCGGCCTGAACAACTCTGACAAATAGGTTGGCCACTAACCATACGATAAGCAAGCAAGCAACTTAAATAAAATAACTATGTTACATTATGATGTTGATAGATATTGATAGCCGGGTCCTTCATGCTCGAGTTAAATTCCACAAGGTGGGTTATAAAACACTGTCACGACATTAAACTTGAGTTACGAGCTCACGTCGCACTTGAGGATTAGTTTACAGGATGGCTAGAGGAAATAGAACTTAGAAACTAGGAGAATTCCGTATTACAGAACTTAGGGGACTTAATTTTACACGTGAAGACACGGCATTAAATATGAGTTAGGAACTCAAGTCGTTACTAAGGATCAACTACTTATCTAGATAAAGGAGATAGAACTATGATATTGATGATGATACGAGTACGCCATATATTTACGTTATTCGCTGTTACGCGTAGTTTCGCTATAATGTTTTTCGCCAAAACATACTTTCGCTATTTTGTGCTTCGATGAAAGAAACTTTCGATGTGAGATTTTTCTTTTTGGCACGAATTTTGCGGACCAATCCAGAATAAATCGGACTAATTCGAAATAAATCATACTTTTGATTTATTTTTTGAAATAAATGAAGAACTAAATGATGACTGAAAAATAGTATCAGGCCCCTGCGTTGGTTCCTTCATGCTAATTCTGAAAGACATCTCACTTAGTAAATAACCTTGTACAGTGAGGTAAAATGACATCTATTGTTAACATCATGCGTGTACTCGAAATCAGAACTAACTGGGAAAGAGATAACTCAAAATAAAGAAAATAGTCTCCCGCCCCTGCGTTCGTTCCTTCATGCTAATTCTGAAAGACATCTCACTTAGTAAATAACCTAGTACAGTGAGGTAAAATGAGATCTATTGTTAACATCATGCGTGTACTCGAAATCAGAACTAACCGGGAAAGAGATAACTCAAAATAAAGAAAATAGTCTCCCGCCCCTGCGTTCGTTCCTTCATGCTAATTCTGAAAGACCTCTCACTTAGTAAATAACCTTGTACAGTGAGGTAAAATGAGATCTATTGTTAACATCATGCGTGTACTTGAAATCAGAACTAACTGGGAAAGAGATAACTCAAAATGAAGAAAATAGTCACCCGCCCCTGCGTTCGTTTCTTCTTGCTAATTCTGAAAGACATCTCACTTAGTAAATAACCTTGTACAGTGAGGTAAAATGAGATCTATTGTTAACATCATGCGTGTACTCGAAATCAGAACTAACTGGGAAAGAGATAACTCAAAATAAAGAAAATAGTCTCCCGCCCCTGCGTTCGTTCCTTCATGCTAATTCTGAAAGACATCTCACTTAGTAAATAACCTTGTACAGTGAGGTAAAATGAGATCTATTGTTAACATCATGCGTGTACTCGAAATCAGAACTAACTGGGAAAGAGATAACTCAAAATGAAGCGAATTCGGTGTTCGCACCGTAGTTTCAAAGGGAATATAACTTGCGAAACTTTTTCGGTTGTTTACTATTAGTTGCGTGGACTTAGGGACGTGTAACAACAACTAAACAAATTGGTCTACCAACCAACATTGTGGTTTTAAGGGGGTTGGTTATGTGGTGTAGTGGGTCAATCGGGATTACGTTCAACATAGTTGATGGAATCAGGCGTTAATTAGTGGAACTCCATTTATTGCATTAATAATGACGATATAGAAAATAAAAAATAAAAATAAAATAAAAATTTATTCATGCAGACAGTCTTTTCAGTATTGTCATTTACATTTTCTCAGATTTCCCTGGCTCCCACACTAGGATACCCTGTGTTGTGGAGGCCAGTCTCTTCCGATATATCTATATTATGATGACATAATAAGGTTATGCAAATAATTAAATAATTAATAATGCATGTATTGAGGGTGTGTATGAGGGGGGAGGGTGTGTGGGACGAGTGCGTGCGTGAGAGGGTGAGTGAGAGGTGTGTGCGTGAGAGGGTGGGTGTGTGGGGGATGAGCGTGATATGGTGTATGTGTGATGTGTGTATGTGGTGTGTGTGAGGGTGTGTATGTTGGTAGGTGTAAGGGTCAGTGTGTGTCCATAAGACTCAACTATTTTTTTTTTAATTTTTAAATATTTTTTTTATTATAATAGACAAATCCATTTATATATAGAGAATAATATGTGTGTTACTTTGCTTTAAAACAGGTAGAAAAATTATTCTACCAGCTTATTATTGCTTATTTATGTCTACAGACATCTCAAGGTGGTCAGATATCTGGTATGTATACAATGGTAAGCTGGTAGAATAATTTGTATACCTATTTTAAAGCAAAGTAACAAATATATTATTCTCTATGCATAAGTGGATTTGTCTATATGGTTCTCCACACAGGACCGGACCGGCGCATTTGGAAGAAGACTGTGGATGAATTCGTCGGGGTCATGATCCTAAACACTGAGGGACTGAGAAGGAGGAACCATTGTGCAAAAATCTGAGAAGAGAGAAAAAGGTATTCGTGTCCTTATTTTCGTGTAGCTTCCTTTACGGAATTTCCCCCTCATAGGTACTTGTACTGATTTTATGGCCATTATTCACTGTAAAATTCTTACCCTACACTGCACTGAAAACCGGACCCTGACTGAAAACCAGCGCTGCGGCGGTGGCTAGCATCTAACCATATCGTCACAGCATAATGCTGAGTCAGGGACCCTTTTGTCACATATGCATGTGAGATTGTGAACTTACTCTAAGTAAAAAAGTAACTTTTTAAGTAATGAAATGTAATTATCGTGATAAGTATATGTGTACAAATAAATTTTAATTCATTCATTCATTCATACATTCAAAAATTTGTTCGCAGACTGAAATGCGTGCGTGCATAAATCTGTTAGGTTACTTTATTAACGGTAACCGACCGTAAACCGAACGTAACGGACCGTATTTCTAACCGCGTTAGCCTTAAATCACATCTAGATCAGGAGCCAAAACAGTGTTTTTTTAACCCCCGACCAACCCAGAAAGGGGTGTTTATAAATTTGACGCGTTTGTCTGTGGCATCGTAACTCAACAATTAATGATCCGATTTGGCCCCGGTTTTTTTTTACTTAACAGACCATTTTGTGAAAAGAGTTCATAACCTGCATGTCTGATAAAAATCTCTGTAACGGTAATAGCTAGAGGGTTTAAGTTTGAGCTCAAATGTTTAGGACTCTGGCCCTTCCTACATCAGGAACCTTGAGGACCTAATGATGACCAAGAAAAAGCAAGGGGATCTCCACAATGGTAAGTCAGAGGTTTTTTAAATTTTAATTTAGAGTTTCTTACAAGAAATCATACAAATATCGACGTTGAAACATGGAAAGAACCCAAAAAGCTATTTCTGAAGCGACGAGATGGGAAGCGTTGTAAAGTCAATGAAACAAGAACAAAATCTATTTAGCAAAATTTAATTATTTTGTTGTTTTTTACGAGGGCATTGTTTGCGTCCAAATATTGGTAAAATTATTTTCAAGATCTGTCATTAACTGATCATAACCCATCCTACCTTATAGTGAGTGTACTACGATAATTTATTTATATATTATATTTTTATTAAGGAAAACAAACAGCTAAAGTAGTACATAATAATAGACAATTTAAATAACACAGTTTTCACAGAAAGTACTATAAATAGCTAATATTGTGATGTCACTCGCGTAAATTCTATTTTTTTTATAATACTCTTAAAGTGTTAGTCGATTTATTCGTAAGCAACTACGAATAAATCGACTAACACTTTACGAAAAATACGAATTTTATAATTACTATTCTCGTACTTTTTGTAAGAAAATATCTAGTTTGACTTCCCGCGCAGTATTATTGCGCGGGAGGTAATCGTGACGTGATTTACGTATTCCTATTCTATTCGTGTGAATTTTTGGTAAACCCCTTGAATAGTTAACATAAAAATGTTGATTACACTGGTGTTAGTAACAAAAAGTATCGTGTCAATAACTTGCGGGAAAACCACCTCTCGCACTCGTGTGTTTACAACACTCAACTACGACTGGTGTTGCAAAATGACACTCTAAAGTTACATAATGAAGTATTGTTTTATTTCTTTGTGTATGGATTTTATGGCGATTTGGTATATTGGGCCTCTATTGGCCTGGGTTTTATTATACCATATAAAATCCAAAAAGGATGGTATAAGGACGCCGAGGATAGGGAAAAATGGAAAGGAGGAGGCGAGGCCTTTGCCCAGCAGTGGGAGAGCCTAGAGGCTATTTAAAAAAAAAAGGGTTTTTGCAGTTCTATGTAGGCTGGCTTCTTTACCTTCTCTCATTGCAAGGTTAATCAGTGTGTGTTTAAGTCTCAGCAGAAGTACATTGAATCGCCCTCAACATGCAAGTTTCTGTCATTAAACTCCAAAACACCGCAGTGGCGTACGCAAGTAGTAAATACAAGTAGGTATTACTACCCACACAGTTATCTTGCCAAGAGCAGATAAAACTAAGTCTATCTGATTCTAGAGCTCGCTAAACATCAAGTTTACGTTCAGTGAAATGGGAGTTGCTGCGGAAGCCCTTTCCGATTACACATGGTGGCAGAATTAGTGGAGCGTAAATAGATTAATCTTACTCGACTCTACGACGATGTGTCATGCGGTAGTTTGCCGCTTTTAAATGTAAAATTTCATTGCGAAGTTTTAATAGAGGATTAACTTTAAGGAACCTTCCCACAACCGACAGTAATAATGTACGGAGAAAAAATTTATGATTACTATTATTGATCTTGATTTGTATTATTGTTTATTATATGTTCTTAAATTGTTATATATATATATATATATATATATATATATATATATATATATATATATATATATATATATATATATATATATATATATATATATATATATATACAGGGTGGACCAAAAGTCCGTTAACATTTAAAATGGTTATAAAAAATACAAATGCTACTTTAGTGAAAAACTGTTTATTTAATAATAAAGTAGACAAATTAGGATTTCACTTTTTAAAAATAACATCATTCAAATGTGACCCTTGTTCATCCTGGCACACCTGTAACCGGGAACGGAAATTTTGCATGACCGCCCGACAAGTGGTTGGTGAAATGTTCTGCATTTCCTCGCGTATATTTTCTTTTAATTCCTCAATAGACACTGGGTTGCTGATGTAAACTTTACTTTTGAGATATCCCCAAAGGTAAAAGTCCATTGGAGTTAAATCCGGGCTGCGGGGTGGCCAGTGAATGTCACCTCTTTTGGATATGACTTTTTGGCCAAAAATGCTATAGGGTCATTGGAGGTGTGACATGTTGCCCCATCTTGTTGGAACCAAGAGCTTCGATTAAAGCCTGAGAAGTCCTGTAATGCTGGAGCAAAAAAATTCTGTAGCATCACAATGTATCGCTCTGTATTAACGGTGACGGCGCGGTTTCTCTGATCTTCATAAAAATATGGACCAATGATTCCGCTGGCTGACAATGCGGTCCATACAGTAACCTTGGGCGAGTGTAAAGGTTTTTGGTGCTTCAAGTCCGGGTTAGTGTCACTCCAGTATCTACAATTTTGTCGATTGACATGTCCATTTAGGTGGAAGTGTGCCTCGTCTGAGAAAAAGATGTTATTGAAGCTCGTAAACCTCTCAAGCACTTCGTTAGCAAACTGCAGTCTCTGAGCAGGGTCATTTGGCTTTAAAGCCTGTACAATTTGAATTTTATAAGGATGTAAATGTAAATCTTTGTGTAGAATGCGATTTAGAGATGTTCTGGGCACATCTAAAGCACTAGACCGCTTTCGAGTAGAGAGACCAGGTTGTTCTCGAACAGACGCTCGTACACGCTCTATGTTTACTGGATCGCGCGATGTCCTAGGTCGGCCGGATCGTGGTTGACTTAAAGTTGAACCTGTTGTTTCGAACTTCTGTACCCATTTTTTAATCGTTTGAATTGTTGGTGCTTGATTTCTGTTCCGTATATTGTAATGATTACAAAATTTCCGTTTAGCTTCGGTCGTAGAATCGTTGTTTCGATAGTACTCGCGTACGCAAAATGCGCGTTGCGCTCCGCTGAATGACGCCATGGTACTAAATCCCTATTAGTAGCTCTCGCTTGTAGTAACACCCCCCGCGCCAATACCCCGCCCGCGCCGACGCAGCGACCTATTCAAATGTTAACGGACTTTTGGTCCACCCTGTATATATATATATAAAAATGAAAAAAAATATGAAAAAATGACGAAAAATGTGTACAAGTTGTACATTAATTTGTATAATTTGTTAAATATACTATTTCATTTCAGTATAAAGTAACCTAGGTAGTGCCGCTTGTGCCAGGCGTTTTTAACATAGTTATTAGTCTGTTTTAAAATTGTTTTCACGAAAATTCATTAGTAATATATTAAAAATTCCATGACATTTCTGAAGTATCATAATAACTAAAGGTTATAGAAACATTGACAAATTTAATTCAATTTTATATAAACACTCGCAGTAGGTAAATTACCTATAGTTCTTCACATTTATGTTCGCGACTGAAATTCTGTATCACGGGTTTGCGGTAATTTTATTGCCTCTCCCCTAGCACCGGTTAGAATCGCAAAAATCTATATTATAATAGCTACTGACAAATAACTCTATCTCTCTGTAATTTATGTGTTTCAATATAGCTAACTCACTCACTAAGATGAATATCCGGGAAAATTTTAAAAGGCGCAAAAATAGATATTTTGATCGCAAGAGGGTCGTGATCGAGGTGATTATTTAGCCAGCGCTTGTAAGAGGCATTAAACGTGACCCTTACTGATCAATCACTTCAAAATAAAAATCCTTCGAAAGTAAAAGAAGACTAAAAGACAATATCAAGGGTTCGAAGCCTATTTGGTTTAAGCGACATTTATTAAACTTTCGAGGGGACCGAAAAAAAAATGTTTAAAAAAAGAACAATTAGATAGATAGATAGATTAATACTTCATTGCACACAAGAAATTTACATAGGAAAGGAAACATAGAATAGGTGTACAAAGGCGGCCTTATCGCTCAGAGCGATCTTTTCCAGGCAACCTAGGCGATAGAAGAATTATTAATAGGTTACCGGTCACAATTTCACATAATTATTTAATATAGTTGTGCAATGCTGACAGCTGTCTCACCGTTACGTACCGTGGCGTCGTGTCACAGGCCCTGACTGACAACCAGCGCTGCGGCGGTGGCTAGCATATAGCCATATCGTCACAGCATAATGCTGAGTTAGAACCCTTTTGCCACATATGCATGTGAACTTACTCTAAGTCATAGTTACTTTTAAGTAGTGAAATGTAATTATCGTGTTATGTATGCGTGTGCAAATAAATTTTAATTCATTCCTTCATTAATAATTCGAATTGTCTATTTAAATTGAAATTTTGATCGTAACAGCATCGTGATCGAAGTGATTATTTTGCCAGCGCGTGGAAGAGGCATTAAACGTGACCCTTACTGATCAATCACGCGGCAAAGGGCCTGGGAACCGCCGGCACTCCGATAAAAACAACTCAACAACTGATCGGAGCCTCTGCTAATTACAACCGAGATTGACTTGGATTAGGGTTGTTACTGAGATCGGCTTCCGTCTTCGCAACTGCGCTGCGGATCGACTGCCTAATATTTGAGTAGAGAATTATAAGCGCTTATTCATGACATGTGACAATTGACAATACCCTTTTACAGCAACTATAATTTATTATAATTATTATTTGTACGACAATGCCCCTTTACAGCAGATATATTAATTTTATTATTTATTAATTTAGATAAATGACAAAGCCCCTTTACAGCTGCTACAGTCTTAATTTTTAGCCAAATTTTTATATGCAAATCGCCCGGTCTGTTCGCTCCTGTCCAGTTATGTTTATGGTTAACATGAATTATGTTTTGAATTTTAAAGTTATTGTAAAAGCATGACGTAACCAAGAGGTCCCGGTGTTCCGATGGTTTTTAATCAATGAGTATGAGTATGATTATTCTTCTTCTTCATTTCAGTCTATTGGTAGGTATGCGCTTGTTGTAACTGAAGTCAGGTGTCGGTGGCCTAGTGGCTAGGACGCCGGACTCCCATGCGGGAGGTCCGGGTTCTAAACCATGCAATGCCAAGTACCAATGAGTTTTTCCAATTTTTTCGAAGACTTACGTACATTTACCGACTGCTTTAACGGTGAAGGAAAACATCGCGAGGAAACCTGCATGTCTAAGGAAATTGAAAGTTTTCGAAAGCGTGTGAAATTCCTCAAACAGCACTGGACCCGCTCGGTGGATCATGGCCCGTGCAAGGGAAGGTCTGTGTCTCAACAGTGGGGACATTAATAGGCTGATGATAATGACGAAGTCAGGCAGAATGGAATTCAGTCAAGTGTTATACAAAAATGCAATACCTATACGACGAAAATGTATGAAACAGCTGGTTTTTTTATCGATTACGGAGTTGGCCCTATAGTGAAATTTGTTCAGTTATAGATACTGAACACCCCCCCTTTCGGGACTATAGGCGGTTTTGTTACACCCAGTAATAAGCGCTATTAAGGTGCGATAATTTCCCAGCCATTTTCTACTTAAAATCTTATACTTATTACCTAAAATACTACTGTGATGTAAAAAATTATGTTTGTCATTTGTTTTTATCAAAGCAAACTCGCGTACTTACCTACGTATAATACATGTAATTAGGTGTATGTTGTATAATTTATCATAATTAAGAAGGTAGGTACTCACTAGGTAAATAATACATTATTTACATAGATTCATATAGAGACGTTTCCACCCACAACGATCTTCCCCGCTTTAACTGTATTTCTATGAAATTTTGATAACTATTTTTAGAATGTTATTCCATTTGGTTTTTATATAAGTACTCGTATGGCGATGCCACGCAGCCCTGTCTGACACCTCTACAGATTTTAAACAGGTAATTTTTGCACTTTTACTTAGATCCTTTTCCTTTAAATAATGGCACAATTACTGCTCTGCACCAGTCATTGGACACACGACTGCTCTCCCAGCACTTATTAAAGAGCAAGTACAACATACTAGCCACATGACCCTTTCCACTTCTCAGGTTTCTTCTCTTCTCACTTCAATAATCATCATCAGCAGCCTACTCTAGTCCACTGCTGGACATAGGCCTCTCCCAGGGCGCGCCATTGAGCCCGATCTTCGGCTCTTCTCATCCAGTCGCTGCCAGCCACATTGCGCAGATCGTCGCTTACCATGGCCGCTACCGTGACCAGGAATAATGGGGCGGCCGGGAACTGGGGGCCGTTTACTTTTTGCGCTATTCATGGGAGGTAATGCCATAATCGCCACTTTGTATACGTGTATACTTCAATAATAAAGTTTCTTAATTTTTAACATCTTCATATCGACTACAGTGAAATTGAAGAGGTAAGCATCCCTCATCCGTAATTGCATGCACATCCGCATACTTACCCTGTTTTAGAACTCTTTTAGCTGACCAATTAAATAGTTTTATTTGGAAAACGAATAACAAACTAATTTTCTCTGTATACTTATAGAGTTGTCTGCACGGAAAGTTAAATTAGTATAATATCAGACAAAAGTTTAATTGCTCAAGTTTTATTGTTTAACTTCAGAGAAAATACCCCTACTTAAAAGACTTGTTTTAGTTAGATAAGTAGACTCTATTTAGATAATAGATTCATTAAAATGTTAATAAACGCAATCCTTCACAAACACAAAGACGGACGGAAGCCCTATAGACTTCATTTTAGTATATAATAAATAGAAGAAGACGTAGATAGATAGAGTGAAGTGATAGTGAAGTAAAGTGATAGTGATAATAATGATGATGAAGTGATAAAGATGATTGTGAAGTGATGAAGTTGTTGGTGATGATGGGTCCCCATCGATGTTAGGGGAGTTTATCGAATATCCAGGCCTCCTACCATGTGTGTGTGTGTCGCCAGAATTTTTTGAAAGGTTAAGGTTCGTCTGTTTGAAATTTCGAAACATACCTAACTTTGGATATAACTGTAGTAATATTCAAATCCTATTTATTAGAAAAAGCAGACTATTCAATTCATGATTTTTTAAGGACCAATTCTAACATGATTGGACAAGTTTACAATAAATATAAGTAATATTATTATAAGTAAATATTATTATTGAAAATTATGATTTCCTTAAAATAAAGAAAATCCTTTATTAAAAGACCATATATAAAAAAATATTTGTAAAAAATATCAGAAAATGAGTAAGATTCTAAATTGACCAAATTCTACATTCTAACAAGTGAGTAATATATACCTATGTCAGTTTTACTTAGACATATATTTATTAATAACACAATGTCAGTTTTAAATATTTATTGTAAACTTGTCCAATCATGTTAGAATTTGTATATATATATATATACAAATACTAACATGATTGGACAAGTTTACAATAAATATTTAAAACTGACATAACATTATTAATAACACAATGTTATGTCAGCCTATGTAAAACTGACATAACATTGTGTTAATAATAAATATATGAGTATGTATGAGTGCAACCCATTCAATTACTATGAGAATTACCATTCCTCTTTACCACAGGTAAGCTACGATCACAGGGTGCGATATTGCAGTTTGCAAGCTCGCATTTCCTTTATCATCAAAGGCTCATTCTCTTCACACCTGGGCAACATCAAAAACCTTTTTGAAATGGAAATTTTCCAACCAACCTTTCTCTCAAGAGCTCAAAGTTTAAAAATTATGGAAACTGGCAGATTTCCTTTCGACCTTTTATTATTGGTGGAAATCGAGACATAAAATAACAAAGAGGAATGATAATTCTTGCTCTTTGTGAATTAATGATTGATTTTGACACGCAACAGGAAAAAAACGACGACATCGGTTACTAAAATCGGGAAATATTACTAGAAATAAAATAGTCAAGGGTGAGTCGAGCCGCGCGCCCTATAGGAATCTTGCAGGTTTTGTTGGGGCGGGGGAAGAGGGGGGATTGCCTAGCCCTACCCCCTGGATCCACACGCAGTTGTGATTAAATGTTTTCAGATATTGATTGCGTGCTAATTAAAAACATTATGTTCGTTAGTGTAATCGGAATTATGTTTAATACGGAAATTCATCCAGAGCTTTCTGTTTGTTTTTTTAAAGTATTTTTTTAATATTTCTTTTTTAACCCCCCACCGATTGAGGGAGGGCGTGTTATAAGTTTGTGTATCTTGGGATGTTTGGAGTATAATGGGATCTCTGGAACGGTAACATTTAGGTGGTTCGAGTTCGAGCTAAAATGTTTATGACCTTCCCACATCTGAAAAATTGAGAATCTGACGGATACCAGGAAAAAGTAAGGGGAACTCCAGTAGTACGTCGGGGGTTTCTTAAGATTTTAATTTCTCGGATTTATCTGTTTCCATTATGATACGTCGTCGTCGTAATGGAAAAAGACAACTTCATTACTTATTTGTTTGATTTATTTAATTATAAATGTTTGTTTTAAATAAGTACACTATTCGCTCTCTGAACAAAATCCAGTGTTGTGCAACCAAAGTTACATATATAGATCAGTTATCGTTCAGAACATGGATATTATTAATTCATACTGCCTATTATTTATTACTACATCATTTATATTTGAATACAGCGATATCTAATCTAATCGCATTAGAGGTACTATTTTTAGTACTCTTGAAACCGAAAAAGTGCCGATTAGTTCCAAATTGCCAGAAAATCGTTTATAGAAAATAAATATGCGAATTTCTCATTTTATCCTTTATCTCATTTGGTCCTAACCTAACATGGTCTGAGAATTATTTAGGTTAAATACCAAAATACAAAGACTCGGATGCTTTTACATGGTAGAAAATAATAGTCGATACCCTTTAATAAAAAAGTTAAAAAATATATATATCAACGCTTAATCGCCTGCGAACCCAGGTTGGCTGTTGCGGAGATAATCTTCACAAATGGGGTTTTTCCAGCGATCAAGTAAAGTGTGAGTTTGGTGTCTCCCCTCAAACCATGGAGCACTTGCCCTGCTGTCCCGCGTGTCCGACCACCTGCACGCGGGAGGACCTTTTCGAGGCCAACCAGAGGGCTATTGATGTGGCTGCCTTCTGGTCGGGAAAAATTTAGTTCGGATCATCAACTCGAAAGAAGAAGAAGAATAAAAAAGTATCCCAGCCTACTAGCATTCAATATGAAAGTCAAAGTCAGTAAGCAGGTCTTCAGAGATATTGACAAGGGCAAAGTTTGAAAAAGTGACCCGAAACGAAGCAGTTATAAATAAATAAGGGAGCCAGCCAGCCGGAACGTCACATCAATAATGTATCGGGATGTGACTATCGACTAGATCTTGACTGAAATAGCCCACGATCAAACCCATTGTTGTTGGGTAACCTAAATTTAATAGTGGATGTGTATAATTCTTCAAGTACAAAATGTGAAAGACTGGAAAAGAGCGGCTGCCATCATGGCCGGCCTTACTTTGAAAGTAACAAAGTAGTATTAGAGTAATAGTACAAGTATTAAATAATAATAGTAATTAAATATCTCATAAATACCTTTTATAAATTAATGTAAATTATTAGATAAGAAAATTGAACTGGCATCCGCGATACAGGCTGTTGCCTAGTGCGAAGTCCAACGTTTAGCATAGTTTAATGTAATGTGATCATTGAAATAAAGATATTTATTTATTTATTGTAATCTACCCAGACATGATTTATATAACCCGTCAAGATTTCACCGCTACTCGTACGCAAATGATCACAAAAACGAAATCCCCAAATGATGATAAGATCCATTATAGGCTTACACAACTTATGAGCAATAGCTATGCGCTACCAACACTGAAAACTACACTTATAAGACGTAGTAAAGCTATGCGCTACTAACATTGAAAACTATAATTACAAAACGTAGGTTATAAATCTATGCGCTACCAACACTGAACACAATACTTATAAGAAGCAGTATTGCTCTATGCTACCAACATTGAACACTTTAATTACAAGACGCAGTAAAGCTATGTGCTACCAACATTGAAAACTATAATTACAAAACGTAGGTTATAAATCTATGCGCTACCAATACTGAACACTATACTTATAAGAAGCAGTATACTGCTAAGTGTTCAATGTTGGAACCAATTAATTACAAGACGCAGTAAAGCTATGTGCTACTAACATTGAAAACTATAATTACAAGAAGAAGTACCTATAGCGGTAGCGCATACTACCGATATTGCAAATCTACGATATGAATGACTCTAGCAGCCTAAAGCCCGGCTCTACCGCATTATAATATGAATAATAAATAGACGTTACGTTCGCTGCATCTTACAAGATCGTAATACGTACCATACCTACATTATATCTTCATTCTTCTTTACCCTTAAATTACGAATCCATAGGGAGTTGGAAAAGCCAGAGCGAGGACTGCCAGAGATTTATGTTGGCAACAGATGTTCGGAACACTAATGGTACATTTATTTTTCCTCATCGCTAAGATCATAGTCAATAGATACTAACATATTTATTGTCCATTCGTATATTCGCAGCTTTTGCTTAATTAGTCTCTCCCTTGCATATATTATTTTATTAACTTAGGTATATAAGCAAAGGGTTAGGTTCAAATTCAGGTCGCAATTTATTTTTCAACATTTTAATTTTGTACGATACTAAAATTGGGATGGGGCCACATCTATATTTATTAAAGCTGATGGCTTTAAAAACTCCTATTACATTCTGGTGAAATTTCTTCTATTTTTATACAATTTTATTTTTGTTTGGATTCTTATATAAAATTTGTTGTGGGATTCAAACCTCTTTCCCAAATCTTCGTTTTTTTTATTTTTTTATTTTACACCAATAGCACTTCATTTTAGAATTTACCTCCGTTAACATCCTCTATTCGAAACAAAACATCAAATCGTCCACATGAATGAATGAATGAATACTCTTTATACATTACCTCCTATACCATACGAAACCATCTAAATTTTTCCAACACCATTGAATGTAACATCTCTCTTGTATCATCATTAACCAATACAACTAAAAAAAATGACGTCACCCAATCCACGTCTACCTATAGATTTAATAAAACGAATTAGTTAAGCACAGTCATGCAAATTGTGCTGAGTATAGATAATCGAAATCCATTCAAAGTCGACCGAACTTCACCTCTCAAATGAGATTAGAGCTCTATTTAGAGAGTAGAGAGGATTTCAACTGACTTGATATCGAGTTTAGGGCGGAATTTAATCTTTGGTAGGGACTATAGTGATAGGAAATCATAGATATGTAAACGAATCAATTGATGTTATAGTGTCTTGTAGTTGGAAGGTTGTCCATCAGTTTATCTGCCCCCCGGGTCGTAGGCGGTGCATCTACATCGTTCCGAAATACAAGAAGTATATATTATTTACAACAATTTCTATCAACGTTATTAGTACCCAATACTACGTAAATTACATAACCCAAAACTGTGTATATATGAGTACAATAGTTCCATGTTAACTTTGAAAGCAGTAATCATAAACTAACTAATGACAATGGGCATCTTGTCCTACTTGCATCCATAGAAATGTTATATTAACTCTAGCATCGCACGTTTTTGACATGATTTACATATCGTATGAAATTTTGTGAAAATAGAGCTCAAATTTTCTTTTTATGTTATATCTTTGGTTTTTAATTTAACAAGCGAGTATACTTGTTTGCCAACCTGAGGATTTTAGTAGAGTTGGTTTAAAATTTTCTAGGAGAAACGAAAAAATGAAAAACTACCTTTCATTAAGTATTTGTCTAACCTTCGTCCTGGCACAGCTGAAAATCAGCGCTGCGGTTCTGCCGTACCGGTCGGACCGCAGCACACGCTGGGCATGTGCCCTGTGTAACTTCGTCTGAGTGGGCAATAGCTGTAAGTGGCAAGCAGTGGACTGCGACGACTGGGAAATCACAGCTCTTGACAATATTTTTATAGATTTGGTAAAATAATTGAATATCCGAACGGAACAATATATAATTTGTTGTGTATTTGATTAATAACCGGACTACTGATACCAGACGGTTCCTGAAACAGGCAATCACTAGAGGCAGGCAAGCACTAATTTACCTTACCTATTGTCTTTTTAATCAAAGCAAAGAGCCTCGAAAAATACACATTTTAACGTAACGAAGTTTTTATAAAGAACCGCTGAAGCGTTTGTACTTACGACCGCTCCGTGTTTGCTAAGGTTAGGATCTTTTCTAATCCTTGGCTTTCGGCCTCCGAGTTTCACTTTTACCTCATTGAATAAAAGTTGTGAGGTCGAAGGCAACTTGACACGTTCATATTCACAGTCCCCATACAAAAATGTTTAACAACTTCACAAGTCCAAATAATTTAAATATATTGTTAAGAGACCCAACAAAGAGCGTCGGTGGCGTCGTGGCTATGACGTCGGACTCCCATGCGGGAGGTCCCGAGTTCGAAACCAGGCAATGCCATGTACCAATGAGTTTTTCGGTTTTTTCGAAAGACTTACGTACATTTACCGACTGCTCTGACGGTGAAGGAAAACATCGTAAGGAAACCTGCACACTGAGATAACCAGTCTGTGAAATGGGGAAGGCAATGGCAAACCACCCCATTAAATCTGCCACGAGGGTCGTTCTATGTGATTAATTCCTTAGAATGATCACGACTCTCAGCAATGAGGAATACGACTTAGAAGAATAAGTGACCCAATAAAGGAGACATGGACTCCTTGGATAGGCACTTGGGGGTCCCCAGCGTGGAGGCACTGGACTGTAGATGTGTTAAACGGCAGTCTTCTTTGTCCTCGCCATATCCCGGTTAGACAGGGCGGCGCATTCCTGATCTTGAGGCGCCATTCTCCTCGATGTGTTAAACGACAGTAGCGTTTCAAAATCAAAAGAAAACAGAAATACCATAGATTACTTTCCAAACCAATATATCAAGAACTTGACTGAAATTGGTAATATTCATGGAATTACTATGCTACTTACTAACGCAATGAAGAGTCATGCGCGCTATTAGTAGTGAGACAGCATACGGAACATTGGTGGCGGGTAGTTAAATTAACTAATGTGTGCCTGTGATCGTATATAATATATATAATATAATTATCGGCGTGCTAACGCGCATAATGAAACGTACTACCTTTAGTCTTTGGGTATTACCTGTGGTACATGCTTTTCTATGGCTGCTGAAGAAATTACAATTACTTACTAACTTTCAAATTGGTCTTTAAGAGTCTCTTCATAAAAAGATACAAACAAAAGACAACAACTTTACATTTAAATAGATAATAAGTGCCAATTTATTCGTAAATTTCTTAGGATTCGTCGTATTAGGAGGCCGTTGACTTAAAATTAAATAAATTTAATAATGAAGTATTGAGGTTGAGGTCCAATGCGTCTATTTAGACAGTTATACATCATGTTGTACTTTTTTTGGTTTGTGACGACCAAAAAAAGTATAACATGATGTATTGTCATATCCTAGGCTGAACCTAAAAAGTATTTTGATCAATAAAACCAAAAATTGAATAGTACCATACCCTTATTTTTCTCAAAGTTCGAGTACCCAAGTTGATAAATCGGAAACGATTTTAGTTCCCGACTTTGGATGCCCTAGCCTCGAGAGGCTACGCGCTTCTAAAAGGAACGCTTAATCGGTCACTTGGCGATAATAAATAAACATAGAGTCCGCCGCCATCGTCAAGACCTTCAAAATATAATATTATTTAATACATGTACGAACAATATTTAAACTAAAAACCATTCCTGGTAAAATGGAAAAGGGCGTGGAAGTAAAAATAAGAACTGCTATGAAAAAATTAACTTTGTCTTTCAAGTCGATTATTAACGTCGTCTTGTCAAGATGGAGTAGTAAGTACTTAAATCCTTTATCGGATAAAGGATTTCTGTACTACTCTATTATAGTGAAGACAATGGCATAAAGTTTATCCCATTGTATTCACTCCAAATGAAGGTTATTAATTATATTATCTTATTTTATATTATATAGGGAATACTAGATACCTACCGGCCGATCCACAGTTTAAACTTATATAAAATATTTACCTAATTCAGTTATTTTTCATAGCGCCTCATAAGAAAACATATTTTTTTTTAATTTTGATAGGTAGCTACTAAGTATTGTTACCAGCATAAAATATATCGAAGTCATAATTCACAATCATACATGATGATGGAGTTATGCCGTTAGGTTGTCATTTGACCTTGTGATTTCAGCTGGAGCGGACATGTTCAATAAATTGGCGACATCAAAGCGCTGCACAATAAAATAAATAAAATTCCTTTGAGCCAGGGCTGAAACGGTTCGTGTGTTAAATAAATACAGTTTTATTATATAACCGAACTTTTATCCGCAGCGTTAACGGTGAAACAGAACAGTGTCAAAACTCAGGAAATCTGCATACCAAGGTATCAAATATATTCGCAATGTAAATTATTTTCTGAATAGAAATGGCAACTGTAAAGTATGATTTATAGGTAATTCGATGGACCAAAGTAACGTTTCGGCCATACAAATACTTATTATGTGACTCCGTTGTCATTTTTTTATGTATTCCTTATGGAATACAAATTTGGTTAATTTGTGCTTGTAATTTTTGATGTTTTAGATTCAGACTATTTACTGAATTAATTCAAAATTGCTTCAAATTAATTGAAATCATCATTTCCGTTATGGTATCGCTAATTCCTGTTATGGTACCCATAATAAGTGACAATCAAACATTTTTAACCGACGACAAAAAAGAAGAGAAAGAAGTTCTCAATTCGACACGTATTGTATGTCCTTGACTTTGTTTCCAACATAGTGATAATCCTCTTTGCCTACGACTACTTCTTATGGAACTTTTTATTGTGGTATTAATTACCCGTGGTTCTATTTTTGACATATTTTTACCTCAGAGTACCAAATTATAAGTGTTTAGAATTTCCTTACATGATACTCAGAGGAAGAATCTCGTGATATTTATATTATGTTTTCTTTTGGTCGCCGTTAAAATAGTTAATTATATGAGCGGCATTCTCAAGGCGTGAAAAGAAAATTAAGATAATTTTGATATGTGGAATCTTGTATTGGCATACAAATACTAAAAAAATTATAAGCTGTAAAATTTCCTGTAATTAAGAAAATAAATATAAATAATAAATCCGCTGCGGCAACAGGCTGAGGCAGTTCCCTTTTTCAGGTGCTGCACACCACCTTCATCAAACTTAATTACTTTTGTTTGTTTATTTTTATAATATATTTGTTTAATATTATTTTTATCTTCTGTATCTAATTGTCTGTATATGTGTATTGGAAATATATTCTTTCTTTTTTTCTTTCTAAATAAAAAAATTAAGAAATAAATTCTAGATACAAAAATTTAAAATGTAACCGACTCTACCTAACTGAAGTCGCACTCTTTTGTGTTATTTTGCTGATGACCTTCAGTAGATCCGGTTACATTATTTATTTTAAAATTTTTGGATCTTGAATTTATGACATTTTCGTAAACTTTCCTGAATTTCAATTCAGCATAATCAAATAACCAACTTCCTTTCCATCCATGCAACAAGGCGATTTCATTATTTCTAAACAAAAAAAAACCCTAATAAAAGCATGGAGCATCTGGCACGGCTCTACGTACTCGTTGCTGGTATAATTTATCATAATGTTTACGTTTGTTTGTTTTAAGATAACGTAGTACAGTGCGCATAAACCCCATGCTATTGTTTTGTCTCCTCTCTTATTTTGTTGCCATGTGTAAATAGCTGTAAAATCCTGGTGTAAATACGAGAACATTGTGTAAATAGCATTCGAGTACATTATAAGTCTGATGTTTCTAGATACTAAGACACAGAAAGAAATACACTCATGAGCAAATATTACAAGTTACTACAAAAATTCTAGCGACAATAGTTCTAAGGTGGTTAGAGTGGATAATGAAAAATATTATCCAAAGTTTAAAAATACCACTTTGAATGGAGTTTACTTAAATTAAAAATCCTGGGGATTTTTATAAAAAACTCACAATTTCGAAGCTTTTTTCCCTTCATGTTTGCTCAATGTCAGTATGTACGTACGTGCGTACGTACATATTTAGGTATGTATGTAGTCCTAATCTAATCTGTTACGCGAAATTTTAAAACCAAAATAATAATTATGTACCTACTTACTTAGATACTTAATTTATCAGAACTTTCCAAAACATGAAAGGGTTATATTCCATTGCATATCAAATTCTATCATTAATTGAATTAATTATTGCCTTTGGCATTTCAGTTCAGTAGATTAGATTAAAAGCATCAGTAAACATTTTAATTAGGCTTTAGTTAGCGCTTGAGTTCATTCACCTTTACAAATAGACTGCTCGCTCACAAGCAGCAATGAAACACCAAAGATACCTTTGTAGGTCTATTTTTACCGTTAAAAAATATGTCTTCACAGTTTCTTAATAAAAAATTTTTTTCTGCGTCATTGAAATTATTGAATAACCAAATACATATTGAGAAAGATTACCTACAAAAGGTGTTATTTAATAAATATT
This sequence comes from Hofmannophila pseudospretella, assembly GCA_947369225.1. Lineage (NCBI taxonomy): Eukaryota > Metazoa > Arthropoda > Insecta > Lepidoptera > Oecophoridae > Hofmannophila > Hofmannophila pseudospretella. The sequence continues at coordinate 11,042,415 of OX376317.1, read as the reverse complement.
TTTACTACTCCCGTTTGGTAATTTGTTCATTGTGAAACCACAAACAGCAACAAAAACTACTTCATTCCTAAGGGTCGTTAGGTATTGTACGTCGCAGTATCGTAATATTCATTACGATAACGCGAACCTGCATTACGATACCGTCAACTCATTAAATACAAAGTAAATTTATTAATAGTTTCATGAAATTTGATACAAAATTAGTAGTTTAGGAAAAAAATGACACGGTAAAATAATATTGTCACATATATTTAAAAAAAAATATATTTTAATGCCGACGCCACGATTCGAGACTACAACTTGGACCATGCACTGTTGTCAACGGAGTTTTGACGAGCAGTCAAAACCTAAAACGTATGCGGGTTTAGTAGTAAATAAAAATAAATAAAAAAAGTCATGGCGTATAGGACGTGTCACTATAGTTTGTATTTTCAGATATTTGGGTATTTCATGGTTGTACAAAACGATTGTATGCAACTGCACGTAATTAGCCATTGTAAAACTCGTTTTTTCTATTTTGATACTCACTATGCTCGTATCAAAACTAAAAACTCATTTTACAATGACTGTAATTACGTGTCAGTTGTATAAAATACTATTGTATAACCTTGGGACTTCAAATCTAGAGTGAACAGAATGAAATCAAAAGTGGGTTTAATTAACTGTAGTTGCAGGAGAGCTCAAGTGACAATACTTTGGTGAACAGCAATTTTGGAAAAAATATTTAAACTGAAATAGAGTAAAACGCGGGCGAGATATTTTTAATCTTTATTAGATATAACGGGAAGTTCGAATGTGACCCCACCGCGATCGGCACACTTCTTGCTAAGCTGGTGTACCCTTTTTGGCACTGTACCACACCGGATGTTTTGTGCTGCATGTAATAATCTTTGTATACTTCTGTATTGTGTTCTATATTCTGGTGTTTACAGTGCTAAATAAACGTTTTCAATTTAAATTTTCAATTTTCTTGCTCCTTGATAAAGGTCTCCAGAGTTGACTGAAACGTCGGAGCAACCTCGATAATTATGAAGTGAGTAATACCCGTAAACCTAATTATAATTGAAATAGAGTGTATTTTCATGTCAAAAGATTTTACCGCTATAATACTACATAACCCTGAAAACAGTACAGGTATTTAGTTACAGTTACATCACATTCACAGGTCTATCTATATTCTTAAACTAGGTCGCATCGCATCCCATATGAATAGCAATCTTTCAGCGCCTGCTTATGAATGTTTTCATATGCTAATGTTTACTTCTTGCTTCTGACGGTAGTTTTTAGCGCGTAGTCGAGAAGTGGCCCAATTTACTAACATGCCGACTGTATTTATAATACAGACTGAGATAAAATATATGCGAGTTCTAGCTGAAGGTTGTCTATGTAAATATAGTACTTTTTTGAGTTATTTTGTCATATTGAGTCAGATTAAAAAAATATTTTTTTTCTCAAAAATGCTCGGAAATGAGCTCAATGCATTCAAATTTTGAGTTAGGTAAATACATAGTTTCATGTCCTGCTTCCAGTAGTATGAAAGCTTGAAATCTGTAAATTTTGAAATGAACAGTGAGTACATTTTCTCGCATTATTTGAGAAAAGTACTATACAAAGCCTCGGCGGTAATAGCCACTGTTGACTTAGGAGCTTTAAAAGGCTGCTACGAATGACTAATTTCCTGATCTTCGCAGTAATGTACTATATTGTAAGTTGAACGATTTGGAAAGGCTAGTTACTAGTTCTTAGTAGTTCTGTTGTGGGATAGTTCAGTTAACCGAACAATACATCTTTGAATAACAAATTAAAAAATAATTAAATTCGTATACAAATAAATAATAACGGTACATATAGGTGTTTCATCATCATTAGCAGCCTACTCTAGTCCACTGCTGGACATAGGGCTTTCCCAGGGCGCGTCATTGAGCCCGATCTTCGGCTCTACTTATCCAGTACTTCCAGCAACTTTGCGCAGATCGTCGCTCCATCTACCACACTACGTTTATATAGATGTTTATACTCCAAAAACTATGTAAGAAATTTTGTTTCAAGTTATTATTATGATTTTTAATTAATCCCCCTAAAGTCTTATATAAATATGTATAACTTACTGTACAATATAGCAAAACATAAGGACCCAATCTATATTATTTTGTTTAGTTTACCAGTATGTTATCTATCATATTTTTGTGTAGAACAATTTCTCCTAAATGAATAACTTAAAAAAACCTAAAGGTTGTCGTTCCGTGCATTATTATGATTAATATACCTACGTGTATAAGGTACCTACTCGTACAGTGGAAATATCTTTTGATGTATCGTAGAATTCTCTTGATACAAAAGGATCTCCACAATTTAATTGCTGTCCACATAATCGTAATACTGGTAGGAGTAGGTATTATTGATATAATAATGATAATATTAGATAACATTGTTGAAATTAATGTACTTTTAAACTCCGCTCCGAATATAATTGTGTGCTATTACTATTAGAGACACGATAAGTCACATGAATTATTTTTTTCTATTGTGAAGGAAAATAATTTATGCAGCTAATCGTTTATTTACCTATTTATTATTTATATAAAATACCTCGATCGACGTCAAACTTACCTCAAACAATCAGAGCTCGATTATGAAAACCAGATTTTCGTTCACACACAATAGCCGTTAACAAAAATACTATTTCACTGAAAAACTGGGAAATTCGTCACTACACAGAAACGGGAAATAGCAACACTGAAAGGGAGGTCAAGATTAGTGAATTCACAGAGGTTCTAATTCATAATTTTTAAATTTAGAATGCGCGGTTGTCGCGCTGATAGGTAGCACTCGCGTCGCGTCCGATACGACTCGGCGGAGAAGGTAGACTGGTGGGCGAGAGAGGGGGGGATTCAGGCAGGGGGAGGGGCGCCCGCGTCCGCCCGCCCGGTTACGGTCGGAAAAGCGCGCTACCTAGCATAACCGCTAATTCCCACAACCTGTGGCCTAATGTGATGCCCTATTTCTGCATTTTCTAGGAAGGCAGATGATTTTCGCTCACCTGTAGTTTTGTGTGGTTGTTCGCACATTATTCGAGTATGTTAAATAACAAATGCATGTAAACTAAATTGAATTAAATTGACAGTTCGCGAGTAAAATACCTGGGTTGCCCAATATTTTTCCCACAAAATATGGGTAATATTATGTATGTAGAATGTAGTTCATATAACTACGCGTCGTAGCGTGTTGTAGGCCATGAAAAATTCAATGTGCCAAGCGATTCGCACGGTAATGGTGGATAGTAATTTTCTATTTCGAGTAGGTACGTAGGTACTATCCAAAAGCTGTATACAAGTCATAATAAAAGTATTGTAATATTTTATTGTTTTAACTCTTTTATGGTAGGTATAATATTGATAGAACCTGTTATGAACTATTTGCATATAAAATACAGTTACATTGTTAAATTGTTTTCCTTCATCTATAACAGAGTAGTTGGGTACTTAATATATAAGGTCGGGGAAAAAGTTTCTACGAAATATGAAAACTCAAAACATATTTTTTTTCAAAGTTTATTTACATTTAATTATAGTACCTATATATTATATACTGAATTCTATCATAAAAAGCTGCAACGTTACGACACTGTTTTCATACAAATTATTTTACACATTCCTGTCATTTTATTGGAATATTTTAATGAAATTATTTACTGTCGCACACTTTAGAACGTTAATATGATTAATTTTCAACTTTCTATATTTTCGACCTTAATTTTTTTTTAAACAAAATAATTTTTTGCTTTGACAATAACACGATTGGCCTGATGGTAAATAATATTTCTGTAAAATATTACACGGATACGACATGAATGTGTAAAATTACCAGTACCTATGTAAACCGAGCCGTAAGCGTAATATTGCACCTTAATCGTTTTCTGTTGTGGCATAGACATATTCTACTTAAGTAGGTAGGTTAAAGTAGGTAGGTTTAAGTAGGTAGGTTTAAGTAGGTAGGTAGGCAGTTTTTTAGCACCCACTTTAATGTAATGTTAATATTTATATGTTTTCACCTATTTTAACTATGATAAGAGTAGGCATATCGTTATCTCTACCCGTGTCTGTACATTGTCTAAGGTACATACAGAATAGACATTCGGTAACTAATATTTAACTAACCTACATAGGTATTATTTATGGAGATATTGACTGATATTGTCAACATAACTGTATGGCTTTATAACAATAAAGTCACAAAGAGAACACAGAAACACAGATGATGGGTAATAAAATAGATGATAGATATATAAAATAGAAATAAATAAAATAAAATAAAATAGATGATCACGGTCACATTCCATTAGTAATTAGTAAGTTCATGATTAGACTTACTTAATGTACTGTTTCAAGGGTTTTTACTGTATTTTATTAATTACGACCGGTTTCGTTTACACATCGTCAGGTATTTACCTGAAGATAGATAGAATACCTGAAGATGTGTAAACGAAACCGGTCGTAATTAATAAAATACAGTAGAAACCCGTGAAACAGTATATTATTTAAGTCTAATCATGTACTTCAAGTTTCACCAAGTACCAACAACCGCAAGTATTAACCAATTAGTAAGTTATTATTATAATTGTAGTCCTCTTTCTTCAACCGGTGTCCACCCACTGCTGGATGCCCAAAACAAGATAATAAACTACCCTTAGAACTAACGGATCTCCCTTCCTCTGACTTTAAACGAATTACAAAAAGATTTTTTGAAAATAATCCTTTTTACTGTATAAAGGAATACATCAGTGTACCGAAAAGAATGTTCGACCCTTACATAATGACGATATCAAAGGATTGAATTATTTTAGGTTCCTACCTATGTACATCATTTTTATATTTTTTATAATTATTCAATAGATTAATTTAGATAATATAACTAAGCATAAGAAATTTTTGTCAAACGTGACGGTCTAAATGTAACGTATTTGTTACTTGGAATAAACTATTTTGAACTTTGAACTTTGATGTAATTCTCCTCCAGGTCACGCCATTTTCTACGATCTTGAGCTTTACCAATCCAGTTTCCTTCAGCAGACCTTATGTTATCTGACCATCTTGCTGGTGGCCGACCTACGCTTCTGGTCCCAATCCTTGGTCTCCATGTCATGACTTTCTTGTAGTTAAAATTGTAGTTGTTGAGCTTTAACTTAATTGTCAATTATTATTATTTTCGTCTATTAATTATTTTTTCTTTATTTTATTTTCGGTAACAGCATTGTCATAATTTTAATTTAATGTTTAATTTAATTTAATTTTTATTACATATTTGCATAACTTTATTATGTCATCATAATATATGTCGGAGAGTGAGGCGCTAGTGTTCCTCAAAAACGGTAATATGCATCGCTATAATGCGTAGAACGAAAACGCAAGTCAGTCTAGTGGCAGAGAGCGAGCGGCGGCCTGGGGTTTTGAGGTTATAATATGAAGAAAACAGTCGGCTCCATCCCGGCTGGTGGTGATGGTAATCAGGGTGGTTTCTCGGTGCTGATGATCATTTTCTGGTAAGGTTGTGATGTTAAAATGATGTGAAACAAGGGATACTCAGGTCGGTATCTTTTCATTGTTTTTCTGACTACGCATTCAGAATACTATAGCGGTGTGTAGGTGGATCTCCACGATTGTGTGTGGTGTCTTCCCCGTGCTCAAGGTTGAGAGGTACACGTTCAGGTTTTCCTGATAATGTTAGCTGTTATTCGTAACCTGGATTAAACGTCCACGTATTTCAATGGCCTTCCTTACAACTATACGATCTATTCACGCTATTTCTGGTGTTGACGCCCTGTCTCGTCTGCGGCTTCGACATATAGATATATCGGAAGAGACTGGCCCCCAGTGGCTCCCACTGGCCCCCACAACACAGGGTATCCTAGTGTGGGAGCCAGGGAAATCTGAGAAAATGTAAATGATAATGTAATGTAAGATAATCCTTAGACATTTTCAAAGCACAGGTTAAGGCTCTATCTATCCCAATGACTCCTTCCTTCCTTACTTTTCCACAACTTTGGTTTCTAGTTATATTTTAATATTATGTATACATGTATGTGTGTATATGTAGATATTTTATGTATAAGTATATATAAATATATATTATTTGTATGTGTATATTATACATATATTATTGTAAACGGTGCACAACCTACCTTTTTCTACCAAAATTACTCCACCAAAAAGATGTCTGAAAGAGTTGAATTTTAGCGATAAGACCGCCTAGATTGTATTAATCGTTTTATACGCATTGTATCATACTAATTTTGTGCAATAAAGAGTATTCATTCATTCAATCATGACTGCATGATTTTTTTTTTAATGATAAACATTATTTCTACCACAGATCGAGTATCTGTGTCACATGTCACTACTAGGCAATTTCAATGAAGGTATCTTACTCGCAATAAAACGATAAGTAACTAATTTTTTACATTTATTTGAATTATTTTTAACTATTAATTACTTTTAACTCCCATTTTAAGCCATTAACGTTAAATGTAAGTAAGTACCTTCATTGAAGCTACATATTCCTTGATAAGTAGTTTTATTATAAGTACCTAATGTACCTATGTACCGTAAATTATAAGTACCTAATGTACCTATGTACCGTAAATTATAAGTACCTAATGTACCTATGTACCGTAAATTATAAGTACCTAATGTACCTATGTACCGTAAATTATAAGTACCTAATGTACCTATGTACCGTAAATTATAAGTACCTAATGTACCTATGTACCGTAAATTATAAGTACCTAATGTACCTATGTACCGTAAATTATAAGTACCTAATGTACCTATGTACCGTAAATTTTTTGTTCCTCTCACGTAAACAACAGATTCAATTTCTTTCTCCGCTGAAGTAATCCCATGCAATACCCACTGTGATTGATAGATTACACATTTCCATACGCAACATACAAGACCTTATTTTTCCTTTTGAATGACAGGCTCGGTATTTTTAAGAGTTTTTTTTTATTATTTACCAAATATATACTCAGGGGTACAGATCCTGATGTGTAGGATGGGGGGGGGGGGGGGGTTGGGGGGGGGGGGGGGGGGGGTTTGACACAACCCTCTGGTCTGTTTCCGCCGTAAAGCAGTAATGCTTGCAATTCTGTTTATGGTCTGCTGAAGGGTGAGAGAGCCAGTATAATTACAGGCATATAATAAAAAGGTAAAAATTAAAAAAAAATGTCTTTATTGTCATACACCCATAGTGCCTAAGTTTTATAAAAACATAATTAAAATTAAAATAAAACATAAAAAATTTATTAAATAATAAAAATAAAAATTGAAAAGAAATGAAAATAACCAGAAAACAGAAAATTAAATTAAAACTAGAAGTAAAGAAGTGAATGAACACAATACAATACAATAAAATTAAATAAAATACATTAAACATAATAAAAGTGAATTTCCTACATAATGCTAATGCTAATGCATAATGTACTACATAATGCCTTATATGCCGCACTCTGCCCCTAAATCCTTAAGGTAAGCAGTACATCGAAAACCCTCTAATAATAATACAGTGAGGTGAAATGTCAATGGGAGTCAATGACCATCACTTACCAACGGGGGGCTCGTTTGCTCGTCTGCTCTCCTTATACAATAAAAAAAGAAAAACTCACGTATGACCTCAATTCCTCAAGGGGGAGATAAAAAAGGTATAGGTTTTAGAAATGCTTTGTAGTTTTCGATATCCGTTGAATAAAAAACAACTAATGCAGCGGTTCAAGATAATTGTTGTTGTTTTTTTAAGGCAAAGGGAACTGAACCCATACAGCCATGACTGATGTAAACAACTCTTGCAAGTCTTCATTAAAATGCTGGTGTGACACATTTCAATGCTATCTGGGAGAATCTTCCACGCTTCTGCACCATCCGAACCAAAGAAGAAGGCGTCCCGGACGCATTATGGCTCTTCAAAATCCAGCCAAGTACGGATCGGGCTGCAGCGTCATATTTGACTTTACTTCACTGTCCCACACATTAATCACATTTTGTAGACGTTCTTCGAATAAAAAATACCATTCTTACTTGAAAAGCACTACTGTAAAACAATTTGCAAGACAACGAAAAAAAGCTGGTGTGGACGCGACAAAAGCGCGGGAGAAACTCCGGTTCAAGATAAGTAAGTACCTATCAGATACTTACCTATTTATATGAAATTTTATTTTACCGTGGCTTGTTCTACATTACCATAGACACAATAAACACATTACAATCCGTTTTCATACAATAAATAACGCTGAAAGGGAATTTTAATGCTAATTTTACTGCTTTGAAGAACACGCCGTAACCATTACGATATGACCTACAGGCGAGTAACCTCATTTCAGTTATTGCTTTGAAGATAAAAGTTTTCGGGGGGTCTTTGCTTTTTGGCCGTTAATCGCGATTCCTTTAGCATAATAAAAGTGCTATCGAGGATAAAAAGTTTGACTTTGCCTTCAACGCCTCTTGAATTATTTATTCAGGGAAACTCTTAGGCGCAACGCACACGACGGACGACATCTTTGAAAATAAACAGTATAGAACGCTTACGCGGCGTACTATTATTTTCGTGAACATAAAATCCCACGTACAACGTCGGACACTCGCGGACTGGAGCGTACAATGGAGTATGCTCCACTTCTGTTTGGAATGGGATTGGCGGGATTCGATGTCGAGAACTAGAGCAAGAGCTTCGCCGACGAAATGAGCGTACGTCGTGTGCGTTGAGACCGTGACCCCTAGCGTAACACAGTTCACATACAGTGCTTGCTTATCGTATGGTTAGTGGCCAACCTATTTGTCAGAGTTGTTCAGGCCGCCCGTAGGCCTCTGACATGGCTTAACGACTGATGTCGAACGACAGCAACCGGGACCAACTGCTTAACGTGCTTTCCGAGGCACGGAGGAGCTCAGATGAAAAAGGCCACTAGCGGTCACTCATCCAGGTACCGACCGCGCCAACGTCGTTTAACCTGCATGATCACTTTCGAAACGTGCTCGCAACTAGGCTACGAGCTCCTCAATATACATACGCATACAGTACGCAGTACGCAGCGGATATACGCCGAGATCAGTCCGTCGTCTGCGTTAAGCCTTAAGTTTGGCCGAGGGTATGGCGTAGTTCAGAGATGGTGAACCTTTTATGTGCTTAAATTGGAAAACATAACGGCGCGCCTGGGATCGACGAAACTGACGACCCTAACCGTAAATAATTACAGAGTTTAAATTATATTCATTGGAACTATTTTATAAATTGTAGCTTGCTCTTGCATTTGTACTAAATTGAAACTAGTATATTTGACTTTAAATCCTAATTGTAACTTAAAAGTCACTACTGAAACTAGTATATTCGAATTTGAATCCAAATTGTAACTTAGTCACGTATATAAAGTGGTAAGTACTAGAAATAGGTACTGAACCTTCACTCGTGCTTGGCACAAGAAGAAAGGCATGTCAACTACAGATTGCACGATGGCACAAGGGTATACGTCGTCTAACGAGTGTACCGTTGATGACGTACCCTTGTGCGGTGACGTAAACATCGTGCAATCCGTAGTTGATATGCCATTCTTCTAGTGCTATTAAGTTTTTGTTTTTATTTTTCTTAACATAAAGTAAGTTGTCTACCCCTGGCGTAGGCTATTGAATATTTAAACGCATTGTGTAATTTTAGATGACTTTGTGGCTTGAAAAATTGGGAGAAGTTGTGGAAAATATGTTTTTCATCAATCATGAAGTTTCACGAAAATAAACAAAAGAGTAATATACCTAACATTGTCTAAATATCCAATGTTATATTAAGGAAAATAATCGTAATGGCACCTTGTTGGTATTCGTAAAATCGTTTTTGCGCCTATTAAACATTCTGAAAAAAATCGATAAGTACACCGTGGTCCAAAATAACGTTGCCAAAATTAAAAGTCGAAATTTCAAAAATGGACAGCTTTGTGATTTCATTTGATTTCTATTATTGATTTTGCTTATACTTACTTACTTACTCCGCTGGCGCAGCGACCCGAAGTGGATCTTGGCCTCCGATACCAAAGAGCGCCATTGCTCTCTCTCCTGCACAGTCTCCAGCCAGTCAGGTGCCCGGAGCTCACGCAGATCTTTATCCGCTTTATCCCACATAGGCTCGTTTAACTGCCCGATCCTCACCCATCCTAGTGATGTGTCCGAGTCATCGGAGTCGAGCTGCTTGTCCAGTCAAGAAGGAAGACGGAGGGTGGAGGTTGAGAAAGAATAGGGAGATTGAAGAGATGGGGAACGAGCCGAACAATTTTTTGCCATGTCTTTAAAGCGTGCAGCTATTATAGCGTTGCACGGGAGTGGAAAACGACAGTGTGAGATAGGAGTCTCGACGTTCGTCGCCAGTTAGTTTCTTCAACGATTAAACGATTTATGGAGCTCGGCAACATCGCCGACCGTCCTGGGAGAGGAAGAAAAAGATTTGTTAGGACTTCTAGAACGCGGCCTATCATCAAGCAAAGGTTGGCTCGTAATCAGGTCCAGGTCAAGGTAAGAAAAATGACTCGAGATCTCGGAATAAGTCGGTCTACAGTACAGCGTATTGTTAAATATCATCTCAATTTAAAATACAAAAAGCACAGATAAAGATTTAAAAAATCGCCTTGAGAGTTATCGTTTGCTTAAGCGCGCTGAGAACTGAAAAAACGTCGTCTTTTCAGACGATTTTTTTCTCTATTAAACACATAACCGTCAAAATGACACGATCTACTCTTCTGAACGTCCCGGATCTGCTGCAGTTGTTCCTCATCGTCAAAACGCGGAAACCGTCATGATATTGAGCGGTATTTGCTCCACAGGCAAAACACCCCTAGTTTTGCGGAAAAGGGTATCAAAATACACTGTAAGAAAGAAAGAAAAACAGTTTTTTTGCCACAAAAATACATATTTAGTTCACTCGATAAAACTATTGGCATTAGGCACCTGGCTCAGCTAATGCTTGAGTGAATACACTTGCGTGTAAACACACAGCGCTGATTTTCAGCCAGACCTTATATAAAGTTGACCAACTAACAGCTGCGACAATCTAAGTAATGATTTATGGTATGTGCTCAATGTACTGTCCGCATGAATAATTCTTTTTATAAATTGAATCAAAACAACTACATTATTGATCTTTCAAAAGGAGGGTATTTCGAAGATAAATAAATATAATTCATAAAAAATAGAAGTATTTTTATTACTTATATTTTAATTTCATTTATCTCTATAGTTACTTAAGTTATTTGTAAAATTAGTTGTAAACGTTATTTTGGGTCACCCTGTTCTACGAATTATCCTAAGGGCGTTTTCAGAGGCGTGCGTATTTCGTTACGCACGCGGGTTAGCTCCGAATGCGTGGTCCACGAATTACATTGTTTCATACAACATTTCAGTATTATGCGTGATGTCCGCATGCGGGGTGCGTGGAGAGCTCAGCACGACTCTAAAAACGCCTTTACCTACCTAATAAAATGTTGATTTCATCAAAATACAAACCCATACAACCTGACTATATATACCATATAGTAATGAATTATTTTTCGAACAGAACTTTTTCACCCATTGTAGTTAGATAGGTAGGTACTTATATCAGTTGATACTCGTATTCCAATTTGCAACGACTTTCCCGAGCTTTCAATGCGTCGTTCGTTAAGATAAACAAAGGATGTGTCGCAGTAATGAATCCTCTACGGATACCAATCAATGTCTCACGTCATGCGCTTTATTTTGTACCGCTTTCGCTTTGTTGCAAATCCATTCCCCATTACAAAATAAAAGTTTCGAAAGCCTACGTCAAAGAGTAAGTAATGAAAAATGTGTAGTCGTGTAACCCACAAATTCCTAAGTACTTATCTTCAATTAACAGTTTTCTTGTGGGTCCATAGCACAGCCCGTTTACCCACTGTATTAGCAGTAGGTATTGTTTTTATACCCCCTGCTCCGAATATCATTATGGCAAAAGCAAAACCTCATCATGATTTTATTTAAACCCGGTTACTATAATCTGAAAAAAGTACTAAAATGGTTAAGGGAGAATCTGGCCACGCGCCATATCTCACAGGTTTTGGGGGAACTGAACACCCCCTAGCCCCTGGATACCTTATTTCTCCCCCCCCCCCCCCCTACTATAGCCTATATTACGACTCTACCCGTAGAGAAATAATCTATGTAATACTACCTTCTATCTATAAGTCAAATATCAAAATTACATTTAAAGTCAGTTTTCTAGCCATTTCTGAAAACAGACTTACGGACCGCGGTGTCGTTCCGAACTAATGGATATGTTGTGTAACCGTCAACTATAGTCGTAGATAAAGTTGTGCAGACCGTTGTGACAAAACTTCTGCATTTTAGAAACGTCTTTTATGACCGCAGATAGCGTCAGTAGCGTAGGTAGTGAATTGAAGGTTGGGCTCATATAACAACGGCGTATGCTCAAGATGTAGTATGATATTCGCCTACTTGCTACTCTTGATTAGTGAAAAATAAAGGTAGGTAAGTAGGGGAACATAGGGGAAATCGGATAGGGCGTAAAACAGATAGCATTATATTTCATACTTCCAGCTACCGTTGTATCAGGTGGTTAGAAAGCATTTATAGATGGTGCTTATCTCGTGTACAAATGGAGCTGATATATGAATAACCTTGGTTATTATTATTTATTTAACGCTTCGACGAAAGTTACATTTTTTTTATCTTAACGCCTTATCTTGCTGCTCATCTCACTGCTCATCTCAGTGTGCAGGTTTCCTCACGATTTTTTCCTTCACCGTTAGAGCAGTCGGTAAATGTACGTAAGTCTTTGAAGAATACTAGAAACTCATTGGTACACGCCACTACACGGTTTCGAACCTGGACCTCCCGCATGGGAGTCCGGTGTCCTAGCCACAGTGCCACCGACGCTCTATTTTAACGCCCTAAAACCACAGCCTGGTTTGTCTGGGCGCTGCACATTCCACTCTGCAATATTTATACAAAACTATATATAACTCCTTTATACAGATTCTACATATACGACAAACACTAAATATCACCTTAACCAGTAATACGAGTGCATAATACTCGTATCACTGTTGTGCCGATTTTTCGTGAGGAAAATATTTACTGATATTTTATCCTAGATATAAAGAAAAAATATGTAAGTACTTACTTAACTAATTCCAGAAAAGTATGTCTAATTTCATATCATCATCAGTCTATTCAAGTCCCCACTGTTGGGTCACAGGCCTCCCCTTGAATAAGGGTGTACGGGCCATGATCCACCGAGCGGGCCCAGTGCTAATTGGTGGATTTCACACGCCTTCGAAAACTTTTTAACTTCCTCAGACATGCAGGTTTCCTCACGATGTTGTCCTTCACCGTTAGAGTTGACGGTAAATGTACGTAAGTCTTCGAAAAAATCGGAAAAACTCATTGGTACATGGCATTGCATGGTTTCGAACCCGGACCTCCCGCATGGGAGTCCGGCGTCCTAACCACTAGGCCACCGACGCTCTCAAATTTTTCATATACCTACATTAATTCCAGAAAAGTTTAAATCCTATATCGTCGTGAACAAATGTGACAAATGACTTAAAGTACCAATCTGCATATTGATACAAAACACGAAGACAAATCTCATTATTTTGGAGCTGAGTCGTTCAAAACTCCACCTTGGGCGTTATTCACAACACAAACTTTGGGTACCCTTGCATTGAGGACCTCATAAATTTTCAACTTCGTTAAAACTCCTGGTGACTCCATTGTTCCAGAAGCTTTTGTTGGGTCATTGTTCTAATTACCTTTCTAAAACATACTCTTAGTAAAAACAAGCAAAGTAAGCAACTTATTGATTTATTAAAGCGATTATACCTCTAAAATAAACTTCGCAATTTTTAGTGTTCTGTAACTTTAGTGTTCCGTAGCCAACTAGGAACCTTGGTTCGTCTTGTCAATCTGTGATATAAGTGAAATTTCAAATTACTTTGAAACACATCGCTACTGGTGGGAATACCCTACCCTAGGGATAAATGAACCATCCGGAATTCTCAGTACCTACTGAAAACTCCGGGAAAACTAGCCAACCTACAAGAGCTAGTTTTCCCGACATAAGGTTTTGTTCACTATTCAGCAACTGCTTTTCAAACATGTTTCTGTTACAACAATATCTAAATCTATTACTCTGTACTGAACTGTAACAACACAACATATTTTGGACAATGATAAGTCCCTTAAGAAGTTAGTTGCTAATTAAATCTTAACCATAAAAAATAAAGATCTGTTCAGTCAACTTCAGTTATTAGAATAACAGCACGGGATTCGAAATGTTCTGTCATTATCCATAAATGCAATTTTTGTTGATATTTTGGGAATTTATCCAACGGCTCTATTCCTAAAAGTTTAAAATGTTGAGAGGACAAAGATTTTTTTAGTCTATGATTCAACATACATGTTACTTATATAATTTGTATTTAGAGTGTTGGACTTTAAACTAATAATGTATGGACGCAGAAGATAGACCCAAAGCTGTTCATCTTCCGCCCATCTACCATTTCGGCTCAAACCCAATTTTTCTCCAGCCTGAATAATGTCTACAGCACACGAATAGGAGTTGGTTACCGCACAGCGTCGGTTAACCGTCCGCGTCTGCCCAGTTCTTTTGTGTACGGATCGCGGACGCCTGAACTGAAAGCTTTTGTGGGTAAACGTTTCCGATAAACGCCCGCCCGCGCGCTACCTAACCTCTCCGTGAGTGCCATTTAATTCTTGCATTTCTTACTTAGTACCTAGTATTTATAAGTGTTAATAAATACCCGCATTTGTCATTCAACTCCATCACCCAAAGGTTGCCTGGAAGATATAGCTTAAAGCTATAAGGCCGCAATTGTAATTGTATTTTGTAATTTTTATCTGTACTGTATTTTTATCTTGTGTGCAATAAAGAATATTTGTATTGTATTGTCATTAATCTTTCCCTATGTGCTGTGATGCCGACCCTAAAGTACAGCACCACCCCAACTCTTCCCGTGGGTGCCGCACAAGTCAACTAAGGATCTAAGAATCTAGTAAGGTACTTATACGACGTTTAGCTCGCTAAGTGGCCACCTATCACGTTTGTCCATCAAATATTACGGCAAAAAATGGGAACTATTTGTGATTGGAGGTGGTTCCTCTATCTACCCCCTCGGGGATTATGGACGTGAGAGTTTATGTATGTATTATGTAATCTTGCTCTAGTGTGAAACTTGAAACTTTGATAAATCCTTTCCGCCCACTAGCTTACTTACGTAACGATTGCGAAATCATCATCATGTATACAGCTTGTCGGATACAAGATGCACTGCAAAGCCTTCTCTATTTCGTGCCATTTCCTTTGGCCCTGTGGTAGCCTCATCCACGTCTTCCCTGCGACCCCCGGCTATGTCGTCAACAGTTCTCAGTGTCCTTGCATTAAAGTAAGCCAAACCAGAGTCGTATAGGTTCGTAGCCGATATATTATGTACTTATACGTATTTCTAACACCTTACGGTTGGACTGACTCGATTAGAAATAAAACCAATCCATTTCTATTCATTTCTGTATAAGCTCTACACACAACTCGCTACACTGAACTACTCGTACATTCCTTATCAATCTACACCAACGCGGAATCTCGTTCGCTAATCGCTATACAACCGTACGGAACTTCGTAAAACTTCGCTTAGAAATTATATACCTACGTATTTGCATATACGCTCGTGGTTCTGAACCGCCATCAATCATGCCCAAACGCAGCACGGGTTCTCTGTCGCTATACGACGGCACGGAATATCGGACTTCGATTAGAAATCAAATCAAACCAACGCCATATAACCTACAGATATACGTATTTCCATAATCTCTATTATAACAACATAATTATGCCAGTGGTTCCGAACCGCAGTGCCCATCAATCTTGCCCCAGTGCGGAATCTCGGGCGCTTTGATATAATAACGGTGGGAAAACACTGGCTATAAAGTGCCGTAGTTTGATATTCACCGCCCCAAGTTTACTATACCTTCTTCTGTATGACACTATGAAGTATCTGAAGCTTTGAGTAAGAATCTTTCAAGTATTTTTTGTTGCTGCAAAATGTCTGACCTAAACGCTTAACCTTGGTTAGGCACTTTTAGTTCACATACTTGCATATCTTTTTACATGCAGTAAGTACACTGAATCATTTATTTAGTGCAAGTTGTAACATGCAATAAAGTGCTTATTTCTCCTTTCAAAAAAGGTAAGGTATGACTCTGTTCACCATCTTTTTACTTTGCTACTTATTTCTACCACAAAACAGCAGTGCTTGCATTGCTATGTCCCGTTTTAAATGGTAAGAGACCAGAAGAAGTAATTACTGGCCCATACGGCAGTCCATCTAAGGTTCTCCTCCTCAAGGTTGGTACGTATCAAAAACCTTCTAATAATATTAAATAGTGACTTTTGAGTGATGGATCTATAGAAATGTTTTCAAGGTGCAAGATACAGTAATGATTATAATTATATCAAAGATGTGGGTGGATAAGGAAAAACTTTCTTTGGGCATAAAAATGGTTGTCTAATAATCTCTGTAATGTGTTTTATACTTTTCCCCTATTTTCTTCAAACACAGATAAAACAACATTTGTCAAAGTAATATTAAACTGATTGTGTGTGAGTATCTTTTGCCCCATTACACTAAACAAAAGTAGGTGACAAAGTGGAAAGTAAGTTGGTGCTGGACGACACGGGTCTCTCATACACTTTGATATATTTCCCTCTCATCCAGACAAACTTTCTGGCGGCCGTCCAAAATGTAAATTAATTTTGTTCAGCGCTTTCGCCTTTGTAAAACTTTTAGCTTGTTCGAAAAAGTATGTAAAAGGTATTGTAATGACTTAGAAGATACTGTTGTACATAAATTTGCACTCTTTCGTATGATTGAAAAACCGCTTATACTTTTACCTTCTTATATGCCTGCTTAGTGGTTTATAAATCCATACTTTGATTGTATTTTCTTTTATAAGGCTTCACTCACTGCTTTGTGGACAGATGTCTGTAAAACTTCTATTTGTATGATCGATATACAAGCCAGCATCCACATACGAGATCATGCCATTTTGAGATCTAGTCACTCTGAGTCAGTACCTTGTCGTTTCGTTTTTTAGTCAATATGATACTAACCCCTTAGTTGGCTTACAAGCGGATACCAAAAGCTGCTTACAGTTAGCTTTTCGCTATAAGCTCAAAAGAGTGTGAGGACCAAGTAGATTAAAAATTCGTAAAAATACGTACTTATAATAAGTAGTCACCGTCGCCTAGAGACACGTGCAATACCAGGGGTATTGCTTGTGTGTTGCCGGCCGTGGAGGAAGAGGACTTTTTTAACGTTATTTTTGAAGCTTCCAATGTCGTAGCGCTGCGGGCAATCGTCGGGTGGAAGAGAGTTCCACATATTACAGGTGCGTGACAGAAACGCTCGTGTAAAACGGGTTGTGGTAGACATCCAAGGCTTCAGAAACTGCGGGTGAAAATTGAGCCGCCGACGAGTGGTGCGATTGAAGAAAGTAGACAACGACACAAAGTCAAAGAGTTCTGTAAAGCACTCCCCATTATATACGCGATAGAAGACGTAGAGAGAACCAATGTCTCTCCTTAAACTGAGAGGCAAAAATGACAATGACAATGTAAAACGACAGCAAAGCAGTTTACGAAACAACCGTATCCTCAGCTCAGCAGATACGATTATATCGATATATTATGATGAAAATGCAGGTTCACAGCGTGGTTTGCATGTCTTTGCAAATAAATTTTAAGAAAATATGTCCTAGACCCTTAGAGCTTTTATAAGATTAGCTTTACCATTAACCTTGTACGCCAAATATTGTAAATTCAAAAGATGTAGGGTTTGGGTAAACATGGTTTCGGGCGCGCCCTTAACTTTTGACGTCCGTAAACGATGGATGGGCAAACAAATGATGATGGAATGTCCCTTAGAACCCCACCTTGCTACCTTAATGTAGTGCTGGAGGTTTCAATCGATATGAAAATAATTTTCATAAAATAATATTCAAACATTCCGAGTTTAAACTTTGTTTTCGTGTTTGTACTAGTAGCAAAAAGTCATAGAGGGATTTCATAGGTCTACTGTTTGTAAATCTCTTTATGACTTTTGTTACATTTCATAGAACAACCAAAACAAAGATAGAGACAGTGTTCTCGACAAAGTAATTTCATATCAATAGGGGACTTTGATGCTATCTCGTGTTGTCTATTGCTAAGATTTGTGACTCCACTTCATCTCCAAATATAGCTGGAACCCCTATTAAATACAAAACCTATTCATCAATAAGTTCTTGAGTATAAATTTAGAAGTCTTTTGTAAGTTGTTTTTCTCCTGTTATATTGATCATACAAACGAACAAACTACGCAACAATAGTTTCTTAGGGCTTCCCTAGTGCCATTGACCAATGAGGTTTGAACAGAAGAGCGCCTACGATGTCCGCTGAGTGTATACGCTTCAGATTTATAAACTAATAACTCTAAATTAAAATTTTAAGAAACCCCCGACGTACCTTTGTGGACATCCCCTTCCTGGTCATCGTCAGGTCCTCAAGATTCCAGATGTGAGAAGGCCACCATTATGGTCATAAACATTTAAACTCAAACTAGAACCACCTAACTGTTAGCGTTCCAGAGATCCCATTATACTCTAACATCCCAAGATACTCCAAGATCTTAGAAACACTGATCAATTTTTAACCCCGACCGATTGAGGGAGGGCGTGTTATAAGTTTGACACGTTTGTTTGTTTGTCTGTCTGTCTGCTTGTGGGTTTGTCTGTGGCATCATAACTTGACAACGGATGATCCGATTTGGACCCGGTTTCGCCCTTGAGAAAGAGAAAATCTTTTCCTTGGCATCTCTCCCTTTAGTTTACAACTCAGTGGTCGAAGCAGAAACACGTAACATACTCTTAGTATAGCACACTTGTTGCACTGCAACTTTTAAGAGATGCTCGTAAATACTAAAGACCGGCAGGCTCGTAAATCAAGCGTTCCTTAGCCTCGGACTACACGCGTCCGGATTCAGTCCCGGTTCGGTTCGCTGCATCCAATCATAAAGCGCTGACTTCAAGTGACCCCTCACTTGAAGCCAGCGCAACACAGGAACGTATGTGATTAGTTGCAGCGAACAGAACCGTGGATGGAACCGGTCCCTTGAAGTCCAGGCCCTAGAGCCTGTCTCAGACCTCGCATGAGAAAGCCATCCCCGGCGAATTTCCCCATGGCCTCGTAACTACGCCCTGCAGTAACCTAGGCCCAAACTGTTGTGTACTTTGCTGAGTAATTGCTCAAGGTCAGAAAGTATGTGGGACATTGTAATTGTAGGTAGTTAGCTTAAAAGGTAACCTACAATTACAATGTTCCACATATTTTCTGAACTTATTTTTTGTTATGTTATGTAAAAATACTATGCCGCCCTGAATGTGTTATTACAAGGTAATCATTACCTATAAGTTTAATTATAATTGTCTAATGATATATTTACTATTTACATATTGGTCCACGGAGTTTGCGTGGGGGTGGATGATGGCAATAATAATTCTGCATCTGCATCCTCTGCTAGCCTTGAGGACTTGGAAAGAGTGCCTGATGTGCCAGTAATTACTCTGGCTCTTACCCTTCAAACCGAAACTCAGCAAGCAAGCATTGCTGCTTCACGGCAGAAATAAGTAAAAGGATGGTTATTGGTATTTTCTAAAATGGATGCATGAATAATTTATTGTCGTCGTGATTGTCTTACGAAGTAGGTAAAGGCGTTATTTAAAGTGACAGGTCTGTTTTAATAACGTCTTTATACGAATATCTTTGAAATGAAACCTTTTTGAACTCACAGACCTTTGATCGTACTGTTATTAAATGCGGTTAAACGTCGTCGATGAGCAGGTAACTCGACTCGGTAACTTAGGCAGCTGCATGTAAAGTACCTATATATACATACATACATACATACATACATACACTTGTGGAGTGTAATTATTTATTTTAATGACCATACTAGGTATTGTATCATTAAATAATGGATTTATTTATTCATAAAATTAATTTACATGCCAAAAATCATGTCAATGTCATTTTTTGTGTAAAATTATATAAATTAATTTCACTTAAATAGCCCCCCGCGAAGTGCCCCCTTATTGTATCATTTAATTATTATTTATCATCATCATCAGCAGCCTACTCTAGTCCACTGCTGGACGTAGGCCTCTCCCAGGGCGCGCCATTGAGCCCGATCTTCGGCTCTTTTCATCCAGTCGCTGCCAGCCACATTGCGCAGATAGTCGCTCCATCTAGCAGGGACGCTCGTCCCACGCTACGTTTGCCCAAACGCGGTCTCCACTCCAGAACTCGTCTACCGCAGCGGTTGTCGGTTCTGCTACAGATGTGACCGGCCCACTGCCACTTCAGCTTGCTAATCTTATGAGCTATGTCGATAACTTTTGTTCTATGCCGGATCTCCTCATTTCAGATTCGATCCAGCAGAGATACTCCGAGCATAGCTCTTTCCATAGCACGCTGAGCGACTTTCAATTTGTGAACCAGTCGCACCGTCAGTGTCCACGTTTCGGCTCTGGCTTCGGCTGTAATTATTTTTTTAATTTTCAGATTTTTTTGTATATTTAAAAAGGTACAGCGAGCCGGGCCGCTCTTATGTGACATACAGACAGACGGACTTAGAAATAGACAAACTATGGAACCCTACCAAGATAGGTTATAGTTATCAAAATCGCTTAACGCTTGTTTCAATTTTATGGGGAATCAAAATAGGCACTTAAGAAGTTTCGACACGGCATAGGGCACTTACGAGTACCTCTATATCTACGAGTATATTGTACCGTAAATGATGCGTAGTTATCTATTCTATTATCGTTAAAGGAATGGTGGAGACATATCCTTTAGGGTGAAATGGAAACCCCATTTTAAGCTATTTCTGTGCATCGATTGTCCGTGTCCTTTTTGTATGACTGATAGTTCGATTGGGATGCCTTCAGGCTGGTACTGATATATTAATGAAATTGAATACATATTTTCACATATAACCTGTTTTATTCAAATATAACTTTTGATGATTCTTAGAATATTTTTTAAAAGGAAATACTAAACTCATCAGTAATTTAAAACTTTTCAGTTATAAGTTATAACTGAAATTTGGACAATCGTGAGTTACATGAAATTATAGGTAGGTAAGACCGTATATTGTTTTAAACAGAACAAAGACAATTGAATTACTTTTGGTTAAATCCAATATTTTTCCGAGATATACCTAATTGTTTACGGATCGAAAAATATCCCGTAAGTTCCAATCAAATTCGTCAAATGTTTCTAAAAATGATTTTACGTTTTCATTTTTCCCAGAAACGTTGTAACGGCACGTTAAAACGGAAATCTCCTTTACGTCACATAAATGAGGAAAAATTACTCTCGGCGTAAACGTATCTGCCGTCATATCAAATGTTATTTCCTTTTTTACGGTAGACAATTTAATTTCCGCCTAATGTGACGCTCGGGACGGTCTGTGATAACCGGTATAACTAAGCTACGCCTAAAAACCAAATAGGTAGGTAAGTACTTTGGATTTTTCCGCATACACGGCTCCTACGAATACAATCTTGTTTTCGGGAAGGTTGTTGTAGTATAATTGAATTTTTAATGGTTGTGCCTTTTCGTAATACGGTCGTGGAAATTGTATGCTATAAATGTCTGTAACTTGAAGATGGTTGTTACCAGTATAAAGATCGATTATTTATTGCGTACCTACTATGTAGGCATTCGTTGCATATGTAAATGCGGAGATATGCCAGTTACTTGCACACTAAAACAATAGAAGAAACAGTAAACATTTCAAATAAAACCACTTCATCATAACACCAAATTGAAAATCAGCTGCGAAACATAATCGTAAAATATCATGGGACGAAGTAAATATAATAATATATATAGCATAGTAAATCGGTAACAAATATTGTTTCACCATGTATCGTGTTATTTCTACGATATTATTCCTGGTTGTAGCTTTGAATGTATGTCAAACATTGAGGCAAGAAATATCACCAAGGGTTATAGATGGCGTCTCTGATATTAACAAAGATTTTCTTTACGTTGTCGCACTTGGAAATGAGAAAACTTTGAGAATCCACAGACTATGCTCTGGAAGCCTCATCACGGACCGCTGGGTGTTGACTGCCGGTCACTGCACGCGAAAAGTCACCAGAATACGGTACGGAGACATGATGGTACTACAAACCTCTCCAAAAGCCAATTACAGCAAAGTTATAAAGAAAATACCACATCCATCATTCCGCCTTTTTGAACACGGAAAAAGGTACGCAATGATACTCAACGACATAGCCTTGCTACTGGTAGAAAAAGTCGAGTTAAAGAAGTACGGAAAAGTATCTGCTGTTGATTATAGAACTTTAATCGGACTCCCTGTGCGCTACGCTGGCTTCGGAAGTACCTTCAAACATAAAAATATTATGGACTTAGAGCAGATTTTAATGATTGTGGAGGATCAAGGCCAGTGGCTGCAGATAGGCGAGGCTGTTGTGATACCGTGTCAGAGAGTAGAAGGGACTACATCGGACTTCGGTCCGTTCATATGTTTAGCTCCTACGTGTGCAATTAGGACTCAAAAAGCTAATTATGGCGATTCCGGTGGACCGGCATTCGTCGAGGGCAAGATTGTAGGTGTATGTACCGGAGGATACGGAGATGGGGAAGATGATGTTAGATACACACCTGTGAGCCCTTACTTGAACTGGATTGCAGGTGTGTTGTCTAAAGAACATTTATGAATTGAATGCCTGCGCCAAAAATGGAAAGGACTTCTCTCTAATTGAAAACTTCTGATCAACGTTTTTGTAAACAGTGAGTAGAAGGTATAAAATAGCTATTACTCTCTGTCATCGGGCAAAGGTCGTAGAAAGGTGCAGCTTATTGGACTTCCAATCTCGAAGCTTATACCTTTTCAATAAACTCTTCCGTGGAACCTTTTTTTCAATAAGCAATCATGCGGAAAATCAGTGGAGCGTGAAAATGTCTTGTCTTGCAAGCTTCTGCCGAGACATGTTTGGACTGGAGGTTTCGTGATAACCCACGGTGTATCCGCTGGAAATATAAATAAGCTTAGGCTTGATGTCTAAGTAAGGCATTGATGTACGACTTTGCCACTTAGTATGAACAAAAGTTGTGAGTAATTGCGACAGCAGTGTGCGCTGCGTGGGACTTCGTACAAATATTTATTCCATGTATGGGATGGATTAGAGTCTCCCAACCGCCACTGGTCAAGTATGTCGTCCGATGCGACTAACCCGAGTAATCTCCTGGTGGTAGGACCTCTTCTGGTTCTGTCTGGATCATAGGGGTATAGTATACCTATATTTTTTGTGATTGTTCCATAAGAGAAAACTCTATTATAGTTATTCAGTGTATAAATAAAATAAAAAAATTAAAATAAAAACAGCCTTTAATTCTACCACTCATACACAATCATTGATAAATTAAAATAAAATTAACAAGTCATTTTTCAATTATTTTTCTAAATTATTATGGTATGTCAATATTTATTATAGATTATTATTATTATTTTAGTAGTTGCCTTCTCTGGCATAGGCCTCCCCCAATTTCCTCCAGTGTTCCCTGTCCCTCACCATTCTCGTCCAGTGTGAATAGTCCAATGAACCAGTGTTCATTCACTAATTCATTCATAAGTGTTAATTCAGTCCAGTGACTATTCAGTGTATGAAACTGTATTAATAAATTGCATGGCATCTGTATTAATATCTACATAAATAAAGAAAATTGTAGTTCAATTACTATCTGCTAGTTGATAAATAAATCAGTAAGTCTTTTTTTTTCTTGAACATTTTCAAACATGTCACTGAGATTCTTCATATTTTGTAATAAACTACAGAAAACAATGCCACCATCCATTACACTCTGTTGACACAAACAATTCTCACAAAAATGTAGGTTGACGTGTTTGTTGAAGAAATCCTAGAAACGGAGACAGTAGAGCTGCTCTATATTTGTACAGTAACCTAAGAAAGTGGAACAAATGTAGAGCTAATATTTGCTTACACGATTGGCGCATCTCTGCAGTCTAGATTTCTTCTAGAAACTAGGTTACCTAGTACCATTTTTAAGGTTCCGTTGTCAACTAGAAATCCTCGTTTTCATTTTTAACTATAAAAACGGGGCATAATCGCGTCGGTAGCGTATACAAATCGAGTAAGTTTAAAATCTCATATCCTTATAGTTTTGTCGTGTTTTTCCATCTGTACAAACAGGACATAACAAACAATAGGTAGGTACATATACAGGTAGAAACAACGAGGTACAATTTAGGCGGCCTTTTCGCTTAGAGCGATCTCTTCCAGGCAACCTTCTATAAGTTTCTGTCTACTCTGAACTTTTGTAATACAGTTACGAAGAATCTAAAAAATCTATATTTTCAATTAAAATTGTAAAAAACCCTGTTTTAAAGTTTACGTTGTGAAGAACTTCATAAAAAGTTATTAAAATTGTATAAAATCGACCGCAAAATATTATTTGTAAGTAATCCTATCATGTGCGTGACCGACACCCTCTTGGCCGGTTTTTATCATTAAAATATGTAAAATCACCACTTGATATCCATCTCAGAATAAAAATAAATTACAAACTTGTTGGGCGAATGAACGGACGTAGCAAAGTTTCCCCATAAAGGTTTCGCTAGAGGTTTCGTTTATTTACGTAGGAAATCCTAAAAACAACAGCACAAGTTTTGATAAATTACGATTCATCGCTTCTGGAATTCTGTTTCATCTAAAGCAGAACTTGTTATTAGAACTTGTTGTGGGTCACGTTCCTCGAATCAGCATTAGAGTTAGACCCCAAAGGCCCGCTTGCGCGAAAAGTTTACCCTGGGTTAACTCGCGTATTGTCTATGGTTTTCATACAAAATTCGATCCGAATCGATCGTCGAAACTTTAATTGATTACCGAGCTTAAAATACAATCTTTAAGAATTGTTAAAAATTCCATGATTGCATGGCATTTTACTTAATTAATTTCCCTTATTATCTCTAATTCATTACCTTATCAACTACTTACCTACTTGTTAATTTATAATAACATGAGGACTACCGGTTGAATAGGTACCTACCTAATTTAATTTAGCAGAAATTAGACGAGCACAAATATAAAATTATATATCTTATCTTATGATAGGCCCCCTATCATAAGATAAGATATATAATTTTATATTGTGGGAATAACCCAGCGGCACTTCGACCCTTGAGGATCTTTTGTGCCTCATTTTACACACTGGTCAGCTCAGTGTGCAGGTTTTCTCACGATGTTTTCCTTCACCGTTAGAGCAGTCGGTAAATGTACGTAAGTCTTCGAAAAATACGAAACATTCATTGGTACATGGCATTGCACGGTTTCGAACCCGGACCAACCGCATGGGAGTCCGGTGTCCTAGCCACTGTGCCACCGACGCTCTCTAAAATTATATAAATGTTTGGTACTGGCAAAAATGCATTCGAGAAACTTGGGTTGTCACAATATCATCGCTTAATCAGGCAGGTATTTCCAACCGCGAGTTGTAAATTGTAGTTGTAAATTGTAACGGGCGCGTTAACAGCCTTACCTTAGCCCTGTATAATCCGAGAGCCCATCATCCCTCCCTATCGGTCAGTGAAGGGTCGTCAGTATGCGGGTCACAAGTGGCTATGATGGCTTCAAGTCGCTTGCAGCTGTTGTAAGGCATTGAAAATAAAATGCCTTATTACGCAAATTCTAACCATATTTACGATATGATTAGACTCATATAATATACTGTTTCACGGGTTTTTACTGTATTTTATTAATTACGACCGGTTTCGTTTACACATCTTCAGGTACCTTCACATACCTGAAGATGTGTAAACGAAACCGGTCGTAATTAATAAAATACAGTAAAAACCCGTGAAACAGTATATTATTTGAGACTAATCATGTGCTACAAGTTTCACCAAGTACCAACAACCGCAAGTATTAACCATATTTACGATAAATTATAATAAAATAGTTATCTATGGTTTTTTTACTCAATATTTCAGTATTCAGTAAAATAAAAACTACAGAAAACTATGAATGCGGTAATCCTTTTAAATTCCCAAACATTATGTCACTTCCAAAATTCGTATTAATTTTGCGTTCAGGAACGCTGTGGCTTGTGTTGTGATAAGTATAGATAAGTATGTGTGATTAAATGTATTCGCAACAATAGAACAAAATATGACACGAAGAGAAATAAAAATTTTTCAAATATTAGGACACCAGATTTGTTTTTTTTGTAATACCTACCTAATTATTAGTTTGTAACTGTTATGTGTACAATAACTGGAATAAATCTGTTTCTTTCTTGTTGTTAGCCTGGTTCTAAAAACAGTAATAGTTTTTTTTAACACGAATTTTCAAATGTTGGAATACATATGTTAGGTTTGTCACAGAGTGGCTTCGATTCCGGGGTGGCCTAAAATATAAATCTAAATTAAACTGTCACGTTTACCCATGTAAGTACTAGATTGTGTACGAGTTAACGGGACGTTTCATTAAGCGATAGTCACCCCACCCACCACCACCAGAGCCGACGATAACATTGTGTATGTAATATCAGGTAAAGCTAAACCAGAAATATAAATAACCTCTCCATATTGCGGAATTAAATGAAACGTTTTTTTTTCGTTGTTATCTCCATAACACGAATCATAAAAGTGCCAGTGGCACCTTCGTTACAGGGTTTTAATTTCTTTGTGAGATTATACTTTGCTCACATTGAAATGTAATTTAATGTGTTTTAATTATAGTGGAAAAATATCATAATCACATTCTTTATTTAGAAGAAAATCATAATAAAAAAGAGGGTGTGGGCTTATGACCACACAAAAAAAAACACGACTGGAGAAATAAACCGTTTATGTCGAATGGAGCCGAGTATACCCGATTCAGTGTCATCGACTCGAGTGTGACAGTTCAGTTTGGTTCACTGTTCAGAAAGAGCGCAAGGTGCGCCTAAAATAGTTTTCACTTCAAAAACCGTAAGTATTTTATGTAAATAGGAATTTTACTTTACAACAGCGTGGATGTATGTGAATAGCTTAACGTCCCGTCAGATCCACGTGACGAAGTCATCAATTGTGCAAAAGCTATGAAGCCTATGAATGATGACACGAGGCTATGCGCTGTGCAAATACCAGCTTTTGTGTTCAGGACAAATTGTTTACAATTGTAGGAAAACACTAGGAACATAACTAACTCAAGACAAGTTCAACAGTGCGAAGAAAATAAATGTTAGCAACTGCATACAATACTCGTTCAAGCGAGATGTATACAGTAAATCTCTACACAAAAGAGTTGTGACTGGATGTGATGTGATGGAAAATAAAATCCTTCTTTTTTCTTTCGTGAAGCAGCGAAACGTGCGTAAAGATAACTGAATTTAATATACGTCCCGTTAACGCAATGAATTGTGAGCAATTCGTACAATTTCTCGGTTTGTACAAATGCTCACTTTGTTAATATTTTGATATGATTTTTTTTCTTTAATTATGGCCGCTGCTAGTGTACACACTGCAATTTGGCCAATAACCGTGTTGGAATCTTGAAAATCACTCGAACGTTTTGGCGTCTGTTTTGAAAAAAACAGTTTACCAACGTCGAGAATATAGGAGAGTCGTATGCATCAGGAATGCCTAGTGCCTTGCATTCCAAGTGCAATTGGAGGTTAAGTTGCCGAATTCACACCATCTGTAGTTTTTCACTCCCATTTCACTGTCTTATATAAAGTTCATTTATCAGTTTTATAACGGACGATTTTTAGGTAAAATACACTAGTTTTACGAAAAAATGACCACTGTAAACCGTTTTTAAACAATAAAATAGGACGAACACGCCATAACAGCATGAACGTTCAACATAACCTCGATGATATAAATTAATAATTTGTACAAACTTTCACTCAAGACGTTTCTCATGACGTTGTCAATTTTTGTTTTTTTGTTTTGTTTTGGTGATATGAATTAGCGAACGAAAATCAACGAAATCATTCACTTAGATCTGAATCAGGAGTTCCATTCATAAATTCCCAAAAATGATTGATAAGTTGAAAAAAAAATTTTCACATACCATCAGCCTAAAGCTGTCACGTGGCATTAGGTGACACGTTTACTCTTCTGCTCTCATTATACAATTTTTTTTAAAAAATCTCGGCGTCCCTTTGTACGCTTGGTACGTGTGGATGATACCATCCATATGGACTATGACAGCACTGAGAAAGTATTGGAAATTGTCCAATGAAAAAAAAACACACATATACTAGTCATGCAGTCACACACCCGCACACTCTCACACATCCTAACACGCACACTCTCACACACCCTAACACGCACCCTCACTCTCACCCTCAACAAACACACACCCTCACCTTTCCACACCCCCACACCAATACGCACACATGCACACAAACTTTCACTCCATGCTTACGTCTTAGTATCTAATGATAATTTTAAAATTGTATATGTTTATTTTAATTTTATTTTTTCCCTTTATATATCAAAATTGTTCTTAAATAGAAGAGCCTAAATCCCGCGACACAGGGTATCCTAGTGCGGGATTTAGAGCATCAACCATGTATTAATTTTAAGTTGCAAAATAAATTTATTTGTATTTGTATTTGTATTTATATGCTTATAAAACAAATGGAGTACCTAACCTTGATATAAAAATCACAACAAATCATCATAAATTGAGTGCCGATGTGAGAAGCCGCGGCATAAGCATGGATGCATGAGAATGAATTCACGTTAGCTCACCGCGGTAATGAGGGCCTCAACCGCCCTAGGTAACAGGGTTGCCATGAAGAATAAAGATGGTTTTATGTTTGGGGCAAGACTAACCGTCACACCAGTGCGGCAGTTAGGAATTTCTTTTCCTAACCGTCACATCATTTTTAATGGGGAATTTTATAAATCAAGTGACAGGAAATTTATTTGACGACAACTACCTAACACCCTAATTAATGTGTGAGCGACGAGAAAATAAAAACGCTTCTAATAAACTAATTCATCTTTATAAAACCAACTTATTACTTATTACGAATAAACCATCAAGAAAAGAACAACAATTATTTTCATTTAGCGTTTCGATTATTAGATTAACCTCAAAATTACTAGTAGGCTGATTGTCAGTGTAGCCAGCTGATGGTTAGCTTAACAGTTTCCGTACCGTCGCGCCCGTCGCACAAGATATATCACCTCACTAGAAGTTATTCGAGATATTTCGATGCGCTGCTTACCTTGAGAACTAGGTGGAGTGCCTAATGTACCGGTGGACCGGACTCCATGAGGTATGTTGTATTATATGGTGACCGCTTACCAGTAGGGGTAAGTCTAAACCTTTTTTATCAACACAAAAAATGTTATGTAACTTGTAGTCCGGGAGTAAAATCTTAGACAGGGACTTCATGTAATTCAATATTCGTATTCCGCGAATGACGTTACTAACGTGAATTATAAGTAGATAAATCCACCTCTCATCCAATCACCGTATACAAACAAAAATGTCTTATTTTATTTACGACTAAATCCACTCGCGTTTGCTCTCAATCTCTACTGGTTAGTGACAATGAGGCTGAAGATGGACTACACGGGCTCAGTAAGTACTGACTTTTCTTTAAACAAACACTACCGAAACACATACATACTTTGTAACTACTTTGTTGTCAAATGATTGTAATAAATATTTTTGTATATTTCTTTGTACATCAACGCCGTAGCGAAGATATTTGACGACATATTCTATATAACAGGGTGGAAGATACACGCTTACCCAGTCTAATCTTTTAACTACAAAACAAAACCTGATAATGAAAATCCACCCTGTTTTAACAGAAAATTGTAAAAATAAAAATAAAAGGTGCAGTATCAGAATAATGTCAGTATTGTACAACCCTATCGTGGCCTACTTCCCGTCTTTATGACTTCATTCAGACCACCTGATAGAGACTAGACAGATATTTAGGGGTGGGATAATGCCTAGGTAAGTATCTAGACAAATCGAGAAATGTCAAGCATGTTACGAACTTATAATGAATATCGATTAATTGCAATAAAGCGTCCTGAAGGCGTGTATATAATATACGTATGCACTTTTGAAGACATTTTTTATTGTATAATGAACGCACATGAGCAAACAGACCATCTGATGGTAAGTGGTCACCGTCTACCGTCACCGTCCACTAAAATGCTGTGAGAGGATTTTTATGGCCTGCTAACCTCTTGTGCCTATAATTACGCTGACTCTTTTACCCTTTAAACCAAAACACGGAATTTAAACCTTGTTGCTTTGTGGGAGAAATAGGTAAAAGGGTTGGTTGACTCTGCATATACCACCTTCATATACATAACACGAAAATCGCGAACTAGAACATCGAACAATTATATGTGTGTTTGCCGAACACATAGTGTTCGTTGTTCGTTAGTTACGCTTGTTGCATGCAAACAAAGTTGTTGTCTATCATGCAACACAACAGATTTGTTCGAAAATGCATACACGCCTTTAGAAATCATCCCCAATTAAAACATAGGTACTTTAACAATAAGTTGCGCGAAACGTTCTAATAGTTAAGTTTTTTTTGTTATTCATTAAAATGCATGCTATCCCTTTTCTACGCCATAGCTATAGATAACCAGGAAACCATTCTTGCAACTCATGCTAACCCTTTCTGGGTTAGCATGAGTTGACGTTATTAAGGTTATTAACGTAATAGCCCTAGAAATAAATATATAACCAGAATTTTAAGAAAGCACCATTAAATTGGCCATTGGATTTAAAATATTAAATAATTAGTAGTGTTTAACACCAATTATTCTAAATACGAATAAAACAGTACAATGTAAAATAATGTAGTTTTACTTATAATGATGATGATTATAAGTCAGCTGAATAGGTTTATTTTTGTTGTCGAAAATAACACACTTGAAAACATAAAAAAATAATCCACATACGCCAGCATTCCACACATTTTCTCTGGGAGCGTCTAGTACCGCAGCCATCCATGGAATTTGCTCTATAGAGTTGTACGGATGTACGGAATGCTTATATAAGAAATTTTGCTGTTTCTATCGATAAATATACTCTCTCTTCTTATTCTTATTCCTCATCGATGAAGGATGTGAACATTCTACAGAAATAACCACTTAGAACGACATTCTTGGCAGATGTAGGTATGGTATTCCAGTTCAAGTGCATTTATTTCAATAACAATATACATATTGTGTTTGAAAGTACATTTATATTAAATAAATGTAGAATATAAAAATATAAGAACTAAAAAGAAACAAGCAAAGCAACTGGAAAAATTAGAAAAATAATAATAATGTGTGCAAAATAACTAAAATTTGTAAAGAAGGCTGTGCAGATGTTTTAACACAAACCAGTATAAAAAGAGAAATGAGCAAACGTCGTGACGAAGATATGATTTCTGCCAACGAAAGAAGCAGCAGGAAGAGGCCTACCGAAACATCCATGGCTTCTAAGTGCAAATTGTTGAAGTTATTTTACGAAGAATCAAGTGAATATGATGAACAGCTTGTTGAACTTTACATAGAGGTTGAAAACAAGTACCGTAGAGGTGAACTCCAATAGTAGATAGAAAGAAAACTAGCTTAAAGACGATTTGATTAGTTGATTGACTAGCTGTAAGCCTGTGGTCGTTTATCATGTAACTTGAGTTTATCAAATAAATTATTTCTTTCGAATCTTATATAAACTTATTAGTTTTATTTTACTTGTTTAATACCTAAATATACAAACCAGCATACTTTCGTAATAATTATAATATGGAATGTGATAACAAATACAGTATTTCTCTTGAAAAAGATTGAAATTCCAAAACTGTAGCAGCACTTGTGCCTTTTCTTCAACCGTCTTTTGTTTTTCTATGTCTAGAACTCACCCAGCCACATTGTAGCTTGTGATACAATGGTTTTATCCAGGTATAGGTCGGTTAGGTACTGACGACTGAATGCTGCTCGTACGGATATGAATTTTCATCCCAACCCTAATAATGTTTGCTCAGTAAACACGCTGGATATAAAAATCATACGCACTCCGCGTCAGGCCTCTTGTGTACATTACTCGGAGGGCCCTCAGCCCTCAGCTCCCCGGATAAACAAAAATCAGCGGCAGAGCGAGGAAATTCAAGCTAATATTGCTGGGTAACGAAGCGAGGTTCAATATTTCGAGTAGCTTGTCCAATACGTTGCATTTATTTACTTGAACTGGCGTTATAATTTCCTGTCGCATGTTATTTGGGACAAGATTAGGCTAGGCATACGACAACAAAAGGCTATATTTAGTCCATTGTGGTGGACACTCCTACCACAGGTATTTAACCTAGTTGGGTCGTCTAAATATGTGGTTGGTTAACTTTCATAGACAACCCTTATTAATGAAGAGAAGGAAAAAAGTTGTTCAGTCATCGATACTGAGTCACATTTCAAAAGTTCACATAAATACTTGACTACTGTTCGATTACATATGTTTTATGTTACATCCAGACGGAGAGCGTCAGTGGCACAGTGGCTAGGACACAGGACTCCCAAGCGGGAGGTCCGGGTTCGAAACCGTGCAAGTACCACGTACCAATGAGTTTTTCGGGATTTTCGAAGACTTACGTATATTGACCGACTGCTCTAACGGTGAAGGAAAATATCGTGAGGAAACCTGCACACTGAGATGACCAGTGTGTAAAATGGGGTATTCACAAAAGATCCTCAAGGGTCGAAGTGCCGCTGGGGCTATTCCCGGCCCCCTATCATAAGATAAGATACACCCAGACGAGGCTTTATAAAAAATAAGCCGGTTTGAAGGAAACTTCCGACTTAATCTCAACAAAAAGAAATGGATGGTATAATACACCAAAAATACAACAAAAAAATCTGCTATTATTACATATGACACATCATCAATTGACCTGTGCGCGTTTATTCTGTTTGTATTGCTCGATATACACTCGATTAATCGTATCTGTCCAAAGAGATTAAACAGATGGTTGGATAAGCGCTGTGTATCACCGGGATCACTGGCGATATGCTGCGCTCGCCGTTTGACCGGGAGTTAGGCAATTCAAAACATCCGTATAAAATATTGGTAAATATATATATATATATATATATATATATATATATATATATATATATATATATATATATATATATATATATATATATATATATATATATATATATATATATATATATATATATATATATATATATATATATATTTACCAATATTTTATACGGATGTTTTGAATTGCCTAACTCCCGGTCAAACGGCGAGCGCAGCATATCGCCAGTGATCCCGGTGATACACAAAACAAGTCAAGAGTTCGTAGCACAAATCAAGCAACGTTAGATAAAATTAGGAGCAGAGATGCGTCGCATGTGAAATCGGAAGTCGCACTACGGAGGTACTGATAACGTTATCCTTTGGCGAAATGGAAATAGAAAGTCATTATCTATCTCCTTTCCACATTCGAAACCAATATGCGCTAGTTCTATTGTCTTGGCTCACGTCAGGCGATTTTTATGATCTTGTCGCTGTTGTTGTTGCAGGTTCCAAGAAACCGACCTAAAGCAGGTAGATTTAGTGCTTCGGCATTATTTTTTAGTGTTGTTTATTAGTTTTAACTTCCATTTTGAACAATTTTCTTGTTTATACTAGAAAATTCTAAATTGAGAAATTGCACCCTTTTGTATAAAAATAGCAATAACTTTTTTTTTAATGGGCAGAATTGAAATGTTAATACCAAATTGAAAACTGCAAATAGTAGGCAAGTTTTTAAAACAATGGGCAGTTCTAGCCCCATACATTTTTTTTACACCACAGGGGTCTAAAGTTGCAGATGAGCGGTAGGGTGGAGACTTATTGTATTAAAAACTGTAAGTTGTGACAAAACTACGATTATTACTCAATAATTTCGACATGGGATCGCTTACGCAATCATCCTAGATTATTATGGAATAAACAGAATCCGATAATTCCGACATTCACAGGAATGGCACTCAATTTTGTGAACTAGGTGCCCAAAATATTAAAAAACAAAAAAAAACGAATAACTCGAAAACCAAACGACTTTCACTAAAACGATTTTTTGTATTCTTGTAGTCCATAGATAGGCCGATCCCCACCTGACGGCTTAGTTACTATTTACGGGACACCCTGTATATATATATATATATATATATATATATATATATATATATATATATATATATATATATATATATATATATATATATATATATATATATATATATATATATATATATATATATATATATATATATATATATATATATCAGCTGGCCAACGAGGAGCATAAAAACCAAATTCTTGCAAAGCATATTATTATGAAACAAATAACATTAGGAATGTAAGTAAAATCATCAGCAGCCTACTCTAGTCCACTGCTGGACATAGGCCTCTCCCAGGGCGCGCCGTTGAGCCCGATCTTCGGCTCTCTCAACAAGTCGCTGCACACCTTGCACAGATCGTTGCTCGTCGTTCCATCTGGCAGGGGGACGTCTCACACTACGTTTGCCCAAACGCGGTCTCCACTCCAGAACTCGTCTACCCCAGCGGTTGTCGGTTCTGCGACATATGTGACCGGCCCATTGCCACTTTAGCTTGCTAATCTTATGAGCTTTGTCGATAACTTTTGTTCTATGCCGGATCTCCTCATTTCGGATTCGATCCAGCAGAGATACTCCGATCATAGCTCTTTCCATAGCACACTGAGCGACTTTCAGTTTGTGAACCAGTCGCATCGTCAATGTCCACGTTTCGGCTCTGTAGGTCATTACTGGTAGGACGCACTGGTTAAAGACTCTTGTCTTTAGACATTGAGGTATGGGCGACGCAAGTTTTATAAGTAAAATAAAATAATATAATTCTAAAAATTTTAAAGTCGATATTCGGATTTGGGTCAATACAATACAAAATTTGTAAAGAAGGATGGCGACACAGGGCCCAGCTATAACAGCGCCCTGTGTCGCTAACTATATAAAATAAACGAAGACCTCTTCATAAATGTTATATGTGTCATTTCAAATATAATTTTAACCTAAGTTAGTAAATAGAAGTCGGGAATGAAGAATTTGTGGAACATGTTTTTGGAATAAATGCACTAGGCCACAAAATGCATGGAACGTCGCCATTGTTCTTTAGATGTCTCTATCTTATTCCGTTTGGGCGCTAGACAGCTTGAGTAGCGACAGCAATAGGATTCCTAAAACGTGATCAAAATCATGTTAGTTAGTTTTTGTATAACTTTCTAACGTGCTATTCTAAGGGCCGGGACGCGACCATAGAATATACTCGTAGAAGTTCGCTCGGCCTCAGCAGATTTAGTTTTAATTTAGATTTTGCCTTCAGTCGCGTCGTTGTATCGTCCGATTCATCTTATATATTATTATGATAAAAATACTGGCCCAACCCCCGCACTACTCCGTTTGTTCTCGATCGTTTACCCAGTTTAATTCAGCCATCCATCACGCGGTGGATTCGTCAGGTTTTTGGGGCATTTACATAAAGGATTTCCAGTGATTTATGCTTCCTCGAAAAACAATGACGATTCCGTATAAGGATCCTACTTGGAGAACAGTATTACGAAAAGAAATCAGAAGTCTTCATCTTAAAAAAGCCGGCATCTAATCACGTGACTTGATTTTTTCTAGAAATTTTCTAAGAACGTAATTAATTAGTTTTTAAGTAGAAATTTGATTCTCTCCCCGTTTAAAATAGTTAATTCTTAGAAATCTTAATTGATTCTATCAGACAAAAAGAATATAATTACCTATAGAGGAAGGTCTTCATCTATTGATCGATAAAACATAAAAATTAATTAATATTTTGCTCGTAAATCATACTAAAAATGGCAATGTCATATCAAAGTTGCTCTTTTAATATTCAGAGTTAAAATTATCTTAGAATTAAGCGACGCTTTGGCTCCTTTTTGTCGCCTCGTTTTAAATGTTTATTCTTAGAAGGCACTGAAAATTAATGATGCACACTTGTCATAGCAAACAACACGGGCCCACTATACCTACGAGGTACCGCCACCATTAATAATTTGGGCAACACCATTAGGCCAACGGCTTTCCGCGAACTTCATCATAAATCATCATTTTTCATGGCGTTCCACGCAACAGGGCTTGACAATGTTGAGGCTTTTGTGAAGATACATGGTAATAGCTGCGTGAGTATTTAGGTAAATTAACTTGGAGTAGTTCTGTGACCGAATGAAAAAGCTATTATGGTAATTATAGCTAAATCTAACATTTACGTAAGTGGTAATGTGGATGTTACGTTTATGCATGTTACATCCACATTATTATTTAGCGATAGTGGCACCAATTCTTGGGTGTCACTCGGTAAACTAAAACGTTGCTAAATAAAACGCCACCCTCACTCTTACGCAATCTAGTATAGGAGTGAGTGTGGCAGTTTAATTTAGTATTAACTTCAGGTTTGGCGGCCATCTTGGAATCACCTGCGTAGACTGTCTCATTTACAAAGTTAGATCATGTAGTAGGTATTTAACTTAAGCTTGTATGTATATGTTGCATCTATTCCCATATTTGCCACCATCCTGTATTGCCACCGCTCTGTTGGCAAATGGGAAAAGGGTTTTTTTTCCGTGTGACATGGGAAATAAGCAAGTCATCCCAGGATTTATTTTGATAATTTTATATCCATTATCCATCGCTCTTAGATCTTTCAATTTTTGTTCCGTGTCAGTCAACCATCACTTGTATTTCAAGTACTTACAATAAATATCATGTGACCCTTTTTATTTTTATTAGGTACAATTCACGAAATTTCAATGTCGCCCTTATAAATAGATCGCCCCGTCCTTACATCCTGATCATAATAATTGTGCTAATCTTGATTTGATTGCTGTTTATATTAAAATTCACTATAGGCTACCTATACTTCATAATATATTTATTTTTCAGATAATTAGATCCATAGTGTTAGTGTACTTAAGCAAAAATTACGAGCTTTTACACTTCGATCAGATGCTGATCAAAGATAATATCATTCGATCAGCACCCGAACGAAGTGTTTAAGGATAGGGGAATCGTACTTTTCCGCTATCACGTTCAGAATGCTGTTGGAGCTGCTCCGAAGCCTGCAAAGCAGAGACACAGTTCTTTTGCGCATAATGGCTGGAAACCCATCGGTATGTGCGTGCGCAAACATGCCGAAGGCACTGCAGAAACTAGGCAACCCCATCAACATCCTGAAGCCATTATTATACTGTATACGCAGGGCATTGATCGATTTTTTGGTGTAATTGCTCCACAAGCTGCTCGTGTATCACCTGAACTCTGAAACGGCACCAATCACGTTTGTCCACCAAATCTTACTATCTACTCCGTCTACCCCCTCTGGGATTATGGACGTTAATTTTATCTATGTTTATTATAAACACTGAAAATTTTATTAACGTAGCAACAGCCTTTCTGTTTCCAGCAATATTTTTTGACCAAATGGGATGTTCCATTAAACTCGGCAAAATATTAGCCCATCTCTTGAAAGTTAATGACTCGAAAAAATATAAAAACAGAAATTGTGCTTCTCGACGCTAACAATACGATGACAAATTGTTGTATTTTTCTTCCCCACTTCTCGGCACAATCATTATTCTTGATTCCAGTCGCCATCTTATGTTTCCTACGCTTTCATTACTTAATTAGGATACATTATTTACTTAGATGTTGGTTCATTCCTGGCTCATAAATCGGTTGTTCATTCTACAGAGATAAAGATAGAGACACAGTCCGTCTCCTATATCGAGTCACTTTTGAACTGACTACGTACTTTCTAAGCCCGTGTGCTCCATCTACGGCCTCATTGTCACTTACCATCAAGTTAGATTTAGGTCAAACGCGGGTTTAGTTTTTTATAAATAAAAAGTCATTAAAAAAGAAACCATTAAAGGCACATTTATTCATTTTTTTAACTTTGGTAATGTTACCTACTTATCAGTAGGTAACAATACTGATACATAACACTACTGATAAGTAGGTAACATTAAAAATGTTTTTAAAAAAAATTGTGTCTTTAATGGTTTCTTTTTTTATGACTTTTTATTTATATAAGACTAAACCCGCGTTTGACCTAAATCTAACTTGATGGTAAGTGGCGATGAGGCCGTAGATGGAGCACACGGGATTAGAAAATACGTAGTCAGTGCCAATGTGACTCGATATGTTATCGACGACGAAGTTAACGAAGATCCTTCTTTTTCACTATTAGAAGAAAGAATCTTTGCTATTAGCACAGAATATCTAATAGTACAACGTCTATTAGTCATAGAGCCAGTGTTCCAGTTACAGCAGAACAAGGCAATCAAGTGACACAATAGCCATCGAGCGCCACCGCGCGCCGGAGGGGCGTGTACACAACAAAATCGATGAGTCCTCTTAATTACCCACATATTATATGTAGCTAGGGTTAAAAACAAAACATTTATACAAGAATTCCATGTGTCATACACCTTTTCGAAATTAGGATAAAATGTGTCATTTTTTTCAATAGTTGGTCAACTTTCTGTAGTATATTTTTTTGTGATTGTCATTTAAAGAAGAAGCTTGTTATTGGGTGGTTTTAAAAAGATTTACAAAATCATGAATTAAATTTAGTAACCATATGCTTGGAGACTATTTTAATGCTTACAATGGAAATTCTGAGGCTCTCAAGAAGTGGATAACCACGTGTGATCCATACTTTCTGGGAAACCTTGTATATAAAGTACTGTCATACAATGAAAAGAATTATGAGGAAATAATTATGTCATTCATGAATGAGTTCGTACCCATTATAATGGAGGTAAAACATAAAAGACAATTATATTCTAATCATATTGTAATTAACTAAAACAGTTTATTAAAAAAATACAAAGATATGTGGATAACCGAAATAAGGAGATCCGGCATAGAACAAAAGTTATCGATATAGCTCATAGGATTAACAAGCTGAAGTGGCAGTGGGCCGGTCACATCTGTCGCAGAACCGACAACTGCTGGGGTAGACGAGTTCTGGAGTGGAGACCGCGTTTGGGCAAACTTAAACAAATATAAACGTAGTGTAAGATGGAGATGGAGCGACGATCTACGCAAGGTGGCTGGCAGCGACTGGATG
This sequence comes from Hofmannophila pseudospretella, assembly GCA_947369225.1. Lineage (NCBI taxonomy): Eukaryota > Metazoa > Arthropoda > Insecta > Lepidoptera > Oecophoridae > Hofmannophila > Hofmannophila pseudospretella. The sequence goes on along the minus strand of OX376317.1, from coordinate 11,003,101 downwards.
AGAAGAGCCAAAGATCTGGCTCAATGGCGCGCTCTGGGAGAGGCCTAAGTCCAGCAGTGGACTAGAGTAGGCTGCTGATGATTATGATGACGCGGGTAATATCAACCATTGGTAATACATATATTCAGTATTTCCTGTAAACAAAACCTAGGTATCTATATAATCTATAATACAAAATCAGAAAGTACCGAATATGCAGGATTAAATTACGACGCCATTAAAACTCAAGACGCATTATCGAGAACAAAATAATGATTACAATGAAAAAATATGATCCTCTTAGAATGATTGAAACAAAAAGCCATATAAAACGTTTTTACGGTGAAAGAGAGATGGTACAATATTTTATCTAGTACCTAAGTAATTCATTGCGATGTTCTTCTACTTGATGAATAAAATACTTTGAACAAGTTCGTAACATCAAAGGTCGCTTGAAACAGTATCGCACAGCGCTAGAACGTAGAAACAAGGTAATCAAACCAAACAATAGGTAACGAGCACCACCCAAGACATAGTAAACAAACATGTTTACAAGCAGTAATGCAACTACAATAAAAAAAATAAAAAACCCGACAAAACAGGAGACCCGTGGTATCCGCTGGTGTGCACTGCGTGTTGGAGCCGCCAGGGTTGTCTCGCTCGGACGGCAAAGTTCGTTGCCTGATCTGGGATCCTAATCTTAGAGGCACCGTAGCGCTGGTTCCGCGGCTGAAACAGCGGCTGGGCTAAAGTACGCCAAGTACGCAAATTTAGAGGCGGCGTACGACTTCGTGCCGATTGCCGTCGAAACTGCGTGCAGTTGGGGCTCAAAGGCTTCATCCGAGAGCTGGGGAGGCGGTTGAGGGAGAGGGGGTGTAACTCCCGATCAGGATACTTCCTGGCCCAGTACATTTCTCTCGCTATTCAGCGAGGAAATGCAGCATGCATAATGGGAACATTTGGGCGGGGCGCGCTAACAGGGGGGCCTTTTTGACTGCGTGATATAGTTTGATAGCCTGCGTGGTAATGTCTCAATCTTACTAAACGATCATACATATGTTTACTCGCAATAGCATCGCCAAGATAGTCCCATCCGATAGTAGTACACACACCGCACCTATATACCGCCCGCGCCGGCGCGGACGGCGACCCGTTTCTGGCGCTTACACGCGCTATCGGCATATTCCAGGCCGTTTCTCCCCGATCCCTCCCTCCCCAGCGACGTCCTAAGCCGAGGTCCGTACCCACCTGGGTGCCCTTAGGCAGTCGCTTCTTATAGTAGCTTTGAAGTCTCCTCCAGGCTGGAGCGCACTTAACGCTCGCCCCAAAAACCCCGGTGAAGCTGTTAAGGTCATTAGGCCCAACAGCATAAGACAGTTCGAAAAAAAACCCGCAGGGTAGTGTTATTGTATTATCTATTCACTGTGGTTGAATTGTGCAAGCTAACAAGAAAACTTATGAATTGCCTTAATTACCAACATACGTCTGCTCGAATGTTGACATGAGTAATTAAGGAAGGTTGCAAATTAGCTGTCTGCCCTGCAGCCATTACATACTATACTATCTATATCATGAATTCAGGATTAAAGTGACGACTGAAAAGGATAAGCGTCGGTGGCGTCGTGGCTAGAACGTCTGACTCCCATGCGGGAGGTCCGAGTTCGAAACCAGGCAATGCCTTGTACCAATGACTTTTTTCGGTTTTTTCGAAAGACTTGCGTACATTTACCGACTGCTCTGACGGTGGAGCAAACCAGCACACTGAGATAACCAGTGTGTGAAATGGGGAAGGCAATGGCAAAACACCTCATTAAATCTGCCACGAGAGTCGTTCTATGTGATTAATTCCTAAGAATGATCACGACCCTTAGCAATGAGGGACACGACTTAGAAGGAGGGAGACGGGAGAGGATAAAGCTGTACTAAGAGCAATGGACAATAGAAATTGAATTATATTATAGAACACAGAGTGAGAGAATAATTGATGCTGTCAGCCAAAACTTCTTTTGCTTCGGCTGATGGCTCGGGAGGAATTTTTCCTCCGACTATTGTCTTAGACACTATTGTAAATCTCATAGTAATATTTATTTATTAAAAATGTACATAATGGGTTAATACTTGCGGTTGTTGGTACTTGGTGAAACTTGTAGTACATGATTAGACTTAAAGAATATATTGTTACACAGGTTTTTACTGTATTTTATTAATTACGACCGGTTTCGTTTACACATTTTCAGGTATTTACTTAAATACCTGAAGATATTACATACAGGAATTTACTTAAATACCTGAAGATGTGTAAACGAAACCGGTCGTAATTAATAAAATACAGTTAAAACCTGTGAAACAGTATATTCGTTAAGTCTAATCATGTACATAATTATATTAAAATTTTACATGAACAGTGTAACCAAAACCAATCTACGTTTGTTAAGTACACTGACAGACCGTCGACGGTCGCAGCTTTACAATTATTTAATATAATCATTTGCAGTACACAATTTCTTCATGTTATTATATAACGAGCACATAGGTAGGTATAAGATAATGTAATACGCTATGCAATATGTGCATAATAAGGACCGGGAATATTGCAAAATACATGACGGGATTAGCTGCAAGGACCTCGAGCGTGGAGCGCCTGCCTCGTGTAATTCCTGCTTACGAATCTTATTATGCTGTACGTCTGTAAGACGGAAACTGAATTTTAAATCACCCTCTCCATTTTGTCTCATTTTTGTATGTAAAATTATGCCAGTGATTTTAAGCAACCGGTGGATCGGTTTTTCTAATTTTTTTAATGAATCTTATGCTGAAATTTTAGTTACAGTCGATGTGGTGTTTTTGAGAAGATTCTTTAAGTACTATATACGTGTAAGAAGCGAGAGCTTATTCAACCGAAAGTATATAGCATTTTTTTTTAAATTTAGGCCTCCCGCCAATGTAGCCATAATGTGTAATTAATTGATACTATCAAAAGGGTATTAACCAATTATTTTTTATTGCATTATCAACTTACATGGACATCCTGAAGAAGGATCAATAATTTGTTTTCCGATATCTCAACTAACATCAGAGATATCAATGGTTAAAGTTAGTACTGGAGAGATGTTCTGTCCCTTTTTAGCAAAACAGTCCTCTATATGTAACCAGGACCTGCTTGTATTGCGCTAGGGAACACTGATGTCATAATTCTTATTGCTGTTTCTTTCTATCGTTTGATTTTTGATTGCCTGTAGCTATTTTATTTTTCAACGAATTTTAATATTTTTTTCTCATTTGACCATCAATTTATGACTATTTCTTCATTTTTAAGAAATTAGTTTAATATTTAATACTTAGAAACTACCCTATTTGACAGCAACGTAGCGATTACCTTCTCTCTGTTGATAGCCACGAAGACAATAAAATAATTTATAATTCATTTATTCATGCATAATCATGAGTTACATACATATGCTATTATTTATGTACAATTATTTAGTCCTAACATGATTAAACTTGTCGATATAGCAAGTTTGTAAGAGTAGTTCTTGTCGTATAATAATTTCTAAATGTTTGTCTTCATAATATTCTCGAACTGAATAGTAGCTTTTGGAGGTTAATAAGTCCCTTAGATACTTTTGAAATTGCTATTCAGTTTGGACTTTTTCAAATTTTCAGGGAGGTTGTAAACTTTATATGGGTTGTTACATAGAAAAAGAACATACAAACATTTAACAAAGTGCTTACGTGCTCAAAGGGTTGTGCTCGTGTACTGCAAAATTAAAAAGTAAATGAACACACGACCAAAGCACCACAAAGGCCCACTTTTGCATAAAATTATACAGTGCGGTTTAATTACTTTTTTACGTAACGCTGCGTGTAAATAGGTGATGTTATGCGGATTTATATATGATTACAAGTAATTGACCTTTGCAGGGTGACCCAGTATCAGTAATTGAACTTTTGCAATCAACTTATAGGGATGTAAGGGGGGTCACCAACATCTAGACCTCCAAATGTCAAACTCACCTGCACGTGGTGCATCCTGCCGATTAACGAACGAGTCCCTGGCGACCGACTAGTGGCGGTATAACCACTCAAACTCTGGCTGGGTTAAAATACCATAAACACGATGACGGGCAGCAGCGTCATCGGGGCAAGCGACCCAGCTACTGCGATCGCCAACCCGCAGGCCTAGCGTGGCGATTATGGCATTTCCTCCTTCATGAATAGCGCAAAAAGAAAACGGCCCCCAGTTCCCGGCCGCCCCACTATTCCTGGTCACGGTAGCGGCCATGGTAACGGTGGGGTAGGGGGTGCGAAGAATCCCCGGGCTACGGTAGGCTACCAAAACAAACTGGCACTGGCGACGTATAACGGACGAAGTCTACGGCTGGACGAGCACATCGCGCAGCTCGAAGTAGAGTTGGAGAAGATACGATGGCACGTTCTAGGGTTATGTGAGGTCCGAAGAGAGGGGGAGGACACATTAACCCTTGAATCGGGCCATCTACTCTACTTCCGAGAGGGAGACCAACTTTCCCAGGGGGGTGTCGGGTTTCTCGTCAATAGGTCCCTCATAGACAATGTTGTTGAGGTCTCCAGTGTGTCGACAAGGGTAGCGTATCTTGTCCTTAAGTTAACCGAGAGATATTCTCTCAAGGTTGTACAAGTTTACGCACCGACCTCGACACACTCGGATGATGAAGTGGAGGCTATGTATGAAGACATAGCCAAAGCCCTAAACAACACCAGTAAGGCACACTTCAATGTTGTCATGGGGGACTTCAACGCGAAAGTGGGAGTACGGACTTGCAGCGAATCGAGGGTTGGGCCATACGGCTTTGGCGGCAGAAACCACAGGGGGCAAATGCTTGTTAACTTCCTGGAGATGGAGGGCCTTTTCTTAATGAATTCTTTCTTTAAGAAGGGACCCCATAGGAAGTGGACTTGGCAAAGCCCCGATACTGTGACGAAAAATGAGATCGACTTCATTATGACGGATAAGAAGCACATATTCAGAGATGTCTCAGTGATCAACAGGTTCAAAACCGGTAGTGATCACCGACTGGTCCGAGGCACTCTGAATATTGACTTTCAGCTGGAGAGACGCCGTCTAATGAAGCCCACGCTCCGACCTACTCTGCACCAGGCCGTGGCAGGCTCCGACCGGTTTCAGTTAGAACTTAAAAACCGATTCGATGCCTTGGAAACCACAAATAATATTGACGAGAATCTCCAAAACGTGGTGAGGACTATTAGGGATGAAGGGGTAAGGTTTTGTCGGTTGCAGCGCACAGGCACGAAGTCGAAGCTCTCGGACGGGACTCTGGCACTTATGAGGGAAAGACGCGAAAACGCACAAGCTACATCGTCAGAACAACGAGCACTCAATAAGAAAATAAGAAAGCTGATACGACGCGACCTCCGAAGCTTCAATACACGACTCATAAAAGAGGCGATAGAGCAGAATAGGGGGTCAAAAGTGTTCGTTCAGCAACTAGGGAGGAGCCACCTGACGAAGCTCAAAACTTCTAGTGGCAGGACCGTCACCTCCAAGCCAGAGATACTCGCCGAGATCGAAGACTTTTATGGCCGACTGTACGCTGCTCATGCTCCGCGGCCTGAACCGACAATCGAAGATCCTAGAGCCACGTTAACCCGACACTATACCGATGAACTGCCAGATTTTAGCCTAGACGAGCTCGGGCTGGCTCTCAAACAGCTTAAGAATGGAAAAGCCCCTGGTGAGGACGGTGTCTCTTCTGAGCTCCTTAAGGCAGGAGGAATCCATGTACTGAGGGAACTTCGGAAGCTCTTCAACTCCGTCCTACACTCTGGGAGAACTCCGGAGGCGTGGAACAGGAGCATTGTAGTTTTGTTCTTCAAAAAAGGAGACAAAACTCTGCTCAAAAACTACAGACCCATCTCGCTCCTGAGCCATGTATATAAGCTGTTTTCGAGAGTCATCACGAATCGTCTTGCGCGGAGATTAGACGACTTCCAACCTCCGGAACAGGCCGGATTTCGGGGAGGCTTTGGCACCATAGACCACATCCACACTGTGCGGCAGATTATACAGAAAACTGAAGAATATAATCAGCCCCTGTGTCTTGCATTTGTGGACTATGAGAAAGCCTTTGACTCCGTCGAAACCTGGGCTGTTCTAGAGTCCTTGCAGCGTTGCCAAGTCGACTGGCGATACATCGAAGTGTTGAGATGTCTGTATGACGCCGCGACGATGTCTGTCCGAGTACAGAACCAGCAAACAGGACCCATCCAATTGCGCAGAGGAGTAAGACAGGGAGATGTCATATCTCCGAAACTGTTCACGAACGCATTGGAGGATGTCTTTAAGACCCTGGACTGGAAAGGACACGGCATCAATATAAACGGCGAGTACATCTCACACCTACGTTTTGCCGATGATATAGTCGTAATGGCGGAGTCGCTGCAGGACCTTCAAGAAATGCTGGACAATCTCAATGCTGCTTCACGACGTGTCGGTCTCGGGATGAACTTGGACAAGACTAAGGTCATGTTCAATGACCATGTCGTTCCGGGACCGATTATCGTCGACGGTACGGCCCTCGAAGTTGTGCAACAATACGTCTACCTCGGGCAGACTGTGCAATTAGGTAGAAACAACTTCGAGAAAGAAGCCGACAGAAGAATTCAGCTGGGTTGGGCAGCATTTCGGAAGTTACGTCACATCTTCTCGTCGCCCATACCTCAATGTCTAAAGACAAGAGTCTTTAACCAGTGCGTCCTACCAGTAATGTCCTACGGAGCCGAAACGTGGACACTGACGGTGCGACTGGTTCACAAATTGAAGGTCGCTCAGCGTGCTATGGAAAGAGCTATGCTCGGAGTATCTCTGCTGGATCGAATCCGAAATGAGGAGATCCGGCATAGAACAAAAGTTATCGACATAGCTCATAAGATTAGCAAGCTGAAGTGGCAGTGGGCCGGTCACGTCTGTCGCAGAACCGACAACCGCTGGGGTAGACGAGTTCTGGAGTGGAGACCGCGTTTGGGCAAACGTAGTGTGGGACGCCCCCCTGCTAGATGGAGCGACGATCTGCGCAAGGTGGCTGGCAGCGACTGGATGAGAAGAGCCGAAGATCGGGCTCAATGGCGCGCCCTGGGAGAGGCCTATGTCCAGCAGTGGACTAAAGTAGGCTGCTGATGAAGTACTTATAACAAGCTACTGAATGAGACGTCGGGCAGTGAGGTGGTCAGATAAAATTAGGGCCCCAAATAGAGCGACTTGGCTCATATGCATTACATAGATAATACTCAAATTGAATAAATTGGAGATGTTTAGGAATAAAATGGCGTAAAGAAGAAACTAAAACCAATGGTTCGAGTTGGCTCAAAGTAGTAATAACAAGACTTGGAGGATCATACATAACTAGAGCATCACGGGAAGAAGCCCACAAAAATATAGGAAAACGTCTATACTTCTAAATAAATCGTCATAGTTGTAACGATAACAAGAATGAATGCATTTTTATGCTAATCCTATCGGTAAAGTTACAAATGGCCTATTTGTTTACGTAGGTAATAACTAGGTTTTTGTGCAATGATCATACGGTTGACTGAATGATTAGATGCGCTGGGCGACCTTTAGTACATAACCTGACTGAATTGCCTAAGAATCGATAATGAAAAAGAATGATAATGAATCAACTTATCGAAATTAAATTTTCTAATTTCCAAAAGATTTTTTAGATAAAGTGGTTCACTAAATAATTTAGCAGGTGGTCATTGTAGGTATTTTGTGTGGATACAAACCCTAGTATTTTTCGTTAGCTTACATTCGCCAACTGTTAGGAATTGGGAGATGATCAGTTGTTTTGTCACTAAACTTCAATCTATGGGGTCAACTTTTGAACTTCTTTGTCAACGATTTGCCGACAGTGGGCGTTCAGTATCAATATTATCTGGCGTACTGTTTTAAGCGTATCACTTGTTGAGTTTCAACAATTGACCAACAAACTTGGTGAATGTGGCCCTACAATTTGCCAACAAAAAATGATATATTGAATATCAATAATTGACATTTAAAAATACAAGTTAAAACCATATTTAAATCACAAATCTTCATGGCAAAAAAAAAGTTATTATCGGATTGAAACGTTAAAAGATTAAGGGCAGAATAAAAGATACTCGTAAGTCACTTAAGCTCTGTGAAGCTTCGAAATTAAAAATGGCAGGATCTCTTAATTAAAATATCCTTCTTCACATCTTGACCGACCATAATCCTAAAGCTGTAGAGAGTAAACTCTTCAAGTAAATGATCCCTTTTTTTATATCTGATTGAAATGGGTACTTAAATAAATAAACCTATAGTTTTCTTACATACTAATATAGTTTTTAGATATACCTACTCGTAACTACTAACTCATTGGATCTATGTCATACGATTAGTAAAGGTATTGTATTGTAAGTAAAAAATAACACTCACAAAGAAAGCATTGTTCATTCATCAAGTTCGAATTTATATTCCAAGGAGTCACTCGTGGTGTAGGGAGAAGTAGGCAAGATACATAAGCTCAGTCAATCGATAGTTTCAGCTCGAATCCCCTAAAGCTTAATCAAACCCACGGATGTTAATCTGGATAACGTCGCCTCCTTTGTTTCCACCACACTGGGGTGTAGAAGTGAATCTGACGGCACGGTACACTTTTGTGGCGTGAAAATATAGTGTAACAATGTCGAAAACTGCTCCAAACATCATTTCCTGGACTTTCGTCCACATGATTGGTTAAAAAACAAAGAAAAATACGGATCTGGCATCGACGGAGTAGTGCACAAGCAGCATAAGAATTACGAAAACAGTTCCCACCAGATAATAAAAGTTGGTCCTGTAGTAAATACTCGTATGCAGCGTTCGCTCCTTGTTCCAAATTACATGACTTTACAAAGTGGCAATAATATTATTTATTCATCCGAATCGATAAGTTCGTTGGAATTACTTTCGAAAGAATTGTAGCAAGAATGTCATCATTGTCAGTAAAGATAACAATTAACTGTCGCATGTTTGTGAGTGAGTATACCACTGTCAGTTAAAAGAAACGTCAGTGAAGTCTTCATTAAAATACATGCTATCTCTGTCTCTAGATAGAAATCACACGAGACTTAAAGAATCCTTAACATTAAAGACTCACGGTACTCGTAACACAACACGCTATGTTGTTGTTGCAATCGAAATGTACCGTGTCTGTTTTAGAATACCCCTTTCCTACAACGAAACGTGTTCCAAAGCAATCCGACACGCTATTGTAGACGCACATGGCTTGCAATTTATGTGCTAAACAGGGCACATTAAAATTTATATTGCCAGTTATAAAACTGCCAACTTGCACGAGCCAACACTCATAACAGTGAACAGTCCCGTAGTTGGACTAGTTGGTTACCCAACTCAAAAAACTGACTCTATCTAGTCAAGTATCAAGAAGTGTAAAAGTTGTAGTATGCTGATGCATACTAGATTTCTCATTTTGAAAGATCTACGACTCTAAAAAAATAACAAGTCAACTAATTGTAAGTACATACAATAGTATGTACTTACAATTAGTTTAGGGGCGCATCGTACAATTATCAACTATGTATTATAGCAAGTCGTAGTAGAGATAAATGGTGTTGTACAGCCGACCACAGGTCAACCTACCCAAAACGTCGAAATTGAAGAATAAGAAATGTATCATATTACGCAGGCATAAGTGAAGTAAAGTAAAATACACTTTATTGCACAAATAGAAAACAACAAACAACAGATAGAAAAGGAAATAGTGAAGTACAATTAAGGCGGCCTTATCGCTAAGAGTGATCTCTAAGGTTCGCATAAGGTTGAGATTTAATCGAAGGTTTTTGACATATTGTGTACGATTATACAGCTATACAGCTTGTAGTCGACTGTACCGTACCACTCACGTTCTATCACGGACTTATATAAAAAGTAATCCATAATTTAAGTTTAATTTATAGAACTTTAAATCAACTATGATTGAAGTTGATTTGAAGCGTAGTTTTACTTCAAATATGAAGTTATGAGAACAATTATCTGGGGTTGGGGCTCAATTTGTATCATTTATAACCAAGTTTTATTTGAGTTGGTATGACGCAAATTGAATAAATTATATTAGAATTGCCTTGTTATAAATTATGAGCGTTTCGTGTACACATACGGAGCTCATAATTTGTGACACGGTAATTATAACTTATTTATTAATTTAGTCTAAAACTCTCTCATCAGCTTATTAACGTCCCTACCTACTGTTGGGGCACAGACTTCCCCTTGCACAAGGGTAGTACGGACTACGGTTCATGATCCACCGGGTCCAGTACTGATTGGTGGATTTCACATGCCTTCGGAAACATTTTTCCTCAGACATGCAGGTTTCCTCTCGATGTATTCTTTCACCGTTAGAGTAGTCTTAAAAAAATCCAAAACTTATTGGTACATGGCATTACATGGTTTCGGACCTGGAGCTAGCCATCCTCCTAGCCACTACGCCACTGACTGACGCTCTACAAAATAAGTCTAAGGGCTAGAAGAAACCAAGGTGGTTTCTTCTAGCCCTTAGATTTATTTTCAATTGTAGCGAGGCAACATTGTATTTCCCTAGCTGCGTCCCTGCTTAAGAAAATATCAGAGTTAATACATGGTGTCTAGTCTAGAAGCAATCTATTAAAGGAAAGTTCACAGATGTGTCTGAGATTGCGGTCATCTGTAATTGTTTTCAAATTGAACCTTTGTGTTTCGGTTTCATTCAAGCTGATGTTTCAATGGCTAGTCAAACAGACTGGATGGCAGTCGAGTGTGGCTAATGCTTGACCGGACCGTAAAGCTCTATATAGCCTTTCAAGTGTAGAAAGCTCTATTCGTAAATATACGGTCAAGTGAAAGACAGCTTATTGTAAATCCCGCTTTTGTAAATCGGTGCTTTTCTAATATTGTACAGGAACTTAAATTTATGTCCGAGTTACCACAAATACTTATATTTCTTTCAACTTAGTGTTTTTTATTGACAACGAAACGTTTGACTAAGTGACGATGAGGTCGAAGATGGAGCACACGGGCTTAGTAAGAACTGACTCTTCTATAAACACTGCCGAACAAACACATAGAGTGTTTGCCGAATAAATACTGCCGTGTAAAGATATAAATACGGTTGAAACATCCAAAAACAACGCTTCAATAAAACGTCTACATTATATAATAGCATCTTTCTACTCTACTACTCCACTCTGCCGGTATTATTCTGAATTATTTAGATCCAATCTGACCGGCACTGTTGTACCGGTTCTATACGGGTATTTTGTGCGAACAATAACGTTTTATGTGCATGAAATAGCGTTTTAACCTCATGCTATGGTTTAGGTGAAGTTGTCTGGATCAGAACCTCAAAGTTATAAATACCGGGTAGGATATTTCAACGTAAATAGCCTATTATCGTAACTTCGTAAGTGTATTTGGATAGATAATATCCCGAACTTGGCTGATATACTATTGTGTCTAGGGGCACACACATAAACCCTTTTCGTTATTAGAATTAAATACTTTTCGTTATTCTTACGTTAGTATATAGTACCATGTGACAATAACCAAACAAAATATGTGTTACTGGTGGTGTTTATTAACGACTTATATGCGGTGAATCATCTGCTGGTGTATACCTATAACAACCATACAATTTATTTTTTCTTCTATTTTATATATGTATGTATAAAATTCTTATTATTATTATTTGGGCAGATGACGAATGTGGCAAAATTTTGTGTGCGGAAACTTTATTCAACTCAAGAATAAGTATTTATCTCAGCAAAAGATTAACTGTACTTTCTCTGGGAAGTCGAAAGTTTTGTACTTACTTACTGTAGAGTTGTCTAAACGAGTGAAAGACACTTAGTTACCCAAGTTTCGCACCCATTTTGAAAAGATGTCACAATTTCTCAGATATTTGGACAGTGAACGTACTTAACTTAAACATAAAACGAATTTAATTCCGTAAAATGGAAATAAAACAAGTGGGCAAGTCCCCACAGGCCGGATGTCACACCGTCGTAACCGAGAGTCTCTTGACCCGCCGTACCGGCTTTGTTCGTCTATTTGGGTCACCGCTTTAAATTAATATCGAGCGAAACCTTCATTTTGGTGAGGCCTCATTTTATTTTTGATAAAAGACATAATTTTTGTATACTTTCAAATTAGAAAAAAATATTATTTTTCAGCTAGGTAAGTACTTTCAGTAGTTTTACTTCTAGGTTATTTTAGCATCATGATATGAAGCATGAAACATGAAGTTTTAATGATGTGACACAGCTTTAAAAATCTTAAGTAGGAAGTTCTGGAAAGGTTGCCTGGAAGAAATAGCTTAAAGCTATAAGGCCGCCAATTGTATTTGTATTTTGTATCTTTTCTTTTGTCCTATATTTTTGTCCTGTGTGCAATAAAGAACATTTGTATTGTATTGTATTTTACTGGATTTTATAAATGACAAAAAATATCTTAGTATACATGTAAAGAGCGTCGTCGGTGACACAGTGGCTAGGGCACCGGACTCCCATGTGGGAGGTACGTGTTCGAAACCGTGCTGTGCCATGCACCAATGAGTTATTCGTATTTTTCAAAGACTTACGTACATTTACCGACTGCTCTAACGGTGAAGGAAAACATCGGGAGGAAACCTGCACACTGAGATGACGAGTATGTAAAATAGGGTTAAACACAAGATCCTCATGGATCGAAGTAGCGCTGGGTTATTCCCGGCCCCTATCATAAGATAAGATAAGTTTACAAGTAAAATGCTTTAATTGTGTTGAGAAATATAGCTACAGAACGTCTGCAGCCGACAGTTTTGATGCAGTTTGTTCAAAATAGGCCCACAAAACTTGTGCTGGCTGTTTACTTAAGAATTATTGTTTTGTGTGTGTGTCGCTGTGCAAATAAATTGCTATTTATTTACCCCACCTTTGGAAGTGTGGTATCTGGTGTGACCCATATATAAGAAACTAATCAACAATTACTAAAATTTGGAAAATACGCTTTCATCCCTTGTATATGGTTCAAACCAGATACCACATTCCCAGTATACAAGTAGCAAAATACACACCTACTAATACAATATGCGAGAAACCCCATTTTTTTTTCTTTGGTATTTTTTTCTTCTTTTTAGTCTAAGTTTAGTTTTAGCTTTAGTATTATTATAGATTTATCATTGTAGAAATTGATGGAATAAAAATATGCGAGAACCTATAGGGATATAGATAGACAACTCATGTTTTCCTTTTCCCCCATAAATTCCAATTTCGCCATCCTCACGAACGCAAAACTTAGCATGAAGACAATTTATCAAGTCGCAGACTCGACTAACTTTTTCAGTAACGGAGATGAATCTGTAAAGGGCTATTGATTCTCGAGGGTCGTTTAAGTGATTGCGTTTATTTCAATTGGATTTAATTGCCAGCGTTAAAATTTTACGTTCGTCAACTGATTTGAGTGGAAATATTGATTGCTCGGTGGAAATTAACATTTAAAATTGTTGTTTCATTAATTTGTTTGCCTATATTTTATTATTGTATAAGGGATCTCCTTATACAATAATAAAATATAGGCAAACAAATTAATGAGACGAGCAAATGATCCACTTGATGGTAAGTGGTCACTGTCGGTCATAGAAATCTCACCTCTCTGTTTTCGATGCACTGCTGACCTTGAGGTCTAAAAAGGAGTTCCTCATGTGCCGGTAATTACCCTATGCTATGGCTTTCTCACTCTTCATATTGATACACAGGAATGCAAGCATTTTCCGTCAGATACAGGTTACCATTACCATCCTAGGCTAACTCTACACGAATCATACCACCTCATATGGCTGCCTTTCCACTAAAGCTGTACGAAAAAGCCGAGCGCTGAGCGAGGAAAAATCCAACAATAGGATTGCTTCATTTAACTCGTGACGTGATAATGAAGCGATTCTATTGGTGGATTTGTTTCTCGCTCATCGCCTCGCCTCGCTTCCTCGCACAGCTTTGGTGGAAAGGCAGCCTCACTATAGAAAACTGAACTATTATCACGTATAGGACATGCGGCCACAGAGTGCTGGTCAAGGACTATAACTCAATTCCGTTCCCCAATAGGCGGCCGAGTCCGACAACCGACGACCCAATTTACGAGCACTTGCAAGCTCATGTATTCAAGTGTATGGGACCGCCCGATGCTGTGATGTTGTCTCCCTGGTCGTGGTCATATTAAATTCGATGAGCCGATTGAGTGCCTTGTTAGACTGTTGTTATATTATTCAATTCAATTCAATATCTTTATTTATCGGATAACTTGATCCATTGTGTTAGTAGTTGTACTTAAAAACTATGTTAGTAGTATACATTTCGGAAAAATAAAACGTTTTTTTACAATTCGATCAGATGCTGATCAAAGATAACATCATTCGATCAGCACCCGAACGAAGTGTTTAAGGATAGGGGAATCATAATTTTCCGCTATCATGTTTAGGATGCTGTTGAGCTGCTGCTCCGAAGCCTGCAAAGCAGAGACGCAGTTCTCTTGCGCATAATGGCATGAAAACCATCGGTATGGTGAACTTAAAATGTTACATTTTGATAATAATATCGAAAAAAAATCGAATAAGGAGAATGTCAATTAAAAATTAGTAATTATATTTTAAAAAAGCACATAAATCAGACTATATTTGTATAAAAGGTTAGTTTACTTATTTAAACCTATAGTTAAATTGCATCCTTGTAATTATCAGACGTGTTAAATCCTCATGCACTCCATATTACGTTACATTAGTAAATTGATATGCAACTAGCAAAATTGCAACTAGTGAAATAAACGTATTACTTACCTTTTTTTACTTACAAAATTGAAATGCCAGCAACTAGAGGTGTCTAAGATTAGGTATTAATATCACAAAAATCGTTATAATCAATTTGAATAGGATAACACGCCGAGATTTTGGTTAAAGTTTGTTTAAAACGTTAGCAATTTGTCGACGCCTGTAAAGGAGAATGAGAATTTTTTAAATATTTCGTAAAAAATCTCTGAAATTTGAGTCCCTTCAAACCGTCAATCCAATTTATAAGAGGGTAAAATATGAAAAATACGCGAGAAACAGCCCGTAGGATAAAATCAAATTGTTCTCAATTTACATTGTTAGCGTCCCTCCGGCCATTTTAGTTAGACTTGTAAATCAGATATACAAACTCACAGCGCCGCCTTGTCTCTAAGAACATGAGACCACGTAATTGAAACTGTACTACTAGTTAGTATTCTGTGGTACACTCACTCATTCTAAGTAAAGAAGCGTTTCCATTGTGTGATGTAAGGAATGGAACAGCCTGCCGGCGTCTGTATTTCCCGAAAACTACAACCTTGGGATCTTCAAGGCCAGAGTGAATAGGCATTTACTGGACCCGCATGCTCCATCGTCGACCTCATCGTCGCTTACCATCAGACGAGATCGAGGTCAAATGCAAATACATTAAAAAAAAATCGACACAGGTTTGATGCCAAAACAACCAACCAATCGCAAGCAACCTTCAACCTGCATCTTGCAAACAAGTTATATAACCTTTCAGTGCGCAAGTTGACCAAGAACGCAGGTTGTTGAGTCTATCAAGTCGATCTCGCCGCCTGTGTTTGGTAAAATCCACGTATGGCAACAAAAAAAAGGAAAAAAGAATCTACCAATCCGGTGTGTCATCTGTCAATGTCAAGTAAGGAGTTTCTTTAGTGTTGCTTACTGTCGACTTTTATTTTCCCGTATAAAAATGGGGTGCCATATCTCTTTAATATTCTAACAAGATTTATTCTAGATTGATCTCAAAAAATTGGTTCGAATTCGAGTTTCCGGACTCGGCCGTAAAAGTATTCCGGATTTCTGCCTAAAAAACTGGGACGAGATGAGAATATCAGCATATGAAAACTGATAAGTATCGCGTTAAATACGTATAATAACTACCATGTTTGCTCTGAAGGAATAAACAAGCTTTTACTGTTTCTAAATTCCAAATTCCCCCATCATATGCAATATGATATTTCATGTTTAGCTGTGTAAATAGAGGTGAATTTTAGCAGAGGGAAACACGAGCTCTCAAAGTTGGTTGTGGCATAGAATATTCTATAGGAGAGAGGACTGGCCAGTAATGAGGCAGTCGTGCGCTTGAATTAAATACCGACCACAGGATCGTAGTTTGCATAATGTATTTTTAAAGTAAACCCGGACCAAGAAAATAAAAACCTTGTCACGATGGCGTCACTGATATTTTTATATTGTGTTATGGAGGTTGAACTATAAAAATAGTTTCATTCAATTCCGCAATACGGCGAGTGTGATTTAAAAACCCTACAACGGCTGATACAAAGAGACCGTCTAGCTTTAGACGGTCTCTTTGAACCAGCCGTTGTGATATTAATTTGTAATCGTGGTTTGGGATAAAGTCGTCCATATCTTTGGGATATAAGGCTTATACATCAAGAGGAATGGGATCATAATAAATAATAAATAAAATAATAATAACATGTCTTTATTCTCAGGTAATACACCTATAGTACCTCAAAGTTTTGTAAAAAGACAAGTAAAAATAGAATAAAACATAAAATTTAAAAAAAATTTTAAAGAAATGAAAATAAACAGAAAATTAAATTAAAAGTAAAAGTAAAAAAGGGAATGTTTTAAAACAATACAATAAAATGAATACCTTAAACATTAAACATAATAGAAGTGAGTTTCCTACTTTTTATTCGCAGTCTGGTGCATCTTCAGCCAGTGTCCATAGAACCTATTTCTATAGATATCTCTGCCAGAACATAGCGACCCTGCTTCTAATGATCGCGAAATAGGCCGGGACCCTGGCGTCCGCGAACATGCTCGACGCGCTGCAGTATCGGGGTAACTTCATTAAGATACGAAAGGCGTTGTTATATTGCACTCGAAGGATGCTGAAGGCTTTCCTTGTATACTTGGTCCATAACTGGCAAGTATAAAAACACTGGCAAAATGCTTTAAACAAGGTATTCTTGACATCCTTCGAGCACTTTGCAAACCTGCGCGCGAGCATATTGCACCTCACCGCCAGGGCCCGCCGCTCACGCTCGTGTCGACGTCGTCGCACATGTTCAGAGAAATCTGATCTGAAATATAGATTGATACATATACATAATTATATCGTACATGCGAAGTGATACGAACATCATACATCCGAACGCGCGAACGCCGCAACACCAATACTGTAAAAGTTTAAATAAATAAAAGAATACTAAAAGTGTCCGTTGTAGCATTTAAAAATCCTATAGGACCTGTACGAAATGGTCAACATTGTGTGTTTATGCGAAGGTGATGCCGCAAGGGAATACTTTGAAAAGTTGTAAATAAACATTTGTAATATTTATTTTATTTTCTATTTGACTAAAAAATAATGGATCGCCCTAGGTATATGAAGAATTTTAAGTATTGGTCCAGTAGTTTTTAAGAAAGTCTCACACATTTTTTACATTTACCTATATAAACCCTGTAATATTAATACAGTGAGGTGAGATGTCTATGGGCGACGGTGACCACTTACCATCAGGTGGCCCGTTTGCTCGTCTGCTCTCCTTATATAATAAAAAAAATAAAAAAAATATAATAATCTTAAGAGAAAGTAAAGTTATCTACTTAGTAAAGTACCGTATTAATACATATTTATCTAATTAAAAACTGACTATCTCAAAATAAATTACATTTCACAGAATATAAATATTTAGATGCCATTGGCATACACATAACAGGTATTTCTTTTATCCCTATGTATTTCAAATTGTGTTTGCCAGTGGTTGTAGTTAAGCCAAAAGGGCTCAAACAAGTCGGCTTAGGTGACCCTTTTGTTTTTACTAATATAGGAATTTGTTTAGATACCCCACAAGATTACAGACGAATTTTTGAAATTTAACTGTCCTGTCGGTTTATTATTCTAGTTTTAGACTTCAGTTGAAAAGATTTGGAGAATTTCGTTTTTTTTTGCCGTTGTTTAACAATTTTAATTTTAATTTTGGAAAAATGATATGATACACTGAGAAAAATGTTTCCTTCGATCGTCAAATCAAATCAAAATACTTTATTTGTCAGAATACTGTATAGAAAGTAAAAGATTACGCCTAAGTATTCAGCCTGTTAAAAGGCATACAAAATGTCAGGTACCTACATAGAATATAAATTAAAATAATGTCAATTTTAATGCTAATGTGAATGGTCATTATACTCCTTCACACTATAGAAAGGATTTTCAAGCAGTCATTTCAATAATTCAGTTTTAAAGAGTCTACCCTCTAACACCCTTATATCATGAGGTAATTTGTTGAACACTGTTATGCACATGTTATAAACATTTCATGTGTATATGTATTTCCGGCACGTTATACGTAACCTAAGCTTTGTCTGTTTGTGATGTGAAAACAGTGACTGCAAAACTATTGGTAACATGCAACCAAAGCCGTTATTTACGAGATGTAAAACATAACAAAATAATACAAATTAACAATTTTTTATTTTTATTTTTTAATCAGTGTATACATGAGAAACTTACTCCCTGTATACAGAAGGTAGGTAGTTTGAAACACATATGCTAGCCCGCATTTAATATAGGGTTTTGTTTTTCTTTTAACTCGCTTTCTTGTTTAACTTTTTGGTAGTATAAGAGACATATACTGGTAATTACGGTACACAAACGTTTTATTACCAACTGTTTCCTGCCTATTTATTAACACTAGCGACTAGTCCCGGCTTCGCACAGGTAAAAAGTGAAAACCGGAGCATAATCCATCAGCCGTTTCTGATATTTACTTTCAAATACAGAGAAACGGATGCGCGGGGGGATTTTTAAGTTTTTGGAGTCAAATACTTTGAGGATCTGATGATGAACAGGGACAACTAATAATGGGTGGTTCTTATTTTTTTATTTAGATAGAGTTATGTACTAGAACGACTTATGACTTTATAATGTATCGAAATTTTTATACATCAAAAGTCACAGAACATAATTTCAATGTCAATCCTCTACTAATATCATTTCAATCGATTTATTAGTTACAAAATTATATTCATAAATAAAGATAGGTAAATAAATACCTACAATAATTCAAAGCGGTAATAATAACATGGCTACGACATTACCACACAATTTATTCTACTCTACATGCTACACGTTTAAACCGATCGAAGTAGTAATTTTCACTAAGTGGCACGGTGTTACATAATACAAGTATGTATGTATATGTACGACACCTTTATCTTTAGGTATATTATTATGGAAATGTATGCCATGAATAATGGAACTGGAACACGGGATACTATACGCATTTATTACTGTTGATATTTTATTTACTTCCTTGTATCACAGTTACTTGAAATAATTATCAATGGCAATAATAATTTATTCAAGTAAGTAAATACGAGTAACTGTACGAGTGATTGCGTAGAAATTGGACTTAGCTCTTTATCTTAATCTATTTCACGTAGACACTGCGTAGCGGTGCTACGCTGGTAGACATGAGCGTAGCTGCGTAGAAGGAATCCGACAGCGCAGCTGAAAGTTCAAGGTTGATGCCCTATGCGTTCGATAAATACTTCTTCTCAGAAAGTTCTCGAATTTCTCTCAATTTCATAAAAGGGCACTTAATCATTGACCGTAAGAGACGTCATCCCTTTAGGGTGAAGGGCGGCTCATACTCGTAGATTGATGAAAATCAATTTTATTTCGCGGGAGTTTCTGCGAGGGACCCGATATTAGATTTGTGGGAAGGTAAACATTGCGGATTTCGGCCTAAATGGTACTCGAACAAATTTTGGTCACCTAAACGGATTGATCCTCATATTAAGGGAACTGCGTTACTGTCTAAACACATTTCAGTTATTAGATTATCCATTATTTTTAGTAGAATACCCATACCCACATGGTTCGTAACATTTGTCTTTCTTTAACACTTTCCTAGTATGTTGTGTGTGAAATAAATCGTTTTTATAGTCCCATTTCGTAATTTGTACCTTAAAACCACAATCAATAACATAAAAAAGTTTATTCGTCATGGTCGTGTGAAAATAGTGTTTTAATGAAATATTAAATACCAGTTTTCGATTGTAATATGTAAATTTTCCTTTGTTGTATGGCACTGCATACAAGAACTCTTTCGTATTGAATGCACTACATTTCCCTGGCCAACTACTTGGTACTACAGCCATTAAAAAACTCGAAACCCACGCCTGCGCGATGTCGACGTCAAACATTCGGTTTCCATAGTTACCAATAACATGTTAAGCTGTTATGGCGTCTGTTGAAGTCTCCGGAATGGTTTGTATTTTCTGTTTATGTTTCATGGTTGCAGAAAAAGTATTGTATGCAACCCACGTAATAGCGATTTTAAAACTCAAACGATCTATTATGAAACGAAGCGAAGCTGAGTTCTCATCTTAAAATCGCTATCATTACGTGGCCGTTAATATTATAAAATACTTAACTATTATTATAAAATACTATAAAAATATTATTAAAAAATATTATTGTTTTATTTTATCAATGTAAAGGTTGCTAGCGATGACTGGATGAGAAAAATATAAGACTAAGGGATATGGAATTGGATAAAATGTCGTTTAACAGAAGTGGAACAACAGAACTACTGGGACTTGTTTCTCACTTGTCATGTTAACAGAACTAGCACAACAGAACTATTGGAAATATAGCGACTAACTATGGGCTAGCTACGTTTATTTACTTGCCATATATTTAGGGCAATCAGTTATGCTTCCTATAAGCCTTGACCCAGAGATTAAAAGACTAATTTTAAACATCGAAATGGTATAAAATATTGTAGCAAGTGCAACAATATTACGTTCAGTTATAGGTATGTAAGTACTGAATTTCGAAGCGAACGCTATGACGTTATGAACCAGACACGCGAGCCGCCACCTCAGTGCATTAACCAGAGTGCTTCGTACGACTGCAGCATAAAAAAACTAATATTGTAAAGTAACGGCAGACATAAAACATTTTGCTGTAACTTTTCACACTATTCAAGGTACTTTGAAATAAAAAGATAGTATACAGGGCCAACACAATGTATGTTTGATACTTTTTCAAAAACTAGTAGACTATTTCAAAAAATTCTTTTACTGTTACTTGACCACGGATGCTTTGTTCGGATGGGGAAACGGGCGGGCACGGTGGGCCTGACATTGTTGAGCCATAGTGTAGCCTCCCGCGTCTCGTCGCGCAACTACTTCGCGTTGTAGAACATCAGGGGTCAAGCTATAGCATGATGTATATGGTATTTCATCTATATTGTAATATTGACAGAATTTTAGGATCCGGTCCAGTAGTTTTTGAGAAAATTTCAAACATGTTTTGCTCCCGTATACCTTTGGCTTCTGACTACGATACTCATCTGTTTAAGTTTTTTTTTTTAATTTCATAATGTCTTGCAAAAATAATGGTATAACTGATGGACTCTATGCAGATGTCAGTCAGCCTGGGGATCACTCTTTTACCTATTTCCGATTAGAAGGGGAATATAGCGTAATTACCGATATATGAGGCACTCCACCCACCTCAAGGTTAACCGTGACATGATTCCGCCGAGATTGTACTTGTGATTGATCGAGAGAGTCGATTTGACAGCTTTTAAAACCCGAAAGAATTTCTAAATGATCAGATAATCAATACCCATATCACGGGCCGGTTGCGGTTCCGGTATCCGATCACCGTGTTACATAAATAAATAACGCTTGACGCTTTATCCCTTGCGGGGTAAGCAGAGAGAACGGAGCACCATAAATCAGTAACGTATTAGCATGTATTAGTTCTTTCATCGGCTGGAATGCATACCCTATAGAAAAAGAATGATTCCTTCTAAATCAAACATAGTGCCAAAAAATGAGAATGAATAGACGTAAGGATCTCGTTTATTTCAATACTGATTGTAAAAGCTACCTATTTGAATAAATGAATGATTCACATCTAATATTCCATCCCATATAAATAAATCCCATATAATATAATATATAAACAAATACCTGAAGATGTGTAAACGAAACCCGTCGTAATTAATAAAATACAGTATAAACCTGTGAAACAGTATATTATTTAAGTCTAATCAAATCCCATATAAATTAAACGAAATTTTGTATATTTAACCTACTTCGGTAGAGCAAAGATTTACCCTTGATCCTTCACACCTCTACCGATAATGAATAATGCATAGGATGCGTATTGAAACTTAAGGGGATGCCAACCGAATTACTGGTGATTGCGCGACGCGTCGGCAGCGATTGATGAATTATTCAACGCCCACGCATCTGGATTAACAATATTTCACAGGGGGGTATGAATCGAATATTGTTCTTTAATTGGTCTTGATTCTTAAGCAGGTTTCTGAAGAACGGCTTGTCAGGATCGTTGCAGGTAGGAATGTTTGATCTCTGCCTATATATCCCCTATATAGCCAGCTACATATAACTACTTGTATTGTCATTTATTTTTATATAAAATTACACAATAGAGATAATAATCGTGTTGTGTAGTAATCCCGCAATCAGCGCTCCATCTAGCATATTAGGCGAGACCAGAAAACCAGCGTGTCGCTGAGGTCTCGGCCATTTCATTGGACACATAGGGCAATAAGTGTTATAGATATATTTTGTTTAGGTATAGGTTAAGAATTAGGATAAAATAACAATGTTGTACCTTATTACTTTGATGTGTGAATGAATAAATACTCTTTTATTTATTTTATTTATTTCCCCAGCGGGAAACAGGCGTGAGTTTATATAATGTATGTATTATGATTCAGAACATTCAAATTTGATTTTTCAAAAAAAACTACCTACATTTTTCAGTATACTTTTTAAGCTTTCGTAATAATTAGGTAACAATGTTATTGTTAGGTAGGTACGGGATTCTTAACACGGTTTAGGTTTGTTTTGAGAAACCGTGGTAATAATTCCGTGCATCTAACTAAACATTACCTATTTATACATCCTATTGCACAAGTGTAATTCTGGCCGTTAGTTGATAGAATAGCAGTTTTTATTTTATTTTTAACGGCTGTGGCTGGGAGTTGGCATGACCCAGCCATAGCTTAGTTTAGCTGTCAACTTATTGAAAAATAAAATAAAAGGCCTACCCCCATATGGAAATCAAACTCCCAAGATTAGAAAGAAATACTACCTATAGTCGACCTCAATGAAACTTGTTCCTAATGTAAACAAACCACCATAGGAGTTTAGAATACGAAAAAAGGGAATTCCACATGAATTAAACTCCTTGATGAGTTTAATTCACGTGCAATTCCCTTTTTTCGTTTGTTTGTTTCCATTAGGAACAAGTTGCATTGAATCCGACATTAAGCACACATTTTTACCCTTATTCATACCTGTTCTGTTCGGCGTTTGGATCCGATGAATTATGGATTGATCGCCGTGTTCAAGGGATAAGCACCTGTCCCAAACTTACTCAGGTATAAAGAATTTACATTAATAAATAAAATAAAAATAATAGAAACCGACTCTACTGAAGAAGCTCTTTAGATTTAACGAGTGTTACTCACTTCACTTATTGCGAAGGTTGCTACGACGTTTCAGTCTACTCAGGAGACCTTTATAAGAGCATGAAGTGTGCGACAGACGGGCGCGATGCCCTACCCCACTTCAAACTGCGTGCTGCCGCTTTCTGCGCTTGCGCCGACAGAGCCGGCGTCAGCGCTGGTGTTGAGTGGCGAATCTTGGGGTTCGGTTGCTTCAATTGTTGGGGAGGCTTCTTCGTTTTGTTTTACTTGCCGACTTCAGTAAACCTACATTTTTTTAAAATTATTACGCCATTTAATTATTACTTATCAGTTAAGCAATTGAAACGAAATGCTATCAAACTACCGAAATGGATCGACCGAAATGACATCTCCGTACTGACATCGCGGAAGTGGGAAAACCCTATTACATACATCTGTGTTATGGATAAAACTATCAATGGCGCCCTCTTGATAGGGTTTTTTAGTTTCTGGTCAGGGTATAAATTGGTTACTTTTGTTTTTTAACCTTGCTCTTATATATAAATGATCTTGAACCTACTAAATCTATGATTCCTTCCAAGATGACTAAACGACAATGTATTATTATTTATATTTACAATTCACATTATTATTACAGGAATTCCCAGTTCAATAATGATAGATAGATAAAAACACTTTGTTGTATACAAATACAGGAAAAGTAAAAACTACAGGAATAATAGCACGATATGTACAAAGGCGGCCTTGTCGCTTAAAGCGATCTCTTCCAGGAAACCTCTGAAGTTAATTGGACATTAATGTTGTCACATATAGATGTATACTATTTTACATAATATTAAGCTGATGCGCCCATATCTAAGCTGGTGTATTGTTCTTTCACTTATAGCTTTTACATAAAATAATTACATACTCAAATGTACTGTGCGATCGGTAAATACTAGATGTACGTTGAGATGCAGTATCTAGGTACGGATTTAGGTCATATAAATCTGTAATAGAAATGAAACCAATTCAAATCCCAATACAAAATAACAAAGCCAAACTAGAGCATGTATTTCGATCTTTATGCTCGGAACACAATTATAGGTCCAACAGGCTGCGACATTTGGATCCGATGAATAATGGATTTGTTGCCGCATTCGTGGAATAGTCTACTTATATCTGACGGATTTTCTGTGTCAACTACTGAAATATTTGGAAATAAGAATAAGTTTATTTAATACAGGTATACTATGACTAGTAATATAATAACTCTCACCATATTGTGGAATTAAAAGGAAGGTACTATTTTTTATTATAAAACTACCAATGGCGCCGTGTTGACAGGTTTATATAGTAAACGAGTATATTCCTGATTGGGTATAAGAAATGATTTTTTTATGCGGGTCGAAGATTTGATTTACACGTACTTAAGAACTGCTCACACCTAAGCGACCAAGCGACTGTGAGCGGTGGCGATGCGAGGACGTCTGCAACGCGAAACTAGTCATACACACCTGAGCGACTGCGTCGCGGCACACTAAAACGACAATTCACGTCAGGTCATATAGAAATGTCGGCGACTCCAAGAATAATAAATTTTTAGGAAGTTAGAATATCAAATACTCCACGCAATGTTATACATACTCTTTAGTGTCCTATCTGTTTCGTAGAACATGTGGTCGCATCCGTCCCTATTTGCTGACGTTGCCTTCCCGCGTTGCCGATGTGTAGGTGTGTATGACTACATATAAATATTATAAACAACGTCTACCGTGTGACTGACGAGCGGGAGCGCTTCGCAAACACTGGTCGCTTAGATGTGAGCAACGCGTTACTGTTCCCGCCGGCCTGTTAAAAAGTACCTAGGTGTTAAAAAGGAAGAAAAGAGACTGAATAAGTCTTTTTCGTCATTTATAAAAACGATATTAACTTTTCCGATCCTACTGCTGTGCAATAAGTAAGTACTTTAAGGATAAATGTTGAAAGAACGCCGTTTGTGAAAAATAAAAAATAAATGATTTTGTTCTTCTTCCGGACGAAGAGCGATTATAATTTTTTAATTTAAATTCCAGTCGTGTCTAGCGTTCTTTTATAAATCTGGCATTCACTTCATAAAAATAAACATTGAAATTAAGTACTTACTCGCAAGTACCTAACTATAGGGCTTAAATATTGTAGGTACAACATACTTAGGGACCTTACTTAATAATATTTTCTATGAGTTCGAAAATGGAATAAAATACCTACTTAATTATTTTTTTAAATTACTAACTCAGAAAAATATGAATATTGTAGACACGTACTTAATAATTTCTATGGACAATAATATACGAGTAGATTATAGAGGATGTGAAAACTGGAGTTAACTTTTCGATTTTACCTGTCCAAAGTCATGGGGTTTTTATTTCATTAATATTTAATATAGTACAATGCTGACATTAGATATATTAGATATATTAAAATAATGATTCATGTTAATTTAAATGAAATGCATAATAATGTAGGTATTTAATTAATTTCAATATACTATTAGCACGTCTGTACGCATACAAAATACACTGGACAAATAAATCTTTTAAATGTTGCCTATTGCCATCGCATCACCCTACTGCTATCAATCTAGAAAGCTTTTATGAAAGGTATTGGGGGTCCAATACCCACGTACCCACATAAGTACCGATGTACCCACTGGGTAGTGGGTACATAGGTATTTACATTTGTAATCATCACATTTATATACGTAAGTATAAATCTACCTGTTAAGTTTTATTTGCTCTTCTTGGTGTAATCGCCAAGCACATAGAACGACTTCATAGGCAAAATTTAATGCGGTGTTATGACAATGTTTTCCCTCTTTCTCACTCTGGTTGTGCGTCGGTGAACAGATTTCCTCACTATACGTGTTTTCTTTTACCTATAGAGCAGTCCGAAAATGTACGTAAGTCATCGAAAAGACTGTAAATGTCATTAGTAAAACATGGCATTGGATTGTTTCGAATCCGGATATTCCGCATAGTATCAAATTTTCAATCTTATTATGGATCCAAATTGAATCCATTTCATTATTTTTTTAATCAGTTATGATTGGATCGTGGTCTGTAGCAGTTAATAACATTAATTTATATTTAACTTCATAACCAAATTCCGCGAATCTTGCTCGGATTTATTTTCTTTTTCCAATTCCTTTGATTAATGGTACAAACGACGACGGCAGATTTATTTAATTTTCCGCCCTCAGTTTCGTCCAGTACATACCTATTCCCCTTTTTCCTTTCATTAGATCAAAAGGGATTTTTTTAAATGTTACTGTTAATTTGGAATGAAATGGAAATCGTTAACGAAAACTGGTAAAAACACATAAATAAATCAAGATAGAACGGTGACGCGGGCGAGCTGCTATATGAATCGCGCGTGTCAACATTTGTCAAACTGACGTAATCACGTCGTCGTAATAACGTTCGTAATCACGAACGAAATAATTCCTATTGATCGATTCACCGTCGTACCTGTGGTTATTACAGTTACAAACAGCACAATAAGGCATATTAGCACAGCCGCTCTGATAGGTCCGCGTCGAAAACTAGGTGCTGAATGAATGAAATCTTGCAGTATATTGCAAAATTGAGACACGGGTGGCCCCGTCCACTTCACCGTTCTATCTTAATTTATTTTTGTGGGTAAAAACATGAAAACGTTGCAGTATAATCCGTGGAAAATAATTGTGGACCTGGGATAGTGATTGTGGTGCGTATCGACATGGAAAAATCGAATATTTTTATCCATCTCGATATCTCGTTCACTCACATAGATACGGACATTACGTGTGAGGGTCACAACAGATTTCGTTACCGCTCGAATTTGCATATCGAACGTGCCATAACACCCTGCTCAGTTTCACAGATATTTCCAGCCGGTAATAATAACTTTATTATTGGAGGTCGCAACGTTTTCAATCCAGGAGGACAATTCTCACACGTTCGAGCTTTCGACTAAATGTCGCAAGCTCATTCTATCCTAATACACCTCTACGAACCCATCATCAAACTAGTTTAGGATCTGATCATTTTTCTCTCGTTTTACTAAAGCATTTATTTTGAAGGGAAGCACGAAGGTCGGTCCGGACGGTCACCGCCCGATACCACCGGCTAAGCTTCGATTTCTTTTTTTTTAATGGCAATTAATGAACATTACTGCCAGCGTCAATTTCCGAAGGCAACCATTGCCAACGCCTCGTATTGAAACGCCCGAAATCGCTCGTACCCAAATGATTACGACTGGAGAGTTATGATAAAAAGAAATTCTGCGGATTGAGCAATTTTCCTCCCTAATATTAGGCAGGCATTACTTTTTACTTATTCTTCGTTTCCTTGCGATCTGATTGAAAAATTATGTCTTTGTAGTTGTAGATACAACTCAAAGAAAGAAAATAGAAGACCTCACTCACCTCCTAATGGAGCGTGACATGGGGAAAATTGAGAGGAAGAAATTTGGCCTCAATAGGCTCCAAAATGGGAGGCTCAATATAATTTTGAGTCAGCCCTTATCTGATAATATGAAACACTTACTGTTGTGTGCTAAGCTGGCTTTCAAAGTGAAGGCTGACTCTAATAATACTTGAGGTACCCGTCCCTTTTTTTAGTGACCCTAACGAGGCTGACATGGTCACCTTGTCGTGTACCAAAGCCTCTAAACTGAGATTTTGTTTTAAAACTTGGAAATATATGTAAGGGACATTGTTAGAGATCCACGTGTATGAGATTTGAAACGTTTTTTCCAAAGAATTTGTTTTTTTCTTTTAGGTAAGTAATAAATGTAAATAAATGGAGCAACAAGACTTGAAATAGAATCACACGTTTTGCCAAAATAGCAAAAGTAACTCAGTTAAGTAGAAAATCAGTAGAATATTGGTTCTACTTTTTTTGTACTAATTTGTACAACTATAAAGGCCTAGCTCAAGATTTAGTTGACAGTAACGAAACGAAACTTTTAACAACGGTTTTCGAATACCTGAACGTAATCAACCGACCGAAAGCGTTACCTATAAGTAGTTTTGAAGGTGGTATATATCCTGATGTGCAGATGAACACTCGCTTACCAATTTCTACGGCAAAGCAGTTATGCTGTGTTCCGGTTTGATGGGTAAAGCCAGCATAATTACAGGTCATGTGACACTCCACCTATATAGGTCCTCAAGGTTAGCAACGCATCTAAAACTCTATAATAATAAGGTGAGGAGGACCACTTACCACCAGGTGGCCCGTTTGCTCGTTCTGCCCTCCTTAACATGAAAAAAATAATACTTAAAAATAATAATAATAAGTACGTAAATGGTTTTATTTGTAAAATTGCAATTTCTTGGTGATTTGAACGCAATGAATGGCTCACCGAAGATTATTTCTTGAGCAGGTTTTGGATTTTATTCGTAAATGCAGTTCAATTTTTATATAAAAACTCTGAAAACTCGTTAATGTCCGGAGTAGGTACTAGATGCTCACTAATGGATTTTGCCCAATCCAACCAACTGTGGCCGTGGACAGTCGGGAACAAAAGCTTTTAATCAGGCTTTAGGGAAATCTGTTGACAGAACCATTTTTATGGGCTGTATTTCAAGTTTGATCACGTCAGTTGGGTAAGGCTAATCGAAATAAATCTGATTAAAACTGAAAGCTTTATCCTACCTGCTTAATGAAAAATTTACATTCATATGATAATCGCCCACTCCTCCCATAGAATACAGTCGCAGAAGACGACGAAAGACTCTTGCATTACTATAAAGCAGTTCACAAGTTAATTATTATCATATCAATTCCCGTGTCTATCATATCAATACCTATACTTATAACACTGCTCAAGTTTTACAGTTCGACTGGTTGTTATTTCCCAAAATAAAAATAAAAAGTAGATATGTCGTTAGTAACATATTTCTATCTCTATTTCTTTTGTTCTCTACACTTTATCCTACTAAAATAAACATGATACCTCCTATAAAACAAAGTTATTTGACTCTTTTTCTTTAGCTTCGGTACACGCTTTGTGCTCTAAAATAAAGTGGAATTTCCACTTTATCCGATATTCTAGTCTAGAAATTCCATAGTGTAGCCGCTGAGTACACTTACAAATCAACTTGAACGAATGGAATTTGATCTCTTTGAACCATGTAACCTGCCCTCTTGAATATATGCGTTTCTTCCTAGAAGGAATGCTCACAAATACCTCACAAAGGTGGAGCAAAGGGGGAAAGAAGTTTTGAATTCAGTACCTACGTTACTTGTAAGTAGTTTCTTACTCTGCATTTCATTGTAATACTAAAGCTTGTGTATCTTTTCTACATTTTTTCTGCGAGACAACAAAAACATGCGACAACGAATTCTATCATAATTAATTAGTTCAATGTTGGATAGACGTACAAAACCTGAAAACTAAAATCATAATTAAGACTTATAAAGTCGCCAAACGTGGTAAATTGAAGTCCAAACGACATACAACCTCAATTTACTCTAACATAACTAAGTATAACTAGAAACTAATAACCGCCATACTAATAACAACCATAATTGTTATACTTGATGGTGAGTTCATTATGTCCTCCACTTGGGAGACATGTTGAGGTGCACGCGAATTTTGAAATGCAAATGCCTATAAAAGTCATTGTTGATTGGCACCAAAACATTTAGAGGCGCTGTCGTGCTTTTGGCTGATAATAAAAAATGAACTTTCTCTCCTTCCTGCTTTATCTTCCTTTTCCCTCTTCCTTCTTTTAGAATATTTGTGCAATAAAGTGTATTATACTTTACTATACATTTTATTTCACTAAAACGTCTACTCTATAACGAATAAAACGGGACACGGTCTTCAGTACTATAAGGATTCATCTTTTCCCTTTTGAGAGAACTTTCACAAAGAGCTTCACAGAAAGCCCAACTTATGACGAGGGACGACGTTTAATAAGCAAGAAATAGAAATACCTATGCATCGACGAAGAGCAGAACAATATTCCTAGTAGTCCGTAGGTACTTACCTACTTTTTATTTACTCTTTCATGAAGGAACTGAAACAAGTTAGTTGAGCACTTATTGTACAAAATGTGTTGAAAAACATCCTTTATATATACACGTGGAGAAAGGCAATTGTAAATTCGGACCTGAGAGTCCCGAGCACACGTCAACTCATTTACAATAGGGTAGTTTCCAAGTATCAAATCTTAAATGCATTTCTTAAAAATTAAGAAATAGTAATAAATTGATGGTCAAATGTGAAAACAGAATTAAAATTCGTTGAACAATTAAATAGCTAGAGGCAATCATAATTCAGAACGGTAGAAAGAAACGGCAATAAGTATTATGACGTCAGTGTTCCCTAGCGCCATAGACGTAGATACTGGCTGCATATAAAGGACTGTTTTGCTAAAAAGAGACAGAACATCTGTCCAATACTAACTTTAACCATTAATATCTCTGATGTTAGTTGAGATATCGAAAAACTAATTTTAGATCCTTCTTTAGAATGTCCATGTAAGTTGAATGATGCAATAAAAAAATAGGTTAATACCGTATTGCTTACTTTACGGATTATCACAATAGGTACGAGTATATGTACCACTTCACGCGAAGAACGTAAAGATTTTTTTAAATTGCCTTGAATGTGAAGCAATCGATTTTTATGAAGGTGGCTGTAGTTTCCTCTTTGAATCAGTACAGACCCATAATGGCTTCCGGCACGAACTTCAGTGCGGAGCTCAGTCGGAAAGGGGTTCAGTAGCGAGATGTAATGGAGATAAGAAAAACATTCCCGCTACATCGGGGACTGACAAAGGGCCACAGAAAATAAAATTGAACAGGTGCCCTTAGGGCGACATGAGCATGATCGTAGATCACACAAATAAGAGATAGGGCTATCTTAGATAGAACATATATAGGGTATCTATGAGGGTGCGAGGCTATATAAGAGCGTCGGTGGCGTCGTGGCTAGGACGTCGGACTCCCATGCGGGAGGGCAGAGTTCGAAACCATGCAATGTCATGTACCAATGAGTTTCTTGGTTTTTTCGAAGGACTTACGTACATTTTCCGACTGCTCTGACGGTGAAGGAAAACATCGTGAGGAAACCTGCACACTGAGATAACCACTGTGTGAAATGGGGAAGGCAAACCACCCCATTAAATCTGCCTCATGAGTCGCGTCTGTGCGAGCGAAAAACAAATATTTGTTTTAAATTGATAAGTACATGAAACTATGTAAAGATTTTAGTTTAGGTATTTTAGTGGGATTTTAGTCTCCCTTCTTTATTCAACAAACGTTTAGTTACAGTCTTGAATATGAAGCGTGAAATATACTATTACTACAGAAATTGCAAAATATAAAATAATCCCACGTCGAACAATAGTTTTCACATAAGCTATTAATTTACTTGTTTATTTATGATTTTCTAAATCTGTTCAGTGCTTACGTAGATTGTATTGTGTAGTATAGTCGACCAAATAAGCATTTCGTTATGTACATTACATTCTGCGTGATCGATATGCTAAAACTGTATCGTACGATACAGTTTTAGCAAACTGTATCGTATCTCCAGGCTTCTGTGGGCTTTTGGTAGATAAGAATAAACGACAGGACCGGAAAACGTTCCAATTTGAACACCTTTTGAAGTATTATTTTGCGGTTACGAGAGTGGGCGCTCAAAGATTCCGGATTTTCCTTACGTTTAGTAGTTATTACAGCATGATAGGGATAATAGCCGAGAAGACGAAGAGTGGGAATTACAAGAATTATGAACGGACATTAAATATTTTCATTAGATTCTCGTAATTATTATAAAGATTCAAAGAACTTTGCGAAAAAGATTAAAATTAATTTTCAAGTCATCAACTGTATCGATCTAGGATTTGATGGATCTAGGTTTTTAAATATTAGACCAGAAAATTGCTATTATATCGTAATATGATGTAATTTAATTTAGATATTAATCCACTTTCATGAAGCGATTAAATGAGCAGTTGAAAGTATTTCTGCCAGAGCGGGCAATTTAAAATGATTGATTGTTTCCCTGTGGCATAATAATACTCTCGCTTGATTGATGATGGCAATGCTGTCTCCATTTTAAACTTCCTAATTAAATGGGAAGGCATTTCACTTAAACCAACAGCCTCATTAAACAAAACGTTAATAAACTTATGCTTAATAAAATACTGATTTGTTTCTAGCTTGACTGTGTGTTCTTCACTGGTTTTCACTGCAATGCAATGCTCATTTTTATATTTTAATTCTGAATGTGGATTTTTACGAACCAATTTCCCTAGAGCTTTTATTCATATCTACCACAAAAGGTAAGTAAGACTTTGACATCCTTCATTTTTCATCGAGGACACAGTCTAGGGGACGACTCTAATATTTTTACGGAATTTCAAAAAGTAATTTTCTCCCTGTCGCAGTTTCCACATCTATTCTCCCTTTTTATTTAAATCCGCCGTCGATTTAGGTCGCGTTCATTTTGCCATTTGGCCATTGAATTTTAATGGGGCGAGGGAGGAATTAGTAAAGTTGGTGATACGTATAAGTATAAGGAATGTACCTGATTCTACTTACATACCTACTATCCAGCAACTTCAAGAATCCACTCCTTACCTCCCCGTTCCACAGGCGACCATCGCGGCGGCACAGCTTTAGCGAAAAATCGTTTCGAATGTAGTCTATTACAAATATATACTTAAATACACATATACCTAATTAATCGGTAAAACAATAAAAAAGCTACAATAATTAAGTAACGAAATAAAGTAATTAGAAATAAACTGTTTAAAAATACTCCTCATTCATTATGTATGCACGAGTATAATATAGATTGTGCACCGAACTGTACTCGTACTGCGGGTGGAAGTGCGGCAGGTGCGGGGCGCAGTCACTTTGACAGTTCGATTAAAGCTTAAAGTTGCTGGATATCCTCCCATGCTGCTGGATATACTCCCATGACCAAGGATTTTAAAATTCACCCAATATAGATTGCTCGCTAGATAAGTTTTATATGGAAACCGCGCCTGCTAGTATGCCCTACATGAGAGCGTTGGTGGCACAGTGGCTAGGACACCGGACTGCCATGCGAGGTCCGGGTTCGAAACCATGCAGTGCCATGTACCAATGAGTTTTTCGTATTTTTCGAAGACTTACGTACATTTACCGACTGCTCTAACGGTGAAGGAAAACATCGTGAGGAAACCTGCACACTGAGATGACCAGTGTATAAAATGGGGTAGGCACAAAAGATCCTCAAGGGTCGAAGTGCCGCTGGGTTTTTCCCGGCCCCTATCATGAGATAAGATAAGATGTCCTATATGGGGCAAACCCGTGGCTCGCTGTCAGTGCTCACATTATTGTTCTAGACTAGAGGAGAGGGCGCTTCTAGTCCGATTTATATGCCATGAGTCATGAGGTATGGCCCATGACTGACTCGTCATTGACAGAATTCATATTTTCGAAAAATCCATTAACCAAAGAGAAAGTAAAGATGTAGATATAGAGCTCAAATTTATCTATGGATGTGCTTTCCCGCCCGACACTAATTTCCTAGTTTCATTGATCATAATTCCAAACTGAACTTAACGTAAACTTTGAAATTACTCGTACCTACCCTTGTTGCAAACTTTTACATTGTAAGTCGACTAATTAGAAAAGTTTTGCCTCTACCCAGATTTTAAGGCTGCCCAGGTGATTCAGGTTATCAAATAATTTCTTATGTATAATCGATGAGGACGACGGACTGCGGTGGGTGTTTAGGGTGAAATATCGATCACAAGGTTTTTAATTAAGTAGGTAAGTACCATTCTTTACTTGTCTAGTTCTCTTCTTACGTTATTATATATTATATACGTTGTCTGCTATTCAAAAATATTCGCCGAAACCTGATCATGGACAATTACTGTAAAAGCTCGAACTTCGGTAAATGCTAATATTTTCCAGAAAAACCTAAGATTTACCCAGTAACAACGGTAAATGTCCGAATTGTTCTGTAATAATCATTAATTTCGGACTTTTACCTCACCCGTGGGGGTGACCCCAGGCAAGCATATGCAAATAGTTTGTTTTTGGATTGTTATAAAAAATAACCTAACGAAGGCTAGGGCGGCAATAAGGCGCAGCAAGCTACGCCTATTTGCCGGCCTAGCCTTCAACCTAATCCATCCGTATCGGTTTCACTCCGACATGTATAGCTTGATTTATAATTCCCTCTTTTTAATTATAATAGGTACCTTGTTTATATTCCCTAAAACAACTTTTACCGATCATTATTATTTAATCCTAGCATGTGCCAAAAATCTCGTGGTAAAAGCCCGAAAAATCTTCCACGTTTAAACTTTCCGGTAAAACTTAAGATTTACAAGTAAGACCTAAGTAAGACCTAAAAATAACCCCGAATGAAGAAAATATAATAGTATCTACTTACAAGATTATAAAATATTTTCTTCATCTTTTAATAATCGCTAATCCATTGTTATACTTTTTGTATCGATGTACATAAGGTTTTTGTTACTTTGGACATTAAAACGACTGTTTTGACACATTTCGTTTAAGAACTTAGTCGAAGTCGGCTTTGTAAAGCTAGTGGTAGAACTAGAACAGTAGAAAAAAGTCAACTACCCGCAGCTCCAGTCTGTTACAATGAGTTAGAGCTCGAGGTTACCACTAGTTGCAAACTATCGACAACTGAGTAAAAAAACTTTAAAATTACTTCCCTACACGGTTAAGGCTCATATCGTTTGAGGAATACCAATTTAAATAGATCCTATATCTATCTATGCTTCAGATAAACTATAGAGAAAAATATAAAATAGGTACTTACATTATATGAAATTAAAAATTAAAAAAGAATAATGTCTGTAAGAGGTTTGTAAGCATTTTGATGATAATGAGTCTGAGGACGAGCAGCAGTTGAGAGAGAGCACTAGGAGAATAAATGTGTGAATGAACTTGTGTTTGAATAAATAAAAATAAATACAATAGATATCTTTCGGTGCGTCATAGTTCCAAAACTCAATATAGTTGAACACTGTGGCCGTGAAATTGTTCAACAGAATGCCCAAAGAGTTAAAAGCCGTAAGAAATATAAGTAGTTTCAAAATAAGCTTAAAGCTTTTCTGCTGGAAGGGTGCTACAATTCGATTGACGAGTTTTGACACTATTGCTGATATATCTATAAATGTAATACTGAAAAAAAAAACTCATTTTGACATTTCAATTTATTAATTGTAAGTAAGGACTAATGTTTATTGATTTTAATTATTACCGGTTTCATTATAGACTATTAAAATTATGTTACTGAATTCGCATACAATTTATATTGTTTTTGAATAAATGAACTGAACTGAACTGAAAATGCTGACAGCTGCAGAACATGTCCTCCACACTCCACAGCAGCTACCCGTTTAATTTTTAAAATTAAAATAAGTAGTGATCGTAGTATAAAATAATAAATTTTTCTAGGAGAGCGATGTCTGACAAAAAAAATAGCATCCTTGTTATATCAAAACATACTTTTACTGAATCGACCAGGTGCATTTTGAAGCTATTAAGGACTTCTCTTTAACGCTTTAACGCTGGAGCAGAACTGCATTCGACGTGGCTGAGATATTGAAATCCGACCACCGGAAATGAATCCGATATCTCCAATATATTCTGGAACTTTGAAGCTTTCAGGAGGGCTATGAAAAGTGGGGAAAACTACGGGCAAAATAGACTTTATTTTTGTATTGCTTTATGTTGAAACTGAATTTATAGACCGACTGGAACAAGTATGGTAATATAACTATGTACTCGTAACTAATTAAATAAATGAAACCCAAAGTACTGTAGCATCTACAAAGAACAATGGTGACGTTCCGTACATTTTGAGGCCCAGTGAATTTATTCCAAAAAGCATGTTCTACAAGTTTTTTATTCCCGAAATATACGATCTATATGTACTAACTTAGTATAAAATTATATTTAAAATGACACATAGAAGTCTGTCATTTATGAAGAGGTCTTTTTATTATGTTTTATAGTAGGCGACACAGGACCCTGTTACAGCTGGGCCCTATATCGCCATCCTTCTTCCGAGGAAAAAACAACAAAATTGTATTTTCACTTCGATGTACATTGACAGTTTTCTACTTCCTATTTACATAAAAAAAATCTTCCTTATCAAAGCGTCAACGTAAAGCGTTGTCTGTTTTTTTGTATGAAAAAGTCATTCATTCAGTCAGATTTTTTGGTATTGTGTTTACACCTCTATACAAGAATAAACAGCTAAAAAATAATTGTATCTAATAAAATAACACCTATATACCTAGGTAAAGTATAAGTACTTACAACGAATGTGTCTATTACGTTTTCCATATAACTTACCGTAATATCCCTGAATTCCAAGTTATCCGGCAACAATAGAAAGGTTTATGCGTCGAAACCAATTCAACAAAGAAGATCCGACAACCCGTTAAGGGAACCCTTCCGAAATACGCTTACAAGAAAAATTCCATCGCGTAGAGCTACGCTTTTCAATTACTCGTTATCCCAAGCCGGCGTACTTGGAATTTAAGGCACATTTCATTTCGATTTACTGGGAAAAATTGACCCGACATTGGAGGTACACTCTTATAGCATCTTGTGAAGTGCGATCATTATAATAGAAAGATAAATCGTTATGTATGAGTGGGAATTGGATGTTTTTTCCCCGCTCCATTTTCCGCTGCAGTAAATCCCTGGGGAAGGTACTGGCAAACCACCGCATTGAATCTGCCAAGCGGTATATGTGGTTATTTCCATAGAATGATCACGATCCTCATCAACGAGGAACACGACTTAGAAGAATTATTCCTCCGTATTTCTGATTTAAGGTTGCAGGTTGTAGCCCTCCATAATTTTTACTATGGAAAGCCTTGAGCCCATCATAGTAAAAATAACCCGTTTAAAATAACCAATACTACGGAACTCTAGGATGGAACGGTGTACCCAAATACCGCTACGTCAGTGATCCGAAGGAGGGGATTGCCATGCGGTCAGTAGGACCTCTATATTTAGGCACACTTCCAACTTATAACGTGAAATTATTAAAATAATTAGTCTTTAGAAAGGAGCTTTAGAAAGTTTTACAATCTCATCATCACTAAATTCCTAATATGATAGGCATTATAGATGCTATCTAGCCCTTTGGTAGTTTGTTACCTTAAACTAAATGACTCATTGTTATGAATGTCAAGGAATTGTAACAAAACCTTATTGCGATAGGGTTCAATAGAGTATAGATTGGTGTCTTACACTAACTGTACCTACCTAATGTCTGTAAATCTGAAAAATGAAATTACAAACAACTTAAAACACCCTTCAAACACTCATAATAACGCCATCTGCGTAACATTTGCTTAACTAACATAAAAGCTGCTCTTGCTTAGAATAGTCTACTGTTCCCTGTTTTTACTTACCCGATATAGCTGCAACCTGTACTACAACTACCGCCGACTATTGATTCTGAATCTACAAATTAGACTAGTTAATTCTAAGTTACGTCCTTTTAACTTTTTAACCTCCGACGAAAAGGAAAGGATGTAATCAGTTTGATGCGCTATTAGTCTGTGGCATAACAAAAAAAACACTATTAGAGAGATTAGTGACTACATCCGCAATGCGTGTTTTGGAGCGCAGGGTCGTGTTCCTGATGCGATCAGTCCTTTTTACGTTTAGTATACTGCGCTCCATAGCACGCTGGCAAACCTTGAGTTAGGACATTTAATGTTTCGTCAGCAACCATGTCTGAGCACCGTAGGTTAGGTGGGCAAGACACACCTGTTTCTGCTTGAGCGACAATGTAAGGCTACCCTTCATTAGATCCTTCATTGACCAGTAGCTCTTGCAGGCATTGTTTATTTCCTTTCCTTGTTGTCGAAGATAGGTTATAGGTTGTATGTTAGGGTGTATCTGGCCAAGATAGTATCGTCGTATTTGTCGACAAGATGTATTTCTCAACCCATGTCTGATAAAAATTGGATCAGGGGTTTCCAAAATCTTGGAGTCTCTTTCATGTCAGATGGAATCTCTGGAACGGTAACAGTCAGATTGATAGAGTTTGAGCTGAAATGTTTAGGACAATTGGTGCCTTTCCCGCATCTGGAACCTTGAGAACCTGATGATGACTAGGAAAAGTAAAGAAATCTCCACAATAGAAGTCGGAGGTTAATTATATTTTTAAATTAGTGTTATTATAATATAGTCGCAGTGGATATGTAATACTTCTCAGGCAGGCAGAATTTATAAATGTAGAAGTACAATTTTTGCAGTATCATCGCAATAAAATAAAAAATGTTCCCAAAATAATTCGCCTTGTCAAAAGGAATATAAAAGATCCCGAAACGGTGCACTTTAATATAACCCGAAATAAAGATATACCAATCTAGCAAACGCCTCAGGTCATAAAGATGTCGTCAACAAAGGTGTAAAGTGTTAATGGGTGAATAAAATTCAAAACAGTTTAACGTCGTATTATTTTATTTTCGTCTGTGTTCCAGCCGCCCGGTACAGAGTCGAGCGGCGTTTACCTTTACGAAGTACACGTAGTAACGCTACTTTTTACCAAATTGTCGAAATACTGATATTATTTGAGAGGCCGAGGGCCTCGCAACGCAAACTAACAGCGGCCGAAGCTTTGACAGGTCACACTTAGCTCTGCGAAACATAACTCTATAGAACATTTAACTATTTACTATACATGGTACCTATACAATCATAAATAATTTTTACAAAAGAAAAATATCATCTATACAGACTATGGACAAATTCAGTGTATTATGCGTTAATATTTTTGTCTGAAATTGCTACAGGGCGTATACATTTCACAATTTGGAAGTCATTAATAATATTTCAGAACGAAGAGGTGTCGTAAAAGTCAGGTATTTTTGGTGTTATGCAGCTATTTGTATCATTCAGAATCCAGCGGGTAAATCAGCGCATATTCACAACTATCCCTAACTAACTATTCTCTCACTGATTGCGTTTCTACTCGAACTGAAGTTCCTTAACTTCCAGAAGTAAGTACACCAAATAGCTCTATAAACTTATCAACATTCTAACAATCAGAGAAAACAATGAACAATCAACATCTTTAAGAAGTTTTAGGTCTCTTTACTCTACAGATAAATAGTTAGGAAATCATCTATCTACTAACACGTCCGCAGGGCAAGGTGACCGGTCAGAGCTGCGCCCGCGACGAAGCCAACTGAAGCCGTGCGCCGTAGTCACTACACACTACTGCCGCTACACGCGGCCGGCTACGGACTGTCGAGCGACACTTCAAGTCACAACACTGGACGTCGCGTGGAATTCGTCTCCCATCACGGTAAAATCAACAAAATCTTAGAGACTATATTGTCAATAATTTATTATTATATTGGGTAAGAGCTATTTTTGTTCATATATGAAAATAATATGAAATTTTGGAAATGAAAATTTTAAAACGAAATAGCTGATGCGGCTATTCCGAAGTTCAAATATAGAATCGTTAATACTAATTATGTAACGATAGACACGAACTCCATACAACTTTAGATACCCTTACAGCTATGATCTATCGCACACTACGCCACATTGTGCAAACAACATATTATCAACAATTTGCTACAACATACGCTCAACAATCAAACTCACGAATCGGACACAACAATTTATTGCCTTGACTAAATCGTCCGCGAACACAGCGTAGCGTGAGACAGTAGACTATTGTATAAAGGCTTGGTTCGTATCGTTACATAGACACAATCGATCAAAGTATTTTTCTTATTTTATCTGAACATGTTTTGAGTCTAATTCTTCTTCAGTTACCTACCTACCTTTAATTATTATCTTCTGTTTATTATAGGTTGTTTTTATTCATGAACGAGGTTGTATGTTTGTATTTAATTATTCCAGTAGGCCGCTTTAATATCGATTAATATTTTCTTTACTTATACTCGCCCTAATTTAAGATTTGTCTATACTTATATACGAATACGAACCGAGCTTTATCTCAATATCTTCAAATTATTCGACTTATCGGAACAATTGCTATCGACAGTCTTCAGATAAAGATATTGTCATATATTCGTACACGAATTCCGAAATTAATTTATGGATAATCTTAAAATGTTGATAACAAATGGTTTTTTACAGGCCCCAGCGAAAGATGAACGACTGAAACTTTTTAATACTAATGGAATTCGTGAACGAACAGTCCTTGTGTACGTCACAAAGGCAGTATTGTAGGCGAGGTTGTTAAACATAACTCTAGTATCCATTATAAACGAGGAACAGGTAAAAAGTAAAGTACTTATCAAAAACATTTTGTGTCCCTTATCAGTCATGTTAATTTGTGCATTGCTATTTTATAAACAGTAGTATTAACAAAACTTCGTCTTGAAGTGTTGCTCAAAAGTAAATAGTAACCATGTAGCCTCCGACAGACATATAAACAAGTGTATAATAAATTTTGCTTTCTACCATAAATGGACCAATCATGGCAGTGACAGTTGCATCAGTGCTGTCATTGGTCTATTTCGCCCACTCTTATATGTCTAGCAGACGCTAATATTAGAACTGAGGTACTATTTTCGGATGCAAGAGCAACTCATGATGATCCAAAATATTGAACATTGTAGTTTGCTTATATATTACTTTATTAATTGCTTGAAATTCGAACATAGCACCTCTGATCTTGAGATTGTGACCGATCTCAACGGATATGATTCCATTCCTTCATAGAATCAGCGACTCGTAAAAATGCTTAACTAACACTAGTTAGGTAATATTATCGTTATATAATTTAGGAGGTTAATGAACAAGGATTAATGTAATAGGTATGTGTTTAACATTCGATATACAGCGTTTGCTCGGTGTCCTGTGACGTAATCGCTCGTTCTACGACGGATGTCCTTCAGTGGTGTCTACGAGCTACTCTGATATGGTCTCAGTCTCAAGACAGTCCGCACGTCTGACCTATGATACACTCTCCCTACTCAAGCTACTGGCTTGTGTCCACTCTTGACACTTTTATAGGATCTAATTTTATTTATAATGGGATATTATTAGTGACGTAATGTAAGCGAGGAGTCGTTTATTAGTCCGCTGTGGTGTCGAGCGCGCACGCAAGCCTCTGATATGTGGGATGATGTGTGTAGCGCCGCGGCCGGCGCCGCCGCCCGCCCGACCGGTACAAAACTGGAGCGTACCTACATATACGTATATTATATACAATGTACAATACAATATGATAAACACTATGGCTACGGGGCGGCGCGCCGGCGCCCGGCGAGGCGGCCGTCCGCCTCGCGCGTCAGTAGGTATACATTCTCACAATAATATACATCGTAACTCGCTCTATATATAACAAACATTACACGAACGCGCACCACGCTCGTCGATAAACAACATAATATACAGCGGAATCGTAGCACTCTTTCGATTCGATAAAAAAATTGACTAGAAAATCTCAATTCGCTATGAGCACTATGTGTGCGCGGGCGGCGAGAAGATGTCGGCGGCGCGCCACGCCTCCGCCTCCGCCTCCGCATCGTATTGCTGCAGGAACGGGTTCGTGGAGCTGTATCGCGGGCTCATCGCGCCCGCGACCGCGCCCGCACCCGCTCCCGCGCCGCTCGTGTTCAGTGTCACCGCCAGCCCGGCCGACGTGCCCGGGATCGCCGAGCGCGGCGACTCTCTCGACCCCGGCACCCCCGAGCGCGGGGACTCGCGCGAGGCCGGCAGCCCCGAGCGCGGGGGAGTCGACTCCCTCGAAGTTAAATCCCTCGGAGTCAGATCGCGCGGCGTCAGGTCGCGCGAGGAGCCGTCACGAGGCGTGCTCCGAGGAGAATCTCTCGGAGACGCCCGGGGCGAGCTCCGGGGAGACATTCGAGGGGAACTGGCGCGCTCCGGTTGGCGCAGTATGGAGGACACGGAGCCGCCATGCTTGATGGTGTCGGCGGGGCTGTGGCTGCCCGAGCTACTGCTGGGCGAGCCGGGAGAGGACACCGTCACCTGCCGCGAGCGGGGCGGGGCGGGCAGCGGGCCGCGCAGCGGCGATTGCGGACGATATTGGCCGGCCCTGACTGATGAGAGAACCTGCAAATGGACGAGACAACTATGGTAGTAGTTGTTTGGAGAGTACCATTAAAAATAGGACTTTCAAGTTAATGAGCCGAAATGAAATGAAATGCTATAACAAATAACACAAAACTTGACATGCATTCTAAGAACGTGGAAAACCGTAAAGTGTAAATCATCTGTGACAAATACTCAGCAATTATGGACATTGCTGATTACGAATTGCAATTATTTCAGAACACAAGGACATCAAAAAACATTCAAATATTAGAAAGTATGATAAGTACATGTGCGGGCGGCGAGCGGGCGGGCGCGGGCCGAGCCGAGAGAGCTGGCGGCGGAGATGCTGCTGATGCTGCCGCTGGAGGCCGATATGGACTGACTGAGGGCGGAACTCGGCCTGTCGACAAAACACCGCGCTCAAGGAAATGCAGCTCAGAAGAAACTAAATGCAACCTTATTTTCCTACCAGAGATCAAGGTAAAGACTTTATTCAGAAGTATTATTCACTTGGTTTCTTGTAATTTGACCATCTAAGTAACTGCAATTTAACTCATCAAGGTGACCAAAAGTGAAAGCATGTATTTTCTGTTAATTTGACACTTTTCTCACCCCCTATTGAAAATCTTTGCAACTATACTTCATTCGTTACGATAACCTTTGTTTATTTCTTAAACTACATAATCATTCACACAACAAAACAAATAAAAGCAACAATCGCAGGAGACAAAGAATTGAAAGAAGACAGAGACATAGACAAAGAAGAACAAACGATTGACACAGAAGAACGAGACAAAGGGAACACAGACGAAGGTGCAGCTAGAGCAAATGTTAAGGCAATGTAACCTGGGGGGAGTATGAGTGAGCCCGCTGGCGACGCACTGGCTCTGCTTCCACGCGGCCCGAGTGCTGGCTCGCCGCGCCGAACTGTCTACAAACATACATGCGTTAAGGTACCGCTTAGCCATTATTCACAATGAGTGTACTTGTCTAAGTGTCTCTATGAAGCAACAGCTGCGGCTGACTCAAATTGGCATGACGTGTTGATAGGATAGGTAAGTATAATAAAGTGGGTTATGATCAGAATTTATAAAACGCAAAACGTGTATTGGAGTTAACTTCTTAAATGCAGAATGCCTATAGTGAATGCCTAAACATTTATAAGCCTAAAATGCAATTCGTCTAATGAGCACTGTATAACTGGAGAAAACTGCATAGACATTTAATCGGTTAACATGTTTTGCCCAATAGGCAAT
The DNA here is from genome assembly GCA_947369225.1 of Hofmannophila pseudospretella. NCBI lineage: Eukaryota > Metazoa > Arthropoda > Insecta > Lepidoptera > Oecophoridae > Hofmannophila > Hofmannophila pseudospretella. The sequence goes on along the minus strand of OX376317.1, from coordinate 10,959,248 downwards.
GTGCCTGTTAGACATTTCGTTTAGGCATTTAGTACTATAGACTATTTGCTTTTTAGGTATTCTGATCATAACCCAATAAAGTTTGTAGTCGTGTAAAGATAGAATGTATTTACCCAAACAACCTAGAAAGAGATAATTCTAAATTAAAAATTTAAGAAAAACCCGATGTACCATTGTGAAGATCCCCTTACGTTTTCCTGGTCTTTATCAGATCCTCAAGGTTTCAGATGTGGGAAGTTCACCATAGTCATAAACATTTGAGCATATAACATAAAATTCCTAGCTCCACATCATTTCAATTTATTTTTTAACGCCATCTTTACAAAAAAAAATCTCTTGAAATGTCTCACGATTTCCTTCGACTTTAGTTCGAGAAGACCCCATCTAACTATTATAGTTTCGGCGGGCTGATAGTCTTCCAATTATTCAAGTTTCATATTACGAAATTGAAGTCCACTTACCTACTTTTTCCTGGTCATCATCAGATCCTCAAGATTACGCACCATGAACCTGAATGTTTGACCTCAAATTCGAACCATCTAGCTATACCGTTCCAAAGATCCCCATCTGTCATGAAAAATAATCCAAGATCTTGGAAACCACTGATCCAACAAAACGACAAAATTCTCTATGAAATAAAATAAAAACCGGGTCCAAATCTGATCATCCGTTGTCACAGAAAAACACACAAACAGACAGACAAACAGACAAACGTGTCAAAATTTATAACACGCCCTCCCACAATCAATAGAAAAAGAGACTATTTCATCGACCCGGTTCCAATTCATCTAATATTGATACTGAATTTTGATAAAAGGAGTTGTTATTTCTATAAATGCTGTTTCAAACGATCGAGAGTAACCTTATGACCTTTTAGTTCTTTTTCAAAAGCCGTAAGCCGAATTACGGCTTCCATTGAAGAGACCTTCCTTTGAAGTACGAGAATAATGTAGGTACATACAGCTAGCATAATAATCATTGAAGAACACGTCATACCAAAATTGAAAATCAAGCAGCAACAACAAGCGTGCCGTGTCCAGCACATGATTTGTTGAGTAATGCATTGTATGACAAATGAAATGGGGGATGACATTACCTGAACGTTTAGGTGCCGGCCATATCTGCAGCAAACATTGGAGGACGTTTATGGGTCGTTGGTAGTCCATTTCGTTTGGCGGTTGTGAATGCAACATCAGGGGCGGAGCTAGAGCCACTGCTAAATGTTGAGGGGACATCTTGTTGCGGTCTTGTGCAGCCACGACCAGAGCCAAATGGTCGAGGAGGAAGACCAGGGTAGCTCGGGCGGCGCGCGGCAAGCATTCCACTATTGAGGCCATCAGTCGGGCGTTGCCTTCTCGGTCGTCAGGGAGGCATACTCCTAGGATGAATTAACGTACGATTTTATAAGCTGGTTTGTTTTTATGGTCAGCAGATGATTAACATTTTTCTGTTAATGTTAATAATTCTTTAACATAACCTATAACGGAATTGATAGTTTTTCGGTTTGTTTCTAACAAATGAAAAAATCCAGCAAACGAGTAATCGAGTTAGATTCGAGCATAATTATTGTGGTAATAGGACATAAAACGCAAAGCGTTGCGTCGATGTAACCACGAGCACTCTCCGTAAACAGAAAAGCAACGAAACGTCATTTTTGAAGATATCACAAATTTCTCAGGTTATCTTGTTTAGAAGAAAATCATCTATAAGTCGTACACGTACGTCGTAATTTTGAACGTTTTTTGTAACTGCTAGTGGCGCCTCTAGTGGTAAAATATTGCAGGATTATCTCGTATTTACAAGTTCTTTACTCAATATGGAACATTTTATAATGTGTTTGATGTTTCCAAGTTACCTACCCGTATTATCACGACTATTCACAAACCTAATGCAACGACCGTCATTTGATACAAAAAGGGCCTGAGCAGTGGCTGTGAGAGCTATCTGAGATAGTCCTTCATTGATGTCAGGGATAGTCTGGAGAAGCACCACACAAACAAATCTAAGCTCACCTAGTGCATCAACCGTCATCTGATACAGGCACCGGCTGAAAAGCGGCTGTGGGAGCTCTCTGAGATAGTCCTTCAGCAGGCCCGTGATGACGTTGATGTCAGGGACCGAGTCTGGGGCCAACTCCACTCCTCGTGCGTTGCGCTCGAATGCTTCTCGGAGGATGCGCTTTTTGCTTGCTGACCCACAAAGGCGGTAGAGACCTGGGAAAGGAATCAAGTAAAACTTCAAATATAGCGATCACTAACCGTCGCAGGTATCATAGACTTCATAGAATAAAAGTTTGAATTGATGTATATTCATTGCTCATCATCTTGTGGAAAAGAGGTGGATACAGAAAATAATAGTGCCTATAACACCGAGCACATGGAAATACGTTGACCAGATAAGATCTCAACTTCTACCTTCCCTAGACTTTCCATACAGTTTCTGTATATTTGATTCAGGCTTCCTGGCATAATCATGATCAGGTTGACATGATCAGTTGAATCGATTCTCTTACTTTCGTTTATAATGTACGAGTACATATATGTATTTTACAATTTGATCGATGAAGAAGGAAACCATTATGAGAAACTGCATATCGCAGAAGAAATTCATAATATCCATTGTCCACGCGCATGGTGAATAGGTGCATTTCAGTAGTGATTGGCTATTGCTTAACCACCTATGACTCTATTATAAAACTCACCGATGATGTCCAGCCCCCGTCTCTCGATCTCCTCCACACAGCGGCGCACGATCGTAGGTACTGGTGGCGCGTGCGTCGGCCGCACTTCTCTCGCCACCACCGTGTCGAGCTCAGCTCCGAACAGGGGAGGAGGCGACAGCCGCGGGGGCGCGGGACGGCGGCGGAACAGCTCGTGAGGCTCCGTGTGCTTCAAGCGCACGTAGAGTGTACCTCGAGGCTCCATCTACAAGAGAGGGTGTCATCATACTACCACTTCTATCCAAATTTGTTCTGAACTAGACTTTTGGTCATTGCGCATGTGGTTGTTTCATCGAATCCGGTAGAGTCATAAGCCATAGAACTTCACGGAGACAACTCGTGTACCCATGGTTAACCTAGCGTAACTTGCAACAACAGCAAACAATAAATTACGAAACCCTAGTTGAGAAACTATTAATCACTGTTTCAACTTAACAGCTATCATTACAGCGCTGATGGATATTGGGCCGCATAAACAACCCCAAAAAATTTCGTGCACTTGTATGAATATGAAACTGCCATTTTACCTTGACAGCAAGCTGGTGAGTGGCAGCTCGCGACAGCAGGTCGGGTAGCGTGACAGCGCCGCGGTAGCACAGCTTGTGCCTGTGTTGAGGGTCCCAGGAGTACACCAGTACGTCCAGCTGTCTGTTGTCCACTAACTCCAGTTCGAAGGACTCGTCCCAGTCGAATTGGAGTTCGCCCGTGCGGACCTGGTGCCAAGGTTTTCAGTAACGTTAATTGGGAATTAGTACAGGTCAGTTTCCAGCATGGGTTAGTAGTACCTACAAAATATCTACTCGTAGGTACTTGGATGTTTGCGTGGGTTTTGATTTCAAATATTGGGATAGTCGAGCTACTACGGGCTACTCCGTGAATGAATAGGTATGTTTTACTCTGATCATTGAGAGAACAGACGGATTTTTGGTCACCGCTCACAAGGCTATCCAAACACATAATGGATGGAAGACGAACACCTTTAACCAAATGCACCTTTGGCCAAAATATATTTTGACCAATCGCAACCAAGAATGTAACCCAATCGAAGATTTCATTACAGACACATCCACGTTAAGTTCTGATTTCTAAAGTTCTGATTACAAACAGTTTCTCATCCCGCTAATAGCCAGAAAGCTATCTTGACACGCACACTTCCTACAGAAATGGTTCAATCTACTCACCACAGTCCTCGCTTTATGCACCCTGTCGCACTCCAGCACGCAGTACAAATCTCGGGGCGCTGTGGGCGGCGGCGGAGGCGCTAACGGGCCCGAGGGCGGCGACCCCGGCGAGGAGCCCGAAGGCGCGGGCCGCAGCCCCCGGCCCGCCAACAAGTGGACCCACAGCATTCCTGATATGCCGCCCGCAATGCGAGACAGACCAGTCATGGATGATGATAGGCCCCCAGCGCTTGGCTTTTCCACTTTGTATTTTAGGAACTCTGCAAATAGGAGATGGAAAGTTCAAGTCTTTTATATGACAGGATACAATGGTTTTCTTGAAGAGCTGCTAGCGTAATGCAGATTGATACACTTCAGAACTTGCAAAGAATTAGAGAATTCCCAACCTTCTGATTTTAAAGATCTAATTAACAAACTAGAACTTATTCACGGATCTAGAGACTATACAAATCCAGTTTTCTAGATCTAGAAATAGTGCAGTTACGAATAGAGAATATTCTTTGATCCTTAACCCGAAAAATATCTGCACCTCGGAGACAAGCATTTCAATTGAATAGCAAATAATGAAACTTGTACTGAAATATTGTACTAACTGAACCAAATACCTAGATCATTAACTGCTTCTTACCATTAGGATTGATATCCAAATGCCGTTGGTGTCTGGAACCTGGTGTCGGCACAGGACTTGGATTGGGACAGTTGAACCGTGACCCTAACTCTAGCAGCTGCCTCACGCGGCGGGCGGAGGGGGAGCCCCCCGCCGTGGGGCCCAGCTGCTGGGACGAGAGGGACCGCGCGGGAAGGTGGCGGGGACGCTCGGCTCGGCCCACACGACCGGCCAGGCCGAGAGTAGAGCCGAAACGACTGGCGCTTTCCATCTGAAAGGTGGTAGTTATGGGTTTAGGGATATCATAATTCGGTGTACTCAGTGTACAATTAAAAAGGTCTATCTTGCTAGTCAAGTGCGAGCATTTTGGCAATAGGGTAGTTTTCAAGTATCTATATTAAATGAATTTCTTAAAAATTAAGAAATAGTCATAAATAAATGGTCAAATGTGAAAACAGAATTAAAATTCGTTGAAAAATTTAATACCTACAAGCAATCAACAATCCAAACCGTAGAAAAAATGGCAATAAGTTTTATGACATAACTGTTCTCTAGCGCCATACAAGTAGGTCCTGGCTGCATATAAAGGACTGTTTTGCTAGAAAGGGACAAAGCATATGTCCAATACTAAATTTAACCATTAATATCTCTGATGTTAGTTGAGATATTGAAAAACTAATTTTAGATCCTTCTTTAATATGTCCAGTAAGTTGATTGAAGCAATATTTTTTTTAGGTTAATACCGTATTATCACGCACAAGAAGGTTAAGGTTATATCTGTAGTATTGTGGACGCAGTGGAGAGAGGATGCCGCGGTTGCGCCTTTACTTAAGAAGGACAAAATAAGTAATAAAATGTAATTTTCTTGTGTTGTGTATGAAGGAAATTACAGATATTATGCTCAATGCTTACGTTTTTTAGCGCGTCGTGAATATTTTCAGCAGAGTAGTGCGTAGGAAGGCGCGGACGTAGCGACTCGTATAGAGCACTAGTCGATGGAGCGCGAGAGAGCCACGCACGGTACTCATCCGACGTGAACACTGACGGTGATGATGGCAGACGACCTGCCAACAAGAAACAGAATTGCAGCTGCCATCAACTTTAATGAAGTGACGGAAATGTAAAGAGAGAATATCACCTCTGGAAGACCGTAGATCTAAACGCGAAGATAATGGCTCCGGCTCGTCTTGAAGAACACTTCCTGCACGCCTAGTTAGACCCAATCTAGGAAAGACAAATTAATAGTTAGAAAATGCAATAACAAAATCTGTTGGATTTGATGTAAATAGAACTCACCTCTGGCCTGTCCCTCTGACATCTCTTGGCAATGAGTTAAACTTTGATCCAATATCTCTTCCCAAAGTACTACTTCTATATCCACTGAGCCCTGAATAATAGGGCGTTCTTGTCGGAGCAGTAGCTTCTGTATCCGATGAGTAATCTAAACTTCGATTCCTTCTCGATGTACCAAACTTGCTAGTGTATGACGATAGTCCTAGGCCAGTAGTTCCATACGTCGCTCCAAGAGTCGAACCCAATCCAGTTCCTGATAATCCAGTTCCAAGTCCAGAGCCCGTTAAGCCGGAGCCTACTAAGCTTGATCCTGTCAAGCCACTGAGTCCAGTAGACGATAAGCCCGAAGAAAGACCGGGTCCTCCTAATCCGGTACCGCCCAAGCCTGTTCCAGTGAGCCCGGATCCCGTTAGACCTGGTCCAGTCATACCGACACCACCGTATCTTTGGTTGTATCTCGATAGACTTGTTGCTGAAAAAGGCAATGGCGTGATTAACCTACGAGCAAGTGAAAAGTATCACAGCATCTTTCTGAACAGCTACAGTAATCTAGACCAAGAACACCTCTAACTACATAAACATCTTACCACCTCCTGTTGCAGCCGAAGCTTTCAAACTGGACCTCAGCAGCGAATGTCGACCGAAATCTGAATGTGTTTCAGCTCGAGGCAACTGCTGTTCTGAACCAGAGCGAGGAACCCGTCCGCCGAAACGTGTGCTGAAATGTGGTAACCAATGGTAACCATCGCTAAAACCACAGAATGTTCATGTCACCATTGGCAAATGTGCATAAAATAAGCTTAAATACAAACAAACTGACCTGCCACTTTCTCCAGGATAATAAGAATGCACCTTTTCTGCTAAACTTTCTAGTGTGTTTGGATATGAACGTTCATATGGTACGAAGTGAGTTCCTGTAGATTTCGGCTGTTCTGTTATCACTGGCGGAGGAGGTCGGTAACTGTGGGCAAAAATTTCAATAATAATATCTATCAGCAATATCATAATTAATTTTAATTGAATGACTTGTTAGTAATCAATCATGTTTTATAATGATTAAAAATTTATGAGACGACCAAATTGAAGTATGATAGCAACTGAAACTTTAATTGCTAGATAATTATTTTACACTGACCTCCAAGTAGAGTGATCAGAAGGCGGCCTCGAGTTGTAATACAGATCAAGGGCAGTAGAGTCAGGAGATAGAGCTCCGAGTTGGAGCCGACTTCTTTCCTCCCTGCCATCCCCGACTGGACGAATGTTGCTGCCTGGACCTCCGACAGAACGGAGGGTTCCGTGTCTGTGGGTAGTCAGAAGCTTAGAAGCTTAAGCGCATGAACGATACTAAGTATATAGTTACAATGAGATAAACATTAAGTTTAGAAAATTGACAAGTTTCAAATAAATAGATTAAAATGACGAAACAATGAAAGGTTTACAGCAAATTCATAACTACTTGTACGACATGGTTATGTTTGGCTTTGACAGTACATACACGATTCCTTCAAAGAACTTATGGTAATTCTACATAATACGTCATAATGATACACCTGATAATCAGATTGATGGTAATACTAAACTATGTTTGTATAAAAGAAGAGTCATGCCAATTTTCATCGAATAAGCACCAATGGTCATGTTTGAATCAAAATAATGTTACTTTGAAAGTCGAAATATTGACACTACTGTAATCACAGAAAACTGTGTTTAAGGCTATTGTAAAAGTACAGATTGGAACACTTACTGCGAATAAAGTCCTTCGATTCGATCTCGATCTCTGTCGTCGTCATCACGGCAGTCTCTCTTCAGAACTACGACAGGTGGCGGTTTGTGCTCCGTTCGTGGCAGGGATGGCGAGCCTGGCCCGGATTTACCTGTCGAAGTTATAGAGGTATGCCCCTGTATTCATTTCTTACCGCGATTATCGGTTATGCCAGGTAGCTGCTACTGGCTCTGGATCGAGACCCAAGATTGGACAAATCACAAATAATTACTCTATTTGATCTTCAGCTGCCTTTCTTGTGCGCAAACATTTTGCAAAATAAATTAGAAATATCTATACTTATAGCAAGAAGTTTGACAAAGTATGAATTGAATTATGAGATTAACATAAGTCAGACATAGGAAGTCTGCATAAATTCAGTAATATTTTTTTATTTATAAGGGAAATCTACAGCATTAACAATTATAAAATTACATATGTATTAAACTTAAAGAAGGCCAATTACAGATTTCCTCGTTTATATATGACTTGTATACCTATAGAACGCGGTTAACTTTAAGACTAATAATGTAGAATTAACATGAATATGTCATACATATTTACCACGAGTGTTAAATGTTATCTGTAAGTACTTGTTAATCAAGTGCTGGCATGGATAGGAACGCACCTTTTCTTTGCCTCGTACATAACAACAATCTCCGAGGTATCGACATGATGATCACGACGTCATCCAAGGACATTCTCCTCACATCAACCAGGTTCACTGCCAGGATCTCGTCACCGACTTTCAAACATCCACTGTTGTACACGGCTGACTCCAGAGCTATCCGGGATATGAATACTCCATCGGTTCTGGTGCCGCCGTCACCTTCCCTGATGTATAAACCTAGGGTTTGGCCAGGGCGCTTCACGATTTCCACTAATTGGACTATGTGGCGGGAGTCCTGGAAACAAACAACAACCATTACAATAATTGAAGATAGGAATAGTTCTGGTCGAAGTTCGCAGCCCTGCATGACTCTGACTTAGATACCTCACACAAGTACCTAGTTATTAAAATACATTTTAAAATTGATGATAATCGTTTAAATTAATATGTAAATGGCAACTCCATTTACTTATTGTTATTTATTACTTTATTAATAACGTTTTATTTGAGATCTCAATATCGTTACTGTTTCAAATGCAATATACAGATCTAACTAAATATACAGAGATTTGAAATCTAATTACAGTGATCTCCGTAATATCACATAGTAGTGAATTGGTTGTACATCCTGAGAATGCCATCCTAGATTACACCCACGTTCCATTCCAAGCGATCTGGGGCAGGCCTAGGCAGTCTAGGCGAGCTTGTGGCTTAGCTCGAACAATAGCTACAATGGAGTAGCGTTCTTTTACAGATGGGTTTTGTACTAGGTTACGAGTTTAGTATTCGGGTCAATGGAGCGAGAGTATAGTGGAAATAGTATAGTGGAAAAATCTAGTGACGTCATTCCCAATTTAGATTACTCCTACTATAGCTGACTATTTTTCTTCTGTCCGTTTAGTCACACTAAATTTATACAACGTGGCCTAAAAATTACGATGAAGACATATGTTATGTTATGATCATATTTGGGTTAAATTTTGAAATATTTCATAAAAGATGAAACTACTCATTTGAAATTGGGTCAAAATAGTATATTATGTTAGTTCATTGTTAATTCAAATCGGTATAGAATTTTAATTGGCTTGTGAATAATAAGTAAAACTAAAATTGGTGAATACAATACTAAATTCAAAATTCAATAAATGCCGTAAAGGTAGTGACTCAGGATATTGCCCCGGCCTTCGTTATCGCTAAATTTCACGAGAATACGTGATTCTCGGTAATATATTTTTAGAATTCATCAATTTTAATCCAGTCAATCACCAACAGGACACGTTCCATAACACGCTTTCTTATCACCACTTTTTGAAAATGGAACGAAAAAAGCGTGATTCGTACCAAGACACTCTATTTATTACTAGACAAAATACAGATTTTTTTTATTTACGACTAAACCCGCGTTTTTAAGTGATCGTGGTACGTGACGATAAGGTCAAAGATGGAGCACACGGGCTTAATAAGCATAAAGCCATAGTATTCATGTATGGGTGGTAATTAACCAAACTTCTATTAAATGCATTTTTGTATATTGTAAAACTAACTTGTCCTCTAAATTACTAGTTTACCGATCAACTATGAGCATATAAAAATACTATTTTAGCGACTAAATAGTGTCAAAACAAGAAGGATTTAACATAACCTTAGCATCGTAATTCCCATTATAGCCTCTGCATGTTCGACCCTAGTCATTGACCTTTCCCCCCTCACCTCTCATGCCTAGGCAAGCATATACAAAAAAAACTGGGTTGTTATAAAAAAAAATTCACGAAAGCTGCGCTACCTACGCCTATTAGCTTAGACTTCAACCTAACCCATTCGTGTTGGATTCGCTCCGACATCTAAGTTAGCTTTCAGGCAAGAATTTGCAAGCAGTTTTTTCTGGGTTATTATAAATCCGTCGCTAAACTAGTGATTTAGAGGTTAATTTATTAATCGAAACGCTAAATCAAAATAATTGTTATTCTTTTCTTGATGATTTATTCGTAACAATCAGTTGGTTTTATAAAGAATATGAATTAGTTTATCAGAAGCCTTATTATTTTCTCGTCGCTCTCGCATTAATTAGGATGTTAGGTTGTTATCGTCAAAAAAATCCGGTCTCTTGATTTATAATTTCCCTTCTTGTATTATGAAATTAACGCTATGTCCACTTGGGTCCCATGGTTGGATTCATTGGTGAAATGAAGCTATAGTTACCTGTAGTGAAAAGAATTTTTTGGCGGCATCAACGTTGTTCCGACCCACTTGTCTCAGTTCGAGGATCCGCACGATCATCTCGCCGCGACGCTCCACCGCCTGAAAATAACCAATATTCTTCATTAGGTAACTTACCCGAATTATATAATATTATAGGAAGAAAAAAAAACACTGTCATATATTGCTCATGAAGAAAGGATAAAAAGGAACATTGGGAAAATTCAATAATAATCTACATCAAAAATCCAAAACAATCATAACTGAAGACTATTGACGTCCAGTTACTACTTTCTTGGACACCATCAAGATTCTAGGTGTTAGAATGACACCATATGGTCCTAAATATGGATGAAAGAAAAAGTAGGAGAACCAATTTACAATATACACTTATTTGAATTTATTAAAAGTCAACGTCGATGTGATCAGCTCTATTGTTTATCGAAGGTTAGGACTAGTTTCTTACAAAAAAGTGTATTCGTTATGGCACCGAAGTTATATAATAAGGTACCGAAATCCATACGAGAGTCTAACTGTTTAAACTCATTTCAGCGCGAGCTGAACAAACTGCTTGTTGACAGGACATATTATTCAGTAAATGATTTTTTAACTGACAAAGATATTTAATCAGTGTTTGCCCCATTTTTATTAACCTTATGTCCGATCTATGTGTATGTCCATAATCAGTGTTTAGTGAATTAATACTACGACTACTATTACTTACTATTAATACTACTACTACTAGTCAACTGTTTAATTTAATTTTAATAATTTTTATAATATTTACATTTAACAATTTATTGAAAATATTTGTATGACAAACGACGGAGCATAGTGATACCAACTCATTTCAACTGTATACTTACTTATTATTACCTATGTTCACGAATAAATGATTGATTGATTGATTTTGAGCAGTATCAAAATCGATTTAGGTAACTACAGGGATTATTGATAGTTAAGATATATACTCGTATATAATATATATAGAGGAGCGCCATGTCTAAATCTGACAACCCCTATATACGCATGAAAAGAATAACACACCTTATTTGTTAAAAAGAAAACCCTCTCCTACCCATATTGTGAAACATGAAGAAGGAAGAAAAATGTACATTGGGGAAAAGGTTTCAATGAAAATTAAACCAAGCCCACTAGACTCTGCGTAAGGGCGCGAGTCTACTCACGTTTTTCCGGTCACGAAATAAACCGTGAAGCCGGAAGTGAAAAAATGAGTCATAGGTAAAACCACCTACACTTGTTATACATGTTATAGCAGGAGTAGGTTATTGCCAAAACGGGACATTGTTTACAGGCATTTTTAATACATCTAATCTTGGATGAAGAAAAAAAATGTCTCGACCAGAATACTAAGTCAAGGGAGGGTGAGCGTTCCTTCTTTCATGCTACTAAGCTTAAAGAAGTAGATATTTCGCAATCTGTATCTACCTACTATTCCATATGTTGCTCATTCATTTTATTAAGTTTAATGTAATATATGCTTAAGTTCCTACTCCACTGTAATTTTACCGCACAAATAAACTATTCTTATTCTTATTCTTATTCTTATTCTTATAACAGTTAGGTAAATTCTTGGGAAAATTGATAAATAACTCACCTCGAGCGCCGCGGCCGTGGTCGCGTCGTGATCATTCTCGACCATTTCAATCTGCCTGAATATTTCATTGCTTACACCTGACACCTGAAAAGTAAACTCTAGTTAAATTTAATTCCCATGGTGAGCCTATTAACGCTATGACATTGAATTGTATGCTCGGAAATTGCTACTGAAGCTGATTTAGCAAGATCAAGAGTCACGATAGAGATTGGACATATTGGTTTTAGTTACATTACAGCAGTAAATGTCCTATATATCGTTATTAGGGTCAATACATAGGTATGGGCCAGCTTTAACTATCAAACTCTGTATTGATTTGATAATTAATGCCGGCTCGAATGTGTTTGTAACACGTATGACATTCCTTGGCCCATACTAGGATTCCCTGTGTCAAGGGTTCGGAGGCTGAAGAAGATTCTGAAGAAGTTCCTAATTAGATATGCTTATACCTTTAAGAGCGTCGGTGGCGTCGTGGCTAGGACGTCGGACTCCCATGCGGGAGGTCCGAGTTCGAAATGTCATGTACCAATGAGTTTCTCGGAGATTTCGAAGGAGTTACGTACATTTTCCGACTGCTCTGACGGTGAAGGAAAACGTCTTGGGGAAACCTGCACACTGAGATAACCAGTGTGTGAAATGGAAGGCAATGGCAAACCACTCCATTAAATCTGCCACGAGAGTTGTTCTATGTGATTAATTCCTAAGAATGATCACGACTCTCAGCAATGAGGAATTCGACTTAGAAGAAGAAGAATACCTTCTCAACTTAGAACCCGTAGGTACCCCAGAAGGCAGGTCATTTGACGAACGCTTTCGCTAAAGAAGCACGAGCATTTGTGGTTGCCAAACTTGGTAATAGTTGGAAGGTTAGTTTAGTGTCGAAACTTTCAGCGAAGTTTAACCAAGTACTTTAACAACCGTTCGTCTCCTTCGACTGTCACCGGTTAACGGTACTAGGAAGTCAAGAAACTGTATATACCTTAGACTGACGGCAATAAAAGTAGCAAAAAAAATTAAAAGCATTGATAAAAGTTGATTAACTGTTAATTCTGCTCATGGTTCTTTCGGGTCTGACGCCACTTTTGTCCTTGTATAGAAGAATTTGAGGTCTTGCTCTAAGGACATTGGCACGAGAACGCGCTAAAATCTGGTTCAGCTACTTAGTATGTAGACAGATATATGTATATGCTCATGACTGAATATGTATACTATAATACATGATTCTTGTACCGCCGTGTTCGTGCTTTAAACCAGGTGTTGTTGTCAAGGAATTGGTCTCAGCACTGGGTACCGTGGAAATGGCACTGACAGCACCAATGCTCAAAGGGACGCCTGCATACTACATGTCGGAAATATCTGTAGACCTGGAGTAACGATTGTAGCACGTATCGGTATGCCAAAATCGAAAAAACGTTTCAATTCATCTCGTTCACTCAAATAGACACGGGCATAGATGTGAGCGTAACAGAACGTTCCGTAGCCGCTTGTCGAACGTGCCAGAACACAGGTCAGGTCCACAGATATTTCTGTGGGTAATAGTAAAGTTGCTACAGTGTGCCCTCTAGATGCCGGCTAGCAGGGTTCTAGGACAGTGTGCAGATGAAGTAATAGAAGAACTTGGTAATAGATATTATATTTTAAGGAAAAGAACACAAAACAGTAACGTAGAAAATAGGTAGTAGTAGGAAATAAAAGTGAACGGGGAAACGTCCGTTCGAGACAAAATACTGAGTAAAAGTGAAAATACAAATAAAACAATGAAATTAATGGAATAATGAAATTTAGAAATGGAATGGGAACATGATATTGAATTTAAATGAAGAAATGAAGATGCCAATACGAAATGAGATGAGATAAACGCTTACGATGAGGTTGAAGTTGATGGCAAGGAGGTTGATATGGACGATGAAGTCGACATCGTTACAAAGTGAGCAGATGGCGGTTACCTTGCGGAAGTCTGGCTGCAGCACGCAGGGCGGCGCGTGGTTGGCGCGCGACGGCTGCGGCGGCCCGGGCGGCGCGCGGCCCGGCGACGCCGTCAGATCCGGCGCCGCGCGCCCGTTCTCCTGCGCAATAATAACACACAACTTTTATTAGCACGCAAATGATCACTTACGAATCTAAATGCGGAAATAGAAATCCAACAACCTAACGACGACATTTATTATAACTGTAGATATAGAGCGGTTAGGAGTGTAAAGATTAATAGAGAAAGTGCAATTCAAATTTGACGGACACACTAACCGTGTGTCTACATAGCACGTCAGACAACCGGGGTTTTTATCATACATAATATATCACATCTCTATCAAAATCAAACAAACGATAAAAGAGTAAAGTGTTATTAAATACTAAAACTCGATTTATTTTCAGCGCGTTCGCCGCTCGCCGCTGCCGATTTCTATAGAAGAAGTGCTACGAAGTATCTACGCAACCGCTACGATAATGTAGATCCTCGCGGAATAAAAATATGTTACTGCTAAGCGTATTTTAATTATTGTATTTACATAATAAAATAATTGAGGGAAAATAAGTCCCTCGAAAATCCCCATAATTAAACTATTCCAGCAATTTAGAAATTTCTCTTTGTCCTTGACGTTCGCTTCTAAATTCCGTGAAGAACCCAATACCCACCCGACGATAAGGGTGACTACACATTGCCAAAGGAAGTCTTACCTAATTTCAATGTTAAAGAGAGTTAAAGCTATCGAACGTTTTATACGAGTATTTACGATATCTGTATCACTTTCAGTTTAATTTCTTGAACTAATTTACGTAAAATATGTACTTATACGTGTAGTTACTAATATACTGCCTAATTGATGGTCTTTAATTACAAACAAAATTTACTTTCCTTCGAACTCTTTTGGTATTAGAGGGTTTTCGATGCGCTGTTGATCTTGAGGACACATGTCTTATTTGTAGAATGATCATCAAATTATTAAAGAGTACATTACATTAAAAAATTGTCATAAAGCATTAGCTTAATAAAATAAAATTATGCAATAAATCATTTAAAAAAAAGGTAGGTAACTACGTAACTTCCTATACATAATGTCAATAATCGTGTAAACACTTATATAAATATGTATAAATAATTATAATACTTATACTAGCAAAGGCCGACAAGTTTATCTATTCTACTAAGATTTCAATCAAGTCTATGTACAGGGTGGACCAAAAGTCCGTTAACATTTGAATAGGTCGCTGCGTCGGCGCGGCCGGGGTATTGGCGCGGGGGGTGTTACTACAAGCGAGAGCTACTAATAGGGATTTAGTACCATGGCGTCATTCAGCGGAGCGCAACGCGCATTTTGCGTACGCGAGTACTATCGAAACAACGATTCTACGACCGAAGCTAAACGGAAATTTTGTAATCATTACAATATACGGAACAGAAATCAAGCACCAACAATTCAAACGATTAAAAAATGGGTACAGAAGTTCGAAACAACAGGTTCAACTTTAAGTCAACCACGATCCGGCCGACCTAGGACATCGCGCGATCCAGTAAACATAGAGCGTGTACGAGCGTCTGTTCGAGAACAACCTGGTCTCTCTACTCGAAAGCGGTCTAGTGCTTTAGATGTGCCCAGAACATCTCTAAATCGCATTCTACACAAAGATTTACATTTACATCCTTACAAAATTCAAATTGTACAGGCTTTAAAGCCAAATGACCCTGCTCAGAGACTGCAGTTTGCTAACGAAGTGCTTGAGAGGTTTACGAGCTTCAATAACATCTTTTTCTCAGACGAGGCACACTTCCACCTAAATGGACATGTCAATCGACAAAATTGCAGATACTGGAGTGACACTAACCCGGACTTGAAGCACCAAAAACCTTTACACTCGCCCAAGGTTACTGTATGGGCCGCATTGTCAGCCAGCGGAATCATTGGTCCATATTTTTATGAAGATCAGAGAAACCGCGCCGTCACCGTTAATACAGAGCGATACATTGTGATGCTACAGAATTTTTTTGCTCCAGCATTACAGGACTTCTCAGGCTTTAATCGAAGCTCTTGGTTCCAACAAGATGGGGCAACATGTCACACCTCCAATGACTCTATAGCAGCACTTCGTGAAATTTTTGGCCAAAAAGTCATATCCAAAAGAGGTGACATTCACTGGCCACCCCGCAGCCCGGATTTAACTCCAATGGACTTTTACCTTTGGGGATATCTCAAAAGTAAAGTTTACATCAGCAACCCAGTGTCTATTGAGGAATTAAAAGAAAATATACGCGAGGAAATGCAGAACATTTCACCAACCACTTGTCGGGCGGTCATGCAAAATTTCCGTTCCCGGTTACAGGTGTGCCAGGATGAACAAGGGTCACATTTGAATGATGTTATTTTTAAAAAGTGAAATCCTAATTTGTCTACTTTATTATTAAATAAACAGTTTTTCACTAAAGTAGCATTTGTATTTTTTATAACCATTTTAAATGTTAACGGACTTTTGGTCCACCCTGTAGGTAAATATTTCTCTGCTAGGCATATACCTACGCGTTAAATACAACTGCCGCAGGATGTTGGAAATAGAAGCCTCGACCTAGTTGCTGAGGGAGGAACCCGTACAGGCTCGTCCATAAATGCCAATAACGAGAGTAATGAACTTATCTTATGTACAATATTGAGAATTCCCTGTAAAATTGAGAGGGTAGGATGGAATTTGAGGCGTTTAAGCTATGCACGCCTTGAATATTTAATCGGGTTTTCGTTTATGTTTTGAGTGGGCGGACAAAATAGTTCTGAAATATACCCAGTTATGAGGATTTTACCTATACACGTTTAAAGCTAAAATTAAAGGTTAACCGATTCTTCGGGAAATGTCAAGTTGTTCAAATCGGAAAATTTCCAAGTCGAATGCTTATTGTCTTAGGCCAGAATAGGTATAGCAGTGATCTAAAATAAGAATATCAAATCGATTTAGTGCACTGCCTACTGTAATACTGTTCTGTAACATTCTTCTATTTTTTTCTGTCAAGTAATCCATGATGCTACGATGATGAAAACCTACACAGTTCCAGCACATACCAATTCAATATCAAAAATCCCATGATAGAGACAGAAAGCGCACCCTACTCATTATTTACACCGTACAAAAGGGTGAAAAACAAAGGAATACAATAAAAATCCAACCCTTTTCATTCACGAATTATTACTTGCAAACAAAAACCGGTTATACCCGTGCCTTTTCCCGTTGTAGAGCAATATTGCCGCATCCTATTCCGGGCCCGACGAATGCGATCAGCGGGAACCGAGAATAATAGGCAATCGGATGTGAAGGTTATTTAAGCTGAAACGGGTTGGAATGTTCGTGGTCTGTATAGGCTCGTAGAATTGGCGGTGCAGCTTTTTTAACCCCCGGTTAAAAGGATTTTTTAACCTTCCTTGGGTTTCGAGTTTAAGTTTGACGTGTAAGTATATTCGTAATATCTGTTTATCTGTGGCATCATCAACAACCGATATGAATGCGGATTTTTTATTTAAGTACCTGGATAATTTTGTCTGGTACGGTAACAGTTAGGTGGTTCGAGTTGTGGCTCAAATGTTTTGGACCATGAGGTTCCACATCTGGATCCCTAAGGACCTGATGATGACCGGGAAATAGTAAGGGAATCTCCATAATGATATGTCGAGGTTTAAATTATTAATTCAGAGTTATTAGCATAACATTAAATTATGGGTAGCGTTAAAATTTTAAGCTGAAAAAAGCTCAGACACAAGGGTTTGTAAGTTACCTGGAAAAGATTGCTCTTAGACATAAGGAAGCTTAAATTTGTACCTTGTTGTATAGATGTGTAAATGTTTGTCTCATTTGTGTAATAAAGTGTACTAATTTGTCAGCAACTAATATTTTTAAATGACAGCGTCGGTGGCCTAATGGCTAGGATACCGGACTTCCATGCGAAACGGTGCAGTGCCACGAACCAATGAGTTTTTCGTATTTTTCGAAGACTTACGTACATTTACCGACTGCTCCGACGGTGAAGGAATACATCGTGAGGAAACCTACACACTGAGATGACCAGTGTGTATAATGGGGTAGGCACAAATGATTCTCAAGGGTCTAAGTGCCGCTGGGGTTATTCGCGGCCCCCTATCATAAGATAAGAAATAAAAAAAATATGCGTCTTTAGATCATAGATTAAATAAAATACTTACTCGTAAGTACGAGTATTCATGTAACAAATAATACATGAAATTAAAGGTCCATAAACCCGTGACCCAATTCTTCACGTTTAGTAAACGGAAATTTTCGACTCGGAAGAACATTTTGTTTCTGTGCAAATGCGTTGGAATTTGGCGGTCGATCGAGACGGCGGACGGGGCGAGGCGGAGGGGGGCCCTGACCTACTTCCGAGAACTCCCCCCACCCCCCTCGCGTACGCACGAGGTCACTGTACTGCAGTTGCAAGCTCCGAATACCGCAGAGGTGACTGGACTTCCGGCACAACGCAAATTGTCCTCGTATGTACTGTGCAGTACACCCTGCCCAGAAATATAAAATTCCTGTCAAGAGAACGCCATTCGTAGATTTATAATTGTGTTTTTGAGTTCACTATGCAAAAAAAAATTACCCTTTAATTCCGCAATATGGTTAGGGTTTTTATATTCCTGGTTACGTATTGCTGTGCATATAGTCTGATTTTTAAAGATATGGCAAGTTTCAAAACATCAATGACAAATCGCAATGACATTTCAATTTAAGAATTTAGCATTTTCCTAGAATTTTCAAACAATTTCAGATGATTTGAGTAAAGGGTGCCATTATTTAAATGGTGTCATTATTTAAATGGTGCCATTATTTAAATTCTACACATTAAAATCAATTATGAAATACAATCGAAAGGGACAATATTTTCCAGCAATTTCCTAACGAGCTTGTTTCCGAAGATCTCTCGTGATGTTTAAACTTGGAGCTAGTGTCATATGAGGTTTCCCGCTAAAAAGCGCTTCGCGCGCTTCTCGCTTACGAAGCGGTGTTACGAAGTACTTACTTACAATAAAAACAATTTGATTTGACACTGGCGTTCAAAGGGCATAGAAGATCGTTCGCGTTACGGCGGCTGCGCGGCAGTTGCAAATTCATTCCTCCAAGTTGGAGTTTGTTGGTGTAAGTATTATACCTTGTATAGTGGCGTCGATTCCGCGGTAATCGCCAAACTAAATGAAACTGTCACGCTCACTTTATACTAAAACGTGTAAAAGCGAGAATGACGTTTCTTTTAGTCATGTTTTGATTTAGCAAGTGACACGCTAGAATCGATGCCATTGTGCCAATGGCGTGCCAAAGTGCGAAATGACTGTGATTACTTGACATGGAGAAAGAGGACGCATAGTTATGGCGGGCGTGAACAAACCCATGTCAAGTTCGTAATTAAATCTGACCTACTGATCTGAATTTTTGAAAGCGTGACAACGTCGTCGATACTAAAACAATGGTAGAGTTATGTAGATAGGTGACCTACACTACAGAAATAATAGACTCTTAGATTATATTCTTCTTGAAATAACTTGGTATGAGGGTCTCATTTTTCGAGCTTTTCGGTTTCCCGGGACACGAGAACTTCCTTCTATCTTTTCCCCGGAAATCGGGAAATGCTCAATTTCTATTAAAAATTTAAAATGGAATAAAAAGAATACAAAAAATGCGTAGTTTTGGTCAATCAACTTTTAGTGTGCAAAATAAAAATTTAACAATTGTTTTATAACCTCTAGTTTAACAAAATGTCTTGTCTTTTAATTAACTAATCAGTATTTCATCATTACTTAATAACCTTATTTATCTATAATGAGTCTTAATGTTTTATTGGTTAATGATATTCTTATAATTAAGAATGGAACTGAACTTAGAATCAACAAGTTATTATTGACAATCAAGACTAGTAATGGCACCAATAAATAAAAAACGAGTCGCGACTGCGAGTCGGACTCGCGCACCGAGGTTTACGTGCTCAAAATAAATATTTTTTGTTTTAATTTTTGTTTTGGAAATTTTTTGGCTGAATAAAGGTAATTGTACGAGTATAGTAAAGAAATTAAAGAAAAAAATTAAAGAAAGAGTTTTTGAGTCCGACTTGGAAATTCGTACGAAATACGTATTACTTTCTATTGCTAGAAAGTTATTTGTGACAAACTGTAATTGGATTCCTCAACATTTGGTAAAGTTATAAAAGTTGACAACTCAACAAATTACTTTCTGTTTATTTTAACTTAAAAATGGGTTGACAAATCGGTGTGACGGTCTTTTCATCGGGAAATGACCACTTTTGAAAAAAATCAGTTCTGGAAATTATCAGTTCATTTATCAGTAACAACAACATACAATATCTTATCTTATGATGGGGGGGGGGGGGGGGGGGGGGGATAATAACCCAGCGGCACTTCGACCCTTGAGGATCTTTTGTGCCTACCCCATTTTACACACTGGTCATCTCTCAGTGTGCAGTTTTTCCTCGCGATGTTTTCCTTCACCGTTAGAGCAGTCGGTAAATGTACGTAAGTCTTCGAAAAATACGAAAAACTCATTAGTACATGGCACTGCACGGTTTCGCATGGAAGTCCGGTATCCTAGCCATTAGGCCACCGACGCACAGTGGGACCAAACGGTGCGTTCCATATCATAAATCTATAACTTCTTTATTTCTTGACATATTATTTTGAAATTTTACACACACATACTAGAATACATAGGCTATCAATTGAATAAAAAATCATGGTTATAACACAACTAATTATTTAATTTAAAAATATCAGAGTCCGGTGCCCTAGCCACTGTGCCACCGACGCTCGACAACATACAGATTAAAATGTAGCTCTACTTGGAATTCCAGTACGTCATCAAACAAATAACTATTCCAAATTGTCCAACCACAAAGCCATCAGCTGCAAGCGCGCCTATTTTTCATATCAACACAAATTGTTGATTCATTCCGAGCCCGCCCTAATAGCACACGAGCAAAACTGTAATAACTGAAAAAATCCGATTAAAATCCGCGTACCATCGGACGTGACTTTTTCAACCTTTTCTGTTTGCAAAGCAATTACTTGACTAACATTGCGGTACGTTGAAAATGCGGTATCTCAATTATAAAACATTTTCAGGCACCACTACCTTCACTAATCCTACTGTGTCTGAAAGAGAATTTATTTTTTACGTGACATTACAAGACTGGCAGCATATTAAAGGCACTTTCTGTAATAAGTAACGAAGCAATAACACAATTTAAGACTTACTAAACTTAGTAAATGTGTCTACTACGTTAAAAAGTTTACAAGCTGATCGCGCTATGTATCTGATTACAATTTGCATGGTAACAGCGGTCGCCATTCCCTCAGCTTAACCAATTGGTTTTTGTGGGAAATTGTATCAAATATATCTTTTGTAACTTTTTGTGGTTGATAAAAAAGTAAATTTAAAAAAAAGTTGTTAGATCGATCTTGTGTAGGAAACCTATGCGTAGCACCTATTTATTTTAATGTATTTTCTACGCATTATTTTACCTTTATATACTTTATATATCTTATCTTATGATAGGGGGCCGGGAATACCCGGGATCTTTTGTGCCTACTCCATTTTACAAACTGATCATCTCAGTGTGCAGGTTTTCTCACGATGTTTTCCTTCAGCGTTAGAGCAGTCGGTAAATGTACGTAAGTCTTCGAAAAATACGAAAAACTCATTGGTACATGGCACTGCACGGTTTCGAACCCGGACCACCCGCATTCGGAGTCTGGTGTCCTAGCCACTGTGCCACCGACGCTCTTACTTTATATACCTTTACCTTTATATACCTTTGGGAAATTCCCATCTACAAAAACAGAAAAATTCATGTTTTTCTTTCATTATCCAAATGTAAAACACAGGGAAAATGGACCCTCATATACAACTCTGTAAGTGAATAGAGCGGTTATGGGTGCTGTCTAATAATATATTCAGAGGCCTGAAAAAAATCCCTCAAAAAATATTCTTGAGTTATAAGTTAATGGCTTATGGCCGTCTAACCCTTTCCCTGACGACCTCACTGCTGCATAACATAACACAACAAAACAGCATAGTTCCAAACATAACGTTTTGAATTTACATTTTATTACGAGGACACAAAGTAGGCTTTCTGACGACACGAGTCTTTTAACATCGCCGGATGGCTACTAATGTACATTCTCGTGGAAGTATTCACTCCATAATTAATACTCGCATGCCCCTATTTAATTGCAAAGTAAACATCTCTTTGTACAGCCTATTACATACTTCTATTTATCTTAGCCTAACAAAATTTATCACACCTATGGAGACTGTTATTTCGGGAGTAGTACTAGATCGAACATAAAATTTAGGAAAATTCCAGATTTTAAGGCCTGGAATTATCCGGATGTTCCTCACTAAACTTTACTGTCGTCTAAGAATTCTTGAAGAGTGTTAGGTATAGTATGCTTTAAGGCTGAGGGCTACATTTTTTTTAATATAAATTAGCTACGACAAACAGGCAGACAGGCCACCTGATGGTAAATAGTCACCGTCGCCTAGAGACACGTGTAATACCAGGGGTATTGCTTGTGTGTTGCGCGCCGTGGAGGGAGAGGACTTATAATTTTATTATATAACTCGCTTAACACATTCAGGCTCTTAATATCCGCTTCCCGTAATGTCAGGTTTCCTATTGGCTTCTCGTATATCCTTGGGTATTCGATTCTCTCTTCTACTCTCATTTATTTAAATATTTAATATTAAAGTTTTGTAATAGCTTCACACTATCTATGATTGGGGTAAGTGCTTTCGTAACGAAAGGCATTAGGGTAATTGTACCCGTCCAGTGTCTAACCAGTCCCGATCGGCAACCAGCGCTCATCGAATTATTTATTCAGTAGACAGGTACAGCCAGAGTATGGGGAGACAAAACTGACATTGATTTCAGTATGAATGTAGGTTGGTAGTACAAACTATACATTCATAGTTTGTATACAAACTTTAGTATCTACCTTAGTAATGATTCCGAGTGTGAATGCATAAACATTAACTTCAACTTTACAATTATTTTGAAAAATGCACTATGAAAAAATAATTTGAATCTTCATTAAAAATTAATAAACATTAAAAATAATTACATATGCTTAAGTTACTATTCCATTGTAATCTTACCGCACAAATAAACTATTCTTAATCTTATTCTTAATTGGAACTTTAAAGAAAATCGAATATTAAATCTTTAAAAGAATAATCGGGCCGTGAAAAAGGAAAAACTTCCAAGAGTAAAATATGAAAATAATAAGATATTATTCCATACCATTACTCTTAGACAGTTACATAAACCAAACCTACTTAAAATACTGTCAATAAATAAAAACGACTCAACATTGTAGAACGAATTACGACAGTTATAAAAACTACAGTAGGTACGGAAATAGCTAATAGAACTAAACCCTACATCACCCCAATTAAAAGCCTTTAATAAAAAGAGCGAATCCAAGAAGGAACAGTTAAAAAGACGTTTGGGCGGCATACAACGCCGGTCGGATCGATGGGCGCCAGTACGCCTAATCGATAGCCTCGTACTACTGGCTGAATGAGGTGCGCGCGCCGCCAGCCTTACGTAACGCGCAGACCCACACCTGTTGCTTAATACTACCACCCAGATATAACCCAGTCTAAACGAAAAGCCTCCGACCACCCATTTCCCGCCGTCTATCACGGCCGCAACTCCATTTGGCCGGGTAATAGGAGTCAATGCACCACGGCAACCTTCGGCACTGCACTCAAGGGTGCATAGTAGGAGGGATGATAATGATCTTCGTTAACGTTATTGGAAGGCCGGGGAAATAAGTGGTTTGTAGTAAATGACTGGTTACTTACATTCAGGCTGGGAGTATCACAGAGTGACAAAGAGCTTATGATGATAACTTCCAATGAAAATAAAGTAAATTATTATATCAAAACTATGTTGCTTCCATAGTATGATACCTTCTAGGTGTAAATTCCTTGCTCTCTTCTCTTTTTCAAAATACTCGTACTACGTAGGTAAGATAATAAACTAAGGAAATTGAAATAATTAGTACTAAAACAAACTATTTAAATACATAGATGAAAAAGTAATAAAGGCCCAATTATATTATTTTATTGTGTTGTGAAATTATTAAATTGTGAAAGTATACTAAACAACTTTAAAGAAATATTTTTCAACTTTTCATGAGTATTAATCTGTCAAGTTTTATTCGGTCAGAGTTGCTACGGCGTAGAACCTGCGCGTAGCGTCATCGTAGCCCGTAAAATATTTTGAAAAAATCGATAGTGCAATAAATGATTCTATTCTATTCTAATTTCTTATAAAGTATGAGTGAGACACATTAATCTGTGGAACCCTGATTTCTTAACACTATATTAATGTGGCAAATAGCCTCAAAGTGACAAAGTACCAACAAGTATACCCTGAATGTTGGTTGGCCACTCACTATACATAATTGTTATTCAAAACCTTCTCCAGATTGATCTGATCCATTTACACGATAATATATATTTAACTTTGATGATTTATTAATTGGATTAAAGAGACTGTTGCCATTTAAACCCACACAATCAGTGGGCGGCTAGACATATGTGGGTAGGAACATCATGTAAAAATACCACATAGACAAGATAATAGGTAGAGTAAATAATAAGAATTTGTATTCCTGTAATTAAGTAATGCCATTAAATTAATTTATGTGAATCCCACGCACGCCGTAGCTGGTATTTTATATCAACCTACATCACGATCTATTCATCTACCTACACATTATACCCACATACATGTATGTAAGAAAATCCGTGCTGTAATTTTGTAACTTACAGTGTGTTATAACTTTCAGTGATAAGAAAGCTGTAAGACTATTTGTAATTTGACATAAAATATTCATTTTCAATATTTTGTCGATCAATGGACCTCGTTATACCAATTTTTTTTTGTAAATATCCAATTTACAATTATATACTTACTTACAATGTTTGCTTTACAAAAATGTACACAAGCTTATGAGTAATTACCATAATTATGTTGTTAACTAAATTCTTGTATGTTTATAATTGTATGTTTATAATTCAGTTAATTGTAAACAGCTCAGAACGTCTAATAAGCAAAACGACCAAATAGGTAAAATGACTAAGTAGCAAAATGTATGTATGTATGTATTATTTTTCTTTTTGGTATAAAGTGTTTTTCTTTCTTTCTTTCAAAATGTCAAAGATCTTTAAAGCAGTTCGCCAAAGAAGCATAAACGTCAGAAACACAAATCGTACAAGAAGCAAGCTGCGCGTGCGGCCGAGACGTGGACCAGCTGGGTCGCCATGGAATCTTGTGTCAGAGGAGCGCAGGCCGCGCCTGTCAACCATGAGTCCGTGGTCCCCTGACACTAAAAAGTTAGTGCAGGATCTGTCCACCCGGCTGGTCCTAGACTCCTGGCACTTATCTCGTACAAAGACAACACGACCAGCGTCCTGGTGACCATGCCGCATGCTGGAGATTTGGACGATGTGTTCCGCTGGTAAGCATTCTATTTCTTTTTTTTAGTCATAAGTTTCTGTATATAATTTTGAATTGTGAGTTATTAAATAATTAGTTTAATTACTATATTCAACCTTATTGATACTAGAAACAAGCTGACCAATTAGCAATATAAACGTTTACATATTTAGTCGATTTGTTTAGTAGACGTTCTGAGCTGGATTGGTATAATTATTGATGAAGGTAGGTATATAATAAAAGGCAATATCTACTCCCTCATATAGTTTAGAATGCTGTAACTTGTAATTATGTTTTGGGTTGTTGATTGTCGAACGTAGCCGAAGGAAAAATTATTTAAAAAAAATCTTACACACAAGAAAGTAAAACCATCATTTATTAACTTAGGGATAGAAAGTACTCATTTGATAAAAACTGCCTAAGGTTAATTCAGCAATCAATTGGACTTTTAACTCGTATAGGGAAGTTTAAAAAAATTAATTACCTACCCGACTAGTATAATTTAGATTAGCGGCTACAAATACAGATAATTTATTGAAAATCAAAATATTTTACAAGTATGTCACCAATTACAGTGTCATATTTTACAAGTATGGAAGCGACTGGATGAGAAGAGCCGAAGATCGACCTCAATAGCGCGCCCTGGGAGAGGCCTATGTTCAGCAGTGGACTAGAGTAGGCTGCTGATGATGTCACCCATTATAATAAATATATACGAGTATGTTCATATACACTTTATTACACGAGCCAGCGTCCCCGTTTTCATAAGCAACACGATTTCCATAAACATTGCAGCTAAACATCGCCGAAGCCAGCCAAGGCTGCTCCGTGTCTAGACAGCCGGCGGCTGTCATCAAACGACACCCCATTATGACATAGCGGCCCCATCTATAATAACCGCTACGTCCAATATAGTGAAGTCGAGATGCAGTAAAACGCAATATTACCGTGTCAATGTGTGCATAGGTTTATGGTACAGACAGCACAAATTAGTTTAGTCTATAACAATGTATTATTATGGTACTTAATAAACGAGGAGTAAAGATACAGCAGAAATGGGATACATGTGCGCACGCGAACTACAAACAGTGCTTTTCTTTTATCTAATTTAATGTATCTTAATTTGTAATGTGTGTGTGTGTATTAGAAGACCATTAGTGCTTCTGGAAATAAATATTATCAATTTCAATTATTAAAAGGCATAAAAATCCGATAAAAAAAACATTACAATATAAAAATGAAATAAAATAATGACAAGATAAAAATAGTAATACAAAAAAATATATTTATGAAGTGTACGCTCTGTTCATCTTATAAGCCCCCCCACCCCACCCCCCACCCCCCGGCCATACTCATCACTCTTTTCTTATTAAACGAAATTTAGACAGACTAACATGTCGGTGTATAAACCAACAATTATTTGTTAAACCGAAAATAAGTCTATATGACTTATTACCTTTTTGGCACTGTACCCCCTTTTTAGCACTGTACCACACCAGATGTTCTGTGCTGCATGTATACTTTGTATACTTCTATCATCGTCATCAGCAGCCTACTCTAGTCCACTGCTGGACATAGGCCTCTCCCAGGGCGCGCAATTGAGCCCGATCTTCGGCTCTTCTCATCCAGTCGCTGTATTGCGTTCTATATTCTGGTGTTTACAGCGCTAAATAAACATTTTCAATATCTCAATTTCAATTTCTCTGGGTCTTGTCAGCTAGACATAAAGAAATACATTCAATTCGTTGTTTTCTTTGTGACACCTTAAACTGGTTAACCGTTTCCAAGAAAGGACAATCAAGATACAGTCGAAGGAAAGTGGACACAGCAAGTAACCCAAGGCTGAGTCGTCTAGACGGGCGCCGGCAGGCATCAACAAAACCCATTACTGTGATGGCATCTGACGAGCGCGGCATGACGTAAGTACACCCTCGGTAAATGAAGGCTTGGAATGAAAACCATGACCTCTGTACACGTTTAACGCTCCTGGTAAGTGGTTTGCACTCGAAATAAATGCGTGGAGAGTTTCGGAGTGCCCCAAGGGGTGAGGTCATAACACAAAGTACCCTGATTTTGATAGGAAATTACGATCGCAATGGGTTAATCCCTTCGAAAGGACGCATTGTAATCTGATGTACAGTATATCTACCCACCTATCTAGTCATTTCAGGCAATGCCTTATTTGTTTTGGTAGGCGTCGATAGAGCTCGATAAGGGCTTTCAAAAGACGTCCAGGAGATCGATTCCACTAAATACAACGTAAAAACTAAATATAATCTAAACTGCTTCGTTATGACGTGTTTCGTATGCTACTATCCACTAACGATCCAATTTCAGTTAAGTTCCGATCGAGTCAACGATCGATCGAACAGTAACGTATTTGTGCATTCTACTAAAACGTTTAGTTTATACTGAATCGCAGTTGAACGGTAACAAAACGCTACAACTGTAAAATATAACGATCGAACATAAGTTCCTCCCAAGGTACTTTTTTGGCCGATCAATAATAAATCGAAAGGTGGTAGTGCAATTTGTGGTCCAAATAGAATTGGAACGAAAACTAAATTGAAATTGGACAGAAATAGAACTACAAAAGTTGTAATTTAGGCGGATTGGGCCCGAGGTCATCGAAACAGCACCTAGCAGATGAAAGTTTGAAAAAAACAGATTTTTATACATACCTAATATATCTACTTCTCAAATAAAACCTACTTTATACGCATTAGCATTTTCTTATTTAGATGATAGGGAGCTATATGTTAAGCTATCAAAAGCTTCAATATGTTTACTCGACAATTGGCCTTGACTTGATCAAGGTATTTCAAAATGGGTACGAGAACCCAGGTGGAGCACGAGGAATGACCCGAGTAAAATTATTCAGAAAGCAAACTCACTTATTCTCCCATGCATGACATTGACAAATTGATAATGATTAATCGATGTTAAAGACCTTGCCATAAGTTTAGCAAAGAATTTTTTTTACGAATTGGTGCTTAGGGGATTTGTATATTTTGCAAATTGGACATGATACACTCCTACACGCTTCTATTTCGCTCTCTCTCAATCTACTATACGACAAAATATACTCGATTACACACGTGCTTAAGTTTCACTAAATGAATACACATGGTAAATTATCGTCACAAAGGGAGACAGAAGGCAAGTTGTAAAAAGCAATGGTGAAATATTTGAATTGTGCAGAATCGCGAAATGGAAAAACAGAATGTGTTGAGCATCGACCAATCCGATATAAGAAGGCAAGTTCTAAAGAGAGATTGTGAAAAATTTGAATTGTGCAGAATCGCGAAATGGAAAAACAGAATGTGATGAGCATCGACCAATCCGATATAAGAAGGCAAGTTCTAAAGAGAGATTGTGAAAAATTTAAATTGTCCAGAATCGCGAAATGGAAAAACAGAATGTGATGAGCATCGACCAATCCTATATACCTACTACAACTCGCAAAAAATCACTTTCTTCAGCTTCGAAACTCGGATATCTATTTATTTCGTAAGTTATTTACATGACGAAAGACAAAAAGTAACCCAGTATTATAGAAGAAAGGTAATGTATAACACAGTAAAGAGATACCTTTATTATATTTATTATACTTCTTTCTACCTTTAAACATCTATGTGGACTGTTAGTAAGTACGTGTAGTAAGTTACCTATTCATAATAGAGGTATGTACAGCAGAAGACACATCAAGCTAAGCTATACTCCGTACAACCCTGCCCCAATATGTTTTTTTTATGAATCGCAATAAGTTTTAGCGAATGTCAAAAATATAAAAAAATCTACGAATAAAAAATAATAATACTTATTCGTTTCATGCAATAAAAATTCATACGAAAGTATGAATGTGTCAATTATGTTAAAAAGACAAAGTACGGAAGCATAGGCGTTGGGGAACATTAGTTTTTTCTAGTTTGATCTAAAATACTAGGAAAGCTGCAAAGCTTAACATATTTTCGTAGCCGTTGGAAATTTTGTGGGAAAACCCAGATGACGGGCTTCATAAGGATTAATGAGTCACCGACTCACTGTTGAGTTAGAACAACAGCTTTGCTTTGTATTAAAATATTAAAATGGATGATTCAACCGTCTAACTGGACGCATAATGCTAAGAAAATTTATACAGATTGCTTTAAGAAGATTTAAAGAACTTTGAAACCTAAAGGCAATCGCACAATGTAGCGACTCGACACGAACCCGGCGCACGAAATCAACTCAGAGCAAAGCATTGAAATGTGAGATTTATGTCGTATTACATACAGTAGGTTTTCAAAATTCAATTGTAGTAATTTTCGACGAGTGGCCCACGCGTTGATAACTCATCGACGACTTCTTCACTTTCTACTGTTGAATTTTGTAAACCTACTGTATGTAATACAATATAAGGCTCACATTTCAATGCTTTGCTGTGAGTTGATTTCGTGCCAGTTTCGCGTCGAGTTGGTATAATATGCGATGGTCATTAAACAGTAAGTAATTCTTTTACAGTACAACTAATGCAAACAAAATATAATTCTTATTTGTGAAAGTCATGCAAGTTTAACAAAAAAAAAATTACTTTTAATTTTTATCACTTTTTTAGTTTTTAGGTACTGAAAAATTATAAAAAACTGGAAAGTATTCCAGATTTAGGAATAAAAACTATTAAGTAAAGTAAAAATAAGGTATTTTCAGTGAATTGCTAACATTATTAATATTAGCAATTTACTTACTAACTAAATACAAGTGCCGTGTTGTGTCGGTCATAATGAATAGCACCACCCCAACACTTCCCGTGGATGTCGTACGAGGTGAATAAGGGTCTTTGTGGACACTATTTTACACCTAGTAGACGGCGATAAGCTCGCCACCTATCACGTTTGTCCACCAAATCTTACGGCGAAAAGTGGAAACTATACCTATGATGTAGGTGGTTCCTCTGTCTACCCCTCGGGGATATGGACGTGAAAGTTATACTATAATAACTAAATACTATCATGATATGGTTTTTTTTAGGTAACAAATAATATGGTTTTGTAAAACTACCTAGAATTATTAATGATCATTCATTAGTTAGGTTTCTGTCCTATATTTTATAAGTTATTACCTCAGTATTTAAAATTACATTAGAGTTATGCTTAATTCTTACCGTCATACATAGTACATACCTAGAGCGGTATTGTATCACCCTACAATTCAGATATCGATTGATTTGCATATGCAAAACAATGCAGACATGAAAAAAAAATTAAGCCTACTTTTTGTTTAAAATATTCCGCCATGTTTCAAAGAGGAATTTTCCCCTTAAGTCTCCTAAATTTTAACAGCCATTACCGGCACTTCACTCATGCCACGTAGGCGCCATTACGAAGTTTTGCGGTAACTTCGCACTGTACCTATATCTTTTGGAAAAGAAATAACCAAATTGCGGTTGCCTTTATGGAAGGGTTTTCCACTCATTTTCCGAAACGAAATTGCAGTAAATGGAAATGCGTCAACGGAGTTATGACGAGCTGTCATGGCGTGTTGGACGCTTCACAATAGTTTGTATTTTCATTTATTTAGTTATTTCATGGTCGTAGAAAAAGTATTGTAGCAACAGCACGTAATTAGCCATTGTAAAACTCGTTATTTCTATTTTGATACTAAAAACTCATTTTACAAGGGTTTAAATTACGTGTCAGTTGCTTAAAATACTATTACGTAATTATGGCCAGATTATAAATTTAAAATACGGAATACACTATTAGAAAATATGAAATGGATGGAAAACACTGGCAAGTACACCAATAGGCTAAAATTTTCTTTTTTAATGGGGATTTCATTATTTTTTTCACAAGCAAGTGGCCATTATCATTATTACAGAAGCTCGGAATTCGCAATTCGTTTTGAAAAAGATTTGTAATCTATTGATCTTGATTTTTTAAATTAATTATTAAAATATCTACACAGTTCTTAACGTAATCAAATACTCATTGATTTTAATTATTATACGCGAGTATAAAACCTCAGCTTCTCATACCTAGTGTTTACTAAAGTCGATACAATGGCGGCGACCAGTTTTTATCGTGTAACCATATAATTGAGTAGATAAATTACGATAACAGTGTCATATTATGGCATCGCTATAAAATTGCTCTAATTGCCAGATAAGTGAAACGCCGGGCGGAGCTTTTAGGCCGTTCCGACGTCCCGGAATACGGGACCCGTAGGGGAGTTAATTTCGGGACAAAAACGTCCCGTCGTTAACGTCATCTAGGGGGACATCAAGCGGCGGGCTCGGCGAGATTTCTTTTTAGGCTCCGTGAATGGAGCGCGGTAAGTGGAAACAGCTTGCCATTATTATGATTTGCTGCGTAACGATTCTAGGTATTTGTAGTGTCTTTCGTGATCGTGTCTGTTCGGTTGTTCTGTTCTTTGATGTTCTTATTTATTACAGGTGATATCAAGTTATCAAAATTCTTAGGAACCCAATGTTTTACTGGTAATACGTAGTAACTTATCCTTCTCCAGATTCTGAAAAAGTCTATAAATCGGTAGGTCATGATCATCCAAATCAGTTATAGCCGGTTTACGTTTAGTCAAATACAGTGGCGAGTCAAATGGACTTTTAAGCTGCCTTGCTAGTGGATCCAAATATCGTTTGAATGGCCAGGTACTCGCCATTCTACTCGCCACTATACTTGCACTCGCCACTGTGCTTGACCAAGTGTAAAAAGTTTGAGTGTTTCTTTTAGCACACAAAACATCCAAACTTACAAAGTGTGAATCCATAATTAAAAATACTTTCAGATTTATCTGAAATGGGAACGCAAGTATCTGATATGATAACAATACAAGCAAGCAAGATTATTGTTTGAGAAAATCTCTTTAAAGCTCGGATTCTATGCATATTCAGAGGAATCCTGCCGGCGGCAAGATCCTAATATCAGTAAGTGACACGCCCATGCATCACTCCATAAACCAGAGTACGTACGCCGCCTAAAGAACA
This sequence comes from Hofmannophila pseudospretella, assembly GCA_947369225.1. NCBI lineage: Eukaryota > Metazoa > Arthropoda > Insecta > Lepidoptera > Oecophoridae > Hofmannophila > Hofmannophila pseudospretella. The sequence goes on along the minus strand of OX376317.1, from coordinate 10,926,773 downwards.
GTGAAACAAAACGCTTCGTCTTAGAGCACAATGGCCTGCCTTACGGTCTGTCGACTCACTCCACCCCCCCACCCCCACCCCCATGCCATGCCCACCAATCCTCCCTCCCCTTCTGCAGACCTAGTCTGTGTGAGCGGCCCCTAATGAGAAGCGTTGGGACCTAAAATTTGGTGCCAACTCGAACTCTGAAGAGCTCTAGAACGTCGAGAGCAGAAGCGCCGACAGCGACCTTTCAACGTTACCACACGATCATGCGAAAATAAACCTTAAGAATCCTACGATAAAATCCGAAGAACACGCAATAAATAAGATTGTCGCCGCCAGTGCCAAATGGCGGTATTGATAGAATTTCTGCTTTTATGTCGACAGTAACCCGATTTTTCAATTGCGAGGGAAAATGGGAAATGGAACTTTTTACGGACACTTTCTAGAGTATCTTTATTATTTTCATCAATGAATGCTTTGACGGTGAGATAAGATTCGATCGATAATAGTATTAGATAGGGTTAAAGTTTTTATTCACTCGTAGCAGGCTAAAAGCTACGGGCTACGGTGTTGCTACGACGACGTTAAGCATTTTTATAGTTTTTCGTGGGAACTCTATGACTATACAACTATGACGTTGTATCGTCTACTAAATCTATACATAATACTCATATATAGTTTTTCAGTGACTAAACCGTACAACCTATTTGTACCCGTATATCAACTTCCTGATTTTAAATAAACAGAAGAAAGGCATTCCCATCTACTTATAAAAACAATACATAATACTTCGGGAAGAGTTCCATTACAGTGCGATCACATCGAGGATCTAGAACCTTAATTAATAAGCTTATTGGTTTGAAGGTATGCAGCTACCTGCTTTCAAGATAACTTATTCGCCACGAGCCCGCCTTATTTATGAGCATATGAGTAATCAGTCACTTTTTTTATGTCTGTCCCCAATATTAACCCCTGAAGTTCTGGACGAGGAAAGCATTTAGCTAATTAACCACTAATCCCTTAGCTTAGGGCTGGTATACACTTGCTCAAGTACAGTGGCGAGTGCAAGTACCATCATTGTACATGACTAAGTGTAAACCAGCCCTAAGATCATGTCAAATGGTGACAGAAGCTGGTAAGTACTAATTCTTATGGAAATATCGAGAATGTAATGTCGGCTTGTATTTAGGTTAGTCACCAGCCATTGCAACATTAGCTTTTATCTATCGGAAACCTTTGACCGGATGTTTTAGTTAAACACTTTGGCACAGAACAGTTTTGTGGATTATAATTATATGTCTCATACACTATAAAATTGTCCATAGACTGTCAAACAAACATAACCTATAATTTGACAGACCTCCAAATATACACCAGCGCCACCTGCTTTGTGCTTCTCAGAATGCTTAATGTTGCTATGATAAAATATTTTTGGCAACAAGCCATACATTTGGTGTGGAAACCAATAACTCCCCTAACAAAACTTATGGGTAAGTAATTGGTTTGCTGAAACATTAAATTAGTAGGAACACATAATCGTAATAACATCGACCGGTTGGTGATACAGGAATAAGCGAAACGTTGTAGCCTGGCTGTCGATGAAGGACTATGCTGAAACGGAAGAGCTATTTCATGTATTACGTTAAGTGGTATTTTATCGTGACCATTGTTAACCTCTCACATCACACACACACAACCACACACACACATACACACACACACACACACACACACACACACACACACACACACACACACACCACCTTACACAACTTCATACACCCCTCCCCTGTACACCCACAGTATCATATCCCGCTGGCTATCTTAGTGAGGACTGGCATGCTGCAAGAGCCGTTGGCTAGTGCAGGTGCCAGGATTTGATTTTTATAAATATATACCTACCTAAAAAATAAAATTTTAAATTATATTGTATGTATTATATAAGCTTTGAATAAAATAAGTGAATTTAATACGATACGATAGTGTAGTAACTATTGTCTATAAATATATTTCTATCGTACTAAGTCGGTAGATCGATTGGCGAGAGAAAGAGGGCTCAATAGGTATTGTTGCTTGAAGTTCAAGGTTTTCATGGCCACTTTACTTAGGTACGAGTATGTGCCGACTCGACTATTTTAACAATTCCCATATTGTTCCGCTCAAAGTTTGCGGCATTTCATCCTTTTAAGCTGTGGCCACTAAGAAGCAAAACTTGGGAAACTTATAAAGCCTATATATATGATAAATAAATCATCATCATCAGCCTATTAATGTGCCCACTGTTGGGGCACAGGCCACCCCCTGTATTTACAAGGGGGTACGGGCTATGATCCACCTGAGCGGGCCCAGTGCTGGTTGGTGGATTTCACACGCCTTCGAAAACTTTTAAATTTCCTCAGATGTTTGCCTTCGCCGTAAGAGCAGTCGGTAAATGTACGTAAGTCTTCGAAAAAATTGAAAACTCATTGGTACACATGGCATTGCATGGTATCGAACCCGGACCTCCCGCATGGGAGTCCGGCGTCCTAACCACTAGGCCACCGACGCTCCATAAATATGCTAAATAAATACTTTTGACATAATATTTTTTATAACTTGGTAGGTACCTATAGGTACTTCACTAAATTTGAAATAGTAAATTAACTTTCTCGTATAGAAGCAGAAAGCTACTGGTATTATTATTTAAACCTACAAACAGAATCACGAAACATGCATATCTATCTACTTGTACATGGGGTTGATTTGAGTAAATCTCTACGAGGAATCTAGATCATTTTTTAAGACGTCACGTGAACGTCACGTCTTTTCGTTATTTTTCTTAGGCCACCCTGTAGGTACAGTTTATAAAATTACCATACGCTATAATAACATTACCTACACATAAAATATCAACATATCTGCCTAAAATAATAACCTGTCAGAGAGTTCTAAGTAGATCCTCCCAGTGACACATATTAACTGAAAGCGCCCACCAAGTCGACACATAGTTGTTACTTGTCAAGTAGAAACTTAACCACTATAGCAAGTTGGCAAAGTTACTCATATTCAACTAGCTACTTTAATTATTGTATTTCCTACAGCCACGCCCATCCCTCGTCAGTAAATATGTTACTTTGTAACTACCTGCTATAAAGGAAGGTCGAAGGGATTTTCTTTTTACAATTTTCACGACTTATTAGGTACGGTATTTTCCACCTACTCTACAGGAGCCTTCGAGAAACAATCGCATTTTGCATTCGAGAAACATTGTACCTACCTACAAATTTTTAACTTCGTTAGTGTTATGCTATGCAAACGATCTTATGCACTTTATATTCTATCAGTGAGTAGCTGGAAATGTCCTTAATTTTAAGGCTTCCTTAAGTATCTCGTTTATCTCTGTCTAGAGCTATGGCGTAGAATAGGATAGCATGTATTTGTTAGAAGACTTTTTAAAGACGTTTCGTGCAACTGACGGTAAGTTTATATTCATTATCTTCACTGAAACCTGAATTAAAACTTGTTGTGCTACTAAATAAAACCGACGATGGATCCTCTCCTTAACGATCTGCCTGAGCGATGTGGTCTCTCGGGTCCCAACCGACTAACATCTGAAACTTTCCTAATATCTTCAACCACTTGCAAACTTCTGTAGAACCTTTATAAGTCTGATGGCGTGGTGGTGAGGTAGATGAAGAACTTTAAAAAATGTCATTAAAATTGTAATTTTAGCTTAAGTATATATTTTAGTGTTAAATTAGTATTACTTTTTTCATTAAAATTATACTTAATAATTTATATTATTAAACTATTATGCTTAATATTTAATTCTACTTAATTAATGAGACTACCATTATTAAGGTCCTGAACACACATGAACTTGAATATATTTAGACGGTTAACACACGGTGACCCAATTAACACACGTAATTTAATATCTCTGTAAATTTATAGTTTTAATACTACTACTAGTCAACTGTTTTATTTAATTTTAATAATTTATATAATAATGACATTTTAACAATTTATTGAAAATATTTGTATGTCAAACGACGGAGCATGGTGATACCAACTCATTTAAAATGAACACTTACTTATTATTACCTATGTTCACGAATAAATGATTGATTGATTGATTGATTGAATAGAATAAATGAGGGTTCATTGGATTTAGTTGTACTGCAACTAGCCAATAAATGGTTGCTTATTAAAATATATAATATCATAATAGCCAATGAATTTAAAATATACTTATAGGTAATTAACGATATAGGCGATTAATGATTAATGAAGTAATGAAGAGGTCGTGTTCTGTAGTGTGATAAGAAAATAAATTGCCTTCGATTAATCTTTTTTTTTTCGATCAACATTATAAATAAGTAATTATAGTTAACAGAAGGAATTGACAGATAATTTATTAACACTTTGATTACCGACACTTCTTGAAAACAGCAAGAATAACTTACCAAATCAAAAGTACCCAGTTTTTACAACCTTTGCAACCTCCCAATAATGTGTTCAACTATCGAGTGATAACTTTATAAATAATGGATCTAAGCTAATTCATAAATAATGGATCAAAATCCCGTAATAATTAAGGGAATTCCCGTAATAATTATGTAAATTTTAAATAATTAAAATTTTCGGTAATATGGAAAAAAAAGTATCTACAGGAAGGTATTTAAGTTTAACGTGTAGATTTTCTAGAAAATTGATAAGCTGATCTGGATACTAATAAAGATCGATCGAATGGCCCACATTCACGTGCCCTGCCGGTTAATTAACCGCTTCGAACCAACTGTCATCCATACCATAATCTCGGTAGGTACCTAAATCGTAAGTTTGTAGCGTCTGTAGTTCTTTTCTTATTTCTAATTATTAAGAAGAGCGCAACTAGACTGGCAAATGCAGAGAAGCAAACCAAAGACCATGTTTTTCATGTAGGAACAGAACTTCCACACAGAACATGTAGGTACATCTAATTGCGAGAAGCCAGTATCAGCGGCGACTACACTTTCGCACAGTTACAGACAGCACAGACAGCCCCTGAACATTTTAGCACTAGATTTCTGCGAGGAATTTTGTGCAGAGAAAGTATAGGATAGGTTAGAGTTAGAGCCATCAGCGCGGGGTCGTCGAACGGCGTCGGCGTCCGGGCCGGGAGGGGCGACGGTTTCGGCGCGCGCTATCGATCGGATCGCATACCTTCCTGCGGCCGCAGCAGAGCATCCTCCGAGCGCGCGACGGTCCGCCCGGCGAAGACTTCAACCTGGTCAGTTTTCGCCACTGCATGGGGACCGGTTAGCGCGGCGCTTGCGGGAGCGGCCGCGGGGCCCGCTGGTCGCGCATCGCGGCGCCGCGGGTGTGGCGCGGACCGGACGCGGCCGGAGCGCGCGAGCCTTTCTCGCGGAGTGCCCGCCGCGCGTCCGCGCCTGCGCCGTCCCGACGCCACCCTCCAGCCCCCTTAGCCCCTTACTCCTCACGATTAATAATTCCGGCTACGCTGCCAGTGCGTATGTGGGTTAGTTTTTTGACGATCGATGCGATTATTCGGTGCGAGGCGCTTCCGCTTGCCGGCAGCCGCGGTGCAGCACGCGGTCGACGGCGGACAGACGCTCTTTACGCGCCCTTTGACATCACTGGCGCGGGGCGCGGAGAGACGCGCCGCCGTACTATCGATACGGAGTATAAATAGATCAGATGGCATAAGTCGCGCTATGGGTCAACTTGTCGGCCATCATCCACCATCCAAGAATAGTAAATTACTGTATACTGCAGAGTCCCAGCAAGTTAGCCAAACTCCAAGGCCAGCAATGGTTATTTCCGCCGAGGTTTGTATAGTATTTTTCTCCAATAATGCGAGGAAATCGAAAAAATATTAATTTCAAATAGGTATTTCCGAGAAGTAGATACTTACTTGCTGATTCCAAGCTGAAAGTACTACTCATACTGGAATAAAATTATCAACACACTATTTTTGCTTTATCAGATTTAGGTAGTACTTATGTTAATTAGGTACTCGTATAAGGTTTATTAGTTGGGACTTAAATACTAATAACAATAAAATTTACAATTATACAACAACATGATAAAAGTCAAGCCCATTTTAGGGGTGATATTAAGGCATACTACACGCGTATAAGGGTCGGTTTTGGGCAACGTCTGGTAACCGCACAAAGAGCCAGTCAAAACCACATGAGAGCGTCGTGAACTTCTACGGATCCACTTTGAGATCGCCCGCCTAGGGCGTTCGTGTATTGTATAGGGTCCGATAGAAAGGTAGGTAAACCTACATGAGGATATGAGGGTAGGTATCAAGTATCAAGTAGTATCAGGTATCAAGTGTCTTCCTTGAGGGTTCTGTTTTTTCCTTTTTCTAAGGTATGTTGCAATTAAATTATAACCAATTAATTTTGTGATGGCTTATAAGTAGGTAGGTGGTTCTCAGGTTAGTGTTGTATGTATAATAATTTATTAATGATTTCATAATACGTTTACAATATATTTCCATCAGTATGTATTTATGAAAACTGAGATAGTCTTATTCTTATCAGTTCTGGAAATCTATATCTTATCAGTTCTGGAAATTATCAGTTCATTTATCAGTAACAACAACATACAAGATCTTATCTTATGATAAGGGGCCGGGAATAACCCCAGCGGCACTTCGACCCTTGAGGATCTTTTGTGCCTACCCCATTTTATACACTGGTCATCTCAGTGTGCAGGTGTCCTCACGATGTTTTCCTTCACCGTTAGAGCAATCGGTAAATGTACGTAAGTCTTCGAAAAAACGAAAAACTCATTGGTACATGGCACTGCACGGTTCCGAACAAGGAATTCCCGCACGGGAGTCCGGTGTCCCAGTCACTGGGCACAGTGGAGTACCTTTACTCGTACTCGTACTTCCAACTGGAAAAAATAATACTTGCCTAATCGTACTCGTACTTCCAACTGGAAAAAATAATACTTGCCTAATCGTATCTGTCAAAAATTACGTTTCGATGGAACATGGTGAGAGAAAAAAACACTTTATGAAAAATAACCAAATCTGCATAACACGACGCCGTAAATCCTTAATTTCGAAATAGCGTGGTGTCCCCCCACCAGAATTGATTACAGCAATTTGGTGAGTTATTTCTATTTTCCTTTCGCCGTCTCATCGGATTGTGGGTGCTCAAACAACCGAAAAACAGAGTAAAAATACTTAGGCCGTCTTACAACGTACCTTTAACTCTTGGGTTAAGACTAAGCCGAAGTTAATTTTGTATGAAAAGCATAGACAATTCACGAGTTAACCCAGGGTTAAATTTTCGCACACGTGGGCCTAAATATCTAGGAAACGACAACCCATTGAATAGAGTTTAATTAAACTGAGCAATATTATGTACATCTTTTGAACGATGATACAGTAAAGTAGTGACTTCCTACTACACTTTTGGGAGTAGACCAATTAGCTAGTATATACTACCTGGGGCCCAATTCGCCTAAATTACAAGGTTTGTAGTTCTATTTCTATCCAACTTCAATTTAGTTTTCGTTCCAATTCTATTTGGACACCAAATCGCATTCTGCTGACGCATAACTCTACCACTGCCACCTTTCGATTTACTATCGATCGGGCAAAAGTACCTTGGGAGGAACTTATGTTAGATCGTTATATTTGACAGTTGTAACGTTTTGTTACCATTCAACTGCGATTCAGAAAAAACTAAACGTTTTATTAGAATGCACAAATACGTTACTGTTCGATTGATCGTTGACTCAATCGGAACTTAACTGAAATTGGATCGTTAGTGGATAGTAGCATACGGAACACGTCATAACGATGCAGTTTATATTCTATTTAGTGATGTTGTATTTAGTGGAATCGATCTCCTGATAGTAGATAAGTGTAACTTCTTTGTTCTCTTTAGGAGCTGATGATGAGCGGACTAAAGCGTTGGCGTTGTTTTGTATTTCTCTCTGTTTCGGATGATGCATCTTTTGTCTAGTACATACCTACCTATTTTACATTTACATTTAGTCTAGCTCAAGATTTTTAACATTTGTGGGTAAATGCATAGTAATAAAAAAGGTGGTTATTTAATTATTGAATTGTTATTTTATTATTTAAGTTAGTTGTTAGTTAAAGATCATAATACCTAGGTACACCAAAACTTCTCAGTAGGTTCGCTCATAGTGTCATCACCATCTAGGGCAGTCCTTGATGGACTCAACGCAGCCCTGACCAGGCACCCTGTAAGTGCCGGGAATGCACCAGCACGCGAGACAGTTGCCGGTCATAGCAGTGTGCGCGGGCGACGGACAGATCGGTTCCAGGCCCATGCCGCAACCCGGCACCAGTCCTGGCCGGTACTCTCCTGGTGGACAGTCCTCTGGAACAAATTCAGCAAAGTTATTAATTATTATAAATTAGACCAGATAGAGATACATAGTCCTTAATTACCTGCAGATGAGCAACTTTAGTTCGAGAATACCCATCTTACTTTTTTAGTTTCAGCGGGCTGATAATCTTCCAATTCTTCCAGTTTCATATTGTGAAATTGAACTTCACTTACTTTTTCCTGGTCATGAATAGATCCTCAAGGTTTCAGATGTCGGAAAGGCACCATGAACTTGACTATTTGAACATAAATTCGAACCATCTAGCTATTACCGTTCCAGACATCCCATCATCTCAAGTATTTGATGTCAATCAAATACTTATACTTCAAGATCTTGGAAACTACTGGTCCAATTTGGAACCTCTCGATAAAATTCTCTATTTTTTTTTTTTTAAACCGTCGAACCTCGATCGGTCGGGGGTTAAAAAAATTACGCCCGGTCTAGGTATCTGAAAGAGCATTCTGGTCATGGAATTTGGTGCTTGAATTACATTAGGGTGCTTCTTTCAGAAACGGTTATTTAAAATGTGATATTTCAACTCAAGAAACACGGTGACATGACGGTACGATACATGACAATCTTAATAATATACTACTCCACGCAGTCAGTCTGGGGAGGTTCCTATACCTGCTATCATTGGTGATACCTACTAGTAATAGTACTTGTATTGCTGTTTCGGTTTGAAGTAAGAGAACCAGCGTAATTACCGGCACATGAGCCACTCCACCTACGTCCTCAAGGTTAGCAGAGCATTGAAACCCTCTTTATATCATAGTGAGTAAGTGTTCTGTAAGTGTCTAGGGCACCACACCCACACCCAGGCACCCACTTATCATCAAGAGGCCCGTTAGCTCGGTTGCTTTCCTTAGAAAATATATAAAAAGTACCTACATCTTGTAAATTACAAAGCAGTAATTAATTAATTAAATTCTTTTGTACTCACCCAAAGAATACGCCGCACTCACAAAAACGACGAACAAAACAGAAACAAAGAACTTCATCCTTGCACGGATATCCTCGTAACGTAAGTAAATGATAAACTATCCTGAGAAATCCTCCGTTATTATAAGACGACTTTTTTATAGTATTTCAGATATTCCATTTTTACAACACAGTTACTTTTAACTTAAAATGTAAGTAATAGTATGTTTCATAAAAACAAAACAATAATTACAAAATCTATTATTTCATTACATCTTCAAGGCTTCGGTAACACGTAACAACTAACTATTAAGATACATGTAACACATAAGGATGTATTGGATAAATCGTATTCATTATTTACATACGTAGTAGTGGCCAAGGTCTTATAAAAACATTGATGTTCTCATGATAATTATCATATACTCGTACAAAGCGAAGAGCGCTTAAAATGAAGTTTTTCGCTTTTATCATGTTCGTGGTTTTTGTGAATCTGGCGTATTCTTTGGGTAAGTCAGTGGAAATTGGTTTTTGTAGAGTATATAACAATTACTCAATGTCTAGCTGGGTATCTTAACCATACGTAAGTATCTCTAACCTATAAAAATGTACAATAAGGTACTTACAATAAAAACATTTTGATTTGATTTGGTTTCAGCTATAAAGTCTAGAATTAAGTTTTTTATTCCAAAAGCGAAATTCCGTTAACCTAACCGTTAAGTAAAGTATTAGGAAAAGTGATAATATCAACCTAACTATATTGACCACTAGCACGGTTCAAACCTTCCATACAAAGTGAGCCGAAAAACCACTAACTTCCTTTGGAAAGTCGAAAAATATACGTAGTTAGTTTTTACCCTATACGAGTAGGTATAAGTATTATAAACTTATTATTCATTTTCCGGTATGCAATCAGTTTGCAAGAGTAATTCATGCACTACATTACCTACACATACTTAGGTTTTGTATTACCTACACTTTGTTTCATATATTTTTAAGTAGTATCTACTCTGTTACCTACCTACTTACTTAGCGAGAATAACGCTCGCTGCTTGAATGTCGTCATCATTGCCTTGTTATCCCACTACTGGGAATTACTCTTATACCCATGGATGAACGAAAATTTAGTCTGCCTCCTCAGGGGCGTTCGTTCCTTTATGCTTATGCCACTTGTATCAGAATAGTTAATAACCGTTATCGTTTATTATTTATAAATTATCTGTTGGTCTCTAAATTGTCGTAGTATGTTCCCTAAGTTAACTGATCCCCCAAGCTGACATATCAGTATCAAAAGGGGATCAGATAACCTAGGGCACCGACTGTACGACATAATTAAATAGGTACCAAAGTACTACTACGACCGGGACAATAAAAACCCTCGCCATTTTGCGGTATTAAATGGTACTATTTATTTCTTAGCGACCTCCTTATCATAGATTATAAAACTATCAATGGCGCCCTAATGACAGTTTTTATATACAATGTATACATTATATAAGGATTACTTTTGGCTGGCAGCGACTGGATGAGAAGAGTTGAAGATCGGGCTCAGTGGCGCGCCCTGTGAGAGCCCTATGTCCAGCAGTGGACTAGAGTAGGCTGCTGATGATGATGATACATTACTATTCCTTGTTTATTCATTTTGTTGAGGTCAACATAATGATATAGCGGCTGTTAAACTACTGTATCTCAATCTACATCAGAGCAACGTCCATCATGATTATTTATAAAATCATATTGTGAACTAAATACTTACGACACTTGTAATTAATAAAATTTCGTTACTTCCAGCTGAATGCCCCCCCGGGGAATACAATCCGGGTCCCAACTGCGGCCTGGAGCCCTCGTGTCAGACACGCAGCTCCCACTTCATGCCGAGGCACAACTGCGACTGCATGTGCAGGCCTGGCACCCTGAGGCACTTCGATACTAACACCTGCGTTGTTGATTGTCCCAATTAGGTACTGGCTTCGAACAAAAACAGTCAATTGAATCCTTCTTGAATCCTCTCCGAAGTCCTTATCCATTTGTTCTTGTTAAAATATCAAATGTTGTTATAAATTGTTAAAATACTCAATTCACGGTTCAGTTTTTAATATACCTACTCAGAGTTGTTTTAAATCTGCCAGAGAATTTATATAATGAGGGTGTTAGTCTATTTTCTAGATCTAAATACTTTAGTATAAAAATGATAACTGTTTTCGGAAAAAAATACTCAATTAAAAGTTTCTAATGCGTCAAAGTTATTTTAATATCAATAATTTGCTATAGAAATTTGTAGGTACTAGGTATGAAGCGTCTATTTTCTAATCTATCTAGTGAACTGATCCAACCGGTTAGTTTTAAGAGTTAATCTCGGGTTTCTCGGTTTTATCTACAGGTTTATACAAAAACAACTTCTTTACTTAAATACGTTTTAGAACCCCTCATCCCTTTCAATTTGTGTAAAACTGAATCCTAAATGTAGGTAGGGTAGGACCTATAGATGTTATGAAATAAAAACGCAACCTTGTACAATGTAATTGGCCAATTAAAGTGTCGTTTAGTTTTATCTAGATTTAAAATTAATCGACTTTTTAAAGAGTTCAGAGAAATCATTCAGTACCAGTAAACTAATGAGGTAGACTCTACTATAACGGCCGTCTTTGGGTACATTTTTGCGATATCTTGTTCTTAGTACATTTTGTATGATACCACAAGCGACCAGTGTCACCAACTTTGCTTTTTAAAAATGTGTTAAGCTTACTTTACTTCTTAGCTTTGTATTTTACATACATAAAATATGTAATTTGTTTGTAGTCGTACCTAATAAAATATCTATGTAATAATTTAGTTGTAAACACAGAAATCATTACCTACGATTTTCGTGTTTACATATCTATCGAGAGGATGATCAAATTGTCCGGGAAGCACAATAAGTTTCTGGAAGACGTACAAGTGCATTGGTTGGCGAGCTAATTTTTAATTTTTAACATCTGTGGATGGAGTGGAGGAAATATGAACGCCAAACTTTCTGAGTTGACAATAGGGTGGAAGATCTTTGGAGTTCACAAATAATACGCAGACATTTAAAACAAAATGACCATTGTAATGATATATTATAAATTAACTAGGTGATTAATACTAAATTAAGAACTATTTGGTATCCTCAAGTTTCCTTCTAAGTTGAGCCCACGGATCTTGGAGCATTGATGGGTGCAGGTAAGCGTCGATGTTGCCCTTTTCATTGCCATAGCTACTGTTGCTGTCACTCTAAAAGTGAAAAAAATATCTTAGGTTGTCAAATATCTTCATTTCAGCATTAATTTGTTTCAACCAAAGATCTTGAAATGCATATGCTAGAGAAGTTTTTTAAAGAAACTGCATCTGCGAGTTGGCACTAGCACTGTGAACATCACCCCATTTGTCCCCCATACATTCTGTCGGCCATTTATACACTATGGCTGTACATTCTACGATGTTACGGCTGGCACATTCGATAGGACATAACCTGAATGTGTATGCGTGTTTTTCTGTAATATTGGCACAAGGACAAGGTCCCGTTAAAAAGTGATGTTCAAGTACCGACTTCTAAAGTTGACAGCACATTGTAGAATGTACAGCCAATAAGTTGTGACGTATTTGGCCAGGAAGTATTTGATGGACGAAAGAGGTGAAATGTAGACAAGTGGACAAAGAAGGAGGACATTGTCACAAAGTGGTCCTCTTATGTGACTAAATGCGGAACCAGGAGTCCCAACTTCACCTAACCAATTTAGTCGGCTATTGAAATGTCAAAAGTATGAATAGGTCTACTCTAAATCTTCGTCTACTTCTTTGGTACAATTTTTGCAATGGTAGAGACATCTGTGTAGGTTTTAACCTTTCTAGCATTGTGATATAGACAGACACACCAGCATTATGCTGCCTATGTTCATAATAATTAATTAATCAAATAATAATACCCCATGCAGCCATAAATGCATGTTATTTACATACCCCATAACTACTGTTCCAATGAGAGTTATTGCTCCAACTGTTGTTCCTCTGGGAATTATTTCCCCAACTATTGTTTCGATGGGAGTTATTTCCCCATCTGTTGTTGCCCCTTCTGGGACCATTCTGATTTCTGTTTTGATAATTTGAATTTTTACTTTGGTTGTTGCTCCCTAGCCATTTACCACCAACTGGTGTACTTTGATTCAGTGGTATGAAGTCATCAGACATGGTTGTAGTTTCGGGATCAACTTTTATGACCTGCTAAAGCTAAAAATCACTTTTTTACATAAAATCAGCAGTGCAAAACGAGTTGAAAATTAATGCTCCTTGACTTGGCGTCGCTTTTGTCTGAGTTTTCTGGTTGGTTAGGTACTCTAGTATGATTTTTCTTGTTTTTGACACCAGTTACGCCGTTATGCTATTTATTATTTATTTATTACAGAGATATTAACAACACAAACAAACCAAAGAGTAGTGAGGTGGTAGTGAGTGAATGAGTGAACTGTGATTGAATGTAAGAAAGAAATAGAACGAAATTTGAATGAAAATAATAGATATGTACCTACTGGTTTTCGACATAAAAGTGAGCAAGATATAAGCGAATATCGAGCGAGTTCGAAACAATTAGATATACAAAAAAAACAAGGCGAGCTAGCTGTGCTCTAGCTCGCTTTCTTTTTTTTGTAGTGTGTAAGTGACTCTTCATTTTCGACATATTCCTCTTTTGTCAGTTTTTTTGTACTCATTAACACAAAATACAACACAATAAAATAAACCGAATGAATGATAATGACGTCGATTGATGGATTGATAGAAAGAATGAAATTCTTATAGTACCTCATTTGACAACTTAATTTTCATAGATAATATAGAGTGGGACACTGGATAGTTTGATCACCCTTCTTTAAATCTAGCGCCATCTGTTATCTTGCCCCTATTTTATTGTAAATGCTAACATAACATTTAACAATTTTTTGAATTAGTTTAATTATATAGGTGGAAATGATAAGTATGTCTAGTCCATTATTTCGTTACTTTAAAAAATATTACAAAACTTTAAACTGATATAGAATCTGCGTCATTTAATGTAGAAAAGGACATAAAAGACATTAAAACATTTGTACACTGTGTTCAGAATTTGTACTTTGCGGCTTCCATACATTTACTACGATTTATCGACTACTTAGAACTCTTAGATGTGAAGATAGTATAATAAAAAGAAAGGGAATGCAAAAAATTGTTCTTTATTCTTTATTGTACACAGAAATTTTTGTATAACATTTGGACGGATTTTTCTCAACATGTACATAACGTTTTTATCGTATATATGACTTTTATGAGGTTTTAAAGATAATTTGGCGTAATTTTGATTTCAAACTATATTTTTAGACAGAAATAAAATTTATTTAATATATTTTGCATATAAATTATAGATATTGCTGAAAGATTTAGTACCTATAACAATTATTCCTTTCCAATGGAATGGAACTAAATATACATAACATAGCTTTTAAGTTAAAATTTTGAAAAGCCGTATTTATAAAACAGGTACAAACTGTCAGATGGCGCTAGTATCTCAACACGAGATTAGATGGCTCTCCTTTTCATAAATTAGGTGGCTTTGCTTGTCTTGTCAAATTGTCAATCAATCAATTCTGAAGTTTTTTGATCATGGTTTATTATTTTTAATGCCTACGTAAATAAAAAAATATTTACGATGATTCAGTGATTCTCAATACAAGTTTGCTCTAAATCGGCATCTTCGCGCGGCCAGAAGATGTGGATTCCTTTGAAATCTACAAAATTGGCCGTCGGTAAGTTGAGTTTTCATTCAATCAGCATCGATATAGACATCCTGTCCGAGAGGAGCGGAAGCGTAATTGCTTGTTGTGAATTTTAAGTAGGTAGCTACTTTGCTCACCCCTCCGCCCCGCGACGATGCCTCGGTGAAATTGACCCTTGAACTGTACCTTATACCCTGGTCTTATACATCACTACCTATTGACAGGCATGAAACATACCTTAGACTCCTGAATCTGCCTGCATCCTGTAGGGCAGCGGTTCCTAAACTTTTTAGGCTGCGGAACACTCAACAAATTCCTTTTATTTTATAGAACCCCATTTTTTTGGCTACTTCAGGTCAGGGTATTTACTCCTAATACCAACCCAAAACTCGTTCAGTGACAGACTCAAATGTGTGTTTTAATGCGAATGAACTCTGAAGATATATGAGTGATTCGTATTCAGCTAAAACATAACAGTATGTATAAACGTAACGTAACAGCTAAAATAATTCCACTATTCAAGGAAAATGTAACTGTTTCGATGAACCCTAGTGACGGAACCCACATTAGAAATCGCTGCTGTAGGGTATACTTACTCCCAAGTTTCCTGCAGATATAAATCAAAAGTCGATGATTTTAAAATAGAGGTTTTGATTTCATATTACAAATTAAATAACATATACCTACATATAGCCATATAGTATATTTTGTTTCAGCCGTATTTAACTGGAAGGGAGATGTTCGTTCTGGTCTGCCACTGGAAATTGGCGAGACTGTCCAAGTATTGGAAGAAAATGGAGGTGATTACTGAATTCCCTACCACACTGTTTCCTTAACTGTCCAGAAACATTTCTTTGTACTGCTTTGATTTTATGGAAATTTAGCAAATTCAAATTGAATATTTAAAAAAAGAATGGAGAAAAAGGACCGCTCACTCCCTCCAAGTGTGAATAGCTGGTTCTTCTTCTCCTCATTATTTCATAAAATATTTAATGGAGTTCCACAAATTGAAACTTTTACCTACTAATCATTTAGATTATCTAAATACAAATGATAAAATTTCAGGCTGGTACCGTGGGTTCAGTAGCAAGAATAGATCAGCATGGGGAATATTCCCTGCCAGTGTGGTGTCGATTCGGCCCTGCACTGTCAAGGGATCCGGGGCCACTGCCATAGCTGAGTTGAAAGATGACCCGCTAGTCCGTGAGATTGCCAGTGTCCTCAGAGAATGGGCACGGTTGTGGAAAAAGCTCTATGTGGTATGTACTTTATGGTGCTTAAAATATTGAAGTAATTAAACTATTTTATTAAAATATTGTAGTAATTAAATAATCGAATAACCTAGTACTTTGGGATTTGAAACTGAAGCTTTGAATCCTTCAAATACTCTGATTTTCCAGGATTTGACGTTGTAAAATAGTATACTCGTACATTTTTTGTCTCTTTACTGAGGCAATCTATTTGTTTATTGAAGTAGTAAGGTGACATCCGGTGTTTTTCTTTTTAACCTTCACAGCATAGTATCTGATATAACCCCCCGCCCCCTCCTGAGCTAGTTTGGTTCGTCATCTAATTCTCTTCTTATTAGTTCTTATTCGTGGAGATAATTAAATAAATATAAGTTTTAGTAAACGATCTATCATAATTCTTATGTATAACTGCAGAATATTTTGGTTTCATATTTTGTCTTGCCTTCAATGAACAAACATGTTTGAATCAGTATAGTAAAAAAAATATTGGGGCAATCTAAGAAAAGTTTGATATCTTATCAGAGTAATTACTTTAGTGTAATTTTTCTTTTTCCTACTGACATTTTTACTACAATCTTATTTGGAATTTGGATGAATTTGGTGTGTATCTTAACTTGTTACTAAAGGCTGGCTGGAGACAACACCTTTATATGTGTAATATTCTATTTTGGTGTCTTTAGTTAATTAGCATTTTAAATTTTCTATATCTCCATGTTTTCATACGTATGAAACAAAGAGACTAAGTTAGCTAAACTTGTTGTATGATGTATGACTCATAGTTTGAACAAGTATTTTGTTCAACAGCAACTCTAAACTATTTATTGCTGAGATTAGGTTGATAATAATTATCTAGCTAGAGGTTATTATGTAGTAAGGAGCGTAAAAGATAAATGTAATATATACTATGGTTTCCTGTTAGACAGTATTTATCTCTTGCAAAAGGAAATGGATTGCATATTATTCTATTCATTCATTCTTATTTCCGCAAATCGTAAATAATGCCTTACCAGTGTGTCATAATAATGACTTGTATGATGTTCATTCTAAACCTTACCCTATGGGGAAAATTGTTGAAATTTAAATTGAAAATGCTTATTTAGTACTGTAAACACCAGAATATAGCAAGTACACAATACAGAAGTATACAAAGATTAATACATGCAGCACAAAACGTCCAGTGTGGTACAGTGCCATAAATGGTACACCAGCTCAGCATAATGCTGAGGCAAGCCACAGCGCTGATTTTCAGCTGGCCCCTCAGTGACTGCACGGACGAAGAAAGCAACAGTGTGTGCATGTTGTGATGTATGAATGTGTTTGTTTGTATGAATGAGGATATTGAGTGTGTATGCGAGGTACTGAGTGTGTGGGATGGTGATGGCATGGGGCGTGTGACAGCGTGTGTATTTACATGGTATTATTGTCATCTTGCTTAATTTTCCTGTTATTTATTTAGACTATGATCGTAAATTATGTGTCCCCAGGATAGAAATAAAGAAGCTAGGAGGTGACTTATGTGACACTACTCGTATATTAAAATGCTAAATATGATAGTAGCATGATTAAATTTTAATTTGTATTAATTTTATTTTATTATTTTCAGGAGCGAGAGACATACAGGTTCAGTACGGTCGCGAAGGTGATGAGGGAGCTACTGAGCGGTCGACGGGCCTTGCTGGCAGGGACCCTGACGCAGGACCAGACCAGAGCCTTGAGGCTCAAGCTGGTAGCCAAGCTCGACTGGGGGAATCGGTGAGTAGCTTTCACTTATCATTATCACAAGTACTGTGGAAGACACATCGAGCTGTCTCTATGGAACCCTGTTGCAATATTTTTTTATTATGATTCCTAAATATTCGTGTCGAATAAATTAAAGTGATAAAATACTAAAAGCCTGATGTGTGTTCACTGTACAGTGCCACAACATTATCTGTGAGGCGGCAGAATTTGGAACTAAGTTAACCACTTCTTTAACTCCATATGTCTGTCTTCTATAATGAGAAAATGCATCGTCTGTGGCGTTATCACCAGTTCACAAATAACGTGTTCGTGGTGTAAATATAATATCATTTAGACCAGGTCTGTTATCTCAAGTTTTTCATCTGCCTGGATCACCAATCATCATAATCGGTAAGTTTATTTTTGGATAGCATACTTTATTTAATTCCAAACCTGAGATATATATTTGCTGCATAGATATTACTTTGGCCTATTGATTGACAGAACCATTCAGTTGGTTGATGTCTGAAATGGAAAATTGATCTTAGCTAGTTTTTACTTACGATGATTCAAAATTTCAGAAAACATGTTTTATTATTATTATATATTTATAGACAGGTAGCATATATGCTGATGCGTCTATGTCATAGTGGAAATTTGGAAACTTATAAGTTCTTAGTTTAATTTTATAGATTTCACGGACGCAGTTTTTACAGTCAGTCATTGTTATCTTATTTTGTGACAGCCAGGGATAACCCCCGCGGCACTTCGACCCTTAGGGATCTTTTGTTCTCACCCCTTACCTTAGTCTCCTTCCTGTTCCTTAAAGAAGCTTTGCATCAAGGACGCTATACAGCTTACAGGAAGGAGCCTATAGTCCTCTGGTTTCGGGTAGGCTACCCCCAGAAGGTCATTGTTATTTAGTATCTATTTTATTATTTATTTAAGTCAGACATAGTCCATACAATATATAGGTTAGTATATTATATTACTTAAAGCTATGTTAGTAAAAAATAATAATATAGAAATATTACCAAGCCCATGGTAATATTTCTATATACCATGGGCTTGGTAATATTGTACATGGGACGACTACTTCGCATTGACATGCAGGTATATCTAGTGCCTCAGGATCGGAGAGTCAGGGGACTCGGCAAACGTCAACAGGATGCTGCTGGGACTGCTATTTACTCGGTGCATCAGGGAAGCAACCCTTTTTCATAAAATTGCGTGAAAGCCATCCACGCGGGCTTCTGCAAACATCCCCAATGCACTACAGTATTTCGGCAGCCCCTTTAGCATCCTGAAGGCGTTATTATATTGGAGCATCCTGAAGGCGTTATTTATCTTTATATATTTATAGACAGGCAGCATATATGCTGATGTGTCTATGTCATAGTGTTGGAAAGTTATAAGTTCTTAGTTTCATTTTATAGATTTCACAGTTCGCAGTTTTTACACAATCAGTCATTGTTATTTAGTATCTATTTACCTTAAAAGATGAAATAAAACAATTAGGTTTATCTTAATTTGTTTAATTCCAAGACAAAATAACCAAAATTACACAGAAATGTGAATTATTGTCACAATAGCAGTCTTCCTAATTGTACCACATACATTGTAGGAATGATAATAAATGTCAATAATAAAATATGTCTTAAATCTAGTGATTATTAAAATAGTCAGTGTCACAGGTACACCGGTTGTTCTGAATAGTATACTGTGCTTTTAAATTATGCTACCGTTATTTATAACTGATATAAACATTTTCGAGATTCCAAGAAGTACTGTTAGTTGACATAAGATCTATTTCTTATCCTTATGAATATGGCTAAAATGACTGAAAAAATCTTATTCTACAATTACAGTATCTTATAACAAGATAGTGGAAAAGTTGGTCCTTTACTTGGAATAGGCACTCGTTTCTATTTTCTTTTACATAGTATAATAATAGTTTTCTAGGAAGACAGAAAATGCAAATCTGGTGTTAATTTTCGCGAACCAGTGTTTAACGAGAGCTTGCTACAATGGCACAACGTTTCGAGTAAATTACTTGAGTATAAAAATATTTTCTACAAACACCTTATAATTTGCACCGAAGTCTTAACGCTAATTTGAAATAATACAATAATAAAATATATCTATTCAAAAGGAAGCAGTTTGTACTAATGCTACTGCATCTGAAGTTTTTATATTTGAAGTTAATGTTACTTATTAAAATTTAATTTCATTTTCCGTGATATCCTGCTACATTAACATTAACTAATAATTTGACAACACATACACAATAATAGAATTCCTTCGATATTTTGAGTGGGTGATATCTGATATGTCTTTTATCGTTTTATTGAGATAAAAATATTAATTAGTAATTATTATTTATTATTACATTCTGTAATAATGGATTATTATGATTAAAAACTGTAAATCCCAATTATCTTCCATATTACATTTTACCCTGCATATGAATAGTTCGAACTCACGCAACCCATTTAATTTCAACATGTCTTTTTTTGTATCTTATATCTAGCTGATATTTCAGCTGTATTTCATTCATAAATGATCCAAAAAGATACCTACATCCTACGTACAAAGACGGCAGTCTTCACAAAATCATGACAACAACAATAAATTCAATTATTCAATACATTTTAAATTACTATTTATTCTATTTAATTCAATTCCGATTTACTATTTTATTCACAAACCTTTCAGCTAATCATGCATCAAAATACAATTTTTACACTAATTTTATTGAGACCTAAATTTAAAGCTTGCGCTGAGAACGGCAAAGTGTGGCTGGTACCTTAACATTATAAAGTTAACATTTTGTCTATGATAAAAGAAGGAATGTCATGAAAAGTCGCATAGTAAAATCAGCGCTCATAGTATTGTCACTCAGGAGTAACCGCTGTAATGAGCATAGATTTAAAGAAGTCACGTTTCTTTCATAATGAGTAAAATTGGTCGTAATAAAACCGTGTCTTAACAAATTATAAAAGAAACAGAGCAATACACTTAATATTAGGTAATTTTGAAAATAATCAGGAACTAAAATACAATATCTCGAATACATTATTTGAGAAATCTGATTAATACTAATCGTAATTATTTAGAAGATCACATAAGATTTCTCAAAAGATATAAACGAGACACACGTGGAATTCACCCAAAAATCTGTTGTACATTACATTACGTAGGTATATAGTGGACGTGTATTGCTCTGTTCGGGTTCGTTTCGTTTACGTCTCAGTCTCTTTGGAGAACTTGTCGATGTCCGGGTAGATGGGCGCCATCTCGAGAGTGGAAGGCGCCGACGGTGCGTTGGAGCCGAGGTGTAGCCGCCGAGACAGCTCGTCCAAGACTTCGCCGAACACACGCAACGACATGTTCTGGCCTAGCAGGTGAAGGAGTAGGAAATCACCCACCTGAAACAATCGTGAAGCCAATACGTTGGAATTAATCACCTTTTATATCTGATACATTCAGAGAATGGATTCAGTGTGAACCAATCTCAAACCGAGTAATTTGCTGGTGGTAGAACCTGGTTGGCGAACACTCTTCTATGTAAAGTCGCTGTCAAATATCTTCGCTACGGCCTTGATGTGTTTCACCAGTGTTTATAGAAGAGCCAGTACTTATTAAGCCCGTGTGCTCCATCTTCAGCTTCAGCGTCACTTACTACCAGGTGAGATTGAGGTCAAAAGCGGGTTTAGTCGTAAATAGTAATAAAATATCTTCATTTCTGGTCATGTGGATTCTTCTTCAAGACAAAATCTTTGAAGTAAAACTGACAATCCAAACACACATTGGTCTACCACAAGTGCTAACCTGAGTCTTCCTAACAAGAGCCTCGACTCCGTTGGGAGTGCCGAAGCGGAACCGTCTCTTAAGGATAGTTTCCCGGGTGCTCGGCAGAAGTATCACGGCTGCGGAGTACACCAACGCCAACCCCGACACCACCGACAGGATTATGAACCTGAAAATGTTACAAGAGTTGTTCAGTGATTTGAGTTGACTTGTCAACTGAAAGCTCCGTCATCTTTCACCATAGACTGTCTAAAATACATCGCTTAAAATGTATTTGAAAGGACAACACATGCTATCTCTTTCTACGACATAGCAGAGCACTTTATAGAGATGACAGGAGACTTAAGGACGTTTCTCGCAACTCACGGTCAAACTTTAGCAATATATTATTAATATAAATTTCAGAAATACAGAAGAGTGTAACGAGAGTCATGGAAGTAAAAGAAGCGAAAGTTTTAACAGGCAATTAACAGTTTAGGTTAGGTACAATTTCAAACAGTTCAAACTCAAGAATGGCTTACCAAAACCACAGGAAGATGAAAATCTTCTCGTTAAGGATGTTCAAGGCAAGAACGCATAGCGCGTCATGTTTCTGGATCGACCCAGAAGCACCAAACTTGTGGAATGTACACTTTGTCACTCTGGGGAATACCTCGATCTGTCAACAAATACATATACGGTTAGAGTTTCTAAGATAGCTGCATGATTTTAGTTGGAACTTGGAACACATAAAAGCCATGTCTTAATAATCTGATTTGATTTTGTTCTTGTTTTAATAGACTTTCTTAAATAAATGCAATAGCGCAGTTGGTTAGTTAGATCATTGCCATGGATCGCCACGACCGCAGTTTCTAATCCTGCTCGTGAAATTTTTGTTCAACCTTTTTCTATTTGATTTTGTTCTGTCGATATTGTCAGTTTATTTGTAGATGTGCGATAATACAACATACCATAGGATCCGTTCTTTGTTCTTGGTTCATATTGGAGAACTTGACCACATCAGTGCCATAAGTCAAGAAGGCACCACCGAGGAATGTGTCCAGGAAAAATATGTTGCCGAGCTGAAAAACAAAATTTATATTGCTTAGATTTTCTTGTAGATGTAATAGACATTATGGTTTAGTATAGGAAGGTATAAATGTGTTTTACTTACGACATTGGCAAAATTTAAAAGCTCGCAGAAGAAGTAGCCAAAGGAATAAGTGTTGTGCATGTGTAGAGTATCCAGCAGATATTGAACGAGTCGGTTCTGAAATTTAAAAACATAGGTTTAGGTATCGTTTTGAGAATATTTATTTACAATATTGCGTTCCGTTCTCACTGCCAAACTCACATAAGACAGCGTGATAATTATGTAGGACGTATGTAGTACATTCAATATGCCTGATTAGGTATAGATCTTTTAACGAATATGACCCACTTTATTCATCTTATTATTCACATTAGACGCATCTATCAAGCTTCATTAGTGCTAAACATTATCTCAATTGGATCATTTGATGCGTCGTGTGCTCAAGTTTAGCAGAGGTCATTAAATCGATCGATTCCTTCTAATAGTTCATTCATAGGTCATGGGAGGGATAGGTGTGTACTGAAATACTCGAATAAACTAATACAGGAATAACATGTATATAAACTAATACAGGATAACATATAAACTAATACAGGAATAACATATATATAAACTAACACAGGAATAACATATATATATAAACTAATACAGGATAACATATAAACTAATACAGGAATAACATATAAACTAATACAGGAATAACGTATATACCCTTTAGTACTATGTAGCATTAACTTATTTGACACATTCATACAAACACTTATTACGACAGGATTCCACAGAAAGCTACACAAATTCTTACCTGACGATTGCTTTTATCATCAGCGATGCATGCCACAGTTCCGCGCATACCATCTGAGATCATGCGGACTTTGCCCTCCTCCCAGTTTTTCCATACCCAGTGAGGCATGTAAAACAGAAGACCCTGAAAAAATGTTACATTGTTTTTAAATACTAAGGTGAGCTGCCACGTTCGGCGCGGTCAAAACCAGGATGGGTGACCGGTAATGGCATTTTAGTTTCGTCTGAGCTACCTCGGAGAGCACGTTAAACTGTCGGTCAACATTTGCGAGTTACTAACTAAACGATAAGTAGAAGAATATTTAAATACTTAGTAGTAAATTCTGAAAATTGATGTACGTACAATACAGCGACATCATGACCTTACAAACAATGGGTCTTGATCATATGATCGTATTATGTAATGCTATCTGTGTTTCCTCATTTGTATAGTGTGTGGGTTCCGAGACACCGGCAATTTACCCAATAATTTACCCGGCATTTCTATGTCAATGTTTCCATTTCTTTCACTGTGTAGGATGTTAAGGTCAAGGCTGCTGTCTTTTCTCAAACATCGAGAATCGCTGGTATGAAAGCAAATGGCATCTGGCAAAAATATTCTACAATCATCATCATCTCATCACCATTTTCCATCACCACTGTTAAACAAAGATCTTCCTAGTTAGATTCTTCTTCTAGTTGTATTCCTTGCCAACGAGGGTCGCGATCATTCTTTGGAATTAACCACATACGACTTCCAGGATATCAGTTCCTTGTATCGAACCAGGATCTCCCACATCCGGCGTTTTAGTTACCACGCCACCGATGTTCCAGTTCGATTTATTGGACCACTACTGGGCACTACTATACTACTCCAAAATTAAATTAGAAATACTGCACGACTCACTCATGCATGACATTGCATGTTTTCAAACCCGGATCTCCTGCATGGGAATCCGGCTTCCTAACCACCATGCCACAGGCGCTCTTATCTTACCTACATTTATCGACTGCTCTAACGATGAAGGAAAAAATCGTGAGGAAACCTGTACACTAAGATAACCTGTGAAATGGCCATTGCCTTCCGCAATGACAAACCACTCCAATCTGACAAGAGGGTCGTTCTATGTGGTTAATTCCATTCACGACACTCAACAATGAGGAGAAGGACTTAGAAGAATATCGGGAGCTCAAAACAACCCTAAATCTAAATAAGGATCCTGTGTAGTGTTGACTTAGAAGCATGACTCACCTGGAAAAACAGCATGAATGGCACCCACTGGTAGTAGGCATGGATCCTCTTTTCCTCGCCGTAGTCGTTGCCCAGGCCAGGGTGCGTGATGCCCTTGAGATGGGAGTTGGAGTTGGGCAGCGTGAAGG
The DNA here is from genome assembly GCA_947369225.1 of Hofmannophila pseudospretella. NCBI lineage: Eukaryota > Metazoa > Arthropoda > Insecta > Lepidoptera > Oecophoridae > Hofmannophila > Hofmannophila pseudospretella. The sequence continues at coordinate 10,901,727 of OX376317.1, read as the reverse complement.
TGTAAGTGATCCAGCAGTAGGTGTTCAACACGTGGGTCGGGACCGCGCCGTCGTTGATGCACGCGATAGGCTCGCCTGGAATGAGGAAATAGGGCTCTTAGTGACGAGTTTTAGTGGCATATTTCATCTGAGCTCCTCCGTGCCTCGGAAATCACGTTAAGCAGTCGGTCCCGGTTGTTGTCGTTCGACAGCAGTCGTTAAGCCATGTCAGAGGCCTACGGGCGGCCTGAACAACTCTTGACAAATAGGTTGGCCACTAACCATACGCTAAGCAAGCAAGTGACAAGTTTTACGAACGAATGTCATAGGGAAATAAGGTAGACGCAGTCTGATATTTGTCAAATACCTACTTACCTAATTACAAAATTAACCTCGGATTAGTGTTAAACCAAGTGTTAAGCGGTAGCGGTTGGTGCAAGTGTAGATACATATTTATACACCAACAATGTACCTATCCCCCAAATAAATATAAATACTCGCGTTACTATAATAGCTACTTATTTAATGTTTTTCATTATTTTATTTGTGAAGATATCTATCTTTATTTTGGTAAAAAGTGGACTGTTTTTATCGCGGTAGTGGTGAACCTTAAAAAAAATCATTATTCAAAAATGTATGATTCTCCTATGCTTTTTGTTAAACAGACAAAAGTGAAGCACATTATCTCCTTTGACTAGAGTTTCACAACTGTACGGAAATAGATTTGTTGTAGAACAGGTTAAAAGATCCATGGGCGTAATTCACCATTAAAACAAACTAACGCTTATTGACAGAGCGTCGTGGGAAAATATTGCCATTGGCAATGAAAATCTAAAGTCTATTCACAGGTTACCAAATAAACCCTACTTTAACATTGTTAATGTAAGATTTTAGGTATGTACCTTACTTTGCAATCACTGATGATCAAACTTATCTATCAGAAAATAATCCATCTGGAGTAATGAATAGTGCCATCATATTATAGTAGTGTCAGATGGAATTGAAGTTTTTGTTTAGTTCTAAATAATATGATCACATTCTTACACATAATCATAATGAGTATTTTACTACATTCTGATAGTAAAGCGTTTGAAACACAATTAAAACCATAGTACATTACTGCAGAGGTCACGAAACTAGCCATTATTGGCCGCGGATCATATTGAAAGGTCGAGCCGTAGGCGAGGCCCTTTAACGATCCAAGGCCAAAAATGGCTATTTCGGCCGATGCTTGTATAGTGACTTTCTCAAATAATGCGAGGAAATCGAAAAACAAAATCACATTCCAAATACTGCTTCCAAGCCTAAGCATAAAAGGAAAGAAGTGCCGTTATACAGTAGGAGCTGGAGCTGCTCGCGCTTGTGGCGCACGTGTCGGGGCAGCGCGGGGTGGGGGCGCGACCGGTGCACGGAATCGAATAAAATCTCTTTAGTCCGCGCTGCGTTTTGATGTTACAAATTCGAATTTTAAAAAGTAAAAAACAAAAGGCGAGAGAATCCTGGCCTTAGCCCGGTAAGGTAAAAGTATTTGGCTTCGAGAGAAGCCAAATGGCTCAAAATTGTGATCTGTATCGTGATGGGCTAGTGGACGTGAGAATTTTAGAAGTTCCAATAATGCGGTTAGGTAGCAACTGGGCCATATTTAACTTTGTTGGCATCTGTCCTCGACATTGCATCTCCGTGAGCGGCGGATGACGGCAATACCGCCTCTAATGGCGTTGCAGCTGCCCCTACCTGCCGCAATTGTGTCGGCCGTGACTCAAATCACCTTGCCCGTTGTGAGGGCCCAGTCACAGTCCTATTTATTTATTGCACCCACTTTACGAGTAGGTACCTACCTATATCTGTTGATCATTGGTTGTAAACAGACGGTTGCTAGGCTAGCTCCGGGGTTTAGAATTTATAAAGTTAAACTATGTTTACGTAAATTGATGCATTAATGATGATAAAAGCTGTAAATTTTTATTAAAAAATCTGTCTTCAGAGTTAACAGCACTAGTTTTCTCCTTAGTCGTATTCCTCATTAATTAGGGACGTGATCATTCTATGGAAATAACCACCTAGAACGACTTTCTTGGCGACTTAAAGGGTGGTTTGCCATTGCCTTTCCCATTTCACACACTGGTTATCTAAGTGTGCAGGTTTCCTCACGATGTTTTCCTTCACCGTTAGAGTAGTTGGTAAATGTACTTTCGAAAATACTGAAAAACTTATTGGTACACTAAACAGTGAACAGTACCTACTTATTGTAGTTGTGCTTTATTTGGGACCTCTACTTATTACTTGAGATTACATAACTAGTTTCTGAGAGATATAAACCGTGTAATATTGTCAATATAGAATAACAAAGTGCAGGTTTTAGTCGTAATATTAAGCAGTTTCTGCTCGATTATCCTCATTAAGGGACTTTACAGCACACTATTTATTAGAAAACAAATTCCTCTAACTCATTCAATTATGTATTACCTTATGTGAGTAAGCAAGCTTAGGTATGTGAATAATTACGTTGAAAAATAAGTAAGTATACAACATTATCCTAGGTAGGTACTTACTACATTTCATTCATAATAAGGATGAAAAAAATGCGTAGGCATTAATGAATAGTGTATGTACATATAAGAATTATTACAAGGAAAAAATCATTCACGTTCACAATACGATCCTCAGAGAAATCATGTGTATAGCATTGTGTAGTGCCGGCCATAAAGAATAGCACCACCCCAACTCTTCCCGTGGGTGTCGTACGAGGCGACTAAACGACTTGGTGGACACTATTCTACACCTAGTAGATGGCGATAGGCTCGCCACCTATCACGTTTGTCCACCAAATCTTACGGCGAAAAATGGAAACAGGTGGTTTCTCTGTCTACCCCCTCGGAGATTATGGACACAAAATATCTATTTACGTGAGTTTTGAGTTTATGTAATCATGTGTCAAACAGTTTCTAGAGTCTGGTACCCCATTTTTGTAAAGGAAAATTAAAATCGACAGTAGGCAACTTTAATTAATGTAGTAACTCTTCGCAGAGATTGACAAATTACATTTCTTTTTTCCTATGTTTTTTGTTACCATACGTAGATTTTACCACACAGGCTGTGAAATCGGCTTGATGGAATCTACAATCGAACCAGATAAAATTGGCCAATGCCGTTTACCATAGAACTGTAGTCAAGTTTCTGTGACGGTGTTTCGAGGTGACGAAAGCAACCTGTGATAAATGGATATGGGTGCGTATTGACAAGAATCATCCTTTTGGAAACTACATGATAACGATAGTCACTTAGTCATTTTACTAACTTTTTTCGTGAATATTCTAGATTACTTTTTATCAGGCAATGAATCTTATCTTATCTTATGATGGGGCCGGGAATAACCCAGCGGCACTTCGACCCTTGCGGATCTTTTATACCTACCCCATTTTACACACTGTTCATCTCAGTGTGCAGGTTTCCTCACGATGTTTTCCTTCACAGTTAGAGCAGTCGGTAAATGTAAGTAATGTAATGTGGTATGTGTTTTCGAAAATTACGAAAAAGTCATTGGTACAATGGCACTGCACGGTTTCGAACCCGGACCTCACGCACGGGAGTCCGGTGTCCTAGCCACTGTGCCGACGCAATGAATAGTTTTTACTGTAGAAGTCGATATGTACAGTCGTGGTCAGAAAGTGGTTACCACCAATCGCAAACTCTGAAACCTCGGGGGTTTTGATTGATTTAAATATGCTTTCACTAGCTTGCACAATCTATGTAGTTCTAATAGCTAGAGACTGACCTCCACTGTACTAACAATAAGTATGATTATACAAGAAGAGAGGAATGCAGTGCTGAACTTCTATATTTGGCCTGTTTCGTAAAAGCATTTTGCTAAACTGGTCAGTGGTCACAAAGTTCGAGAATGAATCTGATCCGAGTATTCTGCCCATGTGGATACAATACAGTACAAAACAAATATTCTTTAACGCACACAGGACAAAAATACAGAACAGAAGAAAAGATACAAATACAATTGGCGGCCTTATAGCTGGATGACGATATGTCGGATACATTTTTCAAATGTACCTACATATGTAAATCGGCTGGTGTGTTCGCTCCTGTCCAGTTATGTTTATATTTAACATGAATTGTATTTGAATTTTAAATTAATTTAAATTTGATTGTAAAAAGCATGACGTAACCAAGAGTTCCTGGTGTCCCGATGGTTTTAATAAATGAGTATGAGTATATGGATTCGCGCTTACTAATATGGGAAGGAACTCCACCATGACTAAGTAAAGTGGACAAAAAATTATTTTACGATTACAGATTCCACGTGTGTTACAAAGTTGTGAAATAAACGCCGTTATATTCCTGAGTCACTGTAGAACCTAAGTGTCAATTTGACGTAAGTCACATGTCTGTTAATTGTTCTATTACTGGCACTTACATCGTAACACGATTATCGTTTCATCAACTAAGCGTAGGAACTCCTTTAACACTACGGGGGTACACTAATGTCCGCCGTCATTGGTAGTGTTTATTGTTTGACGTTTGTTGACGTTTCGTTCTTACGAGCGCCATTCGCTAGTATAATTTTTTGTATTTTTTTTACTATTTTGGCCTATCAATAATCTCTAATCTATCTCCCTAATCTATCTCTCTAATCTAATCTCGAAATTCTAGACTACCAGAAAACTTCTGGCCCTTAGAAGTTTAGGATTTCAATCGCGGAAGGGTGAAGTACGAGGAACAGACCCGGGGTACACTAATGTTGTGTTTATTGTTTGACATTTGTTGACGTTTCGTTCATAGCTTCGCCATTCCCTAGTATAATTTTTGGTATTTTTTTTTACTATTTTGGCCTATCAAACTCTCTAATCTAATCTCGAAATTCTAGACTACCAGAACACTTCTGGCAGAAGTCTAGGATTCCAATCGCAGAAGGGTTAAGTACGAGGAACAAAAAAACAGAAACAGTAGTGATTACGATTCATTCAGTTGAACGGTTAGGTAATTACTTCTTTTTCTTATAAAGTTAGTCTTTAGCTATACGTCATAAAGTAAAACTGTAAGTTTAATTTTCTACTATTAATAAACTGAATTTATTAAAATAAGTATTTTAAATTCCTTGTTATCAATCGGTGTAATGGTCACAACACAATCACTACAGTTTGAGTAAATTTTAGTAACAATCTTGAACACAAAGGGATCAAACACATTCGCAATGAAGACCACAAAGGTTGTTAAAGTACTTGGAACGTGTGAAATCAGGTTATTCTTGTTATGGTAATCGCCTAGGTAGTTACATTGGTCGTAATCACAAAAGTAAGCAAAGGCAACACGTGTGATAAGGCTCAACGATATACTATCGACGGCTGTAAGCTGTTCGCTGCAGGCGGTGTCGGCATTTTAGTGCCCAGTGCTCGAATCTAACGATACGATAGTGGGTCATGGCGAGCGTCGTATGAACTTTACTGTCATACTTTGCATAATTTACCTGGACTTGGTATACAAATTTTACAATCCATCCATAATTGTATAAATGTACATGGGTATTTATCAGTTGGTTATTTATATTTGCACAATGCACAGTACTTAGAAGTAGAAGTTTAAAATAGTTATGTTGACACAGTGTATTGCGCATAAATAGTTTACAATTACATAATGAATTAATTGGTTTAGAGGAAAATTAAGGATAATTTGTGCCTGAAACATTCAACCAAGTCCTCCGTTTACACACTAAACATGAACAACAAGGTTTACTGTAACATTAAAAGCCTAATATACTGCCTAGCTTATGCCACTATGTTCATATACATGGTTCATACATACGTGACCGAAATGGGTTTTGCTATAAATCTTACATGATTCATACGTTACCATGACTGCAAAAGGTAACTACGGGTAGTTACATGAATCCAAGTATGGTTCAAACTCATATTTTAGTTATTACTGTGTGAATAATAATTGAGGTCGTGAACAAAATAAAATAAAACAATGGTGTCCGAATGTTCAGTTCAATGTTCAGTGTTGCAACATCTGATTACATTGCCACTTTTGTGACTCGATGGCCGAAATTCGCGATTCTGTATTTATGTAATTCGTTTATCGAAACCTGATTCATCTATTTTTATTTTTAGTTCTCGTTTCGCCACCAATCACTTCTCAAATTCTTTACATATCATCGATTGTATTCGATCAATTATTTAATATCATATGTTTAATGCCAGTTTATATATTCTGTGGGTAACTAAGAGGTTAGTATGAATGGCGGATAAATAAAGTAGTTATTTAATAGGTAACCGTTTCTTCTTTTCAGTGCCAATTCCTATAATAACATAATTTAGAACTACTAATTAACCCAATGCGATGAGTCAGATTCCGCCAGATAAATATGCCATCTCCTAGAAATCTGAATACTTATAGTGAATAGTTTCACCTTACAGTTTCCATTAATGTAGGTATATCTAATGAAATATTGCTTAAACACTCTATCGGTGTTGAATACCTAACTGTGTTTGATTTGTGATCACAAACAAGAAAGAACCGAATCTTCTGTAATGACGAATCATTCATGATAGCTATACCGTATATGTAAGTCACAATAGACTAGTCTATCATTTCTGCTAGCTCCATGGCAACAGCATTTATAGCATGTGCAACGGTGTTTTGATTACTAACACCACCTGAGGCACAAACGCGATTGTTTGGGATACCTATACCGTCGAGACATCACGGACTGCAACGTTGCTAACTTGCGCTGACAATATGCAAGCTGTAATAGAAACATAGCTAGATATACGTCTGTATATCTATAGAGTCTTCTTAGGTACCCTAGACGTTTGTACGTGAGCCGTGCGTGACCTATGTCAAGTGGCGACGAATGTAGATATACGAAGAGAAATCGAATGGAAATTGTTTAATGGAGACCTAAGATTGAGGTTTGTCTAGCAGGTGGGTTAAGTGCTTGCTCCCATCAAGTGTTTAGACCACGTATTGTCAGTAGACGAAGCAACATATGTGTATCATGTCGTCATGCATGATTCATTAATCATGATAGAGACTCAATATTGCTTGGAAAAATTTCTTCACAATATTTTATGGATATGGATATCAACATGAATTTAGGTACGTACCTACGTGATGTTTTTTATAATAATTTGGCCTTGATGTCTTTGTGCTTCAAGAGGGAGGGATTAAATCCCATTGAAACTGCGAGGGGAACTAGTAAAATGTGAACCTAACCTTGTTTCATTTGTTATCCCTTCTTCCTGGTCCAACATAATTAATTCTTCTGGTTTGTCGAGCTTTATGTCCTACATAGGTACCTACCTACTTCCAGCCCTGCCTATGTTATGAAGGATGTGAATCGTGCAGGGCCGTAGACAGGGGTAGAATTGGGGTTTCTACCCAGAAATCTTCATTTAGTAATTTTATGCAAAATGCAACATTAGCTGAATTGAATTTGAAAAAGAAATGTCTCAAAATCGGCGAAGTCCTTTCGGACGCCCATCGAAAGAAATTTCTGGCTACGGACTTGGTATCGTATATGAAATTATAAGCATAGAATCACACTTAAACCCAGCGGGTAATTAAACTAGATACGCACTGCTTATTCTTGAAAGTTGTGGAAAGTAGCAAAGACACGTGCGACCTAATGACCCATTAAATGTCACACACATGTGTATGAAGATAGCTTTATCTCTATTTCATTTATATTGTTTGAATTTGAAGCATTAAATGCAATATTACATCTTCAATTCGCGACGAAACCTGTTACGCTACGTCTGCATAGAATCTAGTTGTTATTGAATAAAAATTGGATGCTGATGGCCGTGATCTTAAATTCCAGTTATTGGTTTTAAATTGCCAATTATTCATGTTAGCTGCACACATTACTCGTAAGGGGCTACTAAGTAGTACTGTTTATTATGTAGGTAGCTCATCAAATGAAGGGCACGCGATAATGCCGCTTGTAAGTATAAACAAAGAGTGCGCGATGTTCTTTGGATTTCTGGCCACTTGAAACCACTTGTTAACTTTTTTTTTACTGAGACTTCTTAGCCCTATACTATACTGTGTGTAATAAAATAAAAGTGTTGGTCAGCTGATCTGACTCAGATGCGGTAACTAAACCTTTTCATCTGTTAATATCCATTTCGGAAAATGACAATTTAACAACTTTCCAACCTATACCCAAAAAAAACTAAATAATCAGAGGAGCGAAAATCAGTTAACAATATTTACAGCTCTTACGTTGTGATCTTAATAGTAACCTAGCGCAGGTTAGTGAGCCAGTCTTATGATCACATATCTCGAGATCATAAAGACGACTGTCGCCGGAAATTCGCAGCAGCCCGACGCTAAGTGGCGTTAATCGTAAGATTAATCATAATCACAGTCGTTACTTCATTAATAAGTACATAGTATCTCATAGACATATGCTTTATGATTATGACTTTAGAGTAGCACGTGGCTGTCAATGGTTTTTCTAGGGGATAATATTGCACTTAAATTCAGACAGTTCTCTATGCCTTAGTTGCATGGAGGATAATGAAACGGTCACTCATGCAGTGTTGCACTGCTCAGAAGTGGCAGACCAACTTTCAACCGGCAGACAAAGAAATCTAGCTAACCCAACATACCTGCACGCAAAAAGGACCACTTAAGATTCTCTGCGGAACAGGAGCCCAACAATCTATTGCTCTTAAGTCTTAACTAGTTCAGTGTACCGTAATATTCCTTATGAGATCGCAACTCACAGTACAATGCACTTGTTACCTGAGACATGTCAAAATGTTACACAATGGAGGTCAGTGACCCGCCACGCTTGAATGACTCCAATCCTATCACGTACCTACATTTTACAGCTTCATATTTGTTGGTATAAGTAATTTGTTTGGATGACGTCTCGATTTGGGTAACTGTTTGACGGTGTGTCCTGACGCCAGACACTGAACAATGACCTGAAAATGAGTCACTTTTACGGCAGTGACGAGATCACTGTTATCTACTATGTATAGGCTCTTTGTTGTGTCTGTAGGTTAACTTTACTAACTTATCAGGTCAATTGTTTTTCATGAATGAAAGCAGTGTTGCTCAATTATGTTATTTTAAGTTACTTTCACTAGCATTTTGCTTTGCTTTTTACAGCACTGTACTTTCATTTCACAACTACAAAATTATAATAAAAATACTAAGTGGTACATAAATCTATTTCTAATGCTAAATCGTCGATTGTTTGCGAAAGAGGACAAAGCGAATAAATTATGTAAATAAAATACTTTCGAGGTCAAATGTTAAAGTTAGTTAAAGGGTGTTACTACATGCTTACTAGTGCATTTATGAACAAAATGTTTAAAGATAAAATGATAATGAGGTCCAATGAGGGACTACGAAGAATCTCTTGGTATCTTAGATGAAGCCTAAGTAAGTAAAAAGTTAAAAAATACATTTTCACTTACCAATAAGGTTATTAGCGGTAACAAGGATGCAGCACAGGAACAAAATAGCTGATGTGATGCGGTAGTGCATCCTGAACACCATATTGTCGATGACAGCCTTGTCGATGAGGTAGCGGACTTTGACGAAACCCGCCACCGCGGATACCATGCCGAACACGGCCATCTTGAATTTGTTCTTTGTTTATTATCTATCTGTAACAATACAAAACAGTTAAGTAAGACCATGTTAAGACAATAAACTCTGAAATACGCAGAAATCGAAGCATTGTAGAATTATAAAGTAACAAGTAGGTACCAAAATATTAAAACTTTAGAAATTAGCCAGTCATCGTTCCGTATGGTTACCGATCTAGAATTATTTTTCGATCTGTCTGAAGCACCTTGACCAGTATTTGGTCCCAAAGATAAGTTCTGCATGAAAGACAGAAAGCAAAACACTTTTAGGCACACAAAAAATACATTTTCAGATTAACCTTCTTGAAGAAGTTCATTATTATTATTCATTTTCTCTTTGAAGAAATTCTGCTGAGTTTGAAAGGGAGTTAGTATTATGAGAGACAGAGATCTATCATTGATCTCTTATAAACTTAAGTCGAAAGATTTGTAGGATAATTAACTAATCGGAGACGCTTATCAATTCAAAGAGAGTGATGTGTAAAATGATCAAATTGCTTTTCAGAGAGAAACAATAGGTTGTAACAATATAAGTAAATCGTCGCGGCTAAAACAGCGTTGTCGTGACAAGTGCCATGCGCTACCAATACCAAATTAGAACGTAAACGGTAAACTTTATTACATTTGGTTCTGATTCCAATGTGTGTAACAGCTGTGCCGGTGCCGGCTCCTATAGTCTTGACGTCTTTATATTCTCGTGAACGTTACGTTCGATGTTTATTCGTGATCGCTATCGATACGATTTCACTTAACGAGCTAGTTTCTTAACTTCTTGTATTGGGGAACTCATATCGATATTGAACCGTTACTTGTAGAGTCAAGTACTAGCCGTGTCTTCTCAATCAATGACCTCAACACATAAATTTAAAGACGTGCTACTTCTCGCCCACGCCCCGCATTAGTAACTTGGGTCCGGCGCTTTTTTAAACTAACATTTTTTCTTTACAAGACTGACCGGTCACTCGTGTATCATCGCATTGACTATGCCAGGGGTCCAGTTATGAATTTATGGCCGCATACGTCTGCAATGTATGCGTTCTAACGTACGAGTACAATAACAGTGTAGGAGACAATTCATCACAAATGGATCCAGCCTTGGCGACATCTTGATCCCGGTTGCTACGATGTATCGCGTGTCTAACATATGTTATTTAGGTCGCTTGTAGGGGGCACCGGGCAAGAAATTAATATGTCAATGAAATTCAAGTAGGCACTGTACATACTGAGGCAATTGAGGTGAGCAACTGTTACTATATAATACTTGCTTGGACCCTGGATATTATACGACATGCATCTATTAATATTACGCAGTGTCGTGCTGCGCTCATCGAAATTAATCAGTTCCAATTTGTGAATATTTTGTTAATGAACTTTTGGCTTTCATATCTTTCGAATAACATAGGTTATATTTTGTTCATGAACTTTTAGCTTTTCATCTTTATGAGTTTGCTAACATAAAGTCTGTAATCGAGTTAGTATCGGCCGCGGCCGCGGTCGCGGTGGAGACGAATGGTGCGCCGGCGCAGGGCATGTGGCGGGTCGTCGACCGGCCGCTGCTCGTGCGCCTCCTGCGTTTCCAACCTCCCCGCCCCCTCTCTACCATACCTCCTCGACCCTCGGCTGATGCATTGCCGGCAACGCGAATTTTACGCGGAAACCAGTTTGCGCGACGACAATCGGTGCCGCTTTGCACGTCGCGATCTCGACGACCGATTAGTTTTGGAAGGGGAAGATTCCTCGCCGTCGTCGGCGCGACGCTGGAATTTGTGGCTTCATTAAAAGGCAATTGTGACTACGTCAAATGAAGCTGTTCGAATAATTGCTAAATTGTCTCTTTACTAAATTGTCCTCGCACTGTATTTAACTTACTGTGATTGTCCAATGTTACGGCTGATGTCCTATATACTTTAATAAGCAATCAATTCCACAAATGAGGACACTCCTGAGGTGAACACTGTTTGCTAGCCGGTGACTGATAGTGGGACACGGAGGGGCGCGGGACGCGGGCGTACATTCCACCGTTTATGACAGGCACAGGCGCAGACTCTGGTGGGCCGGAGCCCTGAACCTTTTAACTGTGTATCCTTGTTTCACTCGTTTATTACCGCCGACTATGGGTCTTTGTGCTCTTATTTTATTAGCGTGAGTCCTCAGCACAACGATAGCATATTACACTCCAGACGATGACTAAAATTCTAGAGATCTCGCCATACTATCTCAAAATATGCATCATTGTGTAACTGGTGTAACTTGACCGGAAATAAATTTGCATTAATTTGTCACAAAATATTCCCGTCACGCTTCACGAACAATTTCGCGAACGATAGCAATCTATCTGGCTTACTAAGAAGGCGTGCATCTAGAATACCTGTGTTCATAACTGGCCATAATTTTTTTCACCGCTAACGAATAAGAAATGAGTGTGCATTAACAGCTGCTGTTCGTTTTTAAGTCGGCCGGCACTCGGCACGCGTCGACTTTGAATGGACACTAATTGCGGTGGACGAGAGCCGCGTCCATCGAGCATCACACGTCTTCAGCCTCACAAGACGCCGCCGAGCGTCCGTGGGAAAGGAATCTCGCACCGAATCGATACTCAGACAATAAAGCAGTTAAACATCATCGGTAAAAGCGTGTCTAATGATACGAAATCGCTCTGGCTGTTAGGTAAGATCTCGAGTGAATGCGAGTTGTCGCCTCTGTTGTAATTTAAGTGTAACTCGGAGTACGCCTGCGGCAGCGAAGGCTCGACGCGGCCGATGACGCTCATCGCGTCTAACATAATTGACTCTCATTGACGGTGACTGCCAAGTGCCAGTATCGTTCCTCCCACATTGTTTACAACAAAAACTATAGGAAAACACGTGGTATTTGCAAAATAAACACGTTTCATGAGAACTTCAGTATCGTAGTGATAGATAAGCTCCGATATTGGTCATCGTATCCGCAGTGACTGTGTCTGCGTTTCATCATCGATATAATATCGAATGATGCGGAAATGCGCTGCATATGGCACTCTGTGGTTACGCAAGCTATGTAGCTAGGGTTCCATGTTGGTTTCTGTTGTCATCTTTTGTAACTTCACGGTCTGATAAAATTAATAGATAATTATTAAGTTCACGTTATTTGACGATAATTCTGTTATCTAGTTAAGGTCAGAGATACACACGATCTGCTCAAGAGACGGATAAACAATAGTACGCATTGTAAAACTTATGCGGGCTGATTGATAGCGCGTGTGCGGAATACGTTGTGTGACTATCGGCTTTTCACTGTTACTTATACTATGAATAGAGTCAAGCGATAAGCTTTCCATATAAGGTAGAAAAAGAAACATGTTTTGTGCTTTTTATTGTAAGTAACATAACAGGATAGTCTTCAGACAGTTTTGTAAAATATTACCAGTAAATGTAACAAATAATGACAAGAAGTGACCCTTCCAAAATGACCACTTCTGAAAATTACTGCGCCATAATGACTGCTTCCTAATCGAACTGTCTAAATCTCAAAATGACAATGTAATTCGTAAATGAACTAAAGCGCCGCCTCTTAGGTACTACATTAAAAGATAATCATAATAATTAATTGCCTTCTCTAAGTAATTCGATCAAAATTTTACTAAAGAAGGAAGCGACTGTAATCAAATCAATAAAAGAGGACCATCAGTTTGCATAGTGATAAAGATAGTGGGGTTATCGCCAGACGCCCGAGGATCATCACCGATGCAGGTGGCGTGCACAAGCCGTGACTTGAATCCAATGCCTGTGACCTGTTAACTATAACCATACCCCTTTTGTCCCACACCACACTACCGAGACAAGCATACTTACTTCACTCTGGGAAACTCATATTTCCCACTGGGTCGCATATCATTTGAAATTCAAATCAGGTTAACTTGGGAACTTAGGAATGCTCATTTTTATAAGATTTTTATTCTTTTATCGTTCTGTTTTTCCTTATCAACCTAAATGAACAGAAACCTTTAGTCATTTAATTTCCAATTAATGGTCTTTACTATTTCGTCTATTCTCGTAATTTATTTTTTGTGTACCTATTTGCATAAAATCATTATCTAAATGTCATTTACGTATGATATAGTTAGTTAAATAACAATCGACTTGTCAGCTGTATTAGTAGACAGTAGGAAATAATTCTCAGTTGAATTGTGCATGAAAATTAAATTGCATGCAATGTATCCGGGTTGCCACTAAATAAACAGGTAGTGAGCAGCTCAGCCCATTGCTTTTTGTCCATTATTTGCCGTGTCCTTGGTTGAAACATCTTCAATGAAGGCCCGTGGACCGTGAAAATATCACGTGTTAACCCACAAATCCACTTCATTCACTCGTTTGGTACCTAATCATTGACCGGCTAAGCATTCGTGCCAGCCAGTTCTAGAGAACTAATTTGCTTCAAATTGTACTCTTGATTAACATCTTTACTGGTCATTTTAATGTTCATTTATTAAGTAAGTAGTCTGACTTGTCACGATTACCTGTAATTTTGCGTGACGTTTTAAACAATCTTTGTAATATTTTGTTGAACGAGGTCCTTCCAATGTTTTTGCCCCAAGTTGCCTTTGTCCATCCATTCTATTCAAATATTATTCCCGGTAAATGGTAGAGCGTCCCTTCCCCTTTGCTCGCCGGTCAGGTAAGGGGAGGCAACGCTGCTACCTGTGTGGTGTGAACTTGTGCTGTAATTTCGTTCTAATCTATCGCGTCTGCTCGTGTTCAATTCATAACATCGTCACTATCACTCGCTTTGATTCACCCATTATCTCCTTATTACCCGCTCACAAGGCTTGCAAGAAAGCAGGCAGAATAAAAAAAGAATTGGGATGACTATGCACAAGGCTTTTGTTCCCGTACATATGTATGCTGTCAAACAACATTCCTCGCGTCGTCGATAGGAGTTTAAGCTAAGCGCGTCTCGATTCATTTCACTAAGCTTTTGTGACATAACTTACCTTTTTAAACCTAACTGTTATTTATCCAGCGCCTCCGATTTCTCAAAACGAACACACGGTTTGTCTTCGCACAACACTATAAGCACTGCCTCACTATTACTAGAAACACGTGTTAGCGGTGGGTTTAAGTCATTATATTTTTGGATTATGTCATAAAGTACAGTGAAATGGTTGGTGTAAAACGAGTGGCAACTGGGGCCGGCAGCACACGACACGCCAGCTGCTCATGAGTCGGAAACACAAACTGGAAAGCGCAGCGGCGATCGGCCTCCTGCGCGCGCCGTCTAGCGCGTGTGTACTACCGAACTTTAGCGGCGTATGCGCACCTATATCTTTCTCCCTCACTCTCGTTACGTTACCCCAATTGTTGCATATGCCATCCTTCTCTGGAGCCAAGTGACTGCACAGTAGTCAGTAGCCAAGAGATCCATCGGTGAACGAGTTCTGTCGAGGGTCTTGACTTGGCTTCGGCTTGCGTTTTCTCCGTGGGTAATACTTGGTGAAGTTTCGTGTGCCAATTTTTTTGACGAGTGATTACTGGTTTTGAAGACCTCAAATCGCCCATAGGCGTTAATTAACACATTGAGTGCCGCTTAATTTAGTTACATTTCATTTTAATACACTTATTTTTTGTTAGAATTCTGTTTGTATGGTAAATACATAGTAACAGTTTTACATTTTAACGTAAGCGTAAAGTCTTTATTACACTGCAGCGATTTTGAAACGGAATCGAACCGAACCGGGTATTTTTCGGTTTTCTAGATTTCTAAGGATTCAGTTCGTTCCGTTTAAAAATCGGTGTTGTGTGCTAAAGGCGTAAGTTAGGTGAAATTAAACTAAAACTTGTACTTGTAATAGATGTAATGCGTTTATACTTTATTTGAATGGCTGTGGATGGGAGTTGAAATGGCTCCGCCACAGTCATATTTCAGAACGCAGATAAAGTTGAAGAGGTTAATTCAAGACTTAATTAAATGTCTCAAACGAGCCTAATTCAGTTAGTGAGATGTCTGCGTTGTCAAAGGATTGGCATGCGAACTGTCTACCTGTTCCTGTCTTGACTCTTAGAGCACCTTAAACAGAAAACCTGATTGTAAGGCTGATGTACGATCTATACCTTGTCTGGAACATTCTTGTCTGCTTTTTCCTAAACAGGAAATGAAACTAGACTGACGTTTAAAGTGTTAAACTCCTTTAGTCCCTTTAGCCCAATATAGGATGTGGTGATGAAAAAATTGACTAGAACTTTTAAATTGTGCACTATAAGGCCGTTTATTAAGGCTTTTCTTTTGGACACTTATTAGGTATTTTACCTACTTGAGTATGTCTTTTAGATCTATTATTCTTGGATTACCTGAAAAGCCCGTACCTAATATATAATAGAATAGAATTATCTGTAATATACCTTCACAAACAAAATGTATATATAAATAACAACACAGACTCGGTAAAAGATACTGCACTTTGGGTAAAAACCTAGCTGAATAGAAATCGAACCTGGTACTCTAGAAAGCACTACTAGCTGTGCCGGAGGTCGACAGACATTAATTTAAAATCAAGATTCAAAGCTTGTGGAACCTCTTTTTTTATTTCAAAATCGACTAATTCGGTTCTCTGTCATACCAAAGCATATTTTTAACACTTTTTGGGCAGAAGTCAGGATTCGATCCCAACATAATTAATGTTTTACCAAAAATAAGGTGTGCATAATTACCTACTGGTTCTTTTGTTAAGGTTTTGAACTGGTTGCAACTTGTTGGTGGGTACCTGAATGAGTCATAATGACATGTACAGTGAAGACAAGCTATACTATGTGTAACCATGTCGCAATAAGTTTTTTTTTTCTTGATATTCGTATGAATGTGTCAAATAAGTTAAAGCGACCAAATACCCTGAGTGTTGCCCACTGGTACAGATTATTTTAATTTATAAATGTAAACTTGGTCACCTTGCCCTTAGCCTGTTTTATTTTTAATTATTTCTTAGGGCTTTTTTTGGATTTTAATACCTTCTATATTTTGGTCTCGCGATTGCGAGCACACGGATTATTAAAATGTTATATTTATTATTTAATTAAGTTATATTTACGGTCTGGATTCGTAGTTTCATCTCTTTCATCTGCTTTTTCATCAAAATGTACGGAACGTCGCCATTGTTCTTTGTGCAAAACTCGATTTACAAGTTTTGTCTGTCACGATGGACGGTCTAGCTATTTCTTTTATCTAAGTTTTTGATAAACCATGAATTTTCAAACGAATTATTAATTTATTTAAAAAAACAAGCGATTAATTTTGTATATTATGTTGGTTGTTATTTTCCTATGTCTGTTTATTTTGTGGTATTTGCTAGTAACCAGCAACAGTGGGACGTGGATTGGCCGATGATGACGATACTAATTTTTAAGGTCAATAACGTCTAAAAGGTCAAATGACCACAAGTGAACCAATAAAATACGGTTCATATTTAGGCCACAGAAGCATAAACCATCGAGAGATGCTGATATTCATTTTTCTGTGATCAATTAATGTAGCTGATATATTGAAAAATCATGGTGGGCGTTACAAAAGCACAACACTTTCGAATTGAAAGTTTGTCTATTTGGAATTCATCACCCTTTTATACTAGTCCGTTGTTGAACATTGACGTCTTTCACTTCCGTCGGTTCTCAGACCTTCTTTCTTCTTTTGCGATCCTTCAACGTCTTCAATCTTCATTCTGATTATTGTAAAAGAAAAGGTGTTCTATTACTGTGTCGATAAACCTTTTTGGTAACAGTAAGGATTGTTCTTAATTCTTCTTACTCTCATTACTAAGATGATTACCGAAGAGAATTAAGAAGAACGCCTCCTTGTCTCCTGCGCATTGGGTGGCAACGTGAAGCAGTGCCAGACAGTGTCGCTCGAAACTGGTTTGGCGACCTTTGTGTTGCACAGCTCACGGCATGCCCGAGTCCGTACCACGAGTCGCTTCTTTCTTCGGGCGATCGCTTATTCTGAGACTAAAATTACATAAAGTTATGAAAGCTATGTTGTAGACATTATGTATGCATCTGATGATCGAGTGTATCCAATAGTTGCTTATAAACTTGAAATATTGTCGGATATCTTTTTCCAAAAGACGAGTAGCCGTACCTACAGCTTTATAGTTTACAAGCAGTTATAGGACATTTACTTTATGATTGTCATTCAACATCTTGATATGAGGAAATATCGTTTTATTATTTGTCATGCATTATGAATAATTTATGATATGCTCGCTTATAGTGCGTCTAGTTTTCGATCGAGCGATCTTCGCTAAATCATAGTAAAGGCTCACTAAGTATATTTGCATAATGGACTAGCCGAATTCATGGCGAGCAGTTCACCGACCCGTCCCAAAGCTCTCTCACGTTATTTTGTCGTTGATTAATTCGCAAATATTCAGACGTTTGTCGGCTCTATAAGTATTGCCAATAGCTTACCTATAATGATTCATGGGTTTTAGGAATGTACACTTGCTTTTTTTCCTCATAAAAGTTGTTGCACATTTCGCTGAATAAGGCATGAGGCACTATTTGTGGTTTGTTCAGGTCTGTGTTGGTTTGTCATTTTGAATGAAACTTTTTGCATAAACAGGAAAGCCTTTCGCCAAGGTTATTAAATCCAATACCCATGGCATCATCCAGTGCATCTTACTGTGATAAAATTCAAAGTTATACCACGATTGGTTCTCTGTTCTGTTGCCCATCTCTAAAGAAGGCTTGCATCGCAAAGTTGTAAAAGGAATTTAAGTTTTCGCATAAACGAGTCGGTCTTTTGCAATATCTGTAGTCGGCTAAGCAAGGTTTTATATACAAGATCTCTCTTATGCTTTCAGAATTAAGGTATCTTTTTGGTTCGTCAGACAGAAAGATATTTATTTGTACTTACGTGAGTTGATTGAAAGCTCCGTCTTTAACGGCGGTTACGTGACCGATTATCCGCTCTTCTAATTTGGCTTTCAAAATAGGTTTTGGTAAACATTATCATTTATGTGCAATCTTTGGCGCCTTCGATTTTAGAAGATCGACAAGATGATTAGCGATGTTAGCGATTTGTTGTAAAATTATATATTTTTTATTGTTTGATTTCTAGTTTTCTACGTAGTCGTTAAAAGCTGATTTTTGTTTTAGTTATCTTTTTAAACGCTAGTTGTACGATAGTTCACAAACCGTCCTTAAAGTTAAATACTCATTAAAATATATGCTAACTCTTACTTCGTCCATCGGTCTAGATAGGAGACGAGACTAGATACGAGACTTTGTGTCGAAACCTCTTTGTGTTAAATGAGGTTTCTTGCAACTCGCGGTTAGTCAAATGATTAGATTTAGAAATTAGCGCCTGATGTAACTTTATACCTGTTTAAAAATCAAATATTAGGAGACTCCTTATTATAATGAAAGCAAAGAACGTTGTAAAGTTATGAAAATCAATGCAGGTTCCACTAGCTTACAGTGTCCGTTTTGTGGGTTCTTCGAAATCCTTTTATGATTCACAGCGTTCGCACGGTCGCTTTGGATACGGTTAACATTCACGTGGAGGTTTTTTGCGACCACTTTTGTTTCGGCATTCCTCTCCATTTTCTATTACTTTTGTTGTTTTACTTTATTACATTATTTTGTTTGCGGTTTTATTAAATAACAAATGCCATTTTAACCCGTAAAATGTGGTTTGTGCATTGTATGACACAGACTATTCATTTTGCTGACACAGATGCATACGTGATGTGTATCTTGTTTGAATGTTGTTATTTTTAATGAATTAACTGAAGGTTAAACCTAACTAAATAATACTCATTGTATGTACCTAAAATGCAAATATAAGTTAATGAAACGGAATATTGGAAACTTGAAACTTGTCTTTTATTGCTCATAATTTATCACTTAGGTCTGCTTTTTTTGTAAACCAAACTGGAATCAAAGAATCCAATCGCAGCAGTTTTGAATTTTTTATTTTGTTAAAAGCTACTGACGTTGTCGAGATGTGTAATAATAATAAAGTAACTAATTTTCGCTATTGGCTATCTATGACAAAGTTGCCAGATATTGTTGCAGCAGATCTGACCTGAAGGAAAATGAAATGATTCTTTATTTGCATTGAATGTGGTTTTCTGCAGTTTAAAGGGATCAGTGTGTGGAGGGTGGTGGTGTTCTGGAGGGCGATTCTCGCAGTATGTCGTTGTATGAGGTTTGCTGGCAGATATCTCTCTTAGAGATGATAAGTCACGCCCTTTGTGATTCACATGTTTTTGTCTAAGTTTGTAACATTTATATGTGTAGGTACAAATTGTACAATAAAGAATTAAACTAAACTAAAAACTCTCAATGTGTGAGCTTAACAAAACATCTGTTTGCATATCGAACTCTGAGAATCGCGCCATCCTGGCCTGGTCAGTAGACCCTGATGTAAGCGACATGTAGACTTGTTAATAACGTTTAGTTTGTCTTGTTACAGAAAACTTGCCTTGGAGCTGGTGCCCCGTCGAGGAGCTGAGGCTGTCGACCCTGAGGACATCAGTCTTGTGGACCTTTACGCGGTGCACGTCGAAAGTGCTGAGCGGGCAGCGGAAGTGAGTAGATCTACTGAACTCTGAATGTTATTTCAGTTTGCTGTGGAGTCGTTTTTAGTACTTATTCGTTCAGCAACAGAATAGGTCCCTAATTGTTTCAGTAGATGGTGATTTCAGGTTTCAGATTAGAGGATCGTCTTCCCCTTAAGA
The DNA here is from genome assembly GCA_947369225.1 of Hofmannophila pseudospretella. NCBI lineage: Eukaryota > Metazoa > Arthropoda > Insecta > Lepidoptera > Oecophoridae > Hofmannophila > Hofmannophila pseudospretella. The sequence continues at coordinate 10,881,426 of OX376317.1, read as the reverse complement.
CACTCATTTTAGGTAGGTAAATTTCCATGATCAGCATCTCTATCTACAGTTAAGTAATTCATATCAAGTAGATATATAAAATGCTCAAAGGAGCATAGATTCTTCCCGACTTCCCAGTGAATTTAATCTCAACTTTTGTTATCCAGGACAGATGATTTCATATCTAACAAAACTCGAATAAGTAAGTAAGTAGATATACGAAACAAACACGACCACATGGCAACTAGATGCCACATGAGCCAAACGATCTCTTAACATCGAATCAGCTAATCCCTGCAGAGCTTAACAACTCAACGACCGACCTGAGTTCCTTTTATGGTCATACGCTTACTGGATATGTAAACGAATATGGCAACATGTGACTGGTGAGAGCAAGCTCGAGTGCTAACGTTTCATAACCTGTTGCGGGTAGGTTATTTAGGTATTGCAGTTTCGACATTTCTACAAGTAAACCTGAGTAACTTATTGATTGAGGTCTTTTATTATATTAAAAGTATTTCAAATAGTAGTAGTTTAGTGCCGGTACTAACGTATTTTTCAAATCAAAAGTCGAGGTCTCTAGATAACTATTCTTTTTGTAACGAAAGTTGCTTTTGTTAGCCCAGTTTTTTAAGTTTGTTTGCAAAATTAGTTGAAGTAGGATTGCTACTGATATTTTTAAAAAGCGTCATGCAAGATAATAAAAAAATCCATATAAAAACAGTTGACATAAAATGGCTTTCATTATGAAATAATAATAAAAACCAAGTAAATAATCTAAGTCCACTTCAATATATGTTTGTGAGTTTGTGTACTTGAAGTCCCTAAACAGAACTATTCTCAATATCTACTGACTCCTTATTCCAGTGGCGCGGCACGCTCCGCCATGCCGGCGGCTCCGGCAGCAGCTTCAACAACGGAACCCTCACCAACGGCATCACTCCCGTCGCCACCACCGTCCAGTCCCACCACCTCATGTGCAGCATGCGAGACTTTGGCCACACGGCCGGTGGTGACGAGGCGGAGCTGCTGCTATGGCTGCACGACGCGAGGAGAGCACAGCCGCTGTCCGAGCGGTTCCGTGTCAGGATAGCGCGCGACGGGTTCTCCAACTACATTGATAGACTGCACGCGAACAGCACGCTGTTTGCTGTGAGTATGAGTTGGTATCTCTAGGAGATCATCCAGTTCCGCCACGGTCTATCCAGTCCCACCATGGTCTAGCCAATTCCACCAAGATCTAGTCGGTCCACCACTGAACTGGCTAGACCAGTTCCACTACGGTACAGTCCTACCAGCTCATGTGTGGCTTCGACTGTATCTGTAAGTATAACTAGAGAAATATAGGGGCACAACTGATTCCCGTAGCTTCATATAGTTGTAAGTAAATATGCTGATAATGACAGTAAAGCTTGTTTACTATTTATTTTAAGAAGAGGGCTTTCAGTTTTTATGCGATAGATACTGTAATCAATGTCAACTGGACCAAGCAATGACCTCTTCACATTAGCAGGCACAGTGGGCACTGTGTCTGTTAATGAATTTATTGCTCATCTTGCGTAATCAATCCATATTGGTCTCAATTACCAGACAAACTTCTATACCTTGGTGTCTATCATATATTTGCGGGTCGAATTTTATGATTTGAGATTTAGAAACTAGATTTCATAGTAATAGGTATTGTATCATATATTGAGTACTTACATCGACTCTGTGTCTAAAATCTTTTGTCTTTGAAATGTCCATTCATTTTATTGAACATTTATGATCCCAAAGACAGAACATACCATAATAGTGCTCGCACATGGGCGATACAACCACCTAAAGTTTCGTTAGTTGAAACTTGTGGAAGATTGAAATCGAACCCCTCATCGAGGACTCGTCCTCCCTTCACTTAGAAGGCACTACTGACTGCACCATGAGGTTATCAAAACAGTGGCGGACTAACGCTATCCGAGGCCCGGGGCGGGATTTTCAAATGGGCCGTCAAAGTGTCAATAGGTTAAAAAATTACGTGCCTAACTCATCTTTCACTTCTTCCAGGACCTCTCAACGACAGACCTCACAAGAGAACTATGGCTGGTGGCGTGGGTCATCCGTGTCGGTCGTTGGTCTGGTGCAGGCGGGAGTGGTAGCGGGACGGGGGAACGACGGGGCCCTGTTGCGAGGAGACCCTTAGGCGCCGGGGTCCTGTCCCTGACGGAGTTCCTCAGGCAGCCAGCACAGACCACTGCTGAGAAGGAGTACACTTTTAAGGTATGGTTTGTGAACTGTGGTTTGTAGTATGACTCTTGGAGGGTTTAATAGAAGTGGCTGTAAAACGGGCCATGTTGTGAGGAGAACATTATTGGCCGGGTTCCTGTCCCTGACAGAGTTCCTCAGGTAGCCAGCAACTGCTGAGAAGGAGTACACTTTCAAGGTATGAATTGTGAACTGTTGTTTGTAGTATGATTTTATAAGACGACGGAGAGAGCGCTCAGGTGACCCCCGCGCCGAGTCGTACCTGGTGCAGCGCACCTCGCTGGCTATTCAAACGCTGGCGTGGAAACGCTGCCAGCGTGATGGGCACGCGTGGGCACCTTCCCGCCGGGTGCGACTCGGGGCGGTTTCTTAGACTAAGGATGTTGACATCATGTAATATTTTGACATGGAATAAATAAACAAAATTAGATTATGATAGAAGTAGGTATGGGACGGGGGAATGGCGCGGCCCTGTTGCGAGAAGGCCCTTAGAGTTCGAACTAGTTTACACCTTTTCAAGTGCTTAGTCAAGTGGACAGTAGGACAGTGGCAAGGACATTGGCGAGTTTGGCCAGTGACAAAAAGTCAAACAAAATTTGGATTCACTGGTAAGGCAGCTTGCAAGCCAACTTGACTCGCCACTGTCCCACCGGTTTACACCACTGCCCTTGCCACTTGACTAACGCACTTGACCAAATGTAAACCACTCATGAGTATCTCCCTACTACTAACTTTAACCATTCTCTCGTGTTAGTTGATATATCGAAAAAAGAATTTCAGATCCATCTTCAGACAGAATTACTAATTACTAATTGGAAGTACGTCCATTTGTATGTTGATTGATGCAAAAGAAAGTCAAATAAGTTACTTATTTGGAGTTGGTTTATGCAATAAGGAACGCACCCATTTCTGTGCCAAGTGGCAGAGTTAGTCTGCGCTTACAAAAATTACCTATACACGGTCTTTACATATGAGAAAAAATTTTAAGATCCATATAAGACGGACCTGATGTAAAAAGGTTTTTTATAAAATAAACGACTACTTAAATGATAAACAGACTTGAACCTAAATTCAGCTCCAGCTCTGCACATTGTGTATATGATTGTATTCATAACTATTGTAAGATATAATATTTATTTCCAAAGATGTGCTGCTGAGAGTTTCTTTCTTTCCTTATAGCACCTTCCGAAGCGGTGGTAGAGTTAAAAAAGTGTCGTTGAAAAAATGTACTTTAAGGTACTTACTTACAAGAAAAAAATATCTGATTTCTTGTGAGCTTATGAGCTGTAGCGAAATTATTTGCATTTGCTCATATTCAGTTATCCTATGCCGTGTAAGCACTAGGAAATGAGTGAACTAATTTCACTGTGATGAAGCCTCATCTGATATTTCAGAAGAAGTCGAGGCAAACTGCTCTTGTCAACCATACAAAAAATGGTAAACACGATGTGTTTTGCGTACTTAGGTGTCCCATTTCCATTTTATTCTACTTTTTATATTTTTAGTGAAATGTTCTAATATTTTTCAGGTATACCAATCCGAAGAAAAAGATTTCCACCAGTTACACGACATGCTGATACGGAAGCAAACAAACAAATGCAATATTCTACCTGGACAACCAAATTACGGTAAAGTCTTGTTATTTTCCTATCCTAACTAACTTTGTGACTTCAGCATTGGTCATTTTTATTATTGGCACGAAATTAACGCCGAGACCGATAGCGCAAAACTATGTTATTTTTTTCATCATTATGAGGAAAGCAGACGAACAAAAAGAGGCCACCTGATGGTAAGTGGTCACTATCGCCCAATGTTGGAGGGTTTTCGCTGTGCTGCTTACCTTGAGGACTTGCTGGAGTGCCTCATGTGCCGCTAATTACAATGGCTCTCTTTCTTACCCTTCAAATCGAAACACAATGCGAAATAGGAAAAGGGTGGTACCACCATAGACTGATTTTGCAATACATAGATTGGTTGCCAAAGGTTGCCTGGAATAAATAGCTTAAAGCTATAGGGTCGCCAAATGTATTTGTATTTTGTATCTTTTCTTCTGTTCTTTATTTTTGTCCTGTGTGCAATAAAGAATATTTGTATTGTATTGTACAGGGTGGACCAAAAGTCCGTTAACATTTAAAATGGTTATAAAAAATACAAATGCTACTTTAGTGAAAAACTGTTTATTTAATAATAAAGTAGACAAATTAGGATTTCACTTTTTAAAAATAACATCATTCAAATGTGACCCTTGTTCATCCTGGCACACCTGTAACCGGGAACGGAAATTTTGCATGACCGCCCGACAAGTGGTTGGTGAAATGTTCTGCATTTCCTCGCGTATATTTTCTTTTAATTCCTCAATAGACACTGGGTTGCTGATGTAAACTTTACTTTTGAGATATCCCCAAAGGTAAAAGTCCATTGGAGTTAAATCCGGGCTGCGGGGTGGCCAGTGAATGTCACCTCTTTTGGATATGACTTTTTGGCCAAAAATTTCACGAAGTGCTGCTATAGAGTCATTGGAGGTGTGACATGTTGCCCCATCTTGTTGGAACCAAGAGCTTCGATTAAAGCCTGAGAAGTCCTGTAATGCTGGAGCAAAAAAATTCTGTAGCATCACAATGTATCGCTCTGTATTAACGGTGACGGCGCGGTTTCTCTGATCTTCATAAAAATATGGACCAATGATTCCGCTGGCTGACAATGCGGCCCATACAGTAACCTTGGGCGAGTGTAAAGGTTTTTGGTGCTTCAAGTCCGGGTTAGTGTCACTCCAGTATCTGCAATTTTGTCGATTGACATGTCCATTTAGGTGGAAGTGTGCCTCGTCTGAGAAAAAGATGTTATTGAAGCTCGTAAACCTCTCAAGCACTTCGTTAGCAAACTGCAGTCTCTGAGCAGGGTCATTTGGCTTTAAAGCCTGTACAATTTGAATTTTGTAAGGATGTAAATGTAAATCTTTGTGTAGAATGCGATTTAGAGATGTTCTGGGCACATCTGAAGCACTAGACCGCTTTCGAGTAGAGAGACCAGGTTGTTCTCGAACAGACGCTCGTACACGCTCTATGTTTACTGGATCGCGCGATGTCCTAGGTCGGCCGGATCGTGGTTGACTTAAAGTTGAACCTGTTGTTTCGAACTTCTGTACCCATTTTTTAATCGTTTGAATTGTTGGTGCTTGATTTCTGTTCCGTATATTGTAATGATTACAAAATTTCCGTTTAGCTTCGGTCGTAGAATCGTTGTTTCGATAGTACTCGCGTACGCAAAATGCGCATTGCGCTCCGCTGAATGACGCCATGGTACTAAATCCCTATTAGTAGCTCTCGCTTGTAGTAACACCCCCCGCGCCGACGCAGCGACCTATTCAAATGTTAACGGACTTTTGGTCCACCCTGTACATACCACCTATGTACACTCGCGGAAGCTGAATTCTGGCCCACTTTGTAGCAATGAACAACTTTGTCACAATAAAACTGACTGCTTATCGACTCGACGAAGACATCAAATTAAAGTCTCTATGTACTGTGACAAGGTTGTTCCAAAACTCTAAGCGGGTCAGAATTAAGTTTCCGCGACCGTACGTTATATCTTGTAATGTGGACAGTATTTTATGTTACCACTATTTTCTGTGAATATTCTAAAATTGTTTGTTTGTTCGTTTACAGGGATAGTAGTAGCTCTCCGCCTACTAACTAACTCTGGAAGCATATCCGAAGCCGTGGCCTCTGGGGCCACTGTGACCGCAAAGCGAGGGTTTCCGGACGTCATTATGCCCGGAGACGTCCGGAATGATCTCTATTTGACCCTCGAGAAGGCAGAGTTCGAGCGGGGAGGGAAAAGTACCGCTAAGAATGTACTGGCGACGGTTAATGTTCATGATGGCAGTGGACAGGTTATTGAGGTGAGGATATAGTCTGTGTAAAAGACACGTGCAGTGTAGTAAACCAAAAAACTGCGGGCTTTTTGAGTCCTCTCAATCACTAAGTATCATCGTAAGAGAAGTAATACTATTACTCGAAGACTCTTCTTCTAAATCGTTTTAATCATTGCTGAGGGTCGTGATCATTCTAAGGAATTAATCACATAGAACGACTATCGTGGCAGATTTAATGGGGTAGTTTGCCATTGCCTTCCCCATTTCACACACTGGTTATCTCATTATGCAAGGTTTCCTCACAATGTCTTCCTTCACCGTCAGAGCAGCCGGTAAATGTACGTAAGTCTCGTAAAAACCGGAAAACTCATTAGTACATGGCATTGCATGGTTTCGAACTCGGACCTCCCGCATGCGAGTCCGACGTCCTAGCAACAACGCTACTGACGCTCTTGACTCTTACTCAAAGACGTATATACCTCAAATCTTTTACACATTTTGGTCGACACAACTGTCAAAATTCACGCATTGGACTTCAGTTGCGAATCATTTTCCGATCGAACGTTTCGAACGAATTTTTAGTAAAAAATGTGTGGACTGGCATATCGATGCTATCAGTTCTACATCGAGACATGGCCGAGATATCCTATTTCGCCATCGATCAACGAATGCGTCTTCCATCGTTTCTAATCTTTCGTCCAGGGCGCAGGGGTGAAAAAAAAACGGGGCGATCCGAGTTTAATTTTACCTTTGAATGGTGACGGTCCTTTATTAGTATATCAAACCACCAACATTCCGGCTAACATCAAATTACTCCCGTCTTTAAAGTTAACAGACACTCATAGTTCACTGCGAGCATGTGTATGCCATTCCATACATCGTATTAGAATAGAATAAAAAAACCTTTATTAATAAACCTTTTTTGGCTTAGTATTAAGTTTGAGTCTGCTAGTCGCGATTTTAATGGAACAAGGCGGTTACAACGTGTTTCACTGTATTATAATTGAGGCATTGAATGTTCCCAGGAGTGTGTATGGGGCGCCAGTGGTACCGGATGCACATCATACGAGTCTCTAGTGCTGTACCACAACAACAGCCCCGCGTGGGGCGAGCAGCTGCGCCTCACCGTGCCGCTGGAGACCTTCACCAGCGCGCACGTGCGGATCGAGTTCCGGCACTGTTCCAGTGAGTGTCTAGTGTGCCGTCTACTGTTGTACCTCGCACAGTATACAAGTCATACGAGGCACAGTACAGTACTACTCTACCGTGGGTAAAATATTAACGTACAGCGACTCTAATAGCGTCGGTTGGACTAGTGGCTAGGACGTCGGACTCCCATGCTGGAGGTCCGGGTTCGAAACCATGCAATGCCATGTACCAATGAGTTTTTCGGATTTTTTCGAAGACTTACGTACATTTACCGACTGCTCTAACGGTGAAGGAAAACATCGTGAGGAAATTTGCGTGTCTGAGGAAATTAAAAGTTTCCGAAGGCGTGTGAAATCCACCAATCAGCACTGGGCCTGTGCCCCAACAGTGAGGACATTAATAGGCTGATGATGTACAGCTACTTTAAATACGTTTTAAGCTTCAAATAACTAAAAACAGACCACAACAACTTTACTATTTCCTTTTCTATCTTTTGTTAGTTTTTTCTATTTGTGCAATAAAGTGTATTTTACTTGTACTTTACAGAGTTTTTGATTGTAATTTTATCAAGTTGCTGAAAACTCGCTTTGTTGATATTATTGTACCTTGTCATAGCTACTCTTCTTTCAGCTCGAGACAAGAACGAGAGGAAACTATTCGGGTTTTCGTTCGCACGACTTATGGAGGCGAGCGGGGCGACGCTCAGGGACGGCGGACACGAGCTCTATGTGTATAAATGCGACGACCCTTCCAAGTGAGTTATAAATAACGATATATTTTATAATAAATGGGTACCATCGCTTCTAAACACCAGTCGCTGATGGGCTACCCAGAAGAAGTCCAAGTGCTAAATAAGGTTCTGGTCTGTATCATTGCCTCATTGTCCTTTGTTGCCTCCTATAGATAAAGGGAGCAAAGATCTATACATTCACTGGGTCAAGCTTCTGCGATCTGCGTTTCGCCTCTGATTGACACGTATGCTCGACCGCGAAACTGCATTAATAGCCGCGTACTGAGTGTCTTCGTTTTTTTTTTCATTAAAACAAATTCAATCAATTTATTTATTGTAAGTAAGTACCTTAAAGTACATTTTTACAACGTCATGTTTTACTCTACCACCGCTTCGTAAGGTGCTGTGGCTGAAAGGAAAGAAGCGACGCAAGAAACTTTCAGCAGCACATCTTTTGAAATGTGCAGAGCTGGAGTTATATTTAGGACCAAGCCTCTTTACCATTTAAGTAGTTATTTATTTTATAATAACCCTTTTACATAAGGTCCGTCTTATGTGGGTCTTAAATGTTTTCTGTCATATTTATTACAGTATCAAATCAGATAATCAAATTATCGGAGCGGACATGATATCTTACGGCCGGTTTACACTTGGTCGACTAGAGTGGCGAGTGTATACTGCCAGGCCACTCGCCACTCGCCATTTTGCTTGCACTCGTCACTCTACTCGACCAAATGTAAAGTGCTAAATGTTCGTCCTGACCTGGCTAATAAAGATTTATCTTCCTAGACTGGCCACAGTGAGCTACTTAGCGCTGCCCTCGTGCGCCACCGACACGGCACGCGCGACGCCCCCTAACGGAGTGATCCCGAATTACCAGCGAAGCACCAGAGAAAACTGCACCATTAGTACTCTGCTCTGCTCCACTAAACTCACGCAGAATGGTAAATATCAGTAAAACGTACTACATACGTAAACTCACACCTGCAGGGGTAGGCAGAAACTAAAGACTTCTACTTGCGAATAGGAGATAATCCTGCAATGTTTTACCACTAGAGGTGCCACTGTTACAAAGACTTTAACTTGATTTTGTTATAAACATAAACATAACCTAAATTTATTGCTATCAATGACAATAATTTGATAAATAAATAATGATTATTTTGATCAATATTGGATGATTTTACAAGATAAAAGTTACATGATTAAAGTTGTGATATCTTCAAAAATGACGTTTCGTTTTGCGTTTCTGTTTACGGAGTGTGCTCGTGACTCCATCTACGCAACGCTTTGGGTTTTATCTCCTATTGCGACGTTTCTGACAAACCGTTCTCATTTATTCCACATTCATCAATCGCTCCATGCAAGTTCTTCGCTTAGTGGTTGACCGTACCTGACTTTTTTTAAAACGTCCCCAATCTAGTAGTAGGCCCTTCTAGATCTCTCCCTCATCATCCCTATACCCATACAAAAGAAAATAATAAATTGTACTCTATATTACTAACAGATGGCATTTTATGCAACTGAAAAATATAGATTTGTAAAATTTATTTATTGTAATTTGGTATAGGTACGCTAATTACACGTGTATTTTTATTGTGACAAAAACCAAATAGCTATACTAATAAAGCCGACAAAACAATATAATATTTTTTTTATTTATTGATTTTTACGTTCTCAGGACTGGATTATGTCCCAAGTCCCAAATAGGCGCTTCTACTTACTAGACTTCTAAAAACAAACCATGTTCTCTTCCGCAGAGGATTTGCTAGCACTGCTACAATGGCGCGCGAGGCCGGAGAAAGTTCAGGAGACTTTGCTACGAGTGTTGCGACTGGGCGACGGACTGAGCTGCGAGGAGCTGATCAAGTTCCTCAGAGATGTGCTCGATGCCTTGTTCGCTCTGTTCTCCACTGAGGATGGTAATAGGTGCGTGTTTTATTTGCAACACTCATTTAGACATACTAGAACATCGATTCTGGGGTGACCCCCTTTACCAATGATCGCTATAGGTGAACCGTTTAAGTCAAATGAGGCGACGTTAGGCGTTAAATGGCGCGCGGGGCGAGACGACAGAGGGCCAGTGGGCGGCAAGGCTCCACCTCCCGCTCCCCGCACGTTCGCCTTCGGTGAACCATTTAACTCAGACAACGCCCATGACGTTAGAGGGGCGCGGGGCGAGATACAGAGGACAACGGCGACTCTGTCGTCTCGCCCCGCGCCCCTCTAACGTCATGGGCGTTGTCTGAATTAAATGGTTCACCTTTAAACGATACGTCCCGCTCACTCGAACATAATCTAGTATATGAGTGAGCGTGTCAGTTTCCTTTAGGTTTAACTTTAGATTTGGCGGCCACCCCGGAATCGTAGCCTGGCGTGATTATTATGTAAAATTACTTTGAAAATGCCTTCATTTGTGGCCTTGATTCTCAGTAGAAAACTGACCAAGGTTGACACTTTTTAAACTATTCAAAAGGTCCGAATTACTTGAAAAACGTGACTTTTTTACTGAACATGAAATGCTATTTTCTGAATACACTTAATATGACTCAAAATTAACACCTCGTATTTGGATACAAGCACCTCCTCGACCATGAATCTAACCCGAAACTCCAAGGATGGTGGAAGTTACAATTTTTAAGAAGGAAGAAAGGTAGGAAAATTTAGGCCCAACGTACACCGGCGGAGTGGAGACGAGCACACCGCCGCGTTCCAAGCCGCTTCACCGCGCCGATTCTCTTGCTCTTGTCATTCCATTTTAAACCGTATTTCAATGTTGTTAACGTTTAGTTCAATTGTTATCGAAGAAAGACGCCGCGCCGTCACCCAGCGGTGAGCGTTGGGCCTTACTGTCCGATATCCGTAGTTACTATCACCTTTCGCTGGACATCCGAAGATCATAATCAAAGTAATGTTTCGCGCGTTTTCAGCACACCGTATTCGGGGACCGTGTTCCTCGTGCTGGTGTCAATCTGCAGCCTCCTGGACGAGCCTCGGTTCCAACACTTCCGGCCAGTGCTCGAAGTTTACATCGAGGAGCATTTCTCAGCCGCCCTTGTATACAAGTAAGTGATTGCTTATATTAGGAATATTTACAGTATAAACCCTGCCTTTCGACCAGAGCTGTGCGAGGTAGCGAGGCGGTGAGCGAGGAAAAAATCCGCCATTAGGGTCACGCCAATTTAATCGTCACGTGATATGACGTGATAATGGCGCGATCCTATTGGTTGATTTTTTCCTCGCTACCTCGCACAGCTCTGGTCGAAAGACACCCTAATCCGCGCGCGGGCAGAATATGTTGCGACTTTTGGAACTGAAGCATGCGCAGGCCGCCCGCCAGCCGTAGCGCCGGCAAACTCGCGTCATAGCTCGCTAGACGTTAGACTAGTTATTAGTAAAACAAATCATTTTTAAATAATTAGATCTTTGCTATATAAATAGATACTTTGCTCTAGAGCAGTCATTTTCGGTCATTTTCGATTCACTTCGACAAGGTTCCATCCCATCATCTGTACTTCATTCTTCTTCCGACTCTACCTGTTTTGTCTTTAGTGTTTGTTCGGAAACACGAATATTGCCGACGTGCATAACAAGTTCTGTATTACTATACAAATATTTTCGAGAAAATGAGAATGAGATAAAGTGAAAGCAAGTGGATGACTTGAAATTTTCCACTAAGCGCTATGTCCCTGCCAGATATAGACCTTGGAATATCCCACGGACTAAGACTAAATTCGCAGAAAGATTTTACTATTTTATAGCTCCGGCTATGTATACCCACATTAATAATTTATTTCACCTTCAGTTATCTAGTATGACTCGAATGAAATGCAAAAATTCCCTGTTCAAATTACTTCATTCTATGGACTACAATCAAACTGAGAACCTATTTAATCTCGATAAATAAACAAATATACTAACAAAAAAAGAAATATATACAAAAAAGGAAAATAAATAAAGAAAATAAAACTAAGGATATAACGACGGCAATAATTTACATTACTATCTCTGAGAAAAAATGGTAGTGAATTATCTGCAAACCTTGCTACTACTACATTACTCACCTCACACTGCACTGACGACTAATGTTTAAAACTACCTACATCTTAACAATGTTAGCTCTGATTTTAATTTTAATTTTAATTTCTTTGTCATTTAGTTTCTTCTTTTTATCTTTTTAAGTAAATAAATCCATGTACACGATAAGTAGGACGGAAGACCTAGCTTCCCATAGCACAGGATAATTATTTATCCTAGTTTGGGGGCCAGGAATACTGTACTTGTACTTTTCCTTGTAAACAATAAATAAAGTTTTTATTTTTTATTATTTATTATAAGTGTCTGAGAATACCTGTCGGACGGGCTCAATTCTAACTCCGCGTATTCCGTCATATTTCTAAATTGCTCTGAAGTCGTTGCGAGGGCAAGTTCCCAGTATATATTCTATAGCATAGTTCCATTGAATATTTTTCTCATTACTTCTGTCGCTTCTGCCCACAGAACAAATGCGAGCCATTTCCCAGTAGTTCTGCTGGCAGAACAAGTGTGAATTTTCTTTTTACTAATTTTTGAACAAACCTACTGGGATCGTTGCGGGCTATTCTCTATTTACATCATGTAAAAAATCTGAACGGATTTGTTTGTATATATATATGTGGTGGAATATATTTATAGAAATCCAGATTGACATATAGTTAGTAAAAAATATTTTAATTTATTCTTTTCGGAAAACTTACAGCTAATATACAAAATTTGAGTAAATATAATATAAACAAACTATGCCATTTACAAGTGTTCGCCTATAGAACGTCTGTAAATAAATGTTATGGTCTTATAGATTTATAAATGGGTTGAGGAATAAATATGTTATAGGCTATTGACGTTTTGAAAATTCTATTTAAAAATGGGTCAAATCTGAGGGTAATAGGGTATATATAATCTGATATGGAACGCGAACGTAGTGCAGAGCGCGCGCGGATTATATCAGCTAGTATAACATAGGTATGCATACTTAATGTTTAATGTAAACTCTGTTGAGTTAACTTTTTTTATGTTTGATAAATAAATTACTCGATATATCTTTCTTTTTGTGCCATGGTCATAAGAACAACATGCATTTTTAACATGTTTTATATTCCAGAGGCTTATTGTCATCAGTCCAGCACTGCGCCGAATGGGCGGCCGGCGCCGAAGGTCAAGAGCCAATACGCAAGTGCCTACGTTCTCTGGGCGCCGTGTTCCGATTGGCTGTTCGGTCTCGACAGCTGTTTTCACGCGCCACCGGCGGCCAATACGAGGACAGCTTTAGAAGAGACGTGCGCGCCGCGCTCTACGCTCTGAAGACGCTTGCGCAGCATCCGCATAGAGAGCATTTAGCACCCGCACAGGTGATATATCCAGTAAGGTGTTTGATGCAACTTTATATGGCGATGTACAACGCGCCACTTAAATTAATTCACTCTATTCGCCGACAAATGGCGTCACTCGTATCCGAAATACCTTATACCTCTTTTCTATTACTCCATTCTTTTATTAGCTGGAAATGCCCGTCACAAATAACTGTTAAATTTGAAGACAATTTAGAGGAAACGCACTGTTTATTGATGAAAATTTATCGAAATAATGTATAGTTTTGCATTTTAATACGGAAATTTGATCACCTTTTGTACAAAAATAAGTATTTCATATTAATAAATCACATTTTAGGTGCTGTCAGTGTGACGGTAACTCCAGCTAATGAATAAATTACCTTATCGACTTATGACTCCATCTCTATACGAGTTCTAAATATCCATTTGTGGACTAGCAGTACTGGTCATCACGCACAACATGCCTGATGGAAGATCTTTCCCTTTTTATACCAATTGACATACTGTCATGCAATATCCCCTCATAGCGCGTTTCATAGAGATATCATCTGTTCACCTTGCATATAACCAGACGTACGCGTCTATTTCTAATCCTACCACTCACCAGTCACCAGTATGGGATTTATCCATACGCCATCGCCACGTCCTACAAGTGTCCCACTAAAGATTTTGTTATTTACCTTATGTACGTTAGAGAAGTTCTGTATAGAAACCGTAACTGCTAGTTAGCGCATTCGCTGTGAGCATACCATACCTTTAGTCACCCATTGAAACGTCAAATGTATGAATTTTGTCAAAAGTAAATGCTCATTTGCCTAAATCCTTTAGCTGGCTGTCAGTGCTCACATCATTTTAGAACAGAGGGCGCTGCTAGTCAGATTTCTGTGGCGTATACTAATAATAAGACCCCATCAGTAATATGACAAGTATCAAATGTTATATGCATTTCATAAAAATTAAGAAATAGACATAAATTTATGGTCAAATGTGCAAACAGAATTGAAATAGCTACAGACAATCAGAAATTAGACGGAAGAAAGATATGGCAATAGCGAGGTGTGACATCACTCCTCTGTATCGCTATACAAGCAGGTCCTTGGTTACATATTAGGACTGTTTTGCTAGAAAGGGACAGCATCTTCACGCTACTAACTTTAACCATTAATATCGCTGTTGTTAGTTGAAATATCGATAAACAGATTTCAGATCCATCTTCAGTATGTCCACGTAAGTTGATTGATGCAATAAAAAAACGTCATGTACCCTATTTACCTGTCAGTTATTACAGGTGGCTCTGATGTCATCTTGGGCCAGCGTAGCCAAAGAAGTGGCTTCAGCTCTGGGCCCCGTGGAGGCGGCGCGAGTGACCGCGTCGATGTTAGATGCGCCGGCGGCAAACGCGCCGCCCGCACTGGCTAAGGCACGCCTCGCTGCTGCGCAGGAAATACTGAAAGGACCTTTAGGGCAAGACCCTGGTAAGTATACAACTTTGATGTCTTATGGCTCTCCTCCTCCATACGCTCGGCATGATAGGCGACTCCTGTAGTCCCCCATCTAATTCTAAAACGGGGGTGGCAGCCCCTGCACTGCACTGACTATGGTTCATGGGAACCTGGAATATTGTGCAATTAGGACTACACCCGCGAGCATTTGTTATGTGAAGTTTGGGTAGCGAGCTTTGGTGTGAACGCGTTCAATTCTTTCGCGAACCAAACTTTCTTTTGCGAGTAACTAAACTATTAGCATTTGTTCCCATTATTCGCTTCAACGTACTCACCAAATGTTTGGTTCGCCAGCAAACGCTTGCGCAACAAACACTCGTTCGCGAAATGAAGTTCCCGATGAGTACGTTCTTTCAGGCCCACACAAAGAACGCGTGATAAGCGGGAAAAAATATAAGAAACGTGCTTAATTTTAAGGCTTCGAAGCTTAAGTAAGTCTCGTGGCATCTCTGTCTAGAGCTATAGAGTTATGGCGTAGAAACATCACACTATACTACTGACGTAACTCTACAAATGGAACTACCCTGTTTATGGATAAAGTATGTGAAGACTTTATGGACGTTTAGTGAAACTGACGGTAAACTCTACATGGAACCAACTAATCTGTTTATGAATAAAGTATGTGATTCTAAACTGATCAATTATTGTCAATTTGTCATTTAGAAGGCTTTCATAGAAACTGTATAACTACAGAAAACTGCATATAGATACAGAATCTGTTCTAAGCTAGGTCCTACGGTCTACCAATTGCAAACATTTATATATTGTATTGTATACTTGGAATCCCCTACAACAGGGCATGCTATTGTGGGATCAGTGAAACCTGAAAATGTAAAGACGTTGCTGGTATCAAAACATTTTTGGTTTAAAAAACTTATAAAGAAACATGATCCTAAAATAACTCTGCAATTTCCAGAGGCTCGCAACATAGTCCTCACGACCGCCTGCCACCACTTGCGCCTCCACCTCGCCCGTAGGGACGAACTGTCCCAATGCGCTGACATGCTGGCCGAACTCGTCACCTTGCTATGGAGGAAAGAAGACCCGGACGAGCCAGTAGACCCTGACGAACTTGACCCGGACGTGGACGTGTTGTGTTTGAACACGTTGGATGTACTCGTGGAGACAGTGCTGCATCTTATTGGAGGCAACTCGCCTGTGCTGGTGAGTGATGATGTCATAGGTTAGTGAAGACCCGGATAGATTTAGTATAATAGTATAACTCTCACGTTCATAAACCCCGAGGGGATAGACAGAGGAACCATTTTCATCATAAGATTTGATGGACAAACGTGATAAGTGGCGACCCTATGGCCGTCTACTAGGTGTAAAATAGTGAAGAAGATCGTGAAGAGGAGCCATAAAAATTAGTCATTTTCCTCAGGGGTCGATGGTAGCATGTCTGCTAGGCGCCATGGAGCTACTAAAACCGGAGCACTACCATCGTCTGTGGAGTCACCTCGCGCCGCATCCTCACGACCGCAAACCCTTGAAGGATTTCCTCATGCGGGCCTTCCTCGTGTTCAGACATCTCATCGAACAAGACGTAAGTGAACTTTTGGACACGACTAAAAATATTTGTACACGTGCGTAGGCGTGTATTACCCACAGAGTGCTCGATATTTCCATACATAAAAGTACTAGCTGTCACCACTTGACCTCCAGCTACACTAACGCCGCAGCGGGAGAAATTAGCTAATGTTGCCTACAATTTTAAATACTGATACGATATGTGATACTGAGTAATGCAATGCATGTAAAGTCACTTCACAATTTTGTCAAACTAACCAATGGTGTGATCATAATAACACTCCCCCCGTCCCACCGCCAAACAAATTCGAAATTGTTCACTACGCAAACTCATCATCGATCATGTTTAGTGGCGGCAGCTTTAATATTTACTGGGATTCCTTGTGTTACAGTTATTACAATAAATCTTGTTTCGTCTAGGTTTTCCCATCAGACTGGATGGTGTTACGCGTACAGAGCTGCAAAGTGCTGCTGTCGGCTCTGCAGGACCTGGCGAAACCTCTGCTCGAACGTTTCATGGGAGACGAACCTCCACAGTTTGATTCGCAGGTATTAACCACAGTATAGTGGTAGGTTGTATAATGCCTTATTACCTTTCACTGTGTCTCTGATTTAGCATTATATTCATGGAAGTTTAAAGATTCTTACGTTACTACCGGTAATTATATCTTTACGTCTTTTAATAACTTCAGCGATTTTGAAACTGAAACAGAAAATAAATCTGAAATCCAAAAATACATTTCGGCCCGCACATTTAATCATGGCACGCGTTAAGGATCCGTGAAACGATCAATTGCAATTGACAATTAAAGAGTGACGGCGCTATATAAAGAAGCGAGAGGAGCTTATAACCTTCTCGCTCTTTTGTATTGCGCCATCCTCTCCAATTGTCAATCTGAATTGATCGTCTCCTGTAGCGTTTACACCAGCAGAGATGACGTAACTGACGTTCATGATTTTTTATTGTATAAGAAGAAAATACGAGCAAACAGGTCACAATGGTAAGTTGTTACCATCGCCCATGGACATCTCACCGCTTACATTAGGATTAGGACTTAGATTGAGTGAGTCATGTCCCCGCTGGCTCTCCTACCCTTCAAACCGAAATACATTGCTGCTTCGCGGATCAAATAGGTAAATGGGTGATGTTATAATATCCCAGATTGACACTAGACAGAATCATACCACCAGGTGAGATTGAGGTCAAACACGAGTTTAGTGGTAAATAAAAAAAAACCCGAAGCATGATTCTGATCCTGCCTACACTTTTGGGCATGGAACCCTGCATGTATGGTTTTTTATGTCAGAATGAGCGAGCAACCTTGCTCTCGCGATGACACTTACGGCACAGAGCTAAGCTTAATAGTGACTGAGTTAGAGACGCGCGAAAAGTGTTATATTTTGGTGTCGGTCGGCGGTCTTAGCGTTCTTGAATAGGAAGACAAAACTACAAAAATAATGATGATGTTTGATTTTAGCTATGGTCGGGCTACATGGAGCTGGGAGTGGCGCTGGTGACGTCAAGCGCGTTACAACCGGAGCGGTGGTCGGGGCGGGGGCCCGACCGGCCGCGCATGCGTGCCGCGGCCGGCCTGCAGGTGTTGGCAGTCTGGAGTCGACTCGGTAGGTCTTGGAACAAGCCTACCACTTTATCAAGAGTATTCATTCATTCAAGCTGGTTCCTAAACGGTAACGCACAGTGCAGGGATTCGTCATTCATCAGTCCTCTCGCAGCGCGAAGCTCAGGAACCAACTCAGTTAAGCAGTAAACCTGGATCTCCTGTCATTATCAAAGTTATTGTACCTTATTAATTTATTATAGATGACACTTAAAGAATATTTTACTCATCAAGTTATCATCACCATCATCATCAGCCTATTAATGTCCCCACTGTTGGGGCACAGGCCTCCCCTTGCACAAGGAGGTATGGACCATGATCCACCGAACGGGCCCAGTGCTGAATGGTGGATTTCACACGCCTTTGGATTTTTTTAAATTCCTTAGACTAGCAGGTTTCCTCACGATGTTTTCCTTCACCGAGCAGTCGGTAAATGTACATAAGTCTTCGAAAAAATCCGAAAAACTCATTGATACAGGGCATGGCATCTTCTTAACAAATGTTTCTATACACTGCAGGAGTTTTTTGATGATAAAAACAATACCTAACTATAAAATCAATTATAATCCTCGGGACACTCCCTGCAGGGAGCGACCTGGGTCAGGTATTTCATTTGTAAAATAGTTAGGTATTTTGTAATTTTAGCTTAAGCATTTATTTTAGTGTTATTTTAGTATTATTTTATTTTGAATAAACACCACTTTATTATAAATAATTTATAACTTATAATGACATTTAATTTAATTTATCCCGTTAGCATTTATACAAATACAAATAAATAAATACAAATAAATTTATTTTGCAACTTACATTAATACAAGAGTGGTTGATGCTCTAAACCCCGCACTAGGATACCCTGTGTCGCGGGATTTAGGCTCTTCCATTTAGGAACAATTTTGATTTATGAAGAAAAAAAAAAAAAAACGTATACAATTTTAAATTAACATTAGATACTAAGACTTAAGCATGGAGTGAAAGTGTGTGTATGTGTGCGTATTGGTGAGGGGGTGTGGAAAGGTGAGGGTGTGTGTTTGTTGAGGGTGAGAGTGAGGGTACGTGTTAGGGTGTGTGAGAGTGTGCGTGTTAGAATGTGTGAGAGTGTGTGACTGCATGACTAGTAATATGTGTGTTTGTTCATTGGACAATTTCCAATACTTTCTCAGTGCTGTCATAGTCCAAGGTTGCAAGCCAGGTGGTTAGAGTTTGTTTGCACCTATATCGTGTATGATTAACAATTTTGAGTAATTTGTTTACCTTGGTATATAAATACGGTCCAAGATATCGATAGAACCTTTGGCCAAATTGCTATTATAATTTATTATAATCTCTTATTTTATATTGCGGTGCCCTAATCAGGGTTTCATGTATGAACATATAATATAATATATTTTTAAGACCAATTGTTACACATGAAAAGCAATAAATGCTATGAGTATGGTTTCGAACCTGGACCTCCCGGCGTCCTAGCAAATAGGCCACCGATGCTCTTACGGTCTATACGAGTATATTGATTGGTTATTCCCAGGTCCAGCACAACTACACCTCGTTCCCGGCGCAGTAGGGGCTCTACTAGAAATAACTCTAGTCGGAGAGTTGCGAAGAGCCGCACTAGGAGCTTTAGTTTCCCTGATGGCTTGCGAGAGAGCCGCCACCGGGTCTGCCAGGCGTACTGAGGCTGCATTAGTGGACAAACTGGACTCGCTCGTCGCTGATAACAAGGCCGACGATCATTATAGGAGGCTGTTTGATACTGTGTAAGTCTACTTTTTTCTTCTTCATTATAATAGTTTGTCCCACTGCTGGGCAAAGGTCCCCCAGCAGTGGGACAACCGTGTCTAGGGAAAAAATAGTTTGCAGGAGTTGTTAAAATCCGTGTTACAGGTCATCAGGCCCCCGTCCTATGGAAAAAAGTATGCAGTAAATGTGAATAGGTTGACTGAAATTTAAACCTGTCTGAGAAGAACCACTATTTTAGTCTCGTGAGACGCGCCGAGGTTGTTTAAAGGTTAAGGTAATTTGTTATGTGAAACCGAATTAATTTTGTATTCGATTGTTCATGCCACATAATCAGGGAACATCTGAGCTCTGTGTAAGTATACTTCTAACTATTCTGATATGAAATATTGTCTATTGTGGGTAATGAAACATAAATAGGGTGTTTATGAAGATTAACATAAGGTTAACAACGCATCGAAAACCGATGACTATGGGCGACGATGTCCACTCTTACAAGAATTGTAAAATTATCAGCCCGCCGAAACTGTAATATTTAGATGAGGTCTTCTCGAACTAAAATTGTACGGAATCCTGAGACATTACAAGAAAAAATAATTAAAGATGGCGTCAAAAAATAAATGAAAATGATATGGAGCTAGGAATTTTAAGAGGCCGAAGGCCGAGCTCTGCGTAGGGCGAAACCCGGAGCGCCTTCAGGAGCCGCAGGTCCAACCTGCTGAATGTTCATAGCCATGTCAGATGAAAAATTGATCAGTGGTTATTCTTATAAATATACTCCAACATCCGAAGACACTCCAAGATCTTTCTTGGAGTGTCTTCGGATGTTGGAGTATGATGGGATCTCTGGAACGGTAACAGTTAGGTGGTTCTAGTTTGAGCTCAAATGTTTATGACGTGCTCGTTAAACTGTCGGTCCCAGCTCTTGTCGTAGGTATAACAGCAGTCATTCGGTCTAACTAAACTGAATAACCACCACGACAAGAAGAATCATTATAGTTTTATTGGAGAGAGTTCTAGTACGATTTTGGGTCAGATGATCGCCGGTCGTATCTCTGATTGAACATTCGGTCGTCAATTTCTTCAACCAATCAGTTAGCTGTTAGTCAGTCAGCACCAATGATTTTCCAATATAGCGTAAACGGCTTCGTCACCAGAACTCCATTTCTCAGGGTGGTTTTGTAATTGGTACTGACCTGTATTTTTTTCAGGCTCATGGAGCGGGTGTCAACGGAAGGTTGGCGCGAGGCAGGTGCGGCGTTCGTGGGTTGTGTGACTAGACTACTGGAACGGCTGCTGGACTACCGCGCCGTGATGCAAGGCGCCGAGCATAGGGACAAGCGGATGGCGGCCACTGTCAATTTGTTGGTAAGTTGGCAGTATTCCAGGAGAGTTGCTTCAGTTTCAGCGGGGTTTCTTGGGGTTTTGTAGAGGAGAAGACTGGTTTTAACGAGGAAACCGTTTCGGTTTCGCGGATCCCGAGACATGGCCAAGACAGTGGGCCATGTGGCAATGTATCCAGGCTTACATTGGTGATGGAAGGTTGTCGCGAGACAGGAGCAGCGTTCGTAGGTTGTGTTACTAGGCTGCTGGAACGACTGCTGGACTACCGCGCCGTGGTGCAAGGCGCCGAGCATAGGGACAAACGGATGGCAGTCACCGTTAATTTGTTGGAGTACCAACAAATGAGCAACTTAGTGGTAAGTATACCACTTTGTTGCTCACTTGAGCTGATAATGATTTCGAAGGGTTTTGGGGTTAGATTGTGGGGCTTGTTTCCGCATTTAGATACGTAAGCGGTTATTTGTGCGTGGGTTTTAGGAGGATGGGGATCAATGGATTTCGGAAGGGCTTTAAAAACTTGAATAAATTTTTGAATCGTCAAGAATTGGATGACCACATTATGTGGCTATAGTAATGATTTCAACCGTCAGTTTTTTTCTTGTACAGTGTACACCTTAATATATCGTAAAATCGTAATGAAATTGAGAAACTTGTATTGCAGAATTTCTACAAGAACGAGATCGATCGCAAGGAGATGTATTTGCGCTATGTTTACAAACTGCACGATCTTCATATTGCCTCTGATAACTTCATCGAAGCTGGTTGCACGCTTTTGGTAAGTCTATCGTTTAGCTTCGTCGAGCTCGTAGCCTAGTTGCGAGCACGGTCCGAAAGTGATCGTGCAGGTTAAGCGACGTTGGCGCGGTCGGTACCTGGATGGGTGATCGCTAGTGGCATATTTCATCTGTGCTCCTCCGTACCTCGCAGAGCACGTTAAGCAGTCGGTCCCGGTTGTTGTCTACAGGCCTACGGGACGCCTGAACAACTGACAATAACACTCCTTGGCCACTCACTAACCATACGATATGCAAACAAGCAAGTAAAGTAACTTAGCAGTTTCGTTATCACATGATCCACCAAGCACGCCCAGGGAGCTATTACCGTTCTCAAACCGATGAAATGGAACAGAGACAGCGCTATACCAACCAACGCATTATCTCTGTTTAGCACGCTATCTCATGTAATAGCTATCCAGTTCTTATTAGTGGATATCGCTAGGTGTCTTTAGACAACCCAAACAGCAGCAGTCGTTAAGCCATGTCAGATGCCTACGCGCGGCCTGAACAATTCTGACAAATAGGTTGGCCACTAACCATACGATAAGCAAGCAAGCAAGCTTATCTATAAAGTTTTATGCCTTGTTTTTAATAAGTCCGGAATACAAAGTTCTTTCTATTTATCGGAAGAGAATTTTCGAGTAATAATTATACACAGAAAAATACAAATAAACAAACGCCTATTGTACTTGCACCATTGTCCTACTATCCGGAATCTCTAACTTGTCAGTCCCTAGTTCCCGTCTCCTCAAGCGTTGCCCTTTGGCTGCCCTATTTTTTATAGTTGCCGCATAGTACCCAACACGCTTTATGTAGGAGTTTGTAATATTGCTCTGGCAACACTGTCTAAGATGACGCAATACCATGATCTGTAAAGCTAATTTTCTCAATAAATAAATTAATGAAATATCCATTTCTGTGTCTTAATCTAGAACACTTTGTACATATGACCAGCACTGTGACAATGTTATAGACATATTAACTAGGATCTTGTTATTCGCATTGCAGTTGTACGCGGAAACTTTGAACTGGGACAGCGACCAAATAGGCGTGGACCCTGAACACCCAGAGACACCTGAATGGAAGCGTAAGGAGGCGTTATATAACCAAGTGCTGCAGTATTTCGATCGAGGAAAGGTAGAGTTATTACACTAGTCCACCTTACTTTATAAAAAACTTTATAAACTTTTTAAATAAAATTCTCTTACTCGTATACAGGGTGTAACATTAAGAACGGTCAGTATGGGAAAGTCTGAAACTATAAGACATACGAAGATCTGTTCTTAGGAATCATGTCATCAATTTTAGTAACAAGAAAAACTGTATTCATACATTTTTTTTAAAACTGTACTCAGACTGGGAATCGAACCCGGTTGTTTTGAAATAAAACCAACAAATCCAATTGCAGATAACAATGCTTCCGGAATGGCTTAATGGCAAGCCAATGCCATATGTAAAAGCAGTGGATGTAACAAGTTGCGACACCAGCAAAGAGCCATAACACTACACCATAGAGACAATTTTGACCTAATCGAGTTGAATGTTGTATTTTACAAAATGGTAGTCATTTCGAACACCTACTAAAATAAATTAAAAGATATGGAAACAATGCGTTTTATTAATTTTAAACATCACGTTTCATACTAACATTTATTCCTTAAGACCTACACAGTCGATATCTAAATAGAAATAGTGTTGGATTTTTTTTTCAAAACAACCGGGTTCGATTCCCAGGCGGAGTACAAGTTTTTTTTAAAATGTGTGAATACAGTTTTTCTTGTTACTAAAATTGATGACATGGTTCCTAAGAACAGATCTTCGTATGTCTTATAGTTTCAGACTTTCCCATACTGACCGTTCTTAATGTTACACCCTGTATATCGTTTTCCACATTGATTGCACACCTACTACCTCTTTCTCGAAATAATTTCCTCTGCCCGAGGGTTGCCTGGAAGAGATCGCTCTTAGCGATAAGGCCGTCTAAATTGCACTTCACTTGCAATAAAGTGTATTTTACTTTTACTTTATTAAATGTAAAAATTACTAAAAACTATATCAAATTGTTAATTAATGTAAGAATATTGTTTAAAAGAGGTGCTGCTGATGCTGTTTGTGTCTGACGCCGCTTCCTTTCTTTCAGCTGTAGCACCTTACAAAGCGGTGGTAGAGTAAAACAATGACTTTGTAAAAATGTAATCCTTTGTATTAGAAAAAATGATTTGATTTTTTTATCATCCGTTGTAGTGCTGGGAGAAAGGCCTGCTACTACTACGTGAGCTGGCAACCCTATACGAAGTGAGGCTCTGCGACTACGCGCGCCTGGCACACTGCCTGCGCACCCACGCCACTTTCCTGGACTCGGTGTTGGAGCAACTGAGGCCAGAGCCCGAGTACTTCCGCGTCGGATTCTACGGGAACGGCTGTCCACTGTTCGTGCGGGTCAGTAACTCTTATCTCACACATTGTAGTGTTGGGAGAAAGACCCAGCCACTACTGCGCGAGCTGGCAACCCTGTACGAAGTGAAGCTATGCGGAGTTTCTCCCGCTCATTTGACCACATCACATCTTCTTATTACGTTTTGTCTTGCAAGTTGTTTTGCAATGGTATTTTTTTACTTGAAGAGCGTCAATATGACGTGATCAATGTGTGGGACAGTGAAATAAAGTCAAATAAGACGTTGAAGCCCTATGCGTACTTGACTGGTTTTTGAGTCATACTACGTCCGGGACGCTTCTTCAGGACTGTACAGAAGTGTGGCAGATTCTCCTAGATAGCATTGAAATGTGTCACACATTCCTGGACTCCATATTGGAGCAACTGAGACCAGGGCCCGAGTACTTTTGCGTCGGCTTTTATGGGAACAGCTGTCCACTGTTCTTGTCTTATTCAACCATGTCAACCAGTTCAATTAGTATACGTTGACCACAAATGCTGTCCAGTAGGCATCCATCACTGGACCGCACGGCGCGGCGGCCGCCAATTGCTCGTGAAACCGGTCTTCATTACGTTCCTTTTTGTAGTACCTTTTTGTTCCGTTTGCTAGTACCTTTTTGTTCCGTTTACTAGTACCTTTTTGTTCCGATATAATCGCGTGTTTTTGTTAAAAGTTTTAATTAGGACCTAACGATGTTTAAAAGTATTGTTATTATTCAACCTTGCGATGGGTTTATTTACTTAATTATTTTTTTGTTATTTAGAACAAACAATTCGTGTACCGCGGCCACGACTACGAACGTATCGGCGCGTTCACTCAGCGGCTGCAGTCGGAGTACTGCGCCGCACATATTCTCATGCGTAACACGCCACCAGATGACTCCATCGTCGCTTCCGATGGACAATGTAAGTTTTTTTTATTAAATAAGGAGAACAGACGATCAAACGGGCTACGGATGGTAAGTGGTCACCGTCGCCCATGGACATCTCACCTCACTGAGGAGTAAAATGGATTACCTCATGTGCCGGAAATTACGCTGGTTCTCTTACCTTTCAAACCGAAACACAAATGCAAATGCTTTACCGCAGAAATAGATAGGAGGTACCAACCCAGGCGATCCTTCACATCAGGGCCTACCACCATAAAACACATTCTGTTTACAATTTGATTGGAGGTGGTTCCTCTGTCTACCCCCTCGGTTGTTTTATTTTATTTTCTTTATTGTAGGAAATCTTACAGTTTATCCATTTTTTCATAATAAATGCTCTTTAAGTAATTGTATGCGAATACAAGATTCCACATATCACATTATGAAATTTTCTTCAATAACAGCATTAGGGAAAGAAGGACAGAAAGGAAAATAATAATAGGATAATTTATAATATATAAGTAATGTATGTAGTAATAGTTAATGATTGCGTAGGTAGGTTTATTGTATGCAACGTGGTATGCACCCACCCGCTTACATTGTATTTTACAAAAACTCCATCACCCAAAGGTTGCCTGGAAGAAATAGCTTAAAGCTATAATGCCGCCAATTGTATTTGTATTTTGTATCTTTCCTTCTGTCCTGTATTTTTGTCCTGTGTGCAATAAAGAATATTTGTATTAGTGGTATAAGGATGTGTTTGTGGCGAAAATGGGTGTCGGTGTTGTCTACCGCGACCATAGCTGTACAGAAATATCGGGACCTCAAAACAACCCCAAACCGTGGTAAGAATCCCGTATCTAAATATAGTATAGGTTCAGAGTTTTAGGCTGTGAGACGATACCATTTTGTCTATCCGTTTTTATTGATTAATTTTCATCCATGTCGTTTTCCGAATACTGAAAATATTATCTTGCAGACATCCAGATCTGCAACGTAAAGCCGGTGGCTTCTAACCGCGTTTGGCCGTCGGGCTCGCCCGATCAAGTGAAGCGGTTCTACGCTTGCAATGAGGTCAACACGTTCCTCTGCGACCGACCTCTGCACAAGCCGCCTATTGACAAGGACAACGAATTTAAGGTATCCGATTAATCTAAGAACTAGACTGGCTGGCCGCTAGTGGTACATTTTAATTCGAACGGAGAGCATGTCATACTGTAGTTTATAGCTTCTACCGTTTAATAGCAGTCGGTAGGCCATGTCAGAGGCTTACACCAACTCCCACTTGCCTTGGGCTCCTCCTGAGAGGTGAATTCCATCTCTTAGCACCTTGCTGTGACAGCAACGTCCGGCCATAGCACGCTGCTGCCTTCCTCTGGGTCGCTCGCCTACAAAGGACGGTTAAACCCTCTACTTTTAGTTGAATCGTACGACGGGCAGGAGTTATTTTTTTAATTAATTTTTTATTAAATAAGAAGAGCAGACGAGCAAGCGGGCCACCTGATGTTAAGTGGTCACCGTCGCCCATAGACATCTCACCACACTGTATTATTATTAGGGGTTTTTGATGCGCTGCTAACCTTGAGGACTAAGATGGATTGCCTCATGTGCCGGAAATTACGCTGGCTCTCTTACCCTTCAAACCGAAACACAGAAATGCAAGCATTTCTGCTTCACGGCAGAAATAGATAGGGTGGTACCACCTCAGGCGATCCTTCACATTAGGATCTACCACTACTTTCATATTCCACGCCCGAGATTACAAGGCTGGTGATACGCGGTCTACTGCCCCTTTTCAATCATCTAAGGACGTTTTCAGAGTCGTGTGTATTTCGTCCCGTACGCGGGTCAGCTCCGCATGCGTGCTCCACGCATCGCATTGTTTCATACAACGTTTCAGTATTATGCGTGATACCCGCATGCGGGGTACGTGTGGAGACCTTGCAAACGTGCATCACGAAATCCGCACGACTCTGAAAATGCCCTAACTCCGGAGTTATTATTTATATTTCAGAGCCTCTGGATCGAGCGTACCACGTTGATTACTGAAAACACCCTGCCTGGCATATTGCGGTGGTCTGAAGTTGTTACGAGGTCTGTTGAAGAAATTCCCCCTGTTGAGGTAAGCTTAGTTTCGTTGTTACGCGTACTGAGGCGCTATGGCAAAGTTGACTATTGCTACTTGTAGATAACAGTGATTATACGTTCTGGGTGATGAATTGATGATGATTTTATTTTTCAACAGCGATTCTTGCTGCTAATTTATATATAATAAATGCCAATGTAATGTTCGGTTGAGATCAATCATTTTAATCGTTTCTATCCCTCAATTAATGTTAATTCTTATTCTTCTAAGTCGTATTCCTCATTGCTGAGGGTCGTGATCATTCTAAGGGATTATAACCACATAGAACGACTCTCTTGGCAGATTTAATGGGGTGGTTTGCCATTATGGCCTTCCCCATTTCACACACTGGTTATCTCAGTGTGCAGGTTTCCTCGCGATGTTTTCCTTCACCGTCAGAGCACTCGGTAAATGTACGTAAGACTTTAGAAAAAACCTAAAAACTCATTGATATACGACATTTCATGGTTTCGAACTCGGACCTGCCGCACGGGAGTTCGACAACGACGCCACCGACGCTCCAAAATGTTAATTACCATATCCCATTTGTTCCCGCGTCATTCCTCAGTAATATTGTTATGCGTTTATTGCGACGAATTTGAAACAGTATCGGACTGAACTCATATACAAATCTAGAAAAACCGAAAAATAGATTTGTATGGGTGCGGTCCGAATCCGTTTCAAAACCGCTGCAGTGTGCTAAAGGCGTTGCTCTGTACATCCAGTTCGCCTGCGAAACAATGGAAGCGACAGAGCGCGAGCTCCGCAGCCTGATATCTCAATACACGGCCGACCCGACGCGGAACATCAATCCTTTCACGATGCGGCTGCAAGGCACCATCGACGCGAACGTGCAGGGAGGAATCACCAAATACGAGCAAGCCTTCCTCACCACGGAGTTCGCGCGGAATGCGACGCAGAGGGAAGCGGCGGCCGCGGCCAAGTTGCGGTGGCTGATATCATCGCAACTAGCTGTGGTTGATGCTGGGTTGGCGCTGCACGGGAGACTGGCGCCGGAGGAGGTGAAGCCTTTGCACAGGTGAGACTAATACAAATACAAGTATACTTTATTGCACACCCGGGACAAAACAAAACACACAACATAGAGAGAGGTACAATACAATGTGCAGAAGGCGGCATTATCGCTTTAAGCGATATCTTCCAGGCAACCTTCAGGTGATGGAAAAAACATAAGATACATAATATACGGGTGGCGTATAAAATAGATAAAAATAAATAAATAACAATAATATTAAAATAAAATAACAAATGCAAACCTTTGCAACCTGCAAAGCAGTAGTAATAATATTACGTAAATACTATAATACAGATATATTTTTTCGTGCTGATAATTGCTGTTGGTCCTAATGACCTTTACAGCTTCACCGGGGTTTTTGGGGCGAGCGCTAAATGCGCTCCAGCCTGGAGGAGGACTTAAAAGCTACTATAAGAAGCGACTGCCTAAGGGCACCCAGGTGGGTACGGACCTCGGCTTAGGACGTCGCTGGGGAGGGAGGGGTCGGGGAGAAACGGCCTGGAATACGCCGACAGCGCGTTTGAGATATATACAGAAATATAATACTTAATATATAAACAAAAAATATATATAATATATATAAATTAAGAAATAACACACATCACATGCTAAAATGAAACTGCATTAGAACACATGGTTAGGCAGTGTATCCACACTGCAATTCGTAATGTTGACGAAGGAGACTTTTAAATATTGGCAGTGATTTGGCCTGCCTGATAGATGACGGGAGGGAGTTCCACAGCCTAACTGCTACACATGACTACGACATGTTACATCGTGTGAAGTGAACGTAATTAATAAAATAAATAAACAGCACTACTTTCGAGCTCCTTACCGTGGGCTCAAGCGTCCTGCGGTGCCCTAAGGTTAACTGCTAAATAATGACGCAGGACCGGCAGATCCACTTATCCCTAAACGCGCTACTGATAGTTTTATAATCTGTATAATGGAGTTCGCTATGAAGAAAATAGTACCATTTAATTCCGCAATATTACGAGGGTTGTTTATACCATGATATATCCACCAGTATGGATAACACCCATGGATGGTGGCACCCTTTCAATCCCTGGTGAGGTTCGCCTTGTACGCCTTAGTGTATAATGATTTAAATTAAAATTGAAATCGTTTATTTAGCGCTGAAACACCAGAATACAGAAGTATACAAAGTTTAATACATGCAGCACAGAACATCTGGTGTGGTACAGTGCCAAAAAGGGTACACCAGCTCAGCATAATGCTGAGGCTAGCCACAGCGCTGATTTAAATAAAATAAAAAGGGAGACGTTTCAGACTTTGCTCTACGCGAAACCCATGTGGCCACACCGTCCTACACCAATTCGTCCGATCGATCGAATTATGTGAACTTTTTCCGTTGGTAGGTTCGCAAAAAATACTAGGAGACAGGAATGGTCATGATCGGGTCAACGTAATTCTTCGGACTTCGCCCTACGGGAAAATTTGCCTCCGGTCTAGCCGAAGTCTTAGAGGTGACGGATTTTGTATGGGTAACAGATGTACTAAAATTAAAACGGTTTATTTTCAGGCGTCTGGTAGAAAGATTCAATCAACTGCGTCAGAACTTGGGCCCGGGTTTGGCTCGATCAAGAAGACAACTGTCAGAAAGTATCGTAAAGTAAGTTAACATGTCATGATCATGATGATATTCTTCTTGATTTATTCTGTAAGGTGATTACTAATATGATATTAATATCTTCTAGCACACCTTTGCCGCCTGTACCGATGACGGACAAACGATCTCAGAGTATTCAACAGAACGACGGTTATTACGAAGATGGGCATCTTTATAATAAGCCGATTGTAAGTATTATCACACATACCTAGGTATATAGTCAATTGTAAAATACAACTGAGTCCTAATTAGTTAATTAATACATATTGTTAATATATTTAAGGATCGCCGCGATACAGGGTCGCCCTATTGCGGGGTCCAACAGTAAAATTAAAAAAGTGTAAAAAAAATTGTGGTAAATAAATTATTTTGTTTAAATTGTATACCAGTTCTATTTGCCATATGGATCCATGAACCATAACTTGCTTTGTATTAGAGTTAAATTATTTCTTGTTTCACCTGCCCCCTGTCCATTCTGATGATATGACGGTGTAGAAAAGCCAGCTACTTCGGCATCTATATTATTTCTGGTGTTTATAAAAACGACGGTGCCTACTACGTCGGCTCGTCTATGGAATCCGTGTATATAAAAAACTAAATTATTATTTTAAATCCACCCTTTTTTCCTAGTACATGATCATAATTTGCCTTGTAGTTCCTCTTGGTTGACCTCTTTGGAGAGCTTCAGTTGATCCATGAACCATAACTTGCTTTGTATTAGAGGTAAATTATTTCTTGTTTCACCTGTCCACTGTCCATTCTTATTTATAGATAGATAGATAGATAGAGTCATAACGTAAATCACATGTCAAATAAGAAATAAATTAATTGATAACAAAAATAAAGAAACAATAAGTATGATATGACGGTATAGAAAAGCCAGCCAGTTCGGCATCTATATTATGTCTGTTGTTTATAAAAGCGACGGTGCCTACTGCGTCGGTTCCTCCATGGAATCCGTTTATATAAAAAACTAAATTATTATTTTAAATCCACCCTTTTCTCCTAGTACACCTTGGAGGACCCTGAGCAGCAAGGCAGCATAATGTCGAGCAGTCTGCCCATCAGCGACAGTCGCGACTGCGTGGACGACAACTCGATGGTCAAGTCAGCGCCGCCGCTGCCCTCGCGACCCAAGTCCGGCGACCCGAGGAGCCCCACGCGACCGCCGCTCGATAAGTACCGGTAAATAATTATTTAATCTATACTCATACCATTTATTGCTTTTCATGTGTTACAATTGGTCTTAATATATTAAATGATCATACATGAAACCCTGATTAGGGCACCGCTAAATAAAATAAGAGATTATAATAAATTATAATAGTAATAATTGGGATAAATTAAATTAAATGTCATTATAAGTTATACATAATTGATTTTATAGATAAGTATTGGTTTTATCATCAAAAAACTCATGCAGAGGATAGGGACATTTGTTAAGAAGATATAACTTTAATCTTTTATTGAATATCGAGTCTTTTAATTCAATGTCGATGATTTGTGACATTTTGTTATTGTTATTTGAAAGCCATAGCAAGCTATTTAATCTCTCATCCACAGCCTCCGTTAAAAACTTAAAAAACCTCGCCCTTCCGTCGTCGTCCAAGACAAGATATGAACTTACAATACAATAGACATTTATAACACACAAAGACAGAAAACCACAGACCTTCGCAAGAACGGTTCGGCCTTCCTGTATTCACTAATTGATACATTTCCAACGTCGATGGCGCAGTGGATTAGACGTGGGCTCGCATTAAGAGAGGTGAGTAGGTTCCATGGGGTGTGTGAAGATAGGAAAGGGATGGGGAAGGAGAGATCGTCGAGATCGAGGGGCTGTCGGACGCTTTTTACTTCATCCTACGGCTTTTATGTTCGGCCTCGTAAGCTGTCAATTGGTTTTCGAATTTGTAAATATTTCTCGATAGAAGGAAACTCATGTGAAAGCTATGATTGAGGACAATTTTTACAATAGCTTCCTTTTCTCTACCATACTTAATTACTCGGCCCAAAGGGAAACTTGACCTTCGATACCAAAGAGCGGTATCAAGCCAGTCAGGCGCCTGAAGCTCTCGCAGATCCTTCTCCGCTTCATCTGTATCTGGGACGTCCATCGGCCATCGGTTTCTCTACCATCTGTGGCGAAGCACGACGATTAGTTTACTCAACTCTCCAACAGATGTCGCTGTACAACGCGCTATCGAAGTTTTCATGGGGCTTCGCATATATACAAGTTCCAATCATAAATTGGTGGACCGGCACTACTGCCCCAGGCACAACACCTCGCCTGGTGGAAGATCTCTATATGTATTTAGCTCTCTGCTGGTCACAGCGGCGCACTGAATGTAACATGTTCTATTCTGAATTTTCAATTCATTTTACAGAGACTCAATTGAGGGAGAAGTGGTAGAGACGCGGAGACACAGCTGCGCTTCATGGAGCGAGCTGGGAGATGCGCCTCCGCTGCCGCCAAGAGTTTCAGGTGCTTACCTTTCTCTAGGTTTAAAAAAAGCCGTAGCGTAGTGGCGTAGATGTCCGGACTCATATGAGAGAGGTGTCAGAGTTCGATCCAGACATACCATGCACGTCATGGACGCCTAAGTTTTTCATCGTCAGTTTCCGAAACGTCCTTAAAGTTTACAATACATGATATCATGTCCTTAACACATTGAGTGCCATGAGCATCACCGGCGAGGCTCGAGATTCTGGTTATTCTTTATTCATTTTCTTTCCAACAGTCATAATAAGAAATCTCATCTGTGTAGTAAAGAGTATTACTTTAATGTTTTTTTACTGTCACTTTTTATTTTCCTTTATAAAATGGGGTACCATTACTCATTTGATAGATTCTAAAAATAAATCCTACATCCCTCAGGAGACAAACGCTCGTGGAACGCGGACGCGCCTCCCGCCGTACCGAGGCGCGCCAACCGTAACCTAGAGGCGACTGACGACCGGCGCTGTGAGGACGCTCGCGACTCCGGCGTCAGCGTCGACCACGCGTACACCAACGCTGATGACCACCGACATCACAACGGTAAGTGTATCTTGAAGCCTGCAGTGCCAAGGGCACTCGGAAAGTATATACGACCGGTAACCGGCGCTTCAGTGTCGCCACCGACAACCATGGCTGTGAGATCAGCTCAAAATTCCCATTTAAAATTTATTCCTATTTGCCCACATGTTTTCACTACTCGGATTGCTTGCAATCCAGCTTGCATCCTAGTTCTTTTTCAGTAAAAGACAACAAGCTATACTCTGTGGAACCTTATCGCAATAAGTTTTTGCTGTGATTTCTAAGCGACAACGTATTAGGGTATAGCTTGATGGTTTGATCACTATTTTTTTATCTTATCTTATGATAAGGGGCCGGGAATAATCCCAGCGGCTCTTCAACCCTTGGGGAAATTTGTGCCTACTCCATTTGACACACTGGTTATCTCAGTGTGTAGGTTTCCTCACGATGTTTTCCTTCACCGTTAGAGCAGTCGGTATTGATCACTATACAATGGAATCACGACATTATATGATACTTTCTATTTCGCTCATACATTGTTATCATCATTCTCTCTCCAGACCTAGAGCTTTCGGTGGACTCGCTACGCTACGAGGAGATAATCATGATGATGTCGGAGCCACTACGCGTGGACGAGGACGAGACCCCGCCCCCTATCCCCCCCAAAGGGCTCGGCCATCTCAGCAGCTTCGACTCTGGACACCATGAGAACGGGGAGTCCAACTGTTGAATTGTAAAGGTGAATGAAAGTACAGTATAACACAACTTAGAAGTTACATCGATGTACCTACTCGAACAACCAATGACAATCGCTCATTATCACGCCATTCGGCTCATCACTCACGCCATTCGCTCAGTGAGTTCTCGCCTCATTCGATTGACCAATGACAACAATCAGTTCGGAAGTGATCGGTTTTACGAATTTTGCCGATTCAACTTCTATGTTGTGTAGACCTGTATGAAGTTTCGAAATGAAATTATATATGAATCGCTGCGAAAAACATCTTAGAGAAACAATCAAAAAAGCTAAGATTACAGTCCGTGAAGTTTAGAAGGGGATTCGGGTATCGGTTAAAATCGGTATCTGTCTCTGTCTCACTACAGTCTTAGTACATTCGAGCATCGCTATCAATAACCGAAGTCTCAAGACCCGAAGCCCTTTCTAAAAACTCACGCACTGTACGTTATTTGAGCAAGTACATCTAGTAAGTAGTAACTGTTCGTAACTCTTTCTTCTCGTTTCTTTTCTTTCGTCTCGTACCATGCCAGCTTTCTCCGTTGAATACGAAATGCCATTGCATTTTTCTGAAACTGATTTTGCAGATTCTTCGTTAAATAGAAAACAATGGAGGAAAACCAAAGTTAAGGATAACGTCCATTAGTATTGATCTGACTTTTACAGAAATTTATAGATCACAGCGTTGACGTCTTGAACGTGGTTTATGGATGGTTTTTATTCTGTCAGTTCACACAGAGCGCCTGTCAAACTATAGCAATTTCTTTTTAAGAAACGATGCTTATAATGGATATAAAGGTATACAATAATGATGATTGTAAATAAGTAATTTGTACCAATGCAATTGAATTCATCAGTTCTTACGTGGATTATTTATTAGTAATTAATTATTTCTAGGTAGACATGCATATCATTCTTTATCTTTAATTAAATATTGATTATTTAAGCGTAAAGTGGTGTGATTTCAGAGATTTTTTGCTTATTAATCATAATATGCATTTAATTTTACACATCGGGGCCATAATACAGGTGATAATTTGATAAATCTATAAAAAGGAACTACTTACTGTTAGTAATCAATCGTCAATGAAACTGGATCCATTATTTTAGTAATGAATTCTAAAAGCTATGACATTTTATTATATAATGTAACCTATATATGTATTTATGACTTTATATTATTGACATTTATTTTATTATAATATATTTTATCTATTACTGCTTTTATTTAGCTAAAGGTTATTTTGATTGAATAAAATTTTGAGATTTGAATTAGGAATTGATGTATAGTGTATAAGTGTACAGTCTACCACTGGTCAACCTACCCAAAACGTCAAAATTTGAGAATCTGAAATGTATAACAAAAAATTATTAATGCAGGCAGTATCTTTTACATTTTCTCAGATTTCCCTGGCTCCCACACCAGGATACCCTGTGTTGTGTATCATATTGCGCACGCATAGGGTTGAGATTCAATCGAAGGTTTTTGACAGATGGTATACTATAGCTTGTAGTCGACTGTACACTTTACGTTTTTACGCGTAGGTTAACAATAACACTATCAAATGATAGCGGTTTTATTTTATTGTGATAATGAATTTTGACGACATAGAAATGATTCCTAATTAAAAGTATTAATTGAATTTATCGTAGGTTTGTGTAGCTTCGTAAATTCTATTGGCTCATTCACGGGAAAATATTAACCGGTCCGGTAGTGCAATCACTATAAATTATTGATTTTGTCGAAAACGATATTGACACAAATCCTGAGTGGACGAATAGAATACCTACTAAGATTCAATCAAACGGGTCGTCCACTCGAACCCTGGCTGGGGGGAGAGGGTGCGGGCCTGGAGGCGAACCTCGTGCCCGGACAGAAGCTCGGGGTGTCACTACATCCCCGGTGTTTGGTGCCGTTAAATTTAAACGGGCTTAAGGTTAGCTAAATTAATTTAATTGAGCGGAAGGATGCACTCCTACTAAGATTAATTTCATTATCAAGTTTCCTATAAATAAAGTTTAAATCTGATCTTCATTCCCTTATGTTCAAAGTATATTTCAATACACACGTATCGTATTTGTATTACCAACTAAATGTATATGGCTAATAATAATTAAAAAATCTGGGCACACAATAGTCCGTATTAGGATTCCCTAGTTAGACCAAGTATATAACGCTTTATTTTTTTGTATTTCTCAAAGATATACACAGCCATAATTTAGTACATAGCTATGTTATTAGTAACAGTAATTGTAAGATACTTTTATATCTCCGATATAATATGGTTCAGATCATCATGATATCATCATAAGGACGGATAACTGTGTTTAGAAATAAAATATAACGCACAAATTAAGTCCTGTAAGGTGTCAAATCAACTTTAATATGGTTATAGACTATTAACATATAGCACATTACATCGTCGCGGCATCGCCTCACCTCGTAAACAAAAGGCACTAGCTTATTGCAAAGCGAGGCGCTGTCGTTACGTTACGGGGAGTTGATAATTGTGTGTTGCTCTATGGAACTCCGTTATAAAGAATAGGTCATAAAACGCAAAGCGTTGCGTAGATGGAGCCACTAGCACACTCCGTAAACATAAAAGCAAAACGAAAGGTCATTTTTGAAGATTGATTTGCTTCTTATGCGAACGGCTATGGAATGGAACAGCCTGCCGGCGTCTGTATTTCCAGAAACCTACAACCTTTGGATCTTCAAGGCCAGAGTGAATAGGCATTTACTGGACCCGCATGCCATCGTCGACCTCATCGTCGCTTACCATCAGGCGAGATCGAGGTCAAATGCGGGTTTAGTAGTCAATAAAAAAAATATCACAAATTTCTCGTTATTTGGGTTAATTTAATTTTTCAAAGCTATAGTAAAATTGTGATGATATCATGGCATCATATGACCATTTCAAAATAGCAGACCTAGAAATCTGAGGACAGCGTGGCGCGTGTCTGAACGGTAAAAAAAAGATTTGGTGCACAGGAACGTATCTACATGTTGATTGGCTACGTACCATTGTGCTAGTGGCGCCTCTAGTGGTAAAACATAGCAGGCTTATCTTTTGTGTGTACTTTAGTGTTATGTATTCTGTTCGCATTTTTGTTTGCCTTGGTAGTTAATAAATCAGATGGTCTGTTCTTATGAGGATATCTTGTTAAAGCCTCTATTAATGGTGCAATTTTATTTTATTTTATATATACTTTACATGTTTTTGCATGTTCTTACAATTTTATACAATTTAAAAAAAAATCTTTTTTACTTTTTGACACGGGATGTTGATTTGAAATCTAGTGAAAGAAGAAATCAACTTCAGGAACCGATTTTTAAGTTCTATCAAGTCTTCGTTATTATTTTCACAGTTTTCAAATCAGCATCTTAAGTTGTAGTTTTATGACATGTAGTCCAAATATACCTAACTACTAGTTACTTTTCATAGTATTTCGTGTGTAATTTTTTACAACTATCGCCGAAAGAATAGCATAAGCATTGATCTCGTAAGAGTTTCAAATGTCAGAACATTGACTTCGTTAGGGAAACACGAAATATTGTTTCAATACATCGATACCGATACTTATATGAACCTATAACATTTAATAAGCTTTTATAGTAAAATAAAAATGCGTAAAAATTAATAAAAATACAGCGCATTTCTGTTCCAAAGGCAACTGTCTTTCGCGAGTCTTTCCAATAACCAAGTGATATTTTCATACTTATACATACATTACTGTAGTTTTTTTAACTATACAATGTTAAGATGTAGTCGTTAAGTTAATCTAACGAACAACTTGAATGTTAACAGTTATACATGTATTACTTGTCTGTATGTTTAACCGTGTTGTAGTTCAACGAGTTTTTAAAGGTAAGGAAACGTAACTACGTAACGTCATAAACAAATGACAAAAGATCTCACCGATGGGTACCATTTCTGATAATAGGACATAAAACGCAAAGCGTTGCGTAGATGGAGCCACGAGCACACTCTGTAAATAGAAAAACAAAACGAAACGTCATTTTTGAAGATATCACAAATTTCTCGTTATTTGGATTAATTTAATTTAATTTCTCAAAACTATAGTAAAATTGTGATGATATCATGGCATCATATGGCCATTTCAAAATAGCAGACCTAAAAAATAAAACAGCGTGGCGCGAATCTAAAGGAATTTGGTGGAAAGGTACGTACATGTTGATATTTGACTTTATGTGCTAATTTAAAGTTCATTAAACAAAAATCTTTTAAAATCATCCAATATTAATCAACATAATCATTATCTATCAAATTATTGTCATTGAAAGGAAAAAAATATGTTTAGATAAAATATATCTTGAAGTCGTACACGTACGTCGCATTTTTGAATGTTTTTTGTAACTGTGCTAGTGGCGCCTCTAGTGGTAAAACATTGCAGGATTATCTCCTATTGTCACGGCTGCTCGGTCACCGCTTGGTTGGTCAATCTTTCGCACCAAATGGCGTTTTACAAATATATATTGTGACGTTTGGTGGGTGCCATTTTTACACATCCGTTATCTCTCCATACAAATGAGCTCGTTGATTGTATTACTCGTATTTTACTATGTATTTATGCAGTGTTGGTTGTAAACTTAGATTTTGTTAGAATTAAGAATAAAACGTTTAACACAATCCGTTTCATAGTGTCATACTTTCCTGTAAGCTCCTATTTTACAGCGTAGAAATCGAATTAAAAATATATATATGTGTAGTTTAATTTAGATGTAAAAACAATGTATACCTACTGACTGACTATTTATTTTTTTGTAAATTGAATACTATATATGCATAGTTCCAAAGTTTAGCTATTGAAGTATGACACTAGTATGACAGAATTGTACTAAGCTTGTGTAACAGTTTTCTTATAAATGATGTAGAAGTGTGCAAGAGATACGATAATGGGACATTTACTAATTTTAAAAACTGGGTAGTATGAAAATTAATACATGGTTTAATGTACGCAACACATCAGGCTATACCCTTTAATACTTTAGACACATTCAAACAATGTCAAGAAACCATAACAAAATCTTCTGGCGACAGGGTTTCACGGAGTATAGCTTGATGATCTTCCACGTTAATTGAATTTTCAAATAAAATTCCTGTATGCCATTGTTTCTTTACCGAAATTCTAAATGTCGTTGAGGAATTATGGTGGCGATTCCTTTTTTTTATTGTATAGGGAGAGTAGACCAGCAAACGGCATATCACTTGCTAAATTTAACCATCGCTAAACGGAACGCCATCGTGAGTCTTATACATACATAATATGGGTGAGCGCTGCAGTTTCAATTAGATTAAGTTTTTTTTATTAAATTAGGAGAGCCGACGAGCAAACCTGGTGGTCACCGTCGCCTATAGACATCTCACATCACTGTATTAAAATTATAATTACATTTATTTGTCGTGGCAGTCAAAATTTAAGCACTTACATTACACCAATTTTCACTAAATCACCTCAGTAAGTATCACGTATGCATTAGAGCGTCGGTGGCCAAGTGGCTAGCACTAGAACTCCCATGCGGGAGGTGCGGGTACGAAACCATACAATGATGCCATGTACCAATGAGTTTTCCCATTTTTTCGAACTGCTCTAACGGTGAAGAAAAACATCGTGAGGAAACCTGCATGTCTGAGGAAATTAAAAAGTTTCCGATGTGAAATCCACCGCACTGGGCCCGCTCGGTGGATCATGTACCCCCTTATGTAGGGGAGACCTGCGCCCCAACAGTGAAGACATTAATAGGCTGATGATGAAGTATTATGTTACTTTTCATACTACAAAAGAATTTATGTTATTTCCAAGTACACAAAACATTGCTTTACTAGATAATAGTGTTTCGCTGTTACAACAAAATATTAAAGTTACCTAAGATTGAATGGTTTGACTGATATTATTATAGTTAATTATGAATTTATTAAGTGTGATTGAATTATGTGTTAGGTATTATTCATTTATGTTAATGTTGTATTTCTCAGTAGAATAGTCATTCACCATAATTGATATTTAAAATATTTTTAATGTAATTTGTATTGTAATCGTACCAAAAATTTTGACGACTATTTTTATAATGAATTATTATCTCAATCAATTTGTATTATCATTTAATTAATTCGTATTGTATTTTTAATTAATCATTATAGTGTGGAGTTTTCGCAGCACAACTTTTACTTCTCGTTTGTGTTGGTATAAAATTGCAGGTTGTTTTTGGATCAATAGTTTTTAGGATTGTAGGTGGTGGCCTGCCTCTTGAGATGAATTCCAGGTACAGTTTTATGTCAGGTCATATGCGCGTGTTGACTCTTGAAGATTTATTTTCTATTACACAAATATATCCGATTTATGGCAACTGCTGTACGCGCACGACGCGGGCGAGTGGATTTCGACATACGTTACTGGTTATCTTATACTTTCGCTGAAGTTTTAACATCATAGTCAGCAATTGATATTCACCCGCCACATGCTCACGGCTCGCATAG
Organism: Hofmannophila pseudospretella; assembly: GCA_947369225.1. Taxonomy (NCBI): domain Eukaryota; kingdom Metazoa; phylum Arthropoda; class Insecta; order Lepidoptera; family Oecophoridae; genus Hofmannophila; species Hofmannophila pseudospretella. Next base: position 10,841,230 of record OX376317.1, on the reverse strand, counting down.
CGTTGGCACCTGATGAGCACTTATTCTTACACATTTTATTTAGCTCCTGAAAACTACTGGTCCATGCTTTATAGAGCCTGTACAACTTGTGAATTTTCCATTATTAGCTGCTAGATGTAGTCGGATAGAGGATCGCCAAATGAAATTGTCCAGTACAAAGCGTAGGGAGTATAGATTAAAGAACGAAGGTAGCTGAATAGTGGGGAAGTGTAGCCATTTCTAATCAAATATGTAAATTAGCGAAATAAATATTTAGATGGAAGCATCAATGTCGTGTTTTATTTTATTATCACTCTAACGCACAGAGAACTCACTACTCGTATAAGCCAAACTTTTGTATCAGACATTCAGAGGCAAAGGAAGGATATGTCGAACAATTCTGACATCAGGATTCAGGAGAAATGATTTTTTTCTGGAGTGGCGCCACTTTGGGTTGAGCCCTAATTAACCCCAAAGTCGAGTTTACCACCACCAAACCACTAGCACGCTGTAATTGACGAGTGCTGCCATCTATTGAATCGAACATGTAACAGTTGTGTCGCTGTCTATCGAGGAGTGTTTTAGGGTTCCAAAAGGGATTACCTATTATTGTTCTCGTTACTCCGTTAATTCACACGTGTCTAGCGCCTGAACGGAATGAGATAACAAGTATGGAACCTATGCCCTTGACACAAATCTGAATAAACATTTAAAATGGAGAACGGGTTTCTTGGAGCCTGGCCATATCCATTTTCCGCACAATTTTCCGACAGTCTGAATTTAGCGATCTCTTTCAATCAATCTGGGTAGAGAAGTCCCTAGTATAAGTATGTAGGAACGCGAAATGTGAGGCCATGGGATGACGTAGTGTCATTTGTATGAAAGGGAAAAGGGAAGATCTTCCACCAGGCGGGGTGTTGTGCCTGGTGACCAGATGTCCTGGTCCAACTATGGATGTTTGGAACTCGTGTATATGCGAAGTCCCAGGAAAACTTCGATAGCGCGTTCTACACCGATGTGAGTAGGCGCGTCGTGTGTCGCCACAAGTACATAAGTAATTTACTAAAATTATAATTACTTTTTAAGAAAGTTTATTGTATACGTACGTATACTTCCGAAACGAGTATCCAACTTTGTGGTTATACAAAGTAGCACCGCTCGAGCCGTCGGCACACGCGGCTGCGCGGGCGCGAGCGCGTTGTCATGCGAATGGATTATTGTATTTACCGAGTGGATTTCTAAATAATAAGCGCTCTTAGCCCGTAATTGAAGGTAGTCAGCGCGGACACCAGCCACGCCCTCGACGGTGAGCACTGCACACGGGTGCTCTGATCGCGACTTGTGCGAAGATATATTATGGATCATCAATGCTCCATCGTTACCATCAGGCGAGATTGAGGTCAAATGTGGGTTTAGTGGTACCTAAATAAATAAAATAAAAAAACCAAATAGGTAGGTACTTTATTTTCATATTTTTTTTGTTGTAAAAGGCGAGCAAACGCCACCAGACGGGAAAGTGGTCACCGTCGGTCACCTATTACTATAATGTTATTAGAGTGTTTTCGATGCGCTGCTAACCTTGTTGACTTAAATGGAGTACCTCATGTGCCGGTAATTACGTTGGCTCTCTTACCTTTCAAGCCGAAACCCAGCAAACATTGCTGCTTAGTGGCAGAAATAGGTAAAAAGCTGGTACCAGTCCAGGCTGACTGCACAGAGTCATACCTCAACTACCTACTTCAAAATCGATTTAAAAATTAGCAGTGAAAGCTACACAGCGCTGATTTATTAAATCTTTAGATTTTTGAGATGAACGTTTGTAGAGTTGTTTTATAGCAGGCTTTTATGTTTTCACGATGATTTTTTTAGCAAATCATAATGAATCACGAAGCAAAGTATAATCTACGGCAGAAAGAAGATATTTTATTTTTAAATCTCGTTTTGTACAACAGATGTAAGTAGGAAGTTTGCGTGAAAATCACGGTCAGTGTGATGGCAATAAACTTGCATCGTCCACTTCGCTTGTATTATCTATCTTTAAGCTTCAACATCATGTGTACCTCTACCGATAACTTTTCAATAACCCCGCCTATTGGCGCCTTAATGGACGCAAAGAAATCTTTGACAAAATTTGACGTAGTAATGAGAGAGGAGCAACGCATGACCCATTCCGTTACAACAGTTTTGAGCGTAATCGAAAGTGAAGGACGAGTTACACGGGGCCAGTAGCTTTACCAGTTATGTAGACTAGCAATAGGAATAGGTAGGTGCTCATTATTCGGGGAAACAAGTCGTCTAGCTAGCTCAATGATATTGAAAAACAAAGACGACCTTACTGGAAATGAATTACAATAAGGGTTTAGGGATGTTTATTAGCGGAGGAACCATAGTAACAATAAACTCCACCGGTACCATATTTTCAAGCCTGTTTACTTGTACAAAATCTTGCTTGTCAAGAAAAATTCAACTTCATAGTGTATAATCCGTACCACGCATACCTAGTTCATAAGTTTTGTTTACATTAGCGACAGTTATTGTAGGTTCGTTTTTAGTTTCGTTCTGTCAAATATTATTTCCAATGAGGGTAATTTTTATCATTGATTGCCACTCGCTGATACAGTCTAGGAAATACAGCCCTTGAGACAGTAGCGATTTGTGAACGTGGCACCGAATTTCGTCATCGCTTATGAACTATCATCTCCATGGACTCCTCGCAGTGCTGATTCAGTGCTGGTGCTTCGGTGACTCTAAAAACTGACAGAATTTTGGACATTGTCGGCGCCGACGGATGATCTCGGGCTGAGACGCTGTTGAGTTGCTTTTTCAATGATATTTATTCCATGACATTATCTCGTTTCCCTTTGTTTATTTAGCCCTCGAAAGATCCCTGGAATCGCTGGGGATCGCACACATGGTTTTTATGGAGTGAGCAACGAATATTCCAATATTTCTCGTGTTTCAATAAATATATACTTAATGTAATTTACACAACGGTAGATCGACTATCGACTACAGATCTGTATATTAAAACCTACCGACGAAACAAGAAGAAAGTAACACTACCTAAGTGTACAATCCGTACCACGCATACCTAGTTCATAAGTTTTGTTTACATTAGCGACAGTTATTGTAGGTAGTTTTAACTTTCATTTTTTGAGACAGCATCGTTTTCTTCTCATCAATCTCTTGATTAGAAGATCTCTATATTAAAACCTACCGACGAAACAAGAAGAAAGTATAGGTAGTATGTACAACAACCAAAGATGGGACTAGCGTAGCTCTACTGGTCAAGTGTAAACTTCCCTTTAATTTAGTTGCAATGGGCAAGCTGTACCTAGTAGCAGCAATTATTTTGTAAGTTAAGACACATTAAATAAAGTGGTCGTGTAATTTTACTGTCCTTTTCGTTTGCTTGAGGAGTAAGTGAAGATGACGTTAATTGAACTTTAGGGCTTGAAATTATGCGCTTTGGATCGTTTGTTCATAGCGAATCTACTTTACAGTGCAATCAAGTAGGTAGAATTTATTTATTTTTTATTATTAGGTACATTACACAACTTTACAGTAATCATAATCCAATGGTTTCAAAACACGTTTAATTTATGGGATATTTAAGATGGGAGGTAAAAATGTACTTAGGCAAGCATCTATCGCTCTATAAACAAGTGGAAATAAGCAGTTACGATAGATAAAAAAAGAAATTGTTACCATTATTTCTCGATGTTCATGTTAAGGCATTAAATTGCGACGTATTAAATTGTAAAAATGAATTGGGTGTAATTAATGTATCGTAGCGTAGCGTGTCTTGACGATCGTGCGCAAAATATAGTCATTTCTGTCTGTAGAGTCACCTGCGCAAGCGCAATTAATAACAATTACACTCACATGTGCCAATAATAAGCATTGATAAAATCGCATATTCGCATCACACGTTGCTGTACTATATTATCGATCGATCGATTGATTATGATTAGTAATAAGGAACTATTCAATTTCCTACATTCATATATTCATATGCTAAAGCTCACAACCGTGCAGTGCCATGTACTAATGAGTTTTTCGTATTCTTCGAAAGACTACGTACATTTACCGACTGCTCTGACGGTGAAGGAAAACATCGTGTAGAAACGTGCACACTGAGATGACCAGTGTGTAAAATGGGGTAGGCACAGAAGATCCTCAAGGGTCGGAAGTGCCGCTGGGGTTATTCCTGGACCCCTATCATAAGATAAGAAGATAAGAAAGCTCCCAATAAAAGCATAGGTACAACATGTCTGAACAAATAAGATTATATTTTGATTTTATTATAATTTACCTTCCTAGCTACTGCATCGCAACGGATAGTAAGACAACTGTTTCAAAATAAGTTGAAAAATCAAAGTAGTACTTTACCTTTAGACAAGCCAGTGAACTCATTGAGGTAAATAGCACTCTTACACAAGTAGTGGAATAGTTTACTGTTAAATAATCTAGTTCTGAATGCGAATAAAATAAAATAATTAACAATTACAATAAGAATAAGTTTATTTGTGCGGTAAGATGACAAAGACTTAAGCATAGGTTATATTAAACTAAATAAAATTAGTGAGCAAAAAGTTACAATAAACGCTGACCTCCGAACTAGGAAGTACCTGTATCTCGGAGGACAGATCTCTTCTGTGACCAGTGCAAATGAGCATGTAACAGAACAGACGTTGGCCAAGCGAAGAAAATATAAATCTGTCAAAATTTGAAAGAAAGACAAAAAAGAACAATTATAGAGGTTACCAGAACAATTATAAGGGGTGGTGGGAATGCAGTGTGTGTGTGTGTGTGTGTGTGTGTTTGAGGGTGTGTGTGAGAGAGAGAGAGAGGATGTGTGATGCATTAAATTCACTTTGCCTAACGTAAAAAAGGTACAAGAAAAACTAACATTAAATAACAGTAGGCTAGAATTGGTTAACGATACAGTTTTCTTAGGGATTACCTTGGACTGAACGCTTCAGTGGGGTCCTCGTATAAATTCATTGGCCGGAAGCGTTAGAAAGATAAGACAACTAACTGATGTAGCAACCGCACGACTAGTATATTTCAGTTTCCACAGCATAATGTCTGACGGCATTCTTTTATGGGGTCGAGTGGCTGATATTGAAACCATCTTCATTCTACAGAAGAGGGCAATTCGTGCAATATGTAATCTACGTTGCAGGGACTCTCTAAAACTGGTCAAAGAAATAAATATGCCGACTGTAGTGGTTCAATATATTTATGAAAATATCATGTATGTACGTAAAAACTTACAGCTTGTTTCCGGAAAATTGTGATAATCATGATTTCAACACCAGAAACAAAAACAAACTTGCAATCCTACGCTTTAGACTTAGTAAAGTCAATAATATACAATAAAAATAATCTTTATTGAAAAACATCACATTACTTGTAAATCGAACAGTAACCTGACGAACTAGGCGAACCTGTATCTTGGGAGACAGTGCTTTCCCAAAAAGGAGGTATTCAATAAAGGTCAGCATTCATCCCACAGATAACTAGGTTGTTATCTATAAGATAAATACCGCCCCCTACTGAATACCAAGCAATAATAGTCACAAATTACATTACAATAATAGTTAATAATAGTTAATATCATTTATGGGTCACTTGTGTACGATTTGATAATAAGATACCTGATAATGTCATAAACATGACTGAGAAAAAATTTAAGACCCACATCAGACAGATCTTAAGTAAAAAGGTTTATTATAAAACAAATGACTATTTAAATGATAAAGAGGCTTGGTCCTAAATTCATCTCCGGCTCTGCACATTCTGTATATGATTGTATTCATAATTATTGTAAGATTATTATATTTATTTCAAAAGATGTGCTGCTGAAAGTTTCTTGCGCCGCTTCTTTCCTTTCAGCTATAGCACCTTACGAAGCGGTGGTAAAGTTAACTCGTACTTACTTACAATAAACAAATTCTGATTTCTATTTCTGATTTCCTTCCTGAGGGAAAATAATCCTTCTTGGATCATTTAGTTATCTTTCCGTTCAGCGTTTCCGAGATTATCCTTCAAAGACATTCAGACGTGTCCGCGTCGCGCAGGGGACTTCGTAGTTTCTTCAGCTACAGAAAGCTACCTAGCAATGACAACTCATTGGAAATATTTAATCTCTTTGATATAAGTAGTTGCAGTGAAAGTAAAAACAAGTGTAACATCTGTCAGTTTTCAGTTACTTTTCTTCTTGATGTGACATCTCGCATTATTGTTTTACGGAGAAAGAATTACCCATTGCTATTTATAAAATGGCTGTCGCTCTACCCATGGAGTCAAACCCCGAAACCATGAGCAAATATTTGCATAAGCTTGGAGTGTCTGACAAATGGCGTATGGTGGATGTCATAGGGTTGGAAGGGGAGGCTCTGTCCTGGGTTCCACGGCCAGTGCTAGCTGTCGTCCTGCTCTTCCCGCTCTCTGATGCCTACGAGCGGCACAGGCGCGATCAGGAGAACGAACTGCTGAAGACTGGACAGCTAGCTCCCAAAGACGTGTTCCATTTGAAGCAGGTCCTGAGCAACGTCTGTGGCACCATAGCTTTGGTACACAGCATCGCTAACAACACTCATCACATCGAGATTAAAGACGATGGACTGCTAAAAAAGTATTTAGAACAAGCGAAAGGTCTCGGTTCGGAAGCTAAAGGGGTTCTGCTCGAGAATTCCACCGCGATCTTGGACACTTATCGAGAATTGATTCGCTCGGAGAATAGTCACGGCGGCGAGGACGAAGAAACGGTTACCAACCATTTTGTGACGTTCATTCATAAGGACGGGAAGCTGTTTGAGCTGGACGGACGGAAGACTTTCCCCATCGAGCATGGGCCGTCGAGTCCGGAGAGTCTACTGGAGGATGCCGCGAAGATCTGCCGGCGATTCATCGAGAGGGAGCCCGACAACATCGGGTTTAACGTCGTGGCGCTTGTCCCTGCTCAGTAATATTATTTAGTTTTAATATTAACAGTGATTCATTGTCTTATTTTCCTTAATTTAATAAATGTACTTAAATTATTTGATAATTAATTTGTATGTAGAGAAATGTATTATTTTTGCTGAGCGTATCATTGCTAATGAAATAATCGCGCAGCGATGACGTGACGGCCTTGCAGCGCACGTCACGCTATCCTGGCTGCAGCCGCACTACGAAAAATGGCGATCATTAATTCTGTTCATTAGCGGGTACCCGTGCGTCCCGGCCGCGTGTTCCTCGATTTAAGTCTTTAATTCATAATTAATCTCCCGCACACAACAAATCGCCCCAGTGCTCGGCGCAATTCGCGGCCACGTCTCAATTAAGAATCTGCGCACACCGGCAACACGGCTCCCGCATTCCTCCTTAAAATTCTCTATCTTCGGAAACTAATTAAAAATTCGCCTCGCCTCCGCGCTCCGGTGTTCAATCGGTTCGATATAACTTCATTTAAAAACGAGCAATCTTGTCCGAGATAAGAGCGGCGAGAAAACAACGAAGAGCAGCGCTCGCCACACGCGGCTGCGACAAAAAGACTAACAAACGACTCCAAACTTTTAAATGGAACGCGAGAGAATCCGCCGCGTTAACTATGTCGATACCGGGAAGGACGCGACATCGGTAAGTCACGTCACCGAATAAATGACGCCGGGCCTGAAATAAATATATAAATATTGTGTAAATAAAGAAAATAATGCGACGGGGAGCCGAAATGCTTTAAATATTCAAATGAAGCGAGCCGAGGTGAAATACGAAGGTGCGCTCGCTCGAGTTGAGCCCAATTAAATCGGTGCCACTGAGGTAGAAATTAAAAACAAAAGGAGGATGACGGGGGTCCGGCGCGCATTTTTCTCATAAGTATTATTAGCGCGATGTCAACCCACAAAAAATGGAGTTAGAGACTTGTCGTACCCGCGATCATTATCGATAACATCCCGCGTTTTGTATTGTTTTGATAAGTGTGCTCCCCAGCACTGGACGGTTTGTTGACGTTTACACTCCACGTACAAGAGTGATCGATATTGCCGTCGTTCGATGATATTCAAAGGCTACATTCCTGTTCCACCTGTAGAGTTTACTTACAGTTTCTTTACTTAGGGATGAGAAAAGAAACAATGCGTCAATCAGGTGCTGACGAGTGCATGATGAATAAACGGGTGAAAAACAAAACTTGAAACAGCATTGGCCACGGTCATTACTCATTAGTCAAGCGAGCCCTGGTGCGAAAAGATTTAATATTTGCCTATAAATCAATTACGGACGCGTGTGGAGTCCGTTTAACGCCCTATTATAGTACTCCTTTCTTGTGGTAATGATAAATTACAACTTACGAGTACGTTCACTATAAGGTACCTATATAGGTAAGGTTACGCACTGGCTGTGGATCTAATCAACTAATTGCTGATCTATAGTTACCTACATCAGGAGCAAATCGCACATGGAAAGAGAAAGATATTTTAATTCTAGATAGGAAAGAAAATGGGACAGATTCAAATCTTTTTAAACTATCTTACTCTGAAACAAGCTTATGTTCGTCATCAGCAATTGATTCAAGTTCACTGCTAGGCATAGGCCCCATCCAGGATATGCCATTGAGCTTTTCTTTGACTGTTCTCATCCAGCCACCTTGAAATTTGAATAGCAATGACCATCATCTCTCTATTTCCTTAACAAGCTTTCTTTTGATTGATCAGTCGATGCTATCAATATAATAGTTTTTAATGTCAATATAAGTAGTTAAATTATTAACCGATGTTTAATTCATGCAACGTGTGTGTTACTCAGATGCCAACCTATTAAATCGGGATTCATTAGCACCCATCGCGACCTCTCTTGGCACCCGCTCGATTTATTCAAACAAAACACATTTATTTTAGACAATGACCGTCTATAAGTGCTTATTGGGAGAGTTAACTACCACTGCACCTAGTTAAACCTTAAGTCCCAGTATGGACGTGTTATACTGCTGTTTTCTTATGCTAATGTTGAGTTATGTGGTGTTAAGGCGGCAATGGATGCCGTGTGGGCCGTTGTGTTGGCAAGGACCGCGTGGTGGGCTGCGGTTCCCGACGGGGGGTCCCAGCGCCTACCGACGCTCATCACTATTCAATAAGCTCCATTTATTGAAATTACATAATTTGTGTGTGAATAATGACGATTGTGATGAATCTTCGTGGGCGATGCGAGCGACTTAAACCCGATTAACTTTTGACCGGCGAGCGATATTAATAAGCTGTCTGCGGGCCCTGGAGATGAGTGCGCACTCCGGTAATGACATGGAAATAGACTTGCGTTTAAGCTTCACTCGGTGCACGTAGTGATTGTATGTTCAGTGCTCGGTGCTGAGAGCCTATTGATTTCTGACAGCGTTTATTTGAATGAATACGAATGGTGTTGCTGTAGTTTGAAATTAAATAGCTTTGCTTGTTTTCAATGGGCTTTACGTTTTAATTTTCACATGTCTGAAGTTAAGGAAATCGTAGCTAATGATTTGATGTTGTATTAAACAGAGCAAAATGCAGTGATGAGCGAAATATTATGCATGATGCAACCTCGGATAGAACCTAACCTATACACATACCTAGCAACATAATCAAACACCAGATCACTCCATGCTGAAAAAAATTCTGAGCATACCAAGCTCGTATGTTATTTGATACACAATAAGCCTCGGACATCACGAGTTCGGTTCTTGCCACGGTTCGGATCGCTGCATCCAATCTAAGGCATTGATTTCAAGCGGGGGGAAGGCGGAGCGCTGATTGAAGCGAACCGAACCGTGGCAGAAATCGGTCTCGTGAAGTCCGAGGCTAATTTAATATTAAAAGATGCTGTTAAAAAGTTGGTTGAAGTAGGGTACCTAAACCGTCTTAGTAAGCTCAAATGGAAATAAAAGGATGGGTAAATCAAAAAAGTACTTACTTCCTACATTTTTTTTTCAATCAGTACCTATAAAAAGTAACGCTAAACAGAGTTTTTTTAGGTCATCATCATCATCAGCAGCCTATTCTAGTCCACTGCTGGACATAGGCCTCTCCCAGGGTGCGCCATTGAGCCCAATCTTCGGCTCTTCTCATCCAGTCGCTGCCAGCCACCTTACGCAGATCGTCGCTACCATGGCCGCCACCGTGACCAGGAATAGTGGGGCGGCCGGGAACTGGGGGCCGTTTTCTTTTTGCGCTGTCCATAGGAGGTGATGCCATAATCGCCACGCTAGGCCTGCGGGTTGGCGATCGCAGTAGCCGGGTCGCTTGCCCCGATGACGCTGCTGCCCGTCATCGTGCTTCTGGTATTTTGACCCAGCCATAATTTGAGTGGTTATACCGCCACTAGTCGGTCGCCAGGGACTCGTTCGTTAATCGGCAGGATGCACCACGTGCAGGTGAGTATGACATTTGGAGGTCTAGATGTTGGTGACCCCCCTTACATCCCTTTTTTTAGGTAATTGTAGGCAAAATATGATTTAAAGTAAGTTGAGTGAGTAAAGCAAATTTTCGTCAATTCTCTGCATGATTTATTATGGTTGTAAAACCTTGCAAAAACACATTGCCATTGTACATTACTGTCCCTTATGAATAAAACATAGTTTTATCCGAATGTATGTACGCGTACCTTACATGTAGAAACTCGAAAGTTGTACAAATAGCTAGGGCTACCAATAACTTAGTTTCAAGTTTGAGCGTAAAGTAATCTAGAGAAACATCAGCGAATTTTTCTACATGATTATTAGGCAATGGACTTCTCAAATTCATGTGTTTTAATGGTCCAACATTATGTTCCTTTTTCATTAGAATTATAAATCAGCTGTGCGTCGGCTTAAAACCCTTTATACCTGGAACAGGTTTTCGATTAGGTATATTATGTAGGTAGTCATATAGGTAGGTATTCGCGGACAATACAACAGCATGATTGTTCTGATGGTTTCATAAAAATATATTTTGGTAAAATATTTCACAAATACGACTTGATTGTGTAAATTAAAATCTTTTGTATGGAAACAGTCATGAAGAGGGCTTAAATATAATATTGTCGTGTATTTTCAAACCGAGTAAGTGGCCTTATTCTCAAGTTGTAGGAGTAATAACTGCACACAACCCTTTTCCCTAAATCCAGCGCCGGTTCGAGCAAACTTGGCGCCCTAGCCGAGATTTTTATGGCGCCACACGATACTGTAATTCATAACGTTGACATTTTATTTTTCATAGTGAGTAAAGTAGCTTAATTTTTGATAAACTTTCGGCGCACGAACTAGCGAGGCGAGCTCTTTTCGGCGCGGAATCTATAAGACTATAGGGCGAGCGCGAAGCGGAAGCAGAATAAAAGGCCGACCCAGATCTACCATCCCGCCCAGTCATTCCCATGGCCTCGTGCCCTAGGCGGTCGTCTAGTTCGCCTATATAGATGAACAAGCCGGCCCTACCTAAATCCTACACCTTGTGAGAACCTGCAATCAGTAATATTTTCAGGTGAAAGCAACCCTACGCTACGATACGACAGTACAAACGATGCGCTTGCGCCGCGTCTCGGGGACTCGTTCGTTTACGATTTCCAAGAACACAGGTAAGGCACGGCGCAGGCTTGTCTAAAAACGGTAAATTGTCTAAATTAAATTAGGCGGTCGTGGTCATTCGTGACGACAAGATTCCGTTTTGGGTATAAAATCTTCTCTGTCCAAATAAAGATATTTCGGAATGTGTGCGGTAATTACGTAGGTACTTCTACAGAAGAAAGTCCAAACAATCAGCATTCCATATAGTGGAAGATATTGTTGAAAAACCATGCATTTCAATCAAAGAATGTGAAAATTAGCACATGTATTTAGGACACCCAAAGGGTCATTTTAAATATTAGAGCCCACGCAGATCACTGCTCCTCTACGAAGGGTAGGGGGCCAAAAGGTCCCTCCTCCGCGCTCCAATAAAAAAATTATAATGACATTGGTACTAGGGCATTTTTGGTGTCGTTTTAGTATCAAATGACTAATTCAATTTTGAAACAATACCTTCACTATTCTATTGAAGAAATACGAGAAAATTAAAAAAGTTTAAAATTGACAACAAATATTTCGATCTGTTATCGTCGATAACGTTAAAACTAATGCAAATTTCATTATATAAAAAAAACTTTTAGAAAGCCACTTTATTCTAAAATTTAAAGATACGCTTTAGATATCATTATTTCACAATAAGTACGTTAAAAAATATAATAAGTGTAGCGCGGAAAGACTTCTACATAGCCGGACCGCATTTGAAGAAATTCTTTTGAATTTGATGAGAGTTAGAAGTATTAAAAACAGACATCAATTTCATTATTATCTTCTTCGCAGTCGCATTTCTCATTGATGAGGGTCGTGACCATTCTATGGAATTAACCACATACAACGACTCTCTTGGCAGATTAAATGGGGTGATTTGCCATTGCCTTTCCCATTTCACACCCATGGTTATCTTAGTATCCTACCGTACTTATAACTCTACGAATACTTGTATCCCTAATAATACACCCACAGACTTGCTTCTTTAATTAATGTAATTACAACAGCAGATAATAATAAACACCGGGGACATTCGGTAGTCGTCAAAGACATAAAACTGTTAAGGTTCGATTCGGCAGCGGCCGCCCGCCGCGCTCTCTTCAATTATATCTTCAATGAATTCTCGACAAAACTCAGCGTCTTTCCGATTTTATAGCTCGAGCAGTACTCGTAAACTCGACACTTGATTGATAAATACTCCTCACTGCCGAATAGAAGGTCTTCTTCACCTTGGTCGAAAGAAAAGTCGAAACAAGACGTGTAACAAACAAAATTACTGTATGTTACGAGTATTTGCACATGTATCGTGAAGTTTTGTATGTGAAGAAGAAGAAACATTGTAAAGAAACTTGCATCCAGCATGTCTGAAGAGTTCGAAGGCTTGTTGGACCCATCAATTATCACTAAGCCTCACGTCTTGGGCCCCGAAAGCGATGAATAGGCTGATGATACGAGTAATGTAATGAAAGACCATCAAGACCTTCATCCAGCAGTGGGTGGATATCAGTGGAAGAGAGAGAAGGAATGTCATAATTTCCTTTTTGATAGAGTACTTACGTACGTAGAGACTTTTTGATTGTCGGTTCATCCCTATCAAAAGGGCTACCGAATCACTTTATACCGCAATACCATAACATCCCGATATTATGTCGGTTGATACTTGGCAACTTTGAATGTTGCTGGTGTAATTTTCGCCAAGTTTTTCGACATACGACATACCTACATTAATAACTTTTTATTAAAGTACATACGAATAAGTACGAGGTCATTTAATTGAACTCAAATTTCGTTAATTTAATTTTCAGAGTTCGAGCAATATTTTTTTTATAAAGTTCTATTTTTTATATTATTTTATTTTATTTGTACCGTTCTATCTTATACTCCTTAACAAGTTGTCTAGACTTAGATGAATGAAAAGTAGTCACCTCAAAGGTCGCGTCGCATAATACTAGTTTAAAACCGAATCTGCAGGAATCTTTCTTCTTGTTTCTTTCCTAAAAGAAAGCCAGTATTTCAATTGCATCTATTAACGTTCGTACATGGGAAAATAGTTTAAATCTATAAAATGAACTTTACAAGGTCAGCTGAAGCACCCTATATTATAGGGCCAATAACATAGGTAGTAAGTAAAGAAAATAAAACAACTTTCCTTGGAATCTGAAATGAAATCTATATGTTTCGATCTTACATCTTTCTATTCTACAAATCCATATCCAACAACCGACCAAATGTTTTGGGGATAACTGTATCACAGTTCTTAGAATCCGTGCCTATGTATCACAGTGTCCGGTTAATTGGTGAAGTAGTGGGGAGATGGGGGGAGAGAGTGGGGTGGGTAGATTAATGAGCGGCTACCGCTTGCTTATCGCGCAGCATCGTGCGCATGACTGATCATCTGTCGTGTGCCTGCGCCTGCGACTGTGCTAGTGATGTGAAAAGAACATTTCGATATCGATTAGTCGATGATCAATATTGACAAAGTCCTCCTTTTATTAAGTACTTTTTGCTAGCTAATACTCTTACAGTACCTAATGCTATTTCTGGTTTAGTAATACAAATAAATCTGCATAATATTTGCAGAAACAAACCTACTATTTAGTAGGTTTGTTTCTGCAAATATTTCAACATTTTTATAACATTACTTACATTATTATGTAAGTAATGTTATAAAAATGTTGACATCATACATTTTTATCAACGACTAACTTTTAGCATTTATATCGAAACCCGAAGTGGACAAACTCGTTATTTTCTGCTTTAAAAAAAGAGTATTTTAACAATGAAACGATATTGCCACCTTTGAAACAAAATGGAACTGTATATCTGAATTATTCTAAAGTGTTTCACATTTACATAACAATTAGGAACTGCGAAACGCCAAGGGCTGAAGGTAGGTAAAAACCCGAGGCTTGTAATTTTATTCGATACTGACGTAAAGGTTCTCATCACCGTAGATAATTAATCGACTGGGATTCCTGACATAGCTGTGGCCAGCACTACCGCCATGATATGACATGGACAGCATAGTGGCATAGCTTCCCAGAAGTCGTACTCATCGAATGCCTTACGTACGCTCAGCCTCCATTCCGACTTTTTTCACTGCCCCATAGTTTTATTGGGTGCATTGAAATATTTTTGTTTAGATTAAACGACGTTTAGCCAGCAGATCGGTACATTAGGATTAATGTTGAACATTTGTCCCGTCTCAGTGTATCGTATTGTAGGTACCTATATGGCCATGGGAATCGGATATAGAGGGTATGAGAGTTCAATAGAAATGATGATTGTTTTAAGATATGATGGCTGGTATTTTGATGTCTGATTATCTTGAAGAGGCTCCTTCATTACGCCATTAAATTGAAATAAAACCTTGGTTTCATTTGAATAAGGTACCAACGTGACCATTGGGTATGTTACTTATTACCATTGTACGTTCAACGTTTTATTTTGTTTACTTATTTGAAAATAATGTTCAAAACGAAATTATGGTAGCGATGCAAAATAATTATTTCATTGGGAGTTCTGCCTTGGAGTGGACTGCCATCTGTTAATAAATTAGCATAATAATATTATGTGGATATTAGGTACCATTTGTTCCTAAACAATAAACCTGGTTCCCAAACAATATTAAAACTAAAAATTAATGAGGGTTACAGATACAAAGGAGGATAGGACTTCAACAAAGTTTACTTCAACAATGGCTGGGTACTCGTTACTTTATTTAAATAATAAATATTCCAAATTATTATATCTCTAATCTGAAATGGGCTTGCATCTCTCATCGAATCGGTTATTTCAAGCGCCTGCGACGGCAGCGCGCGGTCAGTTTGGGAATCTAGCCCAGGACAGGTGGATTGATAAATCTCTTCACGTTTGATGGATGGTCGACGTTCCGTGGTACCCGAGCTACCGGGTATTGTATAGTCTCGTATCTTTCCTATAATGAGCGTTCAAGTTTTATTGGAAACTACGACTACGACAAACTTTAAAAAGAAAAATTAAACTGCATTTGTGTTATGCGTACACGGAGAAATACTAGAGAAAGAGAAGAAAGATAGAAACGTCCTCTGACACACTGACAGAAATACTAGAGAAAGAGAAGAGAGAAAAGGCAACGAATGCGAACGGCTAAGGAATGGAACAGCCTGCCGGCGTCTGTATTTCCCGAAACCTACAACCTTGCCAGTGTGAATAGGCATTTACTGGGCCCGCATGCTTCATCGTCGACCTCATCCTTACCATCAGGCAAGATCGAGATCAAATGCGGGTTTAGTAGTAAATAAAAAAAGGCATCTGGCATACAGAGAGACAGACGGACAGTTATGATGAAATTTTAAGGGTTCCTAGTTAGTTGTCTATGGAATCCAACAAAAGAGAATTGGCTCAGGAATTTGTGTTGTATTTAGTATTCATTTTACATCTCTCGCTCCACCTTATTTCTAAAAGAGCAAACCAGAAGCTTTTCAAATAAACATAATTAATTGTTCATTTAAATACAAAGGCTAATTTAATAAGTGACTCGGCTCCCAAATGTCAAAGCCGTTCAAATAAAAAACGAGAAAGAGAATAAAGAAGGATGGCGCTCGTACCAACGCAGAACGCCCAGCTCGGTGTCATGGGAAATGTGACTTCAAAATAAATTGGGAGTCATTTTTTAGAGTTTTTTGTTTGGGCATTGAGCTGGTACAATGGGTGGACACGAACGGCTGTTAAATAACATCTTTAACATCATTATAAGTGAAAAGCTGTGAGTGATGGCCCCGGCCGTCCTCGGGACTCGTTATGGCGAGGGCTTATGGTTACCGCTTCTACGAACTCGGACTATGTAAGAAGTGACATAGAATAGAACATTGTTTATTGCTTTGAATATACACATAAGATGGATTAGTTACATATAAGTTATAGACCTATATCTATAAATTACATGCAAAATTATGTCAATAAATAAAATATGTATCTAAATATAGGAACGTGATTGTAATTTTTTTTTCGAAGGTATTAAGTTTTATGGTATAAAATTTATAAAGAGCAAAGATTTGAGGAAAGTAAAACCAATGCCTCATTTGGAAGTATGTATTACGATTCAGACATCTTAGTCTATGTATAGTCTGATGGTTGCAACATTACAAGAAAGACAGCGGTAATTATGTACTTACTATAAATTATATAGTAAATACCTAATATCAGTCTAACCTAGAGGAAGGTAAGTAAGTACCTACTTACCTACCTCTTGCCCATGTTGTTATTCCGCGTTCGGGTAGAGCGATATGCCATAAAATATTTCCTCGACATCCGTCAACTCGCCACAAAAACAAAGGGATTGTTCACTAAAACTGACATTCCTGTGAACCCCGGCGATGGGGCCGTGGGAGAGCCCCCTAGGGGCGGACCCCCAGGGCTCCGGTAGCGCCGGCCCCCCGCCGGTCGTCTTGTCACTTGTGGACCCTAATGGTCCCATGCATAATTATTAGTGGATAATTCTGTCATAATAATTATAATCCTATTTAATAATTTTGAGGAAAATTGGTACAGAACAGAGACACTTATTGAATAATAGGTACGAGTAGTATATACTTGGATGAAGAAAATATATTGTGACGGGCGCACGTTCCTTCCATCATGAATATAGGTAGGTATATTTAGTGCCTCGATGCACAGTCAGAAAATACAACTTTTAACTTGGAAAAGTTTGACTTGTTTATTGCTATGAAATAAAAAAAGGAGAAGAAGGTTAAATTTGTAGTTTGATAACGCCCCAATACAAGATTAACTGGAAAGTATTTTTATTGGATTTTTTTGCTAATGTTGGAATGCTCTTATACGATTATCTACGTTACAATTATCATACAGAGTATCTACTATTACATAATATAAGAAAAGTTTTGTGCAAAGAACGAAAACACCGTCTGGACCGAAATTTAGGTAGGTAACTGAACAATTTTGTCCACATTCCAAATTAAATAATTTCTTTAACGATCCCGTATTTTTTATTCGAATTTTTAACCCCTAGTCAAAGATCGACGAGATAGACTGTGGATGTTTATTTTTTGCTCCGGGCTATAAAAGTACCATAGCTATCAACTATATTTGAGCTTCGACAGATACATCTGGGAGCGGGCCTCACCGATAGGAGATGATAAAGTAATGGCCAAGATAGAGGCCATCGCTACTGAATCTGATACGCCACGGTAGCTCGAACGGTCACTTACACTACTGCACACCATTTACTTTATTGAATTCCATTCTAATACACGTTTAGATTGACGGGCATCGACCCGATACGCTAGGTAGAGAGAGGCAATCAGGTATGACTCAGCTTGGAAGCGCATAAATTAGTGTTTTACAACGGTGATACTGTGACCGCTAATTATATTGAAGCACTGAGAGCTCATGTGTTCGTTTCCAAACTGCCTAATCTAAAAGCCATCAATATACCGTTATCTGGAACGGCGTCCGTAAACCAAGTATACGAGCCATAAATGAGTCCACAAAATGCCGTCGCTGAAGCCCTAATCGCCGCGCGCATATCCACGAGGAAGAAACCGCCAATATTTATAACACAGAGCATAAAGTGCCACAATAAAACGAGATGGTAGGACGCGCTAAAGTTTATGCTAATCGACAATAAAAATATAATAAAATTGTGACCTTGCCGGACGCCTCGCTTCGTTCCGTTACTGAACCGATGTAATGTTTTACACAGCTTAATATTACGCATTATTTATTGTAGTAGAAGGTACCATAATGGTACAACTCATACTAGCCGTACCAGTAATACTAAAAGTACGCTGGATCTGAATCTTGCCATTCTATGAACACATTGCAGTAGGTATTTAATTCATACTAACTTGCTATTAGGTTTACAGTGTATTTTATTGTCAAGATTTTTTAGTTTGTAAGTGGTGCATATATGCTATTGTGTTCTTCTGTTGTTAATCTCAGCATCTGTTTATGACCGTCTCTAATCACAAACACAGGTAGCCTATCACAGCATCTCCAGGCACACTCTTCGGTTATTAATGAACACGAGTCATTCTCGAATTTCGCCGCGGACCGGACCATCTATTGACAGCCGATTATTTATCACTGTCTGCCGACGCCACTCGCAACCGCGTAAGTATAGCAAATACTTGAATTTGTATTCCGAATACGCTGTCATAAATCGACCTCCACATTATGATTCATAGAAACGACAGGAAAATGAAACAAAACCGTTTGTTTCTTTACTGTATCGTAGGCTTAGTTTTTCTGCATCCATTAATTCAATTAGCATCATAACAAACTTGTCGGCAGCTATGAGATCGCCGACTAGTACGCAGGCAGTGTGCTAATGCAGTCTAAAAACTAACCTTCGCCAGAAAAGCTATCCGGGCGGATCGAGGGTCCGCTCCGCCGCTGTATTACGATTAATTGATGCTAATTAATAAATTAATTAAGCATGTTAATACGACGCTTGAGCGACTCCGGTTTTTCTTGTGCCACGTTCACGTACGTACCTTTGTTGGTAGGTACTATATTTTTATTGCCGACCCCTGGCATTCCCGTTTTTGTACCGCGTTCCGGACGTAAGTATCACCCGGTAAGTTGCATTATTATTTTGAAATTAATTTATTAAAATTAATTACGAGCACAAAGATGAACTGCACGAACTCCTAATTGGGACTATGTTATGACAGTTATTCATATTTTAATGATTGAATCGATGCTGCGTTTGAACATAATTTATGTCATATTTTCTCAAATGTTTTCGCGATAATTAATGAGAACCTTTCGATGAAGGTTTTGTAGTGGGCTCGAGACTCCATGTCGTTAAGATAAGCGCAGGAGCTTTGATACACTTCTTGTCGATTTGTCCTTAAGAATGTCATTATGTTCTTGTGAGTTTCATGAGATTTACTACTTCCAGTACATCAGGGTCCTAAATGGTATCGTCGGAGAAATAAAAACATTGTTGCTAGTACATGGAAAAATCTGGTAAAACATAGAGAGCACGCGCTACACGGTCCATTGAAGTCGTGCCGACGACGCAGAATGTTGTCACGTACAACACTTGACTTGTCACGGGGTTCTACTGAGAAATGCACTTATTTCCAAGAATGTAACATATTCCAATCTCTCTACATCTAGACCTCAGATATTGCAGTACGTGATACAACGGACGCGTGGGTGTGGGTGGCTATTTGTAAAGGGCATTTTTCGTTGTATCAAATACTAAATTGTTGAGTACACTCTTTATCATTACTTACCATCAGGTGAGATTGGGGTCAAACATGCTTTTTAGTTTGCTAATGGAGCTCTAAACTATAGCTCTGACCTTTGTAGTAAGCTTGAGCTAGAGCTTGATTAGCAATCTGAAGTACCAGCAAAAGCAGACGGTCATTAGATGTGTCTACAAACACATGTTACAATAATGTAGAAGCAAACCCAATGTTTAGGTTAAAGGCTATACTCGTATATGCTCCAAAAACACGTTGAAAGCACAGAGGATCACATAAAAGGTGCCTATTAGGATAGGCATACCTTCTTTCTGTTTTCTTTCCCTACTTTCCATTAAAGAAAACAATAACTCAAATTTCAATTTCCAACAAATGCTTCGCCGCAAGAATTTACAACAATCTCTTGCATACGACCTCGCGGACATAAATACAAAACGCGCTGGCGCATATAATAAGTATAGGGGGCCAATTTAACAGACTTATTGTCTCCGAGCGCTACAATGCCAGACACGGGGGACCCAAAAGGAGCACGAGAGAGCCGGGGCCCCCGCGTCTGCCGATACAAAACAATGGTATTTAATCAGCGATGATAAATGCTGTATCCGAGCACGTTTTTTAACGAAACAGCCGTATTGTTTTGGCGGGAGCTTACCGCTGAATACGGAGATAAGTCGCCGCGGAGAGTGGCTTAGCTGACAAATTGGAATAAAAGGAATATTTATTCGCGTATATACGATTCACGAAACATCGGGTTGCGTATTTATATTTTCCACAAGCTCGTTTTCTTTCCAGTCAAATTATTGATTTGCTGGTGTCAAAGTCACAATCTACTGCTTCTCATGTTGATTTTAAGTAGGTATACCTTTTAAGTAAGAGCCTATACGACCACAAATACTATAGGACCTATTAATCGTACCAATATTACTAGCCACTTTTTCTACAAAAGATTGGAACAAAGTAGTGTTGGGTGCAACAAATTCATGCAATCTTTACAGATAGATAGATAGAAACACTTTATTGTAAGTACACAAATACAGGAAAAGTAATAACTACAGGAATAGAAACACGATATGTACAAAGGCGGCCTTAACGCTTAAAACGATCTCTTCCAGGCAACCTCTAAAGTTAATTGGACATTAAAGATATTACCGACAGTGTAGTGTGAAGATATGAAAAAGGTTCAGGTTTAGACCAAATTATTTACGAATAACAAAACAACAACATTTTATTTTTTAAGCATATTCTTACTTTGTTTAAAAATAGCAAGTATCTTGCCGTCTTGATGAAGCTTTACAATCTTGAGCTTCCCGTCTAGCCGCTGTTTTCCCTTCAGCATCGCTCAGCGTCCATACGCCATTTCAATTATTTATTGCGGCATAAGAGATACATTAGCGTTGCAAATGTTTGTGAGCCGTTCGGTTTTGTATAAATCACGATATTTTGTTGAAATAACGCTGAGGTAACGATCGGTGCCTTGTTGTATGCCCAGGGATGTAGCTGGAAAAGATTTGAGAGGGTCTGGACCTTATCAAAGTTCAAAATTACGTCTGTGAGTTGATGCGTTGAATGCGGTTTCTTTAGCTTCCGTTTGTTATAGCTATTATTATTATTAAAGTTGATCTAAGTAATTCTATCTCTTCGAAGCATCATATGTTAGTGGTATCTCACAGAAGCGACAACTGCCTCTATAAATGAATTCAAACTATTTTTTAACAATAATTTGTGTTGTTCTTTCATCAATAGATAATATTAGTTGCTGATCATTGCCTAACCGGGCGCAAATTATCACCTTTATCTATCCAGAAGGCATCTTAAACTGCTTCCCTTATACCCTAGACATAAGTTGAGAAGCCTCAGCTTTGCATCTATCAACAGGACCTGTTGCTTGCATCCTTCTCTCTTTAACATCAACTGCCACTGAAAACATTTTATTCTTAGTCCCAGGACTCATATCAATATCAGGTCCTTCGGTCCCCTTCTTCAATTTTTGGGGTAGATCTTACAACCTGGACCCCCTCCATTTTTTTGGTGTCGAGCCTGTTCCACGGGACTCGGGAACCGTTCGGAGGCGCTCGTAAATTCGTGCCGCTCTCGACTCAGCGGGACGCCGATCGACTGCGCACCCGCACCGGACGACGGATAGAGCACCAGCGTGATTTACAACAATGGACCTTTCCGCGACAAGCCCTGGCGTGGCGTGTTCCGATCGTCAGATGGCACGCTGCTCTGAAACTACAGATTTGTGGTGTTTTTCCGCCTGTCGATCGATTGGTATTATTATCGATTTGGCAGTAAGTACGTCAGGATCACACACTGAACATTCGACGAATGAAACCTGCAAAATTCTAGCTCTTCAGTTTTCACAGTGAAGACATCAAGAATGTTACTGTCAATAAAAAATAGGGAAAACATAAATATTGGTACTCTACTATTCTAGGTAAGCTCTGAATGTTTCTCGTCCAAATGTTAGTTCTCCAACTTTCTCTTATACCTACTTATAAGATAACATACCTATACTACTAGCAGAGGGTAAGAACTATCCCCCAGCACATTAACCCACCTATAGAAACCTTGAATCACCTAACCTAACAAAACGTTCGTTGTCAGACACTTCATGATAGACTGATGTTTTACAGCCAAATTCAAAACTACGTTCTTTATCAATTTCTATAACTCAAATCTAAATAACATTAGCGTTTTCATTTCACATAATCTTAAACTAATGGTAGCTTCTAAAACCTTATCGAGAGCCGCGCCTAACGAAAATAAGAATAGATATTTTTCAAAATGCCAATGCATAAATCACAGCGTCTCAAACTGGCACTAGTGGCTAGCGGCATGTGTATATATCTAAGATAGGCTGCTTTTATAATTTTGCACGGTAACGTTACGTTTTACCGTCACGATTTAACAGGGAAGCGAAATGTTTGGAACTGTATGAAGACGCTTTAAATTTCCGTCAACGGTAACATTTTACCGTCGACGGTATTACCGTTGCCGTGGCACATGTAGGCTCCTGTCAAATTGTCATGACAAAGTTGAGAGTGTAGTGGTAGTGTGTACCTACAAGTTATTAAAGATGTGTGAGTGAGCGCCTCGCCCCTCGCGGTCGCGCCTCCCGCCCCGCTTCCCACCTACCGGTAGGTTAATTATAAAAGCGTTAAACATGGACGTGGAAGATAACGGCACGGTAATCATGAAAGCGCCCATAAGATGCCCGGATCAGTAAAAACAATTATGTCGTTGGAGAATGCTGTATTGTGTTTTGTTTGGCTCTAGACGCCGTGCCGGTGGCATCATGATGCGTGCCGATAAATATTTATGCAATTTATTCATATTCGGCTCGGTGGTCCGAGGGTAGTTCAGTGGGCTGAAGGGGTTATACAGCTGGGGTTCGATTATGGAAAAAAAACCATGTTTGTGGCAATTGCCAAAATCAAGTAAGCAAGAAACTGTAGTCTAAAAGAGTAAGACGATGTCTAATCTTTATTATTCTTTTAATATGTTAAAATGCTTGTATATTTAAACTAAATACAGACAAATTTCAAACTAACACTATAGTTTAAGTATTTCACTGCAATAAATGACAAACCAATGTCTTCTGCGTTGAGATTTGGGCTTTAAAATCCATTTTTCCGACAGGAATAGGCGAAGCACTCACGTACGGGAATACATAAATAAACATTTCAACAGGTATAGAAACACACAAACAAATTAAAGCTGAATGTTCCCAATACAATAACTTGAACGGTTCAAAAAACATCAAGAGTGAAGCTACCTCAATATGATATTCTATCGCGAGCGACTATCGAAGCCGACCGAGAAAAACAAAAGTCAACACAATAGAGGTTTCGGTATCAAAGTTGAGAGGATCGTTGTCAAATCTGGTATCTGGTTGTCGCCGATCGCCCATCAGTGCGACAGAGTTGCAATAAATACGTCTGAATGGTGGGCAAAAAGGTGGGAATGCACGGCCGGCGGTCTTCACCGCGCAAGCGCTTTTTAGAGAGCCAAGACATTTGGAAGAGATGTTAGTGAGTTCTGTAGTTTTGGTGCCAGAGTTGAAATTCAGTTTATTAATTATTATTATTATATATTAATAGACAGGCAGCATATATGCTGATGCGTCTATGTCATAGTGTTGGAAAGTTTTCACAGTTCCCAGTTTTTACACAGTCAGTCATTGTTATTTATTTGAATTAAATGTTTGCACTAAATCATTGTTTTGTCATAAGATTAAAATTAGGGTTGTTTATCACTGCTTTTTAAACCAGTTGTCCAGTCTATTTTTAAAGGAGTTCACTGAAGGGGCAGACACAACATCATCGGAGAGCAGGTTCCATGCTTGGACTACTCTATTACTTAAAAAGTGATATACGACGTTGGTTGCCGTTTTGGTGCGGCTTATGAAGATACCTAGAGTCATAATGGCTACTATTTTCTAATCAGATTCCTAGATTAGAGATCCATCAGCTCTTAGTGCCTACTCGTATTTACTGGCTAAAATCAGAAGTAGAAATATTTATTTGCAAAGTACTGTAGTGTAGCCCTAAACTGCGAGAACACTACCGCTGGTGTATACTTTTTTTTCCCTTTTGGCTCTAACTACTGCGTTAAAGGCCAAATCGTATCTACGAGTGTTATTTCGCAATACGAGTCGTAGATGAGTGTTGTGGATACACGAGTGCGACACGTGATGTTCCCGCACGTGAAGGACTCAACAACTTTAGTGGGTCCACGAGAAAATAGCTATTATTTTTTGTTACAATTACGAGAAAAAATTTATAACTATAACAGTTAGCAGTTTATGTCGTTATAGGTCAATGGTGAGTGAGCGGTCCATATTATTCATAGGTCAATCAATTTATTCTAATTCAGTAAGTATGCATAATTAATTCCTGGACTAATCATAACGTAACCTTTTCTACTTAGATGTTGGCTTGGATAGGTAATAGTTTTTATCCGGAAACCGTAAGTCAAAGTAACTAAGAGCCAGCCATTAAACCATGGGTACAACTGTATCCCCTTCCGTGCGGCTAGTTTGCGTGCGGACGGGTTGCGGACGCGCACATTCCCGCGGCGTCGGCGTCGGCGTCGGCGCCGCTATCAGATGCGCACGCGCACGTGACGGCATCCCGCGCCATCCCTTCCACGCACACCTTGTCTAGGGTTGTCAATACTGGTCCAGGATTTGGATTATAAAATTCTACATTTTCCAGTTATTTCCAAAGTAAAATCTGTTTCTGCGTTACAAAGTAAGTTAGGTTAGGTTAAGTTCTACTTTTATTCAAAAAAATATTTTTTATGGTTTGCTGTATTTGCCTTAATTTTTTAAAAGATACATACCCAGTATGTAGGTAGGTATGTAATTTCCTTTAGACCCTAGAAGGTATTACCCAATAGTGTAAGCTTCGTCATCTTCATGGCTTCGTACGACGTGCTTCTTTCCTATGGCCATAGTTCCTAGACGGAAACAGAGATAGGGCAGAAGAATCTGGTAATTATCGCAATATATTATAGATTCCTGACAACCCTGCCTTCACCACTCTGCCGCCCCTCTCCCCTTCCAAGAACCAGAGCATCTTCTCAGCTCTTACCCGCGTGTCTCCACGCGCCTGCTCCGATGCCGTGCTAGGTCGCGGCATGTGCCTTGCCGTGTGCGTGAGAAGTTTCGGAAACATGTTCTCAAAGTTAAACTTTACTATAACCATAAGTACAGCTAAACATTACTTTTGAGATAAAAGAAAAAAGATTAAATGATTATTTTCATAGATAAAAGTCTAGATATCTAGACTTTTATTGTATAGATAGGTGAAAAGTTGGTATATACTCGTATGTGAACTTATTCTTACTCTAGACTCCTACCGCATAGCGATTACCTATTAGATTATTTATTATTCTGTTCCAGTTTTCCTAGAGATATTGAATTCACATCAGGTTTCTAGTGTATATACCTAATTTATGTAGGTTTCTTTCATCTATAACAGTACCTACTAGTAAATGTTAAGTGTCTTAATTTAATACCAACTTACATACTAGTATCAAGACCGATCCATTTGCTTTGAAATGTTTCTTATTAGAGAAATGGTGCTTTTCCTATCCGTAAATTCCTCCAGATCTTCTATTCCTTTTACGTACGAACCAACTACGCCGCAATCATAAATTCGCTCTAGAAATTGGAATGCTAGCAGACACGTGGAGGTTGCAAAGCTGTGGATGCCTCACCGGGGCTGGAATAATTCGCGTTGTTTGTTCGGCGCCGGAGTCAACTCGTAGTGTTAGCAATTGTCGCGCGGACACCGTTTTACGATAGCATCGCGCCGCCGCCGCCGGCGGCGCCGCCGATCTAGATCGCGGCGTCCGCGCACGCCAAAGACATGCCCTCGACGGATAAAGTCCTCACCGGCGACATGCGGGTGCAAGAGCATGCCTTTGAAAAAGTGCGAGCGTCCAGCGCCGCCGCTCGTGATGGCATCCTAGTGAAATAGTGTTGCCCGATGTTGCGAGAGATCTTCATTTATGTGAAAAATTGCTCTTCGATTCCATGTTTGTGATCCAATAGGAATAGTATTTTCTTTTTTTTGTTAGGTAACTACATTTAATTTATCAGATGAATCTTCAAGCGTCTGCAATATTTTGCGCACAAATTGCATCGCAGAATACGGAGCAGGATCGAGAGAGATGAGAAGAAGCTCAACACTTAAATCCTCCATAAGCGGGAATATCTCAGAAATATATATACAGGTGCTTCTTCCCATTACTTTAAGGAAGTAAAAACGAACGTGGAAAGCAAGATGAAAGAAAACAAATGCAAATATTTTTCAAAACTTAAAGTTTTAAATCAACAATATGTAGACTCCCACAGGAAAGTATTAGCCTTTCGAAGTAGCATTCTAAAGATGGCGGTCCTTCTCGAAGTAGTCGTTCGTTTCCAGAAAAAGATCATCACAATGTGACCATAATGACTTTAATGACACCGGTTCAATGGATGTGATCAAATTATAATTATAGCCAATTGTTTTAATGTCGGAATGCTATTGGCCACTTTTTATGCGGCGTACGATTCACCACCGACGGTGTGGAAACCGACACATAGCTCGGCATCCGATCATTGATATGTAGGGTAGAGTATGATGACTTTTGACTTTGGGCTTCAGCCAACAAATTGAGCTTAGTCAAAAAGTTTCCGAAAATTTTCACTGTGGATTTATATTACCAAATCTAAATGAGTGCTTTTGTGAAATTGAAAATCTTCCATATATAATATTTCCATCCCAATATGACACTCATTTCTTCTTTTCATAATGTACGTAGGTACTTTGTGAACAGTGATAGGTATCAATTTGTGGTGAACCAATATGTACAATATTCAAGTTATTTAATTTTCAGCCAAAATCTAGTGAATATCAAACCCGGCTTCGTTCGTAAAATGATTATGGTGTGGACTCTACCAGTTGTTCAGTCGTTGTTTTTCCACCAGTAATTATACTCCCAATTGATTTTTTGACACTTTGAATTCTCATTTTGATGACAAAATTATTGTAATTTGTGTGGTTTAATTTTCTTTCGATCAACCAAACCAAATTCTATACTTACTGAGTTTCTCATTAAAAGGGTTATGACTTATGAGTGGTCTTTTTGGTCTTAACTTGGTCTTTTTGTATAAATAAAAATAAGCCAGTCCCGATCATTGCACTCCTACAAAAAAGTATGGCCCGATCTTCACCAAATTATAGTGTTTAAGCATTTTAATACAGCGCTAAGAAATGTGCGTAAAAGTTATAAAATCGACGGAGTTTATAATATATGTAACACTGCCTTCTGGCGGCCATTACTTAGGTCCAAGCTTGTTATTAAATTCGGGCTTATTTATTTATTTATGAGCATGTTTATTGTATGGGACGTGACTTTCTCGTTTTTGGAGTACTACTGAGAGGTACTCATAAAATATGTTTGTCACGCTTTAACTTTGGTGGGATTTCAGACAAGTACCTACCTAATTAAGTATTAAAATATTATCAATAATTTTATTTATTATAACAGGGAACGACATGTTTTAGGTCTTTTTTTAATTGTAAAATCATAGCACGGGCAATTTTGCGATTAAATTAACCAACCCAGTAGTATAAGTTGTGAAATTTTTATTGGATAGATATTCTGAAATTTTAGCTTATATTGTACAGCCGGTTATTTTGAATAATTGTAACGAGATATCCAACTCTCGATGTACAATTACTTACAATATTTTTTGTCATTATTATTATTTTGGGTAGTATGGTCGGTGGACCAGAGCCCTCAGTGAGTGATGGCCAAGGTCGGAGAAAAACAGCCTGATGGGCGGATGATATCACCAAAGTTACGTCGAAGACCTGGAGGCCAATTCTCAAAAACGGGATGTAATATCGAAACTCGTTAAACATCCCGTCTCATATGTATGTAAATATCACCTAAAACATCGACTGCTAAGGACCACTCGTTGTATGTCGATTGCTAGTACTCGATAAATATCGTAAGAGATAATGCGAGAATAGCAAAAAGTCCCGTCCTTCGATATCCGCCATTTTTTTCTATATTTATCTACTGTGATTTTTATATCACTCCGTAAGAATTGGCCTCATGGATGCGACTTGCACTGGACCGGGAAAGGTGGCACAATTATTGTGGAACTTCATTGACTGATGATGATGAAGTACACATATCTACTACCTTTCAAGATTCGCTTCGATTCCAAGACTTGAGTGGAGACCGCGTTTGGGCAAACGTAGTGTGGGACGCTCCCCTGCTAGATGGAGCGACGATCTGCGCAATGTGACTGGCAGCGACTGGATAAGAAGAGCCGAAGATCGGGCTCAATGGCGCGCCCTGGGAGAGGCCTGTGTCCAGCAGTGGACTAGAGTAGATTGCTGATGAAGGACTTGATGATCAGACGGTCCGTACGCTCTTTTGATCTTGAGTGTCGATCCCCTTCCCTCCTTAACCTAACCATAACCATAGATTGAAAAATTAAAACTGAAAACGTTTATTTAGCGCTGTAAACACCAGAATACAGAATACAGAAGTATACAAAGTTTAATACATGCAGCACAGAACATCTGGTGTGGTACAGTGCCAAAAAGGATACACCAGCTCAGCATAATGCTGAGACAAGCCACAGCGACAGCCAGATCTGGTTAGGCCATGTTTTCTGTGGGTAGGCGATTGCCCAAACTAAGTTTGACCTTTGCCCATAAAACAAACAACCCTAATGCATCACACACAAGTGTCGGATGACTCTGACTTAGGCGTGAACATTCGGCGATACAAAACGAATGCCCGTGTTTAATTACATACGAGCCGATCGCATGAAATATCGGTTTGATGTTCGAATGCAAGGTACAGGTGCGGAGACCGCCCTGGCCGCAGGCATCCACACTTACAAGCCGAAAAATTACTAATTTATGGATGTGGAATGTAGACTTGTAGATGAATATTCCTGGCAGTGTATGACAGTCTCACCTGATGGTAAGTGATGATGAGGCCGAAGATGGAGCACACGGGCTTTGTATATACTGGTACTGAGAAAAATGATCCGATACGAGTAAGTATGGAACCAAAGATTTGTCTAACTGTACCGTGAAAACCAAAACTATTGGTAACATGTAACCAATGCCATATTTCATGTAATAAACCACAAATGAATTAGATGTCTGACTAAGTTTTGTTAAACTACTTCAGTTATTTTTGAAATAACATATACGAGTACATGGTTGGTTATCCCTTTTTGTAGTATGCATTAGGTATGGCGTGTAGTGTACGGATGTTTTTAGAAATAAAATTAGTTTCTGCAGACAGTCTACCTAACTTCACACGCAGTAATACTTATATGCTGCTGACTTGGATATGGAGTATTAACTCGGCTAAACCCTGTTGAAACAATTTTTACTTTCACACAGTAATTTCAATATTTAAATCCAAATTATCATTAGTCCGCGAAACTCGACAAACTGTTACTATTATGCAAGTTAAATTCCCATATCTTGCAGATTTATCTTTAAAACCTACCCGGGTTCGGATCGTTCGCAGCGCAAGCATTACCTGCGCCCGCGCTCGTAGCAGATGCATCGAGCACGAATCGAGTTCTCCAATAATTTCATACTGTACTCGTCGAGATCGCGGAGCCGTGGTATCTGGCGGGCCCATCTCGCGCCGCTGGCCACGCGCGCCGCTATATATGTACGGCCCTTATTAAATGCAAAATATTGCGTCTTTACATAAGCTGAGCTCTCGTTAACATTGCATTAGTAATATTTTACAAGGGGCCGTATGGACGTGATGGTGTTCTGTTTTGCGTAGCGTTAGTCCTCATTTAAGCTCGCCTTATTTGGCGTGTGTGTACCAAATAGGTTTATATACAACGCTTTCTCCAGGTACAAGCGCTAAGACTGTGGTATACAATGACTCCACTGCACCATCAAGAGATGCTAATACTCTCATTATGCACAAGGAAATCCAAAATGAACAATAAACGAGGCCAGTCGTAGTCAAGAAGGCTCAGGACCCGCCGGGCTTAGAAAGAAATGCCCAGAACTGCCCAAGCACAAGACTTCAAAATTATGCATTAAAATACCCAGTCCTTATGTATTCAGAAATGGAGAGCTAAATGATCTTTTATTAAATGTAGATATAATCCACATTTAAATAAATTGATTATATTTTAATAGATCCATGAGTATAAGGAATATTCTTCTATGTTCTTCTATGGGTGGATTTCTGATATCCCACACACAGGGAAACCTAGTTGGGAGTCAGTTAGCCAGACATTAAATAAGGGTGAGTGAGTGCATCTTTTGAGCCCTGAGTCAGGTTACATCTTCATATACCTATCTCTTTCACGTTCTAACATCTTACCATGTTTATTATAAGCTGCCAATTCTTGTTGTTCAATAGCAATCGCCATTAAATAGGAACAGCACGGATAACGTTCTCACTCCATACATCTCGCGCAACGAGGGTTTCACGTACTGCGCGCGCGCCGCCCTTGCCCAGCGTTGGGCGGGGCAAGATCGTGCGGGATCCACACTGCTTTGTTTAGCGATTGGGCATGGATCGCAAGGCAATCTATCTTTAGTGATAGACTCATCAATTTCTATAATGAGGTTAGGTTTTAGGTAAAGGATTTGTTTCTACCTTTCATAAATAATTGTTCCGTTTAATTTTCAGTTTATTTTTTTACAATTTACGAAATAATAGGTGTAAATTGTTTTCAAGAATATAGTTATCTATATTTACCTATATTAGGCATAAAGTCTCTTAACATCACCGGAAGTTATCCTGGACTTCACTGTATGACATAGGTATACTTAGTACCTATCAGAATCATCATTTTATGACAAAGTGACCATTTTGCTGAAGGAATTGAAAGAAATGTATGTAGAGACACCGGAGACAAATGATTATCAAAGTTATCATTTAGTGTGACAAACAAAAATCTTTTTGTGAATTTCAGAAAGCTGTTTTTAGTATCCGATCCGGATCGATCCCTTTCCCGCACTGACTTCAGTTTGTTTAAGTTGGTTACCTATCTTATGTACTCGTATGGTCACAATGAGCTTATAATTTTACAGATTATTGAGCACTGCATACGAATTATTTGAAGCTTTACGAATTTCCTTTAGTACCCGCGGGTCATTAAATTAGTGGTTCTGAGCGGTTACATCTGTCACAATTATTGCCCGCACCTGCGCTGCGCCCGCGCAACACATTTACATAAAACGAAAGCGCCCGGACGATAGGTACGCCACGGAATTCCGAATATCCATAAATGTAGCTGGCAGCATACCGAGGACCATACTTAAAAACAAAATTAAAGGGGATAGCCGTACGATAATATGAATTAAAAATAATAAAACAAAAAAATAGGAGTCACGGATCGCCTCGAGTGAGTTTTTTTTAGCTTTTTCGAGCCAAGCCTGCGAACAGACTGGCCGTATCTCTGACAATATCTTTGACGAGTTTTTTATGCGGCATTATTTTTAAATGAACAGATTATAAATGGTTGTTTGGCGATTTAACGCCCAATCTAATTAGGCAAATGATATGTGTTTTCGGGTAAAGATCGATCGTTCGATCCGTGTTCGCTATTATTGATTGATTATTAATGGGGTGTTGTGATTAGTGATTCGTTTCATCATATTTATCTCTAAAAAGTGTGTATAAATAGAATAATTGATTAGATTAGATTACAACGATTCCATCTTGATAGAAGTTTTTCTTTCATCTAGTTTAGATTATTCAAGATAGAAGTATTTGTATCGGCTTAACATAACACTGACGAGTTAGTACAATCTGTGTTGATTTACACATGCGATTGTTGGTGCTTGGTGAAACTTATACATGATTAGTGATAAATAATATAGGTAGTTTGTGTTTCACGATTTTTCGTGAAACAATGAAACAGTATATCATTTATCACTAATCAGTGTTGTTTTTAAAAAAAAATTATGGAATACCTTACATACCTAGGTACATTTTTTAATTCCTTATCTACTGCAGTTTCCATCTTAAATTAATAGGAGATATTGGAGAATGTTGCTCACTAATTTTATTTAGTTTAATTAAACATATGCTTAAGTTCCTACTGGTGAATGGACTAGGAATCCTTTGGAATCTTACATCACAAATAAACTTATTCTTATTTATGTATGAACTATTTTTATTTATGGGCTAGATAAGGAATACCCATCAGGAGTGATATTACTAATTCTCTGCAATATTTACAAGCCATACCATTTCAGTTATTCTTTTTTTCTTCTCGTGTGGTTAGTGACCTACCGAAAACCACGTGGCCAAGAGCGATTATCAGAGTTGTTCAGGCGGCCCGTAGGCCTCTGACTTGGCGTAACGAATACTGTCAGATGACAGGTGCCGGAACCGACAGTTTAAAACTGCGTAAAGATATAATATAAAATCTTTCAAAATTGGAACTAAGCACTTTGTGTAGGACTCTACTATACATGGACTCTTTTCTGCTCACCATCCTGGGTAACTTTGGGAAATAATCATTGAAATTTGAGAAAAATACTATACCTACCTACATTACTTAACTAGATACCTACCTACTTTGAATTTTGTTCTGAAAACGCTTATGCAGACTATAATTTGCACAAAAAATAATAAAATGTACATTACCCGCGGTAGTACCTATAGAGGGGTAACCTTTTGTGGTGTTGAGCGTTTCCTGTCCTCTAAATGTTAAATTAAAGCAAATGTACAATTGTACCACCATACATGTAACTGGTTTATTTATCGTTGAACGCTCGTTGACGTGGGAACCCACTGAAGAAAGTGGCAGATCTTAGATTTTTCTTACTTTACATTACCTTACTCATTGCGAGCACGTCTGATTCAATAAAAATCCAATGAAATTACAATATGGCGGTGTCCCCGCTTTGGCGTCCCATCCCGTGTCCCGTAAAAACTGTAAAATATTCAGCGAGGTCGAGGGAGCCCGCGTCTTCAGGCAACATCATAATTTAACGTCGCAAAAAGTGGTGTCTTAATAAATAAATCAACGTATTTTTTCACCGTCCATAACTTAAGAAGTCGAGGCGGGAAATCGGATGGAAGTCGAGGGCGAAACTTTTAAAAAAGGAAACTGCTCTTGCGGCGGCGGGGCGGGCGCTCATTGGCCGGCCGGCCGGGGGCGGGCGCCGCGCGCGCGCCATTGGTCCGCGCGCCGCGGACGCACTGCGCTCTCTACTCTATGGGCTCATCTCGACAAACGAACAAATAGATTTTTTTAAACAAAAGCAATTTTCCTATTCTTCTTGTTGCGAATCTGTTTCTATAGTTTGTTTTTGCCGAGGTACGTTTTGTATTGTTTATTCGCGGCGGAGTGCGCGACAATCCACTCCCGGTTAATTCTCAATGATATTACCAGCCGACTCGTGTATTGTTCGGTCGGGACCGCATGCAAATTTTGTAAAAACCAGCAATTGTTATGAAAAACAAACACGCAACCGTGTTGCAACAACTCCGCGAAGGCTTTTGCTGTAAAACGATGTTAATTAATGTTAGATATCTTGTTATAACTGACAATAGGCATTTAAACTTTGACAATAACTGATTTAAAAGTTTCCTTTCTGATAACGCGTAACGAGATAGATAATCACAATTACTTGATTTACGTATAATGAAAGAAATAATTATCATTAAGCATTAATTATTTAGAGCGTCGGTGGCGTCGTGGCTAGGACGTCGGACTCCCCTGCCGGAGGTCCGAGTTCGAAATCAAATAATGTCATGTACCAAAGAGTTTTTCGGTTTTTTCAAAGGTCTTACGTACATTTACCGACTGCTCTGACGGTGAAGGTAAACATCGTGAGGAAACCTGCACACTGAGATGTCCAGTGTGTGAAATGGGGAAGGCAATGGCAAACCACCCCATTAAATCTGCCACGAGAGTAGTTCTATATGATTAATTCCTTAGAATGATCACGACCCTCAGCAATGAGGAATACGACTTAGAAGAAGAAGTATTAATTATTATTAATTAGGTACTTATTTGAAGCATAAACGTGCCAATTATGTCCTTCTATTCTTTTCAGTCTGAAATACTAGACTCTAATTGTCATCCATCGAAAAATTACGACAACATAAAAATCTCTAATGGCCAGTAAGTCAGTACTTATTTATATGGCGAAAAACATCTTTATTTCACTACTGAAAAATATACTTACAAAAAGGCTAATTTAAAAAAATTTAGTTGTAAAGGTAAGCCTATTAATTATAGTTTTTCTTCACGAATTCCCATTGGATGGCGGCAACGTTCCATACTTCACATTGTTTAATAATTCATTTGGTGAAATGCAAGTCGTGCAGACCTGTACAGAATGACGAATGCCTAGATCCATATCTCTAAACTTTAATCTGTATTGGTGTAGACGTGTTTCGAATAGATAGATTCATATTTGGAGACAAAAGTCAGCACGAACAGTCATTGTACACGAAAGTCAAGGTTTATAATAAATAAAATGGTTTCAAAAACGTTTAAAAGGTAAGTTTACTTACTTGTATTTTTACTTGCTTAATGTAAAAATATCGCTACAGAAAGAAATATGAATGAGTAAGTAAGTAATATGTTTATTTGACACACAGCAATGACCGAAACAGTTATAATAATGATAAAATAATTATGTAGTCAAAAGTAAACATATGACATACTTATCTTCTGCTAAAAATTGTAACAATTAATGTAAAGTCTTGGGCAAATATGGTTTAGCGTTAGTTTTTTTCGTAAATCATAATAATTCAGATTTTAGGCTGCACTAGGCAGCCTAAAATCTGATTTATTTTCTTTTCTTTGATTACCTATATACAGGTAAATAGTGAACATTTCTTTCTAAATCTGCTGCTATCTTCCTAAACTGTACTGTGGCTATATGGGTAGTATCTCTACATATTACTGTACCTGTGAAAATCTTTTCAAAACTTTCAGGATAATTTCCAAAGGACCAAGGGTATTTGCTAGTTATTACTACAGTATCTAGTATTTACCAGTTCCTGTCAGTAATGTAATGAGCGAAGAGGCAGGTGAATTCGCAACAGATATTGAATGCACTCCCCATGATGGATACGATCCAGATCTACGCGATGACGAGACCCTCGACAAATATGATGCATTGGCACGATTTGCGATAAACCCACTCGATGGCTCAAAAGTAAACTATTTGCTGCCAAACCACCACTACAACCAGCAAAAATGGATTCTATTCTCAAGTCTGTAAGGTTTCGAGGGGTAACATGGTAGGAAATAATAAGTTTGTGGGTAGTATAACTATCGCAATTATTAAAGTAGGGAAATCAATGAGGACTCATTTGGTAGATTACCTTTCTCGTAATGAACGATTGGACCTTTCAGTTTGATATATCTTCCAATGTTTTAACTTTAGGGGTAAAGCGTCTATTTTAAGCGAAATATAAATTATGTTTTAATTTTTTGGAGCAGTTAGTAACTGATCATTGTAATTATTATGGACAACTAAAGAAAGGTTAGAATAAAGCATTTAATTCAATTGCCTTCGCGTCTAGTTGCACATGTTACCCATTGAATTCAATTGCCTTCGCGTCTAGTTGCACATGTTACCCATTGAATTCAATTGCCTTCGCGTCTAGTTGCACATGTTACCCATTGAATTATTGACTTTGAAACCATTTTATTGACAATTGGGTTAGTTAGGCTAGCTTGTTTTTATTCTCTGTTGATTTTAAGTACATCGTTCTTTCATTTAAATCCACTAAGTTACGATGTGATAACTTAGTAAGTTTTGTACCTAATAATGGCACATTGAAAAACTCTCCAAGACCTCCCAAGCATGCAAGCTAGTCATTGTCCTCTGATAGTAATTAAAACAAGAATGAGCTAGGCATAGAGCTGATGAAATATTCTAATCAGACTAGTCACATTGTAAAAACCGCGCTGCGACTGCGATGGGCGACGATAAGGCTCGCGTCACACGGGCGCGGGGCACAAACGAGCGATTGTGCGCCCGCACACGGCGCCTGCGCGCTTTGCATAACAAAGGGCGCAATTTGGAGGAAAAATGGGCGCAATCTCGAAACATCACGAGATCTCGGCCGCTCTCGTGCGCGCTTTCGGGATATTTGGCTGCGCCCGCGCCTACTAATGCGCGGGTTTAGTGGCACCGTGATGGATGTGACGTTCGTCACTAATGTTTGAGTTGATACCTGTGAGTCTGAAATGGACAGTAATTCTTTTTTTTTTTCACTTAGTAAATGCAAAAGTATAGATTCGATTTTTCCTCTTACTCCATCGTCGACCTCATCGTCGCTTACCATCAGGGGAATTTAAGGTCAAATGTGGATTTGGTTGTAAATTAAAAAAAATTGAAAAGTAAGTACTTACAAGTCACAAGAATTTGACCGGACAATCGAACCCGCTTATCTACACTGAAAGAAAAACTTGTTTACTTCAACTTCAACTTGTTACAATACGAGCATAAAAAGTCGGCTCGTTAACTTCAACCAAGATCTTAGTCATATCTATGAAGTAATTTGTTCAAATGAATTAAAATTACTTTATAAGCTTTAAATCAACAAAAAAACAAGCTTTCTTTCAGTGTATCCAAACACGTCTTTTCAATGTAATTTCATATTTAAAAGTCATCGACATGTTCTTATTCTAGTTGAGACGCTTTACTGCAAAGTTCCCTATAAGCAGTCTGTTAAAACACAACTACAGCTAAGTTTAAGTTCTTAACTAACACAGACCCCTCTGCATGTGGTTTTCCAACACCAGATGTTTGACGGAGCCTGAACAAGGAACCTGCGCTGATCACGTGAGATTAGAACCGCTCTACGCCATGTTTTTTGCTCGAAGCCTACCTTACACGCTTGAAATGCATTCCGCGAGCATAAATTTAAATTTTCTGTTATCGAAATACTTCAACGATTTATGGCGACGAGAGAATGTACCTGAGGGAATGAAATATATGAGCGTTAGAAATGTTTAGTCGGCACAACGTATGTTTTATTCTCTAATTGCATTCCTTATTCGATAAAGTGTACATTAATTTTACTATTGTGAAAGCTTGTATTTATCTAATTGGTTATTTATTAACAATACATAAATTGACTTTTCACTGCCTTATGCCTTGAAACTTAGATAGTGATGGTAGATGTGTATGGGCTTCGTATGAAATATAATTTTGAATTCGTCAATACTATATAAGTACTGAAAAGCAATAAAAACCTAGAAAATTTGGAAAAACTGGGTTATTTTAGAAAAGACGGGTGATCATCTCAGAAAGCGCCTTATACAGCATTTCTACACTGAAAGAAACGCTTGTTCACTTCAACCAAGATCTTAGTCGTACCTATCTATCAAGTAATTTGTTCAAATGAATAAAAATTACTTTATATGCTCTGCTAAATGAAACAAGCTTTCTTTCAGCGTAGGTCTTCGCAATAACTTCATAGTCTGTGATTGCTGTTGCTGAGTGTTGAATATCTAAACCAGTCCTTTTCGACCAAGTTCCGTATCACTCGTCTCCTGTTCCTTACTAACCTACAAATATCACAGAATTAAGCCTTCAATGGACTAAGGCCTGGACTACATGGCGCCGGTTCCATTTCCGGTTCGGTTCGCTGCACCCCATACGTTCTGCGGAGTTCCGCCCTCCCCCACCTGAAGTTACCGCCTCATGATTGGCTGCTGCGAACCGAACCGGTGCTGGAACCGGCTCATGTACTAAGAAAGAAGTCCAGAACGAACTCCAGTCTAAAGAAAGAAGTCCAGAAGCGAAGCGGCCGCTTTATAACCACTTTCACAGGATTGGCGTTGTGGTCGGCACATAAAATTGTAAAACCACAAACAATTGGTCACGCGACCAACCGCTCTTATCTATAGGGTCTGTGGTTAGTAAGGTCTAAAGCGTCGGTAAGACAATTGGCAGGCAATCATCTTGTCGACAACTGATCGACAATTTATTAGATGTTGATTGGGCAAGTATAAGTAATATTAGGTAGCTTATTTTGTGGTTTCAAAGTAAGTTGGATCGCGCCAGAATACTAAGTTGCATTTTACTAAAATTTGCACCTGTCTCTCGTACGTAACATAACTTATTACCTAACTCATTAGATAATAAGTTATGTTATTCGGATTAGATCAGCGTTGGACAATAATCTTTCCTGATGGAAAAGTGACGATGAGACCGAGGATGGATGGAACACGGAGACCCAGTAAATGTCTATTC
The DNA here is from genome assembly GCA_947369225.1 of Hofmannophila pseudospretella. NCBI lineage: Eukaryota > Metazoa > Arthropoda > Insecta > Lepidoptera > Oecophoridae > Hofmannophila > Hofmannophila pseudospretella. The sequence continues at coordinate 10,802,741 of OX376317.1, read as the reverse complement.
TCACCTTAAAGATCCCAATATTGTATGATAATATGAGTATTATATGATAATACCTACTCATACCCATATTATCATACAATATTGGGATCTTCAAGGTGAGAATAGACATTTACTGGGTCTGCTTGTTCCATCCATCCTCGGTCTCATCGTCACTTTTCCATCAGGTAAGATTGTTGTCCAACGCTGATCTAATCTGAACATAAAATAAAACTCATAGTATTTATTGTACTACACTATGTAGGTAGGTACCTATGTCATTTCAAGAATAAAGGCATCTCCGTTTTAACATTCCGTATAAAGGACTAATTGAATTTAAATTCAATAATTAAGAATTTATTATCTACTTATACAAATAGTTATTAATTATTTTATAGCATGTTCAATATATTTATCAATTACCGTTAAAGTGACAACTTCTGTAATTACTTTGCAATTATAATGATAATGTCCACGGAATATAGTGACAACATCTGCTGTCTTAGACTTTGACGAGAATTATTTACATATTCTGGCACTTTAACACCGTTTTACAGCAATTCAGACCTTAATGTAATCTATTTTAGATTCATACAGATAAATAGTCGAATGCAATAAAGTCTCGTATTTATCTTTGTCTATAATAGTTTATTTTTCTTCTCACTTCATAGTACCTACTTACATTACATGGGTAATAATTTCGTTATAGAGATGGAAGCGAGGCGAGTGTGACGCTGACAATTAAATGCATTGCTGTTTTTAATTAATCAACCTGTATAGTTACGATTCCATTTGATAGCATCGGGACTTGGCGAGCTTTTTGCCCTAGAACGTAAAGTACGGTTTGCAAAACTTTTATACAGTTTGACAGTCAAAGTTTATCAGGCAATTTATGTTATTTATCTATCACTTTAGATAGATAGATCGGTACTTAAATGCTGTGACGTATATGGAGTCTGTGCACAGTAGAAAAATATTAGATAGGTAAGTACGGTCAATAAAGTTTCCGATTGTAACATGTGCGAAAAAGCGTGCTTTTAACTAAATTCGCAGCATTTGTTGTTCAAAAAGAGAAAGAAAGAGTTTATTTCCCATACCGCACACATACAAACAATTAGGTACAGAAGATAAAAATAATATTAAACAAATATATTATAAAAATAAATAAACAAAAGTAATTAAGTTTGATGAAGGTGGAAAAAAGAAAAAAGGGAGACGCTATTTTTCAAGTTCCTGGATTCATGATATCTCATGAATGCTACTCGTATTATTGATTGTCTATCGAGCTGGTAACAAAAGTGGTCTTAAAATAACACATTTGACGGGTGATTACGTCGTGATTTCTCTACAAAAATATATTTGTACTCTACTTGATGAGCTCTAAACAACGATACATCACTTCGAAAGGTAACAAACATATTTTTTTATCGACCCCCTTTACGAGACCACCTATTACTACTTTTATAAAGTTGGTTTTCGGATTTGGATCAAAGGATTACGCAATTTGTGAGACTGTATCCCGTTTACGAACTAATAGTAGCACGTGACAGACGGAGCAACAGCAATAGTGTGAATATCCCCGTTTTTCGGGGGTACGGATCCCTAAAAATAAAGAATATAGTTTGTATTTTTTGTATTTGTATTTATTTATTCAAACACATGTTACAAACAATAGAAGTACGTAATACTAAACCAAGTAAATAATAAACATTAAAATTACATAGTGATGTGTTTGAAGTAGCAGCGTAGCACACTGTTAGAGAGTGGGAGGACCTCACTAGGCTAGCCCGTGTTGAGGACCACCGAATCGTGTTGAGGAAAAAAATACTGGATCTTAAAAACGATATTGTCCAATACTCAACCTTTAGTACGTTACAATTTTGCTGACGGCTACAATTTACAATTTTTTTATTTGTTACAATTATTTTTTTTACATTTTTTTTAATTTGCTGACGGTCTCCGCTCGCGATTGCATCGTCTACCTCGCGCCCTGCGACTGCGTCGCGACTGTGCAGTAGACATGCGCTGCACTAATGAATTCACATGTTAAACTCCACCATCTAATTATGGGAATATGACTTACATCACGGTTTTTGCATCCACGGGGCAGCCTTTGAATTGTCCTCTTGCTGACCGATTGCTGACCTCTATTTACTGATCATCATCAGCAGCCTACTCTAGTCCACTGCTGGACATAGGCCTCTCCCAGGGCGCGCCATTGAGCCCGATCTTCGGCTCTTCTCATCCAGTCGCTGCTAGCCACCTTGCGCAGATCGGCGCTCAACCTAGCAGGGGGGCGTCCCACACTACGTTTGCCCAAACGCGGTCTCCACTCCAGAACTCGTCTACCCCAGCGGTTGTCGGTTCTGCGACAGATGTGACCGGCCCACTGCCACTTCAGCTTGCTAATCTTATGAGCTATGTCGATGACTTTTGTTCTATGCCGGATTTCCTCATTTCGGATTCGATCCAGCAGAGATACTCCGAGCATAGCTCTTTCCATAGCACGCTGAGCGACTTTCAATTTGTGAACCAGTGCGTCCTACCAGTAATGACCTATGGAGCCGAAACGTGGACACTGACGGTGCGACTGGTTCACAAATTTACTGATCACCTAATATAATAACAACTCTCAATTTTATATACACCTACCTTAATATTTCTGCATAACCCCATGGCAAGCTGGTGGAAAATGCCGCAAGGCATTAAACTCGCCTCATGTACACCTTTTTTGTGTGCATTGAAGTGTAAATAAATAAATAAGTGTGAACGGCTGGCAATTGATTTACAATGCATTCAAACATATCGATCAGTTACTAATAAAACCCCCACTGTTCGGGCGCAGGCGTCCCCTTGCACGCGGAAGTACAGGCTAAGATACATCGTCCGAATCCATTAAGTACGTAAGTACTCGTACTTACATAATTTCTTATAAATATTGTTTTCTTAATTAAAACCTAGCTTCTAGCACACCGCAACGATTTTGAAACGGAATCGGATCGAACCCTAAATCTCTAGTTTGTTAACTTTGTATAAGGACTGGAAATCTGGAAAGGCTGAAAATCAGCGCCGTGTGTTTACACGCACGTGTATTCACTCAAATATTAGCTGAGCCAGGTGCCTGCCTAAATATGTATTATTATTATTATTAGTAAACTCTATTTTTCGGTTTTCTAGATTTATACGGTTCCGTTTTCATTTCAAAAACGCTGCAGTTTGTTAAAAAGGTGTACAGGTCACGGACTGAAGGATCCTGCAGGTACGAATGTTATAACTTATAACGTTCTTATAAGTTAGATGTTTAATGTTGTTGTCTGTGAAACGCTGTTAACTGTTAATTAGAGCAATATGTTAAGATTATCAATAGCATCCAATGGCTCGGTTGCGATTAGTTCGCGGGTCGCGTGATACCGCAACATTTGTGCCGCGGAGCCTTCCTTGTAGGCTTCTAAGTCTGAGGATATGCCATTTGTGACTAGAAACGTGTCGTGTGAATATTCCTGTTGGAACACTATAAGCGTATGATCCATATTTTTACGGTATGTCCCGTTTATGCGAGGAGCTCCGGGTTCGAAAGCATGCCATGTACCAATGAGTTTTTCGGATTTTTCGAAGACTTATGTACATTTATCGACTGCTCTAACGGTGAAGGAAAACATCGTGAGGAAGTCTGCGTGTCTGACGAAATTAAATGTTTCCGAAGGCGTGTGAAATCCACCAAACAGCACTGGGTTCGCTCGGTGGATCAGGGCCCATAACCCCCTTGTGCATTGAGGCCTGTGCTCCAACAGTGGGGACATTAATAGGCTGCTGATGATGACTCAGATGAAAAAAAGAGATATTAACCGATTTCATTCACTTTGTCCTTTATATTTGTAAATCCGGCCATCCATAGCTAAAAACAATGCTTTGGTAAATACCAAATTAAATATTATTATGCAACTTTGGGCCAAACAAATGTCAATGCCAACTTGTTAGTCAATATTTTCTTGGACAATGACCAATCCATGTGACGATGGTCACCTCTCTACCATTTGTTCGCGAGCTCGCCTCACCACCGTCGTTAGTTATCGAAATTCGTATCGCAATCGCAACCGATCGCCCCGTGCAAGGGATGCAACGCTAGTTTTTTTACCACCGATCACCAGATATGCAGTATAAAGTATATATGCGATAATTAACCGATCGCATCAACTGTTCGAAACGAAAATAATGCTCATTTTCGTGCAATTTTTCGTCTTCATTTGCATGGAAATTATTTTTTTACGGTTGCACTGCGTAGTTACGTAAATTATGTGCGTACACGCATGCTCGAAATGCATGTCCAATTATAATTCGCAATAAGCACTTACTGTTTAATTGAGGAAAATTTTAATAACGAAGCTTTAGCGTGCCCCACTTACTCGTAGCAATTTCCTTTATTTTTTTCCCTTATCAATAAGCAAGATTGATAGATTTTATTGTACACAAGAAATTTACATAGGAAAGGAAACATAGAATAAGTGTACAAAGGCGGGCTGATCGCTCAGAGCGATCTCTTCCAGACAACCTAAGCAAGTTTTGAATAAATTGTATAATAGACCGAACCATTGTCTTTTAGCCACAAAACGTTTCTTATATTGATTGAAACATTTTTCAACCACCAACGAGGCAATTAAACAACAGCAATAGGATTTTATTCAGATTCATCAAACCAATTCGAAATCATAATTGATCTGGCCTGTAAAAAACATAGAGGTCGGTTAGAACGGTACGGCATCGGTGGTGGTATAGGGCAGTGGTTTCTAAACTTTACGTGGTGATACCCTGGAGTGTTTCAGCGCCATCGGAACTGAATTCCGATGCTGGTTAGGCACTACTATGGACTAGGGATGTTACGGAGCTTCGACTCCGACTCTGAAAGGTCGGAACTTCCGATTGATTTTACACCTCTGACTCCGACTTCCGCTCCGATAATTTTGAATCGGAGGCTATACCGAAGATTTGTGAGCAAACATATTCAGATTTCAATATTTTATTAAATAGTGTAGGACTACATAAAGAAATGTTTTATTGCCGCAAACGTCATCATAAAAATTTTTGGCCAGTTCAGCTATAAAAATTAAAAAACCGTTTAAAATTTGAACTTCTTCTGAACATTTTTCTTCTACCTTCGCCTCCGATTCCGGGTCCGAATCCGGTTCCGACTCCGGTTTCGAATCCAGTTTCGACTACGGTTCCGACTCCGATAAATCAAATTTAAAACCTTCGGTTTCGACTCCGGTTCCGGTAAAACCACCTCCGTAACATCCCTACTATAGACCACCCTCCAATATACTGTAAGTACAATAAATATTGCCTCAGTTTTGGTGGTGAACGTTGCAAGGGTTATAGAAGAGTCTAGTTCAGCACCTCTGGAAATTTCGGGCTAGTCATTCGCGCCACTGGTAGAGTAAAGCATCGGTGCTTTATTTTCTGTCTTTCTGTACCATCTCCTACCAGAGGTCGGCAATCTTTAGGGATATTTTCATTCCTGAACAGCTACGCGGAACAAATCTAGCTGCAAGGTTCTCTATGATCGAACCGATCGTTAGGCGAACTGCGACTGTCTGCATTATGGAAACTCTGTTGTTCGTTCCATGAGTATTCTAATACGCCAAGAGAATCCAAAGAGAGCTTGAGAACCACTGGTAGTAGGGAATAGGCGCCAAAAATACAAAACTAGGAGGATGACTGGCGGAACACTTGGGCCGAAAGTCAATTAACGATCGGCCGGCACGTGGAATCGAGCCTATGGGAGCTGATAACGACGTATAAGCCAAATTCGCAGATCAAACTGTAAATAAAATAGATTTCGGAAATGATGTTTTTAAGGAAGTTATGTTTTTTTAAAGAATATGTAGGGTTTCTTGATGCAGGTAATAGAACAGAGATAGTTTTTGAAGACTTTTAATGTGTATATTACATTTAGATAAAAATAATTATAGTGAGCCGTGTAAAGCGTTATCGATCGCGGCCATGTTCGAATTGAAGTTTTTTTTTTCGTTTTCTTTCGCAAATTGTGTATAAGATGGTACTACACGAGTCCTCAACAGAATACATAAGCATTAATGCAAACCAGATAAATGTTTAACAAATTATAGACAATGTTATCGGAATGAAGCTGTAAATAACCTATGTTCAACTGAAATATTAAGTTTCATACCTATTATGCTTACTAGTTTTAAGGATCCCTAATATAATTATCTAGCCTAAGAAAATGGAGCCATAGTGCACTGAAAACCCAGCTATTTTATTTAGAGCATATAATGAAATTTTATTCAGTTGAACACACTACTTGAAGGATTCGACTGAGATCTTGATAGAAGTGAACAATTCCTTTGTTGAAATTGAACAAGCCGATATTTATACAGATATGCTCATATTGAAACAAGATCTTGTTTAAAGTAAACAATCTTTTCTTTCAGGTGCTATCGCTAATTTGTCCCTTCATAATTCGTTTGTATACTTACATGTTCATCGCAGTTCTGATTTAGAATCATCAGATCATCTGGACCTTTTCTCCATACTATAGTGCGTTTGTAGTGAGAGAAGAACAATTTGGGCGGCTCGTATCCGGCGCTGGCCGCTGCCAGATATCTACCGAATTTCTGCATTTCTATTTAGAACACCCAGGTCAGCCGTGAGCGTACGTACACAGGTATTTTAAGTTAAGTGGAAGGATTTTAAGCATAGTACATATGTGCATGTGCATTAAAAAGTGTTCAGGATATTTATGTATAATTTATTACGCTGTAAGATTTCCTGCAAAACAAATAAAATAAATAAATAAATAAAATATTTTGGCCGCAAACAATCTCTAACAATAACCTGTGGGCTATGGCGCGTGAAAAACCATTATCTGAACAGATCCGCCGTAAGAAATGGTTGTTGATAGGGCACACCTTACGTCGCCCAAAAAGCATCGCCTGCGCCTCCTTGAACTGGTAACCTACAGGAGGATCTCGCAAACGTGGAAGACCCAGGCCTACATGGAAACGAAGTCTTCAAAAAGACCTGGATGCGGCTAAAGTATTATGGGAAACCATAGTGTCTGCGGCATCGGACAGATCGCGGTGGAAGAATATTGCCTCAGCCCCATGCACCACTGAGTGCTCTAGAACCTGAAGAAGAAGAAAAAGATTCGCCTTTCGTCAGATTATCAGGAAGCCAGACGCAATGTATAGTGTACTCGTACTTACAGTATAATCCTGTCGTATAATACTGAGCAAGAAAGAAGAAAAGCTTCATAGAGCATAAAATTTTTTACGTCTTCAAAGATTCTGAGCAAACGAAGTTGACGGAAGGGAAAGAGAAGAGGGGAATGATAAGTTCCGTCAATAGCAATAAGCATTCTCTTCTGTCCCTTTCTAAATGAGAATCACTAGACTTACAATTAATAAACGGTGCTAGTGATAAGATTATAGAATAAAGGTAAGAGAAGAGATCCCTAGAAAAGCCCGCCTTTGTACATATTTTAAGTTTTTTTAAAAATTTCTGTATATTAGTATACAATAAAGAGACTACAAACAAACAAAGGTGCAACAAACAAACAAAAAAAGGTAAAATTATGAAGTACATAATGTAAAGCACCTCTTTCACTGTAAATTTTTCAGTCCATAATAATTTCACGAGCAATGGCGCGCCGACACGCCGCCGAGTGCGCGGCATCGCATCGGTGAGTATCGTTATCGGTACAACAATGACTTTCTGACTCGCTTCACATCTTCAAACGTAATTCGCATTTTTCAGAGCCGGGAGAGCCCGACCGCGGCCGGGACCGGAAAAAGGGCTGGTTCATACAATGAAACGTTTCTGGTTTTATTGTTTTTGTTTTTGTTGGACGGAGAGTTCATTTTATACTTGGAAAAAATACTACGTGTTAGATTTTGTGTTATATTAAGAGTAATTAAGACGAGTTTTTTTATTTTATTGTTGTTTTTTTTTCAGGTTGTATTTTGTAGATCTACTTTTCGTATTCAGCGTATGACACCGCTGATATAACTCTGAGTGATGAGCTGATCACCGTCATTTCTTGGTTTAATATGTTATATTTTCATATGTGCGTTGTCTGATACTAGAACATGTCTTTATCGTGTGCATCTATACTTCAACAAAAATATATATTTAAAACTATATAAGAAATTCAATTTACGCCTCCATTCAAACGACGATTGGGCACATTGTTACTTGAATCCGACAACATGATACGAATATTTCGCGTTTTTATTATGTCTTCCTTATCGGCGTTCACGGCGCGCTGCTTCTCCACAATTGTGAACACCCCTTTACAGGACGGGTCAATAACTCTCGATATTTTGTTGTGTTTTGATGGAATTGTTTACAAATCAAACAGCATCGCTTAAAACACAAAGTACATTTGAAACAAAATAATTTTTGGACGAATAATGAACCAGCATCCAATGCAATATCCGTTGTTTGTTCGAACACTCGTAGATAAACATCGTGTTATATAAGTCTTTTTGAAATGGCCCACATTTTGGCCCCGGCAGAAGAGACCTTCACTTCTTCAAAGTCGTATTCCTCACTGATGAGGATAGTGAGGATAGTGATAGTGATCATTATGGAATTAACCACATAGAACAACTCTCTCGGCAGATTCAATGGGATGGTTCGCCTTTCCCATTTCACACACTGGATATCCTCTGGGTTTCCTTACGATATTTTCCTTCACCGATGGTGCAATTAGTACCTAAGTAATTAACTACGTAAATTTTCGAAAAAACCGATAACTCATTGGTAGGTACTCCTACATAACATTGCATGGTTTCGTCACCTCCCGCATGAATGTTTAGTTTCCAACCATACGCCACCGACGACGCTCTAATTAACTATTACCATTTAACACTGTTATACAACATTTGACCGTCTTTTGACCATCAAACTATAAGAATAGGTCAGTACTTATACTTAGGTATACGACGGCATAGATTGCAATGGTTTGCTACCAAATCAATCAAATGAAATCAAAATGTTTTTATTGTAAGTAAGCACCTTATAGTACATTTTTACATCGTCATTTTTACTCTACCACCGCTTCGTAAGATGCTGTAGCTGAAAGGAAAGAAGCGGCGCAAAAAACATTCAGCAGCACATCTTTTGAAATAAATATATCTTACAATAATTATGAATACAATGTGCAGAGCTGGAGCTGAATGTAGGACCAAGCCTCTTTACCTTGATTCGTTGCATGTATTGATTGCAACTATCTTGGGGAGTTCCTTTGTCCTACTTCACCCTTTTAGCTTCCCCTTTTACCTTTTAGGGTCTAATAACTCTTCGCCCTGACGTAAAGACGGCGAGCCTTTGACTAAGGTACCTACGCGGGCTGTACACTGTATTTTAATTAATTGTTATGGCGTCGGTCAAGACGTCCCGGCAAATGGCGCGCTGGCATGAAAGCTGACGCTCGCTGTCGTAAAATTGGGGTGAAGTTAGACGATTAGAAGACAAATTAGTTTAACGGGTTTAAGGTTGTCTAAAATTAGGACGTACTTAGTTATAGCTTCTTCTTCTTCCAAGTCATATTTCTCATTAATGAGGGTCAGTCTATGGAATTAACCACATAGCACGACTTTCCAGGCAGATTTTTAGCTTAACTTAATTATAGCTTAACATGTCTTTAAATAGCATATTTTTTGTCATTTAAAATTAGTAAATGGTATTTAAACCAAGCTCTGGTCACTGCTTTCATTATAGGTTTTTTTAATTATCTTAATAGGTACTTATCGTTTTAATTGTTAGTGTTATATAAACCCTTTTTTTCGAACTTGGCGGACACGGCAGTGTCCTAAATAGCCACTCGTATTTTTAAACAAAAAATCAATTAAAAGTGAAAGTTATAAAAGTCTTTAGCAAACTGGAGCGATATTTGAAAATATGAAACGAAATAATACAATTCTAGAATAGAAAACCGAAAAAGATATTTATCGTATATGGGTTTGGGCCCGATTCCGTATCAAAATCGCTGCAGTGTACTAAAGGTATAAGAGATGACCACACAGAAATATTGATTTATTTCTGTGGATGGCCTGTTTCTTAACATAAGTGTATTATTTACTTACGTACATAAAAATTAATAGCGACTTAATACTAACCATACCCGTAAATATATGAACTTAAAATTATAGTCAATCTCGATAGCGATTTTACACAAATTTCCCAAACAGGCAGTAAATTTTTCAGTGGGCCAGCGGCACGCGGTAATTAAAAGCAACCGCGGCGAACGGACGGACGGACGGACGCTCGATTACTATGCAAATAGACCCTGTATAATGTGCCTCTAGCACGACCCAACGCGTCACACCGATATACTATACTATTAGGCCAATGTTGCAGCGAACCGAACCGGGGGTGGAACCAGACGCCTATAGTCCGCACTTAACCCTTGATTTTCTATCGGTTAGGGCTACGCCTAATAAAAAGTTTAAAAATAAAATGTGTTATAAACACATACCGTTGGTGGCCCAGTGGCTCGGACTCCCATGCGAAACCATGCAAAGCCATATACCAATGAGTTTATCGGATTTTTTCGAAGACTTACGTACATTTTCCGACCGCTCTAACAGTGAAGGAAAACATCGTTAGGAAACCTGCATATCTAAGGAAATTAAAAGTTCCCGAAGGCGTGTGAAATCCTCCAATCAACACTGGGCCCGCTTGGTGGATCATGGCCCGTACCCCCTTGTGCAATGGGAGGTCTGTGCCCCAACAGTGAGAACATTAACAGGCTGATGACGATAAACACATAAACAGAACATTTTGTTGCAACAAAGCATGAGATTACAACAAGTATAAGCATAGGCATTTACTGGACCCGCATGCTCCATCGTCGACCACATCGTCGCTTACCATCAGGCGAGATCGAGGTCAAATGCGGGTTTAGTAGTACATAAAAAAAAGTAGGTCAGCCGTAAGGAATGTTCAGTTGGTACTTATTTTTCTCAGTGTGATCTCCTTTCACTAAAATCGACTCTACTTTCAACCTCTGACCTCTTGGTCGATGACGGGCTTACTATATTATGAGCCAAATCCAATCCTTCCTTGGAATAAACGCATGACCACACGAATTGCACAATAGATCGCGGTTATTGTCTAATGAAAAGTAATTAACCGGACATAGAGGTGAGGAGGGAAAGGGAGGGGGGGATTGACAATGGCCAATGGAACAATCAGTGGAAAGAGTTAAAGAGGCGACGCTGAGTCAGCAAGTATCTTGTGAGACATGCCTCGTAACTAGCTGCGCGTGCGCCATCCAGCTAAAAATTGTTGGATGTTCTAATTCCGTTCAGGAGATCGATTCCACTAAATAGAATCTAAACTGCATCGTTATAACTTGTTACGTATGCTACTATCCACTAACGATTAATTTAGTTAAGTTCCGATCGAGTCAACGTACGATCGAACAGTAACGTATTTGTGCATTCTAATAAAACGTTTAGTTTATACTGAATCGCAGTTGAACGGTAACAAACGCTTCAACTGTCAAATATAACGATCGAACATAAGTTTCTACCAAGGTACTTTTGCCCGATCGATAGTAAATCGAAAGGTGGTAGTGGTATAGTTATGCGTCAGCAGAATGCGATTTGGTGTCCCAATAGAATAGGCACGAACTCTAAATTAAAATTGGATAGAAATACAAACGTTGTAATTTAGGCGAATTGGGCTATAGGTTTGTTTCTTGTACCAATTGGCAGTAGTAGAATTCTACTACTAAGTGATGTGATGACGGTATAATATCTTCTGAACTACTAATATAATTTACCAAAGGAACTAAACATTAAAATAAATTTACCTACAGTCATGTTTTGGTTTGTATTTGTTAACCTGTTTTATATTTAGTTTGTGTTTTAATTTAACAGAGTGGAATGTACAGCGCCCAGACAAACCAGCTTTTTGGTTTCAGGGTGCGAAGATTTGTAAATACTATAACCTTGTATGTACACAACAATAATAAAATAAATAAATAAACTATTCTTCAGTTGTCCTTAAAATACATACTAACCTTTTCTATGCCATAGCTCTAGATAGAGATGACACGAGACTTAAATACATTAAGGATGTTGCTTGCAACTTACGGTTTAACTAGGCGTCGTCGTGGCAGTTCCTCGTTGCGAGGATGACTTATGCTAATTCTAGGCATATTGGTGTTGTCTCTGGTGCGTATTGGAGTGGCTAAACAACCCGATCCTGGAGTTGCACTCGCGACCGCATATGCTGCATTTTGTCACCTTTGGTTTAACTAGTACTTACCTAGTTATAGTATTATTTTCTTCTGGTGTTTATGCTATTATTCCTTTTGGTACTTTGTCTTTGCATTAAACTTGATGTGTCTTTCACTGTGTGTTCAACTTTCTGTGGTACCATCACAGTGTGTCAGAATTGTCAGGTCCACTGAATACTACCTCAGTGGCCTGTTCGGTTAGTTAACCGGCAAAGACGCCGACATAACTTCATTGATTACAAGTTCACGTCGATCGAATACTCATTTGACGTTTTCATGTATAGAATTGCATACCTAGACCTTCATTATGTAGCTGCATAAGAAACTTTAGCATGCCAAGTTAGGAAAGTGGGCTTGGTAAGTAAAGATTTCACAATGCTTCCTTCCTTAGCTTTCTCAAGAACACTATGCAATATTTTGAGGAAACTAGGCTGCAGCAGTAAGAATGTCAACGGGTGGAGGATCCTATGTCTACAAATGGCAAATATTACACGAAACACTCTTTTATTAAATCTAAATATGAGAAATAGTGTCTGTCTAAAAAGTCAGTTTACTTGGGATTTTTGGTAGATTAAAAAATAACTTATACTATTTGGGAACACTGAATTTAGCTGTCAAATACTCGTATGTCTGTAGGTGGAGTTTCCGGACAATCTTGACAAAATGTGCAAAATTCTTAATATCGTTAAACCAATTTCATAACCGGTCACTTTCACGATGTGTCTCCCTTACAACGTGAATTGGCGGAATTATTGTTCCTTAAAACACAATACCAAAGGCCACTAATTAAAAAATAAATAAACTAGGAGGAGAAAAGCAGTAGACATAATGTCCGTGTTGGGGAAGGCAATGGCAAACCACCCCATTAAATCGGCCACGAGAGTCGTTCTATGTGATTAATTCCTTAGAATGATCACGACCCTCAGTAATGAGGAAAAACGACTTAGAAGAGAATTCGTGAAGAAGATTCCGTGTTGTTAAATAGAAGTTTATTTAATTGTACTAAAAATCCCAAGTAAACTGACTTTTTAGGTAGACTCTACTGTAGTTTCTTAATTTAGCCATAGCCTAGTAGTATAAAAGTTCCCTAAGTAATGGCAAAGGATTAACTTTCATTCATTTAAGGTAAAACAATGGTTCCATCAGGTTATTTTAAAATACTCTTGCTTGAGAAAATGCTCACAACTTTCTTTTTCAAGGTTGTAAAAATCGGTCATGCAGTTTTCCAGCAAGCTAATTAGCATAATAAGTAATCAGCTTGCATTGCAGCGGGTACATGATTGCAGCAGTGGACTGGGGTGCGTGTGCGCAGCGGCGGCGACGCGTGAAGATGTCGCGATAGCCAACCGCCAGGCCATATGACGCGTGCGTATGGACTGCGGCCAATGGCCATCGTGCAAACGCTTCCGAAAAACTGTTCATTGTATTTAAGTCGAGAAAAATAATCACTTCCCTGACGGACTTACTTGAAATACTCCGTCCAGCTGAAAATCAGCGCTGTGGCTTGCCTCAGTATTATGCTGAGCTGGTGTACCCTTTTTGGCACTGTACCGCACCGGATCTTTTGTGACGAATGTATTATATCTTTGTATACTTTTGTATCGTGTACTTGTAGTATTCTGATGTTTACAGTGCTATATAAACGTTTTTCAATTTCAAATCAGAAAGCTTATGAGTTATGACGGTAGGCCATATTATGACGCACCTGCTGGACTTCAAGTGAGACCAGCTTATTTTCCCGTGACGTACGATCATTTGGAACATTTCTGAAGCATTGTAAACACGGCCGGCAACACACAAGCAATACCCCTGGTATTGCACGTGTCACTAGGTTACGGTGTCTATTTACCATCAGGTGGCCTGTCTGCCTGTTAGTCGTAGCCAACTTCTTTAAAAAAAATTGTAACATTGTACCTACAATTGAAACTGTGTTCAGAAATGTTCCAAATTTCGTATGTCACGGGAAAATAAGCACTGCTATACTGGCATCGTATGAAACTTGGAAATGGCTTTGCGATTTATGGATCGATGTATGAAAAGTAGCCATTATTTAATTTGTACTTACTAAAAACAGACTTGTAAAAATTGGCAATTTGTATTCAGAGCTACAACTTAGAGGTTTGAAGTGAAATCACAATACAAATATTTTTTACTGCACACAGGACAAAAATACAGAACAGAAGAAAAGATACAAAATACAAATACAATTGGCGGCCTTATAGCTTTAAGCTATTTCTTCCAGGCAACCTTTGGGTGATGGAGTTTTTGTAAAATACAACGAAAGCGGGTACAAGAACGATTTAAATAATACCAAGTAATAAAGTACAACAATTATAGGTAGGTACTTAATAAATAATAATGTTAGACCAGACCAGATTTTTTTTAACTAAAGGTTGTTCCTAAACTTACTGAACTAATGTAAGTAAGTCAACACTACTAAGAACTAAGTAACAAAATAGTAAGCCAGAAAGGAATTGCTTGAAATCTGAATGCACCGGGGTGTGAGCATTTAAGACCCATATAAAACGGACCTTATGTAAAAAAGGGTTATTATAAAATAAATGACTACTTAAATGATAAATAGGCTTGGTCTTAAATTCAGTTCTGCACATTGTGTACATATATGATTGTATTCATAATTATTTCAAAAGATGTGCTGCTGAAAGTTTCATGCGCCGCTTCTTTCCTTTCAGCTGTAGCACCTTATGAAGCGGCGGTAGAGTAAGAAAATGACGTTGTAAAAATGTACTGTAAGGTACTTACAATATAACATTTTGATTTTTGATTTTGATATTCTATTCTACGGAAGGCGAAAAATTAGTAAGTACTTATATCAATATGAGAACGCAATCATACTTACACAATTAGGGATCTATCTATCATGATCGACACTACAAGACGAGAGAGAGAAAGAGTAGGTATGTAACAGATACCAAAATTAAATTTAGAAACACAACGGTCAGTTTACGAACAATCACACGTAGGCGGACCCTGGAGCCGATGATTGCTTTCTGATACTGACTTACGAAAGACCGTTAGAAGACAAACTAAAAATTAAAATAGCTAAACGGGTGGTGAGGCGGCTAAGCAGGGCAATTGTGCCGCGCAGCGGGCGGTTCGCCTTTCATTATTTTATAATAACTCGGATACAGGGCGAGCGAAACTCCTCGTCATGCTGCGGTGCGGCCAGAGAAGCGGGTAGGGGGGAGGGGGGTTATAGCTGGCTCTTACCGAATTAATTGCCCGATTGGGCGGTAACTCGTCAGTCCGCAGCAAGCCGGCTTGTTGTCATTTCCGCGACTATCGAAACAACAGGGTTTCCAGGGTTGACACCGAGAAGCCTCCGTATCGGTAACTTAACATATTTTACCAAGTGGCTTTTAAAATGAAACAATCAATCAATCTTCAACAGCTTTAGAATTGTGTTGCAAATTATTCTAAAAAAATTTTGGAGCAACTTAGCAATTTTTTTTTTTAAATTTCCTTTATTTAATTGTATCGATATAATTGTCGTACTAAAAGAGATTAAGCTGTTTAACCCGTAGGTTTCTAAAAAAATATTACCCGGTGTCTTTGTAAATCAAATTGAGTCCATATCACTGTAGTATTTCATGCATTAATTTCGAAAGCATGAGCCTGTGATATGAATTGGCTGTTTATGGCAAAGACAATCCAATCCAATAATAACAGACCGCATGTTTTTAGAATACGTCTAGGTACCTACGTATTTATGCGTTACTGGCCCACTTACGCAAAAAAGTAACCATAGATTAAATAGGGCAATATATTAGCGCAAATTGTCTATGCTTTTCAATTTCGTACAAAACTACGCGGTAGTGTTAACCGAGAGTTAATGATTTTGTGCAAGACTAATTTGCCCTTTTTGGCAGCCCTGGCTGTATCGATAGCCAGTAACAACGAAGATTGTTTTCTAGAGGCACGAAATCGCGCGGTTTTTATTTCTACTGGGCGGATAATTGAAAGGCAGTGGTTCACGGAAGTTATTTTTGGCACAACAATGGACCACATTCATGGTATTTCCAGTGCAGTGGCTAACGGCTTATGGACTATGAGTTGACGTCATCGAAGTATCTAATCTGAATTACATCTACGTATTATATATTTTTCTGAGATATACGTAAAGAGAGATATATGTTAAAGAGAAAAAAAAATGTATTTATGAGTAGGAAATGTAGAAAAAATAACTGTGATATTGGCGAATTTTTGGAACCAGTCTGGAATAAATCGTCATAACTCAGATCGGTCTAACCAAAACCGATAAATATTTCATACCCGTACTTACTAAAGGAATGCAATACTAGTTTCTAAATAAGTAATACATATGTACTTAGTTTCTTACCGATTCCCTACCATTTTCTTAATAATGACTTGTTATTATCACTACTATAGTGAACACGGGATTCTTACAACGGTTTGGAGTTGTTATTATTATCACTGTCCATCAAGATAGTGAAAAACCTGTATTAAAAGCATTTTCAATCGCTACTGTTTTAATTTTTAATAAGTGTATTCAGTAATTTTTATATTACTGGCCACATTGTGTCAAAAAATATTTCTAATCGCCACATTATGAACAGAAAACAATAATAAATTAATTTTAAAATATTAAATTGCATTTCAGGAACTTTTTTCGAGTATTTCAGCCAGCATTTACGACAAGCAAAAAGGTAATTGTAATATGTATTTCTTGGATAATCTAACACTTTTTTAATGAAGCACTCGATTCACTTTGCTGTTAGACGAATTTTTGGGAATATAGTAGATTGTATCACTAGGGACCAAAATAGTATATGTACGGCGAGGGTAGAATGTATAATCCTGAGCGTAGCGAAAAAATGAAAATAATTTGGTGCCGAGTGATACACTCACTCTGCTTTTCATTCCACCAGTGAGGAAAACAAATATGAGGCGCTTTTAAATACAGCTCATGAATATATTTATATTATACACTGGTATTTTATTGTAATTAATTATTGGACAAAGCAAAGTAACATAACTAAATACACATTTTTCAAAAAACTTCACACCTGCCCACATTTTTCCATATAAAAAAAAGGAAAAGGATTTGTCACAGGCTTTCAACTATTTTTCTCGCGATTTCTTAGGGTAACAGATTATGTACCTATTAAATTTTTCGCATCAGTTTTAATAGATTCCATAATATGTATTAATATTACGTTTTCACTACTGGAAGAACTCATTTTTTCTAATTTATATATTATATTAACAATAAAATCACCTTGAACAGAAGGTGTGGTTCGCGCGCGTTTCACATTTGTTTTTTAAATACCGCACCAGCCGGCCAGTTACATTTTTCATACAATATTTTCCTTCTATCTCTTTGGTCGCGGTACACTAGGAACAATATTCATGTTCCAAATTCAAATCACTTTTATTCCCTGTTTGAAAGTCTCTTACAGAAAAGACCTATTTTGTTCCCACTTTTTAAAGGACCATTTGGAATAGGTGGAATGAAACATAATTTTCAATGGATTTCACACTGCACGATATATCAATTTCTTCTTAATAATATTTCTACATGACTTCAAGGATGCCCCATACGGCAACCGGGCACAGATCCCATTCGTTACATCTGTACAGATCGATATAGCACTCGATCGAGTCGGAGATTATGCTAAAGCGATGTACAGACGTGTCGAACGGACCTATCTCGGATCGATATAAATCATCTTATTAACTATTGTTTCGGGAGGTGTGGTGTGAACGAGCCGATGTTATCGGGACCCTGATGTGTTTTAAATTAACATAATAGGTTTTGTGAATGGCTATAGCTTTTCTCTGTTTGTTGTTTGTAGCGTTGCGCTATGGGAATCGTTTCGCCGGTGGTGTCGATGTTGCAAGGTGGAAGTGTTGATTATTAACATAACATCTATGTGTATCCTTTTGTCTTTAGGCATTTTAATCGAATTATTAATCTTTGATTGCGATGAGAACGTGTAATGTGTAAACCGGGCACCGTTTTCCTTTGAGGGTACGGATCACTAAAAACTGATTTTATAGATAACTTGGACATTTTTCTGATTGTACATTATTTTGTTGGACGTTCTTATTATTTGCCGTTCTTCTTATTGGACTTTCTTATTAGGTATTGGACATTATTATTAGAAATTTTTCAGAACATTATTCTGTTTGGTCCTGTAAACCATCACATTCATTATTGTAGGTAAAGGTATCTTATCTGCCTACTAATGTACTAAGTACATTATATAGTACATTATACATCAACAGTATTAACTATGCCATATCTGGATTGTGTTACTTTCTTTGCAATTCGTTCTGGGTTCAGTTCTTATTCTAATGAAGCCATTGTAAGTAGTTGTTTGTTTTTTTAAGGCAAATGGAACTGAAATGCTGGAGAGACACATTTCAATGCTATCTGGGAGAATCTTCCACGCTTCTGCACCATCCGAACCAAAGAAGAAGGCGTCCCGGACGCAGTACGGCCCTTCAAAATCCAGCCAAGTACGGATCGGGCTGCAGCATCTTATTTGACTTTACTTCACTGTCCCACACATTATTCACATCTTGTCGAAGTTCTTCGAGCAAGAAACACCATTCTTACTAGAAAAGCACTACTGTAAAACAATTTGCAAGACAAAACGAAACAAAGCTGACGTGAATGCCACAAAAGCGCGGGAGAAACTCCCCATTGTAAGTAGAACTTACAAAGTGCCATGAAGTAACGAACTCCCGCCCCTATGAAGAGCTAACCCCATTGCCTCACCTCACCCTCCCGATCTACTCGATGACCTAGGTCACGACACAAAATAACATTCGTTACCATCCATTAGTCGAGGGAGACCATGATTTATTTCATCTAAGCATAGACTTGACTTCCTGACTCTTTCTGAGATCATAGAGTTTGTAGAGTTATATTTAAGTACACTCTCTAGAGAGTTCTATGCCCCCAACCGCGATGTCGGATTAGTATGTACAGTATGTAGCGAACATAAGAGCGTCGCACGCTGACTCATGCTGTATACAGGCTGACGCCGGCGCCGCCGCCGAAGGTTGCTGGTATGGCCTTTTGGGTCGCTTATCATTGTTCTTATAAAGCGAAAATATCTACTATAATACTGACTGCGAATAAAAAGTATGAAACACTACGGTTTTACGGTTTTAGACATTTATTTCACTAAAAAAGGATATAATCCACTTTGCTTAGGGAAATACAGGATAAACTTATTGTAATTAACAGTGTACGGTAGACATAAGGCTTATAAATTAAATTACTAGTGTATAATTGAAGAGCTGTAGTTTTTCTTAGCTGCGGGTAACTAGAAGACGAATAACACACAAAATAGGTATAATTAGGATTCAATTAAGTATCGACTTTTAAGTGCTATGGAAAGAGCTATGCTCGAAGTATCTCTGCTGGATCGAATCCGAAATGAGGAGATCCGGCATAGAACAAAAGTTATCGACATAGCTCATAAGATTAGCAAGCTGAAGTGGCAGTGGGCCGGTCACATCTGTCGCAGAACAGACAACAGCTGGGGGAGACGAGTTCTGGAGTGGAGAACGCGTAGTGTGAGACGCGCCCCTGCTAGATGGAGCGACGATCTGCGTAAGGTGGCTGGCAGCGACTGGATGAGAAGAGCCGAAGATCGGGCTCAATGGCGCGCCCTGGGAGAGGCCTATGTCCAGCAGTGGACTAGAATAGGCTGCTGATGATGATGATGAAGTATCGACTTGCAGATGCCATTTGGTTTGGTGATAGATATTGCAATTACTATCAATTATTTAAACTCTGTAAATTGACTCAAAAACACTTCTTATATGTTTAATGTTTAAGGTATTCATTTTATTTTATTGTATTGTTTTAAAACATTCCCTTTTTTACTTTTACTTTTAATTTAATTTTCTGTATATTTTAATTTCTTTTCAATTTTATTTTAATTTTATGTTTTTTTCTACTTTTACTTGTCTTTTTACAAAACTTGTAGGTTCTATGGGTGTATTACCTGAGAATAATGACATTTTTTTTAAATTTATTTAATACGAGTAGGCTTTAATATAAATGTTCGGATATTAAGTATAAATTATAACGTATATGTGTCTACAATAATAATTATGTAGGTATTCTAATCTAATAATAATCTAATATACATAATACCTATGTATGTAACAAATCTATATATTTTACATATCAATATATTTGTGCATAATATTTTATTATTTTTCGTATGTATTTAATTATATTGTATTTATGTATATAAGTAAATTATATTGTATATTTGTATTAGTATTGTATATTAGTATACTATGTAAGAATATTGTTATTTTAATATAGTGTTATTTTATTATATAAATTTCACATATAATTTCATATATATATATATTATTAAGTTTCTTTGACATTTGTCATTTTTATTGCCACTGCACCGCCATAACATATCTGCATGCCCAAAGGTCAGCTGGCAGAGAATGTCGCAAGGCATTAAGCTCACCTGTACACAAAAGTGTAAAAGAATAAATAAATAAAATAAAAACAAACTATAGGTAGATGCTACCTACTTAAAATTGTTAATTAATGTTGATTTTTTTTCTAAAAGGTGCTACTTATTGTTTATTTCGCCGTTTCTATGTTTTCTTACGAAGCTAACTTAGAGTAAAACTCGTTGCGTAAAAATGTACTTACTTAACAAAATTGAATTTGAATTTCGACTTATCATCTGTAACGGGCGGCTTAATTTCTGACTACATCCTGTGCCCCAATCAATACAATGCAGCTTGCTAAACATTTTTTGAGTTGGTTTTTAATAGCCTTAATTTAATTTTTGTGTTATCCTCGTTGCTTTTTGTGAGCCATGGTGATGCAGACGTTTCTTTATGGTCACGGAAGTATGTGCTATGGTACACGAGTAGAGTAGTTCAGATTTTGACTTTGTTGGTTTCTTGCTGCGATTAGTTTCTTAAAAGCATACCTATCTACAAGACCTGTAGAGAATATCCCGTTGTTAAAAATCAAAATAATTCGTCAGTCTTATGCATGAAAAAATATAAATAAAGAGAGAGAGTTATTTGAGAGGAGCCATCAGTTCATTAGAGAGTTTTAGAGCGTCGGTGGCGTCGTAGCTAGGACGGTGGACTCCCATGCGGGAAGTCCCGAGTTCGAAACCAGCCGATGCCATGCACCAATGAGTTTTTTGGTTTTTTCGAAAGACTTACGTACGGTGAAGGAAAACATCGTGAGGAAACCTGCACACTGAGATAACCAGTGTGTGAAATGGGGAAGGCAATGGCAAACCACCCCTTTAAATCTGCCACGAGAGTCGTTCTATGTGATTAATTCCTTAGATCTTTAGAATCCTTAGAATGATCACGACCGTCAGCAATGAGGAATACGACTTAGAAGAATCAGTTCATTGTTTGCGATTCTAATCGGTGATAGAAGGTGCAATAAAATTAACGGAATCGGAACTGTCCGGTGATATGGGTGCTAGCTGTCCTGTGTCTTTGGAAGCCAAATGTCCAATGACGTAACAGCATCCGGTAGCTATAGACAGAGTGTAGCTATAGTAGTACCGAGTAGTACCCATAGGCGCGAATATAGGTATATACCGACACCCGGCGCACGCCCATCGCAGATAACGGTAACAAGAGCACTATCCTCCATCGCAGTCAGTACCTGCTGCTTCGCAATAAATACCGCACTCTTTGAATGATTATCTCATTTCCTAGGGACAAGACCACTGACCCTATAACTCTGGACTGGCTATTGTCAAACTCAAGAAAAAAACTATATAATTGATTTCCGCCTTCTAGCGCCGAACCCGGAACTAAAATCCAGAGCTGCCATTTTTTTTTTTAATTTCAAAAACTCACATATTTACAGTTTTATTTCACCAAAGCATATGTGAGCTCAATTATTTACATAACACCACTATATGGCTATATTATTCAAATGTATTCTTCATATTCTTGTATATGTATATATGTATAGTATATAATATTGATGATGACTTTGAATTCCTAACGTACTATGCTAGAATTTTTTTTTAATACAATGGAAATTTTATGTATAGTAACATAAAATTTCCATAGTATTAAAAAAAAATGTCTTTATTGTCAGGTTATACACCCATAGTGCCTACAAGTTTTATAAAAACATAAGTAAAATCAGAATAAAACATTCAGAAATGAAATGAAAATAACCAGAAAACAGAAAATTAAATTAAAAGTAGAAGTAAAAAGGGAATGTTTTACACAATACAATAAAATAAAATACATTAACATTAAACATAATAAGAGTGAATTTACTACTTTTTATTCGCAGTCTGGTGCATCTTCAGCCAGTGTCCATAGAATCTATTTCTATGGATATCCTGACCGACAACTTACAAAAGTCCGTTATTTGTGTATTGGTTGACGATTTACTTTTTTAGGTTTATATATATATTTTTTTTAATATATAAATTAGCTACGACAAACAGGCAGACGGGCCACCTGATGGTAAGTAGTCACCGTCGCCTAGAGACACGTGCAGTACCAGGGGTATTGCTTGTGTGTTGCCGGCCGTGGAGGGAGAGGACTTTTTTAACGTTCTTTTTGAAGCATCCCATGTCGTAGCGCTGTGGAAAAACGTCGGGTGGAAGAGAGTTCCACATTTTGCAGGTGCGTGGCAGAAACGTTCGTGTAAAACGGGTCGTGGTAGACACCCAAGGCTTTAGAAAGTGCGGGTGAAAATTGAGCCGCCGACGAGTGGTGCGATTCAAGAAAGTAGACGACGGCACCAAGTCGAATAGTTCTGAAGAGCACTCCCCATTATAGACGCGATAGAAGACGCAGTGAGAGATATACTTTTACCGATATACCATCTATTTGTACGAAGCGATTTGCTTCGTCGTTCATTATACGAAAAGAACGGCTAAGCTATGGAACAGCCTGCCTGTCTGTGTTTCCTAAGACCATCAACAACCTTTGGATCTTCAAGGCCAAGGTGAATAGGCATGTACTAAACTCGCATCTCCATCGTCGACCTCATCGTCACTTACCACACTGAAAGAAATCTTATTTACTTCAAATAAGATCTTGTTTTAATACGAGCATATAAAGTCGGCTTGTTAACTTCAACCAAGATCTTAGTCGTATCTATCAAGTAATTTGTTCAAATGAATAAAAATTACTTTATATGCTCAAAATCAAACAAGCTTTCTTTCAGTGCGTCAAGTGAGTATGAGTTCAATTGTGGGATTAATAGTATTTTTTAAAAAAAAGTTCATACATAACCTAGGCGCGAATATCAACGCCCGACGATGCATGCGGCGCACGCCCATCGCAGATAGCTCAACAAAAGCGCACTATCCGCGATCGCAGACACATTGCTCGCTTGCAGGTTATTTTCTTCTATTTTCCTTGTTTCATGAATTTGTTTCTTAATGAATCTAAGTTCAGGACCATTTGTTTACCGTCTGTTAGGTTCTCATCTGGTTGGGACATAGACCTTTCCTTGTATGAAGGAATGGGTCATTCATAATCATAAGTTCATAACTCAGAATCTATCATATACAGGTTCAATGCGAATAGATTATAATTTATATAGTTTATATCAGAAAGATTTTTTTTGATAGGGTTTACTTATTCAGCTTAGTTATATCTAGCTTCAGATCGTCAGTCACCTTGTATTGCAGCAGTATTTAAATTTCCAACATAATCATCATCAGCCTATTAATTTCAGACTATTAAGTTTATTTCAAAAGATGTGCTGCTGAAAGTTTTTTGCGCCGCTTCTTTCCTTTCAGCTATAGCACCTTACGAAGCGGTGGTAAAGTAAAAAAGTTGTTGTTGGGGCGCAGGCCTCCCCTTGACCAATTTTCAACATCATCAGCTGGTATTTGAAGTATAATTAATTTGACGTCGACAGGATGAGCCGCGATAGCTGTAGGGTTAGAGAAATGCCAAGGAATGGCGGGGTCGCAGGTCGGGATTGTATTCAAATCCTACTCATGACTTTTTTTAAAGAAAACAGCATTGGCCGTGGAAACCCTTCGGTCTGAGCTCGCTGTAAGACTCGAACGCCGCCGGCGAAGGCTCGGACGCGTTTATCTGCGCGAGCGCACCCGCGGCGCCCGCACGACCACCACGCCCAGCCAGGAGCGGAGCTGGCAATGAGTTGTGGCCGTTCTTTTTTACGAGTGCTGTAGTGTCTTGTAAACTACGAAACGTGAACATTGTACTGTGAGATGTATGCTTCTGTAGCATTTGCAGTGAAAACCCTTCATATTTTTACCCTAGTCACAGGCCTCTCCCAGGGCGCGGCATTGAGCCCTATCTTCGGCTCTTCTCATTCGGTGTCCAACACTACGTTGTCTCATTCCTCTGCGCTTTTTGTATGTATCCAAGCTTTATATTAATTTTAATATTTTTTTCTCAACTGTATCTATATTTATTCTGTGACTATACTTCTGCCGAGTCTGTCCAATCCAGAATCTGCCGAATCCAGAACAATCCAATATGGCGTCTTACGCTAAGACGGAGCGGACGGAGGAGAAACGGAGCTCGGGGCTTTTATTTTGTCCCACTGCTGTATAGAACCAGTGACATGTGAACTAAGTCAGACACCATGGACTTTGTACTGTATATACGCTTCTGTACATTTGAACGAGTTGAAAAAAACCTGCTTTTACAAACCCGTGCTCGTGTGTAGGTACTGTACGATTGCGTTACGATTTGTTTTCCGTACAAATTATATATCATTCATTTCGTGCTTGTGGCATATTCTACTGGAATATTGTTATTATTTTTTCAATTATGCTGTTTTACTGTCGCCAATATTAAATTAATATACTTTTGAAACTTTAATATTTCATTAATTTTCAACTTAGAACATAAATAAACCTTGTGATAGAAGATTTTTATTTTTTTTAGTAGGTACAACAACACGATTAACTTGATAGTAAACCGAATAGTAACGGTGCAGTAACACAAATAAATAATTATGAAAAGACTAGACTTTACTGAAGCACTGAATCCATGCCTGAACTCGCCCCAATAACGGGGCGCGTGAAATACTGGGCGATCTCATTGCGAGTGCGAGGCGAACCGAGAGCCGCCAGCCATAATAATGAGACGTTATTTATTGAACAATCCCATAACTAATCACTCCGGACGGCCCCGGACAGATAATGCAACCATATATCACATGTGGAAAAGTTACAACTATTTAGAACGTCTAATCTGTGGGCCATTCATAAAGACTGTTATTGTGTGATAACTAATAAGAATACGTGGAAAAGTATTTGGCGTAAGTAGGAGAATGGTACAAACGATCAGGATTATGCTTGTAATTTTGTCTCGGGCCTTTGAGCTAAGAATCGGATTCTTATCATGTCAAGTCCTGCCAATTTAATTATCTGTTTACTTACGCCATAAGAAAAGATTTCTCCAAGACTGAAGAACATTTTCTATGCAAAGTGCCTGAAAGTGTTAGTCAATAAAATGTTAGTTTATACTGTAGTTTGAATAACTATTTTTATGGTAGGTAATGAAAACCAGGGACGGTGACCATGGAATATTGGAAATCTCGCCTCACTAACTAGGTGTAGACCTACAAGGGGGGTTTCAATGCGCTACTTGAGTACTTCGGTGGTAACTTCATAATGCTGGGTAATTACTCTGGCTCTCTTACCCTTCAAACTTTTGACAAGACTTCCCAAACAATTTGCACCGTTCCAAGAATTCGAGGACCGATTTACAGTTACCTACATACTTACAAGGAGGCGTACGTAGTACTTCAAAAAATAACGTATTACCTACATACACTTAGGTATTAAAGGATCGAGGCAACTCGTTAACCCCTTAGCGCAGTAACGAGAAGGCGCTACGGGGCGGAGCGCGCGCGCCTCGCAGCCTCGCGCCTGCGTATAAACCACTCAAGTACAACATTTAATTATCGCCTTTATTATACCGGACGAGACGCGTACACGGATAACCGCTGATACCGATCATTGTTATAACTTATAAACCAGTGTCGATCGGCTAACGAAATTATATTTCACACCTACTGTGTGCCTAAACAAAGATATACACAAAAACATTTATACTATATTTCCACCAAAAACTTGTGCCATTACGATAATATATCGCCACTAAACACTAGAAATGAGTAGGTTCGTAAGATAATCGTCGCCAGATGTAGTATTTGGGAACTTAGTGAAAATCACAGCTTCTAGTTCAACGTATTTATTGGACTGACATCTATAGTTTTTTCCTCTACCCACCATGACAAATTTTGAATATACAACCAAACATTCCCTTTTCTTCAATGTAACCATGTTAACTTCATCTTTGTTTAAACGCGACTACAACTTTACTTGAATAAACGGCAAGGTCGCAGGTTCAAATCCTGCTTGCGGAATTTTTTTCACCCTTTTTCTAATTTTTATGAGAGCCTAGCGAATAAAATTGGTCAAATTTCTACTTGACTTTACATTTACTCGTAGACACGCGGCATGTGTTAGCCAATATTTGATTTTATCTGAGGATTCATATCTAGACAAATTATCACTTCCGGAGCAACAGGTTTCCTGATAAGGAAGAGCTGTTGGACATGTTCGGAACTTAATTAAGTAGCCGTTCAGTTTAGACGCATATTGCCAATTACGCGTTATGTAAGTATGGTAATTCGCGTAAGCAAATGGTTTTTTTTCCCGAAATTATGGCATTATGCGTAATCGTCATTTTACGAAATATGCGTACCTATGCGTCTAAACCGTTCAATATAATTATTAAAAGCTTTGAAAAAGAGTAGAGTAATTTAGGAGAAGATAAGAGATCAAGAGTCTTGTGTGAAAACTTGCCAAGTTAGGGATTTCGTTTTAAGCAAACAATATTTTTTGTATTTAAATAATGCTATAAATAGGTACATGAACTTGACATCAAGTTAGATCTCAATTCTTTTAATTCGTTGAGTGTATTTGCCTGGATCCATGACCTAATCTATTGTTCAGTTATTGTTATGCAAATTACCACACACGATAGGTTCGGCGAAGCCGACAGGCCCACTGGTTTCTTGCAGTGAACTTGGCACCTTTTTACATTTATGTTTTTGATGGGATCTACATTAACAACAGCAAATGAATTCGAGATGACTTGAAAATTTCTTCAGATCAGTTATTGGGAAAGATATACGTAAATACCACAGAAATCAGACTACTAGCGCCCTCTCCTCTAGAACAATTACGTGAGCATTGACAGCGAGCCACGGAGTTTTTTAATTTATTTTTTTATTTACTACTATACCCGCATTTGACATCGATCTCGCCTGATGGTAAGCGACGATGAGGTCGACGATGCATGTGGGTCCAGTAAATGCCTATTCACTCACTATTCACTATTTATGTTGACCTTATAGGTCATATGTTTTCATACATTTGACATTTCAGTGCCCGACTAACGTATGGGAAAATGCTCAAATCGCATGCGCGAACTGGCAGACGCGGTTTCCCTATAAAACTTCTCTAGCCAGCAATCTACATAGGGATGAATTTCAAAATCTTTGGTAAATATATACAGAGGTACCTACAAATGTGTTGGATTGATTTAGATGCGGATATGTTCAATTTAGATCGAAAACATTCTAAGATCCTAGTGCAATTTAAATCTGGATAAGTATCATATAGAAAAATGAGAATTTAACGAAAACACGAAAAACGAATTTTAAAAAGCATTTCTGTTCCAAATCTCAAGCATATTGCTAACAAATCACTGGCGAATGGGTCGTTTAGCCGCCATTTGTTGCCCCGGGGAGGGGCGAGGGGGGTAATTGTGTTTACAATACACCCCTCCCCGACCTCACCCCCTTCCGCTCGTTTCTCATCCTCAAACATCAGGCAACGCTTAGCGGCTTCACCTCGGGAAATCTTGGGAAAAGTGGGAAATATGAGGACTGTGTTAGGGAATATTACTTGAGAGTTGTAGATATCGTATGTAATTTTCTTTGAAATTGATGATGATGACGATACCTACCAATTACTTTTCTGGAAAAATGTACTTAATTGGTATAAAGATGGTATGACAGTGCAGATTCAGCTGGGGTGGTATTCCTTTTGCCTATATCCGCCGCAAAGCAGCATTGCAGAGCAGAGCAGAGAAGCATGCAGCGTAATTATCAGCACATGAGGCACTCCATCCAAGTTCAAGGTAAGGAGCGCAACGAAAACCATGGGCGACGATGACCACTTACCATCAGATGCTCGATGCTCGATTGCTCGCATACTCTTCATATATAAAATGATGACAAAAAATAGGTATTCAGTAAATAGCGTAAATGGCGTATTTTCTTTTCGTATTTTTTTATCACAAGATAGAGAATAAAACCCCCGAGCTCTGTGCTACCTTAGTAACTAATGCACGCCGGACAGTTTTATCTTCCTTGATCTTTTTCAAATACCTTTTTCACTGACTACTTTTTCAAAGTACCTACAACTTAACTTAGTTCTATTTCTAACTAAGATCTTAGCGATTCTTTAGGTGAATACATAAAGAGGTATGCTCATTACTTACCGTCGCTTATTCCCATGAAAATCCCATAAAAAATAATAAACAATTTACGTTCGTTGACACGCGCGCCCGCATCGTTACCTCGCGTTTAGCCCTCAGATTTTTACACGAACGCTTTTTACGGGAAAAGCTCTTGAATATCTGTCTCGTGTACCGCCATCGTACTCTTTCTTTGGGCTATGTTGTACGGTGATGAGTGAAATGGAATGTGTAAACGTGTAGAGTTGTAAAATTAATGAGAATATCTCTGCAGCCTGTAGCTACTATAGTTTTGTTTGTTTGTTTATCTTATGGTTAGTTGTCAACATGGTCAAAGTTGTTCAAGCCTCTGTCTACATGACTATAGTAAAAGAAATCTTCATGGAGTGCCTAATGCCTATGTAGTATGAAGCTTATATAATATGATGTTATTAAGTTTGAAAATTGAAATTGAAAAAATAAAATTAAAAATTAATTTACCACATACTAATTAACATGTCACATTAAACTATAACCTCCACACTAGGCGTTGCCTGTGTCGTGGAGATGACATAGATACACAGATTGACCACTTTACAAGCTATGTGTCATTATGTGTGATGTAGGTACCTACTTCATAATGAATGTGCTAATTTCATAAATAAGGTAAGTAAATATTTTTTTCCCTCATTTGTAAAAAAAGATATAATTTTAATGTGTTTTGCTATACGCAGCTATAACAGGTTATTAAAAACGCAAATGAGTAGGTATATTTCATTTTGTTACAAAACTCGATACTGAATGTTTGCAAAATTAAAATTACAAACGGAAATAAATATATAGGTAAATAAGTAGTTGATAATACGTTCTCTTAAACGCTTACATTTAAATTGCTTTAATATAAGTATCTATACATACCACTTATACTTTTAAATCTGAATACAGAAACAAAACGAGCCAAGTCCGAGGGACAAGTGTATAATTCCCGGAATACCTAACAAATGTAACGTCCTCTCCGTTGTCCAGGTTACATGGCCCAATTAAAGATGGGACACGGCCCAACGTGGCCGAGAATACAGGTACGGTCGGACAGGGGTGTAGTCAGGCAGTGGGGACCCAATTTGATTTAAAAAAAAGAGACGTCAAAGACTTGACAAATATTTCATTGTTGTTTAAACATCATGCTTTAAGCGATTACGTAAGTAATCAGGTCTGCTGCAGGGTTCCTCAAGGAACAGTTTAGGTCCACTCCAATGGAACCTCGCATTATGAGCAATTCATCATCGCATCGAGGGCATTTTCATCATTAGTAGATGTCGTCCCATTGTAGGGTGCAAGTCGCATCAAGGTCTTCGATGCGTCTTTGGTAATATCATCCGCCCATCTGGCTGCTAGACGACTCTTTACCCCGGCCTTGACCACTACTCAGTGAGGGCTCTGGTTCATTTTAATGGGTGAAAATCCCACATGATCTAGTCTTATCCCCAGAACACAGGACGTCGTTGGAAATTATCCCCCTGTGAACAAAAAAAGTTTAAAGATATTTAATAAGTATAGTATAAGTAATGTAATAATACTATTCAGACGACTTTAGGTTCCATACCAAAATGGTAAAAAAGGAACCCTTAAGGTGAGACCTCGGTTTCTGTTTGTATGTCTCAGCTGTCTGTCTTAGGAACTACTGATGCAATCGACTTAAAATTTGGCGTAGGCCTTGCTTGCCCGCATCTATTCTAGAAGTTTGGAAGCCGAAAAATCTGAAATAATTCTGACTCATAAATAATCTCCTATATTTTACAGGAAAAATAAAATGAAGTTTCAAAAAATTATATGTTTCAGAACTTGGCGGTTTTTTTAAATTTACGAGTAAGTACGTTATTCGGAAAGTATAGTTTTCTCATCATTTCAAGACCCTAAGTAATTTAATTACTAATTTCCTTTATTTGTTCTATAGCTTTTTTTCAAATTTTGACTTACACATTGCATCAAGCTATTTTTATCCAATATCAAAAGGCCACGAATGACCCAGAGCACGCCTGGAGGTGTGCCTGTGTTCAACTTTATAATTTATTCGCTAAGGATTTCGTTTTGTGCCACGTTTTTCGATCGGAATCAGGATCGTAAACACCTTGTTTAGTCCCCGAGCTTTGTTAGCGATGATAAGCGATAAAGGTTTTGGAAAATATTGCGTGAGACGTTCATATAGAGCGTTAATCACAATATTACAGTTTTTATGACTACTTAAATAAGTAAACGCTGTTGAATTGACTTTAATAAAATATACTTAACTAAGGCCGATAGAGGTGCTTACGGAATCAAATCACTGACTTGAATTCATCACTGTAAGTTACGCATTAAAAACATCTGTTAAACTCTATATAAATAATTTATGTTATTTTCTGATGCGGGATGTAAATGATACAATACAATACAATACAAATGTTCTTTATTGCACACAGGACAAAAATAAAGAACAGAAGAAAAGATACAAAATACAATTGGCGGCCTTATAGCTTTAAGCTATTTGTTCCAGGCAACCTTTGGGTGATGATATGTAAGTATACTTTAAATACCTTTGTAAATCTATAGTACCTATCCAAATCTTGGCTACTTTTGCAGATAAATAAATATAGATGTAAGTCGTATCAATCTATTCTAAACTCCCGTCTAAAAGTTCCAGTAAGATTTTCAGTAAATTCCCTATTAAGATTTTGTACGAGGAATCATTTTATTTTCAGTAAATTCCCTATTAAGATTTTGTACGAGGAATCATTTTATTTTCAGTAAATTCCCTATTAAGATTTTGTACGAGGAATCATTTTATTTTCAGTAAATTCCCTATTAAGATTTTGTACGAGGAATCATTTTATTTTCAGTAAATTCCCTATTAAGATTTTGTACGAGGAATCATTTTATTTTCAGTAAATTCCCTATTAAGATTTTGTACGAGGAATCATTTTATTTTCAGCTCATAGCCGAGTATACGGGCTCCGCGCAGTTCCGCGCGTCTTTCTCGGAACCCTTTAATTGCATCGACTCGCGCGCAGATCGAACGTTTAAAATCGATTTTTTATTCGATTTCGTGTGGCCCCGGGTTTAATCGTGTTTTTGTTTTGAGATAGTGAACGCTGTGTTTATGCAAATTTTACACGCATCTACTGAAACTTCTCAATTAATTAAATTCAGTAATAGCAACTCAAGTAGGTCTACGTAGTATTAAAATAAGCTATTATAAACACATAATATTGCTTACGTTTCAAGACAAAGTAAAGTAAAATACACTTTATTGCACAAATAGAAAACAACAAACAAAAGATAGAAAAGGAAATAGTGAAGTACAATTTAGACGGCCTTATCGCTAAAAGAGCGATCTCCTCCAGGCAACCGTCGGGCAGAGGAAATAATTTCGAGATAGAGGTAGTAGGTGTGCAAGCATTATGGAAAACGTTATATAAGAGATTTTTATAAGACAACATCACTATGAAATACACAAGTCTGAAAAAACCTGCACTTATGAGTTCTGAGCTTTTCAAAAGACTCATCTTTAACGCAAGCTTAAAATACTTACCTAAGGTCTCTGTATAAATGTAATGGATAGGAAAGAACTGTTTTCTCAACAATACTATTAAAATATAAACCAGAGTCGAACCAAGGGAAGGGCTCGAGATCCTTAATTCTGTTGGAAGGTGCCATTCCCAATTTTTTCGGACTTAATTATTCTTATTACAATTAGATGTACCTATATATTTCCTTCCTTCCGAAGAATACTACTCTAAAATAATTGCATTGTAAAGAAAACAGTCTTTAAAGTGCGAATTATTTTAATTGGGTACATAAAGAATCGCAAATGTTTGTCCAACCTCCAGAATCCAGTTCTGTGAAATTGTCTCGGAGAAATTGTCGCATTCCCAACGCGGTTCAAACGATCTGCGCATGTCTTCGCACCTCGTTACTGGTGTTGTCTGTAACTCGATAGTCGATTGTTGATGGTATCGATAGTTAAATAGAACGTTAAAACTAGTGATGATAGTGAACTAAATGAAAACTATCGATAGGTTACAATTTTAAGTTAGAACTGAAGTTATGTGTTGGTTTCACCAAATTCCCAAAAAACAAGCACAAAAAATTAAGATTTGATATCAGAAGTCCGGTTTAATCCAGTTGATACTTTTCTTCTTTCGTCTTTTTTATTTATTTATTTACACTTTACTGTACAGCAATAGACTTAATAAAAACAATTAAAATGAGACATTGTACAAAGGGTGAACTTATCTCTAAAAGACCAGCAAACCCGCGAAAGTGAAATATGCGTTTTTTCAGAAGTTCGAAGATACAACTAGAGAAAACCCTATAAAACCCTTACCTGCCGTAGGTAGATAAGAAGGTGAGGTATTTATGATTTTGAAACACATTTCCAGTTAAACATTTTACCCATTTTTTAACTCTTTCAAAATTTCTAGATTAATGTAGGTATAGTAGCCTAATTCTGCTCACATAGATCAATCGATCTACTCACATAGATAGATCAATAAACTTTGACTTTTATGTTTGAAACATAGAGTTTAGAAATAGCAACAAACTAGCCACTCGTGCGCATAATGAGGTGAAACAATTCAAATCGCAAATGTGGCTCTCATCACATGCATGTTTCGATACTTTGTTCAAAGGAATTGGCAGAAATCTTGTTAGACTTTCCTGCTTTATTTCTTTTTAAAGTTATTATATAATTAAAGATAATTTATCTAATTCATAATGTCCAAATCATGCGTAAGAATTTTAGGCGCAGTTTTTAACACCATTCCTAGATCGTGGACATACTTTTGACATTACTTTTTAGCGTTTTTTTGTGTAATATCAACGGTGATTTCATTATTCATCCTTGTCTGTTGATATTCTCACTCATTCCATCCCTGGTAACAGTTGGAATCTCGTAGAGCTACTTGTAAATAGCAAAAATAAATGTTGTTACCATGGAGAATTAAACTGAAATTCGCTTAATTTAAATGCAACTGAGAACTTAAGTATACTATAAACTGTGACTATAATTATAAGAATGCTTCAAAAACATTCAAAAATTAGCTAAGGTACTGACTGATCCACCACCATATTGTTTGTGGGCTCATGGTAAATAAAAACCACGTCCGAATTGGAAACACAAACGTACTCGTATTCTAATGTAATGAAATTCGAACCTATTATTCTGCAAGGGAGGGTAATTCCATACAAATCGCCCACGGCTTAGCTGCCACTATTTTACATTAATCACCATAGCTATGACCCTATAGAGTGACAGAGACAGCTGCATTAAATCAAAGAGTATGACAGGGACAGGGAACCCACAAGGTGCAAGGGATGAAATCGATCAGGTGTGTATTTGTTTTAAACAAGGTGTATTCTTTAACTGTCTCAAGGACCCATAAAATTAATGATTTGCTTTATATTCCCAGCCGCTATCCTAAAGTTCAGCCCTGATCATAGGAATATAAAACCTCCATTATTTCCTTACACTAAAACAAGTTGGATTCTATTAGTTCAAATCTGTTTCCCTATTGTATAGTCATTCATTTTGCATCAGATCTTGGTTGGATCTAGAGATAATTTGACTTGTTTAACAATAAACATTGTATATAACCTACTGTGCAAAAAGCCAAAATCAATTTCTAGACCTATTAAGGTATCCTATAGGGAAACTTAATGTGGAAGTGCAGAGAACTTAATGCAGAGCCGAAGATCGGGTTCAGTGGCGCGTTTTATAAAACAATACTTAATGTAAATTCTAAAATCAAACAGCATGTACATTAATTGGATAGCATCAGGTGATCAGGTGTGCATGACGCGTGCGTATGCGCAGTCGTTGACACTCAGATAATCTCAGACAGGTAGACCGGGTGAAACCTGCGTCGACCTTCAAAATGTATCATATTACCTACGAGTATTACCTTCTTTCTGTGGACAAATATCAAATGTATTGTAAGTGTATATTAATAAAGTAATAATTTATTAATAAAAACCACTCGTATTTAGATTATATTGAAATTTGAATATCTGGCTACTAAACAGTGAGTGTAAAAATAAATCCCCCAAAACATTTCATGTAAAAGTAGCCAAGTCTCGTGTATCGTGTACTCGGAAAAAGTAATGAGATCCGATGTAGAGCCAAGTCCAATGCTCTTACTATTACCTCTATTTCATTCATTAACAAGTCTCTCCAATT
This sequence comes from Hofmannophila pseudospretella, assembly GCA_947369225.1. Lineage (NCBI taxonomy): Eukaryota > Metazoa > Arthropoda > Insecta > Lepidoptera > Oecophoridae > Hofmannophila > Hofmannophila pseudospretella. Next base: position 10,767,783 of record OX376317.1, on the reverse strand, counting down.
AAGTAAGTAAGTAATATGTTTATTTCACACACAACGGTGACCGAAACAGTTATAATTATGATAAAATAATTATGTAGTCAAAAGTAAACATATTGAAATCATGTCTGATGGTCTGCTATTGTTGTGAAAAGGGCCTCAACTCAGCTTATTGCGGCAGACAAAAATGCTTACAGCCCTGGTATTCTGTTGGACCATGACCGATGACTGGCCAAAACCTGTCCAAGAGGACAAAGATACGACACAAATATGTATATTTAATTGAAGATAGGTAGTATTATTAAGGGAAAAATTATATATACCTACATTTACCATGACACATAAATGATAAAAAAATATAAATATCGTAAAGTCGCTACATATTAAGTTTAAGAACTTGGCAATTACGCAACAAGGGGAATTGTCTGATTATACGTCTAGGTATCATGTTATTGGTATTTTTAGATCCTTATTAATTATTATTTAGTAACGTGACTTCAGTTTAATACTGTGAGGGAAAACAAGACGTGGGTCTAGTTTTCCAGGTGGGTCACTCCAAGTCGCTACATCTTAAGTTTAAGAACATTTAGTGACTTGGCAATTACGCAACAATGGGAAATTGTCTGTTATACGTCTAGGTATCATGTTATCGGTATTGTTAGATCCTTGTTATTTACTAACATATACTGACTTCAGTTTAATACTGTGAGGGAAAACTAGACGTGGGTCCAGTTTTCCCTCACAGCATTAAGCTCTTATAGATTTAAGCGAGTCAAATAACATTAAGCCGTTGCGTTGTAAAATTTACTATGCCATATTACTGTGTGATCCCGGGGTCGGGATCGCGTGCCACGTGACGTGACAGTGCTATGGTTACGTCTAGTCGTATCTCTGTATCACACTTTATAACATGGCAAACGAGTCTCATCGTACGTAGGCAGGGAAGTGTGTAGGTACTATTCGAAGTCATGAAGGGTAGATGTGGCATTCTATGTCAAAAATTTGTATTTGTAACATTAACATATTTATATTAGCGGAGTAATTAAGTATGGTAGAGAAAAAATAGATAGATAGAAATAAGTTTAAGTATGGTAGAGAAAAGGAAGCTATTGTATAAAAATTGTGCTCAATCTAGCCTTCACACGAGTTTCCTTCTATCCGGCCGAGCATAAGAGCCGTGGGATGAAGTAAAACGCGTCCCACTGCCCCTCGATTTCGACGATCTCTCCTTCCCCATCCCTTTCCTATCTACTCACATAATTGTTTTGATTTAAAAGATCTTTATTTATCTACTAAACAATACAGACTCACTACTTAGTGTACATTGTAACTAATATAATTTAAAAACAGTTTCTTAGGCTAAAAACCCTACTATAAACTTTAGTGCATGATATTAAAAAATACATATGGAAATTATACTGCACATTAATAGTAACATAGTTTACGTTTAGGTAGATATGTTAACTTTGTCGAGCTCACCTCACATAATGACCCATACCTGTTGTACTAGAATTTCCTGGAATAAAGTTTTTACTCATTTCAGTAAAAAGGACCGTTCAAAAATTGAGACGTGCATTTTGTATTTAAATTTTGCAAGAGATTTTTCAATGATTTTCCAAGGGTTGTCATGATGCTCACCAAAAAGATAAAAATAATTCGATGCTTCGCGTAATCTCCAAGTTGTATAATGTTAAGACTTCAACGTTCGAAGTGTATTAGTTTTTAGTACTTACCTACATCTAGGTGTTACGAGTACATATTAATAACAAGGTTCCGTAATCATCAACAGCCTATTAATGTCACCACTGTTGGGGCACAGGCCTCCCCATGCACAAGGGGTTACGGGCCACGATCCACCGAGCAGGCACAGTGCTCATTGGTGGAATTCACACGCCTTCGGAAAGTTTTAATTTCTTCAGGCATGCAGGTTTCCTCACGATGTTTTCCTTCACCGTTAGAGCAGTCGGTAAATTTATGTAAGTCTTCGAAAAAATCCGAAAAAGTCATTGGTACATGGCATTACATGGTTTTGAACCCGGACCTCCCATATGGGAGTCCTGCGTCCCAGTCATTAGACCACCGACGCTGAAGTGGCTTTAATGGTGGCCGCCAAATCTAAAGATAAACCTAAATGAAACTGGGTGACAGTTTGTGACAGACACTCGTACACTATGTTGTAACGGTTGTAACGGTGATGGACCGTTAGAGCAGTTGGTAAATGTACCTAAGTCTTCGAAAAAAATACAAAAACCTCATTGGTACATAGCATTGCATGGTTTCGAACCCGGCCCTCCTGCATGGGAGTCCGACGTCCTAGCCACTAGTCCACTGACGCTCGATAGATTTCGTAATAAATATTTTTAAATAAACGATAATTAAAATTTATTTCAATTAAAATATACGACAACATAATTTAAAATCGCTATTTGACACCATTTACTGAATTAAAACAAGTACAAAATGCAGACAAAAATCACGTTCGATAACAATCTTGAAGTATACTCTCATCCGCAATTTCGCGACTCCGCGTTAAAATTTATCAGTTTATTACTTCACAGTTTTAATTATAAATGACAACTCATGCAATATCGGGTCCAGTTAAATTAATAACCGCGTAATTTGAGCCGTTAGCTATTTATGATTGACATTGCGAATCTGCTGCGCCTGCATCTGCCGTCTCAAGATTGATGGCGCCTATTTCCTCTGCGGGTTATCTCGATGAGTTTTAATCTGGATATCTAGTCTAGGGATACGGTTTTTGCCGTGTATTGAATGGGTGACGATTTATCAATCGCTTGTCTTTACATAGTGTAGAGATTACACGACTAACTGTACGTAACTGGATATGTAATCTTGTGCGACAGATCTCTTTATAGACTTTGTATTTAGTTCTAGACTAAGATTAAGGCTAGAATTAAATTGGTAAAAATATTGTTAAAGTACTTGTTGTTAAGTACTAATTACCAAAAAAATATTCTATTCGATATGTTCTATATTACCACGTATTATCATCATCATCGGGTGCCATCTTCAAATTGAAGTTTAGAGGTCAGTAGGCAAAATCGCTTGCGATTCCATGCTGCGTCTTTCAGATCACGGATGCTCCGTCCGGTCCACTCCTTGATATCATCCAGCCATTTGCGCCGAGGGCGTCCTGGGCCTCTCTTTCCCGCGATCTTGCCTTTAAGGATCAACCTTGGAAACTCATATAGGGATCCTCTTTGCAGGTGGCCGAAAAAGGAGGTCTTTCTTCGCATGACGGTTGACATCAATTCACGCTTGCGGTTGGCTAGTACCACATATTATGCTATCCGAAAAAAAAAAGAAATGACGGTTGAAAAAAAGTTGTTCAAATCAAATCAAACTTTTTTATTGTAAGTACTTTAAAGTACATTTTTACAACGTTATGTTTTACTCTACCACCGCTTCGTAAGGTGCTGTAGCTGAAAGGAAAGAAGAAGAACCTACGTATATTTTGAGTAATCCGATGAATCCTAAAACATTACCGTAGATGTCTCAAATTTCGTAGTTACGACTCTAAATGGCGTATACAGCATGGTATTTTATGCTTTGTATTTTAAATAAAAATTTTTATGTAAAGTTTTGTATGCTGCCATTCAAAAATGTTCAGCGTTCGTGCTTTATTTCATGCAAGAGCGATCGTATGTTTACCCTAACCTATCGCTTATACTGTAGGTACAATGTAAGTAGGTGTTAGTCATTGTTTTTAATTAGGTCCATTCTCAACAAAGGCCAGGTCAGGGACCTCGCAAATTGAAACACTAAAGGTGCGTGGCTAAACTTCCGTTAGGCCATCGGAAGGGGGAGCAATCAGAGGCAATAAACAGGCAGCTTGGGGCACAGGTGCCGCGATGCCTGTGGTTAAATGTACCAAGCTTTGGCAGGGGGTTGAGTTATCTTGGATTAGCTTTATTACTGATTAATGATCATTTTTGTTAAGGTTGTCTGGATTGATTAGGGTCTTTGATTTTATTACTGAAAGCGTACGAACGAGTGCAAAACCTACGTAAGTATTTACTTACGTTTCGTTTTCATTTCAAGTTAGGTAGGTATTTATTTACAACTTCCTTCTACAGTTTGTCAAAATGAAATGTAGAGCACGTGATAGGCGCCTATCATAGGTAAATAAGCACGTACCCAAAGTTTAGTCTCTACCATAGAGATTCACTGAAAAACTATATAATATATCGTAAATCTTGGAGCACACACACTTATATATCTAAAAATCAACATCCCCAAAATCAAAGTATTTCTGGCTAATAGAGCAGGCAATTATAAGGCTGTGGATCACAATCCTCCGCATCAAAGGGGATAACCATGGAAGCAAAAGATTTTTTAAGAATTTCAAGTTTTTGATTATGTTATTCATTATTACGAATGGAACTCCTGACAAAAAAATTAAAACACACCCATGACTTTACATACACATACACATACACACATACGAACTTGACGAGACAGCTGAAGTCACGGACCTCTGGTCCACAACCGCAAGGCTTACAAGCATTTTCTGCTTCAAATGCTTGACTGCCGGCAAGTAAACTAATAGTGACATTAGAGCGTTCGGTATTTATCACGTTAGTCAGTAAATGGTATTTTTTATAAGTAGTACGGTTAATGGAAATGAAGAGGTGTTAAATTATAGCGTGTTATAAGCGGTTCGGTTATTTTGTGCTAATAAAATAGAATAGTCTCAATGTTAATTATTCATATATACTCGTACAATTTCATATAATATGTATTATCTAATACTCACATATATTAAAAATTCATTGAGAATTTTATCATTAGAATTTACAATGTCAAATTAATTATCTTAAATTAAAATTGTTATAAGGTGTTAAATATTTTCATAGAGTGTAATACTACAGTAGTACTTGCACCAAATGTTAACTCACGGGTTAACATTAATCTGAGGGGCTCGTAGTCTATTTGCGAGCATCATCCGTAAGTAATCGTGTGGGTGTTAAACAAAGCCTTAAAATTAAGTACATTTCTTGCAACTCCGGTATAGGAAGCCAAAGTTATTTTAAATTTATAAGCGCTCATAAAAATAACTTTGGTTTGCGTATACTCGATAAGTGTTCGTAGTTTTGAAAAGAACCGCAGAGCATACGTAAACAAAAATATTTGACATACGCACTTTGTCTCCCAGAGATGTCACCACCTTTGGGTCCCAACACAATTAAATTGGTTAAAAAAGTGTAAGTGAAGTTATTTCAGATAAGTATCTACCATTTATTATATTTCATATTATTAATTAACAATTATTATTTTATACTCCCAAGTCCTTTATCAAAATTCCGTCACTTTTTATCGGGTCACCTGTCTCCTGTTTCACGAAGTCCGTTAGCGCGCGATTAGCATACTTTTACTTACACAAAAACATTTTTATTTACCCCCAATACCGACTTAATATTCAATACGTTTACACCAAATAATAATTACAAGCAGTTCGTCCACCGAACGCATTAAGGGTCGTATACATTATAATATTTTAATGCGAGGGCGCGCGCGGCAGGTGTATAACCAGGGTTATTAAGTTACAGACACTCTATACTTGCGCACTGTTTATTATGATGAGACGCTTACGTAAATAACGTATTATAAGGCGTATATCTTACGATATATTTCGGGTGTCGACGAGTTCTTATGTCATCGGATGCAGGGCTGCATTTGGGAAATCTGGAGCCTTCGCCCTGAAATTACAGAGATTTTACGCCTCTATATAAGTTACCTCTTACCTATTTATTCTGTTTTTCTTATCTTATTTAGTCGTTTCAGAAGCAGAGCAGTACACAGAAAAATAAATCTTGTTTTGTTTTTAATTAGTCCAAAACAGGTTGCGCCACACTTCCTATAGCCTTCTCAATTTTGTTAGTTCTATCGCTCTTATTCGCAGCTATACATTTTCTGGAAGAAACGACATACGTACGTCTTGAAAACTTTTACTTTCGTTCTATCGTAGTAGTAAATAATATATTCTTTGGTTCTATTTTATCTTATCTTATCTTATGGGGCCGGGAATAACCCAGCGGCACTTCGACCCTTGAGGATCCTTTGTGCCAACCCCATTTTATACACTGGTCATCTCAGTGTGCAGGTTTCCTCACGATGTTTTCCTTCACCGTTAGAGCAGTCGGTAAATGTACATAAGTCTACGAAAAACTCATTGGTACATGGCACTGCGTGGTTTCGACCCGGGCCTCCTGCGTGGGAGTTCGGTGCCCTAGCTATTGTGCCATTGACGCCTTTGGTTCTATTTATTGCAACTTAACATCTTCCATGATGACGAGTATCAATCTCAAACAACTTAGGTCAACTTAGGTCTCAATTATGCGCCCCGAGCTCTTATGAGTTTATTCTCACTGCGCCCCCACTGAAACCGTATCTGGTCTTTATGTTTTATTTTATTTACAGATTTTTATTTGTAAATCACAGCTTCCACATTGGGATACCTGTTTAATCGTCCCGTTTAATTTAAACCAAATCTCTGATCTGTTATCTAATAGGAGTAGTTCCAAGAACAGAATTCTTTGATTCTAACTAGTGATGGCACCTCTTAAACTGGTCCCGTCGTCACTGTTAATGGTCAAAGTGACAATATTAAAAATTTTATGCTTGTATCTATTAATAAACGAATGTTTCACAGGAAATAGATACATATCAGTCAGAGAAAATACCATGCATGAAAGAAAAATTAGTGTCCCTCCCCAATTAGGCGTTCGTTCCTTGATGAAAAATACCTAAATATGAATTATACCTAGTCCTGCAGCTCTTTTATTGAAAAATGAATATGTGTGAACCAAGATATTTCGTAAGTACTGATTATCATCTTAGATTTTTTAATTATTAGGTAGTAATTAATAGGTTATTTATGAGTAAATTAATTATTTTTGTTTGTTTAATTTTACGAGTTTACATGCGTAGATATTTTTTTATTGTTTTTTAATGACTGATGATATCCAACACTATACTCGTATAGTGTAGGTGTCACTGCTAAGATATCAGCGTACATAATACTATACCAGTCTATTTTTATTTTACCAGCATATTTTTATTTATCTGACAAAATCCTTATAAACTACCCAGGATCGTCCCAAAAAAATCTGCGTTTTCAAAAAACGGCGGATCACATTGAAGGAGCTTTCACACTTGATTGGAGCGGCGCGGTAATCCGGGTCGCACCTCCGCGCGCATCTGCGCGGCACTAACTCTGCGAATGATGACCGGATCACACACCCTATCCCGTCCACTTCAATGAAATAAATTGCTTTTATACGACCTTATTATTATAGTAGAGTCGGAAGTTTTTTACTCTTGAAACTCTACCTACCTACCTGTAATTTCAATCGTGTTTGTGACACGGGTGCCTACCTTTTGAAGGTTTGTAATATGTATTTATATTTTTGTAACTACATATTTAAAAACAATTTACAATAAGTTCATCATAATGCAAATTTAGAGCTATCGTCTCCACAGTCGCTGTTTTCAACTGTATATATCAGCGTTATTTCTGTCCAAGTCTGTTATTTATTTGTAGCTTTCTCGCTTATTTTAGACTTCAGTGGACTCTATTGTAACTAATAGTCTCTATAAAATTCAAAGCAAATCAAACGCGTCGTGACGTGACATTCGTCTGGCGCAGGGTCAGCGAGATAAGCGCAAGCTAAGTCCGAGATTGATTCCCGGATCAGCCGGATAGTCGCGGCCGCTCGAGTGTGGACGATCCTTTACTCACGACTGACTGCGCGCTATGACTGGGTGTCCTTTAAGGATTTGAGACGTAGTCTTGGATACATTTAAATCTAGGTTCGAGATTAGTTACGTTTGATTTCTTATAAAGATGGTTAGCAATACCGTATGTCTTAATTTTTGCAATTAGAAAGAACAGTAATAGGTAGTTATAATACCTACCTAATTCTACTTATTTGCTATTCATAGAAAGAGTTTTTGCCAGCATCTTTTTTTTAATTTACCACAAAACCCCCATTGAAATCAATCTGGCCTGATGGTCAGCGACGTTGAGATCGGAGATGGAACATGCGATGCGGGTCTAGTAAATGCCTATTCACACTGGCCTTGAAGGTCTCAAGGTTGTAGGTTTCGGGAAACACAGACGGCGGCAGGCTGTTCCATACCTTAGCCGTTTGCATAATGAATCTTCCAGATATAATATTAGAATAATAATATAACTTCAGTCCTTACCAAATCACCAAAGACATGTATACAAGGTCCTTCTGTGAATATCCCAAAGCACCAGCACTTACAGTCGTAATTTAGCGAAGTGCGAAGTTCCGTCACATCAGGGGGTAAGACATTCCCGAGGCTAGGTGTTGCCCTCAGTTGTAACTCTCGAATATTCCGCGGTGTTGCCGCGCGCAATAAATCGCGCAGACTGATGCCGCGCTTTTTGCAGCGCGACATTTTTTCCCGCGCTAGTGTCGCATATATCACCGCCTTACAGAGGTGACTTATGCCCCTCTGTCTCAAAAGTCTCTACCTTGAAATACCGCACCGTTTTTACGAATACTTTGGTTACTTATTCTTTGTTGTGGTACCATCTTTATGCTGGGTAGGAAAATGAAAAGATTTAGTAACCGGAAGCATGGAAAAGGAACGGAAGTTTGTAACAAAGTTCCTTTGGTATAAAATTGTTAGCTTGTAACTATCAAAGCATCGCAGCCACATCTCCACTCATGCGCAATCTGCCACCAAAATCTCCGTGGAACTTCAAAAGACCAATCGCAAACTTTAATTGTGTCCGTACAAGGCACCCTTAAAATCCTCCGCAGTAAACCGCAAATAAAACCAACTTATTAACTAAGGTCTATGCTATTTTATAGGCACTTTTATCCGATGTCCATTCTTCTGAAATGCGATTAAAATTGAATAGGTCCATATGTCGCCGGCAGGGCCGTTGCGTCACAATCACACGGCCGAGTGCATTTTCAATTTGCCGCGAGATAAGCGGGACTTTTGGACGACTTTTTCTACGGAATGGCGGAATTGATCCGGAGACTTATGACGGTGTAAGACGAACGTAATTGGATGGTCAATTGATTTGCTTTCTAAATTAAAGGGACTCGATCCTTTTCAAACAAGCAGTGTATCTGTCTTTATTTTCTTCTTGTGCTTTTCATGTTGTATTCTAACCGTGCATCTTTTGTTTGAACAAGGATGTATTTATGCAATGAAACCAAATCTTTAATATCAATATTGATAATTTATTCACAATTTTATTTAAAATACACAACTTCACAATGTTTTGTTTTAAAAACTAAAAACTTTAGGTACGGGATATCGTTATAGACTGTTCTGTAATTCGCTAATTTACATTATTTCCGATAGTCTTAATATGAATTTATTTTCTACAGGTTTCATTTACATTTCCATATTATGTACATATTTTGGAATTTGAGAATGATATTTGTGATTAAAGAAATAATGACAAGAAAAATAGGTGTTTTCTCTCTTATGCTCTTTTGTAGGGTCATATGAATATGTCGATGTGACATTACTATAATTAAAGAAACTATTTATGCTTATATGTTTATGGATATAGATTGAGATGGTAATAGATATTACTGATTATAAACTTCATTAATCACAAACAACATCCTCTATTAAATTTATGGCCACTCAATATCTTAATTTTACAACGGTATAGTTATACAAATTCTTTATGTTACATTTTTTGTGATGTCGGTAAGTGGGTATCTTGATAAATTCATAAACTCTCTATTTCCAATCTAGTGACCAGTTACAACAAAAATTTTGTGTGATGTCCACTTTCAGTTCGGCATAATGTCACTATTAGAAACTGCTATTATTTACATATCGCATGATTTAATAACTATTACATAAATTACTATTGCATTTCATTATCTACACAATTAAAATGTACAAAAAGAACTCCGGAATAGCTCTCTGAACACATCACAATCCCTATAGCGAAACAAAATTTTAAATTAAATACAATTCTTTTAAACAATATACAGGAACGGAATAATTATAACTTAGGTAATAATAAGATATGTACAAAATACACAAATTGTTTGTTTGAACTATACATTAACGTATAAATCTAAGTCGACTTCATTACCGACCTTACTAATAATATAATACTGTACAATTTCGCTAGTTACTTGTAAATGTAAAACACTCTTACTTAATACTTGTAGGAAACTGATCTCGGAATACAAAAGTCTTTCATTGGGTAATGTACTGGTACAATTTTGACTTTTGAAACAGATATGTTCCATCAATTCTGTGTTCGTTTGTGTAAAGTTACAAACATCAATTCTGTTCAACAGTCTTATAAATTGTGTGATGTGTCAAAGTGTGTAGATCAATTTATGTATCATGTCAATTGTCAACTAAAGGAAATCACAGCATTCTTCTTGTTGCCTCTGATTTCTTGTAAGGTCTCTACCCGTCCTGCAGGAAGGACGGCTGTATGTGTATCTTCACGAACATTATATCCTACTAGGAGGCTCTCGGGTTTGGTAGACTTATCACGTGTACTCACTCCTCCAGCCAGTCTGGAAACAAACAGAAAATAAGCTAATTTAAAAAAAAATACTACCATGCACGCTTTTGGGTAAAAGATCTAAAGATCTCACCAAGAAAAGTCAAACGAGCCCAGACACAATGGGTCTGCTATTAGAGATATGTCTCTGACAAGGATTCATAAAGGCAAATCAATAAAGCATAAATACGATCTACTGCAGTTTACTGTCGAGGAGTTTTGAAATACCGACAACAGTTAGTCAAAAATAATTATGAATTCTTCTTCTTAGTCGTATTCCTCATGGATGAGGGTCGTGATCATTGTATGGAAATAACTAAATAGAACGACTTTCTTGGCAGATTTAACAAGGGGATTTGCCATTGCCTTCCTTGCATTACGTTGCGGTGTGGTTTGCGGACAATGCTTACCATAGAATTGAGCTGCGCGAGGTGGTGGTGGTGATAAGGGTTGTGGGAAGTCGGTGGCGGCGCGAAGCCCTGGTGGGGCGCTCCGTACCAATGCGACATGTGCGCGGCCGCAGGGTGCACCAACCCCACCTGGTGCTGACCTGCAGGGAGGAAACATGATGGATCAGTAAGAGTTCCGGCAGGAAATATATAATTAGAACATGGGACATGTTTCTTGGTCACACAGGTAACCTTATGGTTTAAAAAAAAGAAATTAATCAAATAAGCATGCACAATCTGATTCACTATCTGAACAATTTTTCGAAACAAAAGTTGGAAAACTGTTGAGTTGTTAAAGCTGAGTTACTCTGCAAAAGGCCAATATCAAAGAACCTATTTTGTTACAAGTTTACAAATCAGATCAGCTGCTGTTCGGTGAATTTTGTATGTAGAATTGTTTTTTTTTTGTGAATTACCAAAATATTCTCAAGTCAATTAATAATACTGAGTCGCTATGATTATAAGGGTCAATTTAGGTGTTTCGTTTCATCCACGGATTGAAATCGGGCTATTCATAGAAGCGCTCTCGGAGTAAATTTCAAAATCTTTGGTTTCAACCTTTGATCAAACAAAACAGACATAAACACAACGGACAAACGTGATATGTGGCGAGCCTATCGCCGTCTACTAGATGTAGAATAGTATCCACAAAATCCCTTACACACATTACATTACTCCCTTACAACCCTTTGGGTGGGAAGAGTTGGGGTGGTGCTATTATTTATGGCCGGCACGACACACGGCAAAGTCATAATAGATCAAAACGAAGAAGAAACTTACCGAAATCCATAGCTGACGGGAAGGCTGACCCCCCGAAGCCTTTGGTAGCGTCTCCTAGTGGCTTGATCATGTCACCCATGACCCCCCCGAGAGCGAGTGCGCACGCCCCTCCTCCCATGCCCATCCCTCCTTTTTTCTTCTTACTCTTACTGCTTAGCTTACGATTTCGGGTCTGGATGCCTTCCTTCTTCATCGTTAATGGTCGATTTACCTGATGGCAAAGAAAATAGGTCATTAGTAAGGTAATATTTGCCTTTAGTATATGGAAACTTGTATGAAGTACGCCCCATATAGGGGAGACTTTTTTTCATCTAAGGAGTCTTGTTTTGAAATAATTGCAAAACGATATTTTTAGAACCACTAAACTATTGCCTTGTAACTCCAGCCAGGCAACGATTGCCGTTAAAAAGACAATGTTCTACCCCCATATATTGTTAGCCTTAAATCCAACAGCCACAGAAAATCCACATACATTGGACGCCTGTAAACATTATGTACGTCTAACCGAATGCTTGAGATCTGACCAGAGAGTTCCTGTGGGAAAGTCAATAAATTTTATCGCAATCTGATAATAATAACAAACTTTTAACCGGAAGAAATAACAAGAAATTAAAAAAAGATATCAGCTGGTTACACGAAACAATAATCCCATACATGGACGTAACAAGCGCACGTTGAATCACACAACTTTAACAAACCCATTCCCACTTTATTGCTCTGACATGACATTTAGTAATGAAAAAAACGTCTGCGGCACCAATTTAGAATACTAAGCAAGTAGTACAAAGGCAGGCCGAAACCATAAAATGATACCACAATAGTCGTATGCGAATATTTAGCCGTGTGGTGGCAACGCCGGCCGAGTCGGCGACATGTCAGTATACCCACAGTGCATCCTAATTATTGCAGCGATGCACATTGCGGCTGTGTGGGAAAACGTGACGTACCTTATGAGGTTAAGGTCCTCGCTCGTCATTTGTTTCATTAGATTCTGAACCAGTTTTATGGCTCATATTACGCCAAAATGGGACAGCCCGTTTTGTGACCGCAATTAAAAATGCTAAAATGTGAGTAACCTACCAAATTCTTTAGGATACAATTTTTGGACTTAATTAAAGTGTTACAAATACCAATGAAGTCAATGTTGGGTATGTCACTGACAGAATGAAATCATTAAAATTAACGAAGTGAAGGAATCCAGAGCACAGGGAATATATAAAGCAGTTAATGTGAAGTGATAAAGTAAAGGGCTTCACTTAATGGGAGGAAGAAGTAGAGCATAGCAAAAATAAACGTACATGGCGCCATGCGCAATGCAGTCTGACTTTAAACTTTAAAGGGAAGAATGAAAATAATGCCAACCATCAAATAAATACAACAATGATCTGTGCCAATGCCAAATCGCAATAAGATTTGAGTAAAGGTTGAATTTCTACTCGGTGACTTTGGTTTCGTACGATTGATCAATGGTGTGTGCCGTTTTTGTAGGTAGAGCTTCGTTCCTCTGATTGAGAGGAACTAAGCTCCTTGTCAACATGTTGTTTTCATCAATTTTGCCAAAATTACAGGTCAAATGGTCACTTTCTGCTGCAGCGCCGCTTCCACGAAGAGTGCGTCACGACGACGGACGGACGGACAATGAGTTATTCATCGCGTTCCCTGGAACAGCGCAGGCGGCGGCATGTGGCCCTCAACGCACGATTGCGCTGCGCCCGCGCCGCCGCCGCGCCGCCGCGGCAGACCATGCGCATGACCTGCTCTTGTTTGGGTTCTTTTTGATGCAATTGGCGTTGCGTGAAAAATGTTGTAAGTATAAGGTATGGTAAGGAGACTTTCAAACTGTGCTCATATTGTCTAATATATGTTTAATCTATCAAAAATTGTACATATAACTAATAGAACAACGCTACTGCATTTTGACATGAAACTGGATAATAATAAGTATACTTACTTTGTTTCAAAATTGCGGTAACCAATGTTAGGGTAATTAAACAGACGTACGAGGTACCTATTCCTTTATAATGCCCATGTAACAATACCTACTACTATAAAATTTCAGTAACTACGCAGTGATTTAAAAATTTATTACCTAAATATCGAGATAAAATATGTTTTGGGAAGGTAAAAAGATAGACTTACCTATACCTATAGTACAAGTGACTATTTAATGTCTATTGTCTCTCGCTCGCTCTACCTGTTTCTAAAATGAACATTAGAACGACATTGCTACTAAAAATTAAGCAAGCCTATGAGTAATGTGGTACGATTTATCTATATCTGCTCTATTTATCTATCTATAATCCATATTACACCACTCCTGGACGAATATGGCATGTTACCTACCTTTAAGATAGACAAATAGAAGGATGTAGGTGAGTACTTGTAACAAAACTGCGACAGGAAAGAGCAGTCAACATGACAGCCGTACAAAGTGCAACATCCAACGTCCCCCAATGGTGTTAAAGTATAAATGGACTGGACAGTGCGTGCTAATTCCCGATGTCCCTAATGTGCTACCGCGAATCGCCCACACATCGGCGCGGGCGCATACCGCGCCGTCGCTGCTTCCAATTGAACCAATATAAAATGCATTAACATTAGTGCACTGGCGGCAGATTTAGCGAGTGCAACCGAATTGGGTCATTGTGAAGCCTTTGTACTATTTATGGGTGTTCTAGGTAGTTCATAGTCAAGAATAAAACAAATCAGTTGTCCGGTATCGTAATTAAACTACAATAACTTCCCTCACGATCCTTAGGTATGAATAAGAATAAGTTTATTTGTGCTGTAAGATGACAAAGTATTCATAGTCCATACACCAGTAGGAACTTAAGCATAGGTTATATTAAACTAAATAAAATCAGTGAGCAAAAAGTTACGTTAGTTAGTTATGAATTAGGTAGTTTGTGTTACTGAATGGATTTCGTATGAAACATATTACCAAATGGGAGTAGAAAGTCATATTTCTAGTAGAGGTTGGTAGAAATGATTAGTGATCATAATTTGAATAGAAATAAAACTTATCTATACTAGGGAAGACTATGTAAGAAAAATATTTCGCAATGGAGACTTGTAGCAAAATTAAGCCCAATATATGAGATAAAAACGTAATAGTTCTTTTTAAAAACATTACCATTTCAGTTCAACATTAACCTCTTTAACTAGGTTAAAATATGATCCATCACAAAGGTCTAGAGGTGGATTTGATCCGGCAGCGTTTGCGCCGCAGTCTCTTTCCCCAGAGCCATTATTGCTTCGAAATAAATACACGAAGCCATGGATATTATACTGTGCATGGGAAACATACAATCACAAGATATATATACCATACCATAGCCAGTACACACGGAAGGCACAGCAGATAGATTAGATATATACAGCAGATAGATTTATACATATATATACAGCACAGTTACTCGTACATGACATATCCGCCATGTTAGAGCAGAAATTGCTTAATAACTGGCCATTATGTCAGGTTAATTACATTGCTGCCTGTTCCCACTCTACCCCACAGTGTGCAGTATTTAGGTACGCTATGTAATTAAACCTATTTACATGTATGGGTATCGTAAATTAATGCTAATATTCTGCTGGTTTGAGGGGAAATTTGAACTAACACATTTAGCTACGAACCTGAATGAAAAAATCTTACTTTATGGATACGAAGCTAAAACATCTTTACAATGAAGAAAGGAACGTCCGCCAGCCCTTTAAATTTTAAATAGCATTAAAAGAACACAATTTTTTTCTTCATTTATCCTTCCCTATCCCAGAACGCACATTCCTTCCTTCATGGATAGTTTAATATAATAAATGCGTTAGATAGAATTATTTTTCTTGTGGTAGATACCTACTATTTACTGCATAGAAATATTCTGACTTTTATATAAAAATATTAATACTAGAATATTAATTTATTACTATAGAAATTATCTGAATTTCAAAAAAATATTAATACTATTGGTCAAAATTATATCCTCTACGATTTATACGAGTATTTACTGATTAAAATATTTTGACTTTCTATCTGAATAATTATCTATCAGTATCTGAACGCTACACTGAAAGAAATTAATAAAGTTATAAGAGGCGAAGTTATGCACAATTTAAAGTTTCTAACATAACCGTACACCCAACTTCATACATTGAAAAGTTAAATCCATTCCAGTGTGGCGAACAATCATAATTACAGCAGAAATACAGCCGTCATAGCACCATGAATCCGTTTCCTCGGCAGGCCAACAACGTAACGATACACGCACTTTGCATGCAACATTCCGCAGCGTGGTTCGTGTACTGAACACTGAAAACTACGTGAGCCATGGACGTAATAATCCGGTTACTGAGTTTTCGTTTTTAAGGCTAAAGACTGCATTGTCTGCGAGATGTGAATTCGGTTAGTTAGTGAAAGTTAAAATACCTACATGATCTTATCTTATGATAGGGGGCCGGGAATAACCCAGCGGCACTTCGACCCTTGAGGATCTTTTGTGCCTACCCCAGTATACACACTAGTTGTCTCAGTGTGTAGGTTTTCTCACGATGTTTTCCTTCACCGTTAGAGCAGTCAGTAAAATAAAATGAAATGAATTTTTATTTGCAAGAATATACGTTATGAAGGATCTTAAAATTACATAGGTAGTTCCAGTATATCCTACCACATTGTGGTGTGCAAATTTATATAGTAGATAAAATAAAATAATAGTAAATGTACGAAAAACTCATTGGTACATGGCACTGCATGGTTTCGAACCCGGACCTCCCGCATGGGAATCCGGTGTACTAGACCACCGACGCTCATTACTTACATGGTAATAACATGGGGTTATTATACTGTCCTACAAATTTGTCAGTTTCATATTTTAATAAACAAATGCGCATAAATGCAACTGTAAAGGAAAATTAAATTAACTTTAAGTGTAGGTACAGTGGCCGACAGGATAATCCTTTAACTTTAGTACTGTCGCTTTAATTTATTTCACACATTCGTACACGAATATCAAGAAATCATATCATAACAAAAACTTATCGCGTCAGAGTTCCAGGGAGTATAGATGATTTGTCTTGTTTTAAATTTTAAAAGGCTGCCCTCAAACATAAGTCAAAACTAATACCAAAATGGGGTTAGTCAAAATCATGTATTTCGTAGAGAAAGTCAAGTCAGTATACTAGTAGGGATGTTACGGAGCTTCGACTCCGACTCCAAAAGGTCGGAACTTCCGATTGATTTTACACCTCCGACTCCGATAATTTTGAATCGGAGGTTATACCGAAGATTTGTGAGCTAAATAGTGTAGGACTACATGTTTTATTTGCCGCAAACGTCATCAATCAAGTCAATAAAATATATTGACAGTTCAGCTATAAAAAAAATAAAAAACGGTTTAAAATTTGGACTTCTTCTGAACATCTCTCTTCTACATCCGCCTCCGAATCCGGTTCCGACTCCGGTTCTGACTCCAGTACCGACTCCTATAAATCAAATTTAAAACCTTCGGTTTCGACTCCGGTTCCGGTAAAACCACCTCCGTAACTACTACTAACTAGGTATTTGTATATTAAAGTTAAAAATATTGATTGTTATGTTCAAGAAAATGTTTGAATTAGGAATTAAACGAAGCAATGCTTTCTCCCATAAAGCAAGTAATAGCTGCGTGACACGGCTACGTGCTACATCGTGGTCCCTAGTTACATAAACCAGTGTTATGGCGGCTTGTTAATTCCGTAAGTTCAGGCAGATATATGCATGCAGCCTTACTTGTAGTTTGCATTTTACAGCGTTGTATACTGAATTCATTATTTTCTTAAAACGAAATCTAACTGATCAATGAAACTATAATCATACATAACTACGATATAAATAAGTAAGTAGAAATAAAATACGAGTACTTACTCTTCATTGCACAAAATTTAGTGTAAATAGGGCGTACATAAAAATATCATACAATGTTGGCGGTCTTATCACTAAGAGCGATCTACGTCTTCTCTAAGTTTATTCTAAATAACAAAAAATATGTTGCCCTAATATTAAGGTACTAGGTATAAGGTAATAGGCTCCAAAATGGGAAGCTCAATATTATTTTGAGTCAGCCCTTATCTGATAATATGAAACACTTACTGTTGTTTGCTAAGTTAGCTCTCAAAGTGAGGGCTGACTCTAATAATACTTGGCTTCCCTTCCCTTTTCTTAGTGACCCTAACGAGGCTGACATGGTCACCTTGTCGTGTACCAAAGCCTATAAACTGAGTATTTAAAAAAAAAGGTACTCAAGTAATCGTTGGAAATACATTAAAAAAAGGACACAACTCCGACTAAAGTGTTTCTATCTATCTATGTATCTCCGACGAATTTGGCTTTTTATAAGTAGGTACCTACTCGTATATCGGGATAGAAAATTTATAAGTCACTGCGTAAGAAAGAGTAATTACGCATTTTAACCTAACCTAACCTAATAATTATTACACCACATTCATAAAAGCAAAAAAAAGGAAAAAAAAGCAATGTAAGCGAATATTAAAACCTGCTGCTAACTATTCGTACATTATTCTGATGTGCGTGCGAATAATGACGTTATACTTTTCTAGATCGGAGAGTGCGCAAACGCACTATCTGCGCCCATCTGCCCACGATCCGAACGCGCCATAAACCCGCTCAAATGGGAAAATAACAGGCTCGCTACCACAATGTCATGGAAAATGCTGCGGCACACGGCCTCGGCAATTTTTCCAACTAGAAAGCTTTATAATTCACTCTACTAATTGTAGGAAACTGCGAACCTTTTATGATGACACAAATGACGTTTTACGATGACATTACAATACTAATACAGTTTGTTATGTATTTTGATACAAAAAATATTCAATTAACTCGGTACACGATATACGTCTCTCTTTCATTAACTACTATTGAACCCGTTAAGAAAAACAACAGTACTTAGTAAGTAATAAAACTTACAGAAACGGTTAATAAACGATGTGTTAGATTCATAAGGCTGTGACAATGTGTACGAAATGCAATAAAATAAATGAGAGAAAACCATCGTACCATTCCGCGGCTAACTGTAAATCAATCGATAAGGATCTGATAAATTAGACAACTGCACCTTCAGTACACAGTAAACCTTTAGAATTAGCAACCAATTATCTGACAAAAAATGCGATACACCCATTACCGTGCAAAAAGTACGGTAAATGACTCTATTGAAAGCGATCGCGCTATTACGTGCGAGTTTTGTTTTTGTTCAGCGGCCACTAGTGATGTGCTGTCAATATTTGACTAAATAACGATTGCAATTTACACGACACGGACGCCATTCCGTTATCCGCCGTAATTGCCGACTTTTATCGATATTAAAGGGTCTTTTTCACTAGCTATAATGAAAAGTAAGCTTATTTTTATACGCGTAAGCTTAAAGCTTAATGAAGCTCGTAATACTTTATTACATCAGGCAAAGTGTATTAGATTACATCGTGACTACTCATTTCGTTTTTCTATAAAAATGAGAGAAGATAATGTACTTTATAAATAACCGGCCATGGCAATCATAAATATGTGGCAATAACTTTATAAAGTTGTTACAGCTAAGTTGAATGTGCTTGTTTGTACATGTACATACGAACGTATGCAATTTAACAAAAACAAGACAGGTGTCGCTTAGTTTTGTGCGATAATGTGAATGAAATCTATTTATAACCGCCTGGGAATAAATGACTTTCTAATACCTTAAGATTTATGTCAGCAATAAAAAATGTTTCATTGTTATGCAATTATCATGATCGCATAAAACCTATATTGTAAACCCATTCAAATTACAGTTAATGACACAATAGTTACTAAAACTTAATAATGCCTAACAGTTTCTAATTCCAAAACACGTATACTCGTATATAATATTTATCTTATAAACTGAATATTCAATATAACTGAACTAATAGGAACCGTCATTGAAATCCCCAATAAAAATAGCATAATATTTTTAATTTGCCCCTGTCTATTTCCATTCTGTAAACGATACCTTAAGGTGTTGCGTGCAACTTTTATTTTTTCTCACCACGTTTTATATTTCAGGTCATTATAAATGGCACAAGAAATTACTAGCGTCTCTGTGGATTTTTTCCAGGCGTGTGAATTGTGAGAGCACTCCCGTTTGACAGCTCGCGACTCGGCTGCGAATGTATTTTACAATTATTCAAATGATGTGGCTCGTTATAATATGAGGTATGCCGGAGCCTTAAATGATAATGATGATAATTCTTGTGCAAACAGGCCTTAATTACTTTTTATTAAGTAGGTATGTACAAAGTATTCACTATTCAAACACAATCTTGTGCACTTTAAAGCAGTGTCTTTGTAGATCAAGTACCTCAATATGTGCGAATTGATAATTTCTTTTCAGACTTACCAATTACTTACTAAATCAAATACTAACAATTTCACCCCAATATGAAAATAAATTAATACTGATTCTTCATCGATATCTAAATCAATCGTATTTAGAGTCATCACATCCCTTAATCTCTGGAAAGATTGGTGAAATGTTCAACGATCAATATACTTACGTAGATTTTCTAACTTATTTGGTAATGATAATACAGTAATTTACCGAAAGTTGCAATCGCAATTAAAAAGCGAAATCGCCTCGAAGACGGGAGAGATGTGGCGTGTCCTGAAAATAAACAGCGCGGGTTGCAATTGGGCGCATCGGGCAACACCGGCGCGGGCGGCGGCGGGCCACACGCGAGATAAGTACCCGGAATCCCGGAGATTTCTGTGGCAATCGCCACGGCCACGGCCATTGTCGAGGGGTCGTCAGGATGGGGGACTCGACTTACTCAGAATTCGAAATGTACTTTCTTTAAAAATGTTATACTACACATTCACGTCGTTTTTAGATTTATATTCTTTGTTGTACAAGACTAAAGTAAGTAGTAATCCAATTTTTTATAATCGGTACGGATGGAGCCAGGAACGAAAAATTATAGAATATGGTATTTAGTTTTACCAAAAATCTCCCGAAAGAGTCCAAAAATAAAGATAGACACATGGCTGAAAACAGAAATATTACCTACCGCTTCGATGAAAACCAACCGACTATTACTAGAAGGGGTTTAAGTCTTAAAAAACTGTGCTAGACGCCATAAGTCAAAGGTGCGTTGCCGATGACGGGTGTAATGACAAAAAGCGGCTCTTGCGGTGCGTTAGTGAATTAGTTCCGCGTAGTTAGCGCGCGCCGCAATCGTGCGTGCCGGGCGCCTGCGCCCGCGCAATGCGTCTCCAAATCCCTTCATCTGGAGCACTCAACAAAAAACCTATCAGGCTATCTTTTTTTTTCATTAATAGTACAACAAAAGAAAAAACAAGATCTACTACCCTCTGAAACCTCATGGGTTTATTGAGAGTGGAGATATATAAGTATAATATATTTATATATTGTATTTAAACTTATCGTGACGCATATTCTTACTAACATTGACACTCTTTTGATACTTGGTAATTTACGTAAACATTGATTAGTATATTCCTACGAAACCATTTACATACGTCATTTTGTAAGTAAATTCATAATAAATTAAGGATGTGTCCTCAGAAATATCGATAAACGGTTGTGGTTGTTTGATGGGTGCGCGTGATTAAAATAAATACTGCAGCGGTCTCCGGGCAGTAGTCGGCCGCCCGCGCCCGCGCCGACAGCTGCTACTCCGGGGGATAATTGAAACGACGATTTATACACCCGCCAAATTTATCGACATCGACAATTTACAGTCGAAGCGCAGCCTTACGCTCCAGTTATAATTGTAACATTTCATTTTTCCTACTAGATTTAAATTAAAGTTGTACCATTTCTTAATTGCAGTTTATCCAATTAAGTCAACGTCAATAATAGTGATTGCAATGTAATTATCATTTCAACAAGACAATCAGTGAAATGCAATTATTGTGACTCGAATAAGACAACAGCGCAAGTTATCTCGAAAGCTATAATCGTTTGTTTACAAGTTAGCAAATCATTAATAACTTATCTCTGCTACAATTCGAGTTGTGGGTCCATCAAATATTAATTATTTCTCACGTATCGATAAAATGTGAGTGTTGGTGCCGCACGAGTAGATTAAAGAGTGAATTTCGTTAATAAACTGCCGATATTAATGTGTCAGTGTTCGAAAAAATTATAAATCTCTCGACAATAATTGATAACTCCATTAAAAATATCCCGTTATCAACTTTTTGATTAAAAATATTACAACGTAAGTACTCTAATTTATATGATTACATTTTAGAATATGAGTTTTAAGTTTTAATACTAAAATACAAGTGAAACTTGATGTTAAAGCTTACCTCATTCACATTCCCATGGAGCAGTTGCTACTGTTTCTACTATGATTTGCAATTTAATGGACTGTCACAGCTAGCTTGAAACAGCGAATGCCAACAAGAATCCTACCTGTTTACTATTTCAAATTCCCAAGAAATAGTGGTAGCTTTAAATATTTGTAATGAAGATGGTATATGCGGCCGTGCATCACTAAGTTCACATCTCAAAAACAATTATGGAAAACAATAAATTTGAATGTTTCGCGCCCGTGGCACTGAACCCGGTCCAATTAGAGTCTGCAGTAAATCTCACGTGGCTACCAAGCTACACTAATTCATACGCGGCCGCCAACGAGAGCTCGTAACTGTAGACGTCGACACAAACTTTAACAGATTCTCGTTTATCGATAACTCAGCGTATTGCAACACTATTGCACTAGTCGGAGTACAATTTGATTTGAGATCTCATAACACTTTAAGTTAATAGGTTTGTATTAAGGAAAGTAGAGATAGTTAGTTGGACGTTAGAGTTATACTACCTATACTATACTATAGAGATAGTTACATAACAATTAGATAAGTAATAGGTAGATATATACTGACAAATTTCCATTTCGATATATAGTTTTTAGGTTTTCCTCACACACATAGATCTGTAATAAAGTGTGCAGAGCACTGAATTAAAATTGTTTACTGGAAATAGAGAAATAATAATATGGAAATTCCATATTATGAGCTATCATGTCCGTTTGTTCGCTTCAACCAAGATCATACTCGTGTCTATTAAATAATGTTTCCAACTTAGTAAAGTTACTTTGTAGGCTCAAAATCAAACAAGTTGTTTTTTCAGTGTCTATGTATCCCGCAAAGGACATATTGTGAAGATATTGTATGTATATGTATTATAGAATAAAGTATCAATTTATTAATGTCATTACCAGTGATCGGAGTAGGTAGAGCTGTTTTTGGTACTTGCCACATACGGTCATAATATGGATAAGTATGCCCAATAATCCCGGGATTTCCGGGATTGAATAAATATATTATTTAGATTTTTAACGTTATATTTGTTTTGATACACATTTAACATTGGTGGCGAAATATATTTTTTTAAGATTCATGGCGCTAGTGTACCTATGGTAGTGTTTTAACTTCTTCGCAAGTTCACAATTAAAAAAAAATCATATTCCGCCGAGTAAGGGCGAGGTTTATAAAAGTAATTTACAACATTTGCTCGATAACTTAAAATGGGATCCCGAAATCATATCCATATTAATATAACCTTTGAGGACATTGACGCGAAAGAGCTCTACCTACTCCGATCACTGGTCATTACCAAAACCTATCTCTCTAAATTAAATTAAATTCACCGAAAGCTTTAATACGAGGTCCGCAAATAAAAGCTGCAGCTTACTTAGAATAATAAACGGGTAAGGCGAGCCACTATTCCTTATTTATTATAATCATTGTCTTTTTCGTCGGTTGTAAAAAGCCAATCGGTGGGCGCGTGCGGCTCTTCCAGGCACCTGCACAGTCAGGCAGCCCCCAGTAATTATTCCACCACTTATTATATGATTATAAAACTTTTTTGGAGCTTTCAATCAAATTACACCTTGACCGGCCACTTTGTACGAGTGAGATGTCATAAAGGTTTCTTTGTTGGTAATTTAAGTTCGACCGTTGTGTGGCAACGGTGTAAAACGGAATTTTAAGCATTACTTTGCTTTGTTCCGTTAATAATATAAATTGAGTATTTATTCAATAACTGGTTGGAAGAACCTGAGGAGGCTATTGCCCAGTAGTGGGACAACCACAAATGCGATAGGTATCTAAAAGTTGAGCGTTATGTAGGAATTTGTATTAAGTTGTCCTGGGACTTAATTCAAAGTAAAGTAAAGTAAAGTAAAATACACTTTATTGCACGAATAGAAAACAACAAACAAAAGACAGAAAAGGAAATAGTGAAGTACGATTTAGGCGGCCTTATCGCTATTCTCTTCCAAGCAACAAATACAAATATACTTTATTGCACACCCGGGACAAAACCAAAACATACAACATAAAGAGAGGTACAATATAATGTGCAGAAGGCGGCATTATCGCTTTAAGCGATATCTTCCAGGCAACTTTCAGGTGATGGAAAAATCATAAGATACATAATATACGGGTGCAAAAGGCGTATGAAATAGATACTACCCTCAAATAAATAAATAACAATAATAAAAAATTAAAAAATGCAAACCTTTGCAACCTTCGGGCAGAGAAAATGATTTTGAGAAAGAGGAGTAGGTGTGCAATCATCAAACTTAATTGTATCGGCTGATAGATATTGTGGTGAAACCTACTCTCATCCCTGTAAAAGGACTGGTATATATAATTTTTCCATTATACCCTGCCTTAAATATTATTTTATCCACCTGTACTATTTGTTACCTGAGGGCTTATCCCGTAGAATTCAGTTTGACAGTCACGAAACGAAAAGTTTGACAACGGGTCTCGTAAACCAAGGTCCATATACAATAGCGCCACCAATAGTCTTTGACTTTAACAGAATTTCAGGCTGGTAGGCTGGGGGCAGACGATGGATGGAGGATTGGACAAACAAGTTTTCAAATTAAATAATTGTACATAACAATTAGTAGGTAATAATTTTTTTCACAATAATCATATTGTATCGTTCCCTTTTACGCAGGTGTCAGATTAATGAGAGAGCTGCGGAATTATGGTAATGCCTCTCAAAAACTTCCGGAGATGACCGGAAATGTGTGGTAAATGGTTTTGTGATGGTTTCCGTATGCTGGACGATAGAGACGAAGCGACAAGGAAGGAATACCCAGTATGTCTCAGATTATGATTTTCGTATCGTAATTGTCAAAAAAATCCTACGGGATAAGTCCTCTGAAATAATTAAAATCCCTAATTTTAATCTTATGACAAAACAATGATTTAGTGCAAGTATTTAATTTAAATAAATAACAATGACTGACTGTGTAAAAACTGTGAACTGTGTAATCTATAAAATGAAACTAAGAACTTATAACTTTCCAATACTGTGACTTAGACGCATCAGCATATATGCTGCCTGTCTATAAATATATAATAAAAATAAATATTGCTACGTCTTTGAAAACTTAGTCTTAAATACCCTTATCATACAAAGATAATCAGTAGTATTATATTTCATGAGTTTCTTTACATTAGCATTTAGCTTGTATAATCGACACACCATTAAGTATTCTAAGACCACATGCATTAGTATAAAATCTTTTGTTGGTTTTGTAGAATTTGACATTGTTGTATGTAACGGATTTATTTCCTTTGTGTTTTGTCTAGGACAACGAAGTAACATACAACACAAAAGATTCAAAGTATGCAAACAGTAGCAAAAGAAAGATAACCCATATTACAAATACTTTTGTTTGTGTGAAAGGGAATGTAGCTGTAGATGTTAACAAAAAAAATACGTTAATTTCGTAGTAAACCGCTACAGAGATCACCTAGATGATAACGGAACGTCTCAGGTTCTAAATTTGAATTTATGTAAAGCGTGTCCGCGCAGTTTTGCACTCGGGCGCATCGATGGTGTGATACGGGACGTAAATAAATAATTAGACGCGAGGAAGTGGGGGACAGAGGAAGCCCGTACTACAGAACATACTCTTATACTACATTCTACAAATAAGAATATATATTCTACAAATAAGAACGCCGCCAGCCTCCTTGGGACACTCCCTGCCAGGTCTTTTACTTGTAAAATAGTTAGGTATTTTGTAATTTTAGCTTAAGTATGTATTTTAGTGTTATTTTAGTAACACTTTATTTTAATAAATGGCAAATTCTAAATACATAAGAATTATATTTTTGACATGTATAGGTATTTCAAATTGTGTAGTATGAAAAAAATTATTCTGAATTATTATTCTACTACTCGTACTGTTTTGAGATTGTATCTCCCTACTACTACAGTCTCATGTAGGAAATGGTATGCAGGGTCAACTTCTTTGAGTTTTTTTTTTTCAAAACCACTGGAACTTTTCTGTTTTTTTTTTCACTATCATGTTGTGTTAATTTGTATGTATGTAATGGTGATAGAATTTTAAGAATCGGTCCAGTGGTTTTAAGAAAATCTCAAATATATTTCTGCTCATGTACCTGTATCATTTTTTAACACGATGTGTTGCTCAATCAAGCTTGCAAACTTTTAGTCTTATGGATCCGTTCTAATATTCTGTGACTCTAAAAATACTTTTTAGCGCTGTTTTTAATTAACAGGTAGACATAATTCTGACTTGTTTTATGAGGAGGACAAAATCTCGAAGACAATTGTCGTAGTTTCGCGAAAAATGACCTTATTTAAAAACTTATCCGTGGATCGGAAGAGTATTTCTATGTTACCTACTTTGAAAAATGCTAAAAATAAAGAATAAGAGTAATTGCGAGCAACACCGCGGGGCAAAGTACCGGTAAATAAATAATTAGACGAGTCGAGGAAGCGAGGGGAAAGCGGGGCGCACAGATAGTTTTGAGATAGTATCAGTTGCAACCGCGCTTTGTGTCAAACGTCAGATGTTTATCTGAGATGTTTACAGATGTACCGCGGAGGGGTAACGGCCGCGTGGGCCCGGACGCAATCGACCGAATATGGTTGATAGACTGCCAGTTAATTACGTGCTTTGTCTTAACATTACTGTTCATTTCTGGCTACTAATAGTTGCCAGCGAAAACAGGTTAGAGGAGCACTATTGAATTACAAAGTTTTTAAGATTTGAGATTAGTACCAGGTTTTGTGGTTGGCTTTCTAAAAGGAGACAACGTCTTCTGTCAAATTCAAATTAATACATGTCAATAAGATCTTAATAATTAAATATAATGTCCAATGTATTTTGTCTATGTAAAGACGTGCAAATATGTTAATATGTGCAAATATCAATTCCAGGCTTATAATAATTTAGTCATTTGTCATTTTTAATGTTATACGTCAAATATTCTTATACTGAGTAGAAACATTTGTCTGTGAGCCACAAAAAACTAATTTTTTTTATGATTAATAAATAAAATAAATAAAAAATAAAATAAATTTATTTTCCTTAAAAAGTTACAACATTTTTTATATCCGTGATCGAGGCCTCCTTTTAAGCAAATAATGCTTGTGTCAGGAGGCCCCGCTCTTCCATATCCAAACATAACAATAATTTAGTGTGTGAGTGTATGTAGGAGTATGTTATTGTTATGTGTGTGTGTGTGTATGTGTGTGTGTATGTGTGAGTACATTTCTATGGTAGTTATTTATATGTGAATGTAGATCTTACAATTCACAATTTGAGTACAGAATTATACTCACATTGTGAACATGATTACTAACTTATTATTCAGCTAAGAAAATCTAGACTGACGTGACGTACATATCAATTTGGAAATAATCACTGATTTAACTCGTAGAGCAAAAAAATGAATTTAATTCGTCTCTACGGAAATCATGTAGTAGACAATATCAGATTTTGTCAATAATTCAGAAAAGATTCGTGACAATGTTTGCAATTTCGGCGGTGGAATTCTTCATTCCATGGAAATTTGAAAAAAAAAATTCTTTATTCAGGCACGAGTCCCAATAGGTACAATTAGGTACAATTTAAAAAAAATCGATTTCGAAAAATCGAAGTTGAAGACACATTCTGCCGTAAAGCAGAAATGTTTGCATCTCTGTGTTTCGGTTTGAAAGGTAAGAGAGTCAGGGTATTACCGGCACATGAGGCAATCCATCTATGTCATCAAGGTTAGCAGCGCATCGAAAACCCTCTAATAATAATACAGTGACGTAAGATGTATATGGGCGACCTATTACCATCAGGTAGCACGTTTGCTCGTCTGCTCTCCTAATTTAATTAAAAAACCATTTAACTGTTATAATTTCTTGACGTTTGTATGAATGTGTCAAATAAGTTAGCCTTATTATATGTGTTGTTGTATGTATGTTTATTATATGTGTTGTTGTATGTTATTATATGTGTTGTTGTATGTATGTTTATTATATGTGTTGTTGGATGTTATTATATGTGTTGGCTACTACAATATGTTGTACCATCCTCTACATTGTGGTGTAAAAATGTATAAGTACAACAACAATATTCAGTCCACTTTATTGGAAGAGCTACTTTGTAGGGAGCTTTTTTGCCGTAGATCACGCTAGATGTCACTAATAGATGCACCATATCTTCAATTCGCAGTGTTGTGTCGCCTGATCACAATATCACCCAAATGTTCAATACCAAATATTATCTTATCTTATCTTATGACAGGGGGCCAGGGATAACCCCAGCGGCACTTCGACCCTCAGGGATCATTTGTACTCACCCCTTACCTTAGTCTCCTTCCTGTTACTTAAAGATGCTTTGCATCAAGGACGCTATACAGCCTACCCGAAACCAGAGGACTATAGGCTACAGGAAGAAGCCTATAGTCCTCTGGTTTCGAGTAGGCTACCCCCGGAAGACTCATACGCTTTCACATTCGCACAGCAAGTATTCCATTGACTCAACGGTGTCACCACAGGCTCTACAGGTGGGATTGTATGCCAGTCTCATCTTGTGTAGGAGGCTCTTAGTGCCAAAATGCCCTGCGAA
Source organism: Hofmannophila pseudospretella (assembly GCA_947369225.1). Lineage (NCBI taxonomy): Eukaryota > Metazoa > Arthropoda > Insecta > Lepidoptera > Oecophoridae > Hofmannophila > Hofmannophila pseudospretella. The sequence goes on along the minus strand of OX376317.1, from coordinate 10,739,091 downwards.
AGCCCCTACAATGAGGCGGGTGAGAATACCAAATATTAGTAAGAGTACTGGTACATCCTTAATTTCATTACAATAATGCATGTAGCTGCTTCAGTGGTAAGTGTATAGTGGAGGGAGATTATTTCTGTTCGCCGTAGATCACGCTAGATGTCGCCGATAACGTGGCGCAGCGCCAGATCTGCGATCATCTCCACCGCGGTGTCGTGTCGCCTAATTACAAGATCACCAGTTTCGTTGCTAACCGAGCCTACTAAATCACCAAGATTTTTATCTGAAACTTTCCTACTCTCAAAGACTCGACCCTGCCCGCGATTCTCTAGGGGAACGCTGCTTTTACCAAGAAGGGATATGACTTCAATTTTAAATTCTCGACCGTAACAGTAGAGTAGCACTTACTTTTATCCTATTATACAAATGTGTTTCTGGTAGATGGTGGTATGACTTTGTGCAAATTCGGCCTGGGGTGGCTACCACCCTTTTAACTGTTTCTGCCGCAAAGCAGCAATGCTTGCTGGGGTATTAAATTACAGGCACAATAAAGAGCACTCCATCTCTCATTTCTCAAGATTAGCAGCGCATCGAAATCCCTCTAATAAGATTATAGTGAGATGAGATGTCTATGATCAACGGCTACAGTCTGCCCTCTACGTGCCGGCTAGCAGGGTTCTAGGACAGTGCGCAGATGAAGTAATAGAAGAACTTGGTAATAAATATTATATTTTAGGAAAAGAACACAGAAACAGTAACATAGAAAATAGGTAGTAGTAGGAAATAAAAGTGAACGGGGAAACGTCCGTTCGAGACAAAATACAGAGAAAAAAGTGACAATACAAATAAAACAATGAAGTTAATGGAATAATGAAATTTAGAAATGGAATGGGAACATGATTTTGAATTTTAATGAAGATGCCAATACGAAATGAGATGAGATAAACGATAACGATGAGGTTGAAATTGATGGCAAGGAGGTTGATATGGACTATGAAGTCGACATCGTTACAATACCATCAGGTTTGCTCGTCTGCTCTACTTATACCTACAATAAAAAATAAATTTTGGATTATCGACTGTTGGCCTCGCCATAACTTGCTATGATTTACAACTCGTGTTGAAATACTTTGCACGATCTACCACCTAACCGGGGCTTGCAAAAGTTTGCTAATGAATTGAGTTAGTCACTCGACAACTTTTCGTTTTATTGGATCAGGCTTAAAGTAATCAGTAGCTCCGAATGTACCTTGAGGGTATTTCTTGAAATATTGATATCGGCATACGAATCGCAGTCGACAAAAGCTTTGTGACAATGTCCATTGCGCAAATCTGGCTCGCATTGCGCCCGAGCGACCTAAGCGCAATAATTGTTTTGTAGAAGGACACTCGCTTATCGCCCGAACGATCGGTAGACTGACGTGCAGCTGCTTTCGTTTTTTTTTAAAACCCCTCCATAAAAATGAAAATATCAAATGAAATAGGTACATTTGCTGCGACAGCTACCTAGCGCAAACTTCTTTTGTTTCTAACAGTAATGTGACTGGCCACTTTCCAATTCGTGCATGAGAAAATTAATACCCATTTTAGAATTGAAATAATTTGTAGACCAAATCCCATTATGTGTGGGGTTCTAAACTTTTCTTTAAAAATAAAACACTATGTAAATTTTAAATTAAGGTAAGTATTGTTTTCGGTTCTTATAGAGAATTTTGGAGCAGTTTTTACAAAATTTATTACTAAAACAGTAAATCAGCTGGGAATCGCTCACTAAACAGAATAGAGCTTTAAGCCTCATGAATAAAAACATGCTATTTAGCGCTACGCTCGCCACATCTAGCTGGTCTACCGAAACTATCTAACTCGTATGCAATACGCGATAAGTAACTCTAAGTATCAGTGTCAAGAATCAAAATTGTTAACTTTATTGGATATATCACTATTCGGCAATGTGGGGCAGCTCTACGCAAACGCATTTCCGGCCGAACGCTGCCGGGAAAAAGCCATTTAAAACAAAAAAGAAAAAATAGTAACGCGCTGCGCGCCGCGCTCGGACACTTCCGGTGGGCGCCATTTTTTCTGTATTGCCAACAGATAAAATCTTTCCGGCCTACTGCGCAAACGCCCGCTTTTATTTCTCTTATTTTATTTTACGTGATCACTTTTGGCGACATTGCCAAAATTAGATGATTTTGAAAATAGATAACATATTTTTACTTTTTTATTTTCAAAAATACTTAAATAATTACTGCCTATAAAATAAGGGACATTTTATGGAAATAGAGTTAGTTTCTTTGTTACTCTTATTATTATAATCAGAATCAATTTTATTTTAGTTTTCCCCGCGCTTTTGTGGCATCCACGTCAGCTTAGTTTCGATTTGTCTTGAAAATTGTTTTACGGTAGTGCTTTTCTAGTAAGAATGGTGTTTCTTGCTCGAAGAACTTCGACAAGATGTGAATAATGTGTGCGATAGAGTCTTACTGCGTCCGGGACGCCTTCTTCTTTGGTTCGGATGGTGCAGAAGCGTGGAAGATTCTCCCAGATAGCATTGAAAAATTGCATAAATGTGTCACGCCAGCATTTTGATGAAGACTTGAAAGAGTTGTTTACATCATACATGGCTGTATGGGCTCAGTTCCCTTTCCCTTAAAAAACAACAACAAATAGCAGTAATATATTTAACTGATAATAAATTACAACTCTTTTGCGACCTTAAAATTCCTATGAAACAATGAACAGCACAATTAGTGCAGCGGATGTTTTACGCGGCAACAAAATTCAACGGCCGAACTTATGTTAATGGCGTAGCTGTTCGGTTGAATATTCAAATTGATGTCATTATAACATTCGGCCAAACATACCAGCCGTTTGGCCACTAGCCAGTCGCATGTGTAATGTAATGTAGGTAATGAGTAAATTAAACGCTCTTTTCTTTTTATCTCGCACGCGAGTTAAAGCTCGGATAGCCGTCGGCAACCATGTTTTGAATTGTTTGTTGTTGCAACAAGCGTTTGAATAAGTCCGCGCCCAAAACACCTCAAACTGCCAAGTTCCGCGTACTGTACTTATTATTTATGCCTTTCCCAGGTCAGTTTTGTACTAGATTTTACTAAAAACCTTAATCCATTTAATACCTATACATTCCTAAAGTGGCCAACAAAAAAGTAAAGATTTACTTCGTATCCATAACCTAACATTAGAATGAGCAAAAGAAAAACAGGAGAAAAAACAGTGACTGTCAAATTCCCTCGGATGTTGGCTGAACAAAACAGCACTTTAGACGAAATAGAAGAAAAAAAAGAAAACTAGAAGAGCGTTCTCGATTCAAAAATTGAATTGATCGGCCCATTGTATTCCAAATGTATCATTTGAGCTGTTATTATGGGCGCTCTCTCTAGCGCTCAATACAAGCTGGTAATCCAATACTTTTGTATGGAAGGCACTTAACGCAGCGATCTAGTTCCAAAACGTCGAATGTGAATATTGGAGTTTAATTTGTTTAGTATTTTATAGATGAATGTTTGAGAATCTTTTTGTGTTTGAAATAATTGTTATATCCAATTTATATGCAATTTATATGATTGCTTAAACATGAATATTATTATTATATTTTTGCAAGTTTCCGATCTATGGTATGGTATAGGTACTTACAGAGAAAAGGGTTAAATATTTAACCTAATACTTCATAAGAATGTGACATTAAAGGTACAAGGTTTGTTACAAGATTATCATTGGAACCATGCAATGCAAATCGATTAATTTTGAAATAAAATAGAAAACAATTGAAGACGACCGCAAAAAGTTTATTAACATTTTATTAAAGTAACAGAGAGATAGATTCAGCCAAAAAAGTGAATGCAAACCACAAAAAGCTAATCGACTAAAACATGGAGGAAGTAACGTATAAACGAGCGTGATAAATTAAATAAACAAATTTATAAAAAAGACGCCAGCAGACGAACCGGCTGCTTTGTTGGGTATATTGCGGTCGGCAGGTACGGGAATCGAACCCACGCACCTACAGTAATCCTATTAACAGGCCATTGTGGAAGGCCAAATAAATTTACTTTCAATCAAATTCAATTGGTATTTGGTACCAACTGGGTTAGGTTGGTATTCCCAAGGCGACTTTTACCGTCGAAAAATTGCCATATCATCTATATGAAAAACCTACTTATGACTAGGGATTATTTACGTATATTGTCAGTCAATGTAATGAAAAAATGCAGGTATAAATACAGGATAAATACTTAGATATTATTTTACATCGCATCGAGTCACATAATTCTTTTTTCTTTTAACATCTCATTTTTTGTGAAAACAACAACCTTACATTTTAGTTTAGTATTTTAATTACTTACAGTAAAGATTTGAGTTATTCTTTTGTGCCTACCACATTTTACACACTGGTAATCTCAGTGTGCAGATTTCCTCAAGATGTTTTCCTTCACAGTTAGAGCAGTCGGTAAATGTACGTACATGGTACTGCACGGTTTCGAATCTGGACCTCCCGCATGGGAGTCCGGTGTCCTAGCCAATATTGAACTATTTTACGTACTTCCATACATATTTATATAAATTATCACCTCCCTTCTATCGAAAAATGAGATCGATTGTTTTGTAGTGCTTAAAGTAATTTAAGTTAAAAGTTTAACTAACCTAACTAAGTACATATGTAAAATACTAAGTGGTTAATACTTGCGGTTGTTGGTACTTGGTGAAACTTGTAGTACATGATCAGTCTTAAATAATATACTATTTCACAGGTTTTTACTGTATTTTATTAATTACGACCGGTTTCGTTTACACATCTTCAGGTATTAAACGAAACCGGTCGTAATTAATAAAATACAGTAAAAACCTGTAAAACAGTATATTATTTAAGTCTAATCATAAAATACTAAGTATAAAATCAGGGATAAAAAATAGTTTCTACTATGGTAGTAAGCACATTATACATAAACCGCTCAACATTTCATTTGTCATCTGTACAGCTGTATAAAGTCACAAGTAATACCTTGTAACACCAAACATTCCCATATCAATCAAATCATAACACACTGTATCACAAACTAGCAATAAAATGTTTGTATTAAAAACAATCAAACAAAAGCATTATGCTGTTCCTACCGCGTCTAAAAGAACAAGATCCTTGTCGGCTCTCGAACCCGAATGGTCTCTACTATGGGGGCAAGTTGAGCGGCTATGGGCATTTGTAGCCACACAATCGTTTCGCCTTTGTAAGGATATATTTTGAGTAAACATACTTGAAAATATTGTTGAGTCGTATACACCGATTCGTGAATATTGACACTTTGTTATGTTTGTTTTCTGTCTTTGTTTTTTTTAAATTTCAAATTATTTTAATTGACGTTTTATGCAAAAGAAATTCATTTCTTGTTTTTAGCTTATAATTCTTATGTTTAAAAAATACTTTGGTGGTGTTGTCCACCTCAATAGACCGAAGGTGAATTCGCTTGCGCCGCAATCTCGTGTTGCGTTGCCCTAAAGTCAATGTCAATGTCGCTTTTACAGCTTTTATTAGGTATTTTAAGGAGCCGGAGCCGAAACGTGGACACTGACGTTGCGACTGGTTCACAAATTTAAAGTCGCTCAGCGTACTATGGAAAGAGCTATGCTCGGAGTATCTCTGCTGGATCGAATCCGAAATGAGGAGATCCGGCATAGAACAAAAGTTATCGACATAGCTCATAAGATTAGCAAGCTGAAGTGGCAGTGGGCGCTGGGGTAGACGAGTTCTGGAATGGAGAAAGCGTTTGGCCAAACGTAGTGTGGGACGCCCCCATGCTAGATGGAGCGATCATCTGCGCAAGGTGGCTGGCAGCGACTGGATGAGAAGAGCCGAAGATCGGGATCAATGGCGCGCCCTGGGAGAGGCCTATGTCCAGCAGTGGACTAGAGTAGGCTGCTGATTAACTGATCAGTATGGAACGATGAATTTAGCAAATGCACTTAGTACCCTTTTGGGTACTATTGAACAGAACAAAAAGAGTTTACATGACTTCAAATTTAAATGAAAAAAAAATGTAACTACAAGCTTATTCTTCCCTATTTTACGAAATATATCATAATTTTATTTTAATTAGTATGTGCCAAGATAAGTACTACCAGCATCAAAAGTATCTGGTCGCGTGTGGGAGAGTGACGTCGTTGGTAACTCACAATGCGCTCGTGCTTTGTTGTATGAATTGCGTTTTTTGAGTGAAATCGATCACGATGTACCGCCTCTGAGCCTCTAACCCTCGGGACCGGCCATTATACTGTATTTATTTACACATTGTTACTGAAATTCATCCTAGAATGATTAACATTGATACTTTTGCTTTGTGATATTTTATTTCGTGCTTTTGTGATTTAGTTTTTAATGCAAAGCTGGTGAAATGTAAACTACTATGAAACATTTAAATATCACAAAATACACCAGAAGTTCCGCTCCGGGCGTCCGCGATTTTGATTACGTCACTCGGCCGTAGCGCTAGGGGCAGTAATAATTTCTAGTTTAAAAGAGTCTTGTGAAAACTATTTCTAGCAATGTATTTCATTTATTAAAAGTACAAAAAGTTATACCTACCACTCGATCGCGCCACAGCGCGTGTATTTCGCGTCCGAGTTGCTTTGACTTCCTCTGAGATCGCCTGTACGCGGAGCGCGTGATGTGTGAGCCGTTTTCGCGTATTTGTATTGAGCGGACGTTCGGTATTCTATGCTTTTGTGGTTCATGTATTTAATCCTATATGTGCCTCGGTAAGGCGAATGGGCAAGCTTTTTTGAATGCTTAACGGCTGTGGATGAAAGTCGAATGAAGTGGACAGACACTCACTCTGTATTCCTATCCCTTTTCTCTCCAGTTTTAATTGTTATCTATTTCATCTTTAGGTAGGTATTTATTTATTTGTACTTTTAATATATTTTTGGTTTCGTCCCTGATCTGCTGTATCGCCCGCGATGCCTTCGCCCTGGCACAGCTGAAAACCAGCGCTGTGGTTCTGCCGTACCGGTCGGACCGCAGCACATGCTGAGCATGTGTCCTTTTAATGTTGTATTGTTTTATTAATTTCAAATATTTTTAAGTTTAATTATGTATGCATAATGCAATGTTAAATAAAGGTTTTTATTTATTTCTTTCTTTCATAACTCATCTCTCAGTAACAAGTATCAAAACTGGTTACACAGCAAACTTTTAAGAAAATTATTTATTGTTGTGACATGATTTTAGCTTGGTATTGAGATAAATTGCAACCTTTTAACATCAGCGACTAAGCCCAAAGGCCAAGGAATCGGTAGCGATACGATTGTCATAAATATGTATGAAGAAGGCGGATACAGCGAGCCTTGACAATGCTACCGGCGGCGTGCTCCCGTTTCTGCTCCCTTCAAGGGCGTATACTAAGGCGATGACGGGGTCATGATCCTACTCAAGGAACCCACAACTGTTACTAAGATAATACATACTTATTTTAACGTCATGTCCCTTGCGAGGTAGCATGAACCAAAGAGCATGAAGCGCCATGCATCAAGAACAAATATATCTTTCTATTACAATCTATTACAATTTAAATCGAGATACGGACTTTAAAAAAGTCTTAGATTATGATGGATGTAGGATTTATAAGTTAACTGGTGGTTGTACTTTGACTTTACTTTGTAGTACTTTTATTCTATAGGACAAAGAACTGCAAATAAAAAGCATTAGCATATTTTTCCTGGAGCAGGCTCCCTAATCCGACCCTGAACTGACCTGAGGAATACGACCCTGGCTTCCATCAATGCACCTTCAACTTGAAGTAAGTAGCTCCACGGTGCACTCCCATTCGCCTTTGTCGCTCTTTCCGAATAATTAGAGCAGCGACATTGTCGATCGAATACTTGAAGCGGTAATAAAGTATACATTTCAGTAGAAAAAATGTCGAGTACTCTCCGAATAGGGTCGTTTTGACAGTTAATTTCTGTCATTGTTGCGTTCCCGCCTTATGTTTTGTAGAATGTATCGGTGACTGGATCGCGTGAGGGTTTAGGTTTATTGTTTTCTCGACGGGGCTGGGAGAGTCGTGAGAATTCGTACTTTTTAGTTGTTCAACATCACGGAATCGAACTTTGTGGGGAAAAGGAATTTCATGAACGCGAATTAACCTAATTTTTATTGTTGATACATCACCAAGTTTGAATGTGATATGTAACACTTTAGAAGTGTTTACCGCATTTGGAAATTTACCATCTCATACTTACATTTGTCTCACTTTCAGATTTGGAATAAACGCCATCAAATACCCATTTTGAACAGGTAAAATCTGATCTGGTGTTTTCAGTTCAAACCTCTAAGTTGTAACTCTGAATACAAATTACCATTTTTTTATATTCCCCAATTTCCAAAACGGACTCCACAAAGACTTTCAGTAATGAACCACCCTAACTACCAAACAGCACAAATGTGTATCGTCTGTTCAAAAGTTAATTTAACAACCAGTGCTGGGTTAGAGATTATTTTATTAACGTTTAGCGATGCTATCGGGGGTCGTAACTCATCTGAGACAATCGTATTGGGTTTTATGACACATTAGCCGGCCGCGGGGGTGCGCTACCCTCGGTTATCTGTCACCAAGATACTGTCAACTCATCCCGGGGGAAACCTCGCAGATAGGGGATTAAATCGAGAGAAAGATGTAAGTACTCGTGGCGACGAAGTGTTTAAAAATTTTATGTACATTAATTTCCACTTTTGGAATATGGAATATAAAAATGTCGTGACATTTCATGGGTACAATGAGATTTTAACAGAAATGTGACAAAGTACTGTCGTACCCAAAATAAAATTGCCCAATTTAGAAATCTACTCGAAGAGGATATAAAGTCTAAAAGTGGTCAGCAAATACTTTTTAACGATGATACATTATGGATATTCAAGTTTTCTAGTGTAAGTATACAAATTGCATTAAAAACTGACGTAATTCACTTTTTTTTCGTACATAGGTATAATGAACTTCCTATTTTAAGAAATTTATAATATGTATAGCACATTATACTATTATCTAACGGATTTAAACCCATTTATAAAGGATTTCGTCGGCTTATTTCAAGAAGTCATTAAGAAGAAACTAACTGCGTAACATACATTGCTGTATTCACCTTGTTGAGCTCGGAATGGGTCAAAGTCATTATTTGTCTAAAATCTAGTTTCGTTATGGCATGCTAAGAAGTCACTATCCCATTATTTGGTTATAAGGAAAACCTTTGATGTAGCTTGTCCTAAAGTTTGGTCAAATTCAAATTCAAATTATTTATCATCATAAATATAGGTTGTAAGTAGGTACAAGTTGTAACATAAATGTATGGTCCTCTATATTTAGCTATAACAGCATACGAAATTTTCTTAACATAACAATTATAACAATAGTAATTTAAGTAATCTTTAAGTAACTAAATAAATAAAATATTAAACACAGTTAAATTCAAAATAAAAACTTAACATCCTATATACCAATGTTAGTTAATGACTTCTTGCAAAAAGTCAACGATTTATACTTTTTAGAAATGGCAACATGGCAACTCACGATATATTAATATCTATCATGTTATGCATCATACTTAAGTGATATCACATTTACGGGACCACGGCATGTATATTATGTTCAATAAATCACATAGACCCATAGAACACTGATGAACTGATACGACTAAAGCTGCAGTAAAACCACACATGACCTATTACCGATTAGTTTATTACTTTAGTAGGTACAGTATGGGCAATAATTATACCTATACAGTTATAGTCAGATATTGTTATATTAGTTGTATTTCAGGCAGTAAATTCTTATAGGGGTTAGACCAGAGACCGGGGTTACGTGTGACATAGGGTTAGTTAAAATACAGTAAAATCGTACCGGTTAGGTAAATATTTAAGAATAAGAATAGTTTATTTTTGCGGTAAGATTACAATGGAGTAGGAACTTAAGCATATGTTACATTAAACTTAATAAAATTAGTGAGCAACCAGTTATCCTACTATAGGCGCTGACCTCCTAACTAGGAAGTTCCTGTATCTCGGAGGACAGATCTCTTCTTGAAAAGAAGGAAGAATGTAACTTTACAAAAAGTATTGATATCCCACCAAAACATAAATGTGAGAAAGAGGCCAAGTTCGGTACAAGGAACAGTGAATCTGTCGGCTTCGCCTATGAAATAATTGAAATCTAAGTTAGTGCCAAGTTCAGTTAAGCTTCAAAATTACCTACAGAAATGTATACCATTCTTTAAATTGTTTAAAAAGAAAAATTACTGCTTAAAACTAAATCCCTAACTTGGAAAGTTTTCACACCAGACTCTTGAACTCTTGTCTTCTATTGAATGACTATTTAAGCTTGGATGAAAGGAAAAATAGTCTCCCCTGGCGCATTCTTTCCTTTATCCAATGGATATGTGTATGATTTCTAGGTGAATCACATTATGTAGTTTGTAGTAGAGGCCGCACGCGTTGCAGACGGGCTCCCCGTTCTGGTTGCGTCGCCAGAGCGTCATCGTGGTCTGACATCACAAGCCAGAACCATCACCGGCAAGGAGAACTTTGGGTTCAACTATACTCCCCGAACCTTATGGCCTCCATTGACCATCGCTCCAAAAGCCTCAATTAACTCCATATTCCAAAATTCTGGCTACGGTTAAAAGAGACGTAAGCTTGGATGAAAGGAAAATAGTCTCCCCTATAATAGTGTACAGGCGTTTTCTTTCCTTTATGGATATGTGTATAATTTCAAAGTGACTCACATTATGTAGCTTGTAGTAGAGGCCGCACGCGTTGCAGACGGGCTCCCCGTTCTGGTTGCGTCGCCAGAGCGTCGTTGTGGTCGTCTTGCAGTTGGCGCACGACGTGCCCGCTCTTCGCGCCGCACTCTGTAGCGACTGTAACAAGTAATAGTGGGTTTTGACGTGAATCATGTCTATCATACACAATCAGTAGAAGAGTATTATAGCAGTGTGGCGATGCATGACGCGCCAATACGATTAGCACCTACTCACATCAGTGTAGAACGCGCTATCGAAATTTTCTTAAGACTTCGCATATATACGAGTTCCAAACATCCATAGTTGGACCAGGACATCTGGTCACCAGGCACAACACCCCGCCTGGTGGAAAATCTTCCCTTTTCCCTTTCGTACAACTGATATTACGTCATTCCATGACATCATATAGCGCGTTCCTACAGTAGTCTGGCATTGATTCCAGGATTGCCGCCAAATTTACGAACGAATGAAACGTCTCGCTGACTCGCACGCAATGTACTCTGAAAGAAAAGCTTGTTTACTTCAAACAAGAACTTGTTACGAGCATATAAAGTCGGTTTGTTAACTTCAACCAAGAAATTGTTCACTTCAACCAAGATCTTAGTCGTATCTATCAAGTAATTTGAATAAATGAATAAAAATTACTTTATATGCTCTAAATCAAACAAGCTTTTTTTCATAGGAAGCGAGGGAACGTGAAATTTCATTTAGGATTAGCTTTAGGTTTGGCGGCCACCCCTTAATCGAAGCCAATGTGTGTTGATAATATTTACGCCTCGAGTATGTACCCCGGCTTTTAGCTTTAAAATTTATATAGGTACATAAACCTTCTTAATTAGTGATGTTTGTAAATAAGTCTGCAATTTGTTTTATAATCCATTTTATTCACATGAAATGAAGGCCCCCGCATCGTAATAATTTAATTCCAACTACCAACAGTAATGTAAGTAAGGGTTGCAGTAATTAGAACGGCCATAAAATCTACTTATCAGACAATCGCAAAACGCCCCAAGCCCTGTCTATAACATCAAATTTATTGAGGAAAATGCAAAAAACATGTAAACCGGCACACGCAAATTTACAACCACATTTATGTTCGTTAAAACAATCAACATAAAACATGACAAAATCGAGTCGCAACGGACGAAGCAGACAAAAAGTGAACATTCGAAATTCGAAAAAGCGAGGTAGCTATCGGCCTCTTACGCACCTGCCCATTACTACCCGTCAATCAAACAAAAAATATCCTCGGCATGCGGTGGCCGTTTTATACAGTCCACAAAAGTGCCTCACTCAATTAAAAATGCATTCGTCCTAAACCCGACACGAGAATGAAACGGGCCGCGCAATCCGACTCATAATAAATCCATTAATTTGTCATGTCATTTGCCGAACAAAAAGTATTGAGGTCGTAAAACATTACGAATGAACTATTCGGGACATCGGTTCTCGGTAACTAGAATCGAATACTACCAAAGATTATCGTATCGGCGGCGTATTGTCCGATTTAATATCGTAAGTGACTGCGGCCGTCTCGGCGGACAGTCGCGCACGAAAAAAAAAATTGGATCCTGCTACGATGGAATTTGATTTTTTTAATTTTCTAGTCAGTCCATATTTGCCTGTAGTCCATCCAGTTGGACATGTAAGTGATTGTTGGTCCAAGAGGAAAAATATTCCCGTGGTCCCAGTGGAAGGAAGCCATGCGGGAAATCCGAGTTGGAAACCATGTAATAATACCTATGTGTTGTTCGGTTTCGTTTTTCGAAAAAATCTACGTATCTTTTACCGTCTGCTCTAACAGTGAAGGAGAACCTGCACACTGAGATAACCAGTGAAAAGAGGAAAGCAATGGCAAACCACCCCAATTAAATCTGCCAAAAAGTATAGGCCAAAAGAAAGAAAGAAAGAAAAACACATTTATTTAACATTGCTTTATGCATACGTCATCAAATTTAATAATACTTGAAATTTTAAAAAAAAACAACGTTAAAAAGACACTGCTCAGCATGTGCTGCGGTCGGACCGGTACGGTAGAATCACAGCGCTGGTTTTCAGCTGTGCCAGGGCGAAGGCATCGCGGGCGAAACAGCTGGTCAGGGACGAAAGCAAAAATATATTAAAAGTGCAAATAAATAAAAAGATGAAATAGATAACAATTAAAACTGGAGAGAAAAGGGATAGGAATACAGAGTGAGTGTCTGTCCATTATGCGGCTCGTCATTCCGATGGGAAGCGGTTATGGTATGTGCTGTAACATTATAAAGAAAGAGAGAAGAAAATAATATAAAAAATATACTTAAATTTAAAAAATAACGTAATATAAAAAATGTACTGTGTCAAAAAATTCAACCTTAACGCATTTGTTTCCGACAGTACAGCTGCATATTGGAATACCTAAATATTAAATGGTTCGCGTGAATATCTGCCGCGTCATGGCAGCTTCTTTGTGCGCGGAGATTAGACCGAACTATATTAGCTCTCGAACCACTGACTGCTGGGAGAGTGACTCGGAGATACATTTCTGTCAATTTGACTTTATACATTCAGAAAAAATGACACTGCAAACATGTTCTCCGACATAATTCTTGTAGTCAAACCACATTGTGTCATGTAAAGGTAGTTTTGGTACAATATTTTTTTAGAGTTTATTATAGCCTATTCTTCTTCTACAGGTCCTAGAACACTTAGTGGTGCATAGGGCTAAGACAATATTCTTCCACCGCGCTCTGTCCGGTGCCACAGACTGTATGGTTTCCCAGGATACTTTAGCCTCATCCAGGTCTTTTTGAAGACTACGTTTCCATTTAGCCCTGGGTCTTCCACGTTTGCGAGATCCTCCTTTAGGTTGCCAGTACAAGAAAGCTTTTTGGGCGACGTAAGGTGTGCCCTATCCACAACCATTTCCTACGGCGGATCTGTTCAGATAATGGTTTTTGACGCGCCATAACCCACAGGTTAATGTTAGAGATTGTTTGCGGCCAAACCTCAATGCAGAGGATCGTGACCCTCAACAGCCGATGCCGTGTTGGCGTTTACTAAATGGCGCAAGGTGTTGCGGTCTTGTACTTTACTTAACGTCTCTTCGAAAGGGATCTCCAGTGTCCCCCCAACGAGATCACCCCATCGTGCTGGCCTTCGACCGCGTGGCCTAGATCGCTCTAGGTAGGCAATTACTATATAGACAACTCAAAGTTAACCCAACATTTACGACTCAATTACACGAAACCGATTTTATAATCTGCAGATTAGATTTCTCATCAAGTTATAACGGCGGCGTGCATCATACTGGGGTTCCCGGGGGACTCGGGGGGATTCGCAGGGACCTGAAGGGGACCTGCCTAAATCAGAGAGCGGCCCTAAGCCGATTACAGAAGTCAACCGCCCGCCCGCGCTCCCCGTGGGGTGGTTTTATTTCCGTGGAAAAACGGCTGTTTACTCGTAATTTTATGGCCGAATTACTTTCGCTCCTCAAACGCTGAAATGGCTGGAAAGAGTCGTAAATTTTACGAGCGGGATTATTTTTTATTCGGGTCATTCGTTATTGGAGCCACGGTGTGGACTTTCAGAAGAAAAATCCCTTTACGGTATCGGACAGATAATAAAATGTCGAGTATGCTGCCGGAGGTTCCCAGAGAGTTTTATTAATTGTTAAACTAAACCCATTTCACTGTCAACAGCATTCCACTCGGGTCGATATCGTACAGACTCCAAAAAACGAGGCCGACACAAAACATGCCGACAAAGATAAAAAGCTCTCCACAAACAAGGAGACAAATTCAGTACATATTGTGATGGCATGGTACTTTGATTTTCAGTGTAGTGTAAACTCAAAGGAGGATGCGCAGTGACAACATCAGGGGCTCTTTTGTGCCGTGTCAGGAACAAAAACACGGGCTTTGTTGTCGTTCGGGCTGAATACAGAGATTATAATAGGTACAGACTGACCGAATAAGTGGACAGTTTACGTTTGCTGTGCTCACTATTGTCGTTATTGTAAACACAAATTGCCTTTCTATATTCTCTATTCTATTCTGAATATAATTTGGTGAAGGAACCACTGTAATCACAATACAATAATTATGAATAATGACAAACTAATCTGACAAAATGCTACCAATATGATGTACACTCGTAGGTAACTAGTAACTCATATAGTAGCAGTTGTAATACTTGACTTGGAAAACTAATCGTAGTTAGCTGAAAAAAAATAGTGCGTTCGACAAACATTGAGTTAAAGGATCATTAGAATATATAACAGCGTTACTAAGTCAACGATCGCCCAGTTAATTATCAACACCAAACACATCGGGCGTATTAACCTCACACCACTTCACAAAGTCGACTAATTCAATAAACATATTTCCATAAAGCCGGCCCTCCTCGCGATCCAATCAGCCTTATCTCCCCCGACCCTCCGAACACCTCCTAATCAAATCAAATCACAGCCTCCATCTTCCCTAATCTCTCTACCTATCTACGCTTAAACATAAAATTATATTACAAAAAGGGATGGTACCTAAAGCCCCTCATATATTTGCGAACACAAGCGAAATTTAACCTACCCGGAAACAACCCTCTATGGGTGCATACATACATAACTTTGTAGCCGGAAAACACAACCGTATGCACGCACACAGCCGTGCGGCGGTTGCGTCGCGACGCACACAGCGTCGCCTATCAGCATATCTACGCCATCTAGATCCCACTATGAGAACCCCCAAGGGGGAGGCAATCCATTTACTAGACCTGTCTGCGCACTGAATTTTCCCTCTTATACGTGTAAGGTTAGAGATGACAATCGCGCGGCAAAAGCGCTGTTTTTAAAGGTTTACACGGCCCCTAGCAGTGAAAGCGCGGAATCGATGTAGCCTTTAGCCCTCGCCCCGCGCCAGTTTTTCCGGCGCTCCGTCCTTATCTGACCGGAGCGATTAGATAAAGAGAGATAGAGCGTGAAAATAAAGATTTTCATCGTGTTCACTCACACCAGGCTAGATTCAGCGGTACACGATAAGGCGGTGTCGTGGTATGTGTATTCCGTGTATAAATATAGAGCGTGTAGAGCGGAGGGCTCTTGGAATAGAGCGAGGGTCGACAAAACTTTGATGTAGTGGGTAGACTCTTTTGAAGCTGTTATCGTCGGTTACTTATTCATAAATACACACCGCGTTTACTTTGAAGAAATCCTTTGCAATAGATTACAGCTTTTGTTTGAGTTTTGAAAGACAACTAAACCGCCGCGCCGACGGTACTTTATATTAAAAAATAGGAAACATATTGACTGAATGGTTTTGATGTAATCTTAAGGCACAAAGATGTGATAAACAGCAAATTGAATTTCACATATAAATATTACAAATAAATAACCATAGAAAATCCTAGACCGTCAATTCTAGACTTAATAGTTGAATGGTTTTCATATACTTCTCGATCGCGCCTTAAACTATTATCACCGATTCTCCGAGTGCGGGGTAAACTCTCAAAGCGATCGTAAAATAAAAGCGATGGTCGTAATTTTTTAAATTTTCACACGAAGATGCAGCGCCCCCTCTCCGCGCCGCCCCCTGCCTCCCATTGGCCGTACCCGCGGAAGCCATGTTGGGAAATTCGCTTAACGATTTATTTGTGTGCGGATCGTAGCGCCGGCCGGCCGCGTACGCCTTCATTACCGAGTAGATACAGAATAAGACCCATTACTTTACCAGATTTAATTGAAGAAAAGCAATATTTGAATGTTAACCAGACTTTCATAGGTAGCCAGAGAGCATAGAGCGTCGAAAATCTCTAGTATACTCGCCATTGGATTCTAAATTCTATTTCATTTCTAATCGTAGAAATTTACCTAAGACATAACCCGATTCTTCGTCACCTTAGCTGAAAGCCTAGAACAGAATATAGATGTCGATCCTCAAAACCAAAACGGAAAATACAAAGAGACTTAAAGTAAAGTAAAATACACTTTATTGCACAAATAGAAAACAACAAACAAGAGATAGAAAAGGAAATAGTGAAGTACAATTTAGGCGGCCTTATCGCTAAGAGCGATCTCTTCCAGGCAACCTTCGGGCTGAGGAAATGATTTCGAGAAAGAGGTAGTAGGTGTGCAAGGTTTATGGAAAACGTAAACGTAACTTAAGTTAGTAGGTGGGGTCTTCTTCTTCTAAGTCGTGTTCCTCATTGCTGAGGGTCGTGATCATTCTTAGGATTAATCACATAGAACGACTGTCTTGGCAGATTTAATGGGGTGGTTTGCCATTGCCTACCCCATAGTAGGTGGGGTATACAAGGTTTTTTGGTTTCCTCTTTTCATCTATTATGCTAGGTTTCTGTTTTGTGTATTATCGTCCAATGTACATTTTAACTGGGGTAGACGAGTTCTGGAGTGGAGACCGCGTTTGGACAAACGTAGTGTGGGACGGGCGTCCCTGCTAGATGGAGCGACGATCTGCGCAAGGTGGCTGACAACCACTGTATGAGAAAAGCCGAAAATTGGGCTCAATGGCGCGCCCTGGGAGAGGCCTATGTCCAGCAGTAGACTAGAGTAGGGTGCTGATGATGTAATTTTAAATATGCATCACTTAATTAACCTGACTTTGCCAGAAGGAGCTCATAGCCTAGTTGCAAGCACGGTCCGAAAGTGATCGTGCAGGTTAAGCAACGTTGGGCGCGGTCAGTACCAGGATGGGTGACCGGTAGTGGTATATTTCATCTGAGCTGCTCCGTGCCTCGGAGAGCACGTTAAGCAGTCGGTCCCGGTTGTTGTCGTTTGACAGCAGTCGTTAAGCCATGTCAGAGGCCTACGTGCGGCCTGAATAACTCTGACAATAGGTTGGCCACTAACCATACGATAAACAAGCAAGCAAGCACGTCAGAAACCACCTAAAATCCAATTAAATTGGATACTTTCTTGCAGAATACTCTCTTTGTAAGTAAGCATGAATCATCATCTCTGACAGGCGGAAGATATCTTCGATTTCTATTCCCAACCGTCAAATTTACAAACCGTTAGGATAACAAAGCCGCTTGGCCAATAGGCTAGGAGCTATAGTATCGCATCGACTGATACCGATCGGTGCGGCAGGATTGACACATCAAACCGGCATCAATATGATAGCATCATCAAACCAACATCAAACGTGATAGAATCGACGTGGTCTCGTAATCGACGCGCCGCTATGTCACGATGCTGCCATTGATGCCAAAAATTTCTAACTCCTTTGATGGGTATAAAAAGCAGAGTATAGTGAGAGGACGGATGTAGAGTCAAAGGGTTGTTATACAAAGAGTTCGAGCTTCTACGAGCAAAAGTAGGAATGTATGAACTGTAGAGCTTCTCTCTACAGTAATAGGTATCTTACAGGTTATGTAGAATAAAGGGGTTGCCAATAAGACTCAGAATGAGTAATCCTAGTTCATAAGAAATAAAGCCGAAAGAGTTCTTCAAGTAATTATTAAATAAACAAATTAATTATTAATTATTATTATTAAATATTAGACACTAATTAAATTTCCAAGGAAATTATAAGTGCTAAGTATGTACGTACAAGTAAATTTCAGAAACCTTAAAATGTATGTATGAACAAAAAATAAACGTTAAGATTATTAACTACCCCATTAACTCTTTATTGCAAAGCTAACTGTAGTATAGATTTGAAAATCAATGTAATATGAAAATAAAATAAAAAACATTCACTTAATTGATGTGATGAAAGGTTGACAAACGACATTTCAACCTTATAAATACGTAACTTTAACACATCCTAGTTTCTCTACAAGGCCATACAAAATACTCGTAAAATAATCCCACGATTATGCAGTGGGAATGCACATCAATTAGTTCGGGCGGACGTTGATGGATGGCGCCACTGTATCGCGAAGTAGGAACGACCCGCGAAGATACTGTGCACGGCATTTCCGTGTTTTATATTATTTTCTTTTTATAATTCATTTAAATTTACAACATAATTTAATTATATTTATAAACATTAAATGTAAACTATGAGCTGATGATGAAGGGGAAAGGGAAAAAGAATTGGAAAGACGAAGCACTAGGACAGAGAAAAATTGTTTAACAAAATGGATCAATATGTAGAAAAGGAAAAAAGATAGGCCAACATCAGATTAAATTTGACCTCTAGCAGATTTAATATAAGTAATGCAGGATAACCTATATAATTTTTAAATTTCAAACTCTGCGTTATGTTTCAGTTTGGCTAACTAAAGAAATAAAAATAAAATCAGGTGATGATTCTACATTTTTGATTAAATAAGAATTTGCCTTCTCGAACATGAAGTGACATGGGGCCGAAACATATTTTACTTTATGCTTTAGTATTTTGAACTTAAAAAGGTTCTTACCTCAAAAAATTAAGTAAAAAAAACGAAACATCCAGATTGACCAAAGGAAAAAATAATTTCCAATGGCACCTACACCTGGATGAACCACGAGTGTGGACAACGCGAAACAAACCAAAGATTACACGTTTTATGCCGGCACACGGAAGGAAAATTACGGAAATGCAAATAGAATAGGTACCTTGTCCAAATGGAAAAACCATGAATCATTAACTCTAGGTAAATCTATTAAACATAATCTGCTAGTACTCAGTACTCGATACGAAAACAATAAGCACATTCTAGGAACCAATTGGCGTAATAATGCAAATTCTATAGGAAGCTAAGGTAGGTCATGTGCGGGCACATAAGATCGATGGGCGCGGCGACACGCACGCAGGCCTGCGCATGCATCATAGTCGCATCATCAGGACACGTGGTGAGGATCCAATAAGATTTGTAGATAAAGTATTTTTTGTCTAATTGTAATGAGAGTAAGTACACACCCTTCTGAATAAACATTAGAAACACATTAGTATATTTTAGATTCTATTTGTGACTTACAATTTGATTAGGTACTGATTTACCTACCTCAAAATTTTAATACAAATAGTTTTTTTAACCCATAATGAAATGCCCCCATTAACAAAAAAATATTTACAACCTATAAGCAAAAAATCAAATCAAAATGTTTTTATTGTAAGAAAGTACCTTATAGTACATTTTTACAACGTCATTTTTTTAATCTACCACTGCTTCGTAAGGTGCTGTAGGTGAAAGGAAAGAAGCGGCGCAAGAAACTTTCAGCAGCACACCTTTTGAAATAAATATATCATCATCATCAGCCTATTAATGTCCCCACTGTTGGGACAGGCCTCTCCTTGCAAAAGGGGGTACGGGGCCATGATCCACCTTCGGAAACTTAAATTCCTCAGACATGCAGGTTTCCTCACGATGTTTTCCTTCACCGTTAGAGCAGTCGGTATGTACGAAAGTCTTCGAAAAAATCCGAAAAACTCATTGATACATGGCATTGCATGGTTTCGAACCCGGACCTCCCGAATGGGAGTCCGGCGTCCCAGCCACTAGACCAATGAGACCAACTAGACCTGTGAGATATATGACGCTCGATATATATCTCACAATAATTAAAACAGTTTCAAAAGTTCACTTCTTAATAAATCTCAACATATTTTTAGAAAATAAGTCTTAAATTACACAACAGTGGGATCAGTTCGGTAAAATTACAAAGTAGCTTGGAATTATGTTCCGGAGGCGACTAAACGTTGGTAATTCTCGGTCGAATCGCTTCTTATAACGTGTGAATTTGCATTGAATGGCAAAAAACACTGCGGGCGATTCCAGACTCAACACACAGAAGGCAAGGTTGCCTCATTTCTGTCACAGAATAAAGCAATACTCGTATAAGGCCCAGAGCCCACCTTCGAAAGCGAAACGGAGCAGATTTTTAACATACTGGGACTTACATAAGGGTAAGATTGCCAACGTAATTAACCGACACATAAGGCAGACCATCTTAGTACTCAAGATTAGGTAGCAGCGCTTCAAAAACCATCGAATAACATTAGCGAGGTAAGATGTCTTATGCGACGGTGACCTTTTACATCAGGTGGCCTGTTTGCTCAATCTGCTCTCCTAATACAAAAAAAGCATTCCGAGGATATGCGATATGATATAAACTTCATCATCCGCATCATCAGCAGATTAATGTCCCCGCTGTTGGGGCGCAGGCCTCGCCTTGTACGAGGGGTATGGGCCATGATCCACCGAGAGCGGGCGCAGTACTGATTGGTGGATTTCGCACACCTTCGGAAACTTTTCATTTTCTTAGGCATGCATGTTTTCCTTCACCGTTAGAGCAGTCGGTAAATGTACGTAAGTGTTTGAAAAAATCCGAAAAATTCTTTGGTACATGGCATGGTTTCGAACCCGGACCTCCCGCATGGGAGTCTTAGCCACTAGGCCACCGACGCCATAAACTTATTAAAACTCATACTTTGGTAGAGTGTTGAAGACGCTTACAAACATTTTATTATAAACTTAAGCGTTGAACATTGTACAGTGAACTTAACATTCCAATTGCTAATATTGCGGATATATTGACACAATTATGAGCAACATGTTGTCACTTATATACGAAGGCAGCGATTGAGTTGCATGTAATTAATCAAATAAAACAGGTGCGTAAAACAGTTCGCCGCAGGTCACACTAAAGCTGCATTCAGGGAAGTCGTAAATACGATGGCAGCTGCCTTCGTACTTAATATGCAATTGTAACTCCGTTTGATTCCCGACGTTTGTGTAGGAGTTGTTTTAATCTATTTTAGTGTCATAAAATAAACTAGGTTAAAGATAATAATATAGGTGAAGTGGAGTCTTCTATAGGTTTTTATCAGGTGTATTCTTAGGTCTACTCTCAGTTAGTAATCAAGTATCAAACTCAAACATTTATTGTATTTACATATGGATGGTTCATCTACTTAATTACCAAATAATTAAAAATAGAATCAAGGCAAGCCAAGTCGAGCAAAAAAACTATTAGTTTTACTAAATGGTATTTTTATTATCTTCAATTTTGATCGTCACAATTCACAAACAAAACTAAAAACTTACAAACCTATATTTTAGGTACAGTCATAGAAAGATAAGTAAAAGTAAAGTGTAGTTTTAATGTATAGAGGATTAACTTTGAGGAAATTTCATGGAGCTAACAGTAGGTTTCTCACAAAATACATCTAGAGATGTAAATCTTCGAAGAGACCCACTCACTACAGATAAACACAAGCGTTGGTTGCATCTAGATATCTCCGCGCAGTTTCGCGGCACTTGCGCAGGAGTGCGAACTGCGCACACTCGCACGGGGTCACATGTTATTGCGCATTTTTAGCACCACATCATACTTACTCATAATTAATTACATGAAGCATGTTTCATTTAAGAAACTAAAGTTTGTTTTAATACAAGTTTGTTTTGAGACATGCAGACAACGTTAGTACCTAAATCTTCTAAGAGACAAACTGAGAACAGATAAACACACACGTTAGATGCATCCATCTCCGCGCAGTTTCGCGGCACTTGCGCAGGAGTGCGAATCGCGCGCACTCGCACGGGGTCGCGGGTCACCTCGCGCAGTTTAGCACCGCGTCATATTTATAATTACCGCGGGCCAACGCGCGCAGCACTATGGGGATGATCATAAACTATGGAGTCGGTTTCAAGATCCGTAAACAGACCTACAAAACTAACTTCTAGGTATGGTTTTTTTATGAGAATATTCATCATTCATTAACAGGATCATTCCGTATCAGTTAAGTCTATTGATCTATTTGAAACAATTATGCTTTTGTATAACAGTGCGAGTGCCAAAATCCTGCTCCAAATATTTAACTGACGCTTTTTTATAGAACCCTTGACTGAGGGTGACCTATTTCTGTGGGGCCTCGTCATGGCAGTCTATAGGTAACATCAGGCCCAGCCCAGCTGAAATTGAGCCCTATCGTAGCAAATTAGAATAGCGTAGTATGTGGTGGAGCCCTGGGTACTCTCCCGCGCTGCGCCCGCGTCGATAAATCAAAATTTTAAATCACCGGTGGGCGGACCAACCGCTCGGCCAGCACCGAATAAAATGAATTAAAAATAAAATAACGCGAGGGGGCCGCGCCGCGCACTCTGAGAAAATTTAAAGATATTTCGCTTTAGTTTTTTTAATTAATACCTTGTTAAAATTTAATATTGAGGGCGCATGCGTTATTACAATGGGTGTGCGCGAGATTTTAACTCGCTTTCGGTAACTTATTGAGGCTGCGCGGGACCCTTTAATTGGATCATTTTTTAACGAGAAATAATAAGCTTCGATGAAGGATGAGACGATATCATTACACGGACCTTTCATCCTTGCGAATTTTTGCGGGTAATTTAAGAAGATAATCCATAATTTCATAAATATTGTTCTCATACTCACGATGGAATGTGAGCATCGAATTCCGTCACAGTAATCAAGACTCAAGAGTAGACACGCATTAGACAATTAGACATAGATGTCGGACGAGGTCGCCTCTACCTGTCTACTGTCATGTCAGAAGCTGCTGCTCTCGCGTAGCAACTGATTTGGATACTTTATTAAAACACACCTAATGAAATGACGGTAAAATATACTCACGTTGTTTGTGTTTTAGTTTAAATGCATGTTCTTGTAAAATAATTATGAACAATGGACTGAATAAAAATTATGCAGGACCTAAACAAAGTAAGGTACGTGATTAGATCTATGTGTTCATTGATAAAATTATTAAATTTATGCAACAACAGTACAACATGATTAAACTATTAACGCAAATCAAAGTTGACTGACTAGTCATGACACCTAAACGTTCATAGAATAAGGATACAAAGAGAGGTACTAAAATCATTACAGAATTATACCGAATACTTAGGTATATCTGTCTCGTGAGTAGGATCATTCTAAATATAAATAGAAAATTCTTTATTAATAGACCATTTTTGGCTTAAAATACCTACTACAACCATGCGAATACATTTTAAAAATGGTATGGCTTAATGTAGTAAACATGATCTATTAAAAGGATGATCTATTCTCTAAGATTCATTTGCCAGATCCATAATATTTATCTATCGACTGTACTAACATTATAGGAAAGACCAATCAACATGGCAGCAACCATGAGATGAGAAACTTGGTGACATTCAGCATTAACTTTTAAATAAGTAGGTAGTTAATGCAAACATCTGCTTTACTACCGCATTACCGTCCAGATTTCTTCGCACAAACTTCGAAAATTAAACTTAGAGTAAACATAGTTTTCTCAAAGGTGCTCGGAAATATGCTATTAAAAATAATAATTGATGACAGTAATGGATTTTCCTACAACCTTACCGTGCTAAGGCCAGGAATCCTCTAGTCTTTTCTTTTATACTTTTTAAAATTCGAATTTGTCACCGCACCCCCTCCCCGCGGTGCCCCGACACGTGCACCCGCAGCACGAGCGCGAACAGCTCCAGCTCCTTCTGTACAACGCCATTTCTTTCCTATTATGGACGCCTAGTACTTTCGATTTGGAAACAGTATTTGGAATGTATTTTTTTTTCGATTGCCTCGCATTATTTGAGAAAAGCACTATACAAACATCGTCCGAACTTTTTGGCCTTGGATTGTTCCAATATGATCCGCAGTAATGGCTAATTACGTGGCCTCTAAAGTAATGTACTATTTTTTTGTCCAGATTCCCAAGAGGTGAAGGTCAAAGATCTTTCCACGTGTGTTCTGGTCCGGCCCAAGTTAAGGTATGTACATCATGCGGCTGTCAGACGGTAGTCGGACGTGCACGCGTCGCTTCCTTGACAGCCTTCATGCGAGCAGACATAATGTTGGTAGAACTCATGTGGAGCTCCAAGCTTCGGAGATTCTCAGTTCGGGAGTTCAGCTTTTGATACAGGCGGCCTGAATAATTCTAAAAATCGGGAGCTTCAAACGACCCAAAATCATGGTAAGAATCTCGTGTCTAAATATAGTTTGACAATAACCAGGAAAGCCTAAAATGTTGTCCTAAAAATTGGTTGGCCACTATACACACGACAAGAAGGAGAGTTCCTTAAGTGTTTTTCACCAATGACTAAAACTTTATTACTTACATAGTTAAAAGTCTGCTGTAACGGATTTACTAAGTCATAGTTTTGAGATAATAATTAATCTGTGATTTAGTAGGTAAGTATTTTTTATTAGAAAAATCAGATTTACCTAGTAATAGGTATTGAAAATCAATAGTAACATGATTTGGTTTTTCGAGCAGAAGTGTGAAATTTTTGTTTACAATATGTAAACACTTTAATATTATTTTTATTGTATTTTAAATGTATTGTATAAAAATGAGCTCGTAGCCTAGTTGCGAGCACGGTCCGAAAGTATCGTGCAGGTTAAGCGACGTTGGCGGTGTCGGTACCTGGATGGTTGACCGCTAGTGGCATATTTCATCTAAGCGTCTCCGTGCCTCGGAGAGCACGTTAAGCAGTCGGTCCCGGTTGTTGTCGTTCGACAGCAGTCGTTAAGTCATGTCACCTACGGGCGGCCTGAACAACTCTGACAAATAGGTTGGCCACTAACCATACGATAAATGCTTGCAAGCAAGCAAGCTGTGTATTTTATACTCTAGTCGATAATAAATAGCTCTGGGCATTCATGACATAGACTTCAAACATTAACAATTCATAATTCCAGCATAATTGAAGCGAAATAAAATTCCCAATTGGAAGCCCCGAACTGACAACAGCCCGGTAGAGTCGTGGTACGTTTTTAATTCCTGTACACCGCCCGCCAAGAGCCAACGAACCTAATGAGTGCTCAGCGATTGACTTTTGCCTTTGCGGCGTATAAAAAAAGTAGAGTACGGCTCTATTAGAGGTATTGCTACTAAGATATTTAGTGGTAATAAGTTACGGACGAAAGGTAGAGCGTTATATAGCCTCTAGCTATATAAGCGAATAAGGCAAATGTTTATGGAGGTTTGTATTTGTAACAAATAGGTGTTTTGCTGCTAAACTATATAATATCATTAATGTAACTTTACAGTCCTATGGTGGGACAATTGCAAGTCCCATCTACAGTCGTTAATCAAAAAAAAAAGACCAACAATTAGCCCGCCCGTCCTACAACCAGAAACACACTATTGTGCTTATACAGAGTGTAACAAAAACCCCCTTGTAAGCTGAAAGGGGGTTGTTCAGTATCCATAACTAAACAACTTTTGTTCTACGGCAAATCGTTCAATTGAATGGTACAAAATATAGGGAGTCGTTTTTTTTTCAATGCTGAGCTTGTTACACTATGTACAATAGGTATATAAAAACGTACCCACATAAATATCTGTTGAAGTTTAAAGTTTGTTGTTGTTGGCCAACGTCTGTTCTGTTACATGTTCATTTCCAGTGGTCACAGAACAGATCTGTCCTCCGAGATACAGGAACTTCCTAGTACGGAGGTCAGCGTTTATTGTTACCTTTTGCTCACTCATTTTATTTAGTTTAATATAACCTATGCTTAAGATCCTACTTGTGTATGGACTGTGAATACTTTGTCATCTTACCGCACAAATAAACTTATTCTTATCTAAAACCACAGGAAATAAAATACGTTTACAATATTTTCCGGTTGAGTAAACAATCAATTCTAAGTGAAATGGCTTAGGTAGTAGTATCGTTATATTTTCTAGTACAATAGAAGGCAGGTGCATCGCGTACGTAGGTCGAGCAAGGTGGATGGCATTTGCTTTATCGGCACCTTAGCGACCTACAGCCAATAAAGGAACCTTGAGCGACGCCTCGCCGCTGTGTTAGATTAGTATTAGTTAGTTATTTATTACTTACACAATGTTAAGGTGGTAAGTGGTTTATTGCTATTACTTAAGAAAATATAGGATCACTTTATATTGGTACTAGAATTTTAGATTTATACAAAATAGTATGTCAATCGATGCAACTAGAGTACGTACAGTCGGCATCTAGCTAATGTATACCATCTGTCAAATTTCTACAATACACATTTGAAGTCTGTGGCGATTGCATTAAGGTTTATTGCTGCAGAAATTTGACAGATGGTATACATTAGCTAGAGGCAGACTGTACCACTCTAGCCTTCCCCGTAAGAGCTAGTGTGCTCGCGTTAGGTACAAATGATCATAATAAAAAAGAATATTGAAGAAAATAATGACCCATTTTATGTAAATCTCAATAGGAAACATCATATTGTCATAACTGCTATTTTTTCAGTTAGGAAGAGACCACGAGAGAAACCCAATATTGGGTTTGGGTAGGATGTACAAAAATAATTGAAAAACTAATTTTTTCCAGAGAAAGAGTCTTTGACAGATCAAAGACTTTAATAGGAATCAAGTTCCTGTATTTTAGAGAATTACTTTAAAAGGTAAAACTTTGTATTTCTAGACTACTTTAAGTGGTTAAGTTACGTCGTGTGAATCTCCTAATTTATAATTTAAGTTATGAAGCATCATTAATTTAAAAAATTAAACGGAATAAAATTTCACTTAACAGTACAAAAAATTATGGGAACATTAACTAAGCCGCAATTATTTGTCTGTATCAAAACATAAATTTGTCGGCTAATTAACCTATTAGCTGCTGATATACTTTGTACAATTTTTGGTCATTTCGCAATTTAAAAGATAAAACATGATTTAGCCGGCGATTTTATACAAAATCCCTAGTGTTATGCAACTACTAAAATATTTTAATTGCCTTATTGTTCAAATAAACAATGCTCGAAACATTTCTCAAATTAATTCGCAGCAAAATTAAATGACTGTTTAACGCCATTCTTTGAAAAAATGCAATAAGTATTCGCCACGGACGTATTGCGTAATTCAAGTAAAGTGGCAAATAATTTCTCGGCAAAAAGTTAACAAACAAGAGTTTACAATATTACTTAGCTATCCAATTAATTACCGAGAACCACCGTAAGCCCTAAGTGACCGTGAAATGACATTCAACATGTGGAGTTAAAGAATTTTTTTCCTCAACAGGCTTACAATATTTTTATTTCTTTCGAGGGCCGCGACACGTGAATGATGCATCCAGCAAATACTTCACCTCATTAGCTTTCCATATTGCAGTTTTTTTTTAATTAATGAAGGATGGGTGTCGTAAGTACTGCTATGATATCGCATGCGCACCGTAGTGCATCTATTCATAAAGTTTTATGTGTGAATGGTGGAATACATAGAGCATAATTGAAGATTAATTGAGATTGTTCTCTTTTACAAACGGTTAATTTACTTTTACGTCTGTATTGTGCATTACAGAATGCACAATTAAAAACTTGAAAATAATTATAATTGTAATAGTCACTGAGGGGCCAGCTGAAAATCTGTGGCTTGCCTCAGCATCATGCTAAGCTGGTGTACCCTTTTTGGCACTGTACCGCACCGGATGTTTTTTGCTGCATGTATTAATCTTTGTATACTTCTGTATTGTGTTCTATATTCTGGTGCTTATAGTGCTAAATAAACGTTTTCAATTTCATAGAAATAGGGTTGACAAACATAATTTTCATTTGAAATAATACATCTTAAGCGCAATCTTTAAAAACTTGAAGTTAGACAGGCTGGCGGACGGTTGGGTAAGAGAGCTTTTTTAATTTTTAACGAGCGTGGATGGGATTTAAAATAGGTTAGTCAACGCCATAGCATGCTATGGCTTTACACTTGTTTGAAATAATTCCTTAGCTTCAATTCAGTTTGACAACATCCAGACAGATGTCTCCAATTAACAATCCACATAAACAAGAAGTGGCACAAAACAATGCTGGTACGAGCGGCAAACAAGGGTGGGCCGATCCAGTTAACAATACGGATTAATTATCGGGCGAAATCGACTCAAATATACCTGTCAGCGACCCACGATGTCGCGACCCAATTTATTTGGACCCCGAACAATGGTAAACTGGTAAACACAATGAGGACCTGCGAAAAATAAGCAAAGCGAGCCAACTGGAGCGCCCGCCGCCCGGGAGGCTCGCTCTAATTATGAGCACACCCTGTATTTTCAATAACGGTTGTAAATAAAGCCGATAAGTATTGCACAATTTTATTATAGGTATAACTTTAGTTCTTTTTTATTAAATAAGGAGAGCGGACGAGCAAACGGGTCACCTGATGTTAAGTGGCCTCACCTCACTGTATTAATATTAGAGGGTTTTTGATGCACTGCTAACCTTGAGGACTAAGATGGATTGCCTCATGTGCTGTAAATTACTCTGGCTCTCTTACCCTTCAAACCGAAACACAGAAATGCAAGCATTTCTGTTTCACGGCAGAAATAGATAAGAGGGTGGTACCACCCCAGGCGATCCTTCGCATTAGAATCTACCACTACTAAAGTTCATAGGTTAGGTACTAAAATAAGTAATGTAACTGTATAAGTATATTTATTTTTTGTGTCAGATGAATAAACGCTCTTTTATTTTTATTGTTACCAATAAGTTGAGTCTTATGGACGCACACTGACCCTTACACCTACCAACATACACCCCCTCACACACACACCACATACACACACCACACATCACACACACGCTATCTCACGCTCACCCCCCTATACACACACCCTCTCACGAACACACCCCTCACACACACCACATACACGCATACTTAACTGTTTAATTTAGCATTGCCTTATGTTTTTCATAATTTATTTATCGGAAGAGACTGGCCCCCACAACACACGGTATCCTAGTGTGGGAGCCAGGGAAATCTGAGAAAATGTAAAAGATACTGTCTGCATTAATAAATTATTTATTTTTTTATTTTATTACAATTCTTTTTAGAGGTTATTTAGTTCAAATATGACACTGTTAAGAGATTCGTTCCATGTGATTAATTCCTTAGAATGATCACGATCCTCAGCAGTGAGAAATACGACTTAGAAGTTGACTTTAGGAAGTCGTAATTTTTGTGTCCTTTTAATTTACATCTTTAAAAAGTATGTAAATGTATGTACAGGGTTGAAATCCTTGCGAACAGCGCGGAGCACGCGCGTGCTTGACGCACGGACCACCGGGCTGCAGTGTCAGCCCTGATTCATGGCCCTATCAACTAGGGGTGTCTCCAGCTGCTTACAAAAGTGAAATACTGACCCCCTCAACACAGCGTATCCTAGTATGGGATTCAGTGAAGAGCGTCGGTGGCACAGTGGCTAGGGCACCGGACTCCCATGCTAGATCCGGGTTCGAAACCGTGCAGTGCCATGTACCAATGAGTTTTTCGTATTTTTCGAAGACTTACGTACATTTACCGACTGCTCTAACTGTGAAGGAAAACATCGTGAGGAAACCTGGACACTGAGACGACCAGTGTGTAAAATGGGGTAGGCACAAAATATCCTCAAAGGTCGAAGTGCCGCTGGGTTATTCCCGGCCCCCTATCATAAGACAAAATAAAATAAGATGGGATTCAGTGAAACCTAAAAACGTAAAAGACTTTTCTCACTCTTGTAACCGACGATCTATGCTGTAGCCTTACGAGTTGCAGTTTCATTTGAGAAGGGATCCATCCATTATCTATTTAAACCTTTGATCGATTCAAAGTGATTCAAAACACGAACACTCTCGGCCTAGTATTGCCTCAGAGTTGTAGTTCTGAAATCCCAGGAGTCCAATAAAATTGGAAACCTTCGAATTAAAACTAATAGACTATAAATTCTACGTCTATCATTCCAGTCTAGTTATTTGGAATACCTACCTATTATTACAACAGTAACTGTCAGTGCAATTACTGTTGCCCTAGTCTGCATCTATTCCCTTTATCTCCTTCTTAGCTTATGGAACATACCGCACTGTACCCCTTTAGTATAATTATATACATAATATATTTGTGTGTAGGCATATATATTTATTTATTTACGATATTTATATATTTTTATCATTTATGTGTCATGGTAAATGTAGGTATATATATTTTTCACTTATTAATACTACCTATCATCAATTAAATTTATTTGTGTCGTATCTTTGTCCTCTTAGACAGGTTTTGGCCAGCCATCGGTCATGGTCCAACAGAATACCAGCGCTGTAGGCATTTTTGTCTGCAGCAATAAGATATATAGAGAGATAGAAACACTTTATTGTACACAAAATCAGAAGTTAAAATAATGAATTAGTATAAATAAGCTGAGTTGAGGCCCTTTTCACAATAACAGCAGACCATCAGACATGATTTCAATAGTTTACATTTGACTACATAATTATTTTATTATAATTATAACTGTTTCGGTTATTGCTGAGTGAAATAAACATATTACTTAGAATTTATTCTAATGAGGAAAATACATAATTGAAGCTAATATTTGTGCCAGCCCTGAAGGCAGCACGGCGTGGCGGCTGCGACAAGCGTAGCATTGTTAGGCGGAGGCCGCCCTGAGCCCTGAATAAATACATTCATATTGCCACTCTAAATAACTGCGATCCATGCACTGGATGCCGACAGTAGCGAAAAAACGACTGTATGTGATCATCCGTCGTATGAAAGCAGGTTCAATATTTTTATGGAAGTATTAACGTACATGCGAAAACAGCGAAGTATTTCATTACTAGTGGATATCTAACAGAAGTAGAGTCGACGGCTGTAATCAGTTTATACTTGAAACCAAAAGCCTTCAAAATGACTCTACATATTGCAAGCACAATCCGTTTTTATTTAACACAGTCATTTCACCCTTGTCACATCAAGAGAGGTGTAAAATCTAGATCGTTAACACTAACAACTTACTCCTTGGACCTCCGAGGTTTAATCGCGCAAAATCTACCGCATCGCGCCGCATTCAACGCGCCAAAAGACGCAGAAAATGGAAAAAACATGGCGCTAACCTGCGAAACTGTATGTATTTAAACGCCGAATCCGAGATTCCGACTCTCAAAAAAGCGGCCAGCATTCGGTCATTTAAATTTTTCCAAAACGTGAACACAATGGAACAGAATCAAGGGCTTTTTCGTTTTTGTTCTATTTTTAATTTTTGAAATTTAAAAAAGGAATTCGGTTCGGCAAGGCCTGTCACATCATTCCAGCGCTGCTAAGTGACGCCGGACGCACGTCAGTACTCTGGATGTTTTATTTTCATACGAATCGGACAGACGCGCTGCGTTTTTTGGATCATAGTCAACTAACTGTTTTTGCTAACTGAAACTACTTTTAGAAAATTGCATTCCTCTTTTTAAATTATAATAGATAATTCAGAATTATTTATAATTTATTTACCTAGTTTCCTAAAACTAAGTTTATTCAATAAAAATACTATAATATGTCAATATTAAGAGTAATTTAAAAAAAATTATTAATGCAGACAGTAGGTATCTTTTACATAAAAAAATCTTATCTTATCTTTTTTATTTTCTAAAATAACGACCTATTGTTGATACAAGAGTCCTTGTAGGTGGCATCGATTCTGGAGTGGCAGCCCAATTCAGCGATAATTGGTTAAACCATAGAATATATATTAATGCTATTTGCGTTTTAGATATAGTGCTCATAACCCAACGAAACGTTTACTCGTGACTGTTTAATTTAAGTTTATCTTTAGATTTGACTGAAGTGGCTTCAATGGTGGCCACCATTGAAGCCACTTCAGCGTCGGTGGTCTAGTGCCTAGGACGCCGGACTCCCATGTGCCATGTACCAATGAGTTTTTTGGTTTTTTTCGAGGTCTTACGTACATTTACCGACTGCTCTAATGGTGAAAGAAAACATCTTGAGAAAACCAGCATGTCTGAGGAAATTAAAAGTTTCCGAAGGCGTGTGAAATCCACCAATCAGCACTGGGCCCGCTCGGTGGATCATGACCCGTACCCCCTTTTGCAAGGGGAGGCCTATGCCCCAACAGTGGGGACATCAATATGCTGATGATGATGATTCCAAATAACTAGACTGGAATGATAGACGTCGAATTTATAGTCTATTAATTTTAATTCAGAAGACTGCCAATTTTATTGGATTCCTGAGATTTCAGAGCTACAACTCTGATGCAATACTAGGCTGAGAGTGTTCGTGTTTTGAATCACTATGAATCGATCAAAGGTTTAAATAGATAATGGATGGATCCCTTCTCAAATGTAACAGCAATAGGTTAATGTATATAATACAATAGCAAAACATTAATGATGATTGAAGCCACTTTATGATTTTATTTGGCCTTTAGCTGTGTCCCAGGCTCCTTGCCAAGTTATCATACCACGCCTAAGCACTAAGCAAAATAAAGGCAAACACTCACAAACGTCCTATTCCTGACGCGTCGCGATTGACGCGCGTCCACATGACGCTAAAAGGTCTATTGTATACGAGCGGCTCGTTACGGCGTGTCGTCCAACCGGTCTTTAACACGCTCGGACAATGTGATCACTCTATACATAGTAGCCGTTTATCTTTCCAGTCGGTAAGAACACAGCCCGTATCAGCGTTTAGCTATAGCTACTACACCTGTTTCGATGCCATTAATTTCGTAGCAAGATTGTATTATGATTATTGCTTTTGAAAAGTGATTTATGAGCGCAGAATTGGAGTTAGATATTAGATAATCTATTTGAAAGTTTACTCTTTTGGCAAAAAAAATCTTTAACCAATTTAATTGACCCTTTACAACGTCTTCTATTGGTAACTATGCCATATCAGTCTTTATCGAGTTACAAATTTTAATGCAAACTCTTATCGCTTACAAGTTATACCCAAAGCGCTCCCATTAACCGCACCTTGAACCAACCTAAAAGGAATTCCATTGTTTCTGCAAGTAAATGTCGTGTCACCTACATAGTTCCAATAAATAAAAGCAATTATGTTAATGTATCTTATTAAACAATTCACATAGGTAAATATTGTCGCAGCCGATATCGGATCTCGGATCGGATCTCTGATCGGGGATGCTATCGGATTGCGTCAATTACGCGACTGATGCGATGCGCCGCGATCACACGATACATACAAATATATTGTGTGCACTGACCCTTATGGGCAGCGAACAAGCTCCCACGTGTGCAAGCAACTTTATAACGGTTAGTGCCGCTTTGCAGTTTGCTATGAAATTTTAAGTAAGATTGGACACTTCCGGATCAATAAGTACCCGATTAGTGTGTTAAGTGTTAAGTGTTTCTATCTATCTATCTACTGATTACTAATCTAAAATTATATAGGAGAGAATTTCCTTGGTAGATAGATAGTTCAGATATGGATTCTAAAATACATAAATAATAAATAAATAAATTTATTTTACGACATCACTGTGTGCAAATATTATATATTATACAATGGAATGTACAGTAACATGAATACTACAATAAAAAATAAAAAATATATACATATTTTCTAATAACGAGCCTACGGTTAGCACCCCGTTACTTTACGGTTACGGTTAATTTTGTACGAAGCGATATACTATACCTTATCATAAAGAAAGGAACTTGAATAAAACAACCATTTTTCAGAAACAC
Source organism: Hofmannophila pseudospretella (assembly GCA_947369225.1). NCBI lineage: Eukaryota > Metazoa > Arthropoda > Insecta > Lepidoptera > Oecophoridae > Hofmannophila > Hofmannophila pseudospretella. The sequence continues at coordinate 10,704,953 of OX376317.1, read as the reverse complement.
TAATTGTATTAATGAGACACCTTAGCTGGTGCCTATTCATTTTAAAACCTCAAACTAAAGAGCAACAAATGTCCAATAGTTGGAAATCCAGGAGTTACCTTGTCTACTCGTAAGTCAGACGCGGAAGTGGCCCGGTGGCTTGTTCGCGGCCGGCGTGGGCGCAGACTACACTATTGACAAAATTGCACCTACTTAGGCACTAACTTGTAGGGATCTGCACGGGTAGGTACCGTTAAAATAGGCAGGCGCTGTCTAAGCTCAGTATGGGGGGGGGGGCTTATATCGGAATATCTCGATATGCGGGGGGGGGGGGGGGGGGTAGGAGGCTGCAACTGATTTAAGCTTCTATTCTATGGGAGGCGTAGATTTGGAGGGGTCATGAAGTCCGTTTATCTTATCTTATGACAGGGGGCCGGGAATAACCAGCGGCACTTCGACCCTTGAGGATCTTTTGTGCCTACCCCATTTTACACACTGCTCATCTCAATGTGCAGGTTTCCTCACGATGTTTTCCTTCACCTTTAGAGCAGTCGGTAAATGTACATAAGTCTTTGAAAAATACGAAAAACTCCTTGGTACATGGCACTGCATGGTTTCGAACCCAGACCTCCCGCATGGGAGTTCGGTGTCCTAGCCACTCTGCCACCGACGCTCTTATGAAGTCAGTTTATCTGGCCCCAATTTTAAACAGAGCAAGGATCTATCTATTGAATAGAATGACATTTTTTACAGTTGCATAAAGCGTCCTGAGAACTCAACCTCTATTAAAACCAATTAAAACGTAGTGTCATGTAAACGTAGCTTTCTAAGTCATAAATAACTCTAGAAATAAATGTCGCTAGATAATAAAGTAGACAGACAGGTAACGGCAGACCAAATTACTATTGACAGTCAGTCAATAAAGAGCTAATACAAATGGAATTAAACAGCAAACCGAATGCAGATGCTAATGAATTAATGATTCGTTATGCAAACTAGATGGAGAAAAAGAAACCGACGACAGTCTTTACTGGCTGGATGATAAAGTGCCCACAGTGGCTCTGGTGACCACTCATGTGTAAATGCCAGTGCAAACGTTGCATTTGAATAAAATCGAAACGCCTTGGTTACCTGCGGCATATGTTCCCGATATCCCGGTATCAATTATTGGGGATGGAACTGATTTAATGTGCTATGTATAGAGGTTAGTAGAAGCTTTGGTTTCGGTTTTAGTTTCGGCCACTGGTGGTCAAGTTCAGGAGGAAGATTTGAAGCTCTTGTACGATACGAGTATATCAATTAAAAGGTTAAACATACTTATGAGAATTCCCGAGAATTAACGATAAAGATCTATAAGAAAGAAAGCATTGTCATTTTGCGTTCTAGATCGTTAGGTTTTAATCTTTTTTGCTTTATTAACCATTAAGTTGGATAATAAAAAGCCGGGTCCAAATCTGATCATCCGTTGTTAAGTTATGATGCCACAGACAAATACACTAATGGACAAACGTGGCAAACTTATAACACGCCCTCCCTCGATCGGTCGGGGGTTAAACATCTTCTAACTGGCCAAATAGTACTATCCACAGCAAAAAAATATGTGTTAAAAGTTTTTCTCAGTGTTTCTCAACCAACAATCTTCGATTTCAGATGAACAAAAAGTGGAAAGAAAACCGAATCTTCGGCTTCGGTGCCAGCAGAATCGGTGCCACCAGTCTCTACTATTTAAATATGCTTATAGCACGGTGTTGGCATTGTCGGGAGTTGCGTCATTAGTCAGGGAGACACGGGCGCAACGTACAATTTGAGCGCCCAGCGCCAGTGCCCAGGCGCAGGCTAAATTGCGGGCTGCCACCTTCGCCGCTCCTTTTATTTATTTGTGTTTATAAAGCATTGGCTTCCTAATTATATCGGTGAGTGTACACCGTGATTCTTGTTACACCCTGGTTCTCAAACAGTGTTGGTACATCGTGGACTAGACTCCGAAAACCCAGAGAATATAATCGCATTCACAGTAAGTATAAGCAATCGGAAATTCAGGGAAACAATGAAATGTACTGTGGTGATAAAACGCGCCACTACGATTAGTTTATTCAACTCGCCAACAGATGACGCCACTCGCACCGAACGACGACCTTACAAGACACCTAATTTCCATACTAAACATAGAACGCGCTATCGATATTTTCTATAACATTTCGCCTAACAAGTTCTAAAAATCGGTGGACCAGCACTTACCAAGCACACCACCCCGCCTAGTGGAAGATCTTCTATTTCCTCTTCATACAAACTGATATTACATACCAAAAATTACAGTTACATTTTTCTATTTTTGTAGCAGAGAAAGCTTTCCGTTAGTTTTAGAAACGTCCGTATTGTTTCTTCAGCTATGGCGTAGAAAGGGATAGCATATATTTTAGTGAAGACTTAACTTTAAGGACGTTTCTTACAACTGACTTCCTAGGTCCTGGATATCTCCAAAGTTTGGAAACCACAGAATAATGCTTTCGTAACAGTTGGCGCTACCTCGCGTTGACGGGTTAATGACAGCCCGCGCTTCCTCTATGCACAGCTCTATGTTAATTGTCGAGAGGAAGTCCGCAGCGCGAGCGCATCGCATTATTTATTAGATCGACTTTTGGTCGTGTTGTGTTACGTCATGCGGTAGCCAGCCACTTACTGGCGTGTCAGTCGCGCCGGGGCTTAGTCCAGATTATAACGTAATACGGTAGTTTGCTTGTCTCTAACGCTGCTCGGCCGATTGCTTAATGTCTTTAATTGCCGAAGTTGAGATCGATCAAAACAAAAAGATGATCGGTCATGTGTAAATGTACCTCGCGCTTAAATACCAATATCTTGCTTTAGTAACTTGAAATTGTGAAGAGACTTCTCGAAACATTAACTGAAAGAAAGGTGCCGGAAGATTTTTTTTATTGTATAAGGAAAGACATAGACATATATTATTGATAATGTTCATTACACGTCAAAATACACTCAGGTATTATATACTAATTTAATATGCGGCATATACTAAGGCAGCGGTCGGCAACAGGCGGACCGCGGTCCGCATCCGGACCGCAAAAGGTCGAAACCTGGACCGCGAAAGGTCGAAACCTTGTCCGCGAAATGTCAAAACCTGGACCGCGAAAGGTCGAAACCTAGACCGCCAAAAATTTAACTTATTTTCAATTTGAAAAAAATATTATTATATATTATATTATATACGTTTGAGCGATAGCCTCATCAATGTTTCTTATATTTTACAAGAAATAGCGCAATTATTTTGATTTTTTAATACTTAGTAGGTAGATACATAGTTGCTATGCTGTGAAGCGCAAAAGAGTGCGTAGAAGCGCGGGCTCGGCTTTTTTTCTCTGGACCCGGATAAAAAAATTCAAAAGTATTCGGACCCCACTTAAAATTACTTGCCGACCCCTGTACTAAGGTATACACACAGATAAAAACAAATACACATACTCCCGGAGGAACCAAAGAATAATTATTCATTATTTAACAATGTCAATTATAATATTGTGTCAATTAAATTAAGTTAATCATTGCATTCAAAGCAGACGAGCAAACGGATAGTAAGGGGTCCCCATCGCCCATAAATATCTCACCTCACTATAATGTTATTAGAGGGTATCGATGAGCTGTTATCCTTGAGAACTTAGGTGCAGTGCGTAATGAACCGGTATGTACGCTGGTTCTCGTACCCTTCAAACCGAAATTCAGCAATACATACAAGCTGCTTTGCGGCAGAAATACTTAGATGGTACCACCCCCAGGCAAATTGCACAGAGTCATTCCACCGCATTCAAGATGTCGTTTATTGTGAAAAATCGAAAATATATTATGAACTGAAAGCTTTATTATCCAGATACTTTAGTTATGTTCAAGGCTTGCATTACGATGACTATTGTGTACGTAGTACTATTTAGTATTCTGTGCTATGAGTGACACGACGCCGGCGCAATAAGTCGATTATAATTTGCAAGCGCAAATACTGTTACGTTATTAAAACTATTCGTAGTCGTGTCGTGCGACAGCTAAGCGCAACATAAAAATATAGAAGTGTTGATTGCACATGGACTCGAATCAAGAAGATTGCCCGCGTAATCCCGCGCCGTGCAATTTGAGGCTCTAAATCAGGAGTGCGTCCGCGCACTGGCACCGCGGCTACCGATAAATAACAGCGGTGCGCGAAGCGATTAGCGTAACAAGGGAATCTTTCATTTGAGGTGCCAAACGCTTGATTTTATTGAGTTATTTCACTCACTTTGTTGCATAACAAAACTATAAAGTCTACCTGAGACGGTGCCAAAAATAGATTGATTGATACACTGATTTGAAACTGGTAGTTGTAGAAAGTGATAAATGGAGAGGTTCTAATTTCAGCTGCTGTGTTGGAGTTTCAATTATGAGATGATCAATAAAAATGGCAATGGAGTCATTAATAAGAACGAAAACTACGACTGAGATAAGTACCAAAGAATATCAGAATCAATAGCCAAGTAGGTAAATGAAAATGATAACAAAACCATTCTGAACTTTAATAATGTTTTCAAAGGATTAAGAATACATATTGACGTAAGTGCTGTGAAAGGGAGCACGTATAGGTACCCGAGCAATCGATTCTCCCCGGCTCGCGCGTGAAATCGAGAGCGCGCTCTCATTCCAAATCGATCGCCGTTTACTCGCTCGCCCCGATTCGATTAGCGACCGCCTCTAAACGTATACAAGCCTTTATTCTATTAAACGAAGCTACCGACCAATATTTGAGATATCACACGCTTATTAGATACACTAATAAAGCTAATCAATCGGTCAAACGCCGATAGCTTCCAAGAAAATAGAGATGGGACAAAAAATGACAGCCCGTATTTTGACAACGAAATAAAACGAGCCCTCGCACTCCATCATTTGAATTTATGGTCTCCACTATAAAGCTTGTTTCCTCGTTATTAATATCGACATTAATACAGTCCCCAATATCCTGGCCATAAATGTCACAGCCACTGGCGCCTAGCACAGGTAGTGCACCGAAACTATAAAAATACGTACAAAAAAACTTTCAATTCTCAACAATGAACAGTGACTCAAGGGAAAAAATCGATAATTTATAACACCTCCCGATACCCGGCCACCGGCATTAAAATCCTGAGAATTGTAATTTTTCTTACAAAATTTAGTGATATGTCAAACCTGTTCGACGTGGCAAATAAAAATGTACGAGAAGAATGGAGAAAAAATGGTTCGAGGAGTTTGGGTTATTGCTAAAACAAGGGAAGGTTACCATATCAATCAAGGCGTTGACAAAAGTGGTATTTTTTTTCGTAGAGCCCGCGCCGGGCTTGGCCGTGGGATGAAAAAAGGGTCGGTGTTTATGGAAATGCAATAAAAGCGAGGCGACGCCGTGCGCGGGCGCACCGCGTTTATTCTTCAATAGTTTTACTGTAAACACAGCGATTTATAAGATACGTGTCGAGTTATACGCCGATTATTTTTGCCAAGTTCTCTAGCCATATTTTTGTGTTTATCTCAAAAGATTTGACATTAATTTATCTATGAGTGGAATCGGTAGCTCTCCGTTTTAAACAAATTAATTATCCTTCTCTACTTATCTAATTCTATCCCAACATAGATAAATTTCCTGTTGTAGAGTTAGAAACGACACTACGAGTACCAACTATTTTAAATAAATGTACATAGGTATCTGTAGTTCTAATCATTAAACCCACAATTTTGTCAAGAACCGGATTTATCCCACTACACCTGTTGTCAACTCTATCTACTAAACTCTACAAATGTCACGATCAGGTAGAGTCGAGGGCAAGAATGGGAAAAATGTGAGTTCTCTCCCAGTCCCCCGTCGTGCGGACAGTCCCGCGTGTCACTCACTACTGACTCTATGTGTAGGGTGCCCACGTCTTGGGAACTTTTCAGTATCATTTTAAAGGACAGTCTGTTTGTTGTTTTTATCTCTACATTAATAAGATGACCACACTTATTGTGGATTGGTTAATTTGTATAAAAGAATAGGGTGTACACATTTTTTTAAATTAATGCGAATGCTATTTACCGCTATAATTCTTATTAAATTTGATTTAGGGTTAGATAAAACGCATGTCAAACAAATTGACAATCAGTCGTAAGCTCTGTTAATTAATATATTAATCAACAAGCATCACGAAACTTATGTCTTTACACATTACGATTGGCATCTCAAAATGGCAATATTAAATCAGCGGCCGCAAACAATACCACAGATCAACATATCAAATGTTGCGTTAATCCGTAATAGAGAGTGACCACAAAACGTGAGCGGTGACCGGTGACCGAAGGAACGATTGGGAGCAAGCGGCTCAATGTGACTCACTCAATATCTATAAGTAATAAGTGCTAATAAGTGCTGTAAGTCAACACTATGTTTTTCCGGTTGTGGTTTCAAACAACTTATGAGCGGCTCTTCATGCACTTATAAGAAATTTCACTCTCAGGTATATACATTCATAGGGTATGTAGAATATTTACTTACATACCTTTCAGATAAATCAAGCTAAAAAGTTTCATCCTAAGAAGCGAACTTTAGTTTGAACATCTGATTTTTTTTCGCGATTTTAAAGTTGGCCCCAAAGTGAAAATTGTTCAGTTTTGGATACTGAACTCTTTCAGGTCGGACCCCTCAACGTCTTTTTTGTTACATTCTGTATAAAAGATAGAAATAAAGCAGATGTTTATAGCACATTTTTATAATCATATACGTAAAATGATCTTGTATTTTTTGTTCAAAAACCGCTTACTATCCGTTTATGTCTTGCACCAACCCAGGGCGTACAATTTATTCGACGTCGCGCGGTGATCGATGGCCGCTGAGACTTGTCCTGGCCACCGAGACAACACGGACAACGGCCACTGCTGTTCCAAATTCAAAAATATTTTACCACGCTCCAAATTTCAAATTTTATTTTAATTAACCAGCCAGTTAAATCGTTTCTTTTGTGTACGAATTTAGGTACAACTTATTGCTCTGGCTTCTATGCTCTCTGTGGTTAGGATAGTGTGTGTTTCCTTGCGATGAGTTTTGGCGGGAAAGTCGCTAGAGAAGGTTCTACGGTGTTTATTTTATTGCTCAAACATTGTTTTCGTGTGATTTTGATAACTAAAATCGGTGTAGTTTTATCTAGCAAACGTCAGTGACAATGTGTTGAACTCTTAAAATAAACTTCTCGTTAGTGGTTCGTTGAGTAGTTTCACTCTGTGATTTTGCCACAGAGCCATGAGAATTCACCAGAGACTAGACCGGTTGAAATTTTCGTCATAACTCCTAAGAGTGTTAAAATGTGTCTACACCACAACATTTTGAAGCTGAAAAACTAAAAACTGTTTTAAATCGCTGAATGTTTAGGCTGATGGCCTATGTTGCCAATGCCTTGTTAAATAAATTTAAAAAATGTGTTTCCTTGCGATCGTTCAGACGTCCTAGGGTTAAGAACAATAGTACAGTATTAAAAAAAATATTAGAACTTTTTGTTGTAAATTCTCAAGAACAAAAAGCTAATATTTTATTAAAGAAAATAATATGTTTTCCTTTTTTTTTAGCCTAAAAGAGTTTCTATCGAGAATGATGTCATAGTGATACATCAGGTAGACAGTGTGGGACCGTAGCTCTGCGTAAGGCCGTAGAATCCTCATTGAATAGTATATTTGGCCACATGAATGCTAAATAGACAAGTTCTATGACCTCTTGGCTACTGTCCCATACTTTAAATATAGCTAAATTAATTTAGTTCTTGAATAAATTTGCACTCTCAATTTGAGATAAATTCCTCATTCATATAGTTTTGTTTACTGAATATTTGAGTGACACATAATATTATGTCACATAATGTTTTCTATATTCGTAATTACGAATTCTTTCTCATAGCGGTAGCTGAAGTAAATGATCAAAGTTTTATTGCTTTACTTTCTCTGTTTTTTTTTTTAGATTTTCTAAAGTTGGATTCTAATGAATTACTCATTAGAATCCAACTTTTGAAAATCGTAATCGTAATACGTCGATCATTTTCAAAAAAAATTGTTTTAGATACGCTCCTTTTGATTCTATATTGGCTTAGAAAACCTTCAGTTGCTTGAGTCGTCTTAAGAATTGAACCTCCATTAAAACATTATCTGACCCTTCCCATGAAATAGTCAAAGGAATCTCCATCCAATTGGCTGTTTGTCTTTTATTAACCACCATTAAATTTTTGTTTAAAAAAATCTTTGTTTTTTGGTGTGTTTATCGCTTAATGTTTAGGCTGATGGCCTGTGTTGCCAATGCCTTGTTAAATAGAATAATAAAAAATAATTGTGCCCCATACAAACTTTTCATCAGGAGTTCCAAGTCAACGATATATTCAAATTTTAGCCAGTTTAACTGAAACCACATGTAAATCGGCGAGGTATGGAAGCGTTGTTTTACCCTTCACCCTTTTAGTCCTATAGAGGTACAAGAACTGTATAACCGAGGTGTCGGCACGCGTGTCTATTTGTTTTTCTCGGCTCCCGGCTGCACGAGGTATAGTAGCTGGCTGTTGCTCACATGCGGTGAAAATATTGCCGAGCATCACTCGTAATGCATGCTCATGTTTATGGTGCGCGGGAGTGTGGTGCGAGGTTTTATTGCAAGGCCAAAGCTGCTGTTATACTGACGGTGGCTGCAGGGGGTCAAATTGGATGGAAATCGATGGTGGTATGACTCTGTGCATAGTCAGCCTGGGGTGGTACCACCCTTTCATCTATTTTTGCCGCAAAGCAGCAATGCTTACATTGATGTGTTTCAGTTTGAAGGGTAAGAGAGCCAGCGTAATTACAGGCAATCGAATACCCTCTAATAACGTACCACTCCAGGCTGACCTCCACATAGTCACGCCACCCACATATTTGTTTTTGAATGACTCATAGCGATATTTAGCGATAAAATAATAAAAACATATGTTTAAATCGATAATACAGTAAGTAAATATTTTTTGTAATAAATGTAAGCACACCTTTACCGGTGGAAGCACAGGTGCGCTTGCGCCTCGAGCGCTCGCTATAGACCAGAGCTCTTTTGTTTCCATAATTCTGCGCTATATCTTGCATCATGCAATTTATTTCTTAGTGCCAGTACCTACTACGCAGGGAAAATATATTATATTAGATACGTGCTAAGTAAATTCCTGCTTCTCATATTGCAAAAATATTTTGGACTTCTTTTAAGGTGCTTTTCAATTAGATTAAAATATTTCAAGGGTAAGAAGGAGTACTATTTAGTATTCTGTGCTATAGGTTACAATAATTACGAAAACCACATTTTTAAACTATTGTTTTTAAATTAAAATTCGTGTAAAACAACAATTACAATTAAAGAAAAAAGATTTCTGCGTTTTATTTGCTTACAAAAATAATCTACCTTATAAAAGCGTCAATGTAAAGCGATGTCAATTTATTGTATGGAAAAAATTTCTACGAAAAATCTAAGACGTAAAATGCCCTTCTCAAAATAAATAATAAAAATAATAATAATAATAATAACCCTCGTAGACAAGCTTCAAAAACAAGCATATCTGATTGATATTGCCGTCCCCAATACTCATAACTCACAAAAAACAATATCTGAAAAAATACATAAATACACAGAATTAAAAGAAAAAGTACTAAGAATATGGAACCTTGATAAAGTATACATTGTACCACTGGTGCTTTCTAGTACAGGCGTAATACCCAAACATTTACATCACAGTTTGCAACTAATAGATCTCCCCAAAAATACATATATCACAATGCAGAAAGCCGCAATCCTGAACACTTGCCGGATCGTACGAAAATTTTTACAGGATGAACCGTCAGGTGAAACAACTTTAGGAGGTGAAGCTCACTTGGTCCTGGACCCGTGAGCTTCGCTCTAAACTGACCCCAGAAATGGGAGAAAACCTAACAGGTAAACATATAATAATAATCTAATTGAAGAATCAAACTCCTTTTTACTGTCAAATGCTTTTAATTTTATTTCCAAGTAATTTAAAGTTTCAACTATGTATTCTTAAATTTAAGAATCCTATTACTTATTTAATTGTACCTAACGATGAGACTGGATAGAAATACCCACACGTTTTTTAAAAAAAGTAGGTGGGTCTTCTTTCTGCTAAACCGGTTTTTAATTTGAGAAGTAAATCCATCATATTTTACAACTCCATAAAGATTTAGCAAATTTCTCATTGCCTACTGCAAAACGCTGAACAGTTAAGACGGTTAATGTACCAGTGAATAATATAAATTAAGTCTATGCGAAGAATGTTGGTATAAAAAACCTTTATCGCGAACAATCTTAGAACATGGTGGTGGCAAAACGAGATTTAATTGTGAATGCTACTGACTCTGGGTTATTACTCTATTTGCATATACTCGTATAATGTACAGAAATGTGCTTAATAAATAATAATAATAAATGCTTATTTCATAATAATAGTACATTACTGCAGAGGCCACGCAATTAGTCATTACTGGCCGCGGATCATATTCAAACGATTTTAACGATCCAATGCCAATCATGGCTATTTCGGCCGATGCTTGTATATTGCTTTTCTCAAATAATGCAAGGAAATCGAAAAAAAAACACATTCCAAATACTGCTTCCAAATCGAAAGTACTAGGCGTATGTTAAAGGAAAGAAGTGGCGTTGTGAGTAGGAGCTGAAGCTGCTCACGCTGGTGGTGAAGCCCGACCGGTGCACGTAATCGAATGAAATCTCTTTAGTCCGCACCGCATTGCGTTTTGATGTTACAATTCGAATTTTAAAAAGTAAAAACATAATACGAGAGGATTTCTGGCCTAAGCCCGGTAAGGATGTATGAAAATCCATTACTGTTGTCAATTAAAAAAAAAAGTATTTGGCTTCGAGACAGGAAGTATGTACTTCCCTGGCTCAACATTCGAATGTATTGAGCACATTTCTGAGTATCTTTGAGAAAAATAATGTTCTTCTTCAGCCTATAAGCTGTTTTCTTGCTAAGCTTTATAAGGTAAAGTGGTAGAATCCGTACTTACTGCGCTAGCGCAGCGACCCGAAATAGACCTTGGACCCCGTTACGAAAGCGATACAAAGACTAGAATCCACGCAAATTTTAATAAATACAAAAAGACGATAGCAAATAATTCACAATATATATGTATATATAAAACAAAAAGACATTATTTTTAAATACTAATTAGGCATTGTGGAGAAGCCCTTGATATAAATTAATCAGTAATTGTGTAAACGTAATCTTTAATTACAAGGCTAATGATATTTTATTAGGCAAATCATTTTTTTTCACGTTGTCCACACTTCACAACAATTTGTATTGTCCAAAATTTTCCCACTCCCAATTTGTGTCAAGTGCACTTAGGTAATTGGACCGGTATTATTATAAATAGATATTAAGTTAAATCCACTCATTGTCAAACTTTACAGCAACACTTTTGATTTGTGAAATCTTCCAAAAAATAATAGAAGGCCAATACAAAGTTACTGGGATTTGCAATTTGCAATTTTTTGGGAAATTAATGACAATCTTTCATTATTATTATTATTTTTAACTCTTTATTGTACACACAAATAATATATAAACAAACTCAGACAAAAGTATGTGAAGCACAAAGGGCGTTACTTATCTCTAAGAGAGATCTCTTCCAGCAAACACCATTATGTGAAAATTTGATACGATAAGCAGGCGTTGGTACATCAGCAGACGATTAACTAAATGGCATACTTATATACATAATTTGATAAAAAGTAAATTAATTAGTAGTTTTCTAGCAATAAATGCATTATCATGATAAGAACTACTGTTTAATTTTATTATCCTTAAGACGTACCACGGGTAAGTTGCGTGTAGGAAGGAGTATCGATCAGCCCTGTAGTCTCGGGCGAAGAATAGAGCCACGGTATCTCCTGCCTGTCGTAAAAGGCGACTAAAATCAGGGATCAGGGTCGCGGGCGGTCAAAGTGAGGGCTTTTGCCGTCCATTGGCGGGTGACCCTGGGGAAGGCAGCAACGTGCTATGGCCACACGCTGCTCTGACCGGAGGAATCGGGAGGTGGAATGTACACCTCCCAGGAGGAGCCCTAGGCAAATGCTAGGAGGGCACCGGTGCGTTCCAATGGAGATCCCGGAGCCCTCCGATAAGCACGAGGCCGGCCATCAAGGGGGTTTTAGTGAGTAGAAATCTCACATAACCCAGTCTCTCCCCCAGGAGGCTGGGTATCTTTCGAAGATTTCCCCCCCGTTACCAAAAAAAAGGAAGGAGTATCAATAGAACAGTGTTTCTGACAACATAGATACATTATCATTATCTTCAACCTACTCTAGTCCACAGTGAACATAGACCTTTCCCAGGACGCACCGACCTGATCTTCGGATCTTCTCCACTTCCAGCCACTTTGCGTAGATAGTCACTCCATCTAGCTAAGGGGCGTTTGCCTAAATCGCGGTCTCCACCACTCCAGAACTCGTCTACTCTCTAACGGTAGTTGGTTCATTTTATAGGCCAAAAATGCAAGATAATCACGTGGTTCTTTTGTGACAAAGTTTCCCAAACTTTGTGTTACGATTCTTTGTTGTGCTTTGAGCATCGAGTGCACTGGTCAATTAGTGGGCGCACTGTACACAAGGTCGGAGTTTCTTAATGGGCTCTACTAATTGCCGTGCACTAGTTTGGGCTTCTAATTAATTCCACTAACGTCATGTAATTTGCAGTTTGACGTAACTGTTTCGCTAAGTTTTAAAAAAAATAAAAGAGTATTTATTCATCGACACACATTAAAGTAATAAGGTACAACACAGTTATTTATTCTAATTTTTAACCTATAAACAAAATATATCTATAACACGTGTTGCCCTATGTGTCTAATGAAATGGTCGAGACCTCAGCGACACGCTGGTTTTCAGGCCTTGCCTAATGTGCTAGATGAAGCGCTGGTCGCGGGATATGTAGTATATAAGGTCCTATTTTATTAGTAGCAAATATTTGGAGGGGGTATGTGCTGGTCATTTGTACCACTTTAGACTAAAAAATAACCACGTTACTTGTATGAAAAATTTCTACTAAAGAAAAATAAACCCCATTATTTTATGCCTTGGTGGCATAAACTCATCAATGAAACGAGTTTCATTCATACTTCTTATTTCAGTATTAGAATAGCAATAATTCATTCATCTGTAGAATTTTCAAACAAATCATTTAATTCATTTTCTCAAAAAATTAATAAGTAAAAAAAATATTTCCTTGCCCTATCGTTATTGATATAACTAGTTATAAGTTTATAACCTATAGATGACACCCTAGAAATATTTTCAGCTAATAAAATAGGACCCTATATATATCAACTTTTTTGGTACCTGGTGGTAGTGATCACTGTCCACATAGACGTCTCATCTCTCTATAATGTTATAAACTCTGAACTTACTCCATTCTTGAACATCCTATTTCAGTGCCTACTCGCAGGTAATCTAGCAACAGACACTCTAGCACCTTACGAATGTTGTCTAGCTGTCCAAACATCAGTAACTCAAAACAAAATTGTGTAAAGAAAATCTGCTTTCACCAACTTTTTATTAGATTTGTTACTTTTTATTATAATTTACCTATAAGTGGGTATACTACAATATCCGCGACGTGCGAGTGGTGGGAGACTTTCGGTCGGCTGTCGTCTTGCCTCGACCAAACGAAATCTACGGCGGACAATTAAAAATTCGGTTTATGTGGTTTTTCTCAATATTTCTGGACAATTTCCTTCGATTTATGTGCTATTGAACTATGTGAAATATGTTTGTGTAATAAATTGGCTAGCCAAAATGTTTGTGTAAAAAAAAGACACCACGAGGCCTAGCTCCTTTGCATGAGACGCAGCTCAAATCCAGTCAAGGAGAGTGGTATACTTCTTATGGGAACAACGCCTAACAGAAGAACCAGACCAGCTCCATCCACTGTCTATCGAAGTCTATTAAACAAGATTTATTCCAGTGCTAAGAACAAACTTAATGTAATCGTAAATGATATGGAAAAAGTAGTCATCAGTCCTAGAACAATTGACTGCGCTAAGTTCAGCACACTTCGAAAGCGGTACACAGGATTAGCCAACACGCATGCCCAGTGGTACCGACTCCTCATTGTCTCCAGTTCCCACAACGAAAATAAAAGTGAGAATTCAATCTTTTCCAAGCAGCATTAACGGTATCTGGGTACAGTACACCGACTTTATTAAAACAACGTACCGACATCCGGGTTTAAAAACCATGACTCAATAGTAGGTAGTTACCTGCGACACGCACGAAATTGTTTTACGAAATTACTTCTATTATAATTTATGTAGGTATATAAATGTAAGCATATTTAGGATGTATTTTGTAATTTAAATGATCGCAATGCGTGCTGTACCGTTAAAATACGCATGGGCCAAGCGTATGGTATGGCATGGCCAACGAATCCGGTACCGAATCCATGGTAAGCCAGAAGCAGGTACGATGGAATGAAACCATAACAAACGCGTTACGTAATTTGGCCAACAAAAGGCAAATATTCCGGGCTATTCCGCTAGTTTATGTCTGTGAGGCGGCATTAAGGTAAATTGTAGGTACAATTGCGCGCACGGGCCACTCGTTAGCCGATACGGAGTGACGTGACGGGCCGGCGGCCGAATGTCGCATTGTTTCACTTTTATGCGTACCCGACCTTAGATTAAATGTTAACTGGAAGATTTATAGCGCTCATGGAGGCCAGTTTAGTGGCCGACCGGTCTTTCCTCGAAACGCTCAGCTTTCTTAAGAGCCCAATTTGTGGGATCGCTTAATGCTGTGTCGTGCCCGGGCGTGCATGCTCCGCCTTTTTATTGCTGCCCCTTAACTGTAAACAACACCCATTCTTGATGTCACTTCTTTTACCCGAAAATTCCATCATATAGTAGGTACTTATACTGCCTCGTGTATGTATGGGTTTATTACACGTGTACACTTCCGTCATGTCGGTAAGGAAAATCTCAAACGCTTTCAAAGATGATACGGTAGTAAATAGAGTTTTAGTGATACCAGAAAATTCAGTTGAAGAACTGAGATTGTTACTTTTTGTCGTGAAATCAACAACTTTAGTTCTTCAACTAGTGATATTTTTGAACAGTGAAGCATCATTTTCAGCCTGGATAGAAGTAATTTTTACAGATTTTCACTTCAATAAACGACCAACTCATAATAACAAGTTCGAAATATTATTGTCATTGAATGAGAATGTGAACTTGTATCAATTTTCATTAAAATCTACCCTTGCCTTTGACAATTTTAAACGACATCGTCATTTCCATGAGAAAGATTTCACTACAATAACATCAAAATAATTTATGGAAATGAGATCATACAATTTGTCTTACTCTGGAGATGACGCCGTACAACCAGGATGCTTCTCTGCCAATTTACACTAAAACACACAAATTGGTCGGATTCTTACACTCACCAATCTTCGTTTGGGCTTGATGAGGGGTCGGTTTTGGCCGTTCATCTTGTAGTACAGCCCGCAGGCGTTGCAGAGGTAGTGGCCGGTGCCATCGCGTCTCCACAGCGGTGTGCTCGTCGCCCCGCAGTTGACGCATTCTCGACCCTCTGCGCCATAGAAAGGTTAGTTAGTCGGGGTAGGTGAAAACATGGTATGAAGCAAGTGGTAAGGGTTAAAAAGAATGTTGTTAGATTTGGGAACTGATTGCCTTTGTTGACTCTGGAGTGAGTTGATAAGTACGTGATAGATACTTAATGTAGGAATGAAAAAAATATGTAAAATTGTATTTTTTTTAAATATAGATAGGTGCAACGCCAGTGCTTATGCTTCTGCGATGGCAATAAGAAGGTCTTAATTTTAAGTCAAATATTTTTCTTTGAAAATCTAGGCATCACTAAAGAATCTTAATTGCAAGGGAAATGGTTTTGAGATTGTTAAGAAAGGATAAATTAAATGTTCCAAACAAAAACCAGAAGCAAATCAAACACATCAAAAACCAACACCAAAATAATTGCACAACAGGTGTGATGAAAATTACTTAAAACGCCAAGTAATTTAAAGTAGTTTAGGTGTTAATTACCTGTCTCCTGGCAGGCTGGGAAAGATGAGAGAAAATCACATTCAGAAACATTACCAATCGAGTTTCACTAACTAACGAAGCATGCAAACAGACATACAAATATTATTACACACATTACTACATCTTCTTCCAACTTTTACCACTTAGACTAACGTAATTGCAATTACTACGAAAAATAGTAAAATATTCAATTAACCAGGGAAAGCGCAGTTTCGCTCGGGGGGAAAATTACGAGATCAAGATTTTTTTAACACGCGACGAAACACTAGGAGAAAGTAACGCTCCGGTTGCTTGCTTGTTTGTTGCCAACATGCAAAATGCCCTTCGAAACCACTTAAGTAAACACTTTGGGTGCTTGATTACTTTTTATGCAAATCGTTTCAGTATATTAATAGGCATTTGGGTCACTTTTTTCTAATCGTGAGCATGAGAGCGGCACGTGCCCTGGTCATTAATTTACTATTACCTAACCTCCGTCCAGATTTCTATTTGTTGTAGGTATATCAGTATTTCCTAGTACGCAAAAGTATCTACAGCAAATTATTATAAATTAAATCTGTCTAACTTAATTTGATATTATAAATCATTTATTAAGGCAACGATTAAAATAGAAACTATTCACAAAATGTTTATTAACATTAGACAACAGCAACAAAAGCGTGTTGCTATAAAAATAAATGGTTGTTGCAAAAATGTTCGAGAGCGTCTAGCAGGAAACAGAGCGAAACGAGAGCTATAAAGTATTACCTACATGCTAATTTTCGCTATATGTAATTGTACGTATGTATGTATGTACGTCTAAAACAATTTTCAACGCAAGCTGCAACATCTCATCCGTGAAGTATGTTGAATTGCTAATCCACGTACAAACGGACAAAAAGGGGAGACGGATAAGCTCTACTCTTGACACCTAATTAATCAAAATGTCTACTTATAAGCAATACTGAAAAAACTATTTAGATTTTAAAAATAATATTTAAATTCTTCAAGCCAAGTTTATTTAAAATCTACCCTACAACTTTATAAGTCTCATGCTTAATATCGATATATGAAAGTCATGCAAATGAAAAATCTAATACGTTGACCCCAGGAAGAGCCTCCCTCCAAGGAAATTCGCGTTAGTAGGTAAGTATATTACAACAATTTCTTTATCGAAATAATAAGTTTCTACACCACTTCCTCAGCTGGTTAGCGAGAGGATGTGTTCACATATGGGACGCTCGTGCGCCGCCCACAATCTCTCTCTAAACTCGATTACACGACGATGATTTACCGAGATCGAAATATCGAATTTAGAAGCCCATCTCGTTACACCTTCGCATCCTCTCTTTAAAGAGGTTCGATATACATGTCTATAGTTAACTATGTGTTGCCGAAAGTAGTGTGGGAAACTGTTAAAGCGGCGCGGCACTATAATAACAAACAGTGCAAGTTTATTTAGTTCATTATTTATATAGGATACAAATGAGTCCATTGCCCCAGAGATCGTATCTATAGAATCGTATGTGTGCCTATCGGAATGTATCTATTAACGATATGTATCTAGATCTGATTACCCGAGTCCCGGGCAGACGCCGCGACCGTCGCGGTGAATATACAACGATACGCAAGGACCACGTAAAAAGAAGGTGAAAGTGCTCCGACAACCGATAGAAAAAAATATGTTAAACGAACCGAAAATGTTTTACGAGCTTTAGGCAGTGCAGCCATTCATCTTTTTTATGTAAAACCAGATCACAACCGGCAATTAAATCGCCCGGACCTTATCGAAAACTTATTGCGATCGGACCCGACGACTCACTTTTTGGACTAACCCTTTATTTTTTGTTGCGTCGATAAAGCCTGTAATTTGTACCGAAGATTGTAATAAATAAACACCAATAACGATTATTAGGAAAAAATAACAGGATATTACTCGACGCACGGAGTTTTATGATAGTGTCTCTCGCTTTTGGACTGATTCAGTTCAATAGTAACGTCTCTATTGGTAAAAACGATTGTGAAAGTCGGTGCGGCCGCAGGCGCAGGCGTTTCACGAGATTTACAGCCATCTGCCTCTCATACAACGACATTACACGTATTATTATAGAGAACAGTATTTCTGATTAATTACCATACGATATAATTGTTCAATCCGGTTCAATCGTTACGATAACCGTTTTAATACGTTCACACTGTGAGAGATATTTCTTTATTTCCTTTGATGACTCTGTCTATATCATTATCGGCGATCTTAGTCGTCTATTTAACAACTCGTCTGTACGTGATTTTGACAAGAGGAAAAGATATTTTATGTAGGTACGTGCAACGGTACTTGTCCAGGAAAGGTCGCTACTTTAAAAATTATGGAGTTTGAGCGAAATATTCCAGTGTTTGTTCAAAATTATAATGCGGCGCGGTCTTTATTGCGGGGGGAGTGACGCGCGGTCGTGACGCGGCGGCTCTACGTGACCGCGATAAAAGATTTTCATCTGCCATATTTACGTACCAGAGTGGGCGGTTTTTATTTTTCGAGAGTCTCCAGGCGAGGGCTCTCTAGTCCGGCCGAGAGCGCGCAAAGTTTTCACACGCCGCCGCTCGCGTGGGGAAAACAAGCTGTCACTAAATCGGGACCACTTTAGCCGAGCTCGCAGAATCGCGCCTCGAGTGATGTTGACCCTAGAACTATCGATGCGTTCAGAACTAGTGAAGACAGCCCGTTACTCCTCAATGAAAGCACAACGTAAAAACCTGCGCATAGTCACGTATTACGCTAATGTGCAGTAGGGTAATGTAATTTAAATGAAGGACTAATTCGCTCCCGCGTACCGTGACGCGCTCTCCGGCGCATCGGCCCATCACCACGTAACGGTGAGGCTATTTTGCATACAAACCATTAAATTATTGCTCAAAACTTATTCTTTGTTGCGCCACAGAGGCTGCTATTACGCCTTAATTATATGCTTGTATGCAAATAGAAAATTTTAATGGAAGCCGATGGTCTCGCACCGAGTCTTCCCTTTATTGAGCATTGTGTTTTCACACCATGAAAGTTTACTACCTACAACAGTTTTTTAAAAGCGATTCTAATGGTCCTAACTTTACATATTGTGGAAGGGGTCACTTAAACAGAAAACTCGATTTGAGGAGGATCATATAGGAATTCAGAACTAATTTAAGGTTCTATGGGAGTCGACGATTTGGGGAGGTCATGACTCCGCGACCGCGCCTGTCAGTGATTATGAATCCTTCTTTTTTAATCAAGATTCGTAATTTCAAAATTACGTAGCGCAAAGTGACCTGTTGCAGGAATGAAGCCATTTTTCACGGCGCCAGCGACAGCCAATGTTGCATCGGATGGCCGGCCATATTTGCATTTATTATTAGCATACATACTGCGGGATAATTACGTGTGACGAGCGCGGGCGATGTAAGTGCTACGCTGCACTACTGCGCTCGATGTAATCATTACGCCGATCATTCATATCGAATCCGCTAATAAGCCAAATGCAGTGCTGCTGAGGTTTTCTTTGTTTGATGATTACGATTAGATGTGATATTTATTACTTAAACACACATAAATTAAAGATATGTAAGACGTAGGTACCTAATCTCTTCCGTTATTTCACTTTGCTTCTTTTGCTTTTCTTTTTCCTCATCTTTGTAAGAACATAAGATACAGTTATCTTATCACATTAGGTACTTATCTAAAGTATTACAAATCACTAAGCAAGATTTTCTAAGTCTATAATAAATATACGGATAAAGAGCTCGAGGTAAATCAGGATACGGATAAACTTTTCTATTAACAAATAGAACGAAGTAGAATTTAACATGTTCACTGTCCATTGCTCCATATATGGGACACCACAAACTAGCTACATAAGTCAACTCGACGTACTTTGGGTACTTAATAATAATTAATGAATTTTTGTGCATTTTTATAAAGTAATTATTTCATTACTGCACATGTGAATTCCTTAATTAAGGGGCTATTTTAAGCCTTAACAAGGCCCTATGTCGTTTTTTTTATGATAATTGAATTAATCACCGAAATTCCGCGAGAGTACAAAGTAAAATGCAAATACTGCAATGTACCTATGTACCCACACTGTCTACCGCCAGACCGTGACCGCTCTGTATAGAGGTGACTGCATACATTCATATTTTACACTAACATATTCATTAGTCAATTGTTTTCTAAATAATGCACAACTACTACAATGTGAGAACAGGAAATAGATCATTAGTAATATGAATTAATTTGGGCTGTGTTTGAATAGAAAGACGCTCACTCCCCCATGTGTAAAATTAGAAAAATTGTCAAAATACGAGTATGTATGCCGTTAGAACAAAAATCTAGATCACTATTACCCAATTACATCTCAAAGATAGACCCAAAACCACAATGCATCAAGTTGTTAAGTTAGGATGAAGACGAGTTAGGAAGTGGTCAACTTTGGAAATTGACAAGTTAGGAAGTGGCCCAAGACGCCCTGAAGGAATTAGAACACTTTGTGTACAAAATATTGCTAAAAAAAGTTAGAGCAATATAAATAGCTATAAAAGAATTGCCTTCAAAATAATAAAATATTAAGAGCGTGGTGCTGACTCCATTCCTCTTGGTCAACCGTCCGTGGCAGAACACTCGTCAATACAGGTTGAATATACGTTTTAGTATTATAGTAACATATTATTTATAGCACTGAGTTGCAGGTTGTACTGAACGGTTAATTTGTTTGCACAATTTTGTCCGCAACATCTCAGTTGCAGCAATATTCATGAGCGGTATTAAAAATATACAGTTACTAATTTATATTACACATAGTTACCAAAGTACCTCATCATCAGCCTTTTAATGTCCCCACTATTGGGGCGCAGGCCTCCCTTGACCATGGGTGAACGGGTGATGATTGGTGGATTACACACACCTTCGGAAACTATTCATTTTCTCAGACATGCAGGTTTCCTCACGATGTTTTCTTTCACCGTTAGAGCAGTCGGTAAATGTACGTAAGTCTTCGAAAAAATCCGAAAGACTCATTGGTACATTGCATGGTTTCGAACCCGGACCTCCCGCATGAGAGTCCGGCGTCCTAGCCCCTAGGCCACCGACGCTCAAAGCACCTACCTAATATAATATAGATATTTATTTATTTAAGGTGTCTTCCTTATCCTAACTACTTAGCCAAATATCTTATAAATTTGAATAAGACCCTACACCCAATCTACGACCTCAAAATATTTCCTTTTTTTGTCCACCATAGATAAGTACTAGGGATGTTACGGAGCTTCGAATCCGACTCCGAAAGGTCGGAACTTCCGATTGATTTTACACCTCCGACTCCGACTTCGGCTCCGATAATTATGAATCGGAGGTTATACCGAAGATTTGTGACCAATATTCAAATATCAATATTTTATTAAATAGTGTAGGAATACATTTATGTATTATTATTTATATACTCCTACACTACTCTCTAAAGGAAGTTTTATTGCCGCAAACGGCTATAAAAAATAAAATTTGAACTTCTTCTGAACATCTCTTCTACCTCCGCCTCCGACTTCGGTTCCGAATCCGGTTTCGACTCCGGTTCCGGTAAAACCACCTCCTTAACATCCCTAATAAGTACCTCAATTTTTACCACATAATACTGAAATTGATCTTTAGTAGATCTAGTAAATAATAAAATAATTATTTTATTATAATTATAACTGTTTCGGTCATTGCTGTGTGTGACATAAGCATATTAATTACTTACTTACTTAAATCCAGTATAATTATCTTACGTCTAACAACACAGGTATTAATAGAGTTAAAAACTTTAATTCCCCAAGTCGTACGTTTATAGAACAGGCGAGGTCAAGCGATCGGCAACAATGGAATGGGCCACATCCGGCCGCCGCATTATCATAATACTGCTTCCAGCCTTCCACCAAGGAACCGCCAGCTATCCTACATAGCTATAGCTAGCTGCTAAACTGCTATAGAACCACTATAGGTACCTAATATGACGTAGAGTAACAATTTAAATGCGACTCATTTGAATGTTGAGTTATTCGATAAATTATAAAGCTATACGAATTATGACAGGGTGACGTGATGTCCATACAAATTGAAATCATGCTTCTATCAATCTTCATACAAAAATAATAATGAAATTTTTTGATTTTAACAAGAAATTTACTTCTTTCGTGACTTAGGACTATTAATTCTTTTATTATCAGTGATTAGGCAGTACGTACATGTACAATGTTATACAACAAAAAAAACTACAAGCAAGTCAAAAATATATTTTTAAACAGTGGCTTCTTGTACTATTTTACGAATTGATTTATCCACGATTAAAAACTATAACCCCTTTGTTGATTGATAGATATTTTACTAGATATAAAACTAAAAGAGATGATAGCAAGATTAACAACATAAGTTTACTATTAACGTAATAAATCCTATAGCAACATTGTAACTCGCGGCTAATTAAATGAATGAGGTAATAGCCAATTTCCAATTAGTCTATGGAGTAAACAGCATTTTTTACAGCAATTGAAGTGAACGTGCTGACGCAAGTAAAAACTGGCTAACGGAGTAAATGTTCTGTAAATTGATTCTGAACGCACTCGTGTCGATCGAAGGGGAACCTTCCAGTTAACTTAGGTTACTTACTCGTACTGACGTCATTGAGGGTATCGTTCCTTATGACGTCGGTTTGTTATTAACCTATAATGGATCATCATCATCATCAGCAGCCTACGAGTATTAATGTCACCACAGGCCTCCCTTTGCACAAGGGGGTTATGGGCCATGATCCACCGAGCGGGCCCAGTGCTGATTGGTGGATTTCACACGCCTTTGGATTTTTTTTATTTCCTCAGACATGCAGGTTTCCTCACGATGTTTCCCTTGACCGTTAGAGCAATCGGTAAATGTACATAAGTCTTCGAAAAAATCCGAAAAACTCATGGTTTCAAACCCGGACCTTCCAGCATGGGAGTCCGGCGTCCTAGCCACTAGGCCACCGACTCTCTTACACTCTGAAAAATAGTTTAAGTACTTAATATTTGATATAAATATACTTTTAAAGAATATGGACGTGACTGTTATGCTATGCTATGCTTTTTTAAATAGATAGGTAACGTATTTCTTTTTAATTGATTATAAAAGAGATTTGACTTCATACTAAGTTTTTGTAAATAAATGGTACCTAAGGTAGATCATAATTTCGAATGTCTCAGTTATGAACTTATGACTAAGGATTACCTCCTCTCTGACCTTATGAAGTTATGACATCCCCTGGTCTTCACAGGTCAAGTTGCATTTCTATAGTGAAACTCAAAAACGACTCCATTCTTTTAGTTTTCACCATTGGACAAAAGAACGTCTACGAATTACTTTTAGACGTTTTCAATACAATTTAATTAATTCATGAGAATCTCTATTATGAAGACCTTGGCAGCCAGCCCGTGAGATCGGGAGTTACAACTTTACAAGTTAAACCACTTAAAATTTCTCAAAATATTGAACAAACATAATTGCAACTGTAGCTCTAGAGTTACTCTATTTTAATACTGCATGTAATCCGTATTCATTATATAGAATGAAAAGACAATAAGTGACGCTCAGTTCCCGGCTATTGTCAAGCTTCACAACCATGAGAGTTATAATTATAGTTATAAAATATAAAATAAAGCCGCATTATATGGTGTTAATACCGAAAATGTTGAGTAACTCTTTGTTATTTATACAGGCTGTTAACAAAAACATTCGCTGGATATTTACCAGGAGTTCTACTCATGAATCCATAAAGGTTTGAAACTGGAGTACATAATTCTTCCGACTTTTCACACAAATTGGTCGCTCAATGTCATATAATTTGTACGGAAAGACTCAAAAAAATTATTCGTCATTTTGAAAACTTTTTGGGTAAACTAGCTCATATTCTTTCCTACCTTTTTTGGGAGTTGGGGAGATTTTCCATGAGTGGGTCTCCTGGTAAAAGTCCGACGAGTATTTTTGTAAACCGCCTATAGATATAGATGAGTGTAGTTTGTAATAATTTAAGTTCTTATTGCGAAAACTTATTCAAGTTGCAGTGGCAATGGCAACAATACAACGTTTAATAATTTCCAAAGGTCACGAGGAACAATGTGCTTCAAAGCAAAGAATATGCTATTGCTTTGCATTGGTATTTGGTAATGAGATATTTTACGATGAACTTTAATGTAACGAAATATCTCGTATGTCTGAAAAAAATATTAATGTGCGTAAGTGTAGCTAATTACTTTATTACGAGTATAGTTTCATGTTCTAAATTATTGTAAGATATGATTATTTC
Organism: Hofmannophila pseudospretella; assembly: GCA_947369225.1. Lineage (NCBI taxonomy): Eukaryota > Metazoa > Arthropoda > Insecta > Lepidoptera > Oecophoridae > Hofmannophila > Hofmannophila pseudospretella. The sequence goes on along the minus strand of OX376317.1, from coordinate 10,680,534 downwards.
AAAAGATGTGCTGCTGAAAGTTTCTTGCGCCGCTTCTTTCCTTTCAGCTATAGCACCAAACGAAGCGGTGGTAAATGACGTTGTAAAATGTACTATAAGGTATTTACTTATAATATAATAAATCATTTTGATTTCATTTGATTGATTTGGTAGCAAACCATTGCAATCTATGCCGTCGTATACCTAAGTATAAGTACTTACCTATTCTTATAGTTGGCTACTGGTACCTGTCAAAAGATGTTGTTATTTTATTTTGTTCAGTGCTTAAGGTGCATTGAAAAATCTCAGATCTAGATAGAATCTTTCCTGTATTTTTGGGAAATCGTTATAGAGAACGAAACGAAAGAGATGGTAAAGAGATTAAAAAAACAAAATCTTTTTTTTTTAAGTTCTTGCAAAATTTTGGCGTGAATCTGAGGCCTAGGGGTTTCTTAATTACCTTTTCCTCCCAATTACGCCAACAAGTATAGAGAGGCACTTGTTTTTTATTAGTACCAAAACTCTCTGAACCTATCTCTAACTCGGTCACCGAATCTAATACGACTTTTTAATTGTATTTGACAAGAACTCTTAACATTCCCAAATTATCTCGAAAATAAATAGAGTTCCATTAAAGAGCGTTTGTTTAATTACATTGGAACAATAGTAAGTCGCAATTAAGTAATGAGAAACTAACTTTGTTTGGTCAACATCACACGAGGCCGCGTTCACAGCTGAGCAACAATTAAATTTGGTTTTGTTGCAGCCTAGATTACGGCAAGTAATAAATAACTAAGGTTAAGTTTTTGTTCCGTCTAAGGTTTTAAACCTAATTTAATTTTAGAATAGTTTTGTAACGTACGACAAAACATGAAGGAAGGAACGCGTATCCGCTTCTTTCTTCAACCAAGGTCAAAAAGCTTTCCATTCAAAATGTGTCGCGCTTTATAATAAGGAAAGTTAATAAAAGCTTTCAGCTGACATTTGTAGCCTACGACGACAAAAACATGAAGAAAGGAACGCGCGTCCGCTTCTTTCTTCAGCCAAGGTCAAACAGCTTTCCATATACAAAGTGTCGCGCTTTATAATAAGGAAAGTTCATTAAAGCTTTCACCTGTAAAACCTCCACCGCCGAACAACCATTAGTATAAGCGTTAGTACTCACAAATTCCCAAGTACATCATTGCCTGTATGGACAGTGTAACGTCACAAACCTTCATCTACATGATATACAATTATGAAAAACAGTTAGTTCCTCCACCAATGAGCAGTTAGTGAGAGAAGCGTTAGTAACACCGATGGTTCCTCCCGAGAAAGCTAAATGACGTCACAACTCAGAACCATTGGTGACGTCACAATTATTGAATACAGTTCCTCCACCAAAGAAGCGGTAGTAACACGGATAGTTCCTAAGCCCATGTTCCCATACAGACTAACAGATAAAACGTGTGGCTCCTCAATCCTTAGTGCAAGATTCCCGCTTATCCGACCACATCTCATCAAAACAATTATTCTACAATGTCACTTGCTGTTACCGAGTGATATTTAATAACAATATTGTGGGACCAAAGCATTGGATTTAGCCTCTTTTGGTCTCAAATGTCTTCAAATTTGGATTCATTTTAAAAAAATCGTATTCCGAGACCCTCTTACAAACTTAAATATATATTATTTATTTATTCTTATCAAGTAAATACGAGGAAAGTCTAGATCATCGCCATAGAGTGAAAACCTTAATAATGCATTTCTATACCACCTTTTCGTTTCAAGTCCTCCTTGAATGAAATCCTTGTTAAAAACACCACCATATTAAATGTGAATTTGAAACTGGCTTGAAGTCCTTTCTTCAAAAATCGAAATAAAACGAAAATGGGCTTTGGCTTTACCAAGGTTTTCACTCTACGACGACGATGTATGGTTTTTATAAAAAGTTTAATATGAGTAAAGAAAAATTACGACTGAAAGAAGACAAAGAAACCGACTTTACTTTGGTTCGGCCAAAATTAGTGTTGGTAAACCATGGCTGGTCACCAAAATTAATCTTCATCCAGTTATCAAATTAATAAATCGCAATTGTCGATGAGACAATCTGCTCTGAGATTCTAATTACGCAGCCACTATCGCCGCAGCCTGGCAGCCATTTTGTAAAGGCTTCGATTAGTGAGCCTTGAATGGATTGCAGTATTTGATTTATTAACTGATTATGTGATTACTTATCTTTATTTGTAAGTGAAAGCTGAGTAACGCATTTGTTAAGGTATGACATTTTAGATTATAGATTAGATTAGTTAGCCAGAAAAGTCCCGCGACTTAAAGAACAACCATTATGCAGATTACGTTTTTGTTCCTTAGAGTTTAAAATTAATTAACGACTGAAGTTGTTTAAAAATGACAACTCAAGAGAATGATGGATTGAAACTCTATACTAGACAGTAAAGATGTTAAAATATCTTAGAGTCCTTGACCCTGGGTTCTGCCATTAGTGCTGAAATATTGGAGTAAACTGCGCGATGTAAACGCGGATAAATACTAACTTTATCATTTCTTATTTAGACTCCCCAAATGTTTAAATTCTGGTAGCAAGATTGAAGGAAGAGTTATTTTAGACGGGGTCTTCCTCGTGGAGTGGTCGGATAAGCGTTCTGCGCGGTCGTGTGAGTGTATCGAGGTGCATCGCGAGTGCAGTGCTACAGTCCGCGCGGACTCACCGGCGCTCGTGCGCGTCTTGTTGGGCCGCGGCTTGCTCTGCTGCTGCCCCCCGCTAAACCCCTTCCCCTGGTAGTTGTAGTAGTCGCCGCCGGCGGCGTTGTACTGCGCGTTGTATTCCCCAGAGGGTTGGCTCGACTCCTGGGGGCACTCCGGCTGCGCACCTTCGCGCTGCTTCGACGGTGGCGCACCCATCATGGGCTTCACGTCCCCGCAGAGCGGGAGCTCCTGCTGTTGCTGCATGAAGGCGACGCTCATGGCGGTCGCGTGCGCGACGGCCGCTTGGTAGTCTTGCTGCCCTAGCGCCGCCGCCGCGACGGAGTCGGGCGTGGAGTCTTTAGGTGGGGTAGGGGGAAAGGAGAAGAGCGGGTGGGGATGGTGGTGTTGCGCGGGGGAAAGGGGTTTGTCTGCTTGCGCGCCGTCTTGCTGGAAGCCGCTGCCCCACGCGCCGCCGCCCAGAGCTTTGGACTCCAGCCACGGGTGCAGCGGCGTATGGAAGTGCGGCCGACACACCTGCCCGCTTCCACCGCCGAGCGATCGACCTGTGCACACAAACATACAATATTACAAACTTCCGAAGGCTACAAGATGTAGGAGAATGTTGAAGGATTAGTATCAGTATATTTAGGTCCCAAATCACGATAGGACGCAACGACAGTTAAATTGAAAAGGAGAAGCAGCAATTCAGTTAAATTACAAAGTATGTATCTAAAGCATAACAGTGAAGGCATTAGCGTCCGTATTCTGATTCCCTAGCTCTCCAACTTTACGAGCGTTTAAGTGACCATTATCATGGCGCAGCGATCTGCTGATATACAGTCATTGTAACGCGAGTCCAAAACTCGCCGTCATTAGGACGCCCGATTCGGACGCGTTTTGTTACCCCGCGTTTACCGAAATTAATATAATTTGTTCTAACAACTGGTCTTTCACACGACATCTTCATTCGAATATCGTAATAGTCATGATTTCATGAATATTCCCGGGTTTAATGCGTATTTGATAAACAAATAATGGTGTACAATGGTGGTTCTCGGTGGTTGCGTCCGTGAACAAAAGCGTTCTTTTCCGAATTTCAAAAGTACGTGTCACAACGTTGGGCAATTAAAATTGTAGGCCAGCTGGAAATTACATTAATTATGTGCAGCGGTGTCCGTCTGATGATACACTGTGGTGATTTGTTTGCGCACTCAGTTAAATGTGTTTAGATTACTGAACGCAATATTTTGCGAAATATTTCCGTTACTTTGAGACCTATATATACGAGTAAGTTATAATTTTATATTTGTTCTAATTAAACGCGCTAAATAATAATTATGTATTTGTTCTTGGTAAACCTTGCAAACTTCTTGAAACAAAGCTTCTTTATTCTGTAAGTTTTAATGCAGTAAACGTACCTATCTGTAGCAAAGTTTCATCACACACATGGTATAAACGATTCACTCCCCTTTTAATTCCACAAACTACATTTCACAATTATTATTTATAAGTGAAAGCAAACATATGTACGCGTACATTCGTCAAGGCAGGGTGCCCACATTATCTGTGCAGACCGTTGATTGGTGGGTTCCTGTCGGGGGCCCATCCCTTCACGCTGGTCCCTAGGGTTTGTACAGGGAGCGTAGTGTCGGAGCATCCCTGTGGCGCTCTGCGGGTAGTTAATGATTGGTTATTTTCACTCAACTGACTGCAAAACCTTTATTTATTTCGATAATCTACGTTTGATTACAGAATTGTATGACAATGCCCTGAAGTATCAAAGATTATTTCGAAAATACTAATGTAAATGTATATTATTACGTTTTAAACTAAAGATAAGATTTTAATTTAAAACATTGATTCCGTAATCTTAAAACTATAGACATCAGCTCCCCATACTACAATGTTATTAAAGCGTTTTCGTCGATGCGCTGCTGTCCTTACCATTAATGGAGTGCCTCACGATGGCTCTCTAACACTTTGCGACAGAAATAGGTAAAAGAGTAGTACAGTCGATCACAAGCTATAGTATACCATCTGTCAAAAACCTTCAATTAAATCTCAACCTTATGCCTGCGCAATATAATTTCAGATTCTCAAATTTTGACGTTTTGGGTAGGTTGACCTGTGGTCGTGTGTACCACCCCAGGTTGACTCTGCACAGAGTCATACCACCTTAGTATATGTGAAGGATAATCTCAGAAACAGCTGAAATACTTTTTTTTGTTTCAGTTTTCACTGGTCGTTTTCACCCATACAAAACCGAGGCATGTCGCTAGTAAAGAATAAAAATACCCGAACATGATTATGTATATCGATATCCATGTAAGATATCTTAAAGATAAGACAAAACCACGATTAGTTAAATCTAAACTAATAGGTAAGTGCCTATTAATACCGCCCTTGAACTACAAAAACAATGCCGAATAAAATAAACCATCAGACACAATCGTCGTGTAGATATAGCTATATCAAGCCCGCATCGTGTATAGCCAGGTGTCGATCGTAGTCGAAGATTATCAGTAGATGCTTATCACAAGGGCACCCGTACATTGCGGCCTAGTCACGGGTAGATTCAAGGGGAATGAACTTTACGAGCAGTAAATTAGGTACGCTGAAAAAGATATTGGAAAGATAGACTTGCGATTAGATTAGTGGAACTCTACGACGAGAAATAGGTATGGTATAATAACCCAGAAACAAATCGGCTCTGTTTCTGATCTATATCGTGTCTGATCTATGACTGAGGGAGGAAATTGCATAGATTTTCAACTGATAGGAAATCACTCAAAGTCCAGAAGGCTAGATCAATTAAAGCGTTATATTTCATTATTTAACGCTTTTAGAACTTCTGATATAATTCGCCAACAACCAGGTGTAGACGCATATTGCCTTTTTGATAAAAACAAAACTAGAAAAAACAATCGAGCATCGATCGCTCAAGTCATTACAGTAAACGACACGGAATAAAACAATAATCAATCCAAACTGGCGTCACATTAGGCCGAGTCCACAACAACGTTTTGACAGCGTCCGCGACAACCGGGAGCCACCCCTCCCGCGTTAGGCCGCGTTCACAATGGCTCAGCGATGGCGGGCCGATAAAGCGCGTATGAATAATTCCTGTTATCGCGCCATCTCGCCACATGCCCTACCTGCCCCGTTACCAAAGTTCCCTGAACACGCAATTTTCATGCGACAATTTCGGCTTTCCTGTACCCAACAAGCATTTCATAGCGTTAACTCTTTCGTTGTCGAGTATTATAGTAGCGGCCACCACCGGTGCTTTTTATTCATTAGAGGGCTGCAAGTTTCGGCCATTGTGCCAGATACACCATTTGTGTACCACTAAGCCCTGATTGTTTGGGGATTTCGTGTTTTACAAGCACCGGGGGCTCATAGAAAACAAAACTTTAGTTGTAAAAACAGCGGAAATTGAATTAGGATTCTTATTTCGGTGTTATCTCTACCGCTACATCTAATATGGCGAGAATATTCCAAGTAAAACATCATTAAACTCAACAAGCGCGTAGCTTTGGATATGGGTAAGTAATCAGTAAATGAAACCCAGCATATACTAAATCAAATCATAAACCAATCATAGGTGGTTCCCACAGCCGGCGCCCGAAACAAAACACCGGAATTGAACCCCAGCCCCCATGTCCCACTACCCCTGGCAGATGTAGCTGAGAGATCTTATCATCACGGCGCGCCACAGGGCTCTGCAAGTGTTGGTAAAATTGACGATACACTGCAGCCGTCTTGTTTACTCGCTGTAACGGTTTTTTTAAAACCCTTTTGAATGCAACTTTTTGTCAAAAATGCCTTGATGGTACAGCTGTTCGAAAAATTACTTTCGTCTGTCAATGGTGGATCCAGAATACTAATTGTGGCCGCTTTCTTTATGTAAGATCACTCTTTTCTGTGTCTTAAAATTATAAAACGTGTTTTGAACACAAAAAGTATCTTATATATCGATTGTTGACTGTTTAATTCTCTAAGCGAAATATTTTACTCTTTTACTGTTAAACAATTACTAATCTTAAACTCTAGCATCCATTATTTATATTGATTCATCATAAAGCATTCAAACTTTACAATAAACCGAATAACACATTGACTCCACTTTACCGCCCCTTCTTCCACAAAAGTAAAGGCGTGGTTAAATCGAAAGTGAGCTCCCTCTTTTTGTATTCCTTGGCTCGCGGCGAAAATTGCCCCTTTCGGTTGAAACTGCCTCGTAACTGGTGCATATGCGCGTAATATACACTAATGTGTGCATGCCCTAAACAGCAGGACGTCTTCCGGTAACAGTTACAATTATTCTCCCCTCGTTTTATATATTAAAGTTCCTTTACCAATAACAAAACTGTCGCTATAGGCAGTTATACCTCGTTCTTCCTTTGGGTTCTCTAGTTCAATCGATTAGAAGTTCTAACACAATCGACCTTTAAAATATTCTCAGAACCACCTTTCTCCAACTCCTCCAGGGAAGCAACGTGAGAACTTTCGCAGGCACGTCAAGGCCACGCGGCCAGCGTCGTCCAGTCTGCCGGTTTATTTGCACGCCGTGACATCAGCCGCATCCGCATGCGCGCTGCGTGCCGTGCGTGTGTTGACGCCTTTACTACAGATACGCCCGTACGCACCAACTTATCCCTTCGACTTATTGTCTTTAGACGTTTTATCCTTTGTTCCCGCGTGGATCATTACGTGCTCAATCATCGCCGGGCCCGTAACCTCTACAGTTGTTGTTTTAGAGGTTATGTTCGGTTGGCGCGCGTCCCCTGTGAAATGTCCGACGCGTTAGCGAATGATAAATGTAGGCGTCGGTATCGCGTATCGGATCTCGGCGTTCGCACGCCGAATTAATTTTAATTTATTGATCGTCGTATCGACGCCGGGTATTTTAGGTGCCTACTAACAACTGCAGTACAGCGTTCGCTGTCTTGCGTTTAAAAAGTATTTATTTATTGCCTCCTGTGTTTCGTAGTGCTGAGCGAAAATGCTGTAAGACAATTCTCTCACTTCCAATCCTTGTTGACAGTTTCGCAAAATCCTACCTAACTCTACCTTCATTTAATTTCAACTCTACGTGAAAATAAAAGGCCTTCTACGTTTATATTACCCACTCTAATATATAATTATCCACCTTTACTTACTTTCATATGGTTTGCTAGATACTTCAACAATATCTAAGTACTTATCTGCACCTACTTTCTTATTTGTAAACTACTAATTTTAAAATCATTTAATGTGCTAAATATTTGACAGGTGACACGACATTTTTAATTTAGCCGTATTATACTACTAAAAGGTTTTACGTTTAGGTCCCTTCTTTAGGTCTTTTATAGTGTAGTAAAGACGATTGTTGATTTTATTATCATTAGACCCATAACGTTTCAATATTGAGAAATACGGATAAAAGTAACGAATTAATTATTTAAATAGCCAGACATTGACGGTGCGGTGTTTACAAAAAAATATGTAATTTTTAGCGACCGTAATTGAAATTTTTGCACTTCACATTTATAACGTACCCTATAAAATACCTAAAACTTGCTTCTGTCTAATGCTAAAAAAATGAAGTATAGTTTAGTAATATTTTCGTTTGATAAGTATGCCATAACCTCTATATCCTCATAAATAATTGACGTATAATATAAAAACGATTACCTCACAGCATTCGTTAAAAGTGACATAAATAATAATGCCAACGATGTGTGTGTCTTGTACTACCCATTTTACTTCTAATTCTTTTTAGTGTTGTACATTCAAAAATATTTTACGATCGACACGTCGCGTCCCGAATGGTAAATCGAGCTCACGGGCGGGCACACCTCACGACTACATGTCAGTAATTTAAAGAACTTCCCTGCCCCCCTCGATCAGAAGCCTAGTGGAACTCCGAGGGGGGAGATAGATTTGACGGCACCGTTGATCAAATTTTAGTGGCATAGTACCTTCTGATTGGATTATAATGCTTTTATATTACGTTTCTTATTATTACGGGTGGGTGCTACCGAGTGGCGTGTGACAGGCCACGTCGGGAATAACAACTAGCGCCGCGGGCGGAAGAGCTGTCGAGGTGACCGCGACGTCGCTATGAGACTCGACTCGAACAGCTGGCAAATCCGGGTTAAAATTTGCGACCTAAATCGGAAAATTCAAATGGGATATTTCTTTTTTTTGATTTCTCATTGTCCTTTGATATTTCTCGCTTATTTTTAACTGGTTGATTTTTTTTACCCGCTATTCGTAGCGATATATTACTCAGTGTATTAATTATTTATTTATTGTAACATGGAAAAAGTAAAGTCTATACAATAGCTTACATATTCATAAGATAACGTAAAATTAGTACCTACTTAACTTTGACACGTCTCATGAGCAATTATTAATTAGGTAAATTACTTTAGAAGGTGTCTATTTGGCCTGTTGAAGTTAACAACATCATATGTAATTGTATACCTTAAGTTAATTATGCATTTGTTTATAAGTTTGATTAATAAAGAATTGTATAAAAACAAAACAAACTGGTTGTGCCATGCCAGAATGTCAACCTAGTGAGTAAATACTATGACGAAACCTAATCTAGTATTATACCTATTATATTATTTATACAATGAGACTGATCTCTGTCTTTAAACTTCTAATTGATTTAGAATTGAAACTATGGTGAGATTTTTTTTATATGTGATTGATTACAAATTACTCATTGTTGAAAGTCGGAAGATATTATGAAGATATTTTGAAAATAAACATTTAGAAATTAATAAACGACAAGAACTAATCTGACAAACTTGCTATACCGACAAGGTTATTCATGTTATGACTAAATAATTGTACATAATAACATCTGTACCTATGTAACTCATGATTATGCATGAATAAATCCACTGTGGACAGCACGATATATCTATTTTCTGTGTTATTCGTCTTCTGGTTACCCGCAGCTCAGAAAAATTACAGCTCTTCAATTAGATCATATTATACACTAGTAATTTAATTTATAAGCCTTAAAATCACGTCTGCCGTAAACACTGTTAATTACAATAAGTTTATCCTGTATTTCTCTAAGCAAAGTGGATTGTATCCTTTTTTAGTGAAATAAATGTCTTAAACCGTATAAATGAATTATGAATTATTATGAAATCATTACTCACATACTTCTAACTGCCTTCAAACTTAACAAAAATTCCTCTTTGCAGAGCAAAACGAAATATGACTACTCGTATTACAGCACTCGACCGATGTTCCCGATATCTCGATATTGGATTCGACGGGAGCCACTAAGCTCGGGATTAGAGGTCCGAGTCGAAAACTTGAAATAGTGGATGTCGTCGTGGGTGTCTCGCCGTGATGTATAGCCGGGCATCGAATCGGTTATGGACTTTCGATAGCGCTACTAAACCATTGTGTTTCCGATAAAAATAATTAATTTGGGAACATCGAGTCGTCGACTACAACAGTGGGTATAAACGTATAAACCAATGTAGATAAAAGTAATGCTTCTGTAAACACAGAAATTGATGATTGAAAGATACAGAAGTATTTGATTTGTTTTAGGAATATAAGAATTGTTTTAATAAAACCAATTGGATCGAAATGAATGATTTTTCCCGCAGCGCTACGACATGGGATGCTTCAAAAAGAACGTTAAAAAAGTCCTCTCCCTCCATGGCCGGCAACACACAAGCAATACTCCTGGTATTGCACGTGTCTCTAGGCGACGGTGACTACTTACCATCAGGTGGCCCGTCTGCCTGTTTGTCGTAGCCAATTTATTAAAAAAATAAATTGAACCAATGCCCGATAGGAAGACTATTTCTTTCATCCAAGATTGTAGATAAGTACTTATTTTCACAACACTACTTAGTTTCAAAGTACTTATTTTTACAGCACAATATTATTTGTTATACTAATAGCCTTACTGCGTACCCATATGTATACCGCTTTGCTGTTATACGAGTATGAAACATACCTACTCTTATCACGTCAAAAATAATATCTCTGCACTGAAAGAAAAGCTTGTTTACTTCAAAAAAGATCTTGTTTCAATACGAGCATAATGCGAGTAGGTAAACTGTCTAAATCCAGTTAGACTTTTTAATTTTCATTGCTTGTTTAGTATGGTTAGTGGTCAACCTATTTGTCAGCGTTGTTCAGGCCGCCCGTAGACATCTGAAATGGCTTAACGACTGCTGTCGAACGACAACAACCGGGACCGACTGCTTACGTGCTCTCCGAGGTACGGTGGAGCTTAGATGAAATGTGCCACTAGCGGTCACCCATCTAGGTACCGACCGCACCAACGTCGCTTAACCTGCACGATCACTTTCGGACCGTGCTCGCAACTAGGCTACGAACTCCTGATGAATGATTTCGAAGATATCTTTCTCACGGCATCCCTTTCTTGAACGTGAACACAGAAACGGTTTCCTTTTGTTTCATAGGATAGGACAAGCAGTGTGCAACTACCACCCCAGTTCGTAATATAAACCTTTGTACCTTTTTGCAAGGAATACAAGATTCGCATTAAATGATAAAGACTAACTAGATGAGACGGCAATTTCTTCTCCGCTACCAAGTAAGGGATCCGTTGCATCTTCTTGCATACAGGACATGTAATTTTAAGCGCATGCGGCCTGCATACGCAATGGTTGTTCGAGCCCTTGGTGGGTACATTGTGTTTTTTATTTTCTTACGAAACCATCACTTCTCATTAAGTGTCGTTTGGAGAATAACTTAACATCAATAATGTCCGGACACGAATTTTATTGTTATTGCATTTTAATACATTTTTCATTGTTTGTTTGCTGTCAATGGCTCTCGCGTTTCCGAGTATTAAGGAAGTTCAACATTCGTTGTTCATTGTAAGATTCAATGAAAATTCCTTTGGTATTTGAATGAAGCATAAAAATTTCTCCCTTATACGGAAATCACTTTTATATAGTTTGTCGTTCTTTAGTGTAGTCATACATCCTATTGTTCCCATTTGCATCTATTTGTTCAGATATATAGTTCATTCATCATTGGACTGATTTTACCAAGATAACAACCTAAAGAAACGTTTCAGATAGGCTTTAGTGTACTAAATGATACGGTTCAGAAAATAGATGAGCTGTATCAATTTTTATAAAATCACTAAGTCCGCGCAGGCAAAGTGGCGGACTAAATATTAGTTCAACTATCGTGCTATACTCTAAAGAGTTCATAGATCCGGAAAAAAACCGTTGCGACCGCGACCACAGGGCCACCGTCAGGAATGTCACGCTACACTTGTGATCCACGAGATCAAAGCGCCGGCGCCGCCGCTCTTTGCTATGCCGGCTGCGTACGCGCAATCGCAACCTGCCTCGTGAAAACTTCCACTACGCTTGCCTCGACAGTTGATTTTGACGGACTGGTTAACATACCAGGCAATTGAACAATTTAATTTTCGACTTGCGGAAGTACTATCACCAAAAAAAGAACCCACTTTGATCACTATTCAGGGGTAAAAAGGTTGAAAATAACGGTCCACTTTTGAACTCTATACAGTATCGGTAAGATAGAAAAGTACCCTATGGTACGAATGAAGTTTCTTTGATATAAGATACCATATGGGCTCTATATTCATAAAATAAAATTTTTTTGTTACAAATAAATCATTGCTGATATATTTTTTAAGCATCCTATCATGTTTTGGAGTGTAATCCTTATTATCGTTGAGGCGGTGTGGTGGGTATTACCCGTCGAAAATATCTGTGGACCTAGGGTCGCGACTATGAGTGCGGACTTCTGGCCTGAAAGGATGGTTTGTTGACGCTATAGAGCATCATTTCTCAACCTGGGGGTCGGATTTAGGAATGTCGCAAAGTGTCAAAAAAATAAGATCAGTATGAGAACAAGGGGTTACACATGTATTGAGTTCAGTATTTGTGACAAGTGTCAATCTTTGTCACGTTAGTAATGTAAAATTTTGATAAACGTTAAATCACTTTTAAATATTATAGTGAGGGGGTCGCAAGGTTTTTTTACTTATAACTTTTTGGCTTTTAGTGAGTCGCAACCCCTAAAAAAGTTAAGAATCGATGCTATAGAAAAACGACGACGAACAATTCTCTAAAGTCTTCAACAAATCAAGCCGCACCCAAATAAATTTTATTTTGAAATGAAATGAAATACAGGGTGGACCAAAAGTCCGTTAACATTTAAAATGGTTATAAAAAATACAAATGCTACTTTAGTGAAAAACTGTTTATTTAATAATAAAGTAGACAAATTAGGATTTCACTTTTTAAAAATAACATCATTCAAATGTGACCCTTGTTCATCCTGGCACACCTGTAACCGGGTACGGAAATTTTGCATGACCGCCCGACAAGTGGTTGGTGAAATGTTCTGCATTTCCTCGCGTATATTTTCTTTCAATTCCTCAATAGACACTGGGTTGCTGATGTAAACTTTACTTTTGAGATATCCCCAAAGGTAAAAGTCCATTGGAGTTAAATCCGGGCTGCGGGGTGGCCAGTGAATGTCACCTCTTTTGGATATGACTTTTTGGCCAAAAATTTCACGAAGTGCTGCTATAGAGTCATTGGAGGTGTGACATGTTGCCCCATCTTGTTGGAACCAAGAGCTTCGATTAAAGCCTGAGAAGTCCTGTAATGCTGGAGCAAAAAAATTCTGTAGCATCACAATGTATCGCTCTGTATTAACGGTGACGGCGCGGTTTCTCTGATCTTCATAAAAATATGGACCAATGATTCCGCTGGCTGACAATGCGGCCCATACAGTAACCTTGGGCGAGTGTAAAGGTTTTTGGTGCTTCAAGTCCGGGTTAGTGTCACTCCAGTATCTGCAATTTTGTCGATTGACATGTCCATTTAGGTGGAAGTGTGCCTCGTCTGAGAAAAAGATGTTATTGAAGCTCGTAAACCTCTCAAGCACTTCGTTAGCAAACTGCAGTCTCTGAGCAGGGTCATTTGGCTTTAAAGCCTGTACAATTTGAATTTTGTAAGGATGTAAATGTAAATCTTTGTGTAGAATGCGATTTAGAGATATTCTGGGCACATCTAAAGCACTAGACCGCTTTCGAGTAGAGAGACCAGGTTGTTCTCGAACAGACGCTCGTACACGCTCTATGTTTACTGGATCGCGCGATGTCCTAGGTCGGCCGGATCGTGGTTGACTTAAAGTTGAACCTGTTGTTTCGAACTTCTGTACCCATTTTTTAATCGTTTGAATTGTTGGTGCTTGATTTCTGTTCCGTATATTGTAATGATTACAAAATTTCCGTTTAGCTTCGGTCGCAGAATCGTTGTTTCGATAGTACTCGCGTACGCAAAATGCGCTCTCGCTTGTAGTAACACCCCCCGCGCCAATACCCCGCCCGCGCCGACGCAGCGACCTATTCAAATGTTAACGGACTTTTGGTCCACCCTGTACATTTATTTGTCCGATTTTTGGTTATAAATTAGGTGTTACGTATGACATTTTAGGGCCATGCAAAAATCTGTTATTTCTAGCGTACAAATATTTTAGTAATCCTTAACTTTGTATTTTATATATTACATATTTACTCGTATGTTAGTCTGTAAGGTATTTATCTATGGGCTACGCGGCCTGAAATAATGTTTAATTATTATGACACGTTCGACATGCAAAAGTCGAAATCAACAATTTAGTCCATCTCGTTCAATCACACGAACTTTTGTGTACATTTTCGAACGTCCCAGAACGCCACGCTTAGGTTCACAGATATTTCCGACGAGTAGTAACTAAGATTTAAGAGGCATAGGATAGATCCAGAAGTTATTGTTACATATTAATACTAGTTGTCTATGGGATGGATGCTGATCTTTATTGAATACCTTCTTTTTGGGAAAGCACTGTCTCCCAAGATACAGGTTCGCCTAGTTTGGGAGTCAGGGTATTGTTCGATTTACAAGTATTGTGATGATTTCAATAAATATTATTTTACTTTTATTTATTTAGTTAAATCAGGCTCTTTGTTTTAAGTATACCTTCACATTGAACAGTTCAGTGTTCCCTAATAGATTACGAAGATAAATCATCTTTATAGTATCAATCACGATAAGAAGACCTATCATCATAAACAAAGCGCCATCTTCAATGGAATCACGCGCAGCCGAAATCACTCGATAAGATGATATCTCATCGAAAATTGTCACTTCAATAAGTGCCACTGATGGCACAAACAAGCGATAACATTTATCATATTCTGTTTGTTTATCTTAAAGACGGATTTCTTCTGTTATTGTCAGTGTATCGGTCTTTGATTTATTCCGGTAACGTCTCCATCGCCAAAATTCTCAACTTGCGTCTGATGTAAAACACTATTCTATACACAATTGAAGTAGGTACCTGTTGGTCCTAAAAATTGTGGCGACACGATGGTCTGCTACTTCACTGTGTTTTCATAACGACTATAATAAGGCATAAACTTCAAAAAGTTACCGAAAATATTAATTTTCCCAATGAGAGAAAAGAATAGAATAGAATAGAATCACATTTATTGCCAAATACATTACAAATATTTTACAAAAAAAACGTAAAAATTTAATGTAGATGCAGATACTTATCACGCAATCTATGCATATTTGGCAAAAGGGGGGAAAATCAACAAAAGCTGACATAATCGGGTACCAATTATGCAGCGCTGTTTTTCATTTCAGAAAAGGAATTTACTAGATTTTGAACACGGACAATCTCTTTTAGAATAAGTAGATAATTTTATGCTTAATAATTAATAAGACGAGTATAATATTGACAACAGGAAAACTCATTTTATATCACGGATTTTATATACTTAGTGACATTGTCTGCCTTCCAACTGCCTGGACCTACTTCCCAGAGGAAGTAGCAGTTAGTTAGGAAGTAGTAGTTTGTTTGTTTGTTTGCTTCAAAAAGCAAGCTACAAACGCGCATCTATTTCAACAACCTAGTAACAAGATGAACTCACAACAAACGCAAATACATGGAATCACGATTAGCCATAAGGTAACGCTAGACACGACATGAGCGTACGAGTCGTCATAATAATTTCCATAATTAATAACCGTGCGTCGATCACGAAGGCTATCATTAAACGTGATCTAACCGGGCTCCTCTTGCATTTTCATCGCAAATTGTTTTACAAGCAACGATTTATTGGGTTATAGGAATAGTTGTTGCGAAATTACCAGTTGGGTCGATCGGCCGGCTGGCTGACCCCACAATCTTGACAATGGGCCGCGAGACCGCGTGTTCTGCCGTAATGCCTATAATGACGGCGCCCGCGCCGGCAGCCTGCTTACATAACCGCTCGTGACTTGCGCATTACGGTATCGGGAGAAAAATACGAGTCCACGCGGGACAGGGGTGGAGTGAGAAGCTGAATCCTATGACATCTGTAGGTAAACCTACAGATACAAATGTATGTAAATTAAAAACCTACCTACTTACCTACTTTTGTTTATTTATTTAATCTTCTGTATCTAATTGTTTGTACGTGTGCGCTATTGTAAATAAATTCATTCTTTCTTTTATTTAAATATTAATCATCATAAGAACTAATATCTTTCCACTCTGAAGGGATGGCTGGCTACGCAAGTTGTGGTTACTTGGATATTAGGATATCTTCACTTTTGTAGGTATTTTCGCACCTTTGGATACCGAACTATATTCTACCCGTCTTTATTTTACCCAAAATAGTTTGGAGCTCTTGCTTCAGGGTTTTTTATTTAAAAATATATGTTTATTGTAGGTGTGTCAATAATCAAATTTATACAAGTATATAGATTTCTATAGAGGATCTACTTGTGACTTCATGTTGCATTTGCAATAGGAAATCTACATATTCTTTACTTAGCACGACACATCGTAATTCTAATAAATGAAGTACATTTATCGATACCATTTATTAACACAATAGTATTAATACTCTCATAAATTACATAATTGTTTTATAATGCCATATAGTAAAATTAATTAAAACGATTAAACTGCATTCACTATTGCTTCAAATACAGCTGAACTAGGAAAAAAGGTGTACTAGCACGCGATCGGGGCCGATTCTTTGATCGCCCGACAGGAAATTCTATTACAATCGTTTTAATAGATTTATCACTAGAAAGAAATAGACATTTTTTTTAAATTTCTTAATGATCAAGACTAGTTTTTCATACAGAACAACGGACTTACTGCATTCGACAATAGAGCAATTAGTTATAACCACAAAATAAACTAAACTTAACCTAAATACTGAATAGTGACCTTGATCCGAAACACGACCGATTTGTACCGATATTGATATGTCGTAGACGCAGCGTAATGGCGCGTTTCACGAAGTGCGTACGCATTTCACGAAGTGTTAATAATCTTAGACAGATACTGTAATAGTCGAGTTTTACACTATCTGTCTAAGATTTGTGGTCACTTCCTGAAGTGCGGACCGGTAATTCGCACATAGCGTAATGGTATTGAATCTCATGTGGATCTAAATCACTCTTCTATGACACTAGCGCCATCTGGTAGTTTGCCCCTATTTTATTAGAAATGCTATACATACGTACATGTATATTATCGATGCTTAGTTCTACAAAAAATATTCTATATTCAAACAAATTCACAGCGACTGGTAGTTAGTTATTTACTAAATATTTACTAACAATATTTACCAAAATCTTTAATATAACGTTTGTATAACGACATTTAAAGCAAATCAAGATAATGTATTGGGGCAGTAAAAGAGAGGGCGCTAGTATATATTCATAATTTAAAACCTGACATCATGAAGTGCGGTTTATCGATCAATACAATTACGCTATGTGCTAACTAGAGATCTGCACTTCACGAAGTGGCTAAAAATCTTAGACAGATAGTGTAAAACTCGACTATTACAGTATCTGTCTAACTTTATTAGCGCTTCGTGAAATCACTACGCACTTTCTGAAATGCGGCATTACGCTATATGGCTACGACATATAGATGTATTTTTTTATGTACTGTGTTTTATTCTTTTCCTAAACACATTTTGTATTTTGGAAAGTGTTTCCAGCTAAATGTGTAATACTCATGATGAAAAGGATACGTTTTGCGTAACACAATGTTACAAAGCAAGATAGGTATCACCCAAAGGTTGCCAGGAAGAAATAGCTTAAAGCTATAAGGCCGCCAATTGTATTTGTATTTTGTATATTTTCTTCCGTCCTGTATTTTTGTCCTGTGTCCAATAAAGAATATTTGTATTGTATTGTATAGAGACGATTTGTAGATAAGCTTTGTATAATTCTAAGTCCGGCCCTACGAGTATGTACGTAGAGTTCTAACCCGTTCACGGATCGTCAATAACCTATAGCTTAATCCCACCCTACACAACGTGTAGCAACCTTAAACTATTTCATAACAATCGCATTTACTTTTTGATTTCGCCTCGTTAACGCTTGCCTACACCATGCCCACGTATGGTATACCTACTCATGGTGAAGGGTATATTTTGGCTGTTCTATATCGTTCGTATCCTTAGTTTCACCGTAGAGCGATGTCAACATTGTTCGCTTTCAGACACTTTCATGAACGAAAAAAGTATTGCTAGTACAAAAATAGTAGAGATTCAATAATATGCAAACTCATTGCTTCAGTAAATCTAATTATGCCAAATGGCAAGCTATTTCTAAAGGCAAAATACATAAATGTTGTGACCATTTTTTTAAATTTTTTTTTTAATATTTTTTTTATTGTTATTTTACATTTCAGCTTAAATAGATTTAATCGATCGATCGATACAAATATCAGGAAAATAAATCACTATCGCAACGCACAACGCCAGAGACGGCGCAGACACACCTATCACAGATAATAAATCAACGGGTACATTATTAGTTACTTAGCGAACGTTTTAATCAGTGTTATTTCTCCGCCGATGACAGATCGTGGCAATCGCCAATGTGCGGATCGATTCATACTAATAAGGTACTTGATCAAATATCTTAGATCGATATTTAACCTAAGAAATATTCGAAAAACAATATGGCCCTTTTCATCAGGATCGAGCATACTCAAACACGTTTTTTTATTGCAAATAACAACACATCGTTCTATAACCCTATTGTGCGAATGTGTAGATTGTTTAACGAAATCTCTTCGAATAGTAACAATAAGCCATCGTTAGACTTATTCGATCCTAGGCCATTAGTTTTTAAAAGACGGGTTAAGGATGTCCTCATAGGTATTTTTTTATCATTACATTCACTAGTATTTTTTGCTTTCCCAACTCTATTTTGTACAATAACCAATTTTCTACTTCTTAACCATGCTGTGTTTACACGTTAAGGGTTACGACCTAGCTCCTAACTTTATATTGTTTTTTCTGTAATTTCTTTCGGTTGTAATCTGTTGTGTTTACCTAATAAATAAGTTTTAAAAAAGTACCTTAAAAGTACATTAATAAGCTGTCATTATGTTGCTTAGTTATTTTCTGAGTCGAAAGGTTACTTCTTTTACATTCATATGAAACGGATCTACACAAAAATACATCTAAATATGTTATTCCATTCTAAAAGAGGACATTCTAGAGGAGCTCGTAGCCTAGTTGCAAGCACGGTCGGAAAGTGATCGTGCAGGCCGTGGTCGGTACCTGGATTTTTATCTGAGCTCCTCCGTGCCCCGGAGAACACGTTAAGCAGTCGGTCCCGGTTGTTGTCGATTGACAGCAGTCGTTAAACCATGTCAGAGGCCTACGGGCGGCCTGAACAACTCTGACAAATAGATTGACTAACCATACCATAAGCAAGCAAGATTCTAAAACACAACTTTTGTTAATTCACTGCTACTTCAACTACTACTTTAAATGGAGTGGAGTTGGGCACGATTCTTGTCTCAAATGCCACATCTATGCTGTATTGCTAAACAAACAACTTTCACATCCAAATTGAACTCTATTGCTAGTCAATAAGGTGAGTTTAACTAGCACAGATACAGAATTCACTAGTAGACAGCTACAGTCCTAACTGTGATTGACGATTGCGTTTGCAGATATTATGGATAGATTTGATTACATTATGGCAATGATATCGTATCGTATGTCAACAAAGCTGCTAATCTGATATTCACACAGTAGTACTATGATACAGGATGTATATCGCCTTACATAAGAAGGCGCCATTGGTAGATTTATAATCTGTGGCATGGGGTTCGCTATGAAAAATATAATAGTACCGTTTAATTCTGCAATATGGCGATGGTTTTATATTCCTGGTCAGAGTATAACAAAAAAAACTGTAGGTGCTAGTCACTTGAATAGCGCCTCCGACTCGGTATAACGAAAGCATTAACCAGCCAAGATTTTTGGAAATTCGAATTTGAGATCGATTTGTATGGAGAGCAACAAATAGCTAAGATTAGGATACAGAGTCGCCCTGCAAGATGTCAATATGCTAATTTTTTTATAGTTTACTATGAAGGTATGAACGCGCGCCTGATTTTTTTCTTTTAGACAAGCAGTCTTCAGAAAGAAGGTCTTAACTAACTTGCATATAAAAAACATATAATGTGATAATCTGCAAATGATGCGATTCATACCGTCATTGCAAGAAGCGTCCTAAGAATTCTACCTCGCTTAAAACATGACCAGTCTCTTTCTACGTCGCACCTCTAGAAAGAGACGTCACTAAACTTAAGGTAGCCATAATTTCGTGCTTCGAACTAGCGTTACGGAGTCCAATAGCCTATTATTTTTAATCATTGGCATATTTATATTTCTTAACCTCATGGCTTAATAATTTACACCAGCCCTTTCTTATTGCAAGTGCTTCAATGTATCGAGAATCTACTAAATGCCTACATTGTTCGGAGAAAAATTTATAATGCCAAAATTATAACACCACCGCGGCGGAGTGCGGTACAATGTGCGATTCGCCTAAACTCGTGTATAGTGAAGAATGCACCTGCAGCCGACTACAGCGCTGATGATGGTTATTTGGCGTGCGCCGGCGCAGCCCGCGACCACATGCATTATCCCTGCCCAGGCATTGTTGCCGGAACCGGGTGCCGCGTGGGTTAGGTCAATGCTTTCAATATTTTATAGACTAGATCGTGCGAGTTATTTTTTTAAGTGGAGATAATAATGATGAAAGTGATTACATTTCACCTCACTATAATATTACTACTATAGGTACAGTAGACCACAAGCTACAGTATACCATCTATCAAAAACCTTCGATTAAATCTCAAAGATTATGATACATTATGATATATTTCAGATTCTCAAATTTTGACGTTTTGTGTTTTGACCTGTGGTTGACTGTACATTACATAGGTTCATGACAGAGGAGGCATTACCTATTATACTATATATAAGTTAATGTAAAACTATTGTTATAGACATACCTACCTACAGCATTGGTATTGTTAGAATTACGTGTAGTTAGTTGGTTGGAGTCAGATTTAAACACGGTAGACTACATATTGTACAGTCGGCTAATGTATATCATCTGTCGAATTTCTGCAATCTGAAATGAACCTTAATGCGTTCGCCATAGACTTCTAATTTCAATTGTAGAATTTTGTCAAATGGTATAGGTCGACTGTATTATGTATTTGGTGTTAATGTCATCGTTGTCAGAAAAAACTGTAATTAACTGTATTTTTTTTTATTGTCTATATAACCGCATTTGACCTCGATCTCGCCTGATGGTAAGCGACGATGAGGTCGACGATGGAGCATGCGAGTCCAGTAAATGCCTATTCACTCTGGCCTTGAAGATCCCAAGGTTGTAGGTTTCGGGAAATACACGAATTAAATTTGTAAACTAAATTACAGAGAATGATTTGACGTCTGGGAACGGGCGTCCTTCAAAGATGGATACCAATAATAGAATAGACACAAAATAGTACTCGTATTTAGACTCATAGAAGCAATATTCAGCAAGCCGTATCTGAACGGTGTTTTTAATTCGAGCAATTTGAATACAAGAGCTTGGCACCAGAAAGAAATGGGGGCCAAGCGACCGTGGAGTCCGCGCCCGCGGTACCGGCAAAGATTAACGACCGAATAAAACAGAAGCGATCAGGCTTATTTCTTATTTCTTTTTTTTTATAGGTTGTCTGGAAGATAGCGGTTTTAGCGATAATGAAATAAAATGAAATGAATTATTATTTGCAAGAATATACGTTATGAAGGATCTTAAAATTACATAGGTAGTTCTAGTATATCCTACCACATTGTGGTGTGCAAATTTATATAATAGATAACGTAAAAATTTAAAAAAAAATGATACGAAGCTAACTAATACGCTTTAGATTACAAGAACTATTTACAAGAAATATTAATATAGTGATTACATGTCAATTTAATTTAAATGTCAAATTATTTATATCAAATATTATTAAGTACTAACTTTGTGTTCAAAAAATTCCTTAACACTGTAGAAGCAAATATTCATAAGAGTAAAAGGCTTGTCTCATTAATACAATCTAGGCGATTGTATTAATGAGACAAGCCTTTTACTTACGCTGCCAAATGTTAGGGACTTAGGCCATTTTTTTTATCTTTTCTACTATCCTTTAGCTTTCGTTTATAAATCGTTGATTTCAAGAAATAGAAAAATGTTGTAAACATTAAAATGTTGCATTTAAATTAAATAAGTATCATTTTTCGCTGAGGGTAGGTGTAAAGTGAAACACCTAAACCGGTGCACAACCTACCTATTTCTACAAAATTGCTCCACCAAACGGTTATCTGGAAGATATCGCTTTTATCGACAAGACCGCCTAGATTGTATTAATCCTTTCGTACGCACTGTATCACACTAATTTTGTGCAATAAAGTGTACACATTGGCAAATTGAAGCGCATCAGTGTAAATAAGCCTATTCGGGTTTTTTTGTTACTAAATCTTATTCATGGCTAATGTTTTAACATTCTGTGTATTCAGGTGCCTTATTTACTAACTGAAACCGTGTTTAATCCCGATCTTACCTGATGATAATAAATAAATGATGGTATATTTTATTTTATTTGGCCTTACAGACAGTGTAAAGTAGTAGTAGTAGTTGCATTAAAGTTTATATAAGTACCTAGGTACTTATACAAATATTGGTTAAATGTATGATACCTAACCTAACCTAGACTACTATTGATTCACGATTTAGTCTATGGAATGATCGTAAATGGTGAAGAGAGCCAACGATATTCTTAAGTAAGTATATTTTACGTAAAAGTATTTAAGAATATCATGTTGAGTATTAGAAACAGGTAGGTATTTTCTTGTTAAAAAGCAAGCTACATGAATATAGATGTTCGATCATTCAGTACAATTTGGTAACCTTATGCATTCATCAATCAGCAGATCAAAATCTAAAGCTAATAAAACCCGAGTAGCCAGCGATAGTATCGCGTCTCCAACGCTACAAAAGAAGACAAATGCCACGCTTTCTTTGCAAAAACGAGTGTCCATTCTGTACGGCGGGCAGTAATGACTCTTTGTTGGTAGTAGCCCGAACAGAACAGCGGGTATAAATCATGGCCGGCCAGGAAATCATTCATCCTCAGTAATGTGCTGCGAAAATAGGCTTCCACTCGGTACCGACTACCAAGTCGCGACTAACGCCCTCTGCCCTAACGTTTTAAACTAAAAATTATGGCATTAATGAAAATATAAATCTTGTTCTCGGGCAATTTGTAATTTATGCGGTCTATTAAATGTCACGCAAACATTATAACGTTTTTTTATAGCTGTCACACTGCTGGGCAAAGGCCTCCCCTCCTCCTTTTCATTTTTCCCTATCCTCGGCGTCCTTATACCATCCTTTTTGGAAGTGGTCGATATCGTCCTTCCACCTACGTCTGGGCTTGCCTCGGCACCGCTGTCCGTCTTGTGGCACCCAGTTTATGGCGATCTTTGTCCACCTTTCCGAATGCATGCGGCATACGTGGCCTGCCCAGTCCCACTTCAATAGATTATAACTATTACAAACAAAAAAGACATTATAAATATTATAAAGGTTAAAACTGGAAAATACCTACTAAAAAGCACCTTCGGAAAACTTTTAAATACTTTTACAATAAAGGCAATTCTATTTAGTTTGTTGCAAGAACAGTAAAAGACTCAATAGCACAATGAAAATAAGTAAATCGTGAATCAATAATAATTGTGGATACCTACCACAGAGCTTTCTTTGTTAATAACTTACTTAGCTCGCTGCACGACCGCCATTAGATCGTTATAAAAAAATACGAAGCTCAATTAAAAACAACACGACACAGTTCGACGACCGTTCCCATGACATTTTTGTCATAACTTCTGCTTACAACTGAAACTTAGATTCCTAAACCCAACCGCATCTCGATGTATGACAAATCGTGACAAAACCACCGACTCATCTACACGAAAACAAACTTAATGTTTACCGTTTTCGAAATAAAAACTCAAGTGACTTTCATTCTTATGTTAATAGAGCAAAAGTTCTAAAGTTAAAGGTAGCTGCAGAAGCATTGGTATAGTTAATTTGGTTGGAGCCAGGAATTCATGTGAGCCAGTTGCATGCCAGCGCTACCTTCATCCATCAAGCTCGATCCACATCACCTTCAGCGTGGCAATCGGCCGGAAACGAGACCCAACCAACGTCTAAATTGGGAGACAGCAATTAAATCACCACAAATTTATAAAGGTTAGAATACAAAATATTGTCTGTAGATTTTACTGTACAATGGATGACATTTTATCTTAGGCTCATTTTTGCGTAAATTCGTTTCGACATCGCTTTTATATATATTTTTCATTTATTGATCAAAGTGACAACACTCCTGAAAAATGCATTTTTCAGGAGTTTTGTCACGTTATATACTATAGGAACCTATTACACAAACTAAGTAAGTATTGAATTTTTGGCAGTTGCCATAATTTTTTATTATTATACGTATATTTTTTGCGATTTGTATATCATAAGTAAGGCTTCCGAATGTCATGTCAGAAACGTTAATACTAACTGAACCGCTCATTATCATGCAAATTACTAGGAAATCTTGCCTACCTCCTTTTCCCTCCCACACTTACTCATATGTTGTGTCTTTGTCTATCTGTACGACTAGATTTTAATATCAAATATCAATATTTGGATGCAATCAATCAAAGTTAATCACGCGAAAGATATAAAAGCAAAATGAATACATTAAGTTCTTTAGTGAACGGCGTTGGGTGCACACGACCGGGCTCCGACGGCCGGAGACCTTTTTTATGTCGGACCTAATAATGACCGATTAGAAAAAAAGCAGTCTGGGAACTTGTGTACCCATTGTATTAAGTATATTGTCATGACGTAAGCAACTTTGAATATTAATTAGCTTGAAATATCTGGAGGGTCAGAAGAAACAGTGCATGCTGGTATCTTCTTTGTAACATTTACTATCAACCTAATAATCTTATTTCATTACTCTTTTAATTTTCATCCTTACAGCAGCTAAATTACTGATAATTTCTGCTGCTTTCAGTAAAATTGAGAAAAAGTTTATTTTGGTCATTAATTTATTATAAGCAAAGATAACTTTTCCATGTCAATTAACCCAACAGTTTTGGTTTTGGAACTGAGATATATCGACTGCCTGCTTTTTTTTTAAATTAACATAGATTCAAACCGATCCGGCGGCAATTATAAGTGTAAACGCTAAACTAAGAACAAATGTTAGGTAATTTAAACAGTTGCGCAATTAGGTCAACTCGTCCCGTGCTTACAAGCTATAGGATCGATGGATTATAGTAGTGATGGGCAAAGGTACAACCAACACCACTGCGATAAGACTACTGGTTACCTTGCATCTAAACATTAAGTATTTGGATTTATGGATCAAAGGAAATAAAGATATAATTAATGTTAAATGTATTTCTTAAAAAGTAAGAAATAGATATAAATTGATGGTCAAATATAGAAACAGAATTGAAATTCGTTGAAAAATAAAATAGCTATAGGCAATCAAAAATTAGACGGTAGAAAAAGATGGCAATAGAGAGGAGTGAGGTCAAAAAAAAAGAGATAGGGCATCTCCCCACTACTAACTTTAACCATTAATATCTTTGATGTTAGCGGAGATATCGAAAAACGAATTTTAGATCCTACTTCTGGATGTCCGTGTAAGTTTATTGATGGAATTAAAAAAATAGTCACATACCCTATTCGGTTAGATCAAATAAAACCAAAGACAAATCAGAACTGCAAGTCATCATTAGAATACAGCTTTGCGGCACTTCAACATAAGCAAGATCATTAATAAATTTGTCTGGCACACACTTGCTTGTACACACCGTTTAAGACCAAGGCACCAACGACTTACAATACTTAAGACCAAGACTATAGGTAAACCGCTTAACAGTGGGGTCGCCCGCACGCTGCATGCTCGCCCTCTGGCGTCCCGCCCCCGCGCCCCTCTTGCCACGCGACCCCACAGTTAAGCGGTCTACCTATAGTCGGAAACTCATTTCCATTACTAAAGCAGGGAAAAGTTTCGACACGAGCAAGAAATGGCAATAAAACTGAACGTTATTTGGTCTTCGTGGCTGAGGGAACCACGCAGACCAAACTCACTTTATTGTCTAAGACCAAGACCAAAGCAGAGCTGAAATTGTTTGCCATCACTAGAACAGGGCAAAGTTTCGACACGAGCAAGGAACGGCAATAAAACTAAACGTTGTTTTGTTTTACGTGGCTCCAGCTATTTGTTTGCGTCGAGCCGCGATCGATTTTTCTAATTGTGACCGACTAACCGCTTCCAGCATGAAACTAGTTTCTAGCTCGCTTGTAACGATGTCGACTTCATCGTCCATATCAACCTCCTTGCCATCAATTTCAACCTCATCGTTGGCGTTTATCTCACCTCATTTCGTGTTGGCATCTTTATTTCTTCATCTATATTTTTCAAAATTCAAATCATATTCCCATTCCATTTCTAAATTCCATTATTCCATTGTTTTCTTTGTATTTTGCACTTTCTCTCTATATTTTGTCCTGAACGGACGTTTCTCCGTTTTATTTCTGTGTTGTTCTGTTCCTTAAAAATATAATATCTATTACCAAGTTCTTCTATTACTTCTGCACACTGTCCTAGAACCCTGCTAGCGGCACCTAGAGGGCAGATTGTAGCACGCTTACCACTTATTGTAAGTCAATGCCGTCAAAGTGACTGTTTGTAGAGCGCAATAAATCGCACCGTGACTAATACTAGGCCAGGTGTGTCCCTATAGTCAACTGCAGTAATTTCAGAGGTCATTCATCATCAGCAGCCTATTAATGTCCCCACTGTTGGGGCACAGGCGAATATTAAATTAAACTTTACTTTTTATAAAAAATAAATGTCGCTAGAGTCAGGACTTACCTGTATTTTTTTTGTTAGGTAGTATATTGAATAGAGAGAATTAGAGCGTCGGTGGCTAGGACGTCGGACTCATCATCAGCCTATTAATATCCCCACTGTTGGGGCATAGGCCTTCCCTTGCACAAGGGGATATGGGTCATGATCCACCGAGCGGGCCCAATGTACGAATCAGCATTGAGCAGCATTTCACATAAAGAAACTTTTCATTTCCTCAGACATGCAGGTTTCCTCACGATGTTTTCCTTCACCGTTAGAGCAGTCGGTAAATGTACGTAAGTCTTCGAAAAAATCCGAAAAATTCATTGGTCTATGCAATTCAGAATTGCATGGATTCGAACCCGGACTTCGCGCACGGGAGCCTGGCGTCCTAGCCACTAGGCCATCGACGCTCATCCAAAACATCAGATCATTCCAAAACATAATCTACTCGTATAACATTTGTTCGATATTCAACCGTGAAACTCAGTTTAAAGATTAAAAGATTCCATAAATACCTATCTACTCATGAAGGAGCAAATGCGCACCCGCCCCTTAGAGGAGAGCGACTATTTTTTCTTTCATCCACGTACGTATCAACCTGAATAATCCACTTGATGGAAGAATTGGATTTAAAGATAAATATGACAGATTTATCAATAAAAGAATACGCACTATTATTCCATTATCCAGTCTTGGGTTATATTCATAAAGCATTGCAAAAATATACTTGTATTTTGCTTATTTCATCAAATTCTTTAAAGTTTAGTAAGTTACGACACTAAAAGTTAAATTATTTTTTCATGAACAACATTGTACAAATGCCAGTAAACGCTAAAACTGATAATCAGTTACTTAAGTTATGTAGATTTTAAGTTATCTGAACAATACGCGAACTAATGCTCGAAGTTCGCCTGTTATCTCTATACAGTCGCAAAGAAAAGTGAACTTATATATTTTTTTTAAACACTTAAATGTTAAATGCACAGGGAAATGTTTTTCTTGTTCTAAATCTTCGGAGTCACCGTTACAAAAATGAAAGAAATATATTCGAGTATATGCGGAGGTATTAATCATTACAAGTAAGTACATACTTAATCTAATATTTGCTATTTGCAGAACTCAACACTATACCTGGTCTGCTCCTCCTTCGGTATATGGATAAGAGGATCAGAAATTGATGATTTGGGAAATTAAAAAACGTAGATACCTATCCCTATTGTAAGTACATGGGAATAAACAATGTGACGTTTTTCAGGTGCAAAATATTCTTACTATGTGAAAATCATTTTTTAAAATTATCAGTTTCTGGTTAATTTTACCTATACCTATATTCATTCGAAACGTCTATAACATAGAAGAACGTTTATTGTTATCATGATTAAATTACTTAAGTAAGATTTGTTTGCTATACTTGTTTAACATGATTAGACTTAAATAACATACTGTTTCACAGGTTTTTACTGTATTTTATTAATTACGACGGGTTTCGTTTACACATCTATACTATAATATGTATATGTATGTATATGTATTTGTTTATAATATTATTATGATACAAGTTTCACCAAGTGCCAACAACCGCAAGTATTAACCATATAAGTAAGTAAGTAATACGTTTATTTCACACACAGCAATGACCGAAACAGTTATAATTATAATAAAATAATTATGTAGTCAAAGGTAAACATATCTAAATCATGTATGATGGTCTGCTGTTATTGTGAAAAGGGCCTCAACTCAGCTTATTGCAGCATATACTTGTTTTGTTTGAAAGCTTTTGTGTTCAAGCGTACCTACAGCCCAGCGGTAGGTTGGCTGCAGGCGGCCGGGCACGCAGCGCCGGGCGGTGCGGTGCGCCCGCGCGGAAATGGAACATTGCCGCACAACTTTCCAGACGCGACTTAACTCGAGAAGTCGTATTCCTCATTACTGATGGTCGTGATCATTCTAAGGAATTAATCACATAGAACGACTCTCGTGGTACATTAAATGCGGTGGTTTGCCATTGCCTTTCCTATTTCACACACTGGTTATCTTAGTGTGCAAGTTTCCTCACGATGTTTTCCTTCACCGAGACTTACTCGTTAAAACTGTCTTCCAAATAATAGCTACTTTTGCCTTTTGTACTACTTTTCAGCAATCCGGACCCCAAAGGGGAAAACGGAACCCAATTTCCGTTCGTCCGTCCATCCGTCTGTTACGTGCTTCTAGCTCGTAATCGTGACAAATGTCACATCAAATTTTGTAGTTTTATAATTAAGTGTCAATAAAAATATATTTATACCCCAACGTGTGAAGTGTCGTTGTTTAAGAAAACTCAGATATATATTTTTTTGTGAAAATTAAGTCTAAGTCTAAAGCTTTCACGTTAACTTCCTATCTCATATAAGTACATATCTTTTATTTTATTTTGATACCTAACTCTCGTAAAGATAATTTCAATAATATTCGAAGCGGTTCCACAGAACATCGAAAGTCGGTCCAGCGCAGAAGCTCAGCACGATTAATTAAGTCAAACTGACCCGTTACACATTAGATAGAAGGGTGTTTATTAACCGTCACAGTACATTAACTAGCATTCACTAAGAGATATAGCGTTTGAATAATAAAATAAGTGGGTAGTTATGAGAGAAGGAACGTGGCACTATTTTTTTCTTCATCCAACTAGTTTTTAAGGTGCAATTTATTTTATTTCATTTCATTAGAATTGTAGTTAAATTATATTAATCAAATAATAGTAAAATTAAATTATTCATACCAAAAATTAAACAACAATACAGATAAAAATAAGATAAAATTACAAATTGAAATTAGGTATATAAAAAATTAATTTAATTTAAAAACAATTGAAATTATAAAAAAGAAATTAACAATGCCTAAAACGAGTACCTACAGCTGGCATAGTTCCAAATAAGCTTTATTTAGAAATATGCCAACATTATATACCATATTGGTGCAATTTTAATCAACCTGTGGCCAATTCAAAACTTTATTTCAATTTATTTTATTAAAAAGTTTATTTATGCATTTGAAGGTTTTCATACAAAGCTGAAAGTTAAAATATATCACACCGAGTCGTAATATTGTATTTTAAGATAGGTAAGTATATGTACGTAGAACGTAGGAAGGACATATTCACGTAAAAACGTAACACAACTGCCGCTATGAAAATGTGAGCGAATCTTAGTACATCTTGAGCTTGTATAGTTCTGCGACCAGGTTTAATTACCAACTCTTATTTAGTTTATATTTCATAATCAACTGTAAGTCTTACGTACATAGGTATTTATTTCAAACTAAAGATAGGAAGTAAGTACCCTAGGCAGGTACTTGAAATCTTTTATTGAAAATTGACTTCCGTTTATTTTGATTTGTTTTGATACTAAGACATACGTATCTGATGTGTTTAGATAAACAGTGTAGATATGGATTTGATAAAGTTATAGGTAAATTTACTTTTGCTTTTGCACAGAAACAAGTCTTTGTGAGATGTCTGTTATTACTAGAGTCAGTTTCAGATAATTTTACTTAAGTAAGATATTTCATTTCCTCTTTTAGTTCCAGCAGTACACAAAGAGATAACCAATTTTGCTAATTCCAAATGACTTGCTTAAACGAAGTTTTATTCAAGTTTTGTTAATTATGAAATAACTGAAGTAGTATTGTTATCCCTTTTAGTCAGTGTAGCTGCTGACCTGCGCAGACGCATGCTGGGAGGAGATGTCGCCGCGCGTAGGCCCCGCCCCCCGCGGCTAATTGCGCCAATCTGCGGGGCGCGTCCCACGCACACACGCACCCTACAGCACACATGCGTGCGCAGTGACAACGAGATGAGAATTCGTGAGAACTGTAAAGGATTAAGTCAAGAAAACAAAAGTCTGGGACGGCTGGATGTTGGATTTCCTCGTTAACCTACTCAATAATTCACCTTAGTCCTGATTGATGAGGGTCATGATGATTCTATGGAAATAACCAAACCTACTACAGAATGACTCTCTTGGCAGATTTAATTAATGGGGTGATTTGCCATTGCCTTTCTCATACTCCATCATTAAGTGCCTTGAAATACATACCTAGTTACAATTTAATTTGTACATCGATTGTAAAATTTGCACTAAGTACTAACTAGATATCAATGTGTTAAATAGGATTATAATATTGTAGAGAAAATGGAAAATATAGGAAAATGGACATCTTTTGTAGATAATTTATGACTAGTTTATTTTTTAGAAATAAATTTGTAATAAGAACTAAGAATACTTCTAAGCAGTAAAAACTCATTATTCAAATAAACTACGTAGCTTAAAACACTTTAACTTGAGTGCCTCTACATATAACAAAGAAGAGAAATTACAAATGTAGAGTCGAGCAAAAGGAATACTTAGCCAAGTTAATTGATGTTAGTTAGGTGGCAGACAGCGAGTTGCCGTCGCGTCACATTCATCCACTCTACCTAGAGTCAGGGGGACGTAGTAATTGAAAAAATGTCATTACTGCCCCTCTAGTGACTTTAACGTGGCGGAGAAAGAAAGAAAAACGATTATGACGGTGTTTAAAGCTCTATGCTGAGTGTTCTTTGTCATAATCAAAGTTTCTACAAGTCACTTTTTGGGAATAATTTAGGGCTTTTTATTTTAAAGCAGAATGCCATTCGGTTACATTTTGTAATTCCATTACTTTATCTTAGGACGTATGCACACCGCATATTTTATACGCGCAGACGACGCGCGATTCGAGTACGTACGGCGCCGTAGAACTAAAAAACCCAGATTGTTTGCGTTTGTATCGATGAGGACGCGGTACAGACGCGCGTTTGAATTGCGTTTTTTGATATTAAACAATTGAGGTTGGTTGCCGATCGATGAAACAGCGCGTTTGTATCGATACAAACGCGCAGAGATGCGATACAAACGTGCGTTACCTGCGCGTTTGTATTTGTATAGATACAAAGGCAGTTCTAAATTTGTGAACGTGTGCAAAGGTTTACTGGCTGCGTTTGAATCTCGTTTGAAGTGCGTATAAAAACGCGGTGTGCATAGGCTCTTATACTCGTTTGTACTTACTTCTAAAATAGATGATTTATTTTGTCTCTTATTTAGTAGATTGAACGACTGATTTCTAATATATAGGTGTGTATTGAAACTCTAAATTTAAAATTTTTTAAAAACCCGACTCACCTTTGTAGAGATCGCCATGGCTATGGCTCCACATCATTTCTTTTTTTTTTTTTGCCGCCATCTTGAAATATTTTTCAGGCATTCAAGAGATGAAACGCCTCAGAATTCTCTACGACTTTAGTTCGAGAAGACCCCATCTATTATAGTTTTGGCGGGATGATAATCTTCCAATTCTTCAAGTTTCATATTGCGAAATTGAAGTCTACTTACTTTTTCCTGGGCATCATCAGATCCTCAAGGTTTCAGATGTCGGAAACGCATCATGAACCTGAATATTTGAGCTCAATTTCGAACCATCTGCCTATTACTGTTCCAATGATTCCATCTGTCATCAAAAATACTCCAAGATCCTGGAAACCACTGGTCCAATTTTTATCAGACCTAGCTAAGAACTCTCTCGTCAAAATTCTCTATTAAATAAAAAATACCGGGTCCAAATCGGACCATTCGTTCTCAAGTTATGATGCCACAGACAGACAAACAGCTACAAACGTGTCAAACTTATAACACGCTCTCCCTCGATCGGTCGGGGGTTAAAAAGGGTGGTAATTAACGAAACTTCTATTAAATATCATTTTTGTCTATTGCAAAACTAAATTGTCTTCCAAATTACTAGTTTACCGACCAACTATATGACCATCTAAAAAATACTATTTTAGCGACTAAATATTGTCAAAACAAGAAAGATTTAATATAACCTCAGCATCGTAATTTCCATTATAGCCTCTGAATTTTCGACCCGAGTCATTGACTAAAAAGACACTATCAGTACCTACCTATTCTACATACCTTTTGTTAAGCCATAGATAGATTTGCAGGTTTAATTAAATAAAAATCTTCATATAGTTCCTAACTCTACATTAACAATAACAAAAGTTATTACCATCGATATCTATAAATAACAAATGAACACCTACCTACTTAGAATTTCAGACTATCCATCTACGTGTATAGCTTATAAAGTATGTTTACCTTTAATATGTAGCATATCCAATTATTTAAGACCACATTTACTTCCCTAAACAACCATTGTAATTTAAACTTTGCGGCATTGTTTCAAAGTTTATGTTCGCTTTGGTCGGTTAATCGGAATCGTCCGAAGTTTCCATTGCTCAATAGGTATGAAATTGGCGATGAGCAACCGATATTGAACGTATTGAGAGGTTACGTTTCGATTCACGCAATGTGTCTTTCTGTCCAGTTGAATAGAAAATCTTTGCCGATGATAATTGAAATGAAATATTAGAATCGAAACGTTCCGTTATACACGAGAGTTTGAATTTGCAATATGTAGGTAATTAAATATTTAGACATTTTATTTCATTGTAACCACGTGTTTCTTCTTCGGCCTTCATTTCACCTCTGTACTGAAGAGTTTGATGTTAAAATATTTCACATAAGATTATTTTTTTAAATTTGTTGACTACTAAACCCGCATTTGACCTCGATCTCGCCTGGTGGTAAGCGACGATGAGGTCGACGATGGAGCATGCGGGTCCAGTGAATGCCTATTCACTCTAACCTTGAAGATCCCAAGGTTGTAGGTTTCGGGAAATACAGACGCCGGAAGGTTGTTCCATTTCTTAGCCGTTCACATAATGAACGAAGAAGCAAATCGCTTCGTACGAACAGATGGGATATCAACAACATAAGGATGGAACCGCTCCCCGCGCCTGGTAGTACGAAGGCGGAATGGAGATGATGTTTAGGCATAATATAATTTCTAAGCACTTTGTTGAGGTTATTTCAAATCAGTCAATCAGAGTCTACTTCGGTTACAATCCATAATAAAAACCCGGGATTAAAAGGGATTAAAGACAAGAACACAAATCACTTTAAATACCTACATAGTTCCAAAAATAAAACTCTTGCTTAGGTGTAAGATTTCAGTAAACGTCTACACTTCGGGAGATCATAAAAACTACTATAAAACTGAATAAAGAAGATAGTGAAATAAATAAATAAAATCTTATATCATCAATCGCGTGAGGAGCCCATAAATTATCCGTCCGTCCGTCTGTCACGTCGGAGGCTGTATCGCGTTACAGGCAACCGTCGTCGCTTGGTCAACTGATCAGTCATTTTATTCTGTTTGCGGGTATTTGTTCGGTTTTAGGTCGAAAAGATGCTCTCCAAGTACATCAGTAGTTATTATTTTATTTGCCTCTATATTCGTTGTCACTTTGGTTAGATACGTGGTACAAGGGTAGTCTGAAATGTTAATTATTTTTAACAGAATCTAACCAGTCGTCAATACGAGAGAACGTTAGAAGAAGATGTAAAGTTATTACATTATATTAACTGGAGTTAAGATTACATCAATTTTTGTCAATTCCCTAATTGAAAGTCAAGAGGCATATCCTTATAAAACAAATAAAGATAGAAGCCAAATCCAACTGTCTCTAATTCTCTATTTTCAATTCATAAAATAACCGAGCCAATCTTGTTCTATGTCAGTTCTTCTGCTTAAAATATGAACCCGTGGAACAGTATATTATTTAAGTCTAATCATGTACTACAAGTTTCACCAAGTAGGTACTAACAACCGCAAGTATTAACAAAGTAAGTAAAATTCAGTTATCAAGTTTATCCCGCAAAACGGGAGTGGTCATAAACTGCAGTGATCATCAACTATCAAGTAAAAGCGAGCCAAGTTGTCACCGCACGGGTTTATGTGCCTCTGTGCGCTTTAATATGCGTTTTATAACCGCTGCGCAATTTGAGAGGTTCTCACAGCGCATCGCAAACTCCAACAACAAAGAAACCCTTTGAAAGTTGCATGACTAATAACAATACGTAACTAGCTAACTTGAAATTAAACAAAAGACATAAAAACAAAGATTTAATTAGTACCTTTCAAATCTCTTTTCAGAAATCAATGTTCCTAGCAATTTTATCAGTAAATAAGTACCAAATAGAGCCGCCTCCGCGTGTCGACAAAACGAATTCACCAGATTCAGATGTAATCAAAGCAACAAGAAGCACCGAGCGTCGACATAACACGATAACAGAGCGGCTACAAACCGGCCAAATATCGTCGATCCGGTCCTCGCCCGGGACACCCATAAACTACCATACATAACTGCTGTGAACG
Source organism: Hofmannophila pseudospretella (assembly GCA_947369225.1). NCBI lineage: Eukaryota > Metazoa > Arthropoda > Insecta > Lepidoptera > Oecophoridae > Hofmannophila > Hofmannophila pseudospretella. The sequence goes on along the minus strand of OX376317.1, from coordinate 10,645,269 downwards.
CGACGAAATCGATTCCCAGTTCCGATTCCGAGAAGTGACACAGTTTCTCGAGTGTCACATCACTACCGACGCACCGCTAAATAAATTCTAATCGTCACCGTACCGCCGCATGCCAATCTAGCCCCTAACAACCACGCTCTAGACGAACTTTCGTGCGCCTCCAAATGAGCAGTTAAAATATAAAGAAGGGCCACCTGTCCCCACGAAAAACTTTATAGCCTCCATAAAATTTAAACCTCAAAAGAAAAAAGAAAAAGTATGGAACTTTTTTTTCCTTTACGGCCCGGACTCATTTTAGATCGTGTTTACCTAAGCTGTCAACTTACAGAATGGCGATTTTGACTGGTCGGGTCCAGTAAATTAATTGTGGAGTTTGGGAGAGATATCGTCTGATGTGCGATAACACTACGGACGGCTGCCTACCGTTTGTGGGAGCAATTTGCTTGAACACTGACAGATCCGGTCGCGGAATTAGAGGGCCGATTAACATACTTAATTGTTATGGTGTCCAGTTTTATATGCCATTACGTATTTTTTTTAAATCTATGTAGCCGTCTTTCGCTATGCCTTCTTTCACTTCACACGCTGGTAAGTCTTCAGAGCAATCGGGTAAATTTAAGTAAGTTCTCGAAAAAAACGAAATGACTCATCGGAATAAATATTGCTTTTGCCTGGAATCAAACCCCGCCCGCATGGGAGTCCAGCGTCCAGATGTGATGGCTAGGAAGCCATCACATCCACCAATGCGGCAATAAGGAGAAGGGCTCATTTAAATAGTAATAAAAATATCATACCGTGCGAGCTGACAGCGGCCGAGTAGGGGGCGTGCATCTGCTGGTGGTAGTAGCGGGCTCGGCTGTGGTGGCCGCCCTCCAGCGGGGAGTGAAAGAAGCCGTCGCCATTGGCGTCGGCGTTGATGTCGCCGGCGCCGGCGCCGGGCGCGGCGGGGCTGCCGTTGACGCGGCTCTCGTACCACCGCTGCTGCAACGCGCCCGCCGCCGCGCCGCCGCCCTCTCCGCTCATGTCCATATCCGCTCCGGCCTCACACACCATGCATCGCTTTTATACACACGCACTGTAAGTCCACTCCCCTATCCGCATTTCAACAGTCAGGTTTCAATATCGCTCGATCAATGCAATCGAGGCGAACTCAGTCTCATCGTAGCGAAGCCAAGCGATCACGCGTTCCACCTTGGCGACCGATTCATACTGCACTTATCTGAAAAAAATATCAGTGTTTTAAAAAATATCAACGTATTACCTATTTGCGCAACATCAAAGTAAAAATAATTCAAAAAATAGAGGACAATCAATTAAGATAATAGTGGTGCGCTATCGAAAGACGTCGGATATCGATACGCTCCCAATTTGATTAACCGATAGCGCGAACAACACTCGATACCGCTCGATAAGCGATAACGCGCATTAAGCGCTGTTAGCCAACCGAACTGTGATTTTTATTGCCACTAAACCCACTGAAGATATCTCACATTGTATCTATCGTAGACACGTAATACGGTACTCCGTGAAAAGCCTCGGCATTTCATGATCTATTTAACAGATTGCAAAATACAACTATAAAACTACCGAATTTACTTTGTTTCTATTACTTATTAGTCATTTGAAGTTAATCACATTTATCCATAATGTTTAACATAGTAAAATACCCTACACTATTATCAACATATCATATCTAGATACCGAAAAGTTCTACATAAGTTTTTATGCGTCCTCCTAACAACACTGACCGGCGCGGTGGTGATTCTACCACATCTACTAATGTACAAAAGGCTGGCCGCGTTTCAGCGTTGTACGACTAAACTTAGGTAACCGCAGAGTAAAGTAAGTGCCAGCCTTTGGGTCTTTGTATGCCTCAATCAGGCGCTTCGCAATGTGTTTGTAGACACGAGTTTCTACCGCCAGAAGTTCTCACCGAGGTCCTAGTAATCATGATTTCTGTTTTCATTAAATAAGAAGAGCAGACGAGCAAACGTGCCACCTGATGGTAAGTGGTCACCGTCGCCCATAGACATCTCACCTCACTATATTATTAATGAGGGTTTTCGATGCTCTGGTAACTTTGAGGACTTAGAAGGAGTGCCTCGTGTGCCGGTAATCACGCTGGCTCTCTTACCCTTCAAACCTAAACACAGAAATGGAAGCATTTCTGCTTTGCGGCAGAAATAGATAAGAAGACATGAGCTGGTACATCAGCATCAAATCTCAACAGGATGTCCTTACAAAATGATTTAATTCAGATTCACTGATGTTTCGGGTATGTTCACCTGTGGTCGACTGTACAAGGTACACTCTTCCCCTGTGAAAAAACTAGACTCGTGTCTGGAAGCTACATAGAGTAATCTAAATATGTTTATCTTTCTGTAAATCAACATGTGGGATTAGGTACTCGTATACATAAATTATAAATGAATAATGTTTGTTGCATTTATAGATTGTTCATATTTTACTTTTATTTTCTGATAAAATTATTATCAAAATTTACCAAAAATTATTTTAAGATATATAAATTGCCTGTATACAATATATACAGGCAATTTATATATCTTATCTATATACTCGTATACTAGTCCAACTTGTGGTTGTACGAATTACTTAGTTCAAAAACATATTTTCCCTACTTCAACAATCCGCCATTGATAATCTATACTTTATCTAAACAGATTTCCAACAGTAAACATTTACAAATATTTCACACATTTACTGATTAATAAATGTATGACTCTGGTAAGATTAGTATCTAAAACATATATAAGAAGCACGTATCTATTATATAACGTGTCTAATGATAAACTACTCGTATTAGGACTAATATGTACTACATATATTTGATAACATCTGAACTATTACGCATAGGTACTGCCAAAACCTTGGATGAAAGAAAAAAATGACTCGGGGCGGGCGTTCGTTCCATCATTGCTGAAACTATTATAAAACTAGCTATTGAGAATTCACAAAAGAGATTAGAAAAGTAAAAATATAATAATTGAAAGGAAATTAGAGATAAATTATTTTGAGCAGTACGTGATAATGACTAATTAATTATAATTAAGATATCGATATGTCAAAAAATTAAGCCCTGATAGCATCGATTATATACACAATTACTTAGTAGAGTTCGATTAAAGTTTTGAACAGGATGTGAAGAATTAGTTAATAACAATTTTATCAATTATTTCATTCTTTAAAAATTATTAAATAACCATTAACATTAACCAATGCTAGGCCTAAGGAGTTAACCTGGTATAAATGTCGCTACATTTCCTTTACAAACATTATACAAAAGTGATTGACTAATTTTATGCCAGCGGGAAGGCCCGCGATAGGTCAGTTGGTTTCAGATTGGCACGGATCGGCACAATCGCTAATTCTTCTACATTTTTCTAATATATTTTGTATAGTGTAGTAACTTATATGTTTCCTTAGTCTGTTTCTGGCTAGTTTGTCTCGCCACGTATGCATATATGTATATTATAGAACTTGTATATTTTATAGATTTACTATTCAATGAAATTTAATTCATGGCCTAACTAATGGTTTTAATAAAGAGTAGAGTATGAGTGTGGAATATTAAATAGGTAGTTTTATTTCTACTTTGAATTATGATTTCAGTTTTCTTCGGATTTTTTTAGTTTACACCCCATATAAATAAACATCAAGGCAGAGTCTTTCGTCATAGCGTTATTAATTATAACGTAACCATGATAAAAACGTCTTTATATGAGTAACAATAAAGTTATTATGAAGAATCTATAACATGTATTTTATTTATATAGGCACATTTTTAAAACAGGGAAAATATCTAAAATTCTTTCTTACAATTAATTATTAATTTAAATACAATAATTGCACTACAAGTATCGCCAAGTCACTAAAATTCTGTGAATATAGCAGCGTATAATATTACAGTCGGAAAATGCCCTCTATTCGCCACCATTCTATTCTTTTGTTACGTGCACCTACTCGCGATTCTCTTCACAGCATTTTAATCACGTGCCGACACTAGCTACTAACCAAAATCTTGTTACATTAGACATTATTTAGATAAGACCAGATGCTACTTGCGTCAGCTCTGTTTACTAGAACACGAACAACATCAATTGTCATTTTCTTTGATGTAGGTAAGTACCTACTCATGTTGGTATCATGTGTCAGTTATTGAAAGATATGTCAGTTCTTCTTCAAAATTTATTTATGCTTATATGTGTGTGTTGCAACTTAGTTGCAATTTAACTTACCTAACATAATTCGTAAAAAGTTTTCAGTACGAACTAAATTGTGTGTTCCAACTCATTTAGCTAAATTGGTCGTAAAGTAAGTTACATGTTATACATACTTACCCACATTATAATAAGTAACACATTATAAATTGCACAGCTTGTACTTTGGAACTTGGCCTGCGCACTGCCGTGTGTTTAGATAGATAAATGATTATTACAAACACGAATTGAAGGCAGGTAGGAACATATTATAAATACCTACATAAGAGATGGTTTTCATTTTTAAAAAAATGGTAATGAATTATTTAAAGTTATGATGAATTATTTAAAGATGAATTGATTAAAAGATGATTATTTAAATGATTATAACAATAACAAAAACAAACACAAATCAAGATCAAACAAAATCTCACCAATACGGTCGATAAGATGAAATCTGCAGCACTCGACGATAAATTAGGATCAATAAGGTATTAAATTATTACTATACCTAGCCGATCTAGATCACTACCTGCGCCGCCGCTATCTGACAATCGACTGAAAAACGGATTTACAGATAATGGAAATAAAAAATCACATACTTATCGCAAATTACGTCTATTTGGTGTGATTTCCTAGGCGTATCATGTGATCATTTGATAAATTCGTGTGTAATAATTTAATGATTTCCTTGATTTCAATTAGACAATGACGGTAGGATTTTGCTACCTATTTCTTAGGTAATAAAATACAAATCTGTAATCAGTGCTATTTGTACCTACTTGCACTTTAAGTAAGGTAAATCATATAGTTATTGCTCGTTTTAGAAACAGTATATACTTGTATATATCCGTTCAGTTGTTTAATTATTTAACGAATTCTTTCTTAAATCAACGCAAAGTGATTGCCTAGTCGCCGCAGTCGTTGCCCAATGTAGGTTACAGTTATTACCCACTCAAATTCTAGCGGATTTTATAAAAGAGTTCAGGAAAAATACTAGTAAATTGAAAATCAGTTTTTTTTCGCTGGACCAATAGCTATCAGCAAACAACCATGGTCTTGTTTCCCAGCCCTACATCTTATATTTAAATGTCATATTTTATGTACACATTATAGTAACATTACGGGCTCTTTTTTACTTTTAATATTTCCCATATTTTGTACTCTTTTATGGTGATCATATGAAATTGCATTTGTATACCTATTTACTAGGTATACCATGAAATAAAATAAACATATCCAAAGCACAGGAAAGTTGATATCCTACAATAAGCAAAATGGATATAAAACTCTGTAGATACTTCCTTAACTATCTCTAGTTACCTAATTAATTACTCGTACTAACGCCCATTGAAAACTTCGTACCTTTTAATCACTTATAGCTATAATAATTCAAGTACTTACGTATCAGCTAATAATTTTGATAATATCACACTTTTATCGATACGTAATTAAACCACCTGCGTGCCTAGTTACAAACTATAATCTATAAATATTTTAAAGAATATTGTAAGCGCTCGAAAGTCAAGCGTCGATTATTAACTTTATTTGCGTATGAGCACAAACTGGTTCACAATTTGAATTCCACGATATGAACCGGGAGTGATCGATGCGCTCACAATAAATACACAAAGGAGGTAATACACTTGATAGTATTATTTTTGAGCCTACAATCTTTCTTGGACATATAGAACAGAACTATGTTTCTTTTCATTGATTAGGAAAATGTTAATTTCCTTTTATTTGCTTTGGTTTTTTTTTTATTTTAACTAACTATTTCACTGACTAACTTCCTAGTTCGGAGGTCAGCGTTTATTATAACTAAGTTGTTGCTCACTAATTTTATTTAGTTTAATATAACATATGCTTAAGTTCCTATTGGTGTATGGACTGTGAATCCGTTGTAATATAACCGCACAAATAAACTGATTCTTATACTTATTCTTATTTTTAATCCAACATCTACCTACCTACATAATAATTAATCGTGGATCTTCTCAAGTAATACTTTATTTAGAAATTTAAAACACCTTATTATATTGCAATAAATTACGAATAAGGCCTAAATTATTACAATACCTTTAGATTAGATAGACATTTTCAAACAAAAACGAATTCCCTGGTGTCCATTCAATTTCGAACGAATCCAGTACAAGGTAACTTGTACAACCATCACCCCTCGAAATGAATACTAGGATCTTTACATAGAAAATACACTCACTCCAGTACAATGAATGACAAATATTCGTGACGTCACCGTAGCTTATTAAATTCTCATATCGATCGGTGCTATCTATCAGTCACAGGCGTACACGCACCTTCAGCATCGAGATCTGAATCACGATCGAGTGATAGTATGCGCAGTAGCATCTCGAGCAATAAATCATTGTTGATTGCCTATAACCCGGTGCCAATGGCGACCATTGTCAATGCACCCACAGTGTGGACTCACCGTTACAATTTGTTTGTTATTTTTATGAATATAAACTCGTCATCAAATGAATTTTTCAAACTAGAAAAATTGGTTTGAGAAATCAGTTGTATTTTTAATTATTTTTTTAATAAATTCTAAGAAATATTATTATAGACCATGTCTCATCTCACTCGGGCTAAGTAAGTACGTAGGTATACTAATTATAATTAAGGTTAGGAATTAGAAGAAAGAAGGCACAAACAACTCTAGCTTCCTATCATGCTGAGCTATAAGAAACAACAATGGGATCTCAAAACGTGAGACAGAAGAATAAATAATAAATATTACAAGCACTGGTTGTGATTATCTATATAGACTCTGCCTTCCATACAAACTGGTCATTAAAATCCATGTTACCGAAAATCTAGCCGGCAATTGTTTTTTGCCGTCGATTACGTACCAACAAAATGGCCACAAAAATTCTGAACGAAATGAATATTTTTTAAGTGTAGAAACACTCTTTATAAAAATATTTAGTTGTGGTATAATACCGATCCCACGTCGATTGTTAACTTGTATATTTTTTGCATTATAAACAAATTAGCACAATAGCATTTTTATGCACCGGATCCGGAAAATTGTAGGTTTCTTTCAAATTGAAAGTTTCTTGACGACATGATATTAAGGCCTCGTCCACAGATAACTGCGGTAACAAGAAATAAAGACACATTTCGTAACCGATCACGTTATTATGAAGAAATTGTTCTCATCTCGTTATACAAAACAAACGCGCTCACACTCGGTTGGTTATCGCTAGATTAGGCTAACTCCCAATTAAGATAATTGATTCTTACTCAGACCTCCCGGCCGTTGCGAGATGGATCAAAAACGTGTGGTCGATCATATCTGCGCCCTTTATCGAAATCTGACGAGATACTAAAGCCCTTTGGGATATTTGAAATCAGAAATTGGAACTTTTTAAAAATTCTTTAAGTAATATCCAGTAAATTAATTTGAAAATTCATTAAAAACAGTTCGAATTCGACATTTAAAAAAACTGAAAATATAACCCTTGCAATGTAAAGTAAATCTACCTAATGGAAGTTACTAGGACTTTCTCGTTTTCATAATTATTGTAGCTACGTAGGAGGAATTATTATCTTTCTTATTATTTTTATATAAATTACAATATTTTCTAAGCGATTATCTATTACTGTGTGCACAAAATAAGTTTTTTAGAATATTTTACTTATGGTAAGAATAGGGTAGTTTCCGAGTAGGTATCAAATATTAAATGCATTTCTTAAAAATTAAGAAATAGACATAAATTAATGATCAAAACAATTAAAATTCATTGAAAAATAAAAACGGTAAAGGCAATCAAAATTCAGAACGGTAGAAAGAAACGTCAATAAGTTTTATGACGTAACTGTTCTCTAGCGCCATACAAGCAGGTCCTGGCTAAAGGACTGTTTTGCTAGAATGGGACAGAGCATCTGTCCAATACTAACTTTAACCATTAATATCTCTGATGTTAGTTGAGATATCGAAAAACTAATTTTAGATCCTTCTTTAGTATATCCATGTAAGTTGATTGATGCAATAAAAAAAATAGGTTTATACCGTATTTGACTATTTTTTAAAGTTTAGTTACAGTTATTTTTAATCTACTCATACTCATACCATTTATTGCTTTTCATGTGTTACAATTGGTCTTAAAAATGTATATTATCTGGTCATACATGAAACCCTGAGTAGGGCACCGCAATATTAAATAAGAGATTATAATATTTTAAAATAGTAATAAATACTAACGAGATAAATTGAATTAAATGTCATTATAAGTTATACATAATTGATTTTATAGTAATAACCTAAAATCATTTGATCGTGTATTTATATTATAATTACAGAAGGAAAACACAATATATTTTTAATTTTAATTTAAAACTTACTACAACAAAGTAATAAAAAGTCAAAGAAAAAAAATCAATTCTGAAGACAATACTTTTCGACAAAATAATTAGAAAAACAGAAACAAAATCCTTTTTACTTCTCAAGCAATTTGCAGTTTTGCTTATAATTACAAAGATGTTAAATCCCATCACACACTCAGCAATCAAGGTTTACAGTGCTATGTGAAATAGTTCTCAAGTGTAATAAAATAAACAATTCTACCTCGTTTAATGTGTATGTAAAGACATAGGTATCGTGCTATTAAATTCAATTAACTTGCTCTAAACCAAATATTAAGTGAATTGTGTGAACTTTTTTACAAGTTTAACTTTGCGTAACCGCTATCTACATGGCTTTCCATATATAAAAGTATTATGGTATCTAGTACTTACTTAGTTACTGTACAACTGGCTATAATGAAATCTCTCTATTGTGATCTTTAGAAAAGTAAAGATTTTACTATGAGAAATATTATTATTGAATTTACCTTTTGGTACTTATTATTATACATTAAAGAAGATCGTGTGACCATACTACCGATATCCAATCCAACATTCCCCCACTAAGTCTACTTTTCCCCCATTTTTCCTTCCTACTAATAATTGATTATTAAAATTTTGTTTCGATAAGTAGATTATTTGTTGTTGTTTTTTTTTAAGGCAAAGGGAACTGAGCCCATACAGCCATGTCTGATGTAAACAACTCTTGCAAGTCTTCATTAAAATGCTGGTGTGACACATTTCAATGCTATCTGGGAGAATCTTCCACGCTTCTGCACCATCCAAACCAAAGAAGAAGGCGTCCCGGACGCAGTATGGCTCTTCAAAATCCAGCCAAGTACGGATCGGGCTGCAGCGTCTTATTTGACTTTACTTCACTGTCCCACACATTAATCACATTTAGTAGACATTCTTCGAATAAAAAACACCATTCTTACTTGAAAAGCACTACTGTAAAACAATTTGCAAAACAATGAAAAAAAGCTGGTGTGGACGCGACAAAAGCGCGGGAGAAAACTCGATAAGTAGATTAATAAAATATCAGACTCTTATCCATCCTCTTTAATAACAAATCTTAGATGTCACAATAAAATCATTAAATAGGTTGTACTTAAAAGTTTCCACAAAGAAGATTACAGTAAAACTTAACCCTACACTTGGTCACTTTACAAAACAACGAAATAAGTAAACATTCTTTGTAACCACATCTTTTTAAAAGTTAATCTGTGACAGAAATATCACAGGGTTGTCAATTTAAAACTACCTACTTCACGACACATCGATAAGAAAGAAGGCTTCTATGCAAAACGTGATATTCGAGAAAATGCCAAAACAACGCACAATATTGGTTTTCTAGTGTTTTCTGAAAGTCGTCCATAGAATTCCAGAAACAGAAACACAGCGTAGCGTATATAGGTACCTATTCGATTTTAATAATTAATACCTACTTAAATATTTTCTAAAGACTTCTTATTTGGCCAAATCTCAGGAACCCTGAGATTTGGCCAAATAAGTTACACAAATTACATCCAGATTCGGAAAACTTTGGGTACAAACACAATCCCTTGGCTAATTTACTGAGAAGCACATATTAAGATTACCAAAAATCCTGACAAAACTGTCTAAATTCGAATGGCTGGCAACCCTACGTAGGTGTTATTTTAGTTTATTTCCACGACGTGCACCCGATACGATAGGCTTTGATCGATGCCTTTTAAAATGAACACCAGATTGAATAATTTATCGGACTTGATTTATTTCCTTTTTTTTATTGAAAAAACCTTTGATCCAATGTTGATTGGCACTTACTCACCGATTAATATTCATTATTGGTGAGAACAATGTGTAGACCAATAGTCAGGTAGATAACTAATAAGCGTTTTAATAAGCATATCTAATTAATTTGTTTGATCAACAATGATTATTGTCTCTACCCACATTTTGAATCGTAGTTCTGTCAAGTCAGAATAATGTAAGTACCTAAATGTAATATATCACTGTCTCAAAATGACACACAACCATAATACTACGAAATATTTATAAAATGTAGTGGCATGATAAAAGACAAATAAATAAATAATGTCTCTATTATATTATCTAGAACATATATACAGAGCGTCGGTGGCACAGTGGCTAGGGCACCGGACTCCCAAGCGGGAGGTCCGGGTTCAAAACCGTGCAGTGCCATGTACCTACCAATGAGATTTTGTATTTTTCTAAGACTTAAGGTTTACCTAGATGAAACCTGCATACTGAGATGACCAGTGTGTAAAATGGGGTAGGCACAAAAGATCCTCAAAGGTCGAAGTGCCGCTAGGTTATTCCCGGCCCCCTATCATAAGATAAGAAGATATAAGATCTAGAACATATGTAAGGTACCTATAAGCAGGTGCAACGTATTGCTTCATTACTATTAAAAATATTATTCGAGATATGTATACTATATCTGTACCATTTAGGTTTTTTCGTCATACTAATAGAAACATAGGGAACTATTTATACACACGTAAATTATATTAATTCAAAGGTTCATAGTAAAAAAGTCTCGGTTCATAATAGTTAGATGTAGGCTTAAATGTTATCACCAATTACTTTATCATACCTACATAAAAAGAGATACGAATGTTAATATTACTACCTACCTATAAAAGTGGCAAAAAACACCAAAATAAATAGCTTATTAGAGTTGTTAGCTAGTCAGCTGTCTAATTAGCCGAAGACAGCTGATTCCAGAAGCCGTTAGATTAGCATTAGAACTCCTAACGTTAATTCGTTATTTAAACTATCAAATATTTAAACTGGACAGGATATATAACACAGTAAAATTCGGCGGAAACGACTACGTACCTACACACACATACAAGCTTATCGACGGATAATCGGCGTTTGCGCATCTCGGACAGCATTCAAATTTCGAACTGTCATGGCGGCCGATTGAACTGGCCAAAACATTGGACTAAGAAACAAGAGAGGTGACTGTGACTGGCATTTAATAAATGTAGGTTTAATGGCTCAAAATTGAAGCTATAGGTAGGTACATTATGTCAAATTGGAAGCAAAAATAAACCCATCTAGCATAGATGGCTCTTAATTTTAATTGCGGAAAGAATAAACCTAGCTCTATGCGTCACTGAACAAAAAGTTTCAAATAGGTGAATACCTCTTTTTCTATAAAATTTAATTTCTACAGTTTATAGTTTAGTGATGTAGAGTTTTTCCTGCACTTAATTATCAGGATTGGTATATTTTTGGATGTTTTAATATTTTATTTCTAATTAATATCTGTAAAATAACAAATTCTATTGTAATTTAGAATGTAATTAATTATTTTTATGTTCTTTATAAAGTGAATAGTAAAAATCAGAGACCGTTAAAAATACGTATTGTTAAGCGAGTCAAAGAAGCAAAATAAAAATCAATTTTTAAAGATTTTAAAATAAGGTCTCGTTGATGTCTTTTGTATGGAGATAAAGATCAATGATTTACAAATCGGTAATCAATACATGAAATCAATTTATTAAGGATACATACATTTAATATTAACTTTTAATTTGATCTATAATTAGCATAAACATATTTATTACGCATTAAATGACTACATTTTTTGGCGCTGGTATCACAGCAATGACATTGAGATCGCATTACAGTAGGTACTAAATAAATACCTGCATTTAAATAATTAAAAAATATAAAATAAATTATTACGATGTAAATTATCATCATCATATAAGTTCATCGTGATGATGATGAACTTATATTTATATATAAAAAAATGTGTGGATAAGTACCTATATGTAGATAGATAGAAATCTACTTAGTTATCAAAATAAAATATTAGGTAAAATTGTATCTCTGTAATACCTAATAAATAACCTAACCTAACTCATTTTAATTGCTCTATAAAGTGAAAAATTATGCTTCAAGTCTTCAACTAAGTGATTTATTAATTTTTCTCTTTTAACTGTACAGAATATACCTACTTGTATCACAGTTATATTTTTACAAATTATTTTTATTTCACGAATCAGATTTTCCTACTTGGTGCAAGCGCGCGTTTTCCCCGTCGGATGTAGAGTTACTCTTTGTAACATGAAAATTTAGCATTAAATTAAATATTTATTGAGTGAAAACTCTTTCTAAACATTCTATGATCACATTTGTGCATATTTTATGCAATAGATCATAGAATTTAGTGATATTTTTATAGCTGTTTTACGTTATTATTGTTGTAGCGGGAAAATATAGAGTCGTGTAATATTTATTTCTTAAACAGTAGCAAAAAGTATTTTAACTATTGTTAAGTATGAGTAGGCCTAACTGTAATAAATAAAACTTTATTATTTAGTTAATTTTTTATGACTCTACATTTATTGTTATGTAAAAAGTAATCATATATGAAAATAACCCTCAAATTATTGATTGTTTATCAAAATTATCAGACAAGAAAATAATTAACGATAAAAGGTAAGTACCTCAACTGTCCTTATCAGATGCTTATCACTGAAATGTCGATCACTATCACTATTTATCACTGAATAGAGACAAAAACACACTGAAATCATGAGCTCCATTCCGTTTCATGTTCATTTTCTCTTCTATATGAAAAAAATCTCGTATATCACTGGTCACAAGTGGGTTTCAATCGTTAGTTTTATGACTGGTCGCTGGTTAAGTAAGGTTTAGTTAAACCGGGTAGGGTTAGGTTAACAAAAACAGTTCATGTATGCGCTTGCGCGGCTAGCCGCGGCAACCCGCGGCACGTGATGCGGCGTCGATGGGACGCAACCCGACACTAAACCAGTCGTGTGACTTTTTGTTGTGAACGCGCGCATTCGGCTACCCTCGGGCGCAGTCGGCGCCGGCACCGAGCGGTCGGTATTTCCCGCGCTGCGATTGGTCGCAATTCGCGACGGGCGGTGGGAGTGGGCGGAGTTAGAGTCGCCGCGGACCGGTGATGGGAGTGTTCTCTTTTCAAATTTTCTTTTTCTCTTTTTGGGCGGGCGCGTGCGGTGGTGTGCGTCAGTCGCCGCGCTCGCTTGATGGATGCCGGCCGACTCTACAATGGGAGCGCTCTTGTATTTTGTTATGGATGCCAAATGATTCTGGGCCGTCGGATATTCTGCAATGCTCGTTAGATATTAATTGCTCAATATGAGCTCTAGATAGAGATTGCTTTACAGTTATTAGTAATTATGTAGAGGCGATTATAACGGTTAGTCTCATAGATAGAGATTCATATTACTTTTATTGTTTATCTAAAGTTTTGTGTTTTAGGTAGACATTACTAATAATGATGCTGATATTGATCTGATCTTCTATAAATATGTTTGTTTATGCATGACTTTTTATTTCACCTAGCTCTACCCAATATTTGAACTGTTATTATTTCAATAAATTATCATGTAGATTATTTAGGTATTTACTTACACAAAAAGGGACTTTTGTACTGAAATGATATGAAATGAATTGAAGAATTTGCTAGAAATATGGTAATATGGATGTTTTACAATTATTATTTTATAACGAGCACACGTAATAGATATACAGGGTGTAACATTAAGAACGGTCAGTATGGGAAAGTCTGAAACTATAAGACATACGAACATCTGTTCTTAGGAACCATGTCATCGATTTTAGTAACAAGAAAAACTGTATTCATACATTTTTTTAAAAAACTGTACTCAGCCTGGGAATCGAACCCGGTTGTTTTGAAAAAAAAAACCAACACTATTTCTATTTGGATATCGACTGTGTAGGTGTTAAGGAATAAATGTTAGTATGAAACGTGATGTTTAAAATTAATAAAACGCATTGTTTCCATATCTTTTAATTTACTTTAGACTAGACTATTAATTACTATATTTTAATTTATTTTAGACTAGACTATTTCTTGTGGGGTTACGTTAATGATGAAGTGTACAAAACAAGCTACGACACAATTGAAGACCTAAAAGCAGCCATAGAGACAATTTTAACGCAAATTCACCACCTGAAGATACAACATTCAATAGTAAGATCGTTACCTAAACGAGTTGAATGTTGTATTTTACAAAATGGTAGTCATTTCGAAAACCTACTAAAATAAATTAAAAGATATGGAAACAATGCGTTTTATTAATTTTAAACATCACGTTTCATACTAACATTTATTCCTTAAGACCTACACAATCGATATCTAAATAGAAATAGTGTTGGATTTTTTTTCAAAACAACCGGGTTCGATTCCCAGGCTGAGTACAGGTTTTAAAAAAAATGTATGAATACAGTTTTTCTTGTTACTAAAATTGATGACATGGTTCCTAAGAACAGATCTTCGTATGTCTTATAGTTTCAGACTTTCCCATACTGACCGTTCTTAATGTTACACCCTGTATACTACCCTTTATTAAATACCTTCTTTTTGGAAAAGCACTGGCTCCCAAGATACAGGTTCGCCTAGTTTAGGAGTCAGGGTATTCTTGACTTACAAGCATTTTGATGTTTTCAATAAAGATTATTATATTTTAATTTTTTAATGGAATGCAAATTCTTTGTGTTATTGACACTTTTGGATTTTACAGTATTTTTTCAATAGTTAAAAATATTATTATTATTCTAAACAAGAACAGAAATTTGTTGAAGCGTAAAGTCTACCCAACTTTTCAAAAACCTTTGAAACTAAGTGTTTATCATTTTTCTATAAGTATATTCGCATATTGCTCTCTAGTCCGTACGACAATGTAAGTACCCGGGTAAAGTGGAGTAGCGTCGTCTAAGACGGGCGGGAGGGTTCCCCGCATCGCGTCGCGACCCGGGTGATTTATTCTGTGTACCCGCGCTATAAATCTGTCGCGCTATCTAGCCTAGCGCGTTAATGCCTAATGACATAACACTAGTCTGGGTCTAGGATCACTTTAGTACCCTTGGGATTTGTATTTTACAATATCTTTCTCTAAATTCAAATGTTGGGTCTTAAATGATAAGTTATCCGGTTAGATTGTGATCAAAGACGACCCGGGTGAATTATTCTGTGTACAGTAGACAATTACATCAGGTTATTTGACACATTCATACGAATGTCAAGAAATCATAATAAAAACTTATTGCGAAAGGGTTCCACAGGTGCCATAGGCATTAACTCGTGCTAGCCTGGATAGTGCGACAGATTTATAGTGCGGGGTACAGTGGAAAATATCAAGCTATACTTTGTTGAACCATGTCGTAATGGGTTTTTTTATGATTCCTTGACTTTCGTATTAATGTGACAAATAAATTAAAGCGACAAAGTACCAATAGCCTGATTTAATTGTCCACAGTACACAGAATAATTCACCCGGGTCGTCTTAGATTAATTCGTTGCATTTTAAAAACAGCAAGTCACCCGGCTTGAATGTCGTCTAAGACGACCCGGGTGAATATTCCGTGTATACATCGCGCTACAAATCTGTCTCACTACTAGCCTAGCGCACATTAATGCCTAATGACATAAAACTTAGTCTAGGATGATACTCTTGTATATACAGAATATAGAATACAGAAACTTCATTTGCTTAAAACATGGCATAAAAGGTGTTATAATAGGGTGGTATAAGGTGGTATAATATATTATCTTTCTCTACATTCACATGTTTTAAACAGCAAGTCACCCGGTTGTCGTCTAAGGCGCAAAACATATACAAGATGCGTGCCGGCAGCGCGCTGCCAGCGCAACGTCAGCGCCGCCTCTGTCTGTTTTGCACCCGTCGCTTACATACATTTTGTATGCAAGTAGATTAAGAGGCGGCGCGCAGGCCGTTGTGCACGCATTCCGCCCCCTTCAAACTATTTTCATACAAAATATATGAAAATTAAGCGGCGGAAAACATACACAAGCGGTGTGCCGATCGGCGTGCCGTCAGCGAACTGCCTGTGTTTGTTTTGCGCTTAAGACGACCCGGATAATCTATTCTGTACATTATATCTCCGAGCTATAAATAAGTCACAGTATCTATACTAAATAAACTATTCTTATTCTTATACTATTATTATATAGAGCGTCGGTGACACAGTGACTAGGACATCGGACTCCCATGCGAGAGGTCAGGGTTCGAAACCGTACAGTGCCATGTACCAATGAGTTTTTCGTATTTTTCGAAAATTTACATACATTTACCGACTGCTCTAACGATGAAGGAAAACATCGTGAAGAAACCAGGTGTGTAAAAAGGGGTAGGCACAAAAGATCCTCAAGGGTCAAAGTGCCGCTGAGTTATTCCCGGCCCCCTAGCATAAGATAAGATACAATTATTATACTATTTTAATATACACTTTTTGTTCTTCAATGGCTTTCTCTATATTTACCTGAGTCGACTTTACTACCCTACCTCTTTGAATCAGGTCTAACCAATTGAGTGCATTATACATTTGTTCTAGATACTTGCCTATAGTACCTACTCCTACTGTTCATACCTATTTTATGCAAAGTGTTTTACATACCTACTCAATGAATGCAATTGCCGTCTTAACCACCGCAAAAGGAACCCAATTAGCATTATCTAAATATCTACCGCACTAGCTTCCGCGTCGCCCAGACACACTCGATCTGCCTAAGCTTTTTTACATACCCTCGGGATATTTCTAAATTCAGTCCACGTTTTTAAATTCACTTTACAGATGAGTACCACCAATAGTGATCATTCCTTCAAATCGGCAATTTACGTAGTAGATTTGAAGACCCAAAAAATTTACTTTTAATAGGTTTCGTTAAAATAATATAGGTACATAGCTAATTAGGTAATTTACTAACACATAGTTCTTAAGTCTACTAACAACAATATGGATACTTGTATCTGAAATAAAGATTTATTTAATTTTAATTTAATTTAATTAGAACAGCTACGCCATCACTTTGAATTACTTAAATATAATAATATATACCTCTCACCACATACACATCCTTACACCACGTTGCATACAATAGACCTACCTATATGTAATCCTTATCATAAACTATTATTACATACATCACTTACCAAGTTACCACATGTAAGTATTATAAATTATCCTATTATTTTTCTCCTTTCTGTCCTTCTTTCCCTATGTTGTTATTTAAGAAAATTTCATAATATGATATGGGGAATCTTGTATTGGCAAACAAATACTTAAAGAACATGTATTATGTAAAACTTTATAAGATGTAAGATTTCCTACATTAAAGAAAATAAATTATATGGTGCGAGACATTATAGATATATTATACAGGGTGTAACATTAAGAACGGTCAGTATGGGAAAGTCTGAAACTATAAGACATACGAACATCTGTTCTTAGGAACCATGTCATCAATTTTAGTAACAAGAAACACTGTATTCATACATTTAAAAAAAAAACTGTACTCAGCCTGGGAATCGAACCCGGTTGTTTTGAAAAAAAAATCCAACACTATTTCTATTTGGATATCGACTGTGTAGGTGTTAAGGAATAAATGTTAGTATGAAACGTGATGTTTAAAATTAATAAAACGCATTGTTTCCATATCTTTTAATTTATTTTAGACTAGACTATTAATTACTATCTTTTAATTTATTTTAGACTAGACTATTTCTTGTGGGGTTACGTTAAGGATGAAGTGTACAAAACAAGCTACGACACAATTGAAGACCTAAAAGCAGCCATAGAGACAATTTTAACGCAAATTCACCACCTGAAGATACAACATTCAATAGTAAGATCGTTACCTAAACGAGTTGAATGTTGTATTTTACAAAATGGTAGTCATTTCGAACACCTACTAAAATAAATTAAAAGATATGGAAACAATGCGTTTTCTTAATTTTAAACATCACGTTTCATACTAACATTTATTCCTTAACACCTACACAGTCGATATCTAAACAGAAATAGTGTTGGATTTTTTTTCAAAACAACCGGGTTCGATTCCCAGGCTGAATACAGGTTTTTTAAAAAATGTATGAATACAGTTTTTCTTGTTACTAAAATTGATGACATGGTTCCTAAGAACAGATCTTCGTATGTCTTATAGTTTCAGACTTTCCCATACTGACCGTTCTTAATGTTA
The DNA here is from genome assembly GCA_947369225.1 of Hofmannophila pseudospretella. Taxonomy (NCBI): domain Eukaryota; kingdom Metazoa; phylum Arthropoda; class Insecta; order Lepidoptera; family Oecophoridae; genus Hofmannophila; species Hofmannophila pseudospretella. Next base: position 10,626,648 of record OX376317.1, on the reverse strand, counting down.
CACCCTGTATAATATATTACCCAAAATAATAAATAGTTTGTCAGATGATGTGGGAGACTTTTACCTAAATCGAATTAACTTTAAGAAAACATTAATAGCACATTATATAGAAAGTGATACCAGCTTCATATTACGGGTTTACTTTAGTTATATATATTATGATATATACCTACTAGTTTAAATATTCCAATGGCGAACTCTCTATCGGCATACAAACCTTTCAAGGTTTTGTCTGCTGCAGGATAAAATTTATTTACGTACCAGGTTCCTTCTGTATGTAAATAAATTCTGTATTCTGTATTCTTGTGTTTAAACAATAAATGAAAAAAAATATTAATCAATTTTGTAATTAATTTGAATGAATTACTTATAAACAAGTCCAGACGTCCATTTATTGAGCAAATACAGAATACAGTCTAATGCTACATAAATCATCTTGTATAAGTATTATAGTAATGAACTCGAAAACAAAACGAGGACCCCAAAATAGAAGCAACCAAACAATTTCCCCCCGACACCCACACATTTTCTAAGCGGACAGCCAGTCTGAATAACATTTAACCCCTTTGAAATGTAAAAGCATTACGGAATGAAAAAACAGCACTTATGTACCCGCGACGCAGATAAACCATCTCAGTACAAAGCGCACAAAGATACAATGCCTCTGAAAGGGTTCAAGAACTCACTTTTAAATTAACCCAAATGGATTCAACAACGAAATAACTCGCGTTCCGAACGCAAACCATTCTCAGCTTTAGTGTCGTGAAATAAAATGACGGAAAAGTCATAGTCGCTTGCAGATGAAAATGGATATAAAATATTAGTCGCCGCAAATCTTCTATTTAAAATAGGGCCGTTTACATTTTTCCTTTTCATGTCATTGTCTCTGCTCCGAGCGCTTGCAACCGTCACGTTCCAATTTTGAAAAGTGTCGGAACAAAATGGTAGTCGCTTTGTGCCGTGCCCCACTCCTGGTTGCTCGAGTTTGGTAATTTAGCAGATGTTCTGCAGCTTTGATGTCCCGTTTGAAGAAAATATGCCTGTGATAACCAGTGGTCTTTTTCCAGCTTGCGCTAAAGGAAAACTTTAATATTTCTATATGAAAATCCGTTTCTTTTTTCCTGTTTTTACGAGTACATATAATATATAAATAATACAGCCGTTAAGTCTTGTACATACTTGATGGGTACCTACGGGCAATGGAATTTATGTAGCGTGTAGGTAGTAATCAAGTCGACTTTTTCTTCGAAATAACTATTGATATAAGCCGGCTGGTTTGGAACATGATTCGTGATTATTCATACCACATACCGACGTCAAAAATATCAACCGAGTTACAAGAGAAGTCATAGATACAACCTCCCATCAGTAAAGGCTGGTAACCAAATTGGAACATCACCGTGCCGTGTTTACAACTCAACAAAAAAAGCAGAATAACAAAGGAGCCGAATATAAATTCCAATCGAACTTTGACACATGTCTGCCACCATAAACAATGGAAATTCAAATCATCGTTGCATTCGACAGCCGCCGACCTAATGCGATTGTGGCGTGAGCGTGAGCGTAGTCTATGGCTCTCCATCTTTAAATAGGAGCCTTTTCTCTCGCTTTTTCTTCACAAAATCTAAGTCGAGATCGTCCGATAAGCTGTCTCGTGTGAGATGGTCTCAATATCCACAGATGGCCTTGCTCTCGTGTAATCTCTGCTCTCGACGTGGATATTTTTGACATTTTTTGCCATTGGTTCTTTGAAAATCACGCTTTGTCCTTTAATAGGGACATTATTTTGACGTGAGGCATGCCGCCATAATATTGTAAACACTGATTGAGTACAGATAAGTTAGACAATCGGAATTTGGATGGAAATTATTTTTTAGACTTTAAATCCGGGATTGAGGTCTGCAACTTGATTTTACCCAGAATATGAAGCAGCTGCTTCTGCGGTTAAGTACTTACTTATACTTTTCTTACCTAGTCTATTTAGAATGGGAGAATCCGAGGTAATCATGTAACATCAAAGTGGTCACAGTCACCAGCTACTGTTCCGTGTTTTCGTCAGTCTGTTGGACTTTTCTAACAAAGCAAATTAATTAAGCTCATTGTTTATTCTAAATAAACAAGCTATAATATTTGCTACGAATGTTTAAGATTTCTTCTGTAGTAAAGACATAAATTAGCTATATCAGGCTCTACATAAGAATAAGAATAGTTTATTTGTGCGATAAGATTACAATGGAGTAGGAACTTAAGCATATGTTACATTAAACTAAATAAAATTAGTGAGCAACCAGTTAACATATATCAGAGTGTAGACCAGAGACTATTTTTAGGACCGAAACTGCAGTTTTCTTTGCTCTGTGGCAACCTAAATTAAATGAAAAAAATATATTTTGTGGCAGGTTTCCAAGATAGTATGAATCTTTAATGTCATATAGGTTCTCTGGTTAGGTGGAACGACCTAGCTACCGTCGTTTGAACTCAATTAATTTAGATCACCACCTTCCCACGTCTAAAACCTTGAGGACCTGATGATAACCAGGAAAAATAAGAGGGTTTCCATAGGTAAGTCGGGAGTTTCTTAATTTTTTAAAGTTACGAGAAAAATAAGCCGTAGTTGGCCGGACCCAAAACCGAAACCATGAACCAGTCAGCCACTATAGAGTGCTGAAGTCATACCGTCTATCACGCCCTACAAACTAGCCCCGATAAGGCACACGATCGCATTACATTCAAAATTATGAACAACATACTGTTGACTTAATTTAATTTTTACCCGAGTATACTTTAAACAGAAGTACTTTTATGCGACATTCCGTTTACAAATTCTAATCTGATAGAGTGTAGGTAATGGAAGGTGGAATTTGGAAATTGTCAATTTAATGGTACATTTTATACCATTTTTATTTAAGTACCGAAAGTTCTACTACTCTACCAACTTTCATATTAAAACTTTGGAATCGTTTACAGGTAGGTGATTGAATTGATCAAAATTAGGTACTGTACTCTCTTCTTCTTCTTCTTCTTCTAAGTCGTATTCCTCATTACTGAGGGTCGTGATCACTCGTGGCAGATTTAATGAGGGGTTTGCCATTGAATGAATGAATGAATGAATTAAAATTTATTTGCATTGCCTTCCCCATTTCACACACTGGTTATCTCAGTGTGCAGGTTTCCTCACGATGATTTCCTTCACCTTCAGAGCAGGCGGTAAATGTACGTAAGTACTAAAAAAACCGAAAACTCATTGGTACATGACATTGCAAGGTTTCGAACTCGGACCTCCCGCATGGGAGTCCGACGTCCTAGCCACGACGCCACCGACGCTCACAGTACATATCGCCAATAAATTAGGAAAAGGGGTGATCAATAAACAAAAATTAGTACGTATTGCAATCAACGTAGATATATCGAAAGTTGAAATGTTTTGGCGAAAGTACCTACTTCCGATATCTATATTATTCTCAATCGTATCAAGGACTGCAATCGCTCTCTATTTCCATTACTGATCATTTATCACGTTCATAATCGCACCTTTTCATATTTATATTCAAAGTAAGTATATTTTCCAGGTGTCGTCTCAGTCTGAAAGCTAAGACCTGAATAGCATTTCACTTGGCGTCTCCTTCATACCCCGTTAAAAATAAATGGGGCTTAAAAATAAGGTTGCATGGCCCCAAGTGGTGCTAAGTGAAAGTGCGATAACCGACGTGTTGCAGTTAGGTCGAACTGTGGTTTACCTAGGTAATTTAGGTTTAGTGTTATCACGTATTTTGTACACATTAATGTATTATGATGGATTGCTTATTATGAATGCTCAAATGTTTAAGGTAATTTTAATATTACGTCTACCTAGACTTTGAATACACAACCTAAATTAGGGACCTTTACATCGGTAAACAAAGGGTTAAAATTGGATACTGTAAAAAGAAAGATACCTACAAAAAAAAGGTTAAATAACACGAAACGCTATCAAAATGTCGATCCCAAACGAGTGTTTCAATGGTATGCAACCCAAAAAAACCGCTCATGTTGTCCAACCGAGCAGACAATCTCCGTGCCTATCCCTTATCTGTGCAAGTTTGCAAACAAAACATCGCAACTCGCAATAAGCATAAAACAAAATCGTTTCGACCCCACACACGCCGTCGCCCGAACACTTGGAAAAATCCCTATGGATTTTCCGTGCGGGGTGCGGCGGGCGCGGGCGGAGGGAAGGAACGTAAAAGAGAAAAGCTGCGAGTTTTTATCTCGGCGCCATAAATTTTATTCGTAGCGTGATTTAGTGCGCAGATTGCCCCCCGCGCCCCGCCCGCCCCGCGCCTACGCCTCGCCGGGGTAAGGCTGCTAGTCATTGTCAAAATTATTGCACCCCTATCTACTGAAGCTTTAAATATATGTCCCCGACACGTAGTTATGCCTACAACCCGTTCTGAGGTTAAATACGACTCTGCTATGGCATTTTATAAGACGTAGGTAAGAATTTAATAGGTGCTTTATCTAAATATTTATTACACTTTTACATTATAGATTAAACTAAAAGCTGCTACCTGTTTTGGATGTTGCGCAAGCACAGAGAATCTATACGAAACAAATCTATTCTTTCTCTTTGTTTGTTTATTCCAGATGGATAGTTCGCAAACTACTTTCTTCAAGCTTTGAAAGGCATTGTAATTTCCACTTGATCTATTTTGCAGTATTGTTGCTAACACTACATAAGGAATTAAGCCGCCTGAACTGGGAATAATGCAATATCGGAGCAGTGGCGCCATCCATTTCGAAGGTTTTACCGAAAAAAGATTACTCGGCCAGCCTAATCCCCCATTATTTTTACTTTAAGAGCAACTCTTACTTATTTGTCAATACCGAGCCACAAAGGCTCCCAAATACCCTTACACTGGCTGAAAGGCATAATACACGCCCCATAATAGTGGAACGATTCAGAAACTGTTAAAATCATAATGCGCTTTTGTGAGCCTCTTGACAGCTCACTTTGATTTTTTCTGAGGCTCTCGTTGGTTTCGTATTGCCGACTTTATAGTGCGTTTCGTATGAAAGTGACATGTTTCTTTATCTCTATTTCTGGTGAATCCTCGATCGCTATCGTAGTGCGTATTTTATGTAAACACGACAAATTTTGTGGCTGTCTGTGACATAGAATAGCGTCGCAGATGCGCTGGCGTTACTTTTATTGTCGGTGCAGGGATCGGGGGCTCGATCGGACCCGGGACGCTCTCCACACTGTGTCTTATCTCAGATCTGGTTTTATGAAACCCTAAATTTACGACTGCGGTCGGGGTGGGGGTGTATTAAGCCCACTCTCGACGGCCGCAGACACTTTTGTAGTCGACTATTCATGGTAGAGCACGTTCGTCGAAATTTTGCGTGTCAAATATCCGTTGATATCTACAGTCGATTGAATGATGTTAGATATAGGCAGATAGCAAGTACCTAGATGCCAGACTCTTCTGCTAGAAAAGGTAGTTAGGATTTCAGAGAATTCCTGAATTCATGATTGAGATCAAATCCGATAATAACATCACAATATGGCACAATTACAATATAAGGACAGACAATACATTATGAATTTATATTTTATAATAGGTACTGATTACCTATGCCAGGCACGGATAAACATTAAAATTATTACACTGCAGAAGATGTTGTAATATTAGATTAAGTACCTACTTATTTACAGCTTTTATGAACCGAGGGACGCAAAGTTCATTAAACAAATAGGTAACCAAGTAAGTACTAACTGTCCTTGCACACCTACTACCTCTTTCTCGAAATCATTTCCACTGCCCGAAGGTTGCCTGGAAGAGATCGCTCTTAGCGAGGCTGCCCGAATTGTACTTCACTATTTCCTTTTCAATCTCATGTTTGTTGTTTTATATTTGTTCAAAAAGTGTATTTAATTTATTTTTACTTTCCTTTATAACATTTTAATTAGTCCTACCTACATAGAGACAAAGTCTTAATTATAACTGTGGGGCTCGTTAGGCCCGGCACCGGGTTAGCCCAGATACAGGCGGATCCTCTATAAATTACGGGAATAAATCCCGGGAAAGAAAAATTGCCCTCTGGAGCACATAATTCTTGCCTTGTCACAAGCGCTCCTTATCTCCAGCCAATACCGGATTACAATGCGATTTTTATTTCATGCTATATTCGTTTTCTACTTCCTATGTGTTTTCCTGTTGGCGTTGTTCACACACTTCTACCTTTACGATACGGATACTAGGGTACAATATTAATTTTTATATGGTATACAGGGTCAATGGCCAATGTTTGAGATTTTCTCAAAAACAAAATTTCTTTCACTAATATTATATGATGTAAGTACCTACTATTATTTTTCACCTATGTGCCAATGGCAGAATTTAAGAATCGATCCAGAATTTTTAAGAAAATCTCTAATATGAGGGGCCAGCTGAAAATCAGCGCTGTGGCTTGCCTCAGCATTATGCTGAGCTGGTACCCTTTTTGGCACTGTACCACACCGGATCATTTGTGCTGAATGTATTATATCCTTGTATACTTTTGTATTGTGTACTTGCTGTATTCTGGTATTTACAGTGCTAAATAAACGTTTTTCAATTTCAATTTCAATAATATATTTTTGCTCCTCTAATAAAGTTTTGTATACATTTAACTACTAGTGACTATACCCAATTTACTGAACCAACATTGTTACAACTCTAGAGTAATGAATTTGACATTGTACGTACAAAATACCAGTGGTTATTATAATTTATGTGCTTACCTACATATATGATTTCCATTCCAACAATATCATCTAATGGACATTGACAAATGATTCCCTTTGTGCGGAATATTGAGATGTCACCGTGGCGACCATTGTACAGGCACAATTGGACAAATTTACCAAAATATTTAAATAAAAAAATTATGGGCCAACGAAATGTTTTGACAAGATAATGAATAGGCAGGCGCTGGCCGGCTGACCAGCTAAAGATTCTTTAATGCTTATCTAAAAGCGAAAAGATATTCGTGACGTTGGAATTTTTGCGTTTTTGCAATAGTTTCATAATGGTTATATACCCTACGACTTCTGTGCCGTACTACGCCGTATTTGTAAATTGGTAAGTTTTTTTTACTTTCACTAAGTAATTCTGTATCTGTAAGTGGAATTCGTATTTGATGAATCGTTAGTTTATTTCTATTTATAAAATATACCTACAAATGATACCAAGAACACTTGGGAGTTAAGACTATCTTAGACTTTATAAAATCCAATATATCTCTGACAAAAGTAGATAGACTTAGATATTGTTAACAATTTTCAAATATACGAGTAATATTTGCTTATAAATCCAAGTAGAACATCGTATCTACATTCAGAGAGAGCAAGTTGCTAAGCATAGGTAACTAACTCTCATAAACTCTTTTAATCCCACAAAATATATACTCCATTGAGATCGCAAACAATTTGACTTGATGAATTCGTAGCTAATATAACATATATATTTATTATTCATTAACCCCAGTAGAATCATTCAAACATAGAATAGGAATAACATTCGCCAAATTCTTCTAACGTTATGCCTATTTATATTGCTCGGTTTTCCATTAATTGCATAACAAATGCGGTGACATAGCATTGTGTTAGAATTTATTGGCTCCTTTTGTCCACGGTGGCAACACGAGCATAGTGGGCAACACAGTGGCTCATAATGGCAATGTTTATTTATTTATTCGGGTAGTGGCGATTATTCATTTATTTGCCCAGAAACTGATATTGTTGTTGGTTTGGTAGCCTCTTTAGTTCAGTAGCTCTACAAATAACATACAAAACATTTTGAACATCGAAAACAGAATGAATTGAAAGATTTAATCCGTTTTCAATATTTACTCCTACGTCAGTGAATAAAAAATAATCTAGAAATAGATGACTTACGAACTCTATATTTTATTCTAAAGTAGAAATAGTAACTTAAATTATAATCAGTGAGTAATCCGTAATAAATTATAATTTAAAATGTCTCACTATAGTTTCATTTCAAAATAGTAACTTACTTTGTCGAAAATTACAATTTAACAAATATGTAGGTAGTTATTTATTCAAAACCCATTAGGCAACTCAAAGAATTATCTCGAAAAAAAGGTTCACTTTTAAAATCTCTCAGTCAAATTCTTCAACTAGAAAAGTAACCGATCGCAAATATCCATAAATAAAAATATTGAAGGACACCGCCACACAGGTAGAGGCAGCCGAGTCCCGACAACCCCATTGCACGCTCTATTAGCATCACAGAGCCATTCTCCACGGCGGACCGTGTTGCCAAACACTCCCAAAACCGACAAATTTATTGCAATATGAGATAATTTAACGATGTGAAACACATCCCTTCGCAAGATAACTCGGTCAGAGTTTAATTCGTTGACAAAGATTGCGGAGTTTCTAATCGTTCGGGCGTGATGACGAAACAGCCATTACAATTTTATGTTCGATTTAATTGTGAGAAATGTGAGTTGTGCGCGTTCTGAACGATTATTTCGCAGTAAAGTTAAGGAAGGAATGGGTGAAAAATGTTACGAATAATGGAAATAATTGTTAGATAAATCTGAAATTTATCTCTCTCTCTTTTCATACATTTATTATCATCTGCGAAAATTTCTGAAGGTGATATGAATGTAGAGTCAGGCTGGGTTGGTAGTGGTTTTGCCTATTTGTGCCGCAAAACAGCATTGCTGTGTTTTGGTTTTAAGGGTAAGAGAGCAAGCGTAATTACCTGAACATGAGGTAGGTACTCCATTTAAGTCCTCTAGGTTAGCAACACGTCTAAAACCCTCTAATAATATAGTCAGGTGGTCCGTTTGCTCGTCTGCTCTCTCTATTCAATAAAAAATTGAAAAGTATGTATAAATAAGTACCTACCTAGTAATAAGCAGATTTGTCGAATATAATTATGAACGTTCTTTATCAGCTCTTCTCAGACTATTCGACTTCTCAGTAATCCTGTCTTTAATTCGAGCTAAACTTTAATTTATCTGCTATAAGCAAAGGCATCATGACCCCTACTTTTCAAAAATCGTCTGAAAGAGTAGAATGCATGTAAGTTTAGCTTTATAATAACTCTAAATTAAAAATATATGACACTTGACAAACCCCTGAGAACCCTTGAGATCCCCTTACTTTTTCCTGGTCATCATTACGTGATGTTGGAATGGCACCATGGTCCTAAAAGTTTGAGTTCCTGAGATCTCATCTGATATGAAAAATACTCCAAGATCTCTGGAACCACTGATCTAATTTTCATCGCATATGGCTGAGAACACTCCATAAAACTATCTGTCAAATAAATTAAACTCGTCGAAATCGGATTCGCGATTTCTGATATGAAGCCACAGACAAACAAACTAGGAGACACGCGTCAAACTTATAACCCTACTCTTCCGCTGCATAAGAAAAACTGTAGTGGAGGGTATACAACATCGACAGAAAAGACATTCCGGGAATAGGACATTAACGGACCTGATCGTAAAAGATGCAGACCAGATATTTATCAAAACTGTAACCAATTTTGCATATCAAATTATTTGGGTAGCGCGGGTAGCTACAATAAAACGCAAATTACCGCTGGGAGCGATTAGCGTCGGCCCATCAGCGATTCGACTTGGTTCAGCCTGGTAATCGCTGGGGTGGTTCCGTATTAACCAACTGTCTATTTAGGGGTACTGTAATGTACATCAGCTAGACAGCGCTTAGTATTTGTGGGATATATAAAAGACAAATCCAAATATCCAAATGACATTATGCTATATTAAGTACATTACATGTATTACATGTAAAGTAAAATTTAATAGATGGCTACTCTCTTTAGATTACGACAAAACTGAGGCTCTAATCATATAATATAAAATTTTACACACTAAACTCATTACGTTCTTCAGATTATTAACACTTAACTTCCCACACCCACTCACCCTACACTACAGATGCACACTTACATCATTACACACTCCCACACAACCTAACACACCCACCCATACTCACTCTTACCATTATCTTTACAAAATTCCTTTATGATTAAATTTTCCAAACTCCTTTTAGGTTAAGAATATAATTTGTAATTTGCTTGCACAGAAAGTGCGACGGAATCCCGACTTACAAGATACAGGTTTTCGACCTAGTTTGTAAGTCGGAGGTCCTTTTTTTGTGTGCCCTTTACCAGTAAAACTTTTTGATTTTCATTACATGACATTGTTCAGTTTTTTTTATTTATTTTTTATTATTATGGTTTATTATTTAAATTATTGACTATGATGTTTATAAATCTAATTAATACAATGTTTTAATGTGTGTTGTTGCTATGTCATGTAATCATTTTTTTTTACTAGACGTGTAGTTGATATTATGAATAAAACATTTGAATTTGAATTAGACGTAGCGATTCCATAACCCAAGATTTTGCCTAAATATCATTTTGAAGTCGATATCCGATGATAAATATGTGATAAAGGCAAATATCAATCCAAAAGTGTCCATGTAACTACATACCTACTTTGAGAAATGAAACACGCCTTTTACTTACGCTGCCAAATGTTAGGGATTTGTGCCAACTTTTATTTATTTTTTATACCTACTATCCTTTAGCTTTCGTTCAAAAATCGTTGATTTCAAGAAATAGAAAAATGTTGCCAATAAATTAAATAAGTATCATTTTTCGCTGAGTGTATGTGTAAAGTGAAACACCTAAACCGGTGCACAACCTACCTTTTTCTGCCAAAATTACTCCACCAAAATGTTGTTTAGAAGAGATCGCTCTTAACGATAAGACCGCCTAGATTGTAATCGTTTCGTACGCACTGTATCACACTATTTTTGTGCAATAAAGTGTATTCATTCATTCATTTGCATAAAAGATTTCAATTTCCATTGCATGCACCAGAAAATTGCTGATTTTCATATTTTCCCAGTAATACAACAGCATGATGCAACCTTCGTTTAGATAATTATTTAAGCAAATATACCGCGAATACTTATTTACCTACATAATGTGGTGGGTAATCATTAATATAATTTTAATGTCCCACGCAATATTAATATTACGGCATTCCAATAATGTTTTAGAATTTAGAACATAAATCTGGAATATTACGACGCGATGATCGACATTTATTATATTTCCCATCCGGTGCTTGATATTTCAAGACTGACCTAGTCTTGTCATAATAAGTATATGAAATATTACACCTATTCTATATTTTACTAATGTTTAAACGCGGTTTCTCTCGAATATTATCTATTCTGAAATTAAACTTGTCCGAACCATTAAAAATATAGAAAACTGAAAAAATATATTTTATTTATTTACAATTTAAAATTAATTATACACAAACAATTACAAAAGCAAGAGCAATAGAATAGAAATGTAGAAATAATTAATTGATTAATGTACACAAAAAAATTATTAAATGTAACTTATAAGACTGAAAAATAGATTTATATAGGTTCGGTGCGATTCCGTTTAAAGGGAATGATTCGATCATCATTATGTTTCTAAAAAGTTATAGATAGAACAGTCCTTGAAATCATCAGAACTTTATCACATTTTCACTGGCTAGCCTGAGTATCAAAATCCTCAAGGCTCAAAAATGAGAACTGCAGTTAAATAAGTTCAGTAGTTAACTCATCAGTTATAAATAGGAAGACAAACCAACATACAGTGTACTACGAATAAAGAGACACAGATTACTCAATAAAAAAACGAGTATTTTATTTACAGCAGTTATGAGTTTATGAGCTACCGGCCTTAGAAAAAATTAATTTGTCTAATTAGACGTAATCGCCCGGTGGGAGCGGCCGGGACGCGCTCGGAAGTTGATCCTTATCTCAGTCGCCTTGTGAGCAAGGATTCTTAGACATCACATGCGTATCTTCAATATAACTGCGTATTAATAATTCGAAAGAAGATGTACTTACATATAGATATAGGTATATATAACCTAATCTGCTTCTAGTTTCATTCAATCATAATTTTTGGAACTGTAGTTAATGAAACGAAGTTTTTTGTTCTTAATAAAAAAAAACAATCTGCAAATAAGACCAAGCTTTTATTTATTTACAAAAGTCTTAAATAAAAGTGTCTCTATGCGAATGTTATGTAACCACTTTGTCTTAGCCTATTTGTGAAAAAAAGTAAAATAAATGCTAATTGGATTAAATTAGACTACAGAAATCCTAGTAGAGTTACTCTTCTGCTTTTTGCTTACTCGCAACCGCAAGCAAGATAATCTAGGTTTTCACAATTCAAGATTAGCCCATAATAATTATAGATAATTGAGTAAAGGGCAGAAATTATGACGGTTTTCTTTATAGGCGTGCCCTCACCGCACTCTTTGATGGAGGCATAAAATCCTAATTAATCTGTGTACTTACAAGATTATTTGTAGTTAAAAGTTTCTACCTACCACGTACATGTCAGGTCCTCTCCCCAGTGCACAGCCACGTGAATGCAGGTAAATGCATTAAAATTAATTAAGGGGGTGCGTCGCGGACCGCCCGCGCGCTACCGTCCCGGCGGGGTGTCCCGCCGTGACGACTTCATGCAGCTTCCCGGAACTCGGCCGGGACCTGGGACCGGCGGGACATAGTGAAACTAGCCGTGTCCAGGGCTGTACTTACACGGTGGACGGGTTGTGGACCTAATCTGCCATTTAAAGATAAATTTCAATGTGACTATTAGGACACAGGCGTCATGTTCCTCCGTGACGATTTCATGCAGCTTCCCGGAGCTCGGTCGGGACCTGGGACCAGAGGGACATAGTGAAACTAGCCGTGTCCAGGGCTGCACTTACACGATGGATGGATCTGGGGCCTCAAATTAAGGATTTGCAATTACGTACATACAATATTTGACAACGACTGGAGAACAAGGTATTTGACTGATTTTTTTAAATGCATCAATCAACTTACATGGATATTCTGAAGATTTATCTGAAATTCTGTTGCTGTTTCTTTTTATCTTCTGATTTCTGAATGCATGCATTTTATTTATCAGCCAGTTTCAGTTCTATTTTCACACTTGACAATCAATATATGTCTATTTTTTTTAATACTTATGAACTGCATTTAATCTGCGATACTTATCAAATACCCTGTAGGTTATAGGGAAATTGACAGTTTAGCTGCCCTTAAACTTCGAAATGACGTAGGATCAAGGGGCACAAATTGAAAACACTTCTGTTGTATTTAAATAATCTAGTCGTTGGGCTCTGAACTCTGCAACAGGAAATTTAATCTGCGAATAGAGTATAATCCAGCTCAGTTATTGAATGATAATGAAAAAAACAATTGCATTAATACAGGAACTTCCTAGTTCGGAGGTCAGCGTTTAATATAACTAAGTTGCTGCTCACTAATTTTATTTAGTTTAATATAACATATGCTTAAGTTCCTTCTGGTGTATGGACTGTAAATCCTTTGTAATCTAACCGCACAAATAAACTTATTCTTATTCTTATTTATATTCTCAGTTCACCACATATTTACATGAAGTGGTTATTTCTTTTAAAGGGCCCTAACTGATCTTATTGCGGTCCTGTCGAATGAAGGTACCTGTACGTGACCCAACTAGCCTTGCGGTGAGGTGAGTTCAATGATCTATCTTACTCTTTTCCACGAATCAAGTCCACCGAATGCTCCAAGATTGCTGAGAACCATTAGGTAAAGTTTGTTGTGACTTTTTGGTTACTGGTATGTACGGGATTCAGTATGTATTTAAGTTCTGACCAAGGATGCATCCTTGAACGAATTTTACAAACATCGTACTGCAGTACGATAAAATTAGTTCAATTTTTTTAAATCATGTCTGTATAGGGTTTTAATCAATGGAGGTACTATGCCACTTTGTCGCTTTAACTTACTTGCCATAATTCATACGAATGTCAAGAAATCATAATATTTAAAAAAATGCGTCAGGGTTCCACAGAATATACAGTATGTAAACTAACTGATGGAAGATATTTATTTTATGGGATGAAAGTACCCATAAATAAATATAAATATTTTCTACAAAAAAAAACTAAATTATAAAAAAAAATCAACTTCCCATAAATTGGTAGGTCACGTGAACGACCGATTTATTTATTTATTTTCTATTAGGGAAATTAACAGACAAATACATAACAACAATAGACTTAGAATACATAGATAAAAAAATGCTAATAATAAATTTCCACTTATAAATAACAGTATAAATATAGTACTTAAAAAGAAGTAATTATTACTCACTTAATAATAAAAAATATAAAAGAGAAGATTACAGATACAGGCCGGTTGTAAAATAAAATAAATTTGTATGAAGAGTCCCATTTTTTTGTGTATTACTAATATTTTTGCGTGAAAGTTGCTCATGTTCATGAGTACTTTCATCCCATATAATATCTTCCATCAGTTAGTTTACTTACTGTATAGCTGGATTCTGCTTGAAGTGTTTTCCACTGTACAAAACGGAGATACTACGATTTATGTATAATGTATCCAAATAACTGTACTAACTTAGCAGAGTTTATGAATTACACTTACCTCTAATGAACACCAATTAAATGTCAGTTTATCTATTCTATTTTTTTATATTTTTTAATGGCAATTGGTATACAAACATTAGGGAAAGTCGACTACCCACTGCGCGCTACCTGTGAAAACATTTCATTACAATGGCGCGTCGCGTAGGTACCCTTAACTCCCCCGCTATGAGTTATAGAGACTGCCCCTTAAATATTTCATCGATTTTATTGTGGCTCCGATGTCAACCCCGTCTCGACGATGGCTATAAAGACTGTCGTTAATTTTTTCTGCGCATTGTCGTGAAGCGAAAAGCTTGTTTCGCGCCGAATTATTTGTACTCGATGAAGGTATAATTAAATCAATTTTAAGATCTAAATAGTAGTAGTTTATGCAACGGCCACGTAATTCTAGCGATTTTAACACGAGAACTGTTTATGAATCGAAGCGTACGAAGCGTAGCTGAGTTTCATAAAAGATCGTTCGAGTGTTAAAATCGCCATTAGCTGCGTTGCATACAACATTGCACAATACTTTTTCTACGACCATGAAATATATTAACAGAAAATACAAACCATTACGGAACATTCAACAGACGCCATGAAAGTTCGTCAAAGTTCCATCGACAAAACAGTGCGAGATCCGTCCAATTTCTCGTCTCCATGTAACCACCTCAGTTATTTCATATGGTTTTAAACTTTCGTAAATTTTTCGTCGATTACTGTTATTAGTTATTATCACAATCAATCAATCATTTTAATTATTTTTTTAATTGTAAGTAAGTACCTTAAAGTACATTTTTACAACGTCATGTTTTACTCTACCACCGCTTCGTAAGGCGCTATAGCTGAAAGGAAAGAAGCGGCGCAAGAAACTTACACTCATTCAGATGCAAACACAGATCAAACCTAAAAATATTCCGCGTCTGCATTGGTAACTATGGAAACCGTTTGACGTATTGTCGACATTGCGCAGGCGCCGGTGTCGCATTTTTTTAATGGCCATGGTACCAAGTAATTGGCCAGTAACATGTAGTGCATTTAATACAAAAGACTTCTTGTATGCAGTCCCATAAAACAATGAAAAATTTACATAAGCCAATCGAAAACTGATATTTAATATTTCATTATAACACTATGTTCACATGACCATGACAAATGAACCTCTTTTTGTTATTCATTGTGTTTTCTTTATGAACAAATTACGAAATGGGAATAGAAAAACATTATTATTATCAAACTATACAACATTATAGACATCCAACCCATCTAGTGTGTGAGAGGATCTACAGAAGGCTTTAATAGTATCAGTTAACCCGAGCTCACCTGGCTTCACCCGCGCCACTCTCCCACCGAGAAAAAACTCTTATAAAGAGATAAATTATTGCATTATGGCGTTTTGAAAGAGTCCACTACTGCTGAGAAATGACAATATTATTAAAAAGTACGCGTCTTTGTCACACTATCTTTTTGTATTCGATATATTGTCGCCATAATAAATGCTGCCCCTTTATGGGTCGAGCATTGTGCTCTCTACCTTTGTGGACATTATTAAATATATTTTAAAGAGTTTTTATTAATGGTGGGCGTCGCGGAGAGAATGTTTGATTTATTTTTTCGACGCGTGTGCTCGGGGATCGTGTGATGTCCTTCAATCATGTGAAAATAATTGGAAATCCAGTTAGAACAATGGAAATATTAGAGGTTAGTAATAAATGATTTAGACATTTTATTACTTAGATTTACATAAATTCAATTGGTACTCGTTATGAACCAGTTACAATCAAGGTTTTGTGCTAAGAGCCTTTTCGTTATTTATTACAGAAATGCCACTCTTCCAGTTTTTCCCGCATATTTTAAACGACGGCATAGTCTGATAAATTAGGTCCAATAGATAGGATAATGTAAGTAAAGTAACATTATCCAAGTGGATTTTAAAATTCATCTAAGTTGAATACCATTATCATCAGCCCATAATTATCGTCCCACTGCAGAGTATAATATTAGTTGTCTTATCTTATGATAGGGGTCCGGGAATAACCCCAGCGGCACTTCGACCCTTGGGGATCTTTTGTGCCTACCCCATTTTACTGATCATCTCAGTGTGCAGGTTTCCTCACGATGTTTTCCTTCACTGTTAGAGCAGACGGTAAATGTACGTGTCTTCGAAAAATACAAAAAACTCATTGGTACATGGCACTGCACGGACCTCCCGCATGGGAGTCCGGTGTCCTAGCCACTGTGCCACCGACGCTCGAGTATAATATTAGCTGTTTGAATGTAACGACTGCCTGTTTATGTGAGATGAGAAACTGCAGTTAATAATTAAATTGTCAAAAATAAGCATTATTGAACCTCTCGACATCATCACCAACATAAAACATGCGAAAAAATGAGATATCAAATTCGTTGTTATGAAACACGAACCGTTTACCTCCTTCGAGATTCACACCTACGTTATCGAATGCTTTTATAAAATAAAATCTGTTTTATTATGTTTATATTCGATTATCTTTTTCTATAGAGATCTTGTTTCTTCAAACAGGTATGAAGCCACAAATGATTGAGTTTTTTGCTGTTACGTGTCATGTAATGGAATGAATGTGGTTTTTATCTGGTATTATCAGCATTAACAAGGCACGCCAGGGAGGGATCAATCAGAAATGTCGTTTTGATATGCAAATGCTTCAGGTCATATTCTGTTAAGGAGTTGTTAAAGAGCGTCGGTGGCACAGTGGCTAGGACGCCGGACCCCCATTCGGGAGGTCCGGGTTCCAAACCGTGCAGTGCCATGTACCAATGAGTTTTTCGTATTTTTCGAAGACTTACGTACATTTACCGACTGCTCTAATGGTGAAGAAAAATATCGTGAGGAAACCTGCTCACTGAGATGACCAGTGTGTAAAATGGGGTAGGCACAAAAGATCCTCAAGGGTCGAAGTGCCGCTGGGTTATTGCCGGCCCCCTATCATAAGATAAGATAAGGTGTTTTTATATTGAATCTTGTTTAAGTTCTTATCTTCTAATATTTCACTTTCCAAACTTGCTTGCTTATCGTATGGTTAGTGGCCAACCTATTTGTCAGAGTTGTTCAGGCCGCCCGTAGGCCTCTGACATGGCCTAACGACTGCTGTCAAACGACAACAACCGGGATCGACTGCTTAACGTGCTCTACGAGGCACGGACGGAGGACGGACGGATGTCACTTGCCACCAGATGAAATTTGAGGTCAAACATGGAATATAAACGTAAAAAAAATATTGCTCGTATTACTCGTACTCGTATTATAATCAATCATTATTTAACAGTATTACAAAATCCTTGGTAGAAACAAGTCTGCCCACCCCGGCGGCGCGGCGGTACCCTTTATATTCTAGTATTTATGTAGAGGTATTCTATTAATCCCCATATGGTGAAGGCAATGGTACACCGCCCCATTAAATCTGCCAAGAGAGTCGACCCTCAGCAATGAGGAATACGACTTAGAAGAGATTCTAGTTATGCATGATAATGATAATACTAATTAAGATAAAATATTTCTCTAAATAACTATTTTAAGAGCCCACGATTTCATATTACCTAATTACGACCATGGAAGTGAATATTGAAATACACGTAGGACTTGATACAACCTGCGTCGGAAGCCGTGGTGGCCGATAAATTATAATAAATAATAAAATAGTATCATGTGGCGCTTAACAAATGGACGCTCCGTGCCTTGCCACCGGTACACTTGACCACGGCCAAAGACTGTTCGAAACTTTGGTAGATGTTCATTTAGGTATACTAAAGATTAGTTGTTTATTAAGTAACGAGTTAAAAGCCATAGAAAGCTATGGCGGGGCCATTTCATCTCCCAACAACAGACGTTAAACATTAAAAAAATAGAAAAATGAATTTGTTTTTTTTTAAAGAATACGAACTTCCGCCCCCGTCCAGTAAGTCCATCTATTATACCAGCAACGTCTTTGAAATTATAAGATTCTTTATAAGTACCTATATACACAGTAGGTAGTGTTCACTTACAAGGAGACTCAGTAGCAATAAGTTCAACAACATTTAAATATTAATTACAAAAAATACATGAAGGAGTTTAGTTACCTAATGCTCCGGCTGAATGCTGTAAACATATTTTTGTGAAAAGCCATAAAAGGCAAATTAAAAGAAAAGTTATTATATTTTTTTCTCGCTTATGGCGATTTGCATTATTTTTTATCGAATCTGTACCAGTAACAAATTGTATGTGACCAAAGAGATTTTATGATTACACTCCGTCAAAAAAGAGTAGAAATACATAATGGCAACTTTCTATACATTGAAGTCAAATCACAATGACATTTTCATACTATTTCAGTAGTTTTTGACGGACTGTAAATATCATTGAAGGTTTGAATAAATTATGCACTGGCTGAATGTGGTGAAAATATTTTTTTAAAGTGAAAAAGAAAACTGCTTTTTTCTTTTTTCCTATAGCATTTTAAATTATATTTTACCAAGTTGGCACCAGTAATAAACAAGGACCAAAAAAATTGTGATACAAAAGTTTGAATCATCTTAATCCCATGCATGGAATTACTTATATCACCAACTAAATGAACAACATACTAGTGGTAATACTTACTAACTTCATGCTTAAACCAAAGAACTTTTATATTCACTTAATATTTAGGCTGATGGCCTGTGTTGCCAATGCCTTATTAAATATTTTTTTAAAGAACTTTTATATAAAAAATTATAGTTTTGTGAGTTTCCTATCCTATTAGGAGTTTCTCCCGCGCTTTTGTGGCGTCCACGTCAGCTTTGTTTCGATTTGTCTTGCAAATTGTTTTACAGTAGTGCTTTTCTAGTAAGAATGGTGTTTCTTGCTCGAAAAACTTCGACAAGATGTGAATAATGTGTGGGACAGTGAAGTAAAGTCAAATAAGACGCTGCAGCCCGATCCGTACTTGGCTGGATTTTGAAGAGCCACACTGCGTCCGGGACGCCTTCTTATTTGGTTCGGATGGCGCAGAAGCGTGGAAGATTCTCCCAGATAGCATTGAAATGTGTCACACCAGCATTTTAATGAAGACTTGAAAGAGTTGTTTACATCAGAAATGGCTGTATGGGCTCAGTTCCCTTTGCCTTAAAAAACAACAACAATATTTATAGCACAATGTGTTTCTGGAGATATACGGACAGAAGAGTGAGTTTTTATTCTTTTTAAACGGCTGTGGATGGAAGATGAAATTGCTCCACATTACTTTGCTATGGCTTTTAACTCGTAATACTACGGTTATTGAACTATCAACAGAAAGACAACCTTCCACGGGGTAGTAGAAGATCAACGTCCAAGATCCGTATTATCATTTATCATACTTACATATTTTATTGCACCTTCCTATTGTGGACTTGAAAATATATTATTAAAGAAAATTAAGTACATTTTAAGTCGAGTCAATAAGAATTTGGGATTAAAATTAAAGAATTTAGGTTGTCATGTCTGTTTCATTAAACGCGACTGTCATTGACCAGACCCCCGCGATTCGCCGGCAGCTGGTGCGTCTGTACTGCTCAATAGACCCATCAATACCCTTCGGACACGAATATTAAATTAAACTTTACAATTTTACATTTTATAAAAAATAAATGTCGCTTGAGTCAGGACTTACATGTAATTTTTTTGTTAGGTAGTATATTGAATAGAGAGAATTAGAGCGTCCGTGGCGTCGCGTCATGGCTAGGACGTCGGACTCATCATCAGTCTATTAATGTCCTCACTGTTGGGGCACAGGCCTTCCCTTGCACAAGAGGGTACGGGCCATGATCCACTGAGCGGGCCCAGTGCTGATTGGTGGATTTCACACGCCGTTGGAAACTTTTTTAATTTCCTCAGGCATGCAAGTTTCCTCACGATGTTTTCCGTCACCGTTAGAGCAGCCGGTAAATGTACGCAAGTTTTCGAAAAAAAAGGAAAAACTCATTGGTACATGGCATTGCATGGTTTCGAACCCGGACCTCCTGCATGGGAGTCCGGCGTCCTAGCCACTAGACCACCGATGCTCTTCGAAACCATGTATTGCCATGTACAAATGAGTTTCCGGTAAACTCACGTACATTTACCGACTGCTCTGACGGTAAAGGAAAACATCGTGAGTAAACCTGCATACTGAGATAACCAGTGTGTGAAATGGGGAAGGCCATGGCAAACCAACTCCATTAAATCTGCCACGAGAGTCGTTCTATGTGATTAATTCCTTAGAATGATCACGACACTCAGCAATGAGGAAAACGACTTAGAAGAAGAATATTTAATATACCTACCTAACAAAAAAAATACTATTCACAGAAATCGCACTTTCTTTAGTCACAGGTCCTAGATCCTGATGTGCAGGATCGCCTGGGTTGGTTGATACCCACCGTCTTATCTATTAATCTATTTCTGCCGCAAAGCAGAAATGCTTGCGTTTCTGTGTTCGGTTTGAAGGGTAAGGCTCTCTTACGTAATTTCCGGCACCCGAGGCAATCCATCTTAGTCCTCAAGGTTAGCAGCGCATCAAAACCCTTTAATATTAATGCTCTCCTTACTTAATAACAAAAATTAGACATAAGTAGGTATCCTCGATAACTCAATGGTAATAAACTGATTTTAGGCGAGGTTGGGGTGGCTTGTTTTTCCGTCACACCCAAAATAGGCGCTAGACGTCGGTTGCGGAAACCAGCACGTTACTACAAAACAGTAACTCAATGGTCTTTTGTTCTGTAATTTTTGGAAGTTTCCAAGGTTGTATGGGGTAGTACCTCCCATTTACATATTTCTGTCGTGTTTCGGTTTGAAGGGAAAAGTTGGGTAAGAGAGTCAGCGTATTGGTAATTACCAGGACATGACACTCCTTCTCCTCCTTAAGATTAGCAGCGCATTGAAAACCCTCTAATAACATAGTCGGATAACATTTCTATGGGCGACGGTGATTACTTACCATCAGGTAGCCCGTTTGCTTATCTGCTATCCTTATACTTACATTTAAAAAACTTACGACAGGGCATACAATTGTTCAATGCGTCTGGATTATGTAACTTTGTGTGTTCTTATTAGTTTTAAACTACCAATTACATTCTTATTAGAAGTCTAATTAGGTTTTTATTAGTTTGCTAATCTCAATATTCATCACCAATGCATCCCTCGGAAATCGAAATTTAGTTGTAATTACAATATATGCATACAGTGCTAACATTTTAAATTCTTATAGTGAATATATATGATAATGGTTATGTTAAACTTAAAATTACAATACCCTACAATATTGTAAAAAAAATTGGTTCAATAAAGTTTTTTTTACTTACCCACCTGGAAGCATCCTCATTTGCTTTCCGTCTGAAGCACCCTTGATTGTAGCATTGTTTCAGTGTTGCCAGCCACCCAAACTGCATCGCGGTGGTCTGCCACCGGTCGCAACACGTGCCTCCGTTTACACCCCCTCGGTACTTCCGGACAAAGCGCCCTCTATAGTACCACTGGTTAAACTACCCAAAACGTCAGAATTTGAGTATCTGAATTGAACCCTAAAGTGCTGGTATTAGGTTGAGTTTTAATCGAAAGTTTTTGACAAATGCGATACTTTAGCTAATGGTCGCCTGTACGTACACGTTTAAAGAGTTTACATGGAGGTGCGCGTACGCAGCTGCGGTTAGCACGCGCTCTTAATGACGTAGAGTGTTGTTCCAAGGGCCTTTGTTCGGCGGTGGTCTAGAATTAGTGTTGATTGCCATTTTTGTTTGTTTTTGTAGTTTTTTGTTTTATCCGGCGCGACTTGTTGAAGTGGGTTGTTGCAATTATTTGTTGGGGTTGGTGTTCTTTGTTTCATTGCTGTATCATGTTCTACTATGGCCACAACCTCCATAGGTAGCGTTCATTCGGAGATTTCAAGTGGGTAAATGCGAGTAGGTATTCGTAAACATTTCTTTGTCATTTCAAATAATGAATTTACAATAAATTCACACAATTGTAGAGAGATTATAGAATATTACAAATACTACTTTTATTGTTACAAATAACACTAGTGCAACGATGTTTTTAAAGTTTCCATAGGAGCCCGGAGTTTTTCCTGAAATACCTAGATTAGTCAAAAGGAAGGTCCAATTACAGTGTCCATACTCTAACAATAAGATAAGATAAAATAAGATTTATTGTGTAAAAGTTAAGGTAAGAATTACAAATATTACAGATATAGCTGTATAAACATGTCACACTACATTTTACCTTTACAGGCATATATAATACACCAAATTCACAAATTAATAATGTTAATTCAGATTTTGAGAAAAAAACAAAAGAAAAAGATAATGTCATTAAAATTTATACAATGTCAATAATATTACATTTACAAAATGTCCACTAATTAATGCTGTCAATAAGAGTCAATTATCTTTAATCAATATATTAGGAAATAACTAATAACTTAGTGTAAATATGTAAGTGCCTACAGTAATTTCGCTTAAAATACTTACCTCTATAATACTACTAAAATAGAACTAGTTTTTCCTGTTTGCGTAAACACTTCCATTCTAGCAATTTCCACAAGATTACATAACAATAACAAGCAGAACTGTAGCAGTAAATCAGAAGACTCAAAAGAAGCATAAATAACTGTGAGCTACGTTTTGCTTTTCACCAAGACAATACAAGTAAACACATAATAACAACATCACCTACTTTAACTTACTCGTAAGTACCTACTTACAAGTTAAAAACATCTATCTACTTCCTGGTCTCTACCTAACTCGATGGTTCTCCGCATTGTGCCTTGTCTTTAAATAAATAAAACTTTTTTATTTACAGCCATGAAGGAACGAACGCCCCTTGGGGAGGGAGACTAGTTTTTCTTTCATCCATGGTTACAAACACCATACAAGATGCAACTTTTTTTTTTTTTTATGTATAACTAAACCCGCATTTGACCTGATAACTAACTAACTTGCTCTGATATAAGATAATATTATCTAATTTGAGCTCTATAAATATTATTGTGAAACAAAATATGTATTGACCTCTTGTAGTGAACTTAGTAGGTAGGTATTTGATTACTGAACAACTTTTAAAAATTGGGATTTTTTTAATAATTTGGCTCTTCATAATACAGGTAAATCAACTAGCCATGGACGTACGTAGGACGTAAGTACTCAAAATATTTTGGTTATGAAAATCAAATTCAAAATTCCCTAAGTTTTGAGTTTCCAAAAGACTTGAGTCGCTCTTCAGTGATTATTATTAGACCTATATTGTGTTTAGTACACACTGTATTCGAATACAAAAATGGGGGGCGGGGGATTTTTCCATCATGACATTTCAATGAAACTAGAGAATCGTCAATAAATAGGTATATATTAGTACTTACGTATACAGTTAATAAACAAGGTACTTATTACAAAATACTTGTTTTGGCTGTTACGATTCTCACTAAATCACAAACCAAAGAATACTACAGCGAACTTTGTATACCGAAATAAAATAAAAATGAAAACGCGATAGGTCTTCGTAAATAGAGGGCGGATCATCGTTTGAAGTCCCACCGCCCTAGGATAAGGGAGGTTTAGAGGGGGTCGAGCAAGTGATGCCAGACCTGTTATTTTTCCACTAAATGGAGAGTTTAAGCCTTTTGAATGGAAATGGTAGAGTCAACCTAAAGTCATTTGGTTCAATCAGTGTATTTTATAGAAACTTCCTGAAAGTCAAGTTACATTATCCATTGTTCAAGTTGAATAGGCAAACATGTTAGATACTACGAGTCCCTACTTAATAATGTATTTTTTTATTGATGGGAAGGAAAGATCGGGATATAAGTACTTACGTATCAAATGGAATATTGCAAGTCATTTCGGTATAAATAGTACTTTCGCAACTACTTACTTAGACAGTTCAATATTCTTTTTAGAATTTTGTAATTTCTCGTCATTCACTTCGTTCATCCTAGCAAATTTCTTGGATCAGCTCGAACGACCAATAAAATAATAATAAAATTAAATTGGTGTTAAATAATAATAAAATTATAGAAACTGTACGTACAGTCATAGACCGTACATTTATTTGGGATGAAATCAAATTTTTCACCAAATGAAGTGCTAAGTAACTTGTATAAGGTTACTTGTACAAGATTTTTTTAATGAGAAAACAAAACTAAGGGTCGAACCGATGGCAACACTGGGGTACCCACAGATGATATCAGCGTAGCCAAAGTGCCGCAGACAGATAACGGTTGTATGTGCGCTGAATTTAAATAAAGCTAATATTGTAGCTGATGTTTACGAGCCAGTGGGCACTGGATTGAAATGTCCGCTAATGGCAATGGTGGAAATTCTATGATTATAGTTATTATTTAATTAGCTTAAGTTAGAGTGAGTCATTGCGAAGCGAAATGGACATTCTGGCATTCCGGCTGCAATGCTATGGAAGTGTTCATATTAGTTTAGATTAAAAAAAGATTAGTGTTATTCAAATTATTTTTTCAAGTTTAATAAGCGGATTGCGCCATGCAGATTTTAATGACGTTACGTGAAAGAAAAAAGGATGCAGTTTAATTTTTTTTAGTATCGTTAAATCGAACAACATTTCAACGAGTGTCAGTAAGCACTTCTGCTAGCAATCAAGATTAAGGTTTCGGAATTCCAATTAATCTAGTTTCTAAGCTTTTATAATACAATATTACACACGTTCTACCAAATAGTTCATCGTACATCCAATACGTCATCTATAGTTAGATATAGAGCTATTCAAGTAGATTCCAAGTAGATTATTACTTTGAATCTTATTAGAAAAAGCTTTATGGGGTTTGTTGGAAGAGATCTCTCTTAGAGATATGTCACAACGTTTGTGGTTCACATATTTTCGTCTTAGTTTGTAATATGTTATAATATATAATCTTTGTGTACAATAAAGTATAATAAAATAAATAAATTTAAAAAATAATAAAATTATAACACTGGATTATCAAAACCGTGACAAAATCATCTCGATAAGTACCTACTTACTAATCTTTACAGCAAACAAATAAAAAGTTATCAAGTGCTGTCCTGAAAAATGTGCACAGCCAGTTTCGGTCGATACTGACTGAAGCCCCCGCGCCCTGCCCCGCAGGTGCGACGAGATAATCCAAGATGGCCGCCGAGATAGGACGTGACGTCACACGCCCCCCCCCCCCCCCTCGCCCCCAGCGCATCCTCGAGGCCTCTCTCCACCCTCCTTAGATCCTTTCAGAAATCCGCTGTGTAACGTCAGCAAGGGAAGGGAAAACTTAAGAGCACGAGAAATGTAAGAGCAACAACTCATGTATAGAGGATCATTAGTAATTATTTGAGAGGTAAAATATTTAAAAGCGATAATGTGATTTGTGGCAGCCCACGAGTGAGAAAGTGCTGTAAGTACTGTAGGTATCTTATCTTATGTATGATGTAAGAGCGTCGGTGGCCTATATAGTGTTTACGACACCGGACTCCCGGTCCGGGTTCGAAACCGTGCAGTGCCATGTACCAATGAGTTTTCGTATTTTTCGAAGACTTACGTACATTTACCGACCGCTCTGACGGTGAAGGAAAACATCGTGAGGAAACCTGTACACTGAGATGACCAAATTGTAAAATGGGGTAGGCACAAAAGATCCTCGAGGGTCGAAGTGCCGCTGGGGATATTCCCGGCACCTATCATAAGATAAGATAAGTACTGTAGGTAAGTACTAGGTGGATTCCAACAAAGCTTCCAAAAAAAACTTCCAAAAAAAACTTCCAAAAACAGAAATCGGATTAGTAGCGCCCTTTGAATTTCAAAATCTTTGGCTATCCTTATCCGAAAACACACATCGAAATGAACTTCTACATTACCCTAACATCACCCATATTATGGTCCCCATTTGATAGAATCAGATATAATAAAATTAAATAACAAAAGGAGACTACGAAATGGCTAACACACTTAGATAAATACTAACTAGTTGTGGTTTAACTAATACAGCCACATGACAGACGCAAATGAAACTACCTTCTGTGATCAATAAACATTTATTTAGATAGCGACACGGGGCACCGGCACGGGCTGTGGCAGATGCTGTCCATCCACGTGGAAGCCATCGGGCCCACCGTGGTATCTGGTGACGTACAGCTGTCCGTCATCACCAACGAACTCGTACTGACCTTCGATGGCCAAGACGTAGCCGTCGTTGGCGCTGGGTACTAGGTGACCTCGCTCCGAGACCACGGTGTCTGGACAGAAGGTAAACAAAATTAGCTTTAATATGGAACATTGATATTTGCGTCCTTTATATTTTCCTAGATATGGTAGACAACAATACCATAGGCCCCTCTAATAGGCACCGAGATAAACGAACGGGTTCTTAAAATGTTTTGAAATTTAAGAAGGAGAAACTGACATCTGACAATCGACAACAGTTCAGTAGTAATTTACGCTCCGAATCCTTGAGAAGTGACTGCTGAAGAAAATGTCAATTTGTTCATAGATACCATTGTGTCCTTGGGTTTCGAAAATATATCTCAAACTTTAAAATAGACGCGGCTTGAAACGATGTGAAACCAGAACTTATACTCTCAGAACAACTTACTCTCAGAACTTGTAACAATATGAAAAGCAGAACTTACTCTCAGCAGTGATGTATCGGAGGACATACTGCCCGTAGTCATCGTGGACCTCCTCGTGCCTCAGGGCTGGCAGTTCCCGCAGGGAGTGATCGACTGGAGAAGGGGCGCAATACGCCAGGACCACCAGGCAGCTGAGGACCACGAACTGGAAAGGAACGTTATTATTATGTCTAAGGGTACAACATGGAATATTCCTAACATTCCCTGTATTTCTTTATCTCTTTCTGTATGTTGTGTGTAAAAGAGAACAATTTACGCCACGGAAACCTATACTGGTCTGAGAAAAAAGAAAATAATTTAAGGCGAAATCGATCTATCATCACTGGATTTGCATAGTGGACCATGCATGTCTTGGTGGATCACGGCCCACAAGGGGATTGTGATAGGGGCGTCAAAAGCCTGATGATGATACATGATATACGTATGGCAACGTTTCATTAATGATAATCGAAAATTATTATTAAATTAATTATTAATGATAACGAACACCCCATTGCATTTTTTGTCCGTCCAAAATAAAATGACACAAGACAATAGACTGATTAAAATCTTCAACAGAAATATAAAAACCCTCACGATATATTGCAGAATTAAACCTAAAACTATTTTTTTTTCATTGTGATCTCCACAGATCTTAAAAATATCAATGGCGTCCTCGTGACGGGTTTTTATTTTCCTGATCAGGGTATAATACACTCACCGTTTTCATTGTCACCGGGTTAGAATAAAATGCGTCTCTACACACCAAAGAAGTTAGAATAACAGAATTAACGAGTAGAATGCAATTTTATAGCGGCACAGCTAAGTACCACTGCAATATTGTCTTATTTTGAAACCTACTAATGAGCCGGACAACATTAAAGACTGGAATGTCCCTATAACGACCTAAGCAAGAATTTAGGATTTCTATTTCCTACATACGTATTAAGTTATATATAGCTCTATTTGTAGAAAGATTTCTAATCACTAAAGAAATCAGCCATATAGCCATACTATAAACATGTAGCATGTTTCTTTAGATTCATAGACCTACAGAGATAGCTATAGATGTCAAGTTTGTTTTCGTTTACGAGGTAATAGAGACCTGTGAAAATTACGAACAGACGGACGGACTGTCAGGACAAAAACAGGATTCTTTTTGCCTTTCCTGAAAAAATGGGATTCATTTCTCATGCTCTTACTTTCATGAGGGCACAGCACAGGGCATTACTGTGAGTTCGATGAATAAGAGTATACAAAAAGTTGAACTTTTCAGACATGGTAGTGGTAGATCCTAAAGTGAAGGATCGCCTGGGGTGGTACCACCCTCTTATCTATTTCTGCCGTGAAGCAGAAATGCTTGCATTTCTGTGTTTCGGTTTGAAGGGTAAGAGAGCCAGCGTAATTTCCGGCACATAAGGCACTCCATCTTAGTCCTCAAGGTTAGCAGCGCATCAAAAACCCTCTAATATTAATACAGTGAGGTGAGATGTCTATGGGCGACGGTGACCACTTACCATCAGGTGGCCCGTTGGCTCGTCTGCTCTCCTTATTTAATAAAAAAAAAAAAAAAAAAAAAAAACATGGGGAAAAAAGAAAAAAAAAATTGTTTGTTTTTGATTTGTTTCAAATTAAACCATTTTACCAAATTGCTATCTTCATTGTTTTAAAGATAAGTAAGATTCTCTTACATCGTTCGATAGAGAAAAGAGAACTGTATTAATTTCAATAAGAAAATAAATATCGATATAAATCGACCGTTATTCACTGGACTCCCCCGGTCAACTCCGTCTCCTATGGAATCCCAGCCAGTTTGCGCATATGGATTGCGGATTTCTTGAGTGAACGCTCAATACGAGTGGTCCTAGATGGCTGCTCTTCTGACCAACTGGCTATCAACGCCGGAGTTCCTCAAGGATCTGTCCTCTCTGCAACCCTATTCCTGCTGCACATAAATGATCTGCTCATATCGGGTATTTTTGGGTACGCAGACGACAGCACGGTTGCGGAGAGATATCTTCCTGTTGCGCGCGCTGGTGCTGGTGAGATCCAGACTCAAAGAGAGGCCATGGTTGAGCGTATCGACTTGACCTTAAAGGCCGTGGCCGATTGGGGCGATGCCAATTTGGTCAAGTTTAACGCCACTAAAACGCAGGCGTGTCTATTCACCGCTAAACGGAGTCCCTTCCACCTGACTCCGACTTTCCGGGATGTATCCGTACCGATTACCGACCACCTTAGCCTTTTGGGGTTGGATCTGACTTCCAATCTCAACTTTGGGCGCTCCATTGAGTCAAAAGCTAAGACCGCAGCCAAAAAATTGGGCATCCTGAGTAAGGTTAGGCGGTACTTCACGCCGGGACAGCTCTTAAACCTTTACCAAGCCCAAGTCCGGTCGTGCATGGAGTACTGCTGCCACCTGTGGTACGGCTCAGCTAAGTACCAACTGGCTGCCCTTGACTCAGTGGAGAAACGCGCTAAGCGCCTTATAGGTGACGAATCGCTGGTGGAGGCTAGACTGCAAAGTCTGGAACATCGGCGCAAGGTTGCCTGTCTATCGGTATTTTATAGGATACATTTCGGAGAGTGCGCATCGGAATTGCACGACCTAATTCCAGCATCTCCATTCCGCCTTCGGACTACCAGGCGCGGGGAGGGGTTCCATCCTTATGTTGTTGATATCCCATCTGCTCGTACGAAGCGATTTGCTTCTTCGTTCATTATGCGAACGGGTAAGGAATGGAACAGCCTGCCGGCGTCTGTATTTCCCGAAACCTACAACCTTGGGATCTTCAAGGCCAGAGTGAATAGGCATTTACTGGACCCGCATGCTCCATCGTCGACCTCATCGTCGCTTACCATCAGGCGAGATCGAGGTCAAATGCGGGTTTAGTTATACATAAAAAAAAAAAAAAACCATTAACCGCACCTGAAACCGAAGAACGTGTATGAAGCGATTTATAAGAGTGGAAGAAGCGAGAACGGTTTGTCAGGACTGTTTCAAGTAGACATCTTTAGTATCTGTCTACTTCTGCTATGCGGGAAACAGGCGTGAGTTTATGTTTATAAGTGTACGCGTATGATGACAATACGTTTCTTGTACTATTTTGCGGACAGTACACGAGGGGGGGCAGGCGGTATGTGCGGGGCTATGTAAGGGGTTATCTGCGCAGCGGTTCTCTATCTAAATCTGTATTATCGCAACACGCCGCCGAATAATTATTATTATTGCATACCATTTAATACCTACACAGTACAGCGACTGACAGTGAAAATTGTGGGGGAAGCGAAATAAACTGCACTTGGTTGTACTATTTATACAGTTTTAGAAAATTCACAAAAAACCATGGAACGGTTCATGTTTAAATCTTATCTCTAATCTCTATGCATCATAATATAAGTGTATTTATAAGTGTATGTACAATCTAACTTGAAGATCATCCTTTTGTGTCCTAATAGTAGGTAATTATGTAATAAAATAATGTATTTTGGCGAAAAAAGCTTCTGCAGTAATTCATTTTCAATTAAAATCACATTGTTACAAAGAAAAAAAATTAAAGTGAAATTGCACAATATCTCATCGCATGCACAAATCACAAAATTGTATCCATGAATTAATTTTCCTAACACGATACGAGTAAATTGAGTATTGAATAGGATTTCAATCATGCTCGATAGGACACTTAGAATTCAGACTTCTCTAGCACTGAAACTGAAACGTGGAGGAGATCTCTAAAGCAATAAAATCTAAACAGATTTTATTGCTTTAGAGATCTCCTTCATTCATATTGTTTTTTTATTTTATTTAAATTAGCTACGACAAACAGGCAGACGGGCCACCTGATGGTAAGTAGTCACCGTCGCCTAGAGACACGTGCAATACCAGTGGTATTGCACGTGTGTTGCCGGCCGTGGAGGGAGAGGACTTTTTTAACGTTCTTTTTGAAGCATCCCATGTCGTAGCGCTGTGGAAAAACGTCGGGTGGAAGAGAGTTCCACATTTTACAGGTGCGTGGTTATAAACAATAAATAAATAAACAATAATTTACTGATATCATTTACAATTCTTTATATAATTTAATTTTAATAATATATTTAATTGTAGACGTTAGAGTTGTCTACTCATATGTACATATGTATTTAATTTTATTAGAAGACATTATGATGACAATTTAACTGTCTGTAAAATAAATACCTATATCATTTTACATTCATATTGAGCTGTACACAATAATATAGATAAAATCTTTACATTTAGGTAAAGTATTGATCGTTAGCAAGACATTACATATCAAGATACCATATCATAACTTCTCGCAGCTCAAACAAAAATAGTTCGATCTTACACAGATATTTTGGTATGCCTTTCATATATTTAACTTTTCCTTCTATATGCATTAACTAATGAAGTACATACTAAGCTACGCTCGAAACAAAGTCCCCACTACACTGAAGACCCACCCAGACGCACGAATCACATAAAAGCTTAATCCATGAACAATCCTGTTTCCCTCTCAGCAAAGCTCGAGGGGCTGAGGTAATGCCTCCTCCGAGGTGACGAGGGCCTGGTTCTGCCTTATCGACCCCATCGGCTGAGGACCACTTTTCCGAACTTTAGGCGCGGTTTTTGAATGTTTCTGAATGGATTTACCGGTCTGCTTTAAGGCGAGCTGAGTGAGATGCATATTTTGAATGTTCCAACCGTTCTTTTGTGAATCACTGTTTCACGATCGGTTTTTGACATTACTTAGGAGGTAATAAAACCACAAATTTTAAGACCACCGAATTTCTCGGTTGTCATAATTACAACAATTTAAATACTTATGTAAAGTTACAAGTCCGATGTCTAAAAATAATATGCCATAAATGACACACCTAAATTATGGAAATGTGTCCTGAAATAAACATAATATATTACAACCAACTTCCAGGACTTATCAATAAATAAACAATGCTTTACTCTATACACTATAATTCTATTATAATAAATATTTCCCCCAAACCCAAATACATAAGCATTATCTAATATCATGTAAGTAGAATAGGTAAAGCCGTCCACACACTTCGTCTCGCGGCGGAAATGGCGTCTAACCGGATATTGTATCGCGCCTTCATCTCCGGCGCGCTTCCGGTTCCGGCGCCCACCTCCATCGGCTCGTGCGTCGCCTAATTACTTCATACGTACCAGTATGTACAGTCAATCACAAGCTATAGTATACCATCTGTCAAAAACCTTCGATTAAATCTTAACCTTATGCCTTGCGCAATATGACACATATCAGATTCTCAAATTTTGATGTTTTAAGTAGGTTGACCTGTGGTCGACTGTACTAGCAATGTGTAAACCCATATTGCTCCTGCTTTGCACTGAAAAGTTTTCAGACAGTTTAAAAGTTTTCAGACAAAAACAATAAGTATTTGTTACTAGCGTAAGGACTGACATTAGTACCTACTTCAAAGTGGCAAGTTTTGATCGGAATACTTTCAATTTCGACATTGAAATTCAGTCGCGATTCGAATTTTTTAATTCGATTCGATCGATTTTAATTTTATGGTGAAAAAATTATGGAATTTTATATCCAGTGGTTTAAATCCTTACTAACCACTGTTGAAGCAAAATGTAAAAATAAATCACAGATGCAATATAAGTATGTAGAGTCATGTGGAAGGGAAAGCACATCAAGGTTATACTTCTGTGGAACCCTGTCGCAATAAGTTTTTGATACGATTCTGTGACATTCGTACTAATACGTCAAATACGTAATAAGCAATATAAATACGTAAAATACAAAATAAGCAACAACGTACTACACTGAAAGAAAAGCTTGTTTACTTCAAACAAGAACGTGTTTCAATACAATTCCAAGAAATTGATCACTTCAACCAAAATCTTATTCGTATCTGTCAAATAATTTGTTCAAATGAAGAAAAATTACTTCATATGCTCTAAATCAAACAAGCTTTCTTTCAGTGATATCTTGGGGAGCGTTCCATAACGTTTAATAGTTACCCGACAAAGAGTAATAATTACTCTCCGGTTCCGAAACACAACGTTGATAATTCATCTGACAGTTCAAGTTGTGTTATGTAATCGGACAATCGAGTAATATTACAACTGTCAGGTGAAAGTTTTCACCCTAGAAAAATCAGAGTTAATTACTGTTACTGTCACAGTGACATTTGATTTATTCACGTTGACGAGTTTGTGGCCGTTCCATGACTCTTTTGCCTAACTGCACATAAACCTGGTCCCAAAACGTTCAATTTACCCGAGAATAATTGTCGGAGAAAGCAAAAATGGTTACCTACGGAACGTACCCCTGATGTGTTGTCCACTGTCAAACCAAATAGAGTTTCGCAACATGTAAAACAGCAGTCAATTCACTATTTCACCCACAAACAGTGTGAACAAGTCGCCGACACATCGCAAACACATGTCTATACCATGAACCACCCCATTAATAGAGTCACTGAACCACCCTTAGATATAGAGGCAATTAAAACCGCATACAAACAAGGTGTAATGTGTGTCAACATCGACGATTGTGGCAAAGGATGGTTAAGGCCATATGGTGTGTATGGGGTAATTCACCCAGGGCCATAAAGACCCTCTTTTCGCCTTATTAACATACATTTTTACGAAATCTTCTCGTACTTCAAAGATATGTAAAAAAAAACTAAATCCCATCCGGTCCTAAGGACAACGTTCCCCGTCATTGGCAGTGGGTGGCAGCGCTGGGAAGGTTCTTAAACATACCCCAAACACCTGTATTTTTTCCGAGTAACACAGTAAGTAAATAAATCAGATATACCCTGA
This sequence comes from Hofmannophila pseudospretella, assembly GCA_947369225.1. Lineage (NCBI taxonomy): Eukaryota > Metazoa > Arthropoda > Insecta > Lepidoptera > Oecophoridae > Hofmannophila > Hofmannophila pseudospretella. The sequence continues at coordinate 10,592,702 of OX376317.1, read as the reverse complement.
CCAGGAATATAAAAACCCTGCCATTGATAGTTTTATTCTGCGTTATTGGAGTTCGCTATGAGAAATAAAGTACCATTTGTTTCCGCAATTTCATTCCGCTTTTGTTTACTCTTAAAAAATCTAAATTACAGTTTAATAATACACAAAATTTCAACTTTAACATACTTATCGACATCAGAAAAATATTTTCTATAGAAATTTTAGATATTTCTTTTATAAATATTTTTCTAAGGTCGATTATGTTCAAGTTCCAGACGGTCACAATCGCAGAATTCGCAGATTTTTGTTACCAAAAACTACCATTGTTCCGTCGAAACATAATACGTGTTTTATCTACATGCACTCTCGATTGAAATGTCCTTCACTCCAAAGAGTTATTATGTCCTCCGTGTGCGGTCGGAAGCGAATTAGCGCGGTTTGATGCGCACGCGACGCTTTTGTCTGCGATCGTGCGCGGGACTCGGATGTCACCTCCCCTAGCGTATGTCAGAAAAGTCATAGATAGTTAGTAGGCAATTGTTTTAAAACTTTTATAAAAAATAAAATAGTGAACAATTGAAATGTCGAAAAAAGTAATAAAATCGCAGAGTCATAGGTTTGTCGATGATTATCAGAATCAAGACATTTTTATGTGTATCTTTTAAAAACATTATTTTACGTTATTAACATCTGAAAAACTTATATGAAATGCAAACGATATATACAAAACAGACAAAATGCGACTCAAAGTTTACACAATACTTTCTCAATGTACATTGTGACAGATAGTTTTACCAACTCCTTCCCTTACCCTCATTTTCATCACCCTTTCTCTGTATCCTACCTTGAATTGGGGTTAAGCCAACTACAGGTTCGTTTGACAATTCTAAATGTCAAACGGCCACTTCTACGCCGCCATTTGAATCGAGCACCACGAAGCTCCTCATCATCGCGCAATACGATTTAAATTAAGATCCAGCCGCGGCTGTCGCGAATCACGCGCAAACCAAATGGCGCATCAACTCCTCAACTGTGGAAGACGGACGGAAGAAGAAAATACCAGCGTTTATACCATCTAGCACGCGGGGCAACGTGGACCAGGTGAGCCGCCAAATTTCTGACCTTCCCTGAACTTTCCACATTGCTTTACTACTTTAACTACCTCGATGATTTTTAATAAGATAAAGTTAAAAGTATTAACAGTTGTGCTTAGTAGGCAGGTATATGTAAAATATTTTTAGTATAAGCAATCAGTATCTGTGACTAAAACATAATTACAAACACAATTGCTGGTTTTATGTGAATGTGAATAAAAAGACCACCCATCATAAATATTGAACGAGTAACGCGCGGCTCAGAATAAATTCTCCATTAATCTTGTGGTTACATTAATTAATTGGATTCGTAAATAGACAACTAATTACTCAATACAACTTGTTTTTAATTGCTGGAGATGGGTCGTTATTTTTACGTACAGTCAACCACAGGTCCACCTGTCCAAAAAGTCAAAATTTGAGAATTTAAAATATGCCTTATGGCGTAGACATAATGGTTAAGATATAATGGAAGGATTCCGACATACTTTACCTAGTGGTCGACTGTACTGTTACGTTCAGAGATATCGGGGCAGCATTTGGCAAATTTTTTTAATTTTTTTTTTAATTTTTTTCTTTTTATTTATTACAAAATTTTCTCTATAACTAACTGAATTCTAAAAATTGTTACTCTGCCGCAGTCATTGGAATTTAAGTAAAAATTTATAATCCAAACTAAGTATACAAACTAGTAATTTATTTTATTTAATACTTTAAACTTTAAAATGTCCCGGTATATGACTGCTAACTATCTGATAGTGACTGTACTAAAGGTACAGCCACCTGCACAATACTGTACACAGAAAAAGTCGTCATTATATGGATGGAACACTTAAGCTGTTGTGTGGTACACTGTACGGTGTATCAAAATAATTTTAATTGATAACAGATGTACTCGAAACATCGGTTGAAATGCTGTCTTAAATGAGAGATCTATTCCACTTTAATTTGGTTTATTATTTCTATGTTGAAGCAGCGGCATGGATTTTAAAAATAACGCCATTTTTAAATACTTGTAAGTAGCCCAATATAAAATTAATAAATAAGTAGGTAGGTTTTCCACCTCATATTGTAATTTTACTAACTGTCTATACCGGGAACAATAACTGTATAATAGGTTTAACTGCTTATTTTGTAAGATAACTCGAGATTATCATAATAAAAAATATAAAAAATAAAAAATAGTCTATTGTTGTACAATAAAGTGTATATAAATAAATAAATAAAAATATAATTGTTTCGCAACTTGACAAATACAACCAACTTTGATAAAAAAAATATTATTTCTATGGCCTGGATACAGTGCCTTAAACACTAACCATCTAATGATACTTATACTAAAAATATTATTTCTACGGCCTGGATACAGTGCCTTAAACACTAACCATCTAATGATACTTATACTAAAAATATTATTTCTACGGCCTGGATACAGTGCCTTAAACACTAACCATCTAATGATACTTATACTAAAAATATTATTTCTACGGCCTGGATACAGTGCCTTAAACACTAACCATCTAATGATACTTATACTAAAAATATTATTTCTACGGCCGGATACAGTGCCTTAAACACTAACCATCTAATGATACTTATACTAAAAATATTATTTCTACGGCCTGGATACAGTGCCTTAAACACTAACCATCTAATGATACTTATACTAAAAATATTATTTCTACGGCCTGGATACAGTGCCTTAAACACTAACCATCTAATGATACTTATACTAAAAATATTATTTCTACGGCCGGATGCAGTGCCTTAAACACTAACCATCTAATGATACTTATACTAAAAATATTATTTCTATGGCCTGGATACAGTGCCTTAAATACTAACCATCTAATGATACTTATACTAAAAATATTATTTCTATGGCCTGGATACAGTGCCTTAAACACTAACCATCTAATGATACTTATACTAAAAATATTATTTCTATGGCCTGGATACAGTGCCTTAAACACTAACAATCTAATGATACTTATACTAAAAATATTATTTCTACGGCCTGGATACAGTGCCTTAAATACTAACCATCTAATGATACTTATACTAAAAATATTATTTCTACGGCCTGGATACAGTGCCTTAAACACTAACCATCTAATGATACTTATACTAAAAATATTATTTCTACGGCCTGGATACAGTGCCTTAAACACTAACCATCTAATGATACTTATACTAAAAATATTATTTCTACGGCCTGGATACAGTGCCTTAAACACTAACAATCTAATGATACTTATACTAAAAATATTATTTCTACGGCCTGGATACAGTGCCTTAAACACTAACAATCTAATGATACTTATACTAAAAATATTATTTCTACGGCCTGGATACAGTGCCTTAAATACTAACCATCTAATGATACTTATACTAAAAATATTATTTCTACGGCCTGGATACAGTGCCTTAAACACTAACCATCTAATGATACTTATACTAAAAATCTACATAGTCTAGTTTTATATACATTAAGTCTAAGGTAGACTTAGTCTAGTATGTATATAAAACTAAACTATGAAATTGGAATACTCCAACTTCATAAGCTCCACTATATCCTACTACAAATTTTCGATTTATTTCTTTTTTTATTATTATTCGCATACTCAATAAACCAACTGGTATTGATAAACTGGATCAAAGTATAACAAACGTTACCAGTGACAGTACAAGACTGCAAGTGCGGGTGTGATTTACCGCCGCCGGCTCCGGTTACACCCACCATCCCTTGATCATTCCGGTATGTCATACCACCGACCGTGATGCTGGTTTATTAACTTCAGTAGTAAGTAAGTACGCTTTATATAGTTACTTTTATAGATTTATTTGTCACGATATATCCATTAAAAAATTTGCGAACTATCAATCATCAATCCATGGTTACGATTTAAGAAATATTTTTTAGCATGTTAACGGAAATTCAAATCTAGAAAAGTGTGAAAAATTTTGCCACGGGCTAGATTCGTACCCTTTATTAGCCTTTCCGGAGCCATCTCTATTCCAACTGAACTATCGCCATTACTACAATGCAATAGTAATATAGGAGTGTTCTTCTTCAGAAATGATTCCTCAGAAAATAAATTTTTGTAATGATTACTAGATTAGACTCAAATAATATACTGTTTCACAGGTTTTTACTGTATTTTATTAATTACGACCGGTTTCGTTTACACATCTTCAGATATTTGTTTATAAGAAGATGTGATCCTGAAGATGTGTGAACAAAACCGATCGTAATTAATAAAATACAGTAAAAACCTGTGAAACAGTATATTATTTGAGTCTTATCATGTACTACAAGTTTCACCAAGTACCAACAACCGCAAGTATTAACCAAATTTTTGTTAATTTTATAGACAAGAACCAATAACGCAACGCAATACATTACAAAACTTGCATTAAATCAGCGGTTATAATGGCCTGGATCCCACCGCGTTAATTGCGCCAACATTTTTTCCACTCGCTCGCATTCTCGTTGATCATTCGAACACAATTACATCTGTTTAGAGCCTGTTTAGAGTAGAGTGGAGTAGCACTGTGACCCCCCACCCTCGGAGTCGATACACTAGGGCTCATTTAACCCTCTATCATAAAGGGAACAATAACAGTAACGGTCGTCGGGCGGTCGCGACTAACTGATTGCCTTCTTTGATTTTCACCCATTTATACTTATGACATCTAAACTTCACATCCTAATAAAAACTGACGGCTTACGAATGAAGGATCCTTAAAGTTAGGCGGCAGTAAATCTTCGAGTTCTCTTTCCTGAGTTTTAAGGGATGACGTATATTGGAGGGCGCTATCGACTGGTCCAACAACGAATGCGAGTAGTATCTAGGTATGTTAATTCAGGTTTCACCACTGTTTATATTCGTCGTATTCCTGTCGTATTCCTCATTGCTGAGGGTCGTGATCATTCTAAGGAATTAATCACATAGATCGTCACTCTTAGCAGATTTAATGGGGTGGTTTGCGATTGGCTTCTCCACTTCACACACTGGTTATCTCAGTGTGCAGGTTTCCTCACGATGTTTTCCTTCACCGTCAGAGCAGTCCGACGTCCTAGCCATAAAGCCACCGACGCTCTTATAGACTACTCGTACATAAACGAAATAAACATCACCAGGGTTGAATCATGATATAGAAATAGAACCTAAATTAGCTACCAAATACGAGTAGGTAAGTTATTTTACAAATCAGGTAGGTAAGTTAATACCTATACCTAAACCTACACATTAAGTTGATCCTGTAATCGCCAGGGTTAGACAAGGCTTCATAAATCAATCAAACTTTCAAACAAAGATCATAACTCCACCCCAACGAGTCTCCTGGAAAACTTAAATTACTCTTTTTTCCGCATTGCGAGTGCGAATAATCTTCCTGACGGGCTGCGAAATTGATGGCGGCGAAAAAACGGCAGCTCCACTCAAAATCCGGCAAACTTTTTACGTCAACCGAGTTTCACTTAGAGAAGTTTCCACATCCATTTGGAAGTTGCTCCTGTACGACAGGCTGACAAATTTTAATGAACCCAAGAGGGCTGCTAATGCCTGCGCGCTGCGTAATGGGAAAACTTTCAGCCTCCGCCTCCGGCGACATCTCTCAATTTTTGCTACGTTCATTCCAATTGTTTCAAAGACATATTTGCTGAACTCATAAACGTAACTTCAACAAAGTTAATGTTACTTTGAAACCATACACCGGAATTGGTTCTAATTCAACCCTAAGTGAAATTCACATCATTATAAAATAACTTGTAACTTTATACCCCTGGGCATGCGACAATCAAAAGCGCAATCATTTCGTCGTGTGCCATTTTAACTCTTCTAGTGAATGACTCCTAGTATACATTACATTATAAATTTCACGTGGCCGCTCAGTGACCAGCGAAAAAAATTATATTAGGGTTCACGATTGTGATTTAAACGGGCACCCCCGTTTAGGGCGGCATCGGCGTCATCCATCATGCGCTTTACATATGTTTGAATAAAGCTCGTGGGAAAAGGATTTCCTCTCAGAAGTCAATGCGGCATTCTGCGACTGTAGGGTATCCACACTGTGCTAAGTAGGTAGGTAGCACACAGTTTCATCAACATACACTGGAATTTTAAGGGCATTAATAAAAGGCGTCTTTAGAACATGTATAGATTTTGATGACAAGTATATTTATTGCAAACAAATACAGGACTTTTATTGTACTTATTTAAAAAATCTGACCAACCGGCACAAAACAGTGGTCGTGGTCTGATTGATCTAATAAAAAGTAAAGCGATCTAACCACTTGACTATGTAAACGATGAACGGACGGACGCTGCTTTCCACTGAAAGTAGATCTATTGGTTAGATCGATTGTGAAAAAGTTGCTTAGAATTTAAATGTAGGCATTAAATGAAACCTAACTTCATAACCTTGTAATTTTTAAAATTTATAATATTCTAATTATTCGATATCACTGTGTTTTTCTCTATTGAATTCTCATACGCTGACGAGTGTTACAATTGTACCCTATGTCGGGTCAATTGTAACAAAGATTTGGAAGACAATAAAACTCAAATTAGTACTAAAGTACTATACTTTTCATTATTTTTCATTAGATAATTCCTCAACAATGAGTTTTTACCTTTAGACAAAAATCTGTCTGTAATCTGAGCATTCTTATAAAATCAAACATCACACAACTTCTATAAACGGCAAGACAATAAAGACAGGACAAAAAATATTTTTTGGTCGAAAACTCCTTTCCGGCTCAATATTCGCGTCCACGTTACAGTTACCCATCGGTTGAATGACGCAAGAGTTGCGGCATGTCACATGACTAAACTCTGGGGCACTTTTACATCCTTGCGTTTCTTAGTTACCGAAATATCGCCAATGTTACTATTGCCCCGAATGTCCCGTATTACATTCCCTGTGCCGTTAATTTTCTCCAAATTGAATTGAATCATATCCTTAATCAACTAGTTTTAATTCTGAATTTATCCTCAACTATTCCCTAACGCGAGGCGCCCCTACAGTACAAATAGCGGATTAGGGCAGTTTGGCAAACAAGGCGTCACTGGCGTGTGCCCGCGCCCTTACAGCTAATGCTATATTAATGTCTATTAGGCGATTTAGACGACGCTTTGTTCTGCGCCGGAGTCGACGATTTATTCAGATTTATTTGGCTTTAGGACCTAAGCCGGAGACTTTCGCACGATGATGTGCAAACACAAGTCAAGTATACTTATGTTATTACATTGGTACCCACTTAACTCTTAAATTACCTAAGACTAAAAATCTATTTTATTTTATAAATCTATTGATAAATGAAAGAGTTGATTATTATTCTATTTCTGTTACTCAAGCTAAATTAATATCAAATGGAATAGTACGTAACTTATACTCATAAAAATAATTATCAGTTGTGGTTAACAAATCCGAGACATTACAAGAAAGGAATTATGATAATACACCTAATAAAATAGTAAATCTAAATCCTAGATTTTACTCGACAAAAGTAGTACCGTACCTCTACAGTAAAGTCAGAAAATGACGTCACTGTTCTTAAAATACCAAACCAGCGAAACTTTCGTAAGAAAAACGTACGTAACTAAACCATATAGGTATGTACGAATTTACGTAACTATACAAACAGATCAAACAATAGAAACGATTTAGTAGCAGAAGCGTGGACAATTAATATTTAACGCCATCATAACGCACAATGGGCAGGTACTAAGGAAATTTAGATTAGCTGGAACGATCCTTCCATCCATTTGTGAAACAAAGGCTTGCGAGATACTTACAAGTTTATTTCCAAAGAGAAAATGGAAAAGTTTTTGTTGCGAAGTAAGTACTAGTATTTACTTACATAGGACTAAAAAAACAGGAAAGCGATTCTCGCAGGTGGAATGTCGAATTCGATATTAGTCACATTACATGTGAGCGTGACAAGACGTTCGTAGCGCTCGACTTTTGTATGTCGAACTCTGCGAGAATTGGCTGATCACTTATGAGGGTACCACTTGGTGTAAAATTACCACTAGGTTTTCATATATAGTTAATCAGATAAAAAGATATCATTCCTCAATTTGGGATATGGGAGACATTTTTAAAATCAGCAATTAATCTTGACTGCACCAAGCTCCAGTCCCGCGACAACTAAATATTAGATAATTCCTTCAGCGTTGGAGCCATGAAGAATGTAAGGAAGGAGGGAGACTATTTTTTCATTCATCCAAATTTGAAGCAATCAATACCTAAATGACCTACTTTTTTTAAAACTAGTTGGTAATTGCGTCCCTTAAATCGAATATTATGTGTCCGGCACCCTAAGCCATTATGCCACTGACGCACTCATAAATGAATAGGTGTGCAAATCTGGTGAATTCGACTTTTGGGATAGGTTTAATTAAACAGAGTTGTTTCCTTCACACTTTTCAGGCAACTTGACCTTGCCACCACGAAGGATGACGAAGGGCACCAAGGTTATAGCCGATCGTATCGGATCTGCAGCTAAACTCGACGATAAAGGGGACTCCTTATCGGCAGACCAGCCACGCTTTCCACCCTTCAGTGGTTTACTGTCGGTGTAAAATATTAGATAAACTTTAACTACAAAACAAAAACTAAGCGTTTGAACTTGATTTTGTTTGTATAAAAACTGCCTTATTTGTCCGTGTTTAACAATATAAGTGTAGGTAGGTACCTACCTAAGTATACTCATGAATTGATTCAAGACTAACCGTTAATATCACGATACGTCCTTAAAGTTAATCTTCATTAAAATATTTGCTATCCTTTTTTATGCATTCCTTAGATATAGATGCAGCACATGCTGAGCATGTGTCATTTTAATATTGCATTGTTTTTTTTTAATTCTAATATTATTTACGTTTAATAATTGTGTGCAATCTTAAATAAATGTTTTTCTTTCTTTGTTTGTTTCTTTAGATGACACGAGACTAAAGGAAGCAAGGGGTTTTTGCAACTCATGGTAAGAGAATTACTATGGATAAACAGAAAAAATATATGGTACGATCAGTGATGGTATGTTTGCATGGACGTGACTATAGCCAGCTACGGGTAAATCAATGCTATAGGATATTGAACATTCCTCGATTTCCGCAGATCCTATAAATACCTATTCGGTAACAAAACAGAACCAGCGAGTTTTCGCACCATATCTCATTACCGACCGTCATTCCACAAAGCGATCTCATTACCGGCGTTTCACTTTACACTTCCTGCCCATTCGTGTGCAATATGTAGTGTGCAAATCCGTTAATCTCATTTGGAGGGTAGTCGGGGCGCACGTGGCGCCACGTGGCGCGGAATCGAACTAATCTCGGCGCCGTACGCGTCGGCGGGCAAGGCGCGTGCGCTGTCGCGATAACGCCAAGAAACGCCATTCATTCCCGCTCTTTTGTCGCGAACAATCACTTATTTATTTATGATATTTGCCAGTAACCTGCCACCCCCACCCTCGTGAGTTAATGCGCACTTAACGCAAACTCCACTGTTCCCGTTTGTCGCTAAAACAATGTACATACCTAAATACATCGTACAAAATCTAGCTACTGGTTATAAAAAAAATATAATGTTCATTTGTTCAACTCCGTTTGCTTGCTGGGTTTTTCAGGAGCAAGAGTTGCCTTAGCCCAAAAGGTACCGACTAGGTACCGAGGTATAACGTTTTGTTGGATTGCCTCTTCCATCTGCAGCTCCATCAAATTGAGTTTAGTGGAGATTTAGAAAAAAAATTATTTAGGACGGACATAATCTGCCGTGCCCGCACTTTGAGATAGCAAGGGTGAGCAAGCAAGACAGCTAAATCATTATCGCCTCTTCCGCCCTCAGCTCTCCTAAATTGGCTTGCATTGCATTGCATTTAGGAAAACTCCGCCGCGCCCGCACTTTGAGGTATCTAGCAATGGTGAAGCAAGCAAGCAGTTATTCTTATTTCCCTCACTAATATTGGCAAGAAAAATGAATGTGAAATGAAATAAAAAAATTAAAGTCAATTCCCTCAAATAATCTCGCGACACCCAAACGGAATGCGGGGACTACGGGTGTTGAAAATGAAATATCATAAAATAAGAAATTTAATAATACAGAAACGGAAGCAAAAAGAAATTTAATTAAAAAGAAAACATAAAAAAGGAGGAAACTAACAATGAAACACTATTCTTCATCACTGCGATGTCTCTATAAGATATGACAAAATGACCTGCGAGTGTACGCGGTTGTCGGGGTCGTTTGTTGTCGCGGCGGCGTCGTTTGACTTGCGGCGCGCGGCATTTTCAAAGAGCGAGACTATTTGAGAGAATGTACTTTATAGTATCATACCGTATTCTCATTTTTATTTTTTGTCTAGCTAAAATTGTTTGTATCTAAGCCAAAAAAAGTATATATTTTTTTACCTGGCAACAATAAATTAGAAATTGTCACTTTCATCAATCAATTCAAGAGAGTTTCTCCCGCGCTTTTGTCGCGTCCACATCAGCTTTTTTTCGTTGTCTTGCAAATTGTTTTACAGTAGTGCTTTTTAAGTAAGAATGGTGTTTTTTATTCGAAGAACGTCTACAAAATGTGATTAATGTGTGGGACAGTGAAGTAAAGTCAAATAAGACGCTGCAGCCCGATCCGTACTTGGCTGGATTTTGAAGAGCCATACTGCGTCCGGGACGCCTTCTTCTTTGGTTCGGATGGTGCAGAAACGTGGAAGATTCTCCCAGATAGCATTGAAATGTGTCACACCAGCATTTTAATGAAGACTTGCAAGAGTTCTTTACATCAGAAATGGCTGTATGGGCTCAGTTCCCTTTGCCTTAAAAAAAAAAAAACAACAACAATCAATTCAATTGAAGAATGAATGGATTAATTGACGATAGGTAATCAATCAGTTTCCAAAACAAACGTAGAATTTTTATATTTCAATTTCCCAAATAATTTAGACGTGATTTGATTTTATATCTTCCATTATTATTGTACGTGCTAAGTATTTTCCTTACGTGACACAATGGAAGATGATGAATATGCATGTGTAAACAAAGCCAAAATAAAAATCAAAGATAATTCTGGAATCAAGAAGAAAAAGAAGAAGAAGGCTAACAAGGAAACTGAAGAACTCATCGAAAATGAAGTGAAACAACACATCAAGCAACATACCAACAAAGATCAAAAAACAAAGGCCGAACTTGCTTTCCAAAAGATGCAAGAGAAAATGGTAAGAACACTCACAATAAGGAACATAACGCATATATTAACTGGAATAAAATAAAATATGTACAGTAAATATGATGTATTTAAAGAGGCAGTTGATTACCTATCTTTTAACCAACATATAATTTGATTTGTTACCTTTTAGTAATCTTAGTTATCACAACCTTTTGATGTGGTAAGGGTCAAACATGTAATACAAATAATGTATTTTGTCAAAAATAGGTAGTCAAAGCTTACACTCTCTTTTACAGCAAAAGCAGAGGATCCAGCAGAAAGCAGAAATGACACACAAACAGAGAGTCGAGAAGTTCAACCAACATTTGGACAGCCTCACAGAGCACTTTGACATTCCCAAAGTATCCTGGACAAAATAATCATGTCTGTTTTGTGTTTTTGTGGATGTATCAAAAATAATCTTAATTTTTCTTTATGTGTGTGTTGTATCTATAAGCTATTTGATTATATAGCCAATTAGTAATAATATTTTATCTAAAACCTTTAGCACACTGTAACAGTTTTGAAATGTTACTCGACTGAAACCATAGAAATTTCTAGATTTCTGTGGGTTCAGTCTGATTCCATTCCAAAATCAGTGCATTGTACAAAAGGCGTTAGCGAGTGACACCCCGGAGTTGTTGCCAATGTGTCGTTCTACTCCAAAATACTAATTTTTAACTATTATTTAAGGCAAACTTGATAATAAATAAATTCTTTTAAATCTGTTGAATTAATTTCTTTAACTAAACCTAAATAAAGTAATGCATCTGATCCCCTGATAATAAAATTACAAAATATTTTTATTCATAAATCTTTATTCCATAATTTTAACACGTGGAAAAAATATAAAACTGTATATGGACGGATACATAAACTTAGTTGACTACATTTTCACATGGATACATTTTAAAAAGTATGTATGTATGTACCACATAAATATAATAATTTGTTTACACTTATGATTACAAAGTTTAAAGTTTTTTATTTTTTGTCTATTAAAATACCTAATTAGTATTTTCCTGCATTCTGAAGAAGTTGCAGTGATTTATTATGTTTATGTAGGTACTAACTATTAGCAATACTTTGAGAAGGCATTCAACTGACTCATGCTACTTATCTAATAATTTTTAAATTATAGGAGATAAGTAGCATTGTAGTAGAATTAGGAAAATCAATTTTTTTTACAATTTACAAAAAAGTGTAAATACGTCAAAAATTCAACTTATGTAAGTGCTGCACCACCTTTGTTATTTATTCCCAGATTTTCTGCTATTTTTTGTTTGGATCTTTACTAGTTGCTATAGAAGTTCTTTGATTTGACTAGCCACAACTTCTGCTATATCGTATTTTTTACTGCGGTATTGCTAATTAATAATTTGAACATCTGTTAATGTTACTAGTAAAATAATTATATCACCAGTTTAAGGCACTAATAGAAATGACTTGTTCATGTCAATGTTTGAGATTTAGCAACCATCACTTACATTTGTATCTAACTTATCACCTATGATCGGAGTAGGTAGGGCTGTTTTTGGTACTTGCCACATACGGTCATAATATGGATAAGTATGCCCAATAATCCCGGGATTTAATAAATATATTATTTAGATTTTTAACGTTATATTTGTTTTGATACATATTGAAGATTGGTGGCGAAATATATTTTTTTAAGATTCATGGCGCTAGTGTACCTGTGGTAGTGTTTTAACTTCTTCGTAAGTTCACAATTTTTAAAAAATCATAATCCGCCGAGTAAGGGCGAGGTTTATAAAAGTAATTTACAACATTTGCTCGATAACTTAAAACGGGATCCCGAAATCAAATCCATATTAATATAACCTTTGAGGACATTGACCCGAAAGAGCCCTACCTACACCGATCAATGCTTATCACACTAACAGGATTCCTATTGCTAATCGTAATAAACAAGAGAATAAAAAAATGAAGACCTAGACCTCCTAAAAATGGAGATATAAAAACAGTGTGAAAAAATGTTACTTATTAATATTATACTTATACTTAATTTCATGTGAGATTCAAAGGCAAATAATAAAAATCAGTATTGCCTATAAGCCTAATCGAATCAAGGTAGCTATGGCTACCTTCTACATCAGTCTATTTACAAATAATAAAGATCTCAAAAATGGGATCTGTCGAATATGTAAAATCATATGACTATTCTTCTAGCTAGATACTTTACTGTAAATAGATATCAGAACTGCTAACACTAGCGTCACCAAACTTATACCAAGCATTGAAGCTCCATTGCCTCTCCAAAACGAGTAGCTGAAGGAGAATATTTTAACGTAATTTTCTGCAGTGCTCCATGGATCACTGCCATCATCGAAGTGCATAGGACATTGGTCTCTCTCTCTTTCGTATTCTTCCATTTCTATGGCGACTGCTGCACCCTCTGTGTAGTTCCATGACGTCACGTCTTGTTTGAGGTCACAGTACGGGCCTAGTGCTTGAGACATCAGTACTCTGAAAAATTAAAATTTCTTCTATCGTCATCATCGTCGGCGTATTAACGTCCCCACTGTTGGGGCACAGACTTTCTCTTGCACTCTTGCAGGGGCCATTATCCACTGTGTGGACCCAGGTCGTTAAATGATGATAAACCTAGCCATCTGCGAGGAATACTCTCATAAAGACAAACTATTGGATAATTTTTATGTAACTATCATTAAACTTCTCTTTGCGAGCAAAAAACTAACAAAACACTAGTAAACTTACCTGTTAAGATCAGCCCTTTGATACACCCAACATCTGTACTTCGAGAAAGGATCCAACTCATCATAAGTGATCAGATATGACTTGAGATTCTCCTTCCAATATCCTATACATTTCATCTTATAATCTGGGTCACTATAGATATCTACAGGCCTGCCCAAGTAGTCTACAGTTAGACAGTAATTCTCCTTAATTTGTACAGTTTTCTGATCAATATCACAGACTGAAAAGTCACTGATGTTTAGTTTACAGTATAAGTTTGGACGGGGACTCAAAGTGACACCACCGAGGATTCTTGTTTCAAATTTGACGTCTCCCTTTTGTGTAAAATTGAATTTGCCGGCGACGGGACATCGGATCGGTTCGGGATCCTTCTTGAGGAATATATCGTACCGCCACTCTTGTTTGTTTTTGAACTGGACCCACGAGCAGACCGTGTGGAAATTACTCTGGATCATAGCTAGACCTTTGCGAAACCTGTAAAAGAGAAATATAACTTTAAAATGCTTTTAATTGTGTATGGGACGGATTAGAATTGTACAAGCGATCTTTGTGGTTTCTGTCTGTTTGGTATTGAGTAACATGCCTACGGCAAAAAAAAAGTAAAAAAATTACTTTTTTGTTAATATATTTAAAACTACTATTCGTCGGGGGCCTCAACCACGGAATCAACAATATGCGGTGAGTCCCAAGACTCACCAGACAGCTCCTGCAGCTCAGCAGAGCCTAACTGCAGAAGGTAACCGGGATAATAACCGGACACAGTCCACTCAACAGACACCTCTTCAACATAGGTATCACAGACAGCCCCCTGTGCAGAGCATGCCTTGAGGCAGAGGAAACGGTCGCCCACGTGCTGTTGGAATGCAGTGAGGTGACCACCTACCGGATGGGAAGCCTTAGTACCCCAGGATCACTTCCCGAAGTCCTACAGAACATGCTGAACTACTGGACTTTCTGGCGAGGTTGGGGTGGCTCGAGTTGTTCCCATCACACGCAAAATAGGCGCTGAAGAAGTCGAGTTGCGGAAACCAGCCCGTTATTACATTACATTATATACAGTGAGTCCCAATATTTTTACAGCTGGATTGGCAAAGCCGCTTCCACAAGAATATTCCTAGCGCCACTGGGCAAGCGTATCGTACGAGACGACTAATCCAAGTAAATTGCTGGTGGTAAGACCCCTTCTTTTTATTCTTAACACTCGCCTTATAACATTGTGATGTTGCGGTACAAAGTCGAAGCAAATGTAATCCTTTTGACAACCATCGACTGTAAGACGAGCCATCATAACCCTGCTGTCTCGTTGTTCCCTGAAACGTAAAACAAGCTTTGTCAGAACTACACTTTTTTTATATTGTCGGCCCATAAGAAGACAGTCCTAAATCGTAAGTAAGTAAGCATATAAATACAACAACGGAGTTATCGCTGTTGCGCTTCGGTCCTCCGATTGGAATATAATGCGTCGGAAATATCTGTGGACTTGGGGTAGCGATTATGGTATCTGCAGCATGCATTAGTAGTAATCGATATTTAAGTCTATCTCACATAAATTACACATTAACATAACACATTCCGTAGCCGTTCGAATATGAATGTCGAATGCTCCAGAAAGCCTCGCTCAAGTCCACATATATTTCCGACTGGTAGTAGGTACCAACTAGCAAAACAAGCTTTGTATATTAATATTACCTGCAGACATAAATATTTCGCCTAAATCTCCCTTCGTCGGGATAATATGTCTCGATAATATGGGTTTCGTTAATAAATACGTCGGCATCGATGTTGGCAGTGTTGATCCATTCTCCAGTGAAATTCTTTGGCAATCGACATCCAGGCTCCACCACTTCGGCCTGTCAATAAAACATCATGATTATGAAGGTCACAACATTATCTGCTTTGGATTTTTTACAACTTCCTATTCCTTGTAAAATGTACAAAAAATGTTTACGTCTTTAGGTGGATATTAATTTTAATCTGCGATATGTCACTGATTGTAAATGACTTGCAAAGTCCTTGAAACTAAGGAATTAGGGAATTACTGATTCAAATATTACTTTATATAATTTTAGTGTTGGAACCAAATAATTCTGCCCTGATATGGAAGAAGGCTACAAAGTGAAAACCGTGCGAGAAAGTAGCAAAAAAACACGTCAAATTGGTTTTTTGTGGAATTCTTTGAAGATTTCTGAAGTGTTCATGAATTTACATAGAATTCTAGAAACGTTAGAAAAACAATTTGTCAGTTATGCAATTCTCTCGAAAAAACACATTATGCACTAAGTGGCCTTCTCTTCCATACCAGGGCAGAGGAACTCTATCAGAACCAATCTAACTTCTATATGTGGAACGTTTGAATACCTTGACAGCAGTGACTCTGTATCTCTCAGGTGACTTTTCCACAGTTTTTAAACTGTTGCACTCGGGTGTTATAGAGGCGCCGATGTACAGATCATCTTCTCTGTTCTTGAGGAAGCAACGGTAACGCTCGTCTTTACGCGACTCCTTCGTGTTAGCTACAGCAAAGAAATGGTTCTTATCCACGAACCAGTGCCCTGAAAGGTGAAAGGGGATTTATAGAAATCAATGTAAAATTTCAGTAAAAGTTACTAGATTCTGTGTGGTACCGGCTAAAGAACTCTTCACTCTTCTTGCACTCTTCCCGTGGGTGTTATACGAAGCGACTAAGAATCTTAGTGGATACTGTTTTACACCTAGGTGTAAAAGGTAGGTCCACTAGTGGACGGCGGTAGGCTCGCCACTTATCACGTTTGTCCGCCAAATTTTAGGGGTAAAAAAAACTACCTGTGATTGAAGTTGGTTCTGTCTACCCCTCGGGGATTATGGACGTGAGGGATCATGTATTATGTATGTAAAAGTTACTAGAATAATCAAAAAGGTTTTGAAACCCTTCCCGTCTTTAAAAAACAGTCATACCTAAGCAACTGTACTCGACAGTGCCGTCGAAAGTTCCAGACATTCCCGGACACTTCCTATATGTTATGTTGAACTTCTGATTTGTAATGAGGAACTGGGTGCCGGCCGTTTGACACGACTTGATCTGCGCGTCGGGGTGGTTGCATTCGCCCGTGAATCGGAAACGGTTTTGGTATGCGAACTGCCATACGCCTTCGAGGGATGAGCGGCAATTTACCTGTGGAAGAACCATTTTGTTATAATATTTAAAAAAAATATACTTATTCTTAATTATTTTACTTGTTCTATGTAAAATATGATATTTACATCCGTGACTGGATGACATAAGTATTCCATACCAGAACTTAGGTTAATCAACCTTATAAAAAAGCAAAACAATTTGTAATATTATACATTCTATATTACTCATAACTTATTCTTGTGGATGGTTGTTTATCTACATCAACCAGACCCAGTTCTTTTTAATTTAAACAATATACTATTTAAAAAATCAGTACTAGATAACCTGTGGGTAATAATATGGACAGTCTAGTCTATTCATATAATAGTGATCGGAATCTGGGAGCAATTTTGGCTGTTATCATAATAATATATGGATAAACCATTGTGAGTTCCGGAACTAAGTTACGGATATCCGCAAGTTCCGAAATATTCATAAATTACGTAATTCGAATATATGTGGAGAATAAAATTATAAATTGACATTTTTTATTATTATGTTTTAAAATTTCTGCTTATCTCCCATTTCTGGGGTATTCTACCACAATCGCGGCCTTTTGGCCAAACGAGAGTGGGGACGAAAAAATAAATATATATATATGAAAATGATAAACATGTAAGTATTTTATAGTAATTTAAGATTATTCTTCTATTGATAAGAATTTGCGAACTATTTATTGTTATATATTTATAGACAGACAGCATATATGCTGATGCGTCTATGTCACAGTGCTGGAAAGTTATAAGTTCTTAGTTTCATTCTATAAATTATAAATTGACATTTATTATTATTATAATATATTTATAGACAGGCAGCATATATGCTGATGTGTCTATGTCACAGTGCTGGAAAGTTATAAGTTCTTAGTTTCATTCTATAAATTATAAATTGACATTTATTATTATTATTATATATTTATAGACAGGCAGCATATATGCTGATGTGTCTTTGTCACAATGCTGGAAAGTTATAAGTTCTTAGTTTCATTTTAATTATTTTAAAACAATTTTTTTCGTAGAATTATATGTGGGTTATATGATATAACCCAAACGTTACGTTATCATTATAGTATATAATAAGTCCTACCTTTCAGTATAAATAAACAAAATGTAAAGTATAAACTCACTGGCACAGAGTTCTCTGAAAACATAGTAATAAGATGCTGATCCGGCCGTAGACCTCGGCACACTCTCTCCACCGTGGGCTCTTCATCGGGCCCCAAGTCCACACAGGGGGTCTCTATCTTCTCCAAAACATTTACCGTGCGAACGATAAGCTTCACACAATTATAGCAGTTGGTGTAACGGAACACCATGGTATAGTTCACATGGTAATCTGCCTTTATGTTGACACATACCCCTCTGGAATGAATATAGGTATTTAATTATTGGTTTTACTTACTAAATAGGTAAACAATGTATATGTCGCAGCATCCACCGTTTAACATATTGGATAACCATTTTGCAAAACGGCGCGGTTTGGTATTACGTCTAAACGACGTTCAGCCGTTTTACATAAGGGCTGAACCTCAACACGCCCGATTGTATAAACGTTTTGGTTATTCAATCCGTCAGGTCAACGTTTAGCCTTATTGTATAACAGCGTGAAATGAGACGGCGGATTGTTAAATTTAGTTACAATTTTACTGTTAATGGCTCTGCTTAATCATAACAACAAACATGGCGTCGAGTGTAGAAAATGTTTTGTTGAAATTATCAAATACATATCAGAAATACCGCGAATCATCGGTAATCATTGGCCAATTATATAATACGGTTGCAATATAGCCATTTTACATTCAGGCTAAACGTGGGTAGACATATTGTAGAACGTAACGCATTATCAATCCATGATTAGACTTCCGTAATTACGATCGGTTTCGTTTACACATCGTAAACGGAACCGGTCGTAATAAATAAAATACAATAAAAACCCGTCAACAGTATATTATTTAAGTCTAATCATGTACTACAAGTTTCACCAAGTACCAACAACCGCAAGTATTAACCATTATCAATCCGGCTGAACGACTTCAGTCGTAATACTTATGTATTACGACTGTAGTCGCCGGCGCCGTTTTGTAAAATGGCGGATTATACAATCGGGCTGTGATATATCATATAGGTATCTAGTGAGTTTGATGAGGGTAGGTATCACAGTACGGTATTGTAAATGTAGTAGTAATAATAATAAATCCTTATTTCAGGCTGCATAGGCCCATAGATAAAAGTACATTAATTAATTAGTTAGGTAAGATTTATGTGTGTAAAACGCTCATTTGGTAATAAAGTTTATTTGTATTTGTTCTCTGCTGTTGCATGTAAATTCATTAGCAGTACAGTTGGCAGTATTCCAACTGCAAAATTGGAATACTGCCATATTGGCACCTCCACGTGTTTCTATGTACATATTTGTTATTGGCTTGTTTTGATTTGTAATGTAATGTAATAAGGTGCTGATTTCCGCAACTTAACATCTTAAGCGCCTATTTTGTGTGCTTGTTTTGATTTATAAATGTAATAACATAAACAGTTATGTCATACCCGACGAAACAGATGTAAATTACACTATGATATACATACATATTTATTGCATAGACAAGTTTACCCTTGGGTTATTTGTAATCTAGTTTTAAAGATAATAAATACCTACATATGTGTATTTGTAAGCTTAAAATTGGTGTTGTCTAGTAATAGTCAAGATTTTAGATTAAGTCCTAAGAAGTACCGGTGTGTATTTTGTTAATACTATATTAATAAAGAACTTTCAAATTAAGAGCTATGAACCTGGGCCCAGACTGAAAATGAATTACACTATGATATACATACATATTTATTGCATAGACAAGTTTACCCTTGGGTTATTTGTAATCTAGTTTTAAAGATAATAAATACCTACATATGTGTATTTGTAAGCTTAAAATTGGTGTTGTCTAGTAATAGTCAAGATTTTAGATTAAGTCCTAAGAAGTACCGGTGTGTATTTTGTTAATACTATATTAATAAAGAACTTTCAAATTAAGAGCTATGAACCTGGGCCCAGACTGAAAATGGGTTGGGGTGTCGCTAAGGGGGTAATAAGGGATAGTTAGAAAAATTCGGACTGGTTAAAAAATGAACAGTTTCACTAAAACCTAATGGATGTGGAACCGACTCGGACATTTTAGGATGTTAGGTTCCACTATGACAACCACACAAAGAGGCGTCTTTTCTTCGCGCCCCCATAACGACACTGACTTGAATCCGCCGAACTCTTTTATAGCCAAATTAGAAATATATTTCATTCGATCTGTGGCGGTTTAGTTCTTTTTAGAGCTATGATAATGTAAAAAGATGGTGCTTTTATAAAGTACATATAAAACAACAGACAGTAAATAAAATCAGTGAGTCATCAAACCCAAGCTCCCCTTAATATGGTAAAATAATAAATTATACTTTTGTAAAACAATAGTTTAACTTAGTTCTGAAACCTGAAAAATGTAGTCAAACATCTAACAGAGGAAAGTATTGAAGTTACTTACCTTCCAGTCATTTCACTGGCATTGATATCCGTGATTGTCTGTTTTCCAACTTCAAAGGAAAACCATGTATTTCTTAAAACTAGTGGAATAGTGCACTCGGCAGAAACAGTTGAGACTGAAACACACCAAACAAAATTGGGCGTTACCGTTTGTTACAAGCGATGACTGAAAAGATGTGATAAATCCATTATTTACTCACTTCCAGAAAATAGTACGCATATCACAGCAAGTAAAGGTAAGTTACAAGCCATTATTTATTGCATGTAATTAAAGCTGAATTTATTAAATCCCACTTTTATAAAAAATATAATCCGTCAGTCGGTCCGTCCGTTTACATTACGAGAGTGAATGAATGATTTGATTCAAGAATGCTCAGTGCTGCCCATGTTAAATTTTAGAATCCCCGCCGCATTACCCCGGACAATGCGACGACGGTTCCAGCGGTTGGTCGGTTAAGAAACCGCTACCGGCCGTGTAGTCGACTGCATTCAAACTTATGCGTTGCGCTGAAGCGGTTCAGGAACCAAGTTGGCCTGTTCCACTGTTCCAACCACGGTACGTGTAGTCGACATCGCATTTTTGTTTGAGTTTATATGAAGCTGCTGTTCCATGGAACCGGTCAATACTAGAACCGCCGTAGGAACCGTCGTCGTGTAGTCCGAGCCTAAGGCTTAAATACCCGAATTTACCCGAAGCTTTTGACCCATTCCTCGAAAAGTTACCGACATGATTTTATAGAAATAAGACGATTGTTTCCTTCAAAGTGTTTAAACTATGATTTACAAATCGAGCTTATTTACTACACCACAGTATAACTAATACTACCACGTACAGAAAATTCACTCTAAAAATCTATTCAAAGAAAAAGATACTGTTTGCGCGCGGCGATGGGAACAATATAGCTCGTAGCGCGCAAAACACCTAAAATTTTATTAGCCTACGATTTAGACTACGCACGCATGCAAGCGAAAATGAACCGAATCACTACAAGTGTGAGCCTCGTTTACTCTGGGCGTCACAGCGCGCGTATCGCATCGAGTGTGCGTAAATATACTGAGCTAGCCTCTTAGAAGGTGCCGTGCGGTTTTGTATCTAAAGTGTGGAGTGAACCACCCTGAATATACCTAGGTACATTTTTAAAATAGGTACCAAAAAAATTTAAGCGAAAATACGAAAAAAAAAATCATTTTTCCATATTTTTACTTTCAGCATAGTTGCTGCTGCTTAGTTGCGAACGTCAATAACAATTCGTGTGAGAATGAATCCCCGAAATTCGGAGAATTACCGCCAATTGGCAGCACTATGAAGACTAAAGCTAAGGGGAGGCCACAGGGAGGCATAAAAATATAAGGGTCGGCACTCACAATCCATTCGTTCTTTTGGCAATCGAAATAATGATCAGCGTTCACTATTCTTTTATCAATCACCATGGAGACGAATGCACATTAATTAGAGACATCATTCGCTAAATTATAACATCGCTAAATGAAACGTCACCCTCATAAAAAAGCAGTCACAGACACAGATATTCCGAAGTCGGTAGGTAGTCATAAAGGTTGAACTAAAGAATAATATATCTAAAAAAACGAACGATTTTTTCCTGCCTGTTGTCTGTCTCTCTGTCTTGTCTGTGTGACGTGAAGTGTGATCCACGGATTGATTTAAGTGGTACGTATCTAGTGTGATCGCGCGCGGTTTGGACGAAAGATTTATCTATTTCTAAACAAACATTAACTTTTAATACCTATGTTAGTATATTAAAGTTTACTGATATTAAAGTGTTCTAATAATGTAAAATTGGTCAGATTTAATGTTCAGTAAATTCTTAATGTTTTTTTACAGCCATGGGTCGCCGCAAATCAAAACGGAAGCCTCCACCTAAACGAAAAGCAATAGAACCTCTTGACCAGCAGTTTAACTGTCCCTTTTGTAACCACGAAAAATCCTGTGAAGTCAAAATGTACGTAGAACCAGTTGAACATACGTCTAAACTTCATTGTTTACATGTGCCTCTGACTTCAGCATCAGTAGTACCTACTCAGGGCTGATTTACACTTTCAAGTGGCAAGGACAGTGGACAGTAGGATTTTGTTTAAACTGTCCTTACCACTCTCGTGTCAACTGTCATTCTACTGTCCTACTGTCCACTGTCCTGGTCACTTGAAAAGGTGTAAACCAGCCCGAATGGACAGTGGACAGTAGGATTTTGTTTGAACTATCCTTGCCACTGTCCATTCTTCTGTCCACTGTTTTTGCCAATGGAAAAGGTGTATTCAAGTGCTGAGTCAAGTGTACAGTAGGATAGTGGCGAGTGCAGTTGACAAAAAGTCATACAAAATTTGGATCCAATGGCAAGGCAGCTTGCAAGCCAACTTGTCTCTCCAATGTCCCACCGGTTTACACTACTTTCCTTGCCACTTGACTAACACACTGTCCTTGCCATTTGACCAAGTGTAAACCAGCCCTTAGACACAGACTACAATATTCCTCATAGTATCTACCTAGTAAATTAGCACTAATTTGTAGTATTAGTAAAATGTTGTATTCACCTGTAAATACATACAGGCATACACTAGATAAGAGTTATTATGTTAAAAATATTGTTTAGTGATATTGTCCAAGGTGGAAATAAAACAATAAGTTAATAAAATGCTTATACTGTTTCCCATACTTTCATTAATTGTACATTTATTATTTGGCTGAAACAAGAATTCATAATTCCATTAATTTTTTCTGTGCTTTTACAAATAAAGCTGCATAAACTACCCTATTCGACACAACTTTTACATTATCATTTCTTGATGATGATGATTTCTATTGTGAGACAAAATAAAGTTACCTACATCATACTGTTACCAGTCATCCGTACATCATAAGTTTCCGAAGGCGTGTGAAGTCCACCAATTAGCACTGGGCCTGCTCGGTGGATCATGGCCTGTACCCCCTTGTGCAAGGGGAGGCCTGTGCCCCAATAGTGGGGCCATTAATAGACTGATGATGACATCATACTGTGTACATATTCTAATACTATGATCCGAATCTTGCTGACCTCAACAGCTGCTTTCAGTCCACATTGTTCTCATTATGTCACACTAGATCTTTTAATCCTATAATGACTCATAGCTGCTAGAACCAACACACCAAGCCTGTTCGTTTCCTTAAAACCTTTTTTGACTTATTGACTTTTAATTGATGTTGAATATACTTTATACCTTATGTATGATGAATATTATACTTCATTGGAGGGTCAACATATAGTGCGAGTTTATCTATAGTTGGCAATGAAAACGGTTAAATTCCTGAAGCAATCCATGAAGCAAATAACCAAGTCTACGTAATAGTAATCGCATGTACCTAATTTTTGATGTCTTACAATGTTTTTGTTCTAATTTTCAGGGATCGAGCAAGGAACACAGCTAGGATACAATGTAGAGTATGTTTGGAAGACTTCCAAACCACAACAAATGTCTTATCAGAGCCTATAGATGTTTATAATGACTGGGTGGACGCTTGTGAGAATGCAAACTAATTGTTATTTATAAGTATTTTAATAATAAGTTTTTTATTATATCTAATGTGAAAAATACTTTTTTTTAATGGAAGCATGTGGCTGATTTTATCACTCCTACTTTATATGAAGGTATTCCCAATTTCTATCTAGTAAGAAATTTACATATGTAGTTGCCCAACTTGTTTTTTAATTTTTTTTCCATTTTCTGGCAAAATAAAAATCTGGGATGTTTCAATCACTTTTATTCTTCAACAGTTAAGATTTCAGGCAGGCACAAGCATAGCCATAGGAGAGGACACGACTAGCATGAAACATATTCGGAATTCAAACATACAGATATTATGTAATAATGATTGTTGATAGATTCACAAAAATAAATTCAAATTCCTGAAATATTTCCAATTGATACTGAATTATCATGCCAATAATAAATATCTTTCATTATAAATGAAAAAATACATCCCATTTCAAAATGTTTTTCAGATTTTGTCTAAAATATTCTTATTTTAGATGTTACCTCTTAAATAAGTATAGTTACGAGGTGATAGATAAATATCTCTCTTTCTCTATGCTTATCGTATGGTTAATAGCCAACCTATTTGTCAGAGTTGTTCAGAGCCCGTAGGCATCTGACATGGCTTAACGACTGCTGTCGAATGACAACAACCGGGACCGACTGCTTAACGTGCTCTCCCGAGGCACGGAGGAGCTCAGATGAAATATGCCACTAGCGGTCACCCATCCAGGTACCGACCGCGCCAACGTCGCTTAACCTGCACCATCACTTTCGGACCGTGCTCGCAACTAGGCTACGAGCTCCTCTTTCTCTATGAATACCCCATACAGTGGAGTCCCTATCTACCATCAACCACCAACCTATCTTTTAAGTTTCTTTGGCCAGTACCAATGCACAATCGTTTCTACTTATTCTTCCATGGGGTTTACGTCTCCACACTGACTCCACGCAAGTGGGACTATTGGCACAATCATCTCATTCTGGATATGCTTGTTCCAGCTTTATGTTAATATTCGACATAATTTATCACACTATATTACATAGACAGAAGAAAAATGTTTAGTAGAGTAGACAAATTTAACAATCACTACACATAGCTAGTTCTTTTCTAAAAGCTTGATTTAGACCTTGGGCTCAGAACAAAATAATATATTGTATTTTTCAAGATGCTTTGTAAGACAAACATTCTTATCAAAATAAGAAATAAGTAATCTCCACCGATCATCCGATTTGAAGACCACAAAAGTACTTAAATTACATTTCTCCTGGGCCCACTGTCCAATTCCAATACAAGAACGATGCAAAAAACTTATTTCAGTCTATTTAATTTACTAATGAGATTATTTCATGAATATGGAATGTTGCATATAGTTCTAAAATAAATGTGTTAAATATAACAATACAAAACCGAGTAACAGAAGATTAAAGGCAATAATTTAATATACCTAACTTTAACTGCAATAAACAAAATAGTTACACCAACAATATAATACAGATCAAAAGTTTTCAATATATGTTTCCCTGAATAGTTTAATAAGCGCACATTATAATAACATTTCGCTACATAATTCAATTATGTTTCGCCTCTAATTGCATTGATACAGAACTTTATTTATTAATTAGTGGAATGCACCACATTGGTGTCTTAGGTTAGAGCAGTAAGATAATAAATTATTTATTAATAAGTATTATTATTAATAATACTAAGGTACAGTGGGCAATATATTAAGCTATACTCATCATACTACAGGGCTTCAGACGCAGCCAGTTACCTTTCACACGTTCACAAATTTAGATCCGCGTCTGTATCGCAGAGAGATCATCGATCCGTAACCAATCTCATTTGTTTAATTTCAAAAAACGGTCTTCAAACGCGCGTCTGTATCGCGTTTACGCGCGTTTTCATCGATACAAACGCAAAGAATCTGCTTTTATGAGTTCTACGGCGACGGCGCCGGGAAACGCGCGTTCTCGAAACGCGGTATAAAGTACGCGGTAGTATAGGCCCAACCACGACTGAAAACACCACCCTCCTTTATTTGGCTTCACAGCATAGTTTGTGTTTATCTTCGCTTGAAATTTGCTTGACAATATGATATCAAGGCGCCCTTAGACGAAGGATACGTCAATGCTGTAACTTGATATGTTGCCCACTGTACATAACACACACTTCCATTCATACGTTAATCCATAGATTTTTGATCTGAAATGGGGTGTGTAAAATCTACGCAAGATGACCGAGTTAACAACTGATTCGCCTTATACCGAGGTGTCCAAGCTAAGTGCTTAAGTTAGGTTTAAGGTGCAACATTACGTCACGGGGTCCCATACAAATGATTTAACACATTCCTGCCAAACTTTGGGTATATTTTACTGAAATTACTAGTTCAGTCATGCTGTTTTTCTGTCGCCAATATAACAATAATACACTTTAGAAACTAATATGATTAATCAACTATCACATTAGTGAAATAAATTTGCAATACATTTTTGATTCGGCGACAGTATGTACAACAACACGATGATGGTAATAATATTTTAGTGAAATATTGCAAGAATACTTAAGTAAAATGACTTATGGAAACCGAATCGTAGTTGCACCTAAAGTAATTGACGGTTGCTCTTCTAACAGTGCATGTAATGTAAGTACGACACCTAAAGCTTATAATTACGTCTACTTTTCCTTGTACTCATCATTGCTATAATAATCATCAATTCACCTGATCCAATTTATAATAAAAGCTTTGTAATCTACCTCAACTAGGTAAGTATTCAACAACAATACGCTTGAACTGTTTATAATACTAATATAATTACAATATTCTCTATAATATTGACATCATTCTCTTAAATTGCTATTAATATTATATAAAACAATAATCAAAATACGCCTAAATTAGACAGCGTCAAGCTGCATCACATTTAACAAATTGAAATAAATAAAAAATAAAAAAATGCTCTTCAAAAATTATAATACACTAGAGAAATTGAGCTATTGCCTAGACTTACAACCCCGGAATTTCTGTAACCATGTCATAGTTAAATTAACTATAATCTTGTTTCTACGCTATGGGACTAAGAATATTTACATAAAGTCTCTATAAATACAGAAAGTTAACTACGAGAAAATAGTGCCAAATTACAGTATGACATGGTCACGAGAGTCGCATACCACCGATCCCTCTGTGCTATAAGCTGCGTAAAGAAGGTACAAGGGTGTCAGAATAGCTCAGAATAGGGAATCTACTGTGATATAGAACAGCATGTAGTGGTTTGGTTTTACTAACAAATTAATAATACAATATTGCAGGGTGGAATGTATACTTGTTCCATATATAACCTCTCTTCAAAATATACTTTTAAACATTACCAAGCAACTTGTAATATATGTTATTGATATTATTTAACAATATAAAGTTTTAAACATATCCACAGAAGCGTACATAACATTATTATTGCATTATAGGGTTATATTTAAAAACTGATTTCAAAAATTTTCAGAATTTTCCCATGTCTACGAATGAATCATACTGTAAATCGGAACCATCGCATACTGTATGATCATCGTCTGAAACCGTGACAGTACTGGGAACAGGTGTAAAATGTATTTGTGAGTTTTCTACGTCACATACTGCCGTGTTATCTGAACTATCGCTGTTGCTATCGATATACTCGTACAACCGCGATCTACCTTCGTCAGTTACATAGACGTCAGATATTTCAAATGTGCTTAGTGCTGTAGACGTTTTGTCAACATTGATTAGGTCAAATGAATGAGAAAGCAAAGCGTCATCGTATGTCGATATGGGGGCTTCTAAATGAGATGAAGTAGCGTCTTCAGTGAAGCGACCGGAATCGCCCACTTCGGAAGTGTTTAGCGACGTAGCGTCATCATTAGGTAAAGTGATGTCACTCTGTACGTGAGTGCTGTCGTCTTGTAAGCTGGAGGTATCGACTTTGGGAATGTCTTGATTAATCGCGTCGTCTTTTGATAAAGAAACCGAGTTATCGTCAGATAAATCACCGTCTGCGTTAAGGGTCACACTGTCGTTGTCCTTCTCAACCTGCAAAATTTCTATATCGTCAACACACTTGGTAGAATCGTCGCTGCTGTCCGTCACAAGTAACTCGATACTCCGATCTAGTAAACCCGTGTCTGTACACGTAGACATTTCTTCTTCGAAAACTATTTCGACGCTCCGAATTCTCATCAGAGGCATTTTCGCCGGGGAAATCTCGTTGCCTTTCGCCGTTCTGCCGACTTTGTGATCTGTTAACGGTTCCGTGCTTTCACTTACCTCGTCGTAGTCTATTTCGTAGCTTCTCAGGTCCGAGGCACAGGGTGTGCACTCGGTTACTTTAGCGTTCAGTTTAGATGAGGAGATATGTGCATTAGTGAGGTCTGGCGAGGGTGTGGTATGCGCGTGTAATTCCTAAGGTTGCAATGATTCTTATTGTACATTGGTGCCGAGGTCTAGTGCACCTTCCTCCTGCATTTTCGTGAGGAACTTGAATACTCGGTTTTCCTCGTCGGTCTGTTTCACCATGTCGACTAGAGCTAACAATTTCTTGATTCCAATGAAGATCCTGCGAAGGATAACGTTTAAAATGTAGTTGGTTTATTTTTTTAGCATTTTAATATGATAATTTGCCCGATATGGTCCAGTTTCATAAATGCACAAATCTATAAGAGCTTGGAAAATTTGAAAAAATATATAGGGTACTAACTAACTTCTATTGCCTACAATTTCATATGATTTTAATAAAGCCATTGCCAATCCTAATATTTCATCAAATATAAAAGTAACGCACCTATATGCCTTCCTTTTTTTGGTGGCAGTCCTAGATAAATAAATAAAATAAATCTTTTGATACAACTGAGTGGGCTCTTCGTTAGAAAAGCATAATTTTAAATAAATTTGACGTGTTTATATATAATACATACATTTATCTTCCCTTTAGTCAACTTTTGTTTTAGACTTACCTGTCTACCAATCAACCTACCTCCTGACTTACATTCTATCCCAGTGCCACCTCCGTGGAGGTAATACATAACGCGAAAGACTTTAATATAACCCGCCGGTAATATCTGTGGACCTAGGGTGGAGATTATGGCATCATTGGCTTGCAAAAATCAAAATTAATATATTAATGAATGTCGTTCACTCACATAGACATGTGTTATTCTCACAGCGAGAATAACACATTCCGTAGCCGTACGTACGACTTCAAATGTCGAATGCTCCAGAAAGCTCAGGTCAGGTCAGCTCAGGTCCACAGATATTTCCGACAAGTTATAACCTGAATACTGATGATGAAGTAACAGCTGAGTGGCTGACATAGACAGATTCTAAGTGCAGGTGAGATTGCAAACAGAAGTCTATAAGTGACTGTTGTATACTAAACAAGGTTTCCTGAGGATATGCATTCACTTCGGCAAACACTTCTGTAGCTTTTACATAATATATTTTGACAATGGAAGCGATCCTCAAAAACGCTTAGTTATCGAGATACTTGCTATTATATTTTACTAAATTTAATTTGGTGTAAATGAGTAAGGGTCTTTATTTATCCCCGTAAGAAAACCTGAAACAAAACACCTTGCATACATCTTAAGGTGCATATACTTGTATATTATATACAAGTATTATAGTTATTATATACCTTGTAAACACAGAAGTGTTTAACTGACTGTTAGACACTTCTGTGTTTACAATCTCACTTGCACTCATTCACATTCATTTAGAATCTGTTTATGTCAGCCAATTAGCTTCATGGTTTGGTTTCAAACAATGGGTTTTGTGTACATACCTGGCTCCGCGCATATCCTTCTGTATCTTGGCCAGATCTCGTTTGGAAAAGACGTCGCTGTCTTCTAGCACCGCCATGACGTGCTCCGGTTGGGAGAGGTTGGGGACGTGCAGGACGCCCGTGAAAGCTGACAGGATTTCCATGTCTTCCAACACTTGTCTGTGGAACGAAAGTTTGTAAATTAGCAAAAAAAATCCTAAACTTGAGGGTTTATTATCATCACAACTACCCCAAATGTGATGATATGGAGCGGAAGTAGTACTTTATGCCAGCTAGTTTCTGACACGAGACCTAGCCGAATGTCACAACCACAGAAATCGGACTAGTGGCACCCTGTCCTCTAAAACAATGGCTAGAGCATTGACAGCGAGCCACGAAGTTGACCCATA
The DNA here is from genome assembly GCA_947369225.1 of Hofmannophila pseudospretella. NCBI lineage: Eukaryota > Metazoa > Arthropoda > Insecta > Lepidoptera > Oecophoridae > Hofmannophila > Hofmannophila pseudospretella. Next base: position 10,562,274 of record OX376317.1, on the reverse strand, counting down.
GGTCACTTTCATACATTTGACATTTCAGTGTCCGACTTATGTATGGGAAAATGCTCAAATCGCATGCGCGAACTGGCAGACGCGGTTTCCATTTAAAACTTCTCTAGCGAGCGGGTTGAATTTCTAAATGTTTGGTCACAACATAACACGAGTATAATAACACGAGATTGTACAGTGGGTAACATCAGGTTATACCTTTTTTCTGCTTTTTTCGTATTCTCTTCTTTTTACTGTTATTTAGAGTGCCTGCATACTGAGATAACCAGTGTGTGAAAATGGGAAGGCAATGGCAAACCACCCCATTAAATCTGCCACTAGAGTCGTTCTGTGATTAATTACCTACTTAGAAAGATCACGACCCTGAGCAATGAAGAAAACGACTTAGAAGAGAGAGAGAGTGCCTGCAGCTGATAACGTACACACCCACCATACTTTTTTTTTATTTTTATTTAATTAGGAGAGCAGCTCGTCTGCTCTCCTAATCCAAACGGGCCAAAATTTAACACTTTTCGCGCGTCTCTATCTCAGTTACTATTAAAACGAGCTCAGTGCCGTAAGTGTCTATCGCGATGCAACGCTCATTCTGACACTGAAATCATTGCAATCGGCCGATATTATTTCTTTAAAATACATACAGGGTTCCCAGCCCAAAAGTGAAGGCACGATCAGCTTCGGGTTTTTTTCAAAGACTCAACTGCTCTAACGGTGAAGGAAACATCGTGAAGAAACCTGTACACTGAGATAACCAGTGTGTGAAATGGGGAAGGCAATGGATGGCATCAAAAAAACTATTTCGGTTTTTAGTGGCTCTCATCTTTCTTCCCATGTACCACCTGATGGTAAGTGGTCACCATCGCCCATAGACATCTCACCTCACTGTATTATTTAGAGGGTTTTTGATGCGCTGCTAACCTTGAGGACTAAAATGGATTGCCTCGTGTGCCGGAAATTACGCTGGCTCTCTTACCCTTCAAACCGAAACACAGAAATGCAAGCATTTCTGCTTCACGGCAGAAATAGATAAGAGGGTGGTACCACCCCAGGCGATCCTTCACTTTAGGATCTACCACTACCAAATAGACGAGAATTATGAACTTTTTAAATTACATTTTATGGCTCTGACTGGGTGTTAGTTGTTACCTTCGACTGCTAGTGCAGAGTATAAGCAGTTTCCGACCCGCCGGCGGCTGTTTCTTCAGCAACACTAGTAGAGCTTGCAGCGTGAGGTTAGAGTAGCGCGGCCCGATCGGACCGTAGTCCAGTAGACGTTCGATGTTGTCCACTAGGATGCAGGACAGACTCGAACGGTAGGCGTCGTCGAAGTACTGTAGACAAATATAGTTAACTGTAGATAAGGGTGTATTATAAATATAATAATAATTTAGTAATCAAATTTTAGAATTCCTTACATTGTCAATCTCTAATTTTATAATGTAATTAGATATTTACTTCCATTTTATATGCACCTACCTGAACATTTCTGCATAACCCCATGGTTAGCTGGTAGAAAATGCCGCAAGGCATTAAGCTCGCCTCATGTGGTGTACATTTATTTGTGCATTAAAGTGTAAATAAATAAATAAATATTTAATAATATTTTTGAATTTCCAGTTTAACTCTACTTTAGTACAGATATTTTATTTTTATAATTTTAAAAGACAAACGTTGTGTCAACTAAGTACCAACATATTAATACTACAATGATATGTTGACCTAAACTAGACGAAACATTTTTTGCTATATTGCCTGCCATGTTACAAATATTGTATGTATTGGAACAAAAATGTAAATAAATAATTTATTTATTACTATTTATTAATTATAAGGGTGGGGAAGAAAAGATGTAGTTGCAATCTACTCATCCCCAAGACTTTACCCCTGCGCGCCAAATCCAAAACCTGTCTCTCCAGAATATCATGTATACCCTAACCAGGATATAAAAGCCCTGGGAAGATTGGTAGTTTTATAATCTTTATAATCAGAGGTCACTATGCAAGAAAATGCCATTTAATACCGCAGTATGGCGAGGTTTAATGCCCCGAAACCCGTAAGGTCCCTATAGGGCGCGAGGCTCGACTCACTCTTGACCGTTTTTTAGTAACCGATGCAAACACGAAGACAATAAAAGATGGAGGGAGGACCTCCGCCCACACATACATACATAGGTACATAAAATCACATCTGTTTCCCGCAGGTGTAGGCTAAATATGTCCACCTGCAATGATCCTGACAAACCGTTCTCACTTCTTCCACACTCATCAGTCGCTTCATACCTTCTCTTTGGTCAGTGGTTGACCACACCTGACCTTCGCCCAGCTTAGGGACAATCAAGGGTACTAAAAACACAGTACACCTTACCTTTCTGATCTGCAGGCACTTGGCGGTCTCCGTAAAGCCGACCATGTCCTCGGGGGAGCACACCTTCACGAAGGGGAAGTCTGACATCTTGGCCAGTTGGGCGGCCAGTGCCGTCTTACCGCTGTTAGGGGGACCTTCCAGCAGCACTGAGACTAGGCCTGTAGGAGACAAAAAGAAAAAATATGATAATAATTTAACTGATTCTATTCCGCGAGGAACAAATCCACCAATAGAATCGCTTCATTTCATCACGAGTAAAATGAAGCAATCGTATTGGTGGATTTTTTCCTCGCTGACTGCTCCGCTTCCTCGTACAACTTTGGTGGAGGGTATTTTCCAAGTATCAAATATTAAATGCATTTCATAAAAAAATAAGAAATAGACTTAAATTGATGGTCAAATGTGTAAACAGAATTAAAATTCGTTGAAATATAAAATAGCTACAGGGCAATCAAAAGTCAAACGGTAGAAAGAAACGGCAATAAGAATTATGACGTCAACGTTCCCTAGCGCCATATAAGCAGATCTTGGCTACATATAAAGGACTGTTTTGCTAAAAAGAGACAGAGCATCTCTCCAGTACTAACTAAAACCATTAATATCTCTGATGTTAGTCAGTTAAATATCGAAAAACTAATTTTAGATCCTTCAGGATGTCCATGTAAGTTGATTGATGCAATAAAAAAACCCTATATTCACATACCGCTAACTTCAGTCGCTCGCGCCTGTTGGATGTACAACTGTCCGTCCTCGAAGAGAGACGACACTGGAGCGCCCCAGTTGATGATGCCGCGAGCCAGGAAGTGTTCCAAAGCTTCTGCCGCTGTGCCAAATGCCTAGGAAACACAGCACATACTGTATTCCACTTCTTTGATGAACCGAATACATTTTTTGTAAATCTTTATTTTTACGACTCTGAGTTCAAGCCCTTTTGAGCAATCGAATACAGTATTAATTTAACAAATGTAATAATCAGGGTCGATAACTGAGCAACTTTTGCTCTTTTGCTCACGAATCGTGGGCGAATAATATCAGTTATCTAATGCTGAAAGTAAGATTATATAAATTAGAAATTTTTTTAATACTAGAAAACGTCCCATTCAAAAGTTAAAATTGATAATCGTATGTTGTATCGAGTCGAAACATGTTTTGGAATTTCTGGAATGATGAATTGATGAGACATAGTAAAATCAGAAATGTTCTGCTTCTATGCCGTATAGATTTTGAAATTCACCCTGTCTAGTCCGATTTCTGTGGACGCATCTACTGCCAATTCCAATTCGATACATCCTATTCCAACAACGTACCTAGAAAATGAGAAATGTGACGTCATCTGTCGAACTTCGAGACCAAGTACAGTATGCAAAAAAGTTTGAAGCAATGAATAAAATATAATTTTATATATTATATATTAATGTCAAATAGAAATTGACATAAGCGAACAAAAATGTATAAAAAGTTGACGATTTGTGTTACATAATGGATGACTATGTGAATGGTACTAAGGACTCAGGTAGCAAGAAATGGGGATGCCCGGGAACAGACGGGCCGCGGGAAGAGGACCGCATTCCAACCATTTTCTAATTCCGTTGATAGTGTAGTAGTTCTGAGTACTCCGTAAATGCACTTACCGGCTTGATATCATTCTCTAGAGCATGCATGAAGTCCCCTCGCTCCACCATGAGTTTCTCCATAGCTTCAGGGTCCACTTCAACCTTGCTGGACGCTTTGATCAGGCGGTTCATGGCAGTCGATTGCGCGGCACGGACAAGACCTTCCAATTCCGCGCCAGAAAAGTTCTTTGTTAACGCTGCTAGTTCCTGATAAATTATAATACTTTTTACTCGTGTTTTCACTATTTTATAATTATTAAACATTTTATAATCATTAAATAATTTTATAACTATTAAATAATTTTACTCGCATTATAAATAGCGCATAATCTTACAAAATTATAAATTAAAAACGTTCGCGTAATTTTAAATTGGGTCGTTTTGAGTAATGTAAAGTCTGGCATTATACTTTCTGATGGTCGCAAAGAACATAAGTAGTAACATACAGAAAGTGAGACAAGTGATTCACTTTTTCGCTTTTCAGTGTCAGATTATTTTGGTTAATCCGGCTCGAAGGACCCAAAAAAAAACTTATCAATTGTCAGGCGCTAACCCTGACCAGTAAAAAAACCCTGTCTAGAGGGCACCATTGGTACTTCGATAGACTGTGTTCCGCAATATGGCTAGGGTTTTTGTTTTTCTGTTAAGGGTAACGTACAAACGGTTAACGGTTTTACCGATCATAACATCCCTGGGTGATGATCATCCATACCTTGCTGTCAACATCTTCAGCGACCTTCTTATACTCTCGCATGCGTTTGGTGTGGATGTTCAATATCTGGACCCGACCGTGCTCGTCTGGCAGCCCGATCTCCATCTGTACCTCGAGACGTCCGGGACGCATCAGCGCTTCGTCAATCATATCGCGACGATTTGTCATGCCGATTACCAGGATATTGTTGAGTTGGTCCACACCTGGCAGACCAAACTTATTGAGAATGTGAAGGTTGGTATAAACCAGAGGCAGACGCGGGTCGAGGCAGCCTCGCTTGATCATTTTGCACAAATATGGACGTACATCGAACAATTAGTCGGTTTTTCGATCGCACCCAAAAGTGCTTCGGTGTGCACGCATGTATGCTAGGACTTCACGGGTCCTATTCCAGTCACGATTCAGTTCAATGCAACCAATGACATGCGCTCAGCCCACCCCCCACTAGAAATCAGCGTTTTGTGTTTGGATATAGTGAACCGAACCGGAATGGAACCCGTGAAGACCGAAGCTAAGTTACTTATGTTTTAGGTTTGCAAGTCTACCGAGACAGCCTCGCACCGAGCCGTGCCTTTAGTTTGTACCCACATAAAAAACAGCAAGATAATATTTTTTAATTTTATAACCCGTCAAAGCTCGAGCTCGTGTCCGACCTCATTCTCTTTTGATAGTATGTGACGATGAGTCCGAATGTGGCGCACACAAGTTTAGAAACTGGCTATGATAAAGTCCTGTAAGGTTCTATTTTTAATACACCTTCAGAACTACTAATGACTAAAACCGATATTTAAAATTGAAGCAGTTGCTGTAGTTAGAAATGTAGTTACATTTACTCATAATAAAATTTTGGAGGAAGCTTATTGAAATTATGAAAGACAGTTATTACCATCGATTTTGGACAGCAACTGATTGACGACGGTGTCATGGACGCCGGTATTGCCTCCCACAGATCCTCTGGCTTTGCAAATGGCGTCGATCTCATCGAAGATGATGATGTGGAGGCCGCTGTTTGGTCCGCACTGCGACAACACAACCACATGATATATTGTGCTATCCATATCTCTTGATGGCTGGTTTATATTTGGTCAAGTGGCAAATGCCAATGACAAGAACTGTGGCGAGAATGGCGATTGACAAAAATGTCACTGTCCTAACTCACTGTCCTAAGGGCTAGTTTACACATTTTCAAATGGCAAGGACAGTGGACAGTGCCTGGCCAGTGACAAAGAGTCAAAAAAAATATTCAAACAAAATTTGCATGCACTGGCAAGGCAGCTTGACTCGCCAATGTCCCACCGGGTTTACACTGCTGTCCTTGCCACTTGTAAATATGTAAACCAGCCCTAACGCACTTGACCAATGTAAATCAGCCATGATACCGACAGGAACGACGATCCCGGCCGAACATGATGTTAGAGAGAAAGAGGGAAATACAATACGCGCAAGCCGCACTCTTCAAGACTTATTTTGAAAGGCAGCATTGTATGGTATATACCGCAGCCTTTTCCCTCGCACGGAAGACTTGCAGGAACACTTTATTTGACTAATTGCACAGAATAACTAATAGTCCAAAAGGAGATAATACTGCAATATTTTACCACTAGAGGCGTCATTAGCACAACGGTACGTAGCCAATCAACATGTAGATACGTTCCTTCCACCAAATCTTTTTTTATCCTTCAGACTCGCGCCACGTTGTTATCATTTATTTTTTTTGCAATTTTGAAATGGACATATGATGCCATGATATCATCACAATTTTACTACAGCTTTGAGTAATTATATTAAATTAACCCAAATAACGAGTAAGTCGTCATATCTTCAAAAATAACGTTTCGTTTTGCTTTTCTGTTTAAGGAGTGTGCTAGAGGCTCCGTCTACGCAACGCTTTGTGTTTTATGTCCTATTGTTAGAAAATAAGTAACTTTCAGTGGTCTTTTGAATGATCCTAACTTACCCTTTTCTCTTCTTCCTCGGCATCAGCGAATAGTCGCCGAATATTTGCTTCGCTCTCGCCAACGTATTTGTCCAGGATCTGAGGTCCGTTCACGATCTTGGGTTCACGAGCGTTCAGCATATTGCCGATCTGCCGAGCCATCAAGGTCTTACCCGTACCAGGGGGGCCAAATAGCAAGATACCTTTAACGTGCTTGCAACCTGGAAGAGTTTCATATACGATCAATGTTAGAAACGGGATTCTTCCCACGACTGACTTTGTTTCGAGATCAGCACACTTGCATGTATCGTGGACGCAGACTAGCGATCTGTTTGATTAACAGTGTGTACAATTAGTGAGGTAGAATTTATAAAAATGGAAGATAATAGAAACAGCTCTTACCTAATTGCTCGACCACTTCAGGCGGGAAGACACGAGAAGCAAAGGCTCGTCGGAAGATGGCGTTGAATTCCTTGTCCAGGCCGCCGATTCCCATCTTGCCGAAGTCCCAGTCTGGGTTGATGATGGATTGCCGAGGCTGTTTCCTGTCACGATTATGATCATTGTACATGTTTTAAGAAAAGAAGTCGCTATCAAAACTTTAAGTAGAGTGCGCGTCAATATTTATGGCCGATCTGAATATAGGCACGAGTCGCGGTGCAGTAAATGTTTTTAGGTGTCAGCGGGGCGAATAACGCGAGGGATGAATATGGGCTTCCGCGCGGTGTGGGGAAGACATGCTCCTTCGCCCTTCTACACCCCGCTGACACCTAGAAAAATGTTCTGGAATGCGACTCGACCATAAAGTTTGACGCGTTTATAGTTTCCATTGAAACATTGCAACGGAGCGCGCAGATTCAGTTCGGTATTTCTTTCGCAGCGAGTGAATCATGTAAATTAGCGCTCTCTCCTACTAATTTCCGCATTGGTGTGAAAAGAACGTCATAGATGAAAAAAACGGAAAGGGGAATTGTTATGACATCAGTCAGTAATGAATGAGCACATACGCTAACCTGGAAAAACACTTGACTTTTACAATTTTATTTTTAGCTTTTTTATTTTTTTACTATACCCGCATTTGATCTCGATCTCGCCTGATGGTAAGCGACGATGAGTTCGACGATGGAGCATGCGGGTCCAGTAAATGCCTATCCACTCTGGCTTTAAAGATCCCACGGTTGTAGGTTTCGGGAAATACAGACGCTGGCAGGCTGTTCCATTCCTTAGCCGTTTGCATAATGAACGAAGAAGCACATCGCTACCAAAAATCAATTAATTGAGTCTTCCCTCAGTTTTTCTGAAACACTATGTTTGAGAGTATTCCCACCTACCCCTCTCGTGGGAGCGCATGGGAGCAGACGGGAAACATCTCATTTGGCTCCACTTCAGCCTCATTTATAAAATAGAATCAATATTGCCCACTTCTACTTACCCCTTAGCTTTGCCCACTAAATTCAAAGAAGAATTTTCGGCCTTGTCAAATTGGATACAGGCATCAGGTAAAAGACGGCCCATCCTGGAGCGTCGAGGCACAACCTTGGAACCAGCGGCTAGGGCTTGAACGTCCACAGCTGCATACAAATCAAATGAAAAATTATAAATGACTCATTCTTACGAACGCATGAATTTAAGAATTCCTTTTGAAAATGATTAAAGTCTTATTAATCACTGTAAACCTAAATTACAGTACTGGAAGAAAGAATGTCTGTAAAACTTTCTTTAATTAAAAAAGATCATAATTTCAATGTTAGAAATGGTTATTGAATTGAATGGTTTTTGAAACTTGTTTATATGCCTAAATGGTGTTGATTTAAGAAAATAAATATAATACAATATTACATTCCAAGTTCTTCACAATCAAAGACAGCACTTTCTTGTCTTGGAATGAGAACGCCAACTGCTGTCCCACGGTGAACATCTGATTGGCGAATTGGATAAGGAAGTCTCTAGCCATCTGCTCGGAATCGTAGGGGTCCAACGATGTGCTATGGCATAATTGTATAAGTTATATAAAAAATTGTGAAATTGCAATACATAAAAAATAAATCTTTTCAAATGTTACTTTCATTTGAAAAGATTTAAATTTATTTTATTTTATTAAGACGAGTTTGAACTATTTTTTTTTATCAGGGGTTCAGATTACTTCTGATGAGTCATGCATAATCTATGACTATCCATAGAATATTTAAAATGAAGATTGAATATCATATTATGGTTAAAGCTCTGTCCACATTACATAATAACGTGGATAGAGCCTTGATAGAGCTTAAGTTCTCATCCACTAAAAAAATTTGTTCGTAAGACTGAATAAAATTATCAATTGAAAGTCAAGTCTCATCACTATATTAAGGTTAAAGCTCTGTCCACATTACATAATAATGTGGACAGAGCCTTGATAGAGCTTAAGTTATCATCCACTAAAAAAATTTGTTCGTAAGACTGAATAAAATTATCAATTGAAAGTCAAGTCTCATCACTATATTAGATTACTTACGTTTTCTTTAGCATAAAATCAGCTTCTAAGGTCACACTGCATAGACATTCTGCATTTTGTGGCTTGAAGATCTTTACATCAATTGGCTGAAATATGTATAAAATAACATACAATTTTGTTCAAATACTATTCAACATTCACATTTACAGATAAATCATGGTGATTGTGGACTTTTTATCCATTGTTAAAAAGTTATTCTCATTAATTATTATCTTATCATATCAAACAGCAACTAAGCTGACTGGCGAATGATTTTCCCAGCAAAAATCTTGTGTAAAATTAGAGGTGATATTCTAGATGCCTACTGAGCAGGTAATTATGCTATTTTTCACATTATAATGATAGTACCTAGAGACCCACCAAAGAGATAAGAATCTGAGAAAAGAAAAGAAATCTAAAGACAAGAATCTCATAGAGGTGAGGCAAGGATCAATGTCTAGCTAGATTTTTTACCTGGCCAATGGAAAGGGTGGCCCATTTCCTCTGAGGTGCTGAGAAGCCAACTGTTCCACGGTCAACGCCATTGAACATTTTAACGCTGAACACAAAGTGTTGCGATGGTCCAGTTGATATTTCAATGTGCCTGAAAATGGACTTGTATTTTAAAATCAAATAAACTTAGTTATTTTATTTAAGGTAAGTATACATTTTTGAGTTTCTACTTTTCTATGAATTTCCATTACCATGGAAAACATAAATTATTAACTTCTGGCATAGCTGTTTGTATATCTTTAAAATTTTGGCTTGTAGTTTGGAGGTACATATTTCAGTTTACAACATGTTTTTAATCGAACAGATAATTGAGATTTATATCTATCTATAATAGTTAATAGCAATAGAAATGTAATAGTTATTGTAACAATGAATAACATACTTAACATCACTGGGGAAGTCATCTGGATTGATGAGAGCACAGTTTGTGATTGCTAGCTCGTCCGAAGGGCACTTTGCTGCTTTCATACGCTGCACATACAAAAAAATTAAAGTGTGTTGTGCTACATACAAACAAAGCTACCTACCAAAAATTGCAAGACCAGCTTAGTTTCTATAATCTAAGATGACCAGACATAGAAGATCATGTATCATAGCCAGGCAGGACATCATTAGAAAAGGATAAAACTATAAAAGTAGAAAATATTTATATTTATTAAGTACGAGATTTAAAAAATTGAGAAATGTTTCAGTACCTGAAAATAATTTTCACAGATGTGTATTTCAAAAAGTGAAAGACAATTAATTGAAATGTTTCTGTACCAACAATAAATAGTAAATTGTGTGATTAATACATAGGTGATTATTCAGAATACATACCATAGCAGACATTTTTATTTATTATTTAGCAAAATCCTAGTGCTTTGACAGACAAAAATGATTCACGTTGATGCAAATGAACGGATGAGATGACATCAAACAACCGTCACCTCGATCAACGAATGACTGCAATGAATTTATTTTGGCTGAAAACCATTGGTCAAAAAGATCAATACGTGAAAATATTGGTGTTGCCATATAAAAATAAAAACCGAACAAGGAAACCGAAATGCTAACACAAAATGAAACAGAACGCACGCGCGTTTTTTTTTTATGATATGAATCGACTCGTTGTTTTCTTTTCGTTCAATCAGTCAGTTCATTCCAAAGCCAAAGAGTAGGTTCATTCATTCATTATTTTTACAAATGGCCGAATTGTGCGTCTTGTGGATTTATTTTATTGCATTTCCTAATTTTTAACGGACTATGTGTCTACGTGTTATTTCAAAGTTTTCAAACTAGTGTGTGGAGTGTGTAATACTTTACGTCTAAGACTTTTATTTCGCAAAATATAATGTCTAAAATCCGCCTCAATTGAAAAATTTGTCCATAACCTCAATAAAAATTGATAAAATGGAGCTTCCTCAACCACCGCAAGGTATATTTCCTCAAATATCCTCTCCCCTACTTCCTATCATTTATTCAACCAGTGATCGAGGTAATGAGGTGCAACGATTGTCCATTGTTTCAGACCAAGACCTACGCAACATAATTGACAAGCTCGCGCAGTTTGTCGCAAGAAATGGACCCGAATTTGAGAAGATGACAAAGAACAAACAAAAGACCAACCCCAAGTTCAGTTTCCTGTACGGCGGGGAGTACTTCAACTACTATCAGTACAAAGTGACAACAGAGCAAGCAAGTAAGCATACAATGACGCTGGCAAAGATTGTATGTTGGCGGTCGCGCCCGATCGCTGGTTGGCTGTTGTTATAACCGTTTCAAGTAAACCTCCGCTGTTTATAGTTCTAAAGCAATCGGCCGGTGGTGCTCCCGCTCCTGCCGGGGCTTATATGGCACAGAACAGGCAATATGTAATGCCCCAACAGGGCGGCGCGACGGCCGCGCAGTTGGGTCTGGCGGCGTCGATGGCGGCGGCGCCGGCGCTGCAGCAGTGGCTGGTGGCCAACTCCGCGCCTCCCGCCGCCGCCGCCCAACAACACCACTCACATGACATCGACAACGTCAATGCACAGATTAGCATGCTCAAAGAGCAAATTACTCAGTCGGAAAATAATCTTAATGCTCAGCACACGGTTAGTTTTATTTTTATTGGTCTATTCCCCCTGTTATGCAATTATTTTGGGTTTTTATTATCAAGGTCTTTTTATTTACTTTATTACCAAATTAATTTTGTGTTATTTATTTGTCCTAAAACAGGACAAATGTTACCTAATGTTGTAAACAAATTTGTCAACTTTTTCCTGCATTTATTTTGGCAACAAAATCAATTGTACAGTTTGTTAAGAATATTAGTCATAAAATTAACTAAATTTTTAAGTGCATGCTACAGTTTCAGTTAAGTACTTTCTAATGCGAGTATTATATTAATTAAATAAATGGACTTATTATTTTATTTACAGGCATCATTTAGGGGTCAACATTGCACATGTTAAAGCTTGATAGCATCCTTTTAGCTAATATAAATCTTTAGATGAGCTACAACTTGAATTAGATGAATATGAATTACAAGTATTTGTTTTATATTTTATGAACTACATTGAATGGTAATTTTGTAGGTGTTGATACAACAACAGCAGGTTAAAGTCAATGAGTTGGTGAGCAAAGCTCAGATGGAGACCATACACGCTTTAGCTGAAGAGAACAAAATAAACCTCACTGACCTGGACACCATCCTGCAGCCCATTATTGACACATGCACAAAAGACAGCATCTCAGCAGGTAGTTCCTGAACTTTTCTTTTATTTGTCACTGACAGTCTATATTGAAATAATTCTACCAAAAGCATTGGTAACTTAAGATTTACATATTTCTTTAACTGTGAAGTGCATATTACAATGTCTAAATTCTGAGTACTAATTTAAACATTCTATCTTGAAAGCAAATGTTAGCTGACCTGCCTAGTTCAAGTACATACTTGCAAAAGCCTTTGGTGTATTAAAATAAGCCCCAACAGCAGTGATATAAATGAAGACTAGAAATATTACCATCTTTTAGGCAAAGGCTGGATATTACAACATGCAACATCACACGATGCTGGCAAAGTGATATCCCAACACCTACTGAGAAAAGTGACCCAGTCCGGCGCCGCTTTTACTCAGAAGCTGCACATCATTTACCTCGTCAATGATGTCCTCCACCACTGGTTAGTACGCTTACCTATTCTTTGGCTGATAGGTTTTGTTAATATCTGATGAGGTCCAGAACAAGTCTTCACCATAATAACAACTCCCATCATCACAAAATTCATTTTTCACTAATGCTTTCTTACTGGTAGTTTTGATTTATTCTTCAAATGTGTATTTGTGTTACAGTTTATCATAATTTATTTTAATAGACAGGTACTATTGTACTATTAGGATGTTTTAGAGAGTGAAAAAAGATCTCTCCCAAAGACATTTTATATGTATTGAATGGGAAATGATAAAATTCATTCACTGTAAAAGTATAAAAAGTTGCCTTGGTAGCCACTATGAACAAGGTTTTCGGGAGATGTCTTTTTTAATTTCATTTGTATTAAAAAATATGATTACTGTTGATTAAATAATTAAAGCTTGGAAAATTTAAATTTAATTTTTCTTTTATTAATTAGTTTAAAATTCTATAATTATATTGTTTTGGGTTAATGTATTGTGTATCTTATTGGGTCTAACATAATTTGTGTGTATTTTAAAACAAGTTTTTTCTCTATACACAAATTAATTCTTCCCATCTTCCCTGTGCTTTTCTTTTACCAATTCGGTGTCTATGATACTGTTATTCCTAATTACAGTGCACGCAAAAACGCAGAAGATCTCAAGAAAAATTTGGAAAATGTGGTGGTTCCAATGTTTTGCAATGCCAGTATAGGTAACATATTTATAATAATGCCCTCGAGATCTAGGTCTCTCTTTGTTCGATTGTGTACTCACATCTTCACTTTATTAGCATCTTTAGAACATCATCGCCTGTGGTTTGCGCCAGACAGGTAACTTGCTTAGTGTCACGCCGGCTCGTATGACATCTGTTTAATCACTTGGCTGTTTCAGCGGTGACGGAGGAACAGGAGGCTAAGTTGAACAAGCTGCTTCGGCTGTGGGAGTCCAAGTCGAACTATTTCGAGACTGCCGTCATTGAGAAAATGAAGAGCCCTACCAGCTCCTACCAAGAGTATCAGAACAATTTGGTCGCCCAGCATTCTAATGCTGTCTCTCACTTGGCACAGCAAACTAAATCCACGTTCGAGAGGTATGTATCAGTGTAACGTCTAGCTGATTCTGGTTTAGAACAGTTATTTATATTGGTTTGATGTTTCAGCTACCAAACCCAGCACCAAGCTTTTGTCACGCACACACTGCAGCAAATACAACAGCTAGAAATGCAGAAGCGTGCGCTGGAGCTGCAGAATAGTGAAAATGCAGAGAATATGCAGCAGCAGCAGCAGCAGAACAATAATATGCAGAATTCATTTCAAAACAATTTTAATGATCAGAATTTCCAACAAAGCCACTATGATCAGAATTTTAACTCAAATAATCAGCAGTATGGCAGCGAAAGCGGCGACAACTACCCTTCTAACAACAGCCTGAGTGGGAATGAAAACAGTTACGACAGTCAGACATTTGACCAGATTACAAATAGGAATAACGAGGCTATTGAGGAGCCAGACTTGTCAAATCTTCCAAATGTGAATTTCTCTCAGCCACCTCCTGGGTTTGCGCCTGCGCCAAACGACAATTCAGCGCTGCTAGCATTCCAGAATGGTCTTCCAGATCTTAGTAAACCTCCTCCTGGCTTCCCTCCATTCCCTGATATTAATAATGAAGAGCTGATGCCTTCCGTACCATATTTTGAGTTACCTGCTGGGTTAATGGTGCCTCTTATAATGGTAACTATTTCAGTCTTCTATCAACATTTTTTATTTCCAGACTTTCTACTCTTATTTTGGCCAGTGTTCCGTTCATCTTATGGTATGCTATGGTAAATGTTCATGACTACTAAAACATTTTAGCTGGAAGAAGATCGATATAGGCCCCTAGAGCCCGCCAAGATCCGCCTGCCGCCGCCGGCGCCGCCCAACGAGCGGCTCCTGGCCGCCGTCGACGCGTTCTACGCAGCGCCCAATCACGAGCGGCCTAGAGACAAGTCTGTATTTTTTCATGTTCTTCGGTTCCTTTTCTTTGACGGAGTCTTTTTAGTCAGTTTCGAGTCGAGAGGGGGCTGTTCAGTATCTATAACTGAACAAGTTTCACTATAAGGCCAACTCTGAGATCACAAGAAAAAATATGCTGTTCCATACATTTCGGTCGTGTAGTTATTGTACTTTTCTATGGAACAGCTGATTTTTTTTCCGCGATACGGTGAAAGTTATGGATACTGAACACTCCCCTTTCGGCTCGAAACTGACTAAAATAACACCGTCAAAGAAACGGAATTCTTGTCGGAATTAATGGAAGTTTTGCAACTCTTACCAGAACCTAGTTGTTCAATTGGTTCGGTAGACAAACGTCCAAATTGCAAAATAATGTCTTTTATTCTTTTTTTATTATTCTTAATATTTCTTCATTGTCCGCTTCTTTTTCCGTTTCTAATGTTCCCTGTATAGCTAATAACCACCAAAATATAAGTCAATATCTGTTGTACCTACAATTGCACGGACAATCGTTGTTTTAAAAAATTCCTAGAATATATTTCTACAATTATCAATGCTTCGGTAGGCTACATTTATATCGTTCACATTATCGTATGCACTTAAATGCACTTATTATCGTCTTGTTATGCAATGTATGATTTTATATTAAATTTACCACTAATTTACTTTAACAACTTTGACGTTGAAATATCACGTAAGCGAATATTTATAATTACATAGCACTATCTATTTAAAACTTTCTTCTTAGTTGTATCTTCATTACTGAAGGTTGTATCCGTTACGGAGACCACAATACACATTTTCTTAATGTTTACGATCTTCGATACGGGCAAATGTCGTAAGACGGTACTATTGGGCATTATATTAATTGTAAGTTTATGTTTGCAGTGAGGGCTGGGAGAAACTTGGTCTGTACGAGTACTACAAAGCGAAGAATGCAGCTAGAAAGAATAAGGAGGAGCAAATAGTGCAAGGCAATCGGGAACGGTCGAGGTCGCCGAGCCCCATACCGAAAGACTTGCAGAAACAACCCACCCCACCTGGACGAAGATACAGGTACATTCATGCAGAAGCCAAGAAATTAGCTGACGATCAGTTTGAAAGTCTCGGCCGTAGGTGAAGCTTACCTAGGCCCAGTTTGTATGAAAATTCATTACATACTGTTCTATTACTGGGTTAGAGCCAGCTTGTAGCAGTTTTCTAGCTAACCTTTTGTCAGAGTTGTTCAGGCCGCCTGTAGCCCTTTGATGTGGCTTAACGACAACAACCGGGACCGACTGCATAACGTGCTCGCCCTCTCAATCCACCATGTAAATTCAGTTCCGAGTATTATGTATCGTGATGGCTAGCTAACATTACATAAAAATGAGATTTGAATAGTCAACGATAGATCGGTCATTTGGGATGCTTAACGTTTGTTCGATTATCGACTAACCACGGATCCCATCCAGGGTTACAAACAAATTAGTAATGCAATAAACTTTGTAGGTCGAAGAGTAAAACGCCTGAGAAGCCTTCGCCAGCGAAGTCACGGTCAAGATCTCCTTCGCCAAAGCGGAAATCTTGGAGAAGAGACAGGGAAAGAGATGGTACGTATTGTATTGTTATTAAAATTAGTAGAATTGGGGCCCTGTACATTGATATAGATTTCTAGGTAGGTTTGAAATATTATTCATGTTCCAATCTAAATGCATATAACCCATTTATTTTAGGGCTAGAAATCTTTATCGCTTTACAGGAGCCCGAATCTAATACAACGTAATCTCGATAAAAACTATTCGATAAGTGTTACCCTTCGGTGTAGATATATGTGTTAGATATAACGCAAGATAAGATATTCTTTTTTTTCGCTATTAAGTGACCCTCGAAAATTTAAACCATATGTTCGTCATACCAATTACTTTGACCTCAAGCTTTTAGTTTTCTAATGCACACTGCTAATTCTTTTTACAACTTATAGGCTTCGACGTCGTAAGTTATTTTATGAGGTCATTCCACAATGTTAAGCTATTGAAACCTGTTTATGGAAATAATATTTCGTATTATTCAGCATCAGCTGAAATTATAAAACCATAAAAGAAAACACAGGTGATATGTCCTGATGTGAATGATCACCTGGGTTGGTACCACCTTATCTATTTCTGCCGTAAAGCAGAAATGCTTGTGTTTCGGTATAAAAGGTAAGAGCCAGCGTAATTTCCGGCACATAAGGCAATCCATCTTAGTCCTCAAGGTTAGCAGCGCATCAAAAACCCTCTAAATAATACAGTGAGGTGAGATGTCTATGGGCGATGGTGACCACTTACTATCAGGTGGTACATGGGAAGAAAGATGAGAGTCACTAAAAACCTAAATAGTTTTTTTGATGCCATCCATTGCCTTCCCCATTTCACACACTGGTTATCTCAGTGTACAGGTTTCTTCACGATGTTTCCTTCACCGTTAGAGCAACTGCTCTGCTGATACTCAACTAAGGCTTTGAAAAAAACCTGAAGCACGAAGAATCGTGCTCGTCGACACGGCACGTCTGAAGGCACGATCAGAAGATCGTGCCGTCACCTGTGGGCTGGGAACCCTGTATGTATTTTAAAGAAATAGTATCAGCCGATTGCAATGATTTTAGTGTCAGAATGAGCGTTGCCACGCGATGGACACTTACGGCACTGAACTCGGCTCATTAGTGATTGAGCTAGAGACGCGCGAAAAGTGTTACATTTTGGTGTCGCTCGCGCCGTTAGGGTTCCGCCCGTCCTAAATAAGAAGACAGGGTTCCCTGTCAAAAACAGAAAAACTATTCTGCATGTCCGGCGTCCTAACAACTACGCCACCAAAGCACCTTTCAAACTATAGAATGCTAAATTATTATTATGTCACCAGGTCGCAGAAGGTCACGTTCGAGGTCAAGATCGCGGTCGCGCAGCAAGTCTCGGGAGCGTGACCGGCATCGCGACTCGCCGAGGTCACGGCGCGTCGACCGGTCCAGATCCCCCACTCCGCCTAGTTTTCTGTTAGTAAATAGAATATCATTCTTGAATGAAATCAAAGAAGATTAAAAATTTGGTTAGCCAAATCTTTAATCTTCTATGATTAAACCAATTTTTACCGCGTCGGTGGTACATGGCTAGGACACCGGACTCCCATGCGGGAGGTCCGGGTTCGAAACCGTGCAGTGCCATGTACAGTCGATCACAAGCTATAGTATACCATCTGTCAAAAACCTTCGATTGATTGTAAAGAGTTTTTCGTATTTTCGAAGACTTACGTACATTTACCGACTGCTCTTAACGGTGAAGGAAAACCTGCACACTGAGATGACCTGTGTGTAAAATGGGGTAGACACAAAAGATCCTTAAGTGTCGAAGTGCCGCTGGATTATTCCCGGCCTTATATTAATTATGGATTTATATATTAATGGATATTTCCTATCATAACATCTGATAAATCCAACCTTTTCCAACCAGGGGTCTGCAACCATGTCATAAGTAGTCCGTGGACATATCTCAATGTAAAGCTATGGCTAGACGGCATGTGCGAAGCCAAGTTCGGTCTCATTCTAGTTAAAGAATTTTTAGAATTGGTCGAGTAGTTTTTTTTTAAAAACTCAACAAACATACATTTCCTTCATGTGACTTGGATTGTACTAGTAGCATTGCAATTCTTCTTTCTTTCATCACAACTAAGAACCCTTGTAAATTATTAATATGACCGATCTCATGTATGGGTCGCAGCCCGATTGTATAATCCGCCGTTTTACATCATGGCTAGCAATTTTCTAAAACGGCGCCGTTGAAATTAGGGCTAAACCTCAACACGCCCGATTGTATAAACGTTTTGCGTTCTTCAATCCGGCGGGTCAAAGTTTAGCCTTTTTGCGTAATGGCGTGAATTGAGACGACTGATTGTAAATTTTAATTCTAATTTTTACCGCTCGTAGCTCTGCTTAATCATAACAACAACATGGCGTCGAGCGTAGAAAATCTTTTGTTGAAATTATCAAATACATATCAGCGCGAATTACCGGAAATCTCGCATTTCACTAGGAAACACCGGGTATCACCGGGAAATGCCGCGAATCACCAGAAATCGTTAATTATACAATACGGCTACCATATAGTCATTTTATATTCCGGCTAAACATGGACAGCCGTATTGTAGAACGTCGTTCAGCCGTAAAAGGCATCGTTTTGTAAAAGGGCGGATTATATAGCTAATTGTAGCTATATAATCCGCCCTTTTACAACGGCATGTTCAATATCTATTTCTACCTGCTAACAAATCCCTTGTATTTCCTAGTGGAGGAGCATCATCATTCCCCGGCACATCAAGCGGCCTGGACTCCAGCAACAAAGGTCACCAGTTGCTTCAGAAGATGGGATGGAGCGCAGGCGGGCTCGGCGCCTCAGGGCAAGGCATCGCCGAACCGATTAGCGGCGGTGCCGTACGGGATAAGCAGGATCAGTATAAAGGTAAGCCACATGGTAACCCCAGAAAGGGGAGAGTGGACGTAGACGGGACTATTTCTAGAATTTGTAAGGAACTTAGAAAAGTACACGCGGGAAATAGCTTTCTCAAGTACCGCGCGCATCTCCTGTGATTCGGTCCTTATAACCGAAAGGTTGGCAGAACCATGGGTTGGTGGAGAGAAAGAAGTCACATGGTAGACCGAAAGACAACTTACTGCCGGCGATATGACCCAACCCATGAGTCCTTCACTGGAAGGACTCGGACTGCACTCTTAAAATAAAAAGCACAACAATGCAGCTGAATGTCTACAGCAGGACAGATTGCCGCAGTACAAGGAGACAAAGAATATGGTAGACAGTTGCATGCCAGCAATAATATTTTCTTGATAAACAATTCTGACCGCCTGAGCTGCCTTTTTCGAAGAATATGACGACAACCGCTATGGCCACTTGGATACCGTTGGCTCCATTGATGAGGCCATGTAGACATTTTTGCCCACCTTAGAGACGAGTCTACTTTGCGATGTGTAGAGGGAGGATTTGAGCAACAACTATATCAGCAAGGTTTAGTGTCGCCGCACACGAGCCACGGGCCACAGCCACAAACACCGCCACGAAAAGCTAGACGCAGCTACAAAAGTAGCTGAAGCGCGCGACAGCCACTTGTGGCCGGTGATCGCCACTTGTGGTCGGTGGCTGCTATTTTTTTAACCATGCAAATGCAATGCAGTATCATAATGGACTCGGACGAAGAAGGTTTAATTGCAAGTGGCATGTGGCGACGTTTTGTGTCGGCGTTAGCGGCCGGTATGGGCCACAAGCAGCGAGCAGCGACGATTAGAAGCGTGTGGCGGCCACCGGCGTCAACCGTGTGCGGAGAGTCCATATAAAATGTATGAAAACTACAGGAAATATGTCGGTGGCGGCGTTTTGTGGTTGTGGCCGATGGCCCGTGTGCGGGAGCCCTTAGGGTTGAAATCTCCCTGAAATCATCGCCTCATTTCGCGCTATGCTTGAAACAAATAAAACAATGAGAAAGATGCGAAATATTAGCTTTCTTTTTTTTCACATTTACGTTTCACAGCCACGTTTAGTTTCACATTTACACCCCCTTCTAAAGTTTAATTTGACTAAAAATTTGCATTAGCCCCTAACATTCGTCTACAATATTTTGGTGACCATGACCTGATGAAGGAGCCAGAAGTATCAGTAGTTCAGTACCCATAGGAACTCGACTGTAAACTGCAGTACCATTGTGTACTGATTTGACTTCTTTCTTTTTACTCTATAATGTTCTTTTTAATTTATAATCCACTAGGATAGAAGTTTTAATTCAAAATTATGTTTTCAGCTAGTAGGTAGGTATATCAGGGTTCTTACTATTATAATTACCTAGCGACATATACCATGAGGAAATAACGCCGATTTAGTATGAGATTTTTTAGCAGTTGGTGCTACTCTTATTATTATCTTATGGTATCGGCTTTTTCCTAGTTTACAAGATTTTGAGAAAGCTTGTTTAACATTTTTTAGGAAAGGCATATTTTACATTAAAATTCTTGTTTCTTTACAGGGATCGGCGTAAACCTCAATGATCCATATGAAAATTTTAGAAAGAACAAAGGTGCAGCATTTATAACGAGAATGAAGGAGAGAGCACTTGAGCGCTCATCGTGATTGCTGTAGTGTTGCTGTTTGAATGTATATGTATAAAGCGATTGTGTGGCTGCAATGATTTATTTTATCTAAATCATCTTAAAAATAAAGTTATATGAATTTTAAATATAATTATGCGTTTATTTTCAAAAGGCAACATGTAATTTAGATAATGAATGCTATTCCTATGACAAAATGCATAAAAATGCAGTATGGTTATTTAATTTATTAACTACAATTCAAAATCATCTTCATAATTATCTTTAAACTCGGACAATCTATTCAGACTTTCCATATATTCAGTTTCTTCTAATCCCTCTTCCCGAAATTTGTGCAGCTTTGCAAATTTTATCCTGCTCACTTCTCTATGTAACTTTTCTAGCATGTCAGCTATAAAGTTGCCATTATGATACCCAGCAATTACAGGACAACTCTCAATATTTTCTTGTTGATTATCATTCTTGATAAATCCATACTTGTCCAAACTGTTAGAGATTATTCTAGGGAATGGAGTTTTCAGTTCTAGAGGATTTTCACAAACAGTTACATTTGTTGCTGAAAGGAAATTGTTTGCTTGAAAGTATAGTTCAAACATTTCTTTCACGGTGCTACATCTGTATGCCGGTAAATTCATTTGTTCCTTTGCTTCTTTTAATGGTGCCTTCAAATAACTTTCTGGAATGCCTCTAACTGTGATTAGTTGAAAAATTTTATCTGTAGCAATTTTACAACTGGGTGTTATTGATGTGTAAATTGGCTTAGTGGTGGTATTCAGGTGTTCTATTAAATACTGTGACTCATTTAGGGTGAAGGGCATTCCTAAGGATGCTGCTGCCATTTTTCTTCCATATCCTGTCATGTCTGCGCAAATGTCAGACATAGTATAGATGTTGCTTTTGTGTCTGTATTTTTGGCTGAGAGTATCCATTGCTGAAGCCAGTACAGCCGATGAATGATAGTACAATTCTGGATTGTAGTTGAGATAGTCAAATATTCTCGGATTTCCTGGTTTCCTCCATCCTCTTTCTCCAGTACATATAGGCACAAATAAAGTTGCATGTTCAGATAGTTGCTCAATCGAAATGGCTACATTTACTAATCTTATAGAATCTTTCAAATTAGATTTATCCCTTTCTTCCTGAGTAGTAGGGTTACTATCAGGGAAATGAGATGCAATTATGGGATATGCCAGTATTGACTTTTTATATTCATCAGTGAGATGTTCAATGCATCCAAGGGCCACACCAGAGAAAGCATCAGTGCAGTCAAAGTTAATTTGGAAACCTTGTATGCTGTCACATTCCTCTACATACTTCCGGATGTTATCACTAAATGTGTCTCCATAATCACTTTTCCATAGTGCTCGTCCTGTGTTAGATATATCGAAGCTTTCCTAGAAGAGATAGACAACACAAAATTATTATATGTAAACAGTCTTTCTACCATGGCAATATTTGACTAAATGTAGAGCAGATGGATATAATAAAACCAAACCTACATTTTCATTGCTTTGATGATAATCTCTTACAATATTAACTGTTCTTGAGTGAAATCGTGGGTAAAGAAAATCTGTCCATGTGTTCACATTTTCATCTAAATTGTATTGTTTTTGTTCTACTGATGACATATCCGCATCTAGATCTGCCAAATATTCATTTTTAGGTGGAGCTGGTTCTTCTATCTTCTCAACTGCATCCCACTGAAGATCGGTTTGCTCTGACTCATCAGGCAAACCTCCACTAGCAGGCAATGTTTTTAAAGATCCCTTCAAATCAGCCAGCAGTAATCTAGGAGTATAGGTCACTTCTCCGTTTGCCGTATGGCCCTCCCGATACAGAATATCATGGTTACATTCGGTTTTTACTGTCCCTGTGTAGTCAAAACTAAGTTCCTGTAAGTTCCAGAAGTGTGCTCCGACGTAGTTTGAGTAATGACCGAACTGTAAGGTGAGTATTTCACGGGTAGACATTTCAATTAGAGAAAGTCTAATCTATTATTTATTAATATTTATTTTACAAATTACATGCACCATACCATGCACTATAAATGTTTGGTTGTTGTTGTTTGTTTGTTTTTAAGGTGAAGGGAACTGAGCCCAAACAGCCATATCTAATGTAAACAACTATTTCAAGTCTTTATTAAAATGCTGGTGTGACACATTTCAATGCTATCTGGGAGAATCTTCCACGCTTCTGCACCATTCGAACCAAAGAAGAAGGCGTCCCGGACACAGTATGGCTCTTCAAAATCCAGCCAAGTACGGATCGGGCTGCAGCGTTTATTTGACTTTACTTCACTGTCCCACACATTATTCACATCTTGCCGAAGTTCTTCGAGCATGAAACACCATTTTTACTAGAAAAGCACTACTGTAAAACAATTTGCAAGACAAAACGGAACAAAGCTGATGTGATGCCACAAAAGCGCGGGAGAAACTCTTGTACCTAATTGTTTGTATATAGATGAGTGGATAACTGGTTAGTCCTCCCTCTTTGATAGTATTGCCAACAAAACTATTAGTCTTGTTGACCAATATGCCAAAGTGCGGCTAAAATTATGCTAGAAGTTGGGTACACTGTACTACTAGGTACTTGAATTTCGTTAAAATAGGTAGTACTACAAGTCATAAATTGTACTACCTATTTTAACGAAATTCAAGTACCTACCTTCTTAAGTAAGTACTCATCTTAATTTTATCATAATTCGTACAAGCATTTAAAATTATTTTCCATTATCCCATAGCATTCAAATGTGTCACACCAGTATTTTAATGAAGATTTGTTTTCATTAGACATGGCTGAATGAGTTCAGTTCCCTTTGCCTTAAAATAAAACAACTAAAAAATACTAAAGAATTCCCGCCAAGCTCTAAAGAACTTAAAATCAGAGATTTGGAATCTCCAAGCACTATAAATAAATGTGTTAATATAAGAGCTTATTACACTATGTTGCATGCAGCCTGGCTGAATGAGAAAGTTAACTGATTCAGCCAAGTGTAATAGATAATAGCTTTCAGCACGGTCAGTAATATAAGCTGTTTAAATCGCATGTACCTATTTATATCTTCTTTGATAATACCTATTCATTATTTGTTTATTCATCTCTTAAGGCTTTCGGTTTTCAAACGCTGGCATTGATTGTTCGCAAGTCATTTTTATAGCTTGAACTTTTAGACAGGCTAGTTTGTATTGTTTTACAAATACCTACTTACATATTATGACCATACAGGGGCCACTATAAAGCTGTGGGACCTCTCAAGACCCTACCACAACTTATCTCGCAAAATATTTCAATGGTTTCGTGGGATTATGGGAAGTGGTCATTATTGGATGAAACCATTTAAAACAGCGAGGAAGCAAAGCAATTGACTTAAAAAATATACGTCAAGTTGGGAAGGGAATGGAAAAAATAATACAAACATTACTCATTTAAATTTTATTACAAAAATGTTATTAAAAATCATTCAACTTAGATTCAGCACTGATAAATTAAACTATTCTCTATTCTCTACTCTTAACAATAAAACGCTTATTTTACATGGATGTTGAAATACTGGCAGTGGAAAAATACATAACTATTTAATTGTACAAAATTACAGCTACTCCGGTCAGTAACGACTGTTAAGCCATAAAATATGGCCATAGTTCAGAATTATAGTAAAGATAAAATACCAGACTTCCACATAGGAGATGCGCAAGTTACGGTTAGAAAATTGGCCCGCATTTTCTATGGGAAGTAGATTTTTTCTGAGTAATATTCTAATAAAAACTTATAAAAGTTGATCCTATTCTGTTCTGTTGTATAAAGGGAAGAATGTGCTTATGCAAAGACCGCATAATATACAAGTAAAGCGAGTCAATATTCATACACAGGGTGTGACATACATAACGCACATCTTGGAATAAAGGCATTATAACGCACATCTCGGAATAAAGGCATTACGTCAGTACTACTCACCAAAACAAACTGAGTACTTATTTTTACTTTTGTAATAACCACTTTATTTACGAATTTCAAACTTGTATATTTCATGTTCATATTGTATAATTAATTATAATTAGTAGCATTTGCTATTACTCGCTATTCTAGTTATTTTATTGTATTCTTGTTTGAAATCCCTTGTTTGACTTGTTTTTCTGAAACTATTCTATTATTAATCATAAGAACTGTTCAACTATAAAACTTTGGCCTATCTATAGTGGTAGATAATTTCTAAGCGGATATAAAAGTTGATAGGTAAATACTTGATGAACAAGTTTGATTACATTAAATACAAATTCATTAAAACGTTTATTTTATCTAATTAATTACTACAGTTACGTTTTTAACAATTTAGTACAGTCAGCAACATCTTAATTAGTAATACGTGCACGCCAATATTATGGTTACCTAATACCTACCTACAATTAGTAAAATCAGCGTTGTCGACTGTACTTAAAGCAAATTATTCGAATGATCCCCTAATTAAAAATTATTTACACAAATTGCACGCTGTCTCACATCTAAGTAAAAAGTATACAAAAAGCACCTAATTTAGTTGCCTTTTGCTGAAATTGATCAAAAAGCAACACTAATAGTGTTGTACCTACCATTGTACTACGACAGTGTAAACAAGTCTAATTCAGTCACTGCTCGAAAAAATGACGACGCCTAAAGGGCTGGAGGGCAATTCTCGTAGCATTCATCAATTTTGACACTACTCGTAAGTAAATTCGAAGGCAAAAGTCGACCATCACGTTAGCGTCTGGACCGTTATCTGTAGATGTATTTATGGCGAAAAACGACGTTGCAAGAATATGAAAAAGGCGTTCATTCGACATCCACACGTTTTGACAGGGAACCCTGTCTTCCTATTCAAGACGAGCGGAACGGCGATGGCGCGAGGGACACTGAAAAGTAACACTTTTCGCGCGTCTCTACCTCAGTCACTATTAAGCCGTGTTCAGTTCCGTAAGGGGCCGTTCAATAATTACGTAAGTTCATCTCCACGTGTTTATGATTAGTCCTAATTCATTAAACATTCGCTGGTCAAAGAGGAAATCTATAACGGCAACGCTATCTATAAAGGCGTATATGCATTATCGAATAAGGCGCGGACTACACGACGACGGTTCCAGCGACGGTTCGGTTCAGGTACCGGTACCGGCCAACTCGGTTCAGGAACCGAGCAGACCGGTTCCAAGTGGAACCGTTGTACGTGTAGTCGACAGCGC
This sequence comes from Hofmannophila pseudospretella, assembly GCA_947369225.1. Taxonomy (NCBI): domain Eukaryota; kingdom Metazoa; phylum Arthropoda; class Insecta; order Lepidoptera; family Oecophoridae; genus Hofmannophila; species Hofmannophila pseudospretella. The sequence goes on along the minus strand of OX376317.1, from coordinate 10,536,207 downwards.
ATTTTATATGAAGCACCAGTTCCATGGAACCGGCGTAGGAACCGTCGTCGTGTAGTCCGGGCCTAAATCTGTTAAACCTTTGCGCCAAATTGACCCAATTTACACAACAACGACGCTTTATGTTCAGACAGGTGTACATAACATGATAACAACTTTGCTTGCATGTGCGTACCACAGGCGAACTTCGAACACTGTCCATATATACCATTGCTAGATATTCGTGTTCGAAAGTGCTTACACGCCTTAATAACAAATCGTTACCTTGTAATTTTAGTTCATTTAATTTATGGGTTCTCTGAATACATTGACAGTTCACTTCAACATACTATCATCAATACATTTCACTTTAGAAACTATAATAGTAATAGGCTTTTTTCTAATTATTATTATCCTACACACCTCTATTTCACATATATTGCAAAGGTTTTTTCATCCTAATTCGCCATGTTAGGTTACAGAACAAGCATGCCAGATCTCTGTAGGAATCTTGGTCATACAAACTTGTGATTGATAACACCGTATTCCATATCAAATGTATCACAGTTTTATTATACTAGTTTTACACAGAACATTTCACTTCTGCGTTGTTGTTTAGTCACCTAAAATTGTAACAAATCAGAACTAAGTATTAATTTTAGTTTGGTATCTATTGAGAATTATTATTCACTACTTCAGACATCTCTAAACGAATAAGCATTTTGATATCCTCGAATTCATTCTAAAATCTAAACTAATAGGTAGATACGTCAATACATTTCGTATTATTCCCATTTCATACACTGGAGAGATCTACTATCACAACCACTACCAAAAGATATTCGCCATCTCATGTCTTACATTAAGCACACCATTAATTAGGAAAGTCATCAATTAAAATATAATACAATACACGCTACAATTCGAAGTTCTGTCGATTAGGACATAAATAGATTTTGAATTGATATCGTAATCAAGTTCTTTCAAATAAACTCGTAGTTGAATAATTTTAGCTCATTTTATGGTAGCCGAGAATATTTCATTTTATAAACGATGAATAAAAAATATTGAATTCTACTCGCACATAGTATGCTGTGAACATTTCTGAAAATCGTTAATTTTTCATGATCGTTCAGTCTATATTGTATTGGGTTAGAAATAGATAGCGCTAGAAATATATAAGATAATAATATTAAATATTTTTTTGGAAATAACGTTCGTTACATGATCCAATCTTGGATACTTAGTTCCAAATATCCTTGCTATTCAGAAGACTCAAATGTCCAGAATTCGTTACATAAGTATGAACATTTGATCGGATTTATGACCCGATCATAATCGGGTTTTAACTTCCTCTTCCTCGACTTTATTTCTTGTACGATCTGCAGCCATTCCCAACCTGAGGTCCACGGACCAATCTCAATGTAAAGTCCTAAATCTAGACACGTGTGCCAGGCCAGGTTCGGAGGACAGACAGGCACTTGAACCATTTCAAGCACTTTTATCTTCCCCTATAATGGTTTTTATTTTATTTTCAATGGGTCCGATCGTCGTTAATCTCCTACTAGTCTGCGGTTAAAAATAGGTTGGGAAAGGCTGATCTACATTGGCCTAAACTAATTGATACATTATCGAATAATTGTGTGGATAAACAAGTCATATTTAAGCCTTCGCGCCGTTCAGTGAATATTGTATAGAAATGAGGTGAGACGCTTCAAGGTTTTACATTGCGGACAATACAAAAATGGGCACCTTGTATCAGTACAACGATATACAGATCGCGTCAAACTCATAGATTGCTCTGAGTATGTGCACTGTGTGCTCTGCCCGACGCCTTCCGCTATCACAACACCTATATTTTTGACAGGGAACCCTATTTTCACATTCAGAACGGGCGATACCGCAACGGCCAACGGCCAATCGGCTATCTGTTAATACATACTAGTACGGGGTTCCCTGCCCAAAAGTGTAGGTCAGATCAGATCGATCAGAAACGTGTTTCGAGGTTTTTTTACTAAGTGCGCATCACTCGCTACAACTTCAGAGCAATTTAGTCGTTTTACGCGGACTGTATTTGTGCCAGAAAGATGTCAGTTTTGTGTCTGCCCAAGCCTGCTATGAAGCGTGTCATCTCATCTCTTGATAACCATTTGTCCATTTATCGCAATTCTATTTGAGATGACTCAGATAAATGGTTATACATTTTTAACAGATTGTTTTACACGAAAACGTGTATTACAAGAATATATCGGGTACATTACATACGAAACTGTCTCAAATATAAGTCGTTTGACCTTAGCTGCCAGCATCAACGAATAAAAGAATAGAGCATACCAGTAACATATAGGAATTATATAATGGAAGCGGTGGGAATTTTACTCATATACCCGCTATGGCGAATGCTGCTGTACTGAGACCTTTTATCATTATTAATATAATAATAACCATAGTTACCAATTATAAATTTAATTATAGATAATATTGGATCAGTAAAGGTGTCAATATAGCAGCATATTTTGTACTGACAATATGGTTGATAGATAAACAACCACTAAATAATGAGACACTTATTATGAGTCGCAAGAAACGTCCTTAATGTTAAGGCTTCCTTAAGCCTCGTGTCATCTCTATCTAGAGCTATGACGTAGAAAGGAAGAGCATGTATTTAAATGAAGACTTAAATTTAAGGACATTTCGTGCAACTGACGGTTAGAATATAAAACTAAATTTATCAACTAAGTTAAAAGACGAGAAGTCAATATTAGTGAACGCTGAATATTCAGGATTTAGTTAACAAATTAAACACTACATATTTTACAAGTGTAAAGATATGTAACAAGTGTTCAAGTATTCGTAAAAACCACGTAAATACACTTATCTGGTACAGACTATCACTTTTACAACTTAATTTTACAAAGTAACACCCAGCACTCGCACAATTCACAGCTAATTATTACAATTATAATTATGTAGGTGTTTTCGTTATCATAATGGAACATTCACTGGAAATACTATGCTATGTTGACCCCATGTGGTATGATCGATCACAATTGTTTATGAATTTACATAATAAGTCTTATATTGGTACCGATTCCGGAGTGTCACTCGCTAAATGTAATCATCACAAAACGAATCGTCCCCGTCACTCATATTCTGTGACTATATGCGCGGGTTCGTTTCGCTGCAGTCAATCACGAGGCGCTGACTTCAAGAGGGCAGGGCTTGTGATTGGCTGCAGCGCACCGAAGTGGCGCATGTAGTCACAGCCTTACACAATCTAGGAAGCGTTCCAAAACAGGTAATAATTACCCGACGAAGCGTACTCAATGCCGGACAGGTTAAATAGTGCCGGTGCCAAAACCGATTCGGGCATGATTGCCCTTTGTCTGGTAATAATTACCGGTTCAAAAACACTAACTTTACTCGTCAATGCGATAGTGGTTTTGGAATGTACCCCAAGTGTATGAGTGAGCCTGGCTTGCGCGAAAGTTGAATTGAGAGTTAAGTCGAGAGTTAGTGCTTAACTCGGGTTAAATTACAAAAACGTCTTGCACGAACGCAAACCTTGAAACATTTTGTATGAAAACCATAGACAATCCGCGAGTTAAATCAGGGTTAACTAACCCGGGTAAAGAATATTTAAAACGCACTTTCGCGCAAGCCTAACGGTGACCGTTTTTATTTTTAGATTTAGCGACCGCGCCCGGATCAACACTATTGTTTGTGGTACTTACTTAGATTAATGCAACTCGATTGACGAGTGGCGTTTTTCGTCTGCTGGTATGTGTTTGTGTCGTTACGGGTTGGTAGATGAAGCTTGTCTTTGCTCGCTTCGATGGATGAACTGTAAATAACGGAGCAGTGTTACAATGAATCATCGAATGAATCAACTAAGCTATGACTTGCAAGCCAGGGGCGGATCCAGAAAATTATGAGGGGTGTTCATCGGTTAAATACGGGCTTAGTACGGTACAGTGCGCGTCTATATTTAAAAAAAAAAGGAAAAAAAAACTTGTAGGAAATCACTAGAAGCACACGATGGTGTTAGAAAAATAGGCGAAATCTAAAAAAATGGCAACGTCTATGTTTCGTCAATCTCAGACCGGTGACAAATAGGATTTAGTATAGGATTTCGGCGATGTAATTTCAGCCACAAAATTGTTAGCGTAACCGGGCTGAAGTACAGCGACGTAATTTGGGTATGGTGTGTTTTTTTTCCTACACTAACATCCCTATAGGGCGAGACGGTTGACTCGCCCTTTAAATTTTTTTAGTGCTACTTTCCTATTTTTTTTATTTGCGACTAAAGTGTGCGGCGTAGTTTCGGCATGGTTTGTTCCCTCCAAGGTTGGGGGCGTTGTAAGCGTTTGAATATATTACTTACTAGTATAGTCTTCTGTAACCGAGAGGTCCAACTTCACAGGTTTCGCTACATCAATGTCAATCTCTTCATAGGAGTGGTCCAATACCTGTAACAGTAAAAGATCTAATTATTCGAGTGATACGTTTATTGTTTTATTTTTAAGACGTTTTTGAGGTATCATGTGGTCTTATCCATAATCCATTCCATCCATAGCAAACTTGTACAGTTGTTTCAGAACCACAATCAAGCAATAAATAACTACCAATTGAGCGAATATTCGGTGTCGGGTTGTCTGTGGTCTAGTGGCTAGGACGCCGGACTCCCATGCGGGAGATCCGGGTTCGAAACCATGCAATGCTATGACTTATGATTAGAAGACTTACGTATATTTATTGACTGCTCTAACGGTGAAGGAAAACATCGCGAGGAAACCTGCATGTCTGAGGAAATTAAAAGTTTCCGAAGGCGTGTGAAATCCACCAAAAAGCACTGGGCCCGCTCTGTGGATCATGGCCCATACCCCCGTGTGCAAGGGGAGGCATTACAGACAGTGGGGACATTAATATGGGCTCATGATGATGAGCGAATATTAATTAACTCTGGATTAACCAGCGAGTTGCCTATGCTTGTCATACAAGGGTATGTCATATAGGATTAGAAGTAACACGACAGTTAACGGTTCGCGCAAGACGGCCTAATATCTTGGAACTGTTCGGTGCATGTGTCTATCATTCATTATTATTGTCTATGACAGATTACTAAAGAATTTCTATGAGACTAGTACCTATCTTCATGCAGATCACCAAGCCGCCATTATTATTGCTTTGGTAAGGCAACTTTGGGACTGGTATAGGATAAAACATAGTGATTACCTTCTTTCTGGTATAGGATAGTTGAGTTTTAGAGTTACGTGCCTAAAACTGGGAATAATAAATTGTCGTAATTTAATGGTGAGTGACTTTAATTTACCTGATGTGATTATTTTTCGATACGAACTATACTGTTCGCCTAAGGCCTTTAGTTTCACTGGGCTGGTCTGATCTAAATAATACTTACTCATACCATTTATTGCTTTTTATGTGTAACAATTGGTCTTAAAAATATATATTATATGTTCATACATGAAACCCTGAGTAGGGCACCGCAATATAAAATAAGAAATTATAATATTAATAAATGCTAACGGGATAAATTAAATTACTTTTCTATCTTACCTCAATATCACTGACTTCCTCCCCGGATTCCGCATCAGTGATGTACGACGTGAGCGACGAAGGCCCAGTAGCTAGAAGCCGGTATGTGCCGCCGACCATGCCCGTACCTTCCACCACTTCCTCCACCTCTAATTCCTGAGAAACGTATTATTTCATCATTTATTGTACAAACTAGCTGTCATATACCAATCAAGAATGAGATATCTTATTATACTATATTCCGTACTACTTTATACCGACAAAATCATGTCGTCTACATATACAGATATTTAGCTCATACAACATTGAAATATGTTGGTTTCACAAATATTTGGCATGTTCCCCCTTTATATACATTGCTCTTATATTATATTGGACTTCTGGAACATACATTTTAGTTTTTATACTTTTTAATGTAACTTTTTATTAGTATTACTTCAGTATTTTGTATTTATGTAAAAATAAAGAATACAAACCTGTTCAATAAAAGCCTCTTCTTCTTCGACCTCCTCCTTGATTTCGGGGTCGATTTCGACGTCAGCATCCAACTCTGCGTCGACGTCGGCGTCAGCGTCGTCGTCCACGTCAGGATCGCCACCAGCGCCGCTGTATTTCATCTCACCCCGCTCCAGGGCTTCTAGACTCTCTGGAAATTACGTAGTATCCATTTGAATTTAATACATTAAATTACATTATATTTAATATTTTTTTCTTTACTTTCTTTCTATAGTTGCGAATTAGACATTACCTGGATAAACCATTGCTTTTTTAATCGCCTGAGGGTCTTTACGGGACCATTTTTGAACTTCCTCGTCCATTTTTCCTACTTTTGATGGATTCATAGCCCACAGACAACCTGAAATATTAAAACCAATTAGCGTTCATGGTTAATGATAACAATAATGTAAAGCTTATTATTTATGCTTACTATTAACTTGACTTACAATAAAGATTTTTGTTCATTTGTCCAAAAAGGCTAACATGCTACAGTAATAACCAGTTTTCGGAATTACCTTTCCTTTGACTTCCATTTGTAGACGGCTTTTCAATTTTCTCAAAACACTTATTTAGACTAAGATTATGTCTGACTGAATTCTTCCATCCATTTGGTGCAGTTTTAAAATAGGGAAAATGTTGACTGAAAGAATTTGTAGATATTTAGTATGACCACAAATATATGGAAAGGTTTGATTGGTTCATATGAAATATAGATGCAATACTTACCACATAAAATTATAAATCTCTGATACAGGTAAACTTCCTGTTCTCGAATTCTTCAGTGCCATTGCTATTAGACATGAATAAGAATACGCAGGCTTGGGAAACTCTCCCACGGTGTTTTTACTAGAAGAATTTACATATTTAGCTTGGCTAGTGTCCACTGTGAACGCTCCACTTACTGCCGTTTTTATTATTTGCCTACTGTTATTTAATGATGAATTATCGATCAATATCGTTGCCTGATTTCTGTTACCATTAGCTAAAATTGTCCTAGATTGTTGGGCATCAAGTATGTGTATATTTCCAGAAATAATTGTCTTAGGTCCTATTTGTTGCGTGACTTTTTGACTCGTGTTTAGGATGGAACAACTCTTATTGCTTACTTTAAGTACTTCAGATTGTGTAGTTTTTATTCGCACTGTTGGCGTGGAATTTTGCATGACTCCTAATTTCGACTTATCCAAGTCTTTTAATAAATCTTTGACTACGTTTTTTTCTTGCTTCCGGACATAGATGACCATTTGTGTTGCTTCCTCTAACGGTTTCTTTGTTGTACGCTCTTCAGGTTCTTGTACTTTCGACACCTTTATTGCATTAGGAGAGAATGTTAGATGACTTTTCTCCTCTTTTGGACTGGGCAATGATGTACTACTATTTAAGTCAGTGTCTGCAGCAGCTGAAGTAAGTAATAAATTTGAGGCTTCTTCTTTAACAATACTCTTTACTGGGGTTTCTGCGAAAGTCGAAGGCATTACAGAATTTGGATTAACCATCACTGCATTCGCTTCGGAACCATACAAATCTAGATTGTGAACGAAACTGCTGCTGTTATTTAGCCATGTTGCAGAATTATCGGTGTCCATGTCTAATAAAGGCGGCAAATCGGAAAAATTTAATCCTAATGAATCCTGTAATTAAAATAGAAAGGAAAGTAATTAGTAATTTAAATTCTAACATCTACGTAAAAATAGTATAGACTAAAATACTAACGGGAAAGTCTGAGATACTGCTAAGGTCGGTAGCAATTTCATTCTTGATATCCATGTCCAGCATATCCTGGAGTGAATCTGTGATGTACAAGTCCATGTCTGAGCACCCCTGTAACAGAAAACATCCCTTCGTGAACAAATGAAAGTACAATATCTATCTCAACATTCGTCGATATCCTGCAGTGGAATAGAAACGTTTGCGTTGACGGGATAATTTAGCAAATTCAGCATTAGACCCCGTATTCGTTTCTTTAGGTGTTTTAAAATCAACATTAACATGAAGGCGAAGTTTTTCGCGCCAATTTGATTGATATGCGGTTCTACCGAGACGGAACAGCCAGCAGCGGGACGGGGGGGCCGGCACAATGAAACCACTCCGTAGTACAGAAACCTGTTTTGGACTTGTGGTATGCGCTACCCCGGCAGGGAAAGAGTAAATTGTATGAATGCTATCTTGTTTACGCTCATTGAAAACTGCCTCAATAATGCAATCCTTTAAAAGCATTTCAGGAACTTGTTTGTAAGCATTTAGGACAAGCCTTTGTTTACTTATAAGTTATATTATAACAGATTGTGAGTGTTAGTACAGAAGCGTTCAACTCTACGAAGGCTCTAAGAAACCAAAAAAAGTCAAAAGTTAATTTCGTAGTACAAAAAATTCGTTGCGGTGTTTCCTGAAGTGGAAGAAAGGTTGAATCATCGTTTTTTTACAGTGAAGACCTACGCCAACACATCATGCGTTACTCGGTGGACGAGGGCTCGACTGGATCGCTTACTAACCTATATAAAAAACACCTACAACAAACGGAACCAACCAAAGGCCTCCAAGATTCGGGACGATATTTTTTGTCGATACTTTTACTAGTTCGCGCCTATAAATAAACTTGTTCTGGTACGGCGTGCTCCATTAAACTATTATGTGTATATGAATACTTTCATCTTCCTATCGGATATAAATGTTACTATAAATTTAAACAGGAATTTCATTAATTTTAATTAATTTTCGTGAAAGTGTGGAGTGGTCGTACTGAGGTTCGCTCGGTTCACATAAGAGGGTGACAGGTGGTAAAGATATCCCTTCCTTTATTGGATAGGTACCTATAACTACTTTGTAATGGATATCAATATAGTCGCTCTCATTTATAGGTACCCTGACTCCTGACAAACCCTGTCAAGAGGGCGCCATTGGCAGTTTTATAATGTGTTATGGAGTTTGCTATGAAAAATATAGTTCCATTTAATTCCGCACTATGGCGAGGGTTTTTATATTCATGGTCTGGGTTACTATAATATCGTCTTGGGATCCGAAATCGTCTTTTAGTAAAAGTAAATGAGTGCATTGACAGATAAGCTAACACGTGAGCGCGATAGCTTTAACCAATAACAAACAACGTTTACAGTTTTCAAATTTGTTCGTTTACAGATTGGTAACCGTTATCGCAAAATTTTGTGCCTAAAGTGATAACGAAATAAACGCAAAGGTTAGTTTAGTTTCTGTAAAATTTTTGGTAAATTATAACATCCCATTAGTTAAATTAAAAGATTAATGTCCACTTGAGCCTGTAACTTACATATACGTTTCGTTTGTCACGGTTAAGAGGGTCGATTGTTGTCTCATTAAAACACAGACAACTGAACAAAATAATGTGCAATCATAATATTAAATCATCACAACACCAATTTTATACGTAATGTTGTTACATGATTTTCCCGCCGAAACAAGAGTATTGGATACAGAGCGCTTGGCCACGTGAACGAAAGAGACAAACTGGAATGGGGTGGATAACAGGGATAGCTATAGAAGATCGAAAGAGGGTGAAACGACCCCTAATGACATTGCAGCCGCCACACACCGCGCCCTTTTGAGTTTATTGTAGGAATTTGCACCATGTTGGCTAATAAATTTAGCTTCAATAAAAATATATTGGTGTTAGTTCTTTGTATTGAATTGGAACGAATTTTGGTAGGAGGTACAGCTACCTGTTACCAAAATATAATTGAAGAATAGCAAGAGTTCTATTATATAATTCAGGAGGAAGGATAAGTTACAATAGTCCAAAGTTACAGCTACAGAAAATAATATTTAAAAAACCTAAAGAGTTGCCATGCAGTTAAAAATAAAAAAATATAAACTCTTTTCATAAAGCTCCTTTTATGTGTACATCTGGGTAGTTGTTTGGAGATCTGATAAAACGCTATTTATTGAGTCACAAACATGGCGCTAAAGTTAAACTCATTCACATTAGGCTATGGTATTATTATATTATTCATAGTCATTCAAGTGAGTAGATACCTACCTACTCTACTCCGCGGACCGAAAATGTCCATCTGTCTGGTACGGGCAAGTACATGCAGTCGTGCCGTGTGAGAGGGCCATGAACTCGGGCCTTATTACTTCAAGAGTTCATCTTGCTTACGTACAATATGAATAAGGATCTCAATAGAGATATTTTTAAATGACTTGTTATTGGCATATAAGGATGGAACTGAAAACTGAAAATAAGGAATCGTTTTATGAATCTTTAATGTTCCACAGCGCTTGGTAACAATAAATATAAGTAGTAATAGAAGGGATTTTAAAAATAAAAAAATATGGTTCGGCTTTAAAATAATCGTCTTAATCATATATATGTAGCCGAGTAGGTTTTCAGTAAAAAAAACTTTGATTTTATAACCTTTGAAGACATTTTTAGATAACTTTAAAACATAACCTAACAAACATTACAGCATGCTGTTTGTTTTTCAAATTAATGTTTAAAAAAGTAAGTTTATCGTCTGTCCTTCTGTTTGTTCCTCTCATTCAGGATGAAAAATCTGTGACTTCATTTTTCAGTAGATGGATGGAGGGGGAAATACGAGAATGAAGGGGCCGTGGAGGCGCCGTGAGGGGCCCACCGCATGTCCTCGAACCTGACCGCGCGCGCTCGCCTTGAACCCGCCGTGGTCGGCTCTTGCGCCGCCGTCTCACTGGTCGATGCTCGCTATACGTAGGCAGCCGCGAAAATCCACGTCTCGGAAAAATATACGGTCGTACCTACGACGGTCGAGTTTAATTTTATACAGAAGTTATTTATGTGTATAGGCCTATCTACATGCATCTTTCTACTAGGTTAGGTACCTATGTCTATACATTTTGTCAGATATTTCAGAACCAAAAAGTAATGCGCGAAATCTACTCAGTTATCTATTACAATACCTATTAATTAGGTATGTTTAGGTACCTAGCTATTATTTTCTCACTTACTACTTACCTACCTATGTTACAACTACTTACAACCTACAGTAGGTTAGGTAGGTAGGTAGGAAGGTATACATAGTTTTCCTAAAACAGAAGCAGCATTTCCGGACGGTAGATATGTACCTATTATTTTTTTATTGCATGAATAAGTACTTATGGTAGGTAGAAATGTTATGTACACATTCTATTTTTCAGAAATAACTGAACATATTGATTGGTGCCTATTAGCAGGGTATCGCAATAAATGGTGAAATCGTCTAGTCGAACTTCAAAAATTAGGAAACTTCATTTGGCGCGAAAACTCGAGGGGCTTTTCCATAAGTTTATTGCGCGCGCAGTATTGGCGCGAAACTGGGAGGAGTGTCGTATTGATCGCATGCGCGGGAAACTGCGCAGTGCGCAGTACTTCGCCTCTTCGCTATAGGGAGAGGGAAACTGAAACTACGTGGACTTTTACTTTGGTAGATGGGTGGGTAGGTAGATGTAGCTATCAATAAATCGTCTAGACTAGAAATGAAGATTATACATGCTTCCACACAAATAGGACTTACTAGACTAGCGCCCGTGAATTATTTTTTTGGCATTCTCCCTAATTTAATAGACCGATTCGATTATCTATCACATAAGTACGTACGGTTAGGTACCTACTACTACCTACTTACCTTTCTATGCGTTTCGAATAAGTAACACCGGTGTAATGTCCTAAACACAGAGGCAAAAGTAGGTAGGTTAAGTTTAAATATAGGACAGGAAGGCAAGGTTACATTGAGAGCAACCATTTAGGCCGATTTGAATTCGATTCGATGTTACATAGGTACATTGTAGGTATACCTACTTAAGATTAGTGCGACCATAAAAAGATTCAAATAAGTAACACAGAGGTAGGTACCTACCTTTATACTCAGATAAAGTAGGTAACGTTACTACTGGATGAGATCATTTAGGCCGATTCATCTCAGGTAGATAAGATGAAGCTGAAGCGACAATGGATCAAAAGCTAGGACACGAAGCGTCGCCGGATCGAATCCACCGTTGGACCATTGTGACAGGCATTTTTTTTAATGGCATCTCAAGACACCTATCTAATTAGACCTAACCATTTAAATCTCGAATCACGGAAGCGCGACACAACCGAAGTGCGAATCACTGAAATGCGACATCTCTGTAGTGCGACACAGGGTCGAAATCTACCGAAGGCGGGAGTGGGGGAGCAAGAGCTAGGGGGAAGCAAGAGGGGAATCAAAGGGGTAGTGGGGATGGGGGGGGGGGGGGGGGGGGGGGGGGGGGGGCAACAACCAAGAGCACAACTGAGAGCGGGTCTATAAGCGAATTGGAATTAGTTTCGGGTAGATTCGTTATTTTCGGGTATAGTTTCAGTTAATTTCGGTTAGTTTCGTTATATAAACTACCCAATATAACGAATTTAACCAAAAATAATGAAAGTAATTCTAATTCCGCCTAAAACCCCGCTCTCAATTCATGGTTCTTGCTCCCCCCTCCCCCTTGCATTCTCCCGTCACCGATTAACCCCCCTCCCCTCCCCCCACCTCCTTCCGGCCATTCCGACCCTGGAACGAACCTGGAGCTTCGATATTGCAACATAACGAGATTCGATTACGTGTTCGACCACGGAAATCGTCATTTTTTTTAAATAATTATTTTATAGCAATAAAATCAATAAATTCTATCACAGCAAAAAGTCATTCTTCAGTGCTGTCGCACATCGGTTGTGTCGCGCTTCCGTGAGTCGGCTTTATGAAGAAGAAACAGATGACGCTGAGTCAACGACCCTGTGCTAACTACTTACCTACTCGACAATCTACCTACCTAATCTGTGAAAACTGTCGTATACCTGCCTACTCAAATAAAATGGTAGGTAGTAGTTTGTTGATAGGTATTAGTTAGGATATTAATTGATGATTAATGAAGTTTCATTCACAAGTCACGAACAATAAGAGGTTAAAACACTGCTTTTACCATTGGCGGATCCAGTCTAAACAAAACAATTGAACCTGGTGTGAGCCGCATTGAGATGGTTGATAATAATAGGTCTAGCTAGCTAAAATTTCGGGCTCGCTTTTGTCTTCTCTCTCATCATGTGTCGGATCCGCGCATAAATTTCGAACTCGCTTCGCTCGCTCGCACCCTAGCCCCCGAGACTTTTAACCTAATCTATAATCTGTGTCGGATTTGCGCCGATATTTCCAGCTTGCTTCGGTCGCTCTCGCCCTAGCTTCCAACTTAATTCATCATCTTCACCATCTTGGGCGCATGGCCTGAATGCGATGTGTTTGCGGATGGATGGTCGAAGGTTATGTCAGTATGTCAAAGGTTCTGCGAGCGAGATATATGAATGTACTACGATATTATTAAAATTTATTATAACTTCATACATAATGTAAATTTAAAGCTATCTTCGTTAATTAATTACTGTAATAGGTATACATTTGCCGTAGTAATTATTAATAAATAAATCTGTGTTGGAACTGCTCCGAAATTCATTCATTCTAACCTAATCCATATCATCCGTCGGATGGACACTATGATGATGACCAGATGGAGTTCGACCTTCGGCGCGAATTCCTAGGACTCCTTTGGGCTGGTGCAGCTTGCGTGTCCTGTCCACCTGTTAGCCCACATCGGTTACGTATTCTTCGGGCATACGGTATGGCAATCTACCTACTTACTCTATTTATTATATCAGTTCGTGTTTACTTTGATGTCTCTAGCTCTACCTAGCTATTAAAACAAGGTTGGTACGCGCCTTCAGTTCTTGGGTTGTTTACCTAAGTTCAAAGCACTGCAAGTCTGCATCGGCGTATTTTTAGTTTTGCTTAGCTTATGACTATGAGGGTATCTAATGTGTCTACGTATACCTATTTGTAGTGCGTAAATATCGCCGAAGAGAAAGTTTTAATTTTGTATGTTTTCGTACGGAAAGCATGACCATGAATCGCAGGTTCTACAATACTATCCAACAATTTCAAGGAGTCACTCCCTGACTCCCGCTTCCGCAGGCGTCACCCCACCGTTATTCCGGCCGGCGCGACGACGGTACAGTTGGTGAAACATATTAAATGATTTCAAATATTTACATAATTTCCAATTAATCGATGTAAAAACAACGACGTAAATGAGTATACATTAAAATATAGTACAATAATTAAGTCACGACACGATATAAGCTAATTAGAAATAAAACTGATTATGAATATTCCGAAGTTCATTCGTCATACAGGGGTACATAAAAATTGTGTTTTGGAACCAGGCATCAATGTCAAAGTGAAACATTTTTTTCACGTTGATATTAATTCACGCTTCCAATACACATTTTATACTCGACAATAATTACCCGACAAAGCCAAAGTGGTTTTGGAATTTAGCCTAGATTGTGCATCCAACTGTACTGCGGGTGGGAGTGAGGCAGGTGCGGGGTGACTTTGAAAGTTCATTGCGACTGCTTGAGGTTGCTGGATTGTAGGTAGGTACTACCTATACGGCCTAAACCTATACCTAAAATTCGCAATGAAGAGTGCGTTTCAAAACCAGTTGAAATTATTCACCTTGACAGCTGTACACGTTCCATTGCTTGTGTCAAATATAGTTTGATAAATATTCAGTTGTTAACGCGGTAATGAACAGCAACATGGACAGTTGTCAACGTGAATTAATTCAACTGGTTATGGAACGCTCTCCAAAGATATAACATTAGCAGGTTGCATGCCGTGTAGTGCAGCCAGCCAACCGTCCGTCCGACTGCGAGCAGCCAGCCGAGTCCCCGCCCCGTCTCTCTCGTTGAGTGCACTACACGCACACAGGCAAGAGCTGCAACCGCTCGTGCATATAGATGCACACCTCTGCACGTTTACACTACAAGCGCACGCTGCACTCATTGTTCAACGTTTTGAAATTCTGACTCGAAACTCGGGCCGTGGGAACAACATTGCTTGCTCGTAGATAAGCTATAAATAGCGAAAGAAATATTTACAATAGGTTTATCGACTTTTACTTAATAATTTAGGGTATGTACCTTTAATTATGTAAATAATATCCCTATCAGCTATTACGTATTTTACAACACAAATTAAAAATTCATTGAGTGTTTTAGCGATCGAAGTCCCGGTGGAAAATATTAGTCAAATATTTTTATTGCAAGTATTAAATTAAGTAGGTACACACCCTAAAGTACATTTTACAGTCCTTTTTTACTCATTATATCATGGTTATTATTAGGGATCCATGCAATAAATGGTTTTTAGAGATCCATGCCCCAAAGTGATAAATGGAATCCTATTGCCTATATCTCCATCTGTCACATGCTTCTAGCTCGTAAACGGGACAAGATACAAACTTCAATTCACATAGGTATACCTAATTTTTTCCCTTGACCCAAATCCGAATATGGGCATTAAGATATATTTTTTGTCTCATACTAAAGGGGGTCAATACATTTTTTGTACCCCATCGTTATTTTGTAGTTAATCAAATAATCATGTAGAGTATGAATATTTTTTTCGGTGGGAAACCAACGTCGTGCCTGCAAAATTGGTCAATTGTACCACTTTTGTTACCTACCACTCCTACCAGGTGTACCTAGGAATTTGAAAATTATCTACAATATTGTCCTTATTTATCCTCTATATAATATATACAAACTAAAACTTGTTACTTAAATCTTAGTTTGTACGTCTGTGACAATTTTTTTTGCTCAAAACCGTAGGTTACGTATCCTTATAGAGCGAAGCCCGACTCGCACTTGACCGGCTTTTATTTAATGAGGTAGGTATTTGTACTAAGTAATAAAATAAATAAAGTAGGTAATCTACCTAAAAATGAATGACAATATTATAGGTAGTTTTGAATAAATAAATCTGACTAAACACAACACGAAATATAAAAATACGAAACGAAATAACCTGGATGGAACAAAAATAATAATAATTATCGTGCTATCCTTATTGCTCAAATGGTGAATGAGAAGGACAGAACATAAATATTCGATTCGACCGTTGTCCGTTATGTTATTTTTTATTACCTACTGGATTGGATACCGCATGCAAAAGAAATTAGATTTTATTTATTTATTTACAGCGATGTGACAAAAATGATATCCCTAAAATCGCAATACATAGTATGTACATCGCCTTTAATTAAAATTAGATATAAAACGGATTTCCCGCCATTCCATCAGGAAGAAACTGTTGGAATTGATAGTTTCACTAGGTAGGTACAGAATATAAATCAACAACAGTTGGATATGTAATACCTACATACTGATGATAAATAAACGAAAAACACATTAAAATGAATGACTGACATCAAAAAGAGCGGGACACGGGCAACTCGTTGGACTTTCCCATTGTCCGCGCCTCGTTTTCAAAACATTGATAAAAACTAGATTCAGATAACATTGCTGAATTACTCACCGAATATTTACTGAAATAAATATCCTTATGCTGAATTGAATAATCCTGAATTTCACACATTTACGTTTTTAACGACATGAGATTTGACAGATAAAACACCACTCACTCCATACTCCATATAAACCACAATCCGTTTTACTACCTACTACGTGAAAAGGTACACAACAAAGAATGGATTTGCTTTCTATTGGCCGACTTTGACCACGTGACCGATTCCATAATGCAGCTATTGGTCCAAAATACTGTAAGGATGCACGTCATCAGTCAACTCAACTACTTATAACGCACAACATCTAGAAATATAGTATAGAAACTATTTCTCATATTTTTAATATTATTTAGAAAATATAATTAAAATTAATCTTCCTTGTTTACTCATTTGTTAACTGATTATAAATACTTACATCATAACTTACCGCTTGGATAGGCTCGTCCACTCTCGACAACATGGCGGTTTGTTTACACCGGCATGATAAGGCGGGAAGTATTTCTGACGTGCGTGTATGTCTATACTAATAAATGAATATGTAAAAATAATTATTTCTTTTAAAAGTACTTATTTATTGAACAAATTATGAAATTGTCGAAACTTTTATCATGAATTAACTAAAACAGACGGCACTTGGGCAATACCACTTTTGTTGACGCCAGCGCCACCTAGTGGTTCATATTTGGCATAGTGCGGGAATTACAAATAGTTTCACCATGGTTTCACCGATTAATATTTAAAAATAATAAACCTACATAAAACAGTTTTAAAAATTATAACAATAAAAAATAGGTTTATTATAACAAACGAAATTCTATTGTCACGTCACTTAATCTTCAATGAACATTTAACATAGGTACAATCAACAGAAAGACACGTCACCTGCGCGTGTTTTGGTCTATACATGATCTCAATTTTCTACAGATGGAATGAGAAACAACCAGTTTCAAACAAACGTGTATTGTATAGATATTATGGCTGGTTTACATTTGGTCAAGTGTTTAGCGAAGTGCGTTATTCAAGTGGTAAATATGCTAGTGGCGAATATGGCGATTGCCTGGCCAGTGTCAAAAAATTCACTGTCCTAACGCACTACGCTAAACACTTGACCAATGTAAACCAGCCATAAAGCCTAGTTTACACGTATTAAGTATAGTAAGTAATTAACTAAATTTTAAGTTAATTGAAGCGCGTAAACAATGCGTTTAGTGACAAGTAGCCTTGCTACTTGACGCGTCTGGATGGTACAATTTAGTAAAGTTCTTAAGTTCTCTGTGGTTTTAACGTAAAAATAAGCGCAGGAGACGCGGTAGTCGCAATTTATTCATATAGTGCAACATCATAGTTGTGTCTGTTTATATTTATTCACTTTTTGGACCATCAGAAATCATGCAATTAAAACAGTTTTAAAATAACAAGTGTCTAAAAATATTCATTATGGTAACAAATAAAAATAATATTACCGTATCAATAATCCAAAAAATACAAGTGAATTGATTCATCATCATGCATTTCCTAACTATAAAAACTGATACAGAATTCAAAGTCAAATTCAAACATTTTAAGCAGACATTTGTCTAAAACTGCTTGCTAAAATTACGAGTAGACAAAATCAGGCGGAACCATAACAGTACTGCAGCAAACAGTCCACAATATGAACTATTTCATTAATATTTGGTTAATTTAACATTCCTGTGCAGCTTGTAAAGTTCATACGTACGCAACTTCTTAATCTTTTTATTCTGCATGTAATCACTCTTGAAATTATTCATGCTACTTTGTGCAACGAATTCCATTTTCTTAGGTATTATATTAACTTGGAAATTAGTTGTAAAACCGCTGTCTGACGTTGACGCAGTAGGGATGAATGGCAACACTTTAGGCTTTTTGATATTTGCTTTTTTCTGTACAACTGGATACTCTGAGTCGTTCAAATATACACTTTCTTCTAAGAAGTTAGACGGTTTCTTTTTTTTAGTTTCTTCTACTATAAAGTCTGCTGTAGAGATAACTTTAGACTTCTTCGCTTCTAGAACATCTTTTCTTGGTTTATCTTCCAATCGGTTTATAATAGAAGTAGGTAGACGTGGTACATGTATTCTATCTAAGAAATTTTCTTTGACAATCTGAAACAAGTGTATGAAGATAAATAAGTCACAAGTATGTTATTTCTTGGTATATAATTTAGTAGTAAAATAAATTATGAAAATTGTGATATTACCTTGGATTCTTTGCCCTCATCGTCCTCAACTCTTTTTCTTTTTTTGCTGATAGCTTTCTTTTCAGTATCTGAAACGAAGTGAACATATATAGACATTGATTTACATATTATGTGATTTGTATGTAATGCAGTAAAGTTCTAAAACAAACATTATAAAAATCATTCACAAACCATTTGATTAAGTAAGAATAGGTTATGAAAAACCCGACATAAGTTGCAATGCAAAGTGTACGTACAATTATTTGATCAATTGTACAGTGGGTGAATAAATAATGGCTACACCAAAGATTTTGAAATTCACCCCTATTGTAGATTGCTCACCAGGGAAGTTTTATAAGGAAACCCCGTCTGCCAGTTCGCGCATGCGATTTGAGCATTTTCCCATACATTAGTCAGGCATTGAAATGTATGAAAGTATCTTATCTTATGACAGGGATATACCCAGCGGCACTTCGACCCTCAGGGCTGTTTTGTGCTCACCCCTAACCTTAGTCTCCTTCCTGTTCCTTAAAGATGCTTTGCATCAAGGACACTATACAGCTTACAGGAAGGAGCCTATAGTCCTCTGGTTTCGGGTAAGCTACCACCGGAAGACCCATACGCTTTCCAGCCAACGAGTCACATTCGCACAGCAAGTGTTCCATTGACTCAATGGTGTCACCACAGGCTCTACAGGTGGGATTGTCTGCCAGTCTCATCTTGTGTAGGAGGTTCTTAGTGCCAAAATGGCCTGGGAACGCCCCTACAATGAGGCGGGTGAGACTCCTGCTATAGATGTATGAAAGTAAGTGAGCTATGGGTCAACTCCATGCCTCGCTGTCATTGCTCACGTCATTTTTCTAGAGGGGCTAGAAATCCGATTTCTGTGGGGTACACAAAAGTGTACAAAAGGGCAAAGGGCTTTGTCAAATTAAATTCAACTTATAATTCTTTGCAAAGCTATTTTGTGCACGCCGTGCGTGATGCGATGTCTGACACATGCGTGAATATGACAAGGTTGTAAGGGCCCGCGAAACGTTCAATTGCAATTGACAATTAAAGAGAGACGGCGCAATATAAAGAAGCGAGAGGCGCTTACAACCTTCTCGCTTTTGTGTATTGCGCCATCCTCTCCAATTGGCAATCGCAATTGATCGTCTCCTGTAGCCTTTATAATTTCCACCACTGAATGATTTAATGTGATTCATAATACCTGTTTCAAGCTGAGTGTTTGCCTCTTCGCGTTTACCTTTCTTTTTCTGCTTTTTATTTTCTTCTCTTATTTTTATGACTACTGGAACATTGTCGTTATCAGTAACGGCACCTACAAACAGTTATGTTGTAATCTCTAACTTTAGTTAATCTACTTTATATTATTCCTTATAATAAATAAAACAGTATTTTATATACACCGTGTTCCGGAGGATATGCATTAACTTCGGCAAACACTTCTGTAGCTTTTACATAATATATTTGACAATGTAAGTGATCCTCAAAAACACTTCGTTTTCGAGTTACTCGCTATTTTAGTTTGAGTAAGTTATACAATAAGTAGTACAATTTATTTATAAGAAAACTTGAGACAAAACTTTAACAAATGATTTGCCTTTCGTTTGCACATATCACTAATAACTAATGTCATGAAAAAAAAACATATTAAAATTAAAAAATGTGATAATATAGCAAAGAACAAATTCGGTGTTCTGAGTACAATGTCAAAGTTAATGCATAACCGAAAAAAACACGGTGTATATAAAACAGTTATTCACGGTGTATATAAATAAAACAGTAAACGATAAAGCGAAATTTACCTGAAGTTTCTATTTCTTCATGCTGGGACATTTTCAGTTTTTTCTTCTTATTACTTGGTCGAGACGTGTCTACAACTTCAGCTTGACCTAAATACAGTAGATTTTATATTGTAAAATGCATAAAAAGATGAAGATTTTCTCATAATTTTTTATACTACTCCACAAACGTAATTAGAAAATGGTTGGAATGCGGTCCCCTTGCCACGTCCTGCCTCTGTCCCCGCGCATCCCCATTTCTAGCTACTTTAATCCTTAGTACCGATCGCAGTCATTCATATTTCATTTTATCCACTTTTGTGCTTTGCCTTTAGAGGTAATGGGATGGGATATTTTATTTGCTTGAAACTTTTTTGCCCACAGTACTCGGGTCTCGAAGTTTGACAGATGACGTCACTTCTCATTTTCTAATAACGTTGGTGGAGTGATATAAAAGGTTTTCAGCTTTTACTATATTTCTACTTTAACACATACAGTCAGCTTGCAATAAAGATAAACAACATACCTTCGGACACATCCTTAACATTAGCCGAAAGTTTCCTTTTGCGTTTCTTTCCACTTGTTACATCGTTTTGCTCAACTTTATTTTGATCTGAAATTATTTTAAGCAAAATTCAATTTACATGAATATTGAAATTGAACGAATTTAAAGTAATTAAAATATATGTACCTTTACTGGTTTGGGCAGTGGTAGACTCATCAGTTGAATTTTTAGGTAGTTTAGAATTACTCAATGATGTGTCGTGTGTGAGACTGGTTGGGACTATAGTTCCTGAAAAATATAAATAATATTTCTAGGTGAAAACAAGCCTTAGCGCAATCTAGGAAAAACGTAAATAAACAATAAATCATACTTGCATTACTTCAATAACCGCGTACTGACTGAGCTAGTCGTCTAGCGAGGCAGACTTCTGTCTTTATCTTTTTGACGAAAAAGACTTACTTGCGAAGCGATTCGCTTAGTCAGTATGCGGTTAATGCATATTTTATTTATATAGTCTGACCAAGAAAATAAAAACTGTCAACTTTAGCCTATGTTTTGGAGTTCGCTATGAAAAATAGTTCAAATTAATTCCGCAATATGGCGAGGGTTTAATTTTTCTGGTCAGGTTTACCAGTACCAGACTGAAAACTGGTCCACTTATAAAAGAGTATAAGTAGGGATAAGTACATCAGCTGGATAAAATTGCTTTCAGTCCCATATTGATACATGTACAGTGCGTGAGCTTGTAGTTAAACATTCGGGCCTTGAAAACTTCGGTGTGCTTCGGTTATTGTTAACGATACGCGAATGTACTACGACTGCTGTAAGAAAGAGACAGAGGCCGATCTTACACGATACCCGAATGTTTTTCTAAGAGCTCACGCACTGAAGTCAATTATTTGATGGTATACCTGATTCTTTTACACTGAGCGATTCAGATAATTTCTTCTTTTTATCACTTTGTGGTGTTTTATCAGTAGCAGATAGATTTATTGCTTGTTCAACAGCATCTCGAGCCTTCTTTTGTTTTATAGTTTTACTTTTTTCACTTTGATAATATACCTCGGCTGGACCCTCATCACTCTGAACGTCAACTGAATCTGAAAAATAAACAAACCAAATATTACTTAATAACAAGTCGTATAATATTAAATTTTCTTCCTAGAGTTATTACAAATAAAGGGATAGTGTTCAAATGGATTTGATGTTATACGATTGTAAAAGTAAAACAGTACTTACCAATCACAACTTCAGGCTCAACATCTTGGGCAAAAGATCTATTAAGTTTTTTACTTTTCTTGGAGCTAGTGGTTTGTGAATTATTCATACTTTGAGACATGTCAGCCCGCATGCCAGTCGTGTCAATAAAGAAAACGTTGTCCCGATCAGTCTCATCTGAAAAAGTAGAAAGAACAAGCGTCATGTATATACATACAAGTGGACATATTATATCACTATCAATAATAAAGGTTACCTGCGACTGCCATGCCATTATTTTGCGAAGAATTACGATTTTTGTTGTTCTTCTTAGAGCTGGTATTTAGTAATGTCTTGTTCCCGACATTGTCATCGTCAACTGGAATTGGTAAAAAGTTTCATTTTTAATTTACTTCACTTTAAAATATAGAACATAAACTCTAGAGAAATTCGGAGATACTTACTCATATTTTCCAGAATATTCGTTTTGCCTTCGGTCCTCTTCAGTGGTATGAATTCTTCCATATTTTGGCCATTCTCTGCACTCTTCTCACTCTGATTACTATCTTCAGATAATAACAATTTTAAATCTATAGAATCAGATGTTTCATCTTCAAAATCAGTACCCATATTTTTACCAACAGATTTATTGTTTGTAGTAGTATTTTCGGCTTCCAGATCGGCATCTTTCTGTTTCTTTTTAGCCTTTGGTTTCTTAGTCTGAGTAATGTTCAGCTGTTCAATTATTGGTTCATATACTTTCTTAGTCTTTTTTTCTAAATTCAGTGAAATGTCACATGATTTGACTTTAACATTAGTGTCTTTGTTTAAATCTTGGAGAACTGAATCATAATTCTTAGTAATTTCTTCGTTTTCACTTAAGGAAGAATCATCATGATCTGAAGATGAACTCGATTTATGATCATGATCTTCCTGTGCCATTGTAACATGTAAGGGATCTAATGAATCATTTAGATTCATCATTGAAACATTTTCGTCTACATGCACTTGTTCCATTTCGTCCCTGTCAGTGAAATGAATTGTGGATATGTCCAGACCTTTCTGAGGAGTTTTAGGCTCTTGTTTGATTTGCATCGCTAATGGATCGTCTTTTTCTAGTGTGTTATCATCACATACAGTTATTTCTTTCTCGTTGGTTATGCTTTCGTTGCATATGGATTCTGATAAGCGCTTGCTCTTCTTCTTTTTATAACCGATATCATCTGCAAGATATTCATTAATTGTGGAATATTTATCAAAACTGACAGATACTTTTTCATTTGAAGCTTCTTCGCATACAGATTCCGATAGGCGTTTGCATTTCTTTTTATTCTTAAGGCCAATTTCATCTGTAACTGATTCGTTAAATGTAGAATCTTTCTTTTCAGAAGTGGTTGATCCTTTATGCCCTACGACACTCTCGGATATTGATTCTGACAAACGTTTGCTCTTCTTTTTCTTTTTAAGTCCAATGTCTTCATCATCCGACGGAGTCACATCAGCCTTTTTATCTTTAGATTCAGCTTCATCAGCCACACTAGACTCCCAGGTAGAATCTAGCCTCATACGTTTGTTTTTCTTTGGCGGAACCATTATCTCATTTTCGGACTCCTGTGCAGAGTCTGCACGTGTGAGATTCTTCTTGGAATTTGCCATTTTTGTGGTTTTGTCAACTTTATCTAATTTGTGACGCGCTTCGAACATTTCACGTGACGCATTCTTTTGTTTCTTCAGACTACTTTCGTTGTATTTCTTTTTAGACTTTGCACTCATGGTGAGTTCATTGTCGCTCATATCCAGGTCATCTCCGGAACCACTTAACAATTCATTGTCCTCTTCATCAGAGCTTACGACAAATGAATCCTTCTCGTAATCTGAGTCATCAGAAATATCCTCTTCTGATGTTAAGGTTAAGCCGTTGTCAATTATTTCATTTTCTCTCTCATATTGTTTTTCATCTTCGTTTTGACTGTCGCCCGACTCGTAGTCATCTCCAGCGTCTTCCGCCTCATCGTCCACAAATTCGTTATTATCTTTAGACGATTCTTCTTCTGTCCCATCTTCATTTTCTTCATTAGATGAATCAGAAGCTTTTGAAAATTTACACGCTTCCTTTTTAGAAATAAAATTTGTTTCGACAATATCTTTTTTGTTATCATTATGGGGGGTAATTACTGAAGTATTCATAGCACGCATAGTTGATTTTTTAAATTCTTTATGCTGAACGGGTGTACTTGTTAAGTAATTAATAGATAGATTTTGATTGACGACTTCTTTACCAATATTTGGAATGTTCATTGACTTGGATAATTCAATATTTGACTCTTGTAGAGATTTTGACACATTGCGATCAGTAGACGAAACATCTTTGATTTGTGATAGTACGAGAGTGCTTTTATTTTCATTCCCAGTTACATCAAGATCTTGTAAGATTGCATTGGATAAAGAAGACTTTCTTTTAGACTTATTGGAACTTTTGTTTGCATTATTTTCGGTGATCTCTTGCGCGTAGGCATTGCCGACTTTATTTAGGTTGGATGAATCATTAAAAACAACATTCTCAGGTATGGTCAAATCAACATCCATTGGTTCACAACTATTATTATCAGTTGGTTTTTCCTGCATTGAATTAAACACACCCAAGTCTTGATTATTTAGATCTGATTTCGTAACACTCGTATCGCTCTGAGGAGTTTCCTGATTTTGCAACTGATGGTCTACAACTGGTACACATTGATCATCGAGATTCAACTGTTTTTCTTTACCGATCTTTCCAATACTTTCCGTGTTTGAATCTGAATCTTCAATTAACAGTAAGGTCTGAATATCTTTACCAGGTGTTGTTTGGAAAAGAAGTTCTGTTGCGCTCGAATCAAGGCTTTTATTATTCATATCATGTGCATTTTGTTTGTTACTTTCATTGCCTTTTGGTTTACTTGTTTCAGTCATCCTTTTTTCTAAATATCCAGATTTATTGGGAGTGTAAGACTCCTCTGCAGAATTTTCCTTGCGTTTCTTCTTCTTTAATGAGCCTTTAGTAATTGATTCAATGTTTTCCTTTTGTATTTCGGATATTTCATTTTCAGTGGTGTTTAGTGCACTGTCACCTGAAGCAGCCTGATTAGTCAGTAGAATATTAAATATTTTGTCATGCTTTTTAATTTTTTTCTTGGTGCTTTCATTGTCACTATAAAAAATGCCTTCATTCGACTGTGGTACAGTAAGAGTTGTCCAAGACTTTGTTCTGTGCCTTGTAGTTTTTGGATTGTTTGCATATTCTAAAGCTGAAGTACTTTTGTTCATATTAGAAGACTTCTTTTTGGGCTCTTTGTCCAAATCTTTAATCAAATTGGCACTTGATATAGAAAGCTTATCTTTTTCTAAGTGATCAGTTCTTCCATCTGTGGTATCTTCATGTCTGGATGTATCTTTGGACTCCACAACTTCTAAGCCATTCTCATTTAATTTATATCCGTCGTTATAAACTGTATTTGTTTCATTTTCCTGTACCAGATCGTCTTTATCTGATTTACTAGAGGATTTCCTGTTTTTCTTTGCCTGTAGGCGAGGGCTTTGGCGAAAACTACCTGGCGAAGTTTCCAGGGTATTCGTATCATCTGGTGTTCCCATACAGGTTGCAGATTCTGCTAATTCATGTTCTGGTTCCTCAGAAATAACTACTTCAATGAGAGGTTTGTTTTCGGGCTCATTGTCCACTGAAATAAAAATTAAATTCTGTTAAAAGCATATTTTAGAAAGATCGCTTCTGTATTAAAAATAACATTTAACGAATTCTGGCATGGCCACTATTTTAAATCTAAACTTAACGAAATCGATCGCTGCGCTCGCAGTGGCCAAAGACACAAACTAAATGGGCTCTGTACCTATTTCTGTCAAACAAATCTATGCAAAAACTGATTTTCGATACTGTAAATATTTCTATATTCGTTATTAATTATTATGCTTTGTATTATTAAGCTTAATATTATTTTTAATAATATTTATTTTCACTTCTAGTTAAACCTTTTAATTCTCCTACATCCCGGACATGTTCAGCAGATACCAACAATTTGCCTTTGGATACAGTTTCTGTTAGGAATATTATATTGAGAGTGACACTCACAAAGCCGGTCTTTATGATTATACTAATTTAGATCTAAAAACGATATTTAATTTATTACTAGCGATACAGGAACAGTTATATGTTTATCATTTTTTAATGAAACCAATAACATAGCCTTATTTTTCTTGTTTTACAACAAAACTGCAAATAAACATGAAGTAAACAAACCCTGATGTATCCAAAACAAAGCACTTCATTAATTGTACAGAACGGAAACGGTTTCACAAGTCTTTGTCTACACAATTTAGAGCAATACAGTGAAATTTAATATAATTTACTTTATCACAATATTTTGACAGAAACATCAGAGCCTGCAAAGTTTCTAACGCTAGGTGGCGCTGAAATCGTGCACCTAGCTAATAGTATTTATTACCTTGCTTATCGACACTGGATGTAGAGTCCTTTCTGGTGCGTCTAGTCCTTCCTGGCGTCACGGGAGTTTCATTGGATGGAACAGCTGTAAGATAAACTATGCTATAGCAAACTTTAACACATTAAATTTAGAATTTTTTTTGGCAATACTGTTTAAAAGAAAGGCTCTAAATTCAGTTCTTAGTAATGCCTTTCATGGTACCAGTGCTAACAAAGTGAAGGATAAAGCTAATTTACACATTACACGAAACAAACTTAGTACACAGAAATCAAACAAATGTCTACGTAATAATCTGATCACTAAATTGCAGGTAAACAGGTGGAAAAAAAACCCACGGCTAATACCCCACGCTTTATACTGTTATGTATATAACGTGGGTATATCTTACTCTTATAACAGATGATAGAGATAGCTAATAGGTAATCTAAAACCTTGATAAATGACTTTGACTTTGAACTTCGTTTTTCGTTTAGGTCGACAGAAATCGAGACTAAAAGCTTTCCTCGAAAGTTCCTTTAGACTGTTTCTGACAGTGCTGTAAGTTCTTTAACAAATAATTTTATTTACTAAGTCTATAAAGCTGACCGACTTTCAGTACCCTCAAATGCTTAAACCCAGACTTTCGCTCAAATAACTCGGCTAGGCCTTTGAAAAACGTCAATACCAGATTTCGCGTAATAAATCCAATCCAATATATGAAATAAATCCTTAGGGAATATTATTGTAGCCATATTTTGCTTACTTTAGGCACAAAATCTAATACAGATCCCTTAGGCAAGGTAAGGTTCCCTTTTGTACCTTAAAATACCCTTATTATACCTTAGCTAGCCCTTTGGGTGTTTTTTTATCAATAATAATATAACAACTGCTGACCTTGTTTATCAATGCTAGAAGTGGAATCTTTCCTGGTTCTTCTGGTCCTTGCAGGCGTGAGTGGAGCTTCATTATCACTACCTGAAATATTTTATGATGCACATGTATTATCTGTGGTTCTAAGCTTGTGATTTCCTTGAGAAATTTTCTTTCCTAGTTGGTAAGGGGACGTCCATTAATTACATGAGCTCAAAATAGGGGGGAGGGGTCCGACAAAATCTCACCAAGTCTCATTTAGGGGGACGGTAAGGTCAATGAAAATCTCACATCAACTTTGTACTATCAGATTTTTTTTGTCTAATTAAACCCGTATTTGATAGAACATATTAACCCTTTATTATGATCATAGTAACCCTTTATTAATGATATGAAGCAAGATGCATGAACATATTGAATAAAAATTATGGGAGAAATTAATTATCCCTCTATATTTTACCAAATCTCACCAGAGAGGAGGAGCAAAATTGTACATTAATTTCCTCATGTAATTACTGGACTCTGTAAGGTGCAAATCTGGGGAAGGCAATGGCAAATCACCCCATTAAATCTGCCACGAGAGTCGTTCTATGTGATGAATTCTTTAGAATGATCACGACTCTCAGCAATGAGGAAAATGACTTAGAAGAGAAGGTGCAAATCTAAGATTTTCTGAGACATTGATCCAGTGATGCTTGCGACATTTTCTTTAAAAGTTAAGGAGCTAGAACTCAAACCACAGTACAGTTACTACTCGAGTCTGTCTGGATCCCAGGTTTATTGCATGTTATGATTCTGTTATCTGGAGTAATGTAAAGGTGGGTAAAATACTTAACCTTAAGATTTCTGTGGTTTAAATGCATGGTGCATTTATTAAATATAAATAAAGAATGACTTACCAACTTGTGAGTTCCTACGCGCAGCAGCTCTCCTGGCGCGAGGTGTATCGGGCTGAGCAGTCTCCGATAATATACTGGTGTTAGACTTGACCCTTGTGCTGCGTCTGGATGGAGTCAGGGGTTTCTCTTCTGCAGGTTCTACAATGTCTCTGGCTATTGACTTCCTTATAGCTCGCTTTGGGCTGTCCTGAGGGACTGGATATAAAATATTTAATTGAATACATATACATACTAAGTTTCAGAAATGTAGTTGTGTATGTAACCAAGCATTCATAAATATTTTGGTTGTCAAGCACATGGTCCACTTGATGGTGAGTTAATGTCCACATGTGCTTAAACTCACTAATTTGAATTGTAATCAGAAAATAGTTGCCTATCTATTACTTTCTACCTAGGTATATTATCTAATATTTTTTAACCCACCTACTTACAAAATTTACTTTCTATAAATAATATTGCATGTAAGTAAACTTAAAATAATCTAAATATTAGAATCTATTTTAAACCCCTGGAGTGTGGTAATTTGCATAACAATTACTTAACATTAGATTAGTGCATCCATGGATGTACAGTAAACACTCAAAAGGTTTAAAGAATAAAACCAAAGAAGGAAATAACATATTTACCATTTTCATCAATCAATTCTAACTGTGGTTTAGCAGCCAGTGGACGACCACGCTTCTTGGTTGGTGTGGAAGGTGCTGACGGAGATTTTGTGTCTTCAATGGGCTCCACAGACAGCCGCCGTCGCAAACGCGTCACAGGTGCTGGAAAATTAAAAGCTAGTTATGGTGTATCCTTAGTTTCATGATTTTGAAAACCTAGTCACTAGGAATGATTGGTGGCAGACTAACCACCACATCTTTCTTGGTTTTACTTTTTAGGGATTGTAACAAAATAAAATTCGCAAATTATACATTCTTGTAACTAAGAAGTTTCTAAAGTGAACTAAGACATTTTCAAAAATACCTACACACAATTACAATTACAAGTATCTCTGAATTTAGGAAGTTGTAATAATAGTGTTTAGCATTCAGGACAAGTTTTAGAAGATCACTGTAACTAGATTCCTAATTAGAATGCTGTATTCAGTCAGTGTAGTGGTAATAAGCACTTATGAGAGATCCCATGTTAAATAAAATGTGGGTAGGTACTGGGTAAGTATGAATTTAAAATACTGTGTAATGTCTCTCATTCAGTTCAATGAATGATATTGTAGAGACAGGCATATTGATCTGTTTTATGGTATTTGTGTACAACAGCTAAAAGTCTAGGTGTGGTAAGCAACATAAGTCTGTGTTCTTCAAGATGAATAATAAGCTAATTGTAATTTCTGTATTTTTTACTTTATTACATTAAGCTTAGGTGATGGTCTATCATCATTGTTAGCAAGTAAAAACTTGATAGCATTGACTCGTGACTTAGTTTTGAACATGTAACCAAAGCTGTAATTATCGAGAAAAGAAATTAACACTCTCATAAAATATAGAAGCTGTATCTAACAAGGTAGTACCTACTAAAACAAAATGCAGATAAATCTATTAACAAATCAAGGTCAAAGGCCTTCAACGTTCGATTATACCCAAATATTATAATTCTGTTAAGGCAGATATTTTATAAATTTCTATGAGTACCACTCGAAATTAGTTATTTATAACAAATTACAAAATCCAAAGTTGCAAAATATTGCGACAAAATTAGGCTAACGCGTCGCTTTTTCCATTGTCACAAGAAAAACATGCGATTTCAGAATACTAGAGAAAACTTGACTCTGGATTATTTCTGAATAGTATTTATGGAAGGTAATATATTTTTTATCGGTAAAAATAGGAAGGAAGCATGGGTACTTGCAGTAAAGAAGCGATTGAACAGAGACGGCGTGGTCCCACGCTTTGGCCATTTCGAAGAAATGTAAAGTACATACCTTTGACGCCACCGTCTTCTTCCATGTTTGATGTACAATTCTGTAAAGTATTTATTAACTTGATTTCCTATTAGTAGTAAGCACGTGCCGTCAAACCACCTATTTAAAATTGTACGGGTGTAATGGTCGAACAGCTGTTGAGACGCGGCGAACTGTCAAAATTGAAACCGACGCGTAGCGTAGGTACTCCGAAACTGGCAACACTCATAACTACATCCGGCTAGCGTTGTGCTTCTTTACGTTTTTGTTTTTCGGTTAATATCGGTTCTTTAAAAAATTCTTGAGTATGGGCCCCGTATTTGCGATTTACTCGCTAAATTATTATATTATAAACAAAATGTGACCCTCAGCCTTTACACAAATTAGTTCTGAGCGTGACTCGCACATATTCTAGTATATGAGAGAATGAGAGTGACAGTTTAAGAGAGCGTTCCACAACCAGTTGAAATGAATCACGTTGACAACTGTGCATGTTCCATTTTCGTGTTAGCAGCTGAAAATTTATAAAACTTTTATTCAAAACAAGCAATGGTACGTGAGCAGTTGTCAACGTGAATAATTTCAACTGGTTTTAGAACGCACTCTAATTAGATTTAGCTTTAGATATCAGCAATCGCTTAGTGATGCAGTGAACCGAATCGGGGCTGGAACCGGACTCGTGAAGTCCTAGCCTTTGTGATGTTTAGGCACTGACCTGTAATATCTATTCTATAGAATAGATTACAGGTCAGTGTGTTTAGAACTTGAAACGCAAAGAATTGCGTAGATGGAGCCACTAGCATACTCCGTTAACAGAAAAGAAAACGAAACGTCATTTTTGAAGATATAACAAATTTCTGGTTATTTGGATTAATTTATTTTAATTTCTCAAAGCTATTGTAAAAGTGTGATGATATCATGGCATCATTAGGCCATTTCAAAATAGCAGACCTAAAAAATCTGTCAAAACAGCGTGGCGCGAGTCTGAAGAAATTTGGTGGAAAGGTACGTATCTACATGTTGATATTTGGTTTTATGTGCTAATTTAAAGTTTATTAAACAAAAATCTTCTAAAATCATCAAATATTAATCAAAATAATTATTGTCATTGAAAGCAATAAATTTAGGTTATGTTATGTTTAGAACAAAGTCATCTTTAAGTCTTTCTCGTACGACGTATTTTTGAATATCTTTTTACTATGCTAGTGGCGCCTCTAGTGGTAAAACATTGCAGGATTATCTTCTATTTGCAAAAGATATCAACTTTCCATATTATGCTATGCTTTATTTATACACCAATCAGCTGATCGAAACTAGGAGAAGCTCAAACATGAAATATCTAAGTAAATCTTTCAAGCATTTTTTAATTCCATTAGTTTTTCCAAGGCGACGGCGAATGGCTGCAGACTCCGCCCCGCGTTAGGGTTAAGTGGGTCCGCACTTAAAAAGACATCAAGGGTACAGAAATGGCATTATATCTTCCTGATGACCCTCTTCAGAAATTACGCCCAACGATGTTAACCCCATTTCTCTCTCGGGACGTCCGTCTGGGCCAGCCCGTGGAGGAACGTTTGATAAATACGTATACAAGAGTTGCAGATGTGACACTCTATTTCTATGATGTATTGTGTGTTGTGTAAAGTATTTAATCAGAACAATAGACAAAAACTAGAAAATGCACCGGACATATTTTTATTATTGACCATAGAGAAAGTAGAGCATTCCACAGATTATACATTAAACATTATGTGCGTTCTGTTTCATGCATATTATGATAATTACAATACTTAACATTCTCCCTTAATTACATTATTTTAAAATATGTTTTTGCACTGTTTATATTTAGGTATTCGGCGATGAATCGAACTACGCTTTGCTACCATGTAAAGTATTTAATTAGAACAGTAAACAAAAACTAGAAAATGCACCGGACATATTTTTATGATTGACTATAAAGAAAGTAGAGCATTCCACAGAATATACATTAAACATATACATTATACATTTTGTGTACAATAAAGTGTTTCTATCTATCTATCTAAACATTGTGACTTTCTGTTTCATGCAATTATGATAATTACAATACTTAACATGTTGAAGTACCTACTTTGTTAACTGCATTGCATACAGTGTACCTATACCATAAAGTAAACAGATATAAACCCCGGAGTCCATGCCTTCACACTAAACTCAACTATTGTGTTATGGTGAAGGCGATGCAGAGTTTAGTGAGAAATTACCTATCTTAGTTTTCTCGACTTATTTTTTTAAATTTTTTTATGTATAACTAAACCCGCATTTGACCTCGATCTCGCCTGATGGTAAGCGACGATGAGGTCGACGATGAGATTCAAATGACCGTTTGGACATCAAATTACATCAATAATTAATTATTACGATAATTGAAATTACACTTGACTTCAAATACTTATACGATGTCTATGAAATATAATATGAACCAATATAACCATATCAACAAATCGTACCTACGCCTATTTATTCACTATATAATGAGGTTAAAACGGTTGTTTTAAGTATATAAATAATAATAAGTATAATACGAGTATTTTAGCACCTTCATCTTTTTGTTTTAACTACATATTTAGAGAAAAATAAATAACGTAGCACAGTAGCTACGCGCGCTACGGCTACTAACCGCGATTAAATCTTACGGCGAAAAGTGGGAACAACCTATGATGAAGGTGGTTCCTCTGTCTACCCGCTCGGGGATTATGGACGTAAGAGTTATATAATATATACTTTTATCTTTATAACTTATTTCCCATTTACTGTTACACTTTATACCTATTTTAATTATTCTACCTACATCACCAATTCAGAACATTCAGAAATGTCATGTCATGTTATCCAACAGGAATCGATTAACTGATTACATAATCACTTATCCATCACTCCAGTCGGCCAAATGTAACTACAATAATTCATGATCCACGGGACCTGTGTGACAGCGACTGGCTAGGTTGAAAGTCCATTCGCTTTTCGCTCGGACTTTTTTCATTTCCCTATCTTTTCGGCGACTTTTGTCAATACTTTACATCCAACTAGTCCTCAACGGATTTGTTCAAAGGACAAAACCCACAAATGGGACACTGAAATATGTCCCATATTTCGTAGCTTAAGCCTAAAAAATAGATGACTACCGAGGTCTCGTTCGGATAGATCTCTTGGAGTAAACAAATATTTGAAAATAAATAAGGCTTTGTTGTATGCCCCTTACGCGCCACAATATTCTCCGAGCGAGATGCGACAGCTTCAAGAGGCTGATTTATACGCAACCATTATTTTTGTCAAAGCGGCGGTACACATGCCGTTCGAAAGAGGAATATGCAGCTTATAGACCGAGTGCCCCTGTCTAAAGTGGGTTAGTAAATAAATTATATACACGTTTCTATTTCTCAAGAGAGGCAGACCTCATGGTAACCCATGAGGTCTGCTGTATTGATGGTGCAAGGGGTGCCCGGTTACACTACTTTCGGGATTTTTAAAATTTAAACTTGTACCTACATATCATATGTATATCTGTGTTAGGGTACTCCTAAAAATTTCCTCTTTGGACTCATGAAAATTTCATTGGACATTTTGATACACTGTGACCGTGAAGCTCTTTTTCGTTGGGTTTAAAGATTAACATAGGTCATTGAGTATGGAACACAGAAATAAATCAATGATCTTGAACGATCGGTGTATAAATGACTTTCTTAACCATTCGATAAAATTTGGTGATTTAATTCGATTTAATTCTAAGGCTCTGGCTCTATAACTAAGTACCTCGTCACAAAATCCTATTCGACGTTATGACACGCGCACAAGTCATTTCCTCCCTGGTAGTGTTGACGACTCAAAAAAGTAGGGGAGCGTTAGGAAATAGGACAACTGATAACACTTAAGTAGGGAACACAACTCAATTCCTGATTGATTGGGTTGTCCTGTGTCGTCGAGTGAGTGACCCTCATTACCAATATAGGTACTAATATGGTTGAAAAAACTGTTTATTGAATTTATTTGAAATTCTTGCTCAATTTCTGTTGTGTAAGTTTGACTGACTACCGAATGTAGCACAACGTCTGTATCGATTCTGTATTTATCGATAACCAAATGTTTCGAAATTTTTGTAGCCGTTGTAATCGATCAGCCATTATAGTAGATTTTGTACCTTAAAGTACCACCGCTTCGTAAGGTACTATTGCTGAAATCAAAGAGTCGCCCTGTAAGTGGTTGATAGAGGTACCTAATTTGAGATAAGTCTTTACCGAGACCTAATGTTTATGCATAGAGTTCTATAGATTTGTAAGTTTGTAGTACATAGGTAGTAATGAATGTAATGTTGTACCTACACATAGCCACTAAGTAAACGAGATATTCTGAAATAATTTAATCTTAAAAGAATTGCAAAAATAGAATGTTGTCTACATCAAACACAAATATCGTATTTTAATAAACGGAAGTACCAACATCAAACCTTCAACATTCGTTTGTATTGAGAAGAATTTTCCTAATGAAAATATGGAATCACTGAGCGGTATGTTTGATAAAATACATTTATGTACCTGCTTTTTAAACAAGAAAGAAAAATATTTGGATTCGGCCTATCAAATGTACCTATACGTTAAGTACATTTGACTTGAATTTTTTCTATGTTTATTGCGATTCATTGGGGGGAAAGGTATTATAAGTTTTTGCGATTCATTGGGGGGAAAGGTATTATAAGTACCCCCGAACCCCTTTGGTTACTACTGCCCTTTAATTTAGACTTTACATAACCAAAGGTTTGTTGGTGCGTGAGAATTTTGAACCCAAACAAAATTCAAATAAATCAGAACCTCGCCAGTGATTTATCTGTGTACCCATTATACGTCTATAGTGCATCATGAGCCTAATCCACGGGATAGAGGAAATGAAAGGTCGCGAGTTCGAAACTTTGATACCCACGAGAATAATAAATAATCTGTGAAATTATCCTTGAAACAAGTAATGAATACGTATTCCATATGGGATAAGGGTTAGATTATTCATAAAAAATCATCGTGCAAATGTATGGCATTTGGAAGCGAGACCGAGTGACTTACAAATAATTTAAAAAATAATTGGGTAAGTAAGTACTTACTTTAAGTAGACAATTGCATATTGATGTATCAATAATATGTACTGGGTTTGGATGTACTCGTATATAAAAAAATACATAGGTACTTACTTAAAATTAAATGCAAATAGGTTTGCTCCCAAGATCCGTATAAGCAGGCACGTAAACAAAGATAGTGAAGACAGCCGATATCTAATCGAACTGTCGTATGAACATTATACTTACCTACATCGCTATATCGTGTAAGTTTCCTTCCTCGCGTCTGGATAGCCATAACTATAGAGTGGGGAGTGTCACATAAGGAATATACATGGAAGTTATACCGACTTGTACAAATGTTCGTATTACTTCTGCCAAACTTTCTATGTTAACGTAAAGTTTACGTATTGTGTTTTACGAGTAAGTAGGTTTGAAATATATTGAGCGTCGGTGGCGTAGTGGCAATTGGACGCCGTCCGTTGTGGGTCCAAGTGCGAAACCATGCAACCTCGTGTACAAATAAGTTTTTTTCGAAAGACTTACGTACATTTGCTGTCTGTTTTAACGGTGAAAAGAAAACATCGTGAGGAAACCCGCACATTAAAATAACCATTGTAGGAAATTATTAAGTATTTATTATTATTACATTATACCAGCTTTACAGAAACCATAATCCAAAGCATTGATGAGCATTATATAATTCACATAACTTAAATACTAAGTAAGTGTTATATAATTGACATGTGTGAAATGGAGAAGGCAATTGGAAACCCTATTAAACCTCCGAAGCACGAAGGGGCTCAGATGAAAATGTGTCACTATAGCAGTCACTCATTATCACTAACTAGCAGTCTGGATTATTTTCGGACCGTACTCAAAAATAGGCTATAAAATTACTTGAACGTTACCCAAAAGCAAGTGCTTATGCATCCTACCGTTGTTTACGACTGTATAATATGTATAAGACTGTATACAAGATTTCTGACATACCTATACCTATATAAAATACGCAGTACTACTTGTAGCTAGAATTTCAATCATATTCATTAACGAGAATGTTCGATCGATTTAAGGCCTCATATCATAACTGTGCTTAAAAATTAATTATCGCAGATTAGCGAGATGGGTTTCTACACCACCACATAAATATAGGGGACGTATTACTAAATTATCAGCTCGTTTAAGCCAGAGTTCGTGGCGCAATTTCACGGCCTAGTGAGCTCGCTGTCCTAATCCACAACTCATAGTCTACTGGCTACACTTTAGCTAAGTGCCATAATTTAGTTGTAAGATGAAGACTTGCTCGTTTGAAGTTGTTTGCTACGGTTTTTTTTCAGCAGCTCTATCAATCTAACTGTCTTAGTCTGACTGTTTTCTTCGACTGCTAATCCCGGAGCGTATCCACATAATACACAAAGAAGGTCCGCTCTGGGCGTCAGCGATTTTGATTACGTCACTCGATCGTAGCGCTACAGTTATAATTTCCAGTTAAAAAGAAACAACAACAATATTTCTGGCAATGTATTTCGTTTATTGAAAGTACAAAAAATAATACCTTCCACTCGATTACTGTGCGTTGCCCTGAGATCGCCTGCACGCAGAGCCCGTGTATGCGTGAGCCGATTTCGCGCGTTTGTATTGAGCGGAACTTCTGTGTGTATTTTGTGTCTTAGCGTAGGAGGATTTTCGCAGCGTTCGACATGTACCTAAATATAGAATTCAATAGTCTTATCAATTCGATATTAAGACGTGCTATCAATTTTTCATGTCGAGCGAGCCAGAATCACCAACATATGCCTATCCAAAAGTGTGCTTTATGAATGACTTGGCTGCAACATAATTATGTTGTTTGTAGGTAGAACGCTGTTCTGTGGGCACCCGCCGATATCGATATACTTTTCTGGGTGTTGTCTTCAATAGCTAACGCTTTAATTTTATAACCGGCAATGGATGATGACCATCCTCGTGTCCGCACGTATCAGTCGTCCGCACTACGGAGGCTCTGACTCATCTACCTAAAATTTCAATTCAGAGGTTCCAAGCACCAGTTCACTCTGAAACAAATTCAACTTTATACAACAGCTTTTTGTTCTCATTCTCTTCACAAAATTGAAACTCGTCAAATTAAACATTGTCCATACTCTCGGGAATATGAAACAAAGGATTTCCTTCAGATTATAATGCCCAAGCAAATGATTTGAGATTTTGTTATTCGCAGCTATAACTGTTTTATTTTATAGGCTTTGTTTAGCTTTCGTTATCGGTTTTATTTAAAAAAAACTTATAGACTATAACATATAACTTACTAGCTCGGAAATTCACTCGCGCAGTTATTTCTCCAAGGCTGACAACATTTTTTTAAGATTAACTAACAGGTTATAGCTAAAAAGCTGTCGCCTTCAGCTATAGATTGAAGGCTTCAATTTGAAGCTCGTTCTAGTTGTAACAGTGCGGTCAGAAACCGACACCGTCCTATCTACGGGTCACTTGCTTCAATACCGGCACCACGTGTGACTGCAACGTTTATTGGTAATTGGTGCTTAGTCAGTTACACTACACTCAGTAGGGCTTGATTACACGGCAAAGCAAGTAGTTTCAATTTTAATCTATGATAATTATATGACAATGGATAAGAAAGTCTTCAGCATATAATTCACACAAGGGGACGATATTTCATACAATGGTGCTACGACGCGCTACTAGTTAGATTTCTGTTGTTCCGACGTAAGTAGTAGGTATTATACCACAGAGTACTATTGTTAGGTATATATCTAGGAATAAACTAGTAATTTCAGTTTGTTTCGGTATTGCATTGTCATAGTGCATACCTAACTGCAAATGGATTGGTCAATCCGGTACAATTTAGTTGATTGCTACTCCGTTTGGTTATTTGAGGGAACTGTCTGTTGTGATAAAATGAGAGAACCAATCTGAATTCTGAGATACTACGTCCATATCCTTGACATGCGAAGCGTTCAAGTGGAAGTTTCCTTTGGTGATGGATAGAACCCATCTAGGCTTCGGTGTTATGTGTATAGAAGTTATATTTTTTGTTTTTGTGTAAGTATTTTATCTATACAGAGCAGACCACCCCAATGGCGAGCATGTGAAACGACGAATGACTGTAGGTACAGGAACCAAGAGAAGCGTGCCGAGACAGAGATTCGTGGCGCTCCGTTCTCTCTACCTACCCCGCACGCAAGGGACATAGCGTGAAGGTTAGTATGTATATTATCTATGTATAATGGATATTGCTTGCTGTTATGTACGTACATCATGTATACTCAGCCTAAGTGCAGCAAGTTCCGAGCAAACAGTTAAACTGGACATGTGTGACTATAGCAGGACCCCGGCTCGAATCGGTTTCTAGATGACGATTTTCATCAGTGCTTCGTTAGTGCTCGTTAGTGCCCAAAAATCAAAGTTAGTGCCCTCGTACCTTCCGAGATATAGCGTCTGAAAGGTAATCTTGCTGGAGTCACGCGGACTACAGCAGGATCACCGCGGCGAGCAGTAACGGAGTATGCTACATTCTCTTGCTCCAACATACCATCAGTTCTCCCATTGGTGCCTCCGGTGCTCAAAAATCAGAACCTATGGTCTTCTTCGAGCCGAGAAATCATGCTTCTACGCTTTGGTCACTTTGCCGTATGCAATGCAAGTTAATTTATAAAAGTAATAAAACAATGGGAGCTCTGATGGTATGTTGAAGCAGAAAATGTAGCATGTTCCGTTACTGCTCGCCGCGGTGGTCCTACTGTAGTCCGCGTGACCCCAGCAGGACCACCTTTCAGACGCTATATCTCGGAAAGTACGAGGGCACTAACGTTGATTTTTGGGCACTAACGAGCACTAACGAAGCACTGATGAAAATCGTCACCTAGAAACCGATTCGAGCCGGGGTCCTGCTAGAGTCACACATATTTAAATTGGTTCCGCTGAAGGTACACACCACAGAATCATGTTCGGTCATATTAACTAAATGGTTGTATAAACACTAGAAGAGGCAGAGTATCGCTGGATCCATCTCTGCTACAAAAGGAAAAAGGTACCACTTGAAATACAGTCACCCCAGAAATTTAATGCAGTCAAGACTGCAGATTGCTTTGTAGCAGAGAAGAATGAAGAAAAAAAACGGTAGTATCTATTTTCTAATAAATGCTAAATGTTTGAAAGGAGTTGGCAACACTGGATGGAAATAAGTAGCGAAGTTTGCGCAGGCCACAATTTGCGTATGCGGGCGCAATCCTCCCTTTTATGCGAGAACTTAGCTCGTAAATTAAACGGCGAACGCGTCTAGCCGCAAGGTAAATAAGTATGTAAGGGGTTACAGAAAGATACATACATACTTACTTAACAGCTATTAATATCAGTCGCTGCTTCCTCAACCGGTTGACTTACATCATATCTAAGCACCATCACAGGCTTCTACAAAATACATACCTATACGATAACTACGAAGGTGCTAGTAACTTGGATTCACACAATTCTTTATCAGTTTGAAGGTTAAGCCTAGAGTTAAAGGGATGCCTCTAGCGAAAGAGGCGCCACTCCAGAAAAAAAAATCATTTCTCTTGAATTAAAACATTTATATAAAATTTTTTTTTTTAATAATGGATTAGTAACCTCATTAAAACAGTAAGAAGTAGAAAGCGAAAGTGCTAAAAGCGGCCACTTTTGACACATTCGCTTTCTACTTCCTATTGTTTCACTATGAGAATACAAACCCGTTATTAATAAATTCGTCTTCATCTGTGGAACAATTCTGATGCCCACTTTTTTATAAATGTCTTAGATAATTCAGGAGAAATGATTTTTTTTCTGGAGTGGTACCATTTTACCTAGAGTTAAGGCTTTGGTACACGACAAGGTGACCATGTCAGCCTCGTTAGGGTTACTTAGGGAAGGAATTTCAAAGACGACATTAAATATTTTTGATAAGCAGATTTCTATATACACTTATTCCCCAGCTATTCTCCTTCCCCGCTGGGGTGGAACAGAATTAACGAATGAATGAATGAACTTTATGATCAAGGCCAGATTTCGTCAGTTTTAGACGGTTTACACTTATTTAATTGATACTACGTAGAGCCAAGCACCATTCGCAACGTAGAGGAGTCATATAATGTGAGTAAGTAAATAGTTAAAACTGTGTTACCGCAGTTCCACTAATGAGCCGACACGACGCGGGGTAACACGTGAAACTGTGAAACACAGCTGTAGAGACTAATTTCCGTCTAAAAGTTGACAAAACATGGCTAAACTTCGCCTTTGTGCTCTACCATTTTTCTGTTTTAGTATATGTAAGGGAAACGTTGAAATGAAATAACAACATAAAGAGTATAAATTCAGGAAGGGAATTTTTAGGTTCATTTAGACAAAGTCCCTAGAAAAATTAAAATTCTCGACTACAAAATGAGAATTCTGCATTTTTTAGGACTTTTTCTTTTGCCTAGACAAAATTAAAACATTCTTTGGTATAATTTACTTTGCTTAAATTTCTGAAAAAAAATATTTTAACTTTTTTGTATTTAGTCCTTTCTATTTGCTTATTTGTTTTTTTTTATATAACTTACCTATCTCTACTTTAACTAGGAGACAAAAATTTTCAATTTGTAGGCAGCACTGGAACGACTGAATGACATAGCGATTCGTGTAAAATTAAGTCAGGCTCACATTTTCCTACCATCACACTTGGAAGAGTTTTTCCCTATTACGTTCGTTGCACTTGCATATGCCATATGCCGTGATCGCGACCCGTATAGTATTGTTCCATTTTACAGAAGCAGCCGAGCTCTTATTGGACCCATATCGAATATTGAAAATCGTACATTCATTTTTATTGAAAATCCCCTCTATTCACGTATAGGAGAACAAGCAGGAAGTAGGTATATTCCATGGGATTACTTTCCACTTATCGTCTTCGCTCATTTTACCTAGATTGTTTGTCAACTGCAGTCTCTAATGGAAATGAGTTTCAAACAAGTTCCTTCCTAGAACTCCGTATTTCTCATTTTCGGGCCATGTTTTATTTAAGATTACAGTTGCTTTGTCGCTTAGCTTGTACCGAGAAACATTTATTATTAAACATGTCACTTGCACTATAAAACCAACGGACAATGAAACGTGGGCACTTGCTTTTATTTCAAAATATAATAAAATCTGTCATGAAACCATCAAGGTAACGTAAAATAAATACGTGAACGTAATTTAGAAATATTTCCTACAACAATAGCTTGGGGTGAAATAAGCGAATACAGACTTTTTTTTGCGACAGGTTTTTGCGGAGGTCTCAGTGTGCCTTTGGCTAAAAGACTTTTATTTGTTACAAAAGCGGACGTAACTTTCCGACTAGCATTGTGCCTTTAGTTTTCCTTCTTTGTAAAAATTTTAAGATAATTAATGGCATCAAAGACAGCCGTGGAAATCCATTTTGTCGATGAGTCTAAAAAGATAATTCTGATTTTATTAATGAGTCAGCAATTTGTTACCATAAAGAAGCCGTTTCTTTATAAAAGTTTTTAAGGGCACGGCACGGACTTTGGTTCTCATTACAAAGTTTCCTTTCGCCTTTTTGTTATCACCGGGATTGGAAAATGGCTACAAATTCTAGATATCCGGCGGCAATAAAATGTAAAGTAGGCAAACGTTACGAGGTGAGGCAAGATGTGGCACGGCCATGGCGATGGCGGCCAGGCAGTGCCAGGCACATTAGGAAAATCCGCATCCGCATCCCCGGAATGAAGCCGGGAGGATGCATTTCACGCCGAGCGGAAATTATCACGAATTTCCACATTCCAATTATGTTACAATTTAAGCTGTGTCCGGATGCTTCGCTGGATTTTAGCTTAGATACTTTATTTTATTTGAAGTATTTACTATCTTCCCATCTATTTACAACATTCAACGTATAACCTATTGTCAAAGTTGTTAGCCGCGTAGACCTCTGGTCCAAACAATTGATTTATATCGACCGGGAGGCACTGAAGGGCAGGGTGAAAATGTGTCACAAGCGGTCACCCATCCTAGTTCTGACGGCGCCCAATATTACTTAACTTCACGATCACATTCTGATAAGGCTCGCACTATGGCACGTCAAGAATAGACAAACTTCTTAAAGCTTAACTGTTTTGCCTGATACAATAGCCATCTTTTTGTTACACGCTCGGGGCTAAGAATCCTTCTATACAGCGATACCCAGATAAAGTTAATTTGCTACGATTACGATCACATAATTTAAACATCGCGATTTGTAGAATTCAGTGCCGTAAGAACCAAACTTTGTCTCTTAAAGGTAATAATAACAAGGGAATTTTATTTCTTACATCGAAACCCGTAAATAGCTGACTGCACAATGCACGAGAGCCCGTGCAATACGAGCGGGCATTATTTACAGCGCATCCTCAAGTCTGCTGCACTCGCGTCGCCGCTGCATTCGCATCCCGTTCGATACATCGGAATCCGGAATTTTAACTGAATATCCTGCAACACAATGGTTGCGTACAACAAATGATGTG
Source organism: Hofmannophila pseudospretella (assembly GCA_947369225.1). NCBI lineage: Eukaryota > Metazoa > Arthropoda > Insecta > Lepidoptera > Oecophoridae > Hofmannophila > Hofmannophila pseudospretella. The sequence continues at coordinate 10,493,379 of OX376317.1, read as the reverse complement.
ACGTGTGTTCTTGTTGCAAACCGGTTGTGCCTGTCAACCTGAAAAAGGTAACGATACCCATACTTATAGGATAACTTTGTTGTCCGGTAGTGTCTCTGTGGTCGAGTCATGATGTCAGATCATTTTTATCAGGAACGTCTAAGGTAGATATAAAATTCTTTTGGAAGTTTTTTAATATAAATCTAACCCATGTTTGACCTCAAACCCATTTGAGCTAGGTGATGAGGTAGAAGAGGAGCACATACTCGTAAGTTTAGAAAGAACTTTGTTTTTAAGCACTGTCGAAACACCGGATTAGTCGCTTCCTGTGGCAGTAGGGAATTTCTAATCCGTCTCTACTCACGCCTAGCGTCGGTAGTAGAGCCCCAAGAATACATAATCAAATTTCATCGCGATGGAATCATCATGTTCTACTTGGTACATCCCATACCTCAATACTAAGTATTTATAAAAGGAACTCTACATCTATAGGAAGATATCATGTTGAACTTAGGGGATAGAGCTCTGAGAGCTCAAAGGTATTGGCAGAACTTCTTAAAGTTCGCCAAATTGCAAAGACAAGGAAGTTCGTTTATTAAGTGGCCTTCAATGCCCGCCAACTCGAGCGCGGAATTTTAACTAATTTTCAAGCGGCTATGAGAGGCAACTGCAGTGATTCTGATTCGGAATTTCGAACGAATAGTATCAAATTGATTAGTATTTATTATTGCCATAGCGATCCTGTTCAATGTCAAATAAAGTTCGTATTCTCATAAGTTAAAATAGATCAGCCATACACACTTTTGATTTACCTTAGTCGTAGCCTGCGCTGCGACTTAAATAATCTAAACGTAATGGTACACAAAACTAAAATTTTACGAAGTGGCTGACACGAACGCGTACACCATATTTGTCTAAGTATATACCTTGGTATATGATCCATATTGTATGAGTGTATATGTTGTAGTATGTGCTTTTTGACGTGTAATGAATATTATTAATAAAAATATGTCTATGTCCATTCATTTCTATTTAGTTTAGTGTAGCCTGACCAGGATTATAAAAGCCCGCAGTGCTTAGGAATATATTAGATATTATTATTATTATTATTATAAAACTGCAAGATATTTATTTATGAAATACGCTCGCGGCATTGCCACGCTGAAACGCCACGGCCAACCACTGACCAAGAACGACCCGGAGCGGAGGTCATAAAACTTAGTTTCAGATATACTAGCACAGTATACATACTTAGGGTCACTTCCGTCAAAGTGCGGGTTAAATATTCATAACCCGGGTTAATTAACCCTGATTTAAGCCGCGAATTGTCAATGGTGTTCTTACAAAAAAATTCAGGGTTAGCGTTTTTGTAAGACGTTTTTGTGATTTAACCCGGGTTAAGCACTAACTCTCGGGTTATCTTTCGCGCAATCCAGTCTTAATAGTTATGTTGTCGGCTGTGCACTGTCTACCGCAGCACGGAGCTAAACCGCGGCAACCACAGAGCACAACGCCTTACAAAAAGTACAAAACTCCATGCAGGAAATAATACAATTGCATTTTTAATGCACATTTCCTACGGCGGTTCTTACTGCAGGTAAGTAAGACACGCAGAAATATCGTTCGGGAAATAAATATTCATATTTAATAACGTTACTTAATTTTGTCTCCTATATATACCAATAGTAAAGATAGAGCTTATATCTTTGCTAATTTGACATGGTTTTTAATTTCTTAGGTACTTCTTAAGTGCCTCATAAGGGCTATAATTTAAACGTCCATCAAAAAAATGTCTAGACCCCAACACTGAGTACCAAATAAAATATAATAGATTCTCAATTAATTAAATCGATGCCTAAATAAGGGTCCAGAAAAGAACGCATTTAGTTCCAAAATAAATATACGTGAACCGGAATAATTTTGTGTTTTGGACAAAAAATCCTTGTTGTCCCCAAAATGGATAAATCGCCATCAAATGTGGTTATACAAAAAAGCTGTATTCTTAATAGCTTGTTTTTAATCAAATTATATAATTGACATCTAAATGTATTACTGGCTAGCTAAAATTACATACGTTTTGTGTTTTATGATCTATTGTGGCTGTTATTATGCCATTCTAAATACAAAAATAACTTTTTTCAGAATATATGTCATTTTCAAAATATTTTTCTTCCGAAGCGGCCTGCATTTTATAAAAACAAAAGAGTTTACCATACAACCCTATGTGAAAATGCACATGTAGATTATACCGAGCTCCAACGGAAAACTCTCAATTCTCTAAAATTTTAGCGAAAATCTTCTAGTAGATAGGATTAAATGCAGTAATCAAGTGTGTTCCACTTCCATTCAAGAGTGGAGTATTCCAGACTCTCGAATTAATACCTAATTAGCCGCCAGTGTTCGGGTTCCGTCACGGAACCCTCGGGAGTACTTCGTATTTGAGTTACCCAACTCCAGTTCTTCGATTCAATTGGAACTTGCACTTGCTACTAAAGTTACACTTGGTAACTTAGAACCGTATCATATACAGGAAGTAAAAGATATCTCCGACATACACTCTTATACATAGTCTTACATAACTCTCACGTCCAGATAATCCCCGAGGGGGTAGATAGTTGTATCAGAAAAATAATTTAGTCAGGGTAAAATAGGTATGTATAATAATTATTAATTACCAACCATTACCAGTTCTCTATGCTTTCCATATGTGTGTCTAAAGGATATCCAGGCCGATACAACGTTATTGTACGCATTAGTATTTATTATTTAGACAGGATTATTTATAATCAAAGCAGTACCAAACTGGAGCTCCGTTCCTGGATGTCCTTTTCTGGTAAGAAAATATGGATCTGAAATAACAAGTCCAATGAAGATACAATAAAGAAACTTCTAACCAGTTCGAATAAGGCCACCCGTTCCAGTTGGAACTTTGAGTTAACAAGCTAGTACAAGCCGAACTATTAAAGTACTTACGAAATCGGTTTTGTACATCTGGACTCCAATATTGGCTAGTTATTAAGTATTGTGTGCTCTACAAGAGTTCTCTCTTTTCTTATATTTCGTACAGGGGCTCGCAAGGTATTTAATGAAATTATGATCAAATTATTATTTTCATTCATAGACATTCGAAATAAATAAAATAAATCGTATTAACATGTCTTTTACGTATTTCCCACAGCCTCGGAAGAAATGGGTAAAATTTCATTAACTCACCTTCTTATTAAAATTTCTGGGCCCTAACCCAATAATTCTACACATTTTATTGTTTTGTCAATAGAAAATTATAATAAACCCAATAAAGCAATAAATTATTTATATTATAGTTAATTAGTCGGTCTTAGTTGTTCTGCAAACGTAATTTAGTCTGACAACAGTGCTTTAAGATCGGTTTTACTCGATTAGCGGTGCTATATCGCTTGCAGAAACTACAGAGAGACAATCCAATTATTGCAATATAGTACCCTACCACTCCAATAAGATTGCTGCACTCGATTGACCAAATAGACGCTTCAGAAAGTGCACATAAGCCAAGATTGCATTGCATTCTGAAGCCATGAAATTGACATACCTATGTATGTACTTCTGTTAATTTCTTCAGTACATTCATTATGCTAGGTTTAAAGGGTACCTACCTAAATTGTAAACCATTACCTACTTAATATTATAATCTCTTTTCGTGACTTTCTAAAAAGAAACCAAATAAGTACAATTACTTATGGAGCTGGAGCTTATTTCAATAAATAAGCTCCATTTTCTCCCGGATTTGAAAGTCGGTACCTACATTTTGCTAAATCTGTAATTTTGTTTCTCCCTGTGGTTTCTCCAATGCTTTTTATATATTTTGAATACAGTATGTTTTAAGTATATGTGTATTATTTTCTTTATTTTTACTATTATACTTGCAGTCGACTATTGTCGATAATTGAACAACACTTGTCAAACGACTGTTGAAAATAGACTTACCATAATCATTAGCTATTTTTCATTAGTTGAAAAAATCATCTTACTTCTCGCCATTTTTTGCTCAGAGGCAGGGATTCTAAAAGCTCACAGCTTGTGGCGCTGGTGTATCTGGAGGTCTGTCAAATTGTTTGAGAAAGCGAGGAAAAATTAATAAATGACACTGTGCTGTGTCAACTATATTATCCGAAACATTGGGCATAGGTTCCCGACAGACAAACAAACAGTTGTGTATAGTAAGGTGTCAGTTCAGTTCACCGAGGCCAACAAAGAGTGACGGGCTGGAGGGAACAGTTTCATTTCCTTTCGCACATATTCACGGCGACGAACAATATCTTGGTAACAATGGCTTCGTAATTTGGACGCGATGGCGCCCGGGACAATGCGTCAAGTGACTCATTATCGCGGAAAAGTGCTTCGGGCAGAAAAATCACTTCTCGTGCGTTGTATGGGGGAGACAATGTGGCTGGTGCGTGTGAATGAGAGGCACATCTGCAACACAAATACGTAACACGAATACCAGTTTTACGAATACCAATTTTAAAGCTATGTAGTAAGTGTAAGTATTCGGTGAATTCGAATACTTACTTAATTATCTTTCATAGATTTTTTTAAAAACTTAAACAGTAATACGGGTCATTGCCTGTGTTACTGTCATCAGCCCTTCTACCATTTTATCTATTTTTTGGTTTTCTAGATTTCTATGGTTTCGGTCCACTTTTGTTTCAAAATCGCTGCAGTATGTGCTAAAGGTGTAAAGGCTTAATTATAAATCTGTTCCTATCCATCGAAAAAAGCTTTCATGCAGTAGACGTGTAAGTATGTACCTAAATACTTAGTTTATATTCTCTTCAGTATTTTGTGGTTAGTAGTAGTAGACCAGAAGTTATGAAATTGTGATTGTAAAAGATAATCAGTGAATTCCATGAAGTAAAAGTACTAGTAAGTACATATAGTAATTCCATGGTGGATTCTAAGAAAAGCAGAGGCAAAATTTAGATCAATGCGACCTTTTTTCATTTATCCTAGTGCCTCGGGTATGTGGGAGTTTTATAATTTTTGAAGGCCGTGAATGGGAATTGAAATGTCCCCGCCAGAGATTGCTAATACGAGTATTTGAATGTCATTCTATTCTAAGGCGCAAAACATATACAAGAGGCGTGCCAGCAGCGCGCTGTCAGCGCAACGTAAGCGCGCTGTCTCTGTCTGTTTTGCACCCGTCGCTTTCATACATTTTGTATGCAAATAGATTAATTGGCGGCGCGCCGGCCGTTGAGCCGGCGTTCCGCCCCCTTCAAACTATTTTCATACAAAATATATGAAAGTGAAGCGGCGCAAAACATAAGTCACGCGGCTAAGAATAAGTACTTACTAATAAATAAGTAGTTACTAATAAAATGTATAATATTCGCCGGATGAATACGAACATTACTACAAATCTACTGATCTCGAACTTAATTGTGTGTTGGATTTGTTATCTTATCTCACCAAGATACAGACTTTTCTGCTTGTTTCCCTCAGGCGTCAAAGATGCTTGGTCTAAGCCACGTCGTCGCTTCTCCGATCTTTTGTTAGACGAGCTTCGTTTTTATAAGTAAGTGTTATTCATGAAATATGCAATTAAATTGTCTGCTTTTCGTTCAGCGACAATGGCATTTCGGGAACGCAAATAATTTACGAAAGAGCCAGGTTCCAGGACACTTGCACATTTTTGTAAGGACATAGCAAAGTGCTGAGTATGCATTTTCCTGTTTGTTTCGGTTCTTCCTAGCCATTGTTTTTTACATATTTCTTGTAATAAATTCAATCGCCTTGGTGAAAGTATCTACCTATATCAGTCGTCTTCGTTAACAAGGTTTTATTTATAAACGGAACCTTAAAAACACAATATTATTTTTTGTATAAAAAGCTATCAAATTACTCGTATATTAAACTTGTAGATATTCTTTGTAACGATGTCACATTTTCAGGGTTCTGAGAAAATTTTAACAAGTATAGGTAAGTATACAAAATTCTTTTTGTTGTTGATTTTATTACTAAGCTATGGTATGTTGAATTTGAAGGTATCGTGTTTGGAGGTCGTTATAAGCAGCTCTTCTTATCTAGGTAATTCGTTTTATTACCCCCCTGTGATTCACCGGCAGTAGATTGATGTTGCGATTCATCTTATACTCCGAAATATACCTTCACTATTACTTGCCCCAATTTTACCCCAATTTTAGGCAGGCTTCTACCTCTATAGATAACAGTAGACATAGATAGCAAGTGTAGGTATTCATTTTATCATACAGTGATGGTATTTCAGACTATACTTACCTACAAGGCTGCAGGGTTCCATAAGTGAAATTCAAGTTTTCAACCGGACGATACGAAATCTTGGACTAAGATTTTTAAAAATTGTATTAAGGAAAGCTGACGAGTAAAGAACTACCTGATGGTAAGTGGTCACTGTCGCCCATAGACATATCACCTCACCAAAATGTTATCTGAAGGTTTTTGATGCGCTGCTGATCTTGATAAATAAATGGAGTTCCTCGTGTGCCGGTAATTACGCTGACTCTCTTACCCTTCAAACCGAAACTCAGCAACGCAAGCATTGTTGCTTTGCGGCAGAAATAGGTAAAAGGATGGTTGGGGTGGTCCAAGCTGACTCTGCATAGAGTCATACCACCGTCTTACTCTATTACTTATTCTATTCCTGATGAACGGTTACTCCAATGAAAATTTATATAACATTATGAGCTTAAATTGTATATGGTGGTGTAATATCAGCTCTTGTGTAGGAGCGCACTGGCTCCAAAAGTAGCATTTTCTCATTTGACATATCCTAGCGACGTAGCGCACATCAAAATGTCATCAAAAGTAGCTGTAACTTTACCCCAAAACTATAGCAGCAGAGCAGGTATTGTGCGGCAGGTAATCTGCACCCAGACAAACACGCCGTGTGTAATTAGCCCGCTCCAGTCCTACCCTTATGTCGAGATAAAACGAGGCCTGGCTTTGAGCTGTGTTCCGGTGAGAGCAGTCGCCAGTCGTGCGTACGCTTGTCTGTCTACGTAGCGTGAAGCAAGAGCAAGTAATATGACTTAAAGAATTTGTTTTCAGGCCGTAAAATATACAATAGTTAAGCAATTGAAATCGTGTATGAAAGTAGAAGTTCCTGTTTTCGTTTCTATTACTAATAAGCTCATCTACAAGTTGTACGACGACGTAGCGAAAACCGTAGCTCGCGTAGAACTATTACAGGAACTACCGATTTTCGCTACGCCGTATAGAGGAAGAATAACAGGATTATGATTCAAAGTAAAGCAAAATCAAATCGCTCCGATATGCATCACCGTTTAAAAAACTGAAACACGTAAGGACGTAAGTGTTAATCTAACAAGATTCGTTATTCCAACAAGTATTTTCGTCGATCTCATCTATAGCGTCATTTTGCCAAAAAACGTCTGTTGAATGTAGAGTGGTAATACGACCGGCAATATCTGAAATTCCAAGCCACGGCGTGATATGAAAGGACGAGGACGGGAATGTGTTAGGAAATAGGTTCCGCAGATTGATGGAGAGCTTTCTGTCACGGCAACGCAACGCGGCGCGCACATGACACTCGAACGTTTTTGATTTTTAGGGATCCATTTATATCAAAGGGAAACTGAACCCTATCGCCATCGTTCCGTCGTCTATTCGTCCATTCGTCCATAGGTTTGTCGCATAATTCGTGAACGGAATAAGATGATTTTATTTTAATTATTTATTGAAAATGTACATAATTATATTAAAATTTTACATGAACAGGGTACCAAAAACAAGCTGTTCAGTACTCTGACAGAATTCGGAATGTTGAATTCGGACGAATTTTTGAGACGAATTAGGAATAAATCTAAAATTGTATATGGAGTCCTATACACGTTATGAAAATATTAAAAAAAAAATCTACCTCTAGTTTATTTATTACAACAAATACTAAAATATTATGTTATTTCGATCTGTAACATTTTGTAAATTGTGAGCAGAACAAGCAAATTATTTTTGTTCAAAACGTATAGATCCTAACGGCACGAGACCTGACTCGTACTTGGCCGGTTTTGATTTTTTCCGATAACTCGCGGGGCCCCAATATCGAGCGATCCGTGACGTCTCTATTTGAGGTTTTTTGTCGGATTCCGCAACGGGCAGTTGGAATGGTTTGCATTTGTCATTTGAGAATGTGATCATTTTCTTTGCCAACAGTAATAGGTACTTAAATGAATGAATGAATTAAAATTTATTTCCACACATATACATAACACGATAATTACATTTCACTATTTAAAAGAGTTACTTTTTTGACTTAGAGTAAGTTCACAATTTCACATGCATATGTGGCAAAACAGTCCCTGACTCAGTATTATGCTGTGACGATATGGCTAGATGCTAGCCACCGCCGCAGCGCTGGTTGTCAGTCAGGGCCCGGTGACACGACGCCACGGTACGTGACGGTGAGACAGCTGTCAACATTGCACAACCATATAAACATATCTCTATACATAATCAGTGTAAAACAACTACTTCCATTCTAATATTAGGTACATTTCGGTTCTACAGAAACAACACAGATTGAATAGGTACCATGTATATCGAACACGTAGCGCCCTCTGTAGGAAATTTTAAGTAAAATATGTAACTTTATTTTATTTATATGTAGTTGTTTAATTTTTTTTGTTTTCGCAACCATAATTAATACTTTTGGATTGACAATAAATATGCCTTAAATTTTTACATGTGTTTGTGCTTTGTGGATATTTTCTTGTTGGAGGTAAGTTCTATTAAGTTAATGAATTGGCTAAAAACTGGTAAATTATAAAGATTAAATTCCAAGGTTAAATTACTACAATATGCAGAATAAATAATTAAATTCAGTTTCTCCTCGTTTTCCAAAACGAAGTAAATTCAATAACGTTTACGGCTGAATGGCGGGTGAGGCAGCAGATTCGCGCCGCCGCCGGTATTCTAATGCCCAATATTTCTATTGAGCATATTTTTCGATTTGCTCGCGTGTTGGCCCAGTCAATTTGATTTATGAATAAAGTGGTGCACTGTACAACGAGCAGTATCTAGCACATATCAGTGGTGTATGTATAGATATGCTCTCGTTTCACGAAAAAATATTTTAGTGCGTGTCTTAGGTCTAGGTATAAGGGTGTTATTCTAGACCTGCACGATCGACATAGAATCGGTGGTATTGATCAACATCGATTATAGACCGTTCAACGTCCATCATTGTGTGTATGTTATTATGATTGTATGACTCCTCCAGCAAAATATAAATGAAATATAATATGAAATAAACAGACTTGATTTGAATCTTTTTCAAAAGGCATAAAAGTAACCTATAGGCCGCCTGTAGGTAATGAATAAGCTTTCTTAGGTACTATAAAAAGATGCAACTTGTTTTCTCGTGATAATTCCCACTGTTTTAAGTAAGGACAAAGGTACAACCGTGTCATAAATATAGTCAATCAGTGGTTATAGCAGAGTCATGACGCGTCGGTCGTTATATCAGAGGCATTTGAGGCTCCGATCGGCGGCTGCGTTGGATGATAAATCCACATTCCTCTCTCTTTTTTACTTTTTTACACATTAATTTAGATTTTCAGCTGCAGCTGAATTTCCAGATGGAATGTTTATCTGTTGTTTGCGTACTGTGTGGGATCCAGGTCAAACCTAGCTTTCAGCAGATTGAAAGTAAACTCTCCTTATATTCCTGCAAGAGCATTTCAATATTTTGTCGACATATTCATACAAAACTAGGGATGTCACCTCCAAAGTTTAGTACCTACCAACCATGAAGGTAGTAAGGTACTAGAACTTAGTAATTCCATGGTACGTACCTACTGAGTGGGAATTTCTTTATTGACAGTTATTTTTCTTTAACACACATCAAACAGGAAAACACACATGTCATTTATATTTTTATTGACAATATTTATGTGTACAGGCAGGCATGTCAAGCAAGCAGTCTATAATAATAAACCATAATAAATGGACGGTTTTCTCCTAGAAATTGTACCCGCCTACCCGGGTACAATTTCTAGGAGAAAACCGTCCATTTATTATTATTATTAAAATTTAAAGGCGGCTGTGGATGGGAGTTAGAATGGTCCCGCCATAGTTTTCGACGGCTTTAACTCGTACTAACAATATTTCTGTATAATAAGCAGTGATCGTTATCAGGATTCAATAACAGAGCCGGAATTTGATAAGAAACCACTTGTAAGCTACCTTAGCAGCAATGGGCTCTCAGTTCTGTTTGTAGAGTTCTTATGACACGTAGTGTTACCTTTCTTGTGACTGATATTTTTTTAAACGTTGTCCTTTGAATTTTTGTCAAAGTTGTCACTATATACTAGCTAAATTTACTGCATTATAAAGATTGCACATTTAACTTTATTTCATTTAAAATGCCGCCAATTAGGCGATGTTTTCGTTCCTTATTCAAATATTTCTTCTTTTCTATATTCTGCCAGCAGAAGCTAACTTCAATAGATGTTTAATCTTTTTCACAATATTATGCCGATTCATTTCATGAAAAAAAAAACAAAGTGAAACTAGCTTACGAGTGGTTACTTTTAGAACTACGGCCCTGTTACTGAATCCAAATAACTGATAATAAGTAACATCCCCCTTCTTGTGGCAGTCAGTCTAAATATGCGGTAGACTAAACTTTACACTTACAGAGACAGGCATCCCTAGTCAGAAACCAGTATTTTTGAACTGCAAATATAATAAACCGGGGACATTGTTTCACGTCTCGGTATTGTCGCAGGACAGAACTGCATGCTATCTGTACCTCGGGCTTCATTTTACCTATTGTTTCATGGAGGGTAATGAAAACTTCGGTTCCATTCGCAGATGTTTACATTGTTACCTCAGCGTCTCCATTCCACAAGCCGCTCAAAACGAAGTACTAACTAGCTACTCACCTCACAATACTTTTTTGTTATTTAAACCTAGGCTTTTAAGTAGGTTAGAAAGCGATTTTAAGTAAAACACGTTGAAAGCCACAACAAGCTACAGCGTGGCCATTTCAAGTCCCATTGCATACACAGCCGTTAAAAATTAAAAAAAAAACTCGCCCATTCAATCTACCTACCGGAAACACACTTTTACTTTATATCTATAAAGGATTGGATTGGATTTCCATTGTAATCTTACCGCACAAATAAACTATTCTTATTCTTATAAAGAAAGCTTTTAAGTTTTCGAAATCGCCAGTGAGGTGGTATTTATTCATTATCAGGTAAGTATAAATAGCTTTAAATTAATTGAATACTGTTGAGTAATATAATACGTAATCAGAAACAAACTTTCGGACGCTGATAGGACAAAGGCCCCAAATCGGTATCTAGTCCTTTAGCTATTTTTGGATTTCTATCTAAAACTCTACATTATTCCCCGGTATCTTAAACCTTGAACCTACATTCTAAACATCAATCTGAAGTAAAGGTGTCTATTTAGTTAGGTAGGTACCTATATACATCATAACATAACATCGAGTTGCCTCAGTCACAGAAAACCTACAACCTGGTTGTTTAATTGGTATACCTACACTATAATGAGCGTCGGTGGCCTAGTGGCAAGGACACTGAACTCCTATGCGAGAGGTCCGGGTTCGAAACCGTGCAGTGCCATGTACCAATGAGTTTTTCGTATTTTTCGAAGACTTACGTACATTTACCGACTGCTCTAACAGTGAAGGAAAACATCGTGAGGAAACCCGCACACTGAGATGACCAGTGTGTAAAATGGGGTAGGCACAAAAGATCCTCAAGGGTCGAAGTGCCGCTGGATTATTCCCGGACCCCTATCATAAGATAAGATACCTACACTATAAAGACTACACTACACTATAAGGAACCTACACTATAAAGAAATGGAATAAATCATTCAATTTACAATTTTTTGTTGAAGATAGTCAGTTGCACAAATAATTATGTACTGAGTCGAAGGTGGAAATATTATGTTTGTTTTCATTTATTGCCAAGGAAATCAATAGAATATGGATATCAATGAGAGTAAACAAATGAAGAAGTTTTTACTAGAGCTTACGTTATGAGGGCTAGAACTTGTTCTAAGGAGCTAAATCGAGAGCTTCTGTTTGCGGTAATTAGATAAGTTTGCAGATGTACAGCTGCCCCTCGGCCATGTTTGTGTTACGCGACTACTTCAATGAGGTGAACGTTAACCTAATACTTACGATCGATGAAAAATATGTTGCAAGATTAGTAAGATGTGACGATGGTTTAGGGCAACATATTTTATGCGCTTATAGTCTTTAAAGGTTGAAATAATATGATTGACTAAAAGGCTAGGTACCTACACAACTTCGTTTGTTGAAAAATAGATACTAGGTGATTGATGTGTCATCTTCTAGGTACACACTCGTAGCTTACTTTTAAGAAGTGTTGCCACGGTGCGCGGTGGCACAACTTGCACTTTGCCGCCATCTTGAAAAATATATTACTTTTTTCATTTATTTCGAATTTGTACGAAAATGGTTAGATAAACAATAAAACGGTCTATGTTAGAAATGGTCCTTAAAACATTTCTCAGACGCTTTCAAGTCCTTTGTCTTACCATGCTATAAAAATGGAAAAATAAATTCCTATATTTTTTTATTAATCTGAGCGGCGGTCGCATATTTCGAGGAGTCACGTCGTACGCGGCAGTGATGCAGAGCACGTGGCGAAGTTTTGGCGAAGAATCGGCGCGAGCCGCGAAAGTTGACTCAACTGCCATCCGTCCGCTATGCACTCGCTGGTCGCTACGAAGATATTAACTATTTATTATACTGACTGGGGGTAATAAACCGAACAACAGTTTATACCTACTACAGTCGGTGACTCATGTGGCAATGCCGACATTGCTGTGTTTCGATTTGAAGGGTAACCGGCACATGAGATCCATCTAAAGTCCTCAAAAACATTATAGTGAATTAGTGAGGTGTGTGTCTATGAGCGACGGTAACCATCACTTACCATCAAGTGGCCCTTTTGCTGGTCTACTCTCCGTGCAATAGAAATTATAAACGTAAGGAACGCGCAAGGGATCCTCTTTTTTATCCAGCATTTTAAGAATATTGTGAAAAATGTTCTATAAAATTTTTGATTAACTATTCCAAGCATCGACACTAAAACATAACATGGGATAAAAGAATAAAGATAATTAAATTGTTGCAATTTTTAATTCAATTTCAAACCTTAGGTAAAACATTCCTGAATTCCTTCTTTTAAAAGTCTGTCACCAAAATTAAATATCTTCACTTCAGCGTTGATGTGTTCTGGTAGTGTTTTATAAGAGCCAGTACTAACAAGCCCAACCTACTCCATCTTTCCCCTCATCGTCACTTACCACCAGGTGAGATTGAAATCAAACACGGGTTTAGTCGTAAATAAAAAAAAAACTGTCGAAGCTAAAGCCTGGGATGCCAGCAATATAAACAGTATTTTTCGATTTATGATTTATTACGATATGATACATAGTCACAGTCACACGCGGATAAATCACTCAATATGAAAATGAAGTGATTTCTGATGAGTCCGCACCCTGCTGGGACCGAACCGGTTCGATCTGGTTTCCAGGCACGTATTGAACTTGCATGCCCGAGGATGGAACTTTCCAGATATTTGTCAGCGTGTAAGCTGGCGTTTTACACAAACTTTCCCACTAACCCTAAACCACAAAGTTAGTTAAGAAGGGGAGCGAAGGTTGCAAAGTAGAAATAGTTGATCTTTGTTTTAAAAAGATGGAAACACTTTTCTGCCATCAATCAAAAATATATCTTCCTACTTTTCAATGCAATATTACGTGTACAAAAGCGTCGGATCTTTTATATACGAGTAGATCCCTTTTAAAAATATTCTCTCGTATTTATCTTTAATCAAGTAAGTTATATTTCAGACGTACCTCGTTATCAGTGATATTTACTCAAATCACTAGGTATTCAGCGGAATCCCGGATTTGGCAGGAAGATACCTTGCGACGTGCACAAAGCCCTCCGTTTGGAAGAGCCGTAATTTTCATAAGCTGTACCTTTTGGAGGTAAAAAAAATGGGGTGCTACGAATTACTGTTCTAAAACTCTTACCTTATACTCGTACCTATTTACCTTTATTGCTTTTTATTATTTAAAGTCTGCTGTCTTCAAAAGGCAAAGTAACTTCCGTAACTTCACATCAAGGTATAATAAAGAAGTATAAGTATGTCTATAGGAAGTTTGTCAAAATGTGTAAAGTAAATAACAAGCCATATATAACAGACGCGTGTAAAGTTGTTAACACAGAAATTATGCCTGACTAGAATCCTGTTATTTTAATTTCGCAGAAAAGCGTCGGTCTCATCGAATAAATTTTGATTTATTCGTACGGAAAAAAAAACTTAATTAAAATAAAACGAAAATTTTCAAAGGAATCACCTAACTTTCATTAATAAATAAATATAAAATAAATTTATTAAATTAGTAAATTAATAGTAAATTACCTAGTAGGTATCTCAGTTGCTCGAGTCGTACAAAGTCGCGGTGACACTTAAAAGTTTGTCAAAAACTCTGGAGTCGGTCGGAGCGCAGAGGATCGTCTAACTTGCGCAGTCTGCCGGCTCTTTCATCTGTGAACATAACACGAGTTTAATTAAAAACATCCTCATAATATTTCTGCTTTGAAAACGGGCGTAGCATTAAGAAGTTTTTATATTTTGAAAAAGAGATGGTATACGGTTCGGAGTCAATAGGGAACTTGCATGTTTTTTTTTTGTTTTTAATCGAAAGATACTTGAAAAAGAGAAACTTTACTGAACACAAAAGATTTTTAATATGCTTATTTAAAGAGATATAGCTTTGTAAAAACCCATAATACAATTTTCGCGCCAAAACGCATTCATTTTCTCAAGTGACGTAATTGGATTTTATGTAAACAAACGTGAGCTGTGAACAGTCTTGAACTTGTCAAAAGATTTTTCGCTTTAGAGGTTATTTTTATATTGGTTATTTACAAGAGTAATAAAACTATTTACAGTATTTGTGTAATCCTAAGAACAATAACTAGGGTGTAATCGTAATGATTCGTTGTTTTAATTACAAAAGTTGCCAATTGCAAAAAATATTTTCCTTAGAAGTTTATCAAAGTTTATGCAGATTTGGATACGTGTAAGCGTAACTGCCAGTTATTTCTATATACAGTTATGTATAATTATTATAATAGGTATATAATTTATAAAAATAATAATAGTTTATAATAATAATATATATTTATTCAGATAATTCCGCCTCACTTGTAAAAATATTCCCTAAATTTAGGGTAGAGAAATCCTATGACGTCACTCAATGCTGATAGGTGTTTGAAATTACGTTCCATTTCGCGCTACTAAAAAGCTAAATATCTCAATAAATACAAATATATAAATATTACTACTCACAATTTAATCTTTTTATGTACTATTCTATCGACTGCAACACATAGATTTAAATTTTAAAATTCATGCAAGTTCCCTGTTGTTCTATTATATAAAGCACTAGTGTCTTTCTGATAGGTGGATGGGCGGATGTATAGGCGAGGATTAATGGGAGTCGGTATTTCGACAGCAAGCTATGGCGGGGCAATGCCACACCATAGCTTGCTGTAGCTTTTAATTAGTTGCAATATTATTTATTTTTGACATGATTATTTATGAATTGATTGACATGTTTATTTTGACATGATTATTTTGTTTGCAACTAGCATTATATACTTTATTCAGTTTAATTAATGAATCAATTTATTTAATTGTAATAAATTTCATTTATTATAATAATCAAAGTCATTTATTTAATATTGAACAAGATGTGACATGTAATGAAAATTACGAAATAAATGAGTATTCAATATAAAGACGGAACGTGTCTTTATAGTTACATAATTTACGTCAGATACCAATTTTGACTCTTATGTGCTTTCATTTTAACTATTTTTAACCAGTGGGCAAAAAAACAAAGTCAAATAAAAAATATATTTAGGAATGAAATTAAAACTAAAGTTTGTTCGTTGAACTAAAGTGTAGGATCATTCCCAAAACTTCTCGATTGTAGATAGATTGATAGGTAGGTATACTTTTTACGTGCCTACTTTCAAAATTAAATGTTTGTTAGAAAGTTAAATGTTTATGCTTGTTTGTCGGGGCTGCCTTTTCGGTCTCCGCCTTTGAACTTTCCCGATATGGTCGATACGCCGCAGACTTTGTTCCAAATGCTTTTAGGAATTAGTCTTTTATAAGTATTTTAAGTTTTAAGTGGGCTTTAATTTATTTTAAACATGGAAAATGTTCCCAATTGTTTTAAAACAGTCACTCACAACTGTATGCGAAATGTAAAACATCATCTACCTACGAATATATGTAAGAAAGTTCATTTGTCAAGTAATAAGTTACTTACGAGTAATCCTAGCAATTTGGACGCATAGTTCAAATTTTATGACTGAGATTTCCCGACGAATATATGTATGTGAGTAGATTTCCGAGGTTCATTTAAACATAAAAGTCTGTACATAAACTAAGTAAGTGTGTCTGTTTCCTTCAATGTAAAGTCTGACGCGTTGGTGTAGATGTGTTTCGTCAATGTTATAGAAGACCCAGACTTACTAAACCCGTGTGCTCAATCTTCGACCTCATCGTCACTTACCA
Organism: Hofmannophila pseudospretella; assembly: GCA_947369225.1. NCBI lineage: Eukaryota > Metazoa > Arthropoda > Insecta > Lepidoptera > Oecophoridae > Hofmannophila > Hofmannophila pseudospretella. The sequence continues at coordinate 10,476,751 of OX376317.1, read as the reverse complement.
CCAGTTGAGATTAAGGTCAAACGCGGGTTTCGTCGTAAATTAAAAAAAGTTAGAATTACGCAGCACAGCTGGGCCAAAACAAAAATGGTGCTAAAATATTTAACACAAGGTTACCGGGTTGCCATATTTTCGCAATAATCATGAAGTAGAGCGAGATTGCGTCCGAACGTGGCCCCCGGACTGGAGGGGCGCCAAGTCTAGCGCCAAGGCTACAGCATGCTGCCAAGAGCTAACTGATCGATGGGCCCGCGAATGTGCGCCCGGATTTCCTACTGCGAACTGTTATATGCGCCTTTTATGTGAATCTGATTTATGCACTAAGAATATTTATGATGGAACTCCGAAAACGAGTAAATTGTTAGACTTTCCACTGATATGATCAAAAATTTAAGAAGTTAAAGAATCCTCATTGATAGAGGATCGCTTTTAGAACATTCGGAAAAACTATTCAATAAGTACAAAGTAAGTACAAAATAATTTATTTACCACAACAAATTTTTTTTTACACCTTTTTAAGTTTGCTGTTGTACCCCGCACTAGGGCGACCCTGTGTCGCGGCGATCCTTAATCACATTAACAATAACTATTAAATTAACTAATTTGGATCATTTTTTATATATTATATAATTAACAATTCGTTCGTAGGCTTTCCCTTCTAGTCTGTAGCTTTAGCGCACTTCACGAAATCGGATCAAACACAATTTTGCGGTGTCCTAGGTATATCCATAGGGTCTTATCTTATCTTATGATAGGGGGGCCGGGAATAACCCAGCGGCACTTCGACCCGTGAGGATCTTTTGTGCCTACCCCATTTCACACACTGGTCATCTCAGTGTGCAGGTTTATTCACGATGTTATCCTTCACCGTTAGAGCAGTCGGTAAATGTACGTAAGTCTTCGAAAAATACGAAAAACTTATTGGTACATGGCACTGCACGGTTTCGAACCCGGACCTCCCGCATGGAACTCCGGTGTCCTAGCCAATGTGCCACCGACGCTCTATATCCATAGGTTAGGTCCAATTCAGTTTCAAAATCGCTGTTTACAAAATAATTGGCTTATTCCACTAGTTCCTATTATACCAGCTATCCCCCTGGTAACTATTACGGTTTAATTTTGCAACTTTACGAATTTACAAGTACATATGTAAGTCGTAGGTAGGTTACTTTTTTCGAGTAGTACCTATTGTTTGTGCGGATAAAGGTTTACAGTTTGCATAGTGGGTACAAAAGCATTGGTATGAAAACATGTGGTAGAGATAAAACATGCGCCTAGCGCGGAGGCTTTGTATTTCCATCAGAAAAAGTCTTTTCAGTGCCGGCTAACGCCAAATACTGGGTTTTTCAAAGGAATAAATATTTATGTGAAAGTTAAAGTGAGTAAACGGAGTACAGATAAGGTCATTAAAATATTCACGAGGGCACTGAATCTCATATACTTAACATTCAGGCAAGGAGTGACACTTTGAATAATATGGTTAGGTACTCTTCGTAATACGAGTACTCACTACAGAAGCATGAACACTTGAGGTTACATAACAGTAAGTAAACTACCCAGGCTCTGGTCGTAATTCGGTAGATTTATTTTACTACCTACATGGAAGCGAGTGTAGTTATATTTACTTACTACGGCGGCGGCGTAGCAAGGTGCTACGTAACATTGTGCTCCCTCGTAGCACCTCGCGCGCAACACACTACGCGCTTTATAACGCTACTTTGCAGGCCTACTCGTATGTAGAATTTTTATCAAATAATATTAATTTTTCCGATTCAGATCATATCCGCCAGATTCATATATTGTCCACATACAGCAAAAATAAATAAATAAATACAGTAATACTGTATATAGTATTACTGTATTTATTTATTTATTTTTGCTGTATGTGAATTACCCTATAGGGTAATTCATATTTCTGTATTGAACAGTCAGATCTGTCAATCGTTTTGCTATAGGAGAGTCATTTGCTAATATTTTGTCACACCTTAGTTTAATACTTACATTACATATATTATATATTTTATGATTTTTCCATCACCTGAAGGTTGCCTGGAAGATATCGCTTAAAGCGATAAGGTCGCCTTCTGCACATTGTATTGTACCTCTCTTTATGTTGTATGTTTTGTTTATGTCCCGGGTGTGCAATAAAGTATATTTGTATTGTATTGTACATTAGAATAATATAGAACATACAGCAAAAAAAGTACAGTAAGCTTACGCATGTATCGAAAAGAGTGATCCGAATTTTGTACAATGAAATCAAATCGGCGAAGCACTTTGTTCGCATGTGTATCCAGAGGGGCTTCCGGAAGCAAAACCGGCACAAAGGGAACTACTGATAAACTGCAAAGCCACACTCGACTGCGAACCCCACGCAAAGTGATACCATGTGATAGCTTTTGATCTCTTTCTGTATCTGTGGACAGCGTAGCTACATAACTTTTGTTCTACGAAGTCCTGCTTTTCGTTTGAAAAAATTTCGACTCTTCATACATTTTGTACCGATTAGCTGATTAATTTGTATGAAGTCGTGTAATAAAAGTTGTCCAGGTATGGGCACTGTCTTCCCTTCGTTTTTTATCCACCCGATCTATAACCCAGTCTACAACAAAGCGGAAGCAAAATGTACCAATATAATATTTCCTGAATGTTTTTCCGACATTGCCACATCGAATATGAAATCAAATACAGCGAAACAGAAACCGGTAGTAAAACTTTTGTTTCCGTTGTCTAGTCACGTATCAGCTCTTCTCCCGGAGAGAAGGTAAGTTTCTCGCTTCCACACTTGGCCGGGAACGGGTTTTCCCGTCCCTAAGGAACGCCAGATTTATATAATTACAGTTATTGTAGATCGAGTTCTAATTAATCACCGTGACGTCATTATCAGTGACGTATTGTGTATTAATTTTGTGGCTACAGTTATTGTCAAAACAATATGCACCGTCAGGAAAAAGTCAGTAAATAGATTTGTCAGTAAAGTCAAGAAACATGTACATACTTTTTGAGTAAGGACCGATAGTGATAGTGACGTTACGTTTTGCGCCTGTTTTTAAAGTAGCGCTTATTGCACAATCCTGAATTCAGGGACTTAATTAGTACCCTAGTTAGAGTGCGCTTGGAAAATACGTCCTGAAAGTTAGTCTTCATTAAAATACACGCTATTCCTTTCTATGCTACAATTCTAGATAGAGATAACACGAGAATTAAGAAAGCTTAAGGCTTTCTTAATTCTCGTGTATTAAGGATGTTTCTTTCAACTCACGGTAACTGATTTAGGAAGCCAGAATTCAGGACCGTGTAATAAGCACTTTAAAATCTAACTAGAGCTTTGATACTTGCTAAGATACTAACACACGATGTATGTGGTAACTGTTTGTGAAATAAACACATTACTTATTTGGTGAAATAAGAGCAGTTGGTGCGATTGCTCAGTTTGTACAAATGCTTAATTAACTATGATTTACATAACTTTAGTTAAAAGGTAGTAGTAATTATACAAGCTTTGAGTCGTTTAATCTTCATCTCGTTAAAAGTTGCAATCTACCGATTGGGTTATTTGGGCCAATCAAAACCCTTTTAAAAGTGGAACGTAAAATTTCAATTGGGGACTAGTTTTTAACGAGAATGCTTCATTTTCTGCTTAATAAAATCCCTCGAACAATTTGCTTTCCTCAGCTGTAACCCCAAGTTTTGGGATCAAATATTTAAATCAAGTGAAAAAGGCTCGCTTCCTCTAAGAATATTTACCTCACATTGTGTTGTATATTGTTGTATATGGTTTTTTGTAGTACTTTTCAATATTTTCAAAATTACTTATTTCATTTAGCATAGCATAGCATTGGTCATGTTCAGAACTGTACAGCCCTCAAAATTATTGTCTGGTTAGGGTCCCTCCAATTTCATACTTTATAATATTTATTATGAGTCGTACTATTAAACAGATGCCAACTCCGTCCCACCCACTTTGAATTATGCAGGGAATTTGTATTTGGATTGTACCTTTTCTTATTATTAAATCATTTTGTGTATTGGCTTGCTAAAATACCTATTCAATAGTTTATTTTCCTTTTAAGTTCATTCAAACATACTTTGTGTAGGCGATATTATTATATTCAATTTATAAATACTGAGTAAGTATATTTTTGGATCCATTACTATCCTGTTACTATTTAATTCCGGATTGGTCCCAAAAATTCGCCCGAATCAACTTTCCGGAATTTATCTACGAGTATTCCGGATTAGTGTATTGCACACTGAACAGATATTTCGCTTCGTTCAGTTGAGTTCGTTTTTGAAATCCGATTTAATCTGGTTCTTCTATCACAAATGACCAAAGTCATCTAAGTGTATAAAATTTAGCTCAATCCGTATTGAAGTGAAGAATTTATCAGGGGTCGAGCGCGTAAATCGTGGTCGCCAGAAAATTAGGGGCTTATCCCGGATTACGTGGCGCATTGAGCATCGCTGTCGTTTGCTCCTAACGGGACACTTTCTAGGCTTTATACCTACCAATCCATACCCACATGCGTTATTAAATTAGTGATTCACAGCACTTGAGGCCATTGAACTGTATGATATACGAGTTTGTTTATGTAAACAGGATGTATGCGTTGGTCAACGCTGCTTTTCGTCAAAATACAGTTACCAGTTGTATCACGGGCATCACTGGCAGAATCTCCAAATATCATTACCTTGCCTTCTAACCTAATATTACTATAATTTTACGGAGAAAGAAGCGTAGTCTTATCCTGGTCAGCAGCGTCCGGTTAAAAAGAGCTTCGCAGTGTCATCACTAAAGCGTATCGTTTTGAAGGTTCTATATCAAAGGGTTTTTTTTCCAATTTATGTTTTTGTGAATTTGATGTAGGTACTGCGCCTTAAAGGTATAAGTAAGTTACTTCATTATACTTTTTCCACATTTCGCAGCTCCTGAATAAGCAGCAGCGAAATCAGATTAAACGCATTGATTAGACGCTTAGTTGCATAATACGAAGTGAATTACATTATTACGAGATGAAAGCCCCGGAGAGGTAAATCAGCCGTAAATGCAATAAGGCGAGGCCCCAGGCATTTTGGTACAGCCTTGAAGTACCTATGCTGTGGAGTCAACATATCACATCGCGTGCCGCGTAACACGCGATGCGAAGCTAGAACTTTGGGATCTAGGTAAGAACAAATTGTCAGTACGTAAAAGTAAGAAAGCAAGTTAAGTTATAGCATATAAGACCCACAAAAGTTCCCTAACTTTGACCATTTTTACAGGTCTTACGTTACGTGTCTTAATTCTCAAACATCTCGACCACGAGATCCTGTTAGGAGCAGCACTGCTAAAATCTGTTTTGAACGATGTGAGTATCATTAGTATTACAAACAATTATGTACTGGTTTTAATTTGCAAATTATAATGTTAATAAATTAAAGGGATCAGACGAGTCAATCGAAACCTAATAAAATTTATTCGGCCCAGTAGTTCTGTTGCACATTTAGTAAAATAGATTCAAAATGATTACAGATCGGATGGCCTCAAAGCAAAATGTTCTTTGGATTCCAAAATTCAATGAAAGGTATAGAATACTTATTGTGAGTTATCTTTTTGTCAGGATACAACACGGAGAAATATTTTTTTCATCGAAATGTAGAAATAGTTTACTAAATCTACTCCTATCGTCCTACCAGCGCAGCGCTGTTGTTCTGCCGTACGGTCGGGCCGCAGCACATGCCTTTTTGACATTGTTTTGTTATTTAACTTTTTTATATAATCTCCTTTGAAATGCAATATTATATAAATGTGTTTTCTTTCTTTCTTATATTCACGAATCTTCTTTCATTGAGCACAACAATGAGGCGATGCCACCTTGTACCATTGGAAAATCTGTCTCCTCTTAGTTTATTTTTGATGCTTTTAGTTTATTTTTAATACCTAGCCAATTAGTCACATTTAGGTCGCGCGTCGTTGCCATCTCTTAGAAGTTGCAGAGGAAAAAGAAGGATACCTTTCTCGTATTTTTTGTAACTTTCGATCTATTCCATCTTGGGCATTTTGTGGTTATAAATACTATAAAAGTCTTATTTGAGTTTTATAAATAGCTGTCAAACTACTTATTTCATACTTGTTTCATATTGGTCCCTGCCACGACAAACCCAAAGTGGTTTATTTTCATGAATTTTTCAGAAGTTGTGTTTGTTAATTTACTAATTAATACACAATAAAGAATATACTTATTATCAAACTACTTATTTCAATGGGATTTGTCTTTGATAGCGATTCTACTATACTCTGCAGTATCGCTTAAGAATATCTCCACCAGGTGGATGTCAAGCATAAGTAAAGTAATTAGCGAAGCTCTTTGGACCTCCTGATTGCTTTTGACGCGTCCCTCATCCTCACGTCTCCTTGCTGTACTTTTATGTTACATTATGTAATTGATACCCTGCCTAAGATACAACACAGCAACTACACTTGTCTACGTACAGTATGGTAATATAATAAAAAGAAGAAACTTTCCTGTATTCCGGGGTCCGCCGTCGTAATTTTCAGAGGGTGGCTCTGCAAAATAAGAGGCATCTGATACTGCAATATTTTTGAGGTCTGAGTTCTGCCTGTTTTAAATTACGACATTGCTATTCATAGCTTTCGGGAAATTAAATGTGCAATTATTTACCAAACTCTACTATGTAATTTCCTATCTTAGCGACGTAATATCATTGTCAATAATGTACGTTGTATCAAGCTTTCTCTAAGAAATATAGGTACTAATTACTTCATATTAAAACAAACACATTCATACAACACAACACGCACATACTCGTACTGTTGCTTTCTTCGTCCGTGCAGTCACTGAGGGGCCAGCTGAAAATCAGCGCTGTGGCTTGCCTTAGCATTATACTAAGCTGGTGTACCCTTTTTGGCACTGTACCACACCGGATGTATTGTGCTGCATGTATTAATCTTTGTATATTTCTGTATTGTGTTCTATATTCTGATGTTTACAGTGCTAAATAAACGATTTCAATTTCAATTATAGTATGTATAAATATACACCTTTTACAATAATATATTGATACACGTCGGAATATGTTAATGTTACCTTTTATTTTATTAACCTTGTTACAGCCTTGATTTCGTGTGTTTTTGTACATATTGTAGTGTATTGTATATATTTGAATTTGTTGTATTGTGATCAATAAATGTACGAGTAACTGTTATAATTAAATTCTCTTTGTGTCAGCATGTGTTAGGAGATAAGTTGAAAACCAGCGTTGTGAATAATATCCATAGCATAATAAAACTGAACCTGTTTTCCCATTGCCACAATATAATTAAGCAGTATAAAGTATTGTATGATTTTTTTAATGTTAGCCGTTATTGTTCCATTGCTGGGGAAAGGCCTCCCTCCAACCTGTTTTGTATCTTTGTTTTCTTACTTTTGCTTGTGTGTGCAATACAGGTACAATATAGGTACCTAGTACATAAAACAGGCAGATAAAGATTTCGTACATATTTTATGTGCAAACGGTTTTAATTACCAGATGTTTAAACAAGGCCTTTTGAAAACGAGATCGCTAGCCTTGGGCTTAATTACTCGTATATAATTAGGTATGCTATTACAACAGTAATAGGTACCAGTACTAAGGGTGATCGTGACGTGATAAAATGAGGCGATCCTATTGGCGGATTTTTTCTTCACTCACCTCGCTCCCTCGCACAGCTTTGGTGGAAAGTCACTAAATTGAATCTTTAAAACTGCCCTGATACGAAACAATGCCAAGTGCAAAACGTGATTTTAGAGAAAATATATATAATATATAATATATAGAAAAAAACGCGTCAAACTGGTTTTTTATTTAAATTCTATAAAGCCCCAAAGAAGAATTCCAGAAAACACTTCACCGCCACAACATATCTGCTTGCCCAAAGGTCAGCTGGCAGAGAATGCCGCAAGGCATTAAGCTCACCTGTACACAAAAGTGAAGCTAAAGTGGCAGTGGGCCGGTCACATCTGTCGCAGAACTGACAACCGCTGGGGTAGACGAGTTCTGGAGTGGAGACCGCGTTTGGGCAAACGTCCCTGCTAGATGGAGCGACGATCTGCACAAGGTGGCTGGCAGCGACTGGATGAGAAGAGCCGAAGATCGCGCGCATTGGCGCGCCCTGGGAGAGGCCTATGTCCAGCAGTGAACTAGAATAGGCTGCTGCTGATGATGATGTACACAAAAGTGTAAAAGAATAAATAAATTTAAAAAAACACTAGAAAAGTAACTAGTCGCATTTTTTTTCCATTATCTCGACAATCATGTACTTATTGCATTTATATTAGCGGACTTATTTCGTATCAGTGAAGTTAATTTCGATACGTCATTCATAAGTTCATCCCAAAAATTAAATAAGCAATATGTTCTGCATTTGAATAACTTTGTCTTAAGTGGCATAAAATTATTCATTTGAATAACGTTTTGTAGCAGCAAAGAGGCAGAAAAAAGATTTCTTATAGCTAGGTGGGATGTTCATTCCCGATAAGATACGGGCAAGTATAGGCGTGCTAGATAATAGGTTTTCCAGCGGTGTGCAACCCAATGGAGCGAGATGCTTTAACGGTCCAACCTCTCCTCTATAAAGGGTGTACAGTACCTACAAGAAACATGGACAGCTGCTTGTACAGGCTGTACAATATTTTTTTATAATAGGAGAGCAGCCAATCAAAGGGGCCACCTAATGGTAAGTAAGTAGTCATCGTCGCTCATAGTCATTTCACCTCATTATAATAATAATATAATTCATTTATTCAGGCAAAAAACCCATCAAATATACAATAATAAAATAAATAAACAATAAAACTAAAAAAATAAAACTACACAATGTCATTTCCGGTTCGCGCGCTGGTGCACGGACAACCAATATTTAAATATCGGACATGTTAAGTCCTCGCTTATGGCTCTGAGGATGCTGTTGTGAGAGTTTCGCATTCTGTCCCAGAAGGACGCTATGCGAGCCCTCACAACAGCAAAGAAATCGGGCACTCGCGCCTCGGCAAACATGCCCGACGCACTGCAATAGCGCGGGTACTTCATGAGGATGCGGTACGCATCATTGTACTGCACCCTCATAGCGCTCATGGAGGCTCTTCTGAAGTTCACCCAGAGCTGGCAGGTGTAAAAACACTGGCAGTACGCCTTGAACAGAATTGTTTTTACACCCGCACTGCACCTGGAGAACCTCCGCGCGAGCATGTTGCAACGAACCGCGAGCGCCCGCCTCTCCCTCTCGATATCGTTGTCGTCCTTGAGGTCACAGGTCAGAATATGCCCCAAATACTTAAACTGCTGCACCATCCGAACCGCATAGCCGTTCAGGCGCACTTCGGGCACCCTCTCCGGACCCTTACCAGCCCGGAAAACCATCATCTCCGTTTTTAAAACGTTGTATTTCAGTCCATGCACGCTAGCATAGCGCTCACAGACTGAAAGTAGCTTCCTGAGACCATTGATCGATGGGCTGAGGAGCACCATGTCATCAGCATAACTAATGTTGTTGACGCATGTCCTTCCCAGATGACATCCTACTCCAGTGCTCCTCAGCTCACCGATCAAACCATTTACATACAAATTGAAGAGATCCGGAGAGGTGAGTCCGCCCTGGCGTACCCCGCAGTCTAACCTGTAGTCGTTAGATGTCGCGTCGCCCCATCTCACATTGTTTATTTGGCCCCCGTACCAGTATCCCAACAGTCGTACAATCTCACTTGGGACATTAGAGTCGCGCAATTTGCTCCAGAGAATATCATAATTCACTAGATCAAATGCGCGACTCAAGTCCAGAAAGCACGCATACACAGACGTGTCCCGCCGTGTATAGTAGTTCACCGTGTGCTTGAGACTTAAGATTGCCGAGTCTGTTGAGAGACCGGGACGGAAACCAAACTGTGCGTCATCTATATTCATACACCTCTGCAGTTCGGGCTGCAGCAGTCTTTCCAGAATTTTACCTAGTACAGTTCCGAGAGAGATAGGCCGATAGTTACCTGCCGAACTCAGGTCACCAGTTTTATTTTTCACTACCGGTACGACTATAGATTTCATCAGTGCCTCAGGTAAGTAAGTATATTTAATACATAGATTGAACAGTGCACTCAACTTGAAGCGTAGTAACTCCCCTGCACACACTATATGCTCAATACTCAAGCCATCATGTCCAGGAGATTTACCACGCTTCATTTGCTTAATGGCTTTATCGACGTTATCAGGAGTGAACTGCATGATAGGTTTATTAATCTTCAGATTAAATTGCTCATCATGCACACCCCTGGCTTCTCCTTCCACTTGTTCCGGTTGCACTTTAAACCTTCTGGCGAACATATTGGCTATCTCCCCAGAATCCTGCAAGCCGTCCACAGATACAGGTAAGCTCTGTTTATAATTTAGACTTTTTGTAGCATTCCAAAATTTTACAAAATTTTTATCCTTCTTGTGAGTAGTTAATATATCGAGTTTAATCATTTCTTCGTTTCTCTGACACCAACGTAATTTATTTTTGAATTTTTTTCGACTAGCACACATTTTATCATATATTGCACCTGTGGACGACCTGCCGGCGTCAGTCCAATATCTGAAATAAAGTCGCGCCTCTAGATGACTTTCCTGTACGTGCATATTCCAACCTGTGACCCTCTTCAATTTCTTACGTCCACCAGAACGCGAACCGGCACTATCTATAGCACCTAATTGTAAAACCTTAATAATTTCAGAATAAAAATTGTCAATAAATCTGTAATGCTCACTCACACGTTCACAACGTTCATTCCTCTCACACTCTAAACAATACATTACATCAGGTACTTCTTTCAACTTAGAATTACAATAATTAAAATAGCGTTCTATTTGACTAGCATCTCTTGTGCCCCATTTGATCCCATCACTTAACTTAAAGGTACCCTGCGTTACTGAGCCAGCGGCACATACACCACTTATATCGCATTCTATACGCAGAGGGAAATGGTCCGACGAGAATGTATCATATATCACGTCCATAGATGAAACCGTGTTCCAAGCGGCTTGCGTGACAACACAATGGTCCAACCACCGACGACACCCATGAGCCTCACTAATAAACGTATAACTATCTGAATTTTCCCCGAGCATCTGTAGATCAGCGCACACAAGGTTTTGGTCCTCGCAGAAGGACAACAGCTCACAGCCGAAGCGTGCAGTGGGATGAGCGTTAAAGTCCCCTAGGATGTACACCGCTGAAACTTCGCTTTCTTCAACAATTGAACTTATCCTCGCAAGACAGTCTGTGAATTCCGGTACATTCTCCTCCTTATCAGTAGGTAGATATACACTAAAAACTATAAATGATCGCGAGCCTAAACTGATTCGAACGGCAGCCAGCCTATCACTATCACACTCGATCACGGACACATTCGGTAATCTAGATTTCCTCCACATCAACGCTAACCCACCGTAGGGTCTCCCCCGCAGGACGCCCGCCGACGTGTCCACCGACGATTTGGCGATACAGCCAAAATCGCTGTCGACTTCGTGCACGAAGCCTAGGTCGTGCGGTAATAGCCAGGTTTCCTGAAGCGCAACTATATCGGCGTTAATGCAGAGCTCACGAATCTGATCCACCGATCTTTTTATAGACTTGCAGTTAAATGTAGTCATCACAATAGGCATGCAGGGCGAACTATCCATTGTGGTTTTGTACAGAGGCGGTTTGTACTTGTTTCTCTCGGTATCGGCGATAAACTAGTCCGGCCGGCCAGAACCCCGATACCAAAAAGGTGTTTAATTTACTACTGGTTATTATTACCTTAAATGAATTAAACGTAGTCTCGTGATTCTGCTTAAGTAGCTCGACTTTAATGCATTGTTCGCCCATGTCGCTAATATGTTCCTGAATATCCCGCTCGGTAACGCTTTTCTTAGCACGCGATACGTATATGGAACATTGCGTTTCTGCTACTTGTATCCTACCACTCGTTTCCCGTGTGCCACGCATATTCGCAATTTTCGGTTTACGTTTTTTATTCTGCACTATCGTAAACGACTTGTCATCTTCGTGCATAGATGATTGCATTCTAGGTAAAGAAGCGTGCGATACCTCGCCGTTCCCAATGGGCACGCCATCTAGACCCGAAGTGTCAGTGCGCGCACGGCCGCTTTTCGCTTGTCGCGGTGGTAGCACCTTCTGTACGATATCACGATACGTCGGCGTGTGCACGGTGTTTGTCGGAGCAGTGGTGATTATAATGTTATTAGAGGGTTTTCGATGCGCTGTTAACCTAGAAGTCTTATGGAGTGCCACATGTGCCGGTAATTACGCTGGCTCTATTATCCTTCAAACCGAAACACAGCAACGAAAGCATTGCTGCGTTGCGGCAGAGATATATAAAAGGGTGGTACCACCTCCGGCTGACTCTGCACAGAGTTGCTTGCTTATCGTATGGTTAGTGGCCAACCTGTCAGTTTGTCAGAGTTGTTCAGGTCGCCCGTAGGCTTCTGACATGGCTTAACGACTGCTGTCGAACGACAACAACCGGGACCGACTGCTTAACGTGCTTTCCGAGGCAAGGAGGAGCTCAGATGAAATATGCCACTAGCGGTCACCCATCCAGGTACCGACCGCGCCAACGTCGCTTAACCTGCACGATCACTTTCGGACCGTGCTCGCAACTAGGCTACGAGCTCCTCTTCAGCTCCTCTGCACAGAGTCATAACACTTTAAATAATTTTTGTTCTACGACTTTTAGATTTTCGCAAAAATATTTTTTTTGACTTATCATAAAAATTGATCAGCTGATCGGTACAAAATGAGCAGAGAATTGAATTTTCTTTATACATTTTTTTTTCTTTATTTTTTTATTATACATTAAAAAAAATCTAAATAAGTTAAAGAACAATTTTTATTTTATTTATGGATTTTGAACATCCCTTTCCACTTTATAGAGCGTTCTTCTTACACCCTGTATAAAGGACGCCTTTACCATCGGAAAATTAAAAAGGCTGATAAGGAAAGAAACTTCAGCCGAGGAAAATCTTGACAAAGTTAACAGGTAGCATAATTTTCCTTGGTAAAACAATTATAAATCTTCCTAACTTCCTTTTGATCGTTACGCTACATTTTATTTTCAGTATTAATAAAAACGAACCATTTTATTTTCCTTCCGGTGCAATGGACTGCACGTTATCGATGTCTAAAATACTACAATATATCCTATTATTTGTATGTATTTGTCGTAGGGAAATAGCCGAATTCAGGGTAATAGCCGAATGCCCTAGGGATTTGGGGTATATATATCTACTAACATAGTTTTTAAGTAAAAATTGTTACTAACATTTTTGGACTTTTTTGTCTGTTAAATAAATGAATTTAATTTAATTTATTGGTCGTCAGTAGTGACGGATGGTGGATTAAAACCGTATAACATGTAATAATAACTAATGAGATTGGTTGGAGGGGGGGGGGGGGGGGGGGGGGGGGGGGGGGTTCCTTTACCTACCTTCCTTTTAAAGAGTAGGTAGTATGGAGCAAAGTATCCGGGGAACCCTTCATACCCTCTACCTTCCGCCAAAGGTGCTCCGGACCCTCAGAGAAACAGTTCTCCCCAGTTTTGGCCAAATCCCTAGGGGATTCGGCTATTTCCCTGCGACATATTCTTCTCAAAATAGTCTGTGTTTATACATTTTAGTTTCCTAGATTACTGTAGTTTGTCCTAAGAATAGATTAAATTACATAATCCCCGAGGATCTTTTAATCTATTCTTAGGTACAAACAGCAGCAGTCTAGGAAACTAAAATTTATAAACACAGACTATTTTGACCGCTTTCATAGACAGACCACTTTCATCATAGGTATTTCCCACTTTTCGCAGTAAGATTTGGTGGACAAAAGTGATAAATACCGAGCCTATCGCCGTCTACTGGGTGTAAAATAGTATTCACTAAGACCTTTAGTCGCCTCGTACGACATCCACGGGATGAGTTGAGAAAAGAGAAATATGAAATAGAAAATTAAAGTGTAAACAAACACAGTTGCTTTCAGTCATATTTGAGATCGTTTGTCTAGAAATTAGGTAGTCCCTTTGTTCTCGGATTACCGGTCGTAGCCGGTCGCGATTCGCAACTATTTTCCTAAAGTATTCTTTGCAGAATTTCCATTTCTGAGATCTCTCAAATAATCCCCAGTCGGAAATAATGGTCCTGTTTATGTTATGCCGCAAAAGCTGGCACAATGAGAAGTTACTGCAGATTGAATCGCAAAATGTGCTGACTTAATATTGTTTCTTTTTTATTATTTTGAAAAATAAGACTATGATTGTGCGCCTGTGACTGTATGATATTGCCCACGCGAAAGAACTCTGAACTCTTCATAAATATCATTTATAAAGTTTAGCTTTATGATTCTGAGTGGACTAGCTGTAATTTACAGTGGACGACGACCTCGTCAACTAAACAATGCACTTTACGTTTTTTAATCCCCGCCCGGGAGTTATAAGTTTGACACGTTTGTCTGTTTGTGTGTCATCATAATTTTACAACGGATTATCAGATTTGGACCCGGTTTTTTTTGGACCAGTGGTTTCAAAGATCTTGGAGTATCTTTGATGTCAGAAGGAATCTCTGGAACGGTAATATCCGCCGTATGGCGAAGCCCGGAGCGTCCCCCCGCCTTCAGGCACAGGTTTAACCTGCTGAATGTTTTTAGCCATGTCAGATGAAAAATGGATCAGTCATTATAAGATCTTGGAGTATCTTGGGATGTTGGAGTATGATGGGATCTCTGGAACGGTAACAGTTAAGTGGTTTGAGTTTGACCTTCCCACATCTGGAATCTTGAAGACCTGATAATAGTAAGGGAATCTTCACAATGGTACGTCGGGGGTTTCTTAATTTTTTTATTTAGAGTTATTATAGATAGTGTGAAATAATTGTTTAATCTATTATGAGAGGAATCATCTGTACGGTTTATCTCACTTTGTAAAATGAATGCACTCACAGCGAATGGAAATGATTTCCATTTATAGTTGGGCCGTAAGTACTCGTATATTGAATTTTTGGTACAACTTTCCACAGATAAAATAGCCATAGGCTAGGCTTTGTAAATGCACACAGTATGTCAACAAAACAACGCCCCCGACGCAGCTGAAAGCCGCTGAAGTATTGACTCTGAGTCGATCAGACGTGTTCAATCGCGGAGCTTTTAAATTGAGTTTTATATGCTCTCTTTAATTGTTTATATGTGGCCTTGTTAAACCTCGAGTGAGTTTATAAACCAAATGGATAAAAAAAGGATAGGTTATATCTATATATGTATACTATTCCTTTCGGCTGCCTACGTTGTTATGTTATAATAATATGTGATGTGTAAGTTTGTACCGAATGGGCACGATTCAATACTAGTTCAGCACGAGCTCGATCACGTACCTGTTGCGATCAAAATTTTAAACAATATCTTTATTTACCAATCGCACTTTATCTTTTAGTCATCTTTTACTTTGGAAGGAACATTCAACCACGTTACTATATATTTCGTAATAATAAAATTATCCCTAATGAATTTTAAATATATTCAAGTTTAAATAATATTTAGAATTGCATTAGGACAGAAATGTGTTTAAATAAAATGTGACACTTCGCGTGATTCGCGATTGGTAAATTGACATTCCACGATTGCTTTAGACGATTGCTTTTGGCATATATAAGCACATCTCTACGTCTACGCCTATTTACTTTACGGTAGATACTTAACTGTTAAAATAAAGGCTAAAACTAAAGTTGATTTAGCACTACCTAATATACAACAAAACATAAACACATATATACATAAGTGACACTCGGATTCTGAAAAAGGTCTGTACATTCTGAGATCTGAAATCTTTTTCACATAGGGCAAGTGCGGTATCGACTACGCCGGATTTGGTCTTGGGAACTTTGAAAGTTTGGGGAAAGATTGTACACAATATTAACGGTCATGCTCAGGCGCGTCGAGCCTAATTTCCGTATCTCTAATTTCCATCACGTCAAATTACTATCAATTTGAATTTGAAAATCGTGACGGAATAATATTTATCGGTAATTCTAAGAAACAAGCGTAATTTCCGCATAATTTTCGTCTTCATTTTCAAACAACAGACGTGATTTTTAAATTCATATTGATAGTAATTTAACGTGACGGTAATTAGAGACACGGAAATGAGGTTCTACGCGCCTGAGAATGACCGATAAGTTCATTCGTGAGTTCAGCTCCTGAGAACATATTTGGGCGAACGTTTTGTATAACACCTTGTGTAACAAGGAACTGTTAACAGACAGATGGACAAACCTTTTGTTTTGTGTTTCTTTGCGAGAGATTATCCGGCGACGGACGGACGGTCGCTTCACACTTCACTGGTTTATCTCCCGGTCCATAGAATATTAAACTTGTCGGCTTTAAACTTCTCCGTTTATGGAACGGATTAAATTATATGTTTTTAATTATAAACTTATCCAATTAGACACGAGATAAATGATTTGTTCGAGATTCCCATTATGTTTGGATACCCTTACGTGTACTTATAAGGGGTTATGATCAGAATAAATATTGATAATATGATACAACGGATTTTTACCTATTGTAGTAATTGAAATCCGTGTTTTTCGAGCAAACTCATGGTTTATTATTATTGTTAATTAGGCTATTCAAAGAGTGTCGTATCGAGAAACTTTGTTCTACAACTTTTGAAACTTCCACGACTTGGTTGACCGCATACTAATTCAGACTATTGATGAAGCATTTTGGCTTACAAGCGTATAATTATTTTTTCGCAATTTCCTCTTTAAAATTTATTAAAAAACAATTTGTGACTTCGAATTCACAATTTGAGTCTATTCATTATACAGTAAAGACCTACGGAGCCGAAACGTGGACACTGACGGTGCGACTGGTTCACAAATTGAAAGTCGCTCAGCGTGCTATGGAAAGAGCTATGCTCGGAGTATCTCTGCTGGATCGAATCAGAAATGAGGAGATCCGGCATAGAACAAAAGTTATCGACATAGCTCATAAGATTAGCAAGCTGAAGTGGCAGTGGGCCGGTCACGTCTGTCGCAGAACCGACAACCGCTTGGGTAGACGAGTTCTGGAGTGGAAACCGCGTCTGGGCAAACGTAGTGTGGGACGCCCCCCTGCTAGATGGAGCGACGATCTGCGCAAGGTGGCTGGCAGCGACTGGATGAGAAGAGCCGAAGATCGGGCTCAATGGCGCGCCCTGGGAGACGCCTATGTCCAGCAGTGGACTAGAATAGGCTGCTGATGATTATACAGTAGGTGTTTACCTAAAAGTTGTTACTCACCTATTTTTAACCCCCGACCGATCGAGGGAGGGCGTGATATAAGTTTAATACGCTTGTTTGTCTGTTTGTTTGTTTGTCTGTGGCATCATAACTTAACAACGGATGGTCCGATTTGGACCCGGCTTTTTTATTTAACAGAGAATTGTGTCTAGAGTGTTCTTAGATAGGTCTGATAAAAATTGGACCAGTGGTTTCCAAGATATTGGAGTATCTTGGATGTCAGATGG
This sequence comes from Hofmannophila pseudospretella, assembly GCA_947369225.1. Taxonomy (NCBI): domain Eukaryota; kingdom Metazoa; phylum Arthropoda; class Insecta; order Lepidoptera; family Oecophoridae; genus Hofmannophila; species Hofmannophila pseudospretella. Next base: position 10,459,196 of record OX376317.1, on the reverse strand, counting down.
GATCTCTGGAATAATAATAGCTAGATGGTTCGATTTTGATCTTAAATGTTTATGAGCATGGTGACCTTTCCACATCTGGAACCTTGAGGATCTGATGATGACCAGGAAGAAGTAAGGAGATCTCCACAATGGTACGTCGGGGGTTTCTTAAATTTTGAATTTAGAGTTATTTAATACATACATAACTTCACGCTATGTCCTTTGCGGGGTTCGGAGAGAGAATGGAGCGCCATGAATCTCTGTCTGGGGACGCCATTTTTTAAAATAGTTTTTGTTTAATAATAAAAAAGCGGATGGCGTTTTCAGTAAAAGTTATCGTATTATTGTATCAATTTATCCACTATTTTATCTCGACACTGATACCATTGTCGCTAATAAAAGCTTCCCGCCGACTTTTTCTCTCAACACAAGTACGATATAAGGGCCCTTCAAAGGAAGCAGCAATCCCCTATTGTTATGGCTATACCCAGTTAGTATGTACCTATATAAGTACTTATATTGTCGTAGAAATAACAAAAAAATAAAAAGTAGACGATTCACTTAACCCCCGAATCGACACACGAACGAAATATGTAGCGAACTCGTTTTAATTAAAATACGAAACAGGACCGTATAAATTAGCTTCCTATCAGACAGCTGATGAGGGCGAAAAGGGTGCGGATTTAAAATAACGGGACCAATCAGCGCGACGGACGGTTATTTAACTTCCAATAAAACCCAAGTGTAATGAAAATTCCCCTTTCAAATATCGGTTAAATCGATTTGCATATGAGTTTTTCCCTGAACGTGAAGTTTTGTTTGTATAGCGATTTTCATTGGTTTGAAAAGTAAATTGGGATCAGTTATCTGACAAAATTATACTTTATTATATATTAGGTAAGTATCTATTTGTGAACTTTTCATTAGGACGGGATATAGGTATTCACCTTTGTTCTACGTTCTAACCCACGCGTGATACCTACGTATTATAGGGGAAACGTCAGCAAATTAAAAATAACTAAAATACTTAATGTAGGTATTACATTATTTTTTCGGTGAAAGCAGATAATCACTATTATACCGGAAGATCATTTTGTCAGAGGGAAATCTGACAAAATGTAAAAGATACTGTCTGCATCAATTAATTTTTTAACTTTTTTTTATTATGGCTTTTGGTATTATGTTTTGGCACAATATTTCCGCCAATTCACGTTGTAAGGGAGACACATCGTGAAAGTGACCGGTTATGACTTGGTTTATCGTATAATTTTGCACTTTTTGTCAAGATTGAAACTCCACCAACAACCAACATAAAATGGCACATAACCAAGTACATATGGACTAATGAAACAATATTGAACAGGGGAACATTTGGGGAACTTATACATTTAATAAATATTTATGTATATCCGTATTTTATTATTTTCGCTATCTAAAATGTAAAAAATAGTAAACAAAGCCGAAACAAAATCCATATTGACTCCGAGAAATATCAGCGTCATACTCAGCGTCAGATCAGTGTCGCACTTAATTACATAAGCATTATTACTAAGGTGTAACTTTAACTGACTACTTAATTAGCAGTAGCGCGAATCATTCCGCATGGTTGGGTTCTGTCTATTTTATTAATATATTGAAGTCGCTATTTTGATGATATATCCAGGGTAAAGATTCTATTTACCTGTCCTGCCTGCCACATGTTTCCCGGACAACAATTTCGCCCATCACCATCATTATTGCCCAAAAAAAGATCATAAATTCAAATGAGTGCCTGTGATGGAGTCCACGAAACTCCTCAACAGTGAACAGATATACATATAGATATCCCGCGTTAAGGCTTATTTGCTCAGCAATTCTTCATAGATAACCCGGTTATCTACTATTTTTTCTTCGTAGGAAACCACGGTTTTCTGTAAGGAAAACCAATTCTTCGTTCAAAATCCGGTTATCTAAGAAGAAATATTTTTCCTTGTAGATAACCAGTTATAAAACTTTGTTATCAACGAGGAAGTCGCTTAAGAATATTTCGTCATGTCTAAATATTACCAGTTGTCTTGGTAAAATCGGATCATTCGGCAACCCTGCGTGCGGCTTTCATCCAAGAATATTTTTGTATTATTATTATGCCCTTGGAAGGAATTATTGTAAAGTACAATAACATAAGTACCTACGTAAGTCGGGTAAAGTTTTTCCATTACATTATTGTAGGTAAGTATTTCTGAATGAGATGTAGGCGTCCGGACAAGTTTCCTGTTCTTTGAAGACTTTTTTACATGGGCGTAAAAGTTATTGGAATTATTAAGATTATGATATAGGTATCTTATTGAGCTATGGTTATCTAGCTATATTGAGAGCTCTGCGTACCCTGAGATAAAGGCGCCACATCGAAAACTTTGCAAATTGTTTGATATTTGCTTGTCTAAAAATATCTTAGGTAAATTGAAGGTAAATAGGTAAAGTAGCATTTCGCTTAGGCCCCTTCTGTTCCGGCATCTTCCAGCTTCTTCCGACACAGCAGCTTGCGGCCATAGCACGCTGCTGCCTTCCGCAGGGTCACCAGCCTAGGATGGACGGTCAACGCCTCCACTTAAACCGCTTGCGACCCTGATAACTCCTATCGACTTCTTATTACTAAAATAGTTGATATGTATTCAAAGTATATATAGAAATGTTTATTTATTTTAATTTAATTTAATTTACTTAATAAGCAGCTTGCAGTCTATAAATAACCACTATAGTGTAGCAAACTTTTATTATAATATTATTTCGTAATCGTATAGTTTTCGTATGTCAATTTATTATAAACAGTAAATTATTCCGGGTCATTATAAGTTACATAATTCCTAAATAATAAAACTTCTAATTATGTAAGTACCTAATGCTTACTTATAAATTATTTCAGGGCCTGTAGTAGTAGGTTCCTAATTTAGGAATCCTAAATGCCTATTATGAAAAAGCTTATGAAAACCTTTTACTGCCAAACTTCGTCGGACTTCGTTGAGACGGTCAAATGAAACCAAGACTTGCTAAGTTTAATCCCTATGACCAATTTTCTCATAAGTACCACTTATATATACTTAAATTAGTTTTTCAGGAACAACTTGAATTTACTTAACATACTGCTATAGCATCTGCTATAGCAGTATGTTAAGTAAATTCAAGTTCGAATAACCTATCTAGGTTATTCGATTTTCAGAATAAGAAAAAAACAGGAAAATGTTGCTTGGGTTGGGTTATACTTCATAATAATAGTAATTGAACTGCTATTAGTTCTGAATTTCGGTAAAATATTTTCGAAATATCTTACGTAACTCTATATTTCCTAATTTTTGTTTAAAATTATTACAAAAAGAGCTTTACAAATTCGATGTACAAAGGTGTACATAACCCTAAAAAGAATTTTCTTCCCGATTACCTTTGAGGAAAGGAAGATGTGATTTGAGTGGGCAAATTATTGGTGTTGTTTGTAAGTTCTGAAGAAGTTGGCAAAAAGTAAAAATAAGATTTAGTAGACCTCATAACTTTAGATTAGGTACAAGTGTAAATTGTACGTCAGCTGCTTATTATTTGCCGTGAAATTGAATTGAAGTTAGAAAAGTGTAGATTTGATTTGCAAAAAGTGTAAAAATGGATGCAATGCTCTCGAAGCCGCTCGCTCCGACGGCAACGAGTTTTCTTTGCCCCTTTAATGAGATTCAGTTTGTTGTCTCCGAAGTTAGTCCCTTTGTCCTGCTGGCTTCGTAATAGTGTAGAAAAGATAAGCAGGACCAGCGGATCAGCTGAGATCAGTGATGTATTCAATGAATCATGATTCGAAGTACTTACAACAGTATTTCGGTATATCGTGGTATCCTCGATGGTATGGTTTAAAGGATAAAAATTAGTTGAAACTATATTCGCGGCACATTATGAGCTTTCATTTTGGTTATTATTATTTAGCTCTAATTTTGGTTGTAAATGAAGGTATTTAAGGATGTATGTTGTTTATGTAATTACTTAATCTGTCTAATTAGAGATCATCACTTTAATTATTCTTATCTCCAGTATTATGTTATGTATGTATTGTGACAAAGCTTAACTGAAAACTACTGTCTTCATAGGTATTATATTTCTTAAATTGATACCACAATGTTAACTTTTAATTGAAATTGAGCACCAATAAATTTACGTGTGTTAGTAAAGTTGCTCGATCAGTCCCATCCATGGTTGCCCATCGAGGAATTCCTCCCGTCCCGGGTCAATTGATTAATTTTAAATTTACACTTTGTTCAAGTTCACCTCAGGGTCTGAGGGCAAGACTGCTCACTGGTAAACGTCATACTGTGACTAGATCTCAGCGCCGCCGCTCTCGCGAGCGCGTTTGTTCCAATAAGTGCGGATCACTTGGCAAATTGTTTGCTTTGCTATGGGAAGGACACTTCCACCGCCCGGTCACTGGGTCCGCCACTTATTGCTCTAATCTAATATTTTGCTTCTTTCCGTCCACTTCCATTTAGCCAATAAGACATTTTTCTTTTTGTAAAGGTTACTGATTTCTTGACGTAGGGTACCTACCTATTGTCCATGTGGAATGTAAGAAATGTGCCCTTTTCTAACAATAAAATTCTGTGTAGATACTCGTTAGATATTCCTTTTAGGTTAAGAATATAATTTGTAATTTGCTTGCACAGAAAGTGCGACGGAATCCCGACTTCCAAGATACAGGTTTTCGACCTAGTTTGTAAGTTGGAGGTCCTTTTTTGTGTGCCCTGTATAAGTAAATAAACTTTTCATTTTTTTTTTCATTTTTTTTTCGTATGTAGTTTAAATATCTTGTTTGAAACGTACCTAAGAGATAAATAATAATGTCTTTTGCATATTGACCTTACCTGTGTTTATGGGGTTTCATACGGAACTGAAACCTTGTTATTGTTACTACGTCGTCCGTCCGTATGTCACGTCTATTAGATACAAACTTCAAACACATAATCTAAATTCTTACTATAAAACATACTTCTTATAAGTTATACATTATAAGTTATTCAATTACCTACCGCACGTAATAACTTTACCCCGAGTAACATATTATTATTGTAGATTGAATAGGTCAAATAATAACAAGTTCATATAATATTACTGAGGAGCGAAATAAATAAAACGTCTTATTATAGGTAACAGCGGAGAACGCTCGCCCGCCTCACATAAAATATTGGGGTCGAGCGGAGCGTGTCCCCGATAACGACACATTAATTACGTGCGAAGATTTTTCAATAAAACCTTACTACATCGCATAGAAAACGTGCACAAAAGCCAGTATTGTGTACCAGTACTTTCTTTGTGTGGAAATGAATCACACTGGATATAATATAGCGACGCAGGACACTCGCAATTCTCTAAATGTCTCCCACAGTTTACTGCCACCGCTATATCCCGCCCATTGTTTGCGCCTAACGTAACTTTTATCTTCCAGATATTAATCTGCGAAATTAAAACTGTGCAACGAACGCAAGACAAAATGAAACGATTCTAACAAAAACAAGCAATATTCTCAGCTATCAAAATATTAAACACGCGCCGTATCGTTAAGGTGTACCTGCGCTGGCAATTACGGGACAATCGTCGAAATTATGACCATTATAAATTCCATGTTCTCAGTGGCAGAAAGATCCTTTTAATGCGTACTTAAATCATTTTTATTAACTTGAAAAGGTTGGATTTATGCGGGAGGCCTGGCGCTTGTAATTTGTGTGGCATCGTTTGGAAAATTAGTGCTCGGTCTAAGCTGGGCTCCTGTTTGTGGCCGGACGAATTGTTTCTAAAGTCACGAAATATTGGGAAATTTCTAAAATTTCGTCTGGAGAAACTTTTTTTGTGAAACTTTTAGAAATATAATACAACAATACCTTCAATTTGAAAATTGTTAAACTTGAGCGAAAGCGCTGTATTATTGGAAATAAGTACATTTTCTTCAAAGGTACATTTTCTTTTACTTATAAATATAGGTACATTCCTAAATCAATATGACTATAAAATATACTTATTTCTAGTATTAACACTGACATTAGATTAGTGAGTACCCGTAGGTGTCTATTTTTATTCACACAGTTAAAAGGTATATAATAATATAAAATAAAAAATAATATAAAAAAAGATTTATTTCGGCGGAGAAAGACACCAAACAAATTAATGATTTATGAAAAAATATATTGAATTAGTTTATCTGAAAGTATTTATAGAAAATAGAGATCAAGTAGAGTAGTGATCGACGACCATTTTACCTCAGCCATGGTAATCCCACTGCTATAGGCTAAATCCTTCTAAACGTCTTATTAATTGTAATTGTCTTCTAATTGTATTTCACTATTTCCTATTTTATATTTGTGCAAGAAAGTGTATTTTACTTTACTTTACTTACGTCTTGCGGTACCTTTCTCCTCTTATATTTTATAAAATATATTTTATAGTGAGGTCATCAATCAACATGCAATCTTTTCTGGGATCAGCAGGTCAGCCTCGACGTCTAATTGAAAAAACAAAGCATAAAAAAGTATTTCACCAAAAGTTTTAAATATTTTTTTAGTCTAAGTATAATATTTATGTCATTCATTCAATTGTTATTATTATTGTATTATCTTTTTGTATAGGTTACATGAAATAAATATATTATTATTATTATATTAAAGAGGAGAGACCTACTAGTCCGATTTCTGTGGTATTTTGACCGGCTGGCTACGATTTAATTTTTGAAAATCGAACGTCACGTTTCATAAATCGGTACGCTGCACTATACAGGCTGCGTGCGAGTGAAGCGCAGTGTTTCACCGTGTAATCCCTTTAGCCCGTGCACTGGCGGACATTTTTGTGAGCAAATAAAATACGCCGCCGCTCGCGCCGGCTCGCGGTATAAGCCTTTATGACAATAAACAAAGAGAAGCGACTAAATTAGCTGCTATTATTTCCAAACTAACCGTTTTATGGTTTATTTTGCTGGTCTATTTGGACGACATCGATATCAGTTTTAATTCGCAAAATATTTTTTTAAGGCAAAATCAGAGACTATTCTATAGTTTCTTATAGATACTAATATTTGTGCGGGTCTATTTTAGTTGGAGATTACTTCCCTTCCCTTCTCCCATTTCCAAATGCGACACTTCGTGTAAGTATACACTGGGACGTAAAAATAACGGGTCACTTAAAAACTATGATATTTCCTTAAATATATGAGATTGATTCCTGAAATTGTAGTATGTTGAATTTGTTATTTTTCAAAATTCTGATGTTTAATTTTTTTAAAACTTGTACAGATGAAACTTCATTTGAGGTCTATAATACTCACTACTGATCTACTTATAACATACTATTTATACGAATGATCTATCTCTACAACTTTGGTAGATATCACGGTTTTTTTAAGTGACCCGTTATTTTTGCGTCTTAGTGTAAAATGTTATACCTACATACTTAAAAAAAGATTGTTTACTTCAAATATGAGCCTACCATGTCGGTTTGTTCACTTCAACCAAGAAATTGTTCTTTTCAGCCAATATCTTATTCATGTCTATCAAATAATGTGTCCAACTGAACATAGTTACTTTGTACGCTCAAAATAAAACAAGTTGTTGTTTCAATGTACCATCTTATCATATATTCTTTATGGATGTTGATACTAATAAAATAGTGTACTAGGTCCTAGTACTTAGAACTTCCTAGAAATTAATTTAAAAAATATTAAATTTCAGAAATCCATTCATGAAAATAGAAACAAAATCGGTTTAAAACTTACCAAGATATAAAAAAAGCTGTTTTAGTTTGATTTTATCTGTTTCTTTGTAAAACGGTATTTCCTTAGGAGAGTGTTGGCACAAGCAGCAAGTGACGTCACTTTATCTAATCAGCAACTTTGAACCTTTATATTTGGATACTACGGATATATATTTTTTTCGTTGTCACGTCAAAAGACCCAAGATCTGGTTCCTACTTGGCCGAGCGGATTAGCTTAGCTATCCAACGGGGCAACACAGCCAGTCTCTTGGGTACACTGCCGGATGTGGGGGACTTAGGCCAAATTTTTTATCTTTAGTTTTGTTTCCCTTTTTCTTCTTAGTTTAAGTTACGTTTAAGTAGTTTTAGTGTGTTTTATGTTTGCTGTAAATGTCGTAGCTGTTACGACATGTCGCATTTCAGGAAGTGCGTAGTCATTTCATGAAGTGCTAATAAAGTTAGACAGATACTGCAAAAGTCGAGTTTTACACTATCTGTCTAAGATTTTTAGACACTTCGTGAAATGCAGATTTCTAGTTAGACATAGCGTAATGGTATTGTTATTTCATTTGGACTACGGGGATGAATTACACTATGTGTCTAGCTTGGAAGCGCAGATAGTGTCGAACTTCCCGAGATAAAGTAATTTACTTTATTAAACATGTACATACCTAACCCCATTTAGTGTAATTGAACCCCGGTGGCGTAGTAGCTAGGACGTTCGACTCTCAACACGTAGACGAGGTCCGGATTCCATCCATTTGTACTGAGTATGGGTCTGGTTCTTGAGTCTAAGTTTAGGGTCTGAGTTCTGGGTCTTGGGTCTGGGTTTTGGGTTTGGTGGGTCTTGCTTGGGTTTGGGTCACAAAGTCGTAAGTCGCAAGGCATTTCATAAAATACGGCTCAGAGCTAGCCACATAGTGTAATTCAATACCATTACGCTTAGAGATCTGCATTTCACGAAGTGGCTAAAAATCTTAGACAGATAGCGAAGAATTCGACTATCACAGTATCTATCTAACTTTTTAGCACTTCGTGAAATGACTACGCACTTGGTGAAACGCGCCATTACGCTGTGTCTATACGACATATTATTATATACTATCAAGTTAAAAAAGTTGTATGACTAATATAGAACAGTCAGTTACAAATAAATTTAAAAAAAATAGTCAGCATCCCTATAATAAAAATGTTTTATCGAAATCAGTCTTGTAAGAGAGCAGTTAAAACTCGTATAAATTGTAATAGTGGCTGAAGACATTAACCAAGATTTCCCTTAATGTCTAATTTTTGTTGTCGTTAACTGCTAAAGTTCCGCCGTTACGGTCGATAAATAACCCATCCTACTTTTATAACAGCAATATTTACAAACTGCTGAAAAGAGTGCTTCATCGTAGGAAAATCGCCTTTATACCCTGTAAAGTAGGTATACTTACTATTAGAAAAAACTTTCGTCATGGACCTTGAGCGTTTACTCCTTTCCAAGCTGAAAAGCTCTGGGCCTTATATATTATGATATTTAGAGTGGTAGACAGTGCTACAGATTTTTGCTACGGCGTAGCACGTAGCACCTTACACTGTAGACTGGTAACATCTGTCTTGTTACTGTACCATTAGGCCTAGCCCACACTATCGAAGTTAAGGCGCAGCGACTTACTTCGATTACAATTTAAACTAAACCTTAAGGTTTAACGTAGTTAACTACGTTAAAATATGGTTCATAATGTCGTGCCAATGTTAAGCGACTTAGGCGGCGGCAATCGGAATTCCAGACATGCAATTCGTTAGTTTCCAAGTAACAAATATTAAATGCATTTCTTAAAAATTAAGAAAAAGACAAATTGGTGGTCAAATGTGAAAACAGAATTAAAATTAGTTGAAAAATAAAATAGTTACATGCAATCAAAAATCGGCAATATTACATCGTGACGTCACGGTGTAGTAGCGCCATACAAGTAGATCCTGGCTACATATAAAGAATTGTTTTGCTAAAAAGGGACATAGCATCTCTCCATTACTAACTTAAATCATTAATATGTCTGATGTTAGTTGAGATATCGAAAAAGGAAGTTATTATCCTTCTTCAGGATGTCCATGTAAGTGATGGAATAATTTTTTTAAAGTCAAATACCGAATTGTACCACTATTCTAATCTACGATAAGCTTTGAAATCTTTTTAATTTCAAAGAATGTGTAATCAAATCAGAAAAAATATTGTGAATTGAAAACTGTAAGAGATACACGTAATAAAGACACAAATTAAATAAACAATATTTTCTGGGTACAACTTGTTGGAACACCGATAAAGAAAAAAAAATCCTAATTCCCCTTTCATATACTCGTACTTACACGTTTTGTACCTTGACATTTTAATTAATAACATCATCTTTATTCTGGAGATGGCTTTTGATTCCGTACCTACTGCATATATATTTCTTGTTACTTTTTAATGAGACGCTCGAGATACTTCCTGTTGAAACAATTTCTATACTTAGCTTCTTCGTTATACGGTAACACAAATCGAATTATGCAAATAACTCCGACTTGGTTTGACTCGCCACGGAATAAAATTCATTTTCATACAGAAAATTTGATCCGCAGTACAACCCATTGTCCTGAAAAGGATCTAAACTTACCTGTTTCTGAAAATACTTGAACGCAATAAATCTAGGAAGACATAAATCCTTTTGTAATTAAAATGCGTTAGAAAGCTATAAATTACGGTAGCATGAAGCCCCGCCAGGCGTAACAATAACAAGATGCAATATTATAAATCCGTTTGTCTTAAGTAACTTTTGTGTTAACTTAACAAGTGCTATTTTCCTTACTTGTATCGTTTTCCGAAAATCGCTGACTAATTTCTCTTTAAGGCCAATAAAGTATATACTTACTATATTGTTTATAGAGAGCAATAAATGTTTTGAACAGAGCTGATAAACATTACCTACAAGTACACAAACAATTATGAAGATAATGCTATTTGATCAAATCACATTTAATCCTATCTGTGGTCCCATTATTCTCAATTACATGTTTTCAGCAGATTGGAAAATATCCACGTTGGCCGTTCCTGTTTCATTCGGTGCTCGTAAATAGAAAATAGATCAAAGTGTAAATACACAAAAAGCGAGGAAAATCCTGAAAAGTCGCCCTCCTGACAGCGTGTCGAGTGTTAAACTAATAAAATCTACATCCCTTGTGTATGCTGACGTTTATTTACATAGTATTTTTTCCCAATTCCTCTCATGAATGTAACAACAGTCTCATGAATTTTATTGCGAGTGGCCGTCGAAAGCGGGCAATTGTAGCGGGCTACGACGGTGGTCTACAGTCCATAATTGAATTACAAATAGTCCAGCAGAGGAGCGTTGTCGGTGCGGCTGTAGTCCGGCCGCCGGCCGTCACTCGGATATCGAGGCCGGCATAGAACGCAGCCGGGGCCACAACTCTGATTATTGCACGCTCCATTCGTGCCAATCCGCCGCCGCAAATTGTGAACGTGCTTGTCACTCGACCGATATAACTTCAGCCGATACAAACCCCATACGGAAACAAGGGAAAACCAGCGATTGTCGAATTGATTTGTCCAATCCACGATAAACTGAATAGCTTTTCATAAATGCACTAGCTTTTTCTGTGATTCTTCACTGTGAGTGATTTTACCCGTTCTACCCTTTTCAATGTTAAAATGTTGTCTTGGGTTTTTATTTCTCGTAGCCTGAAAGCTTACCTTTCTCTAGAAACCTTCATTCAAGTAACAACTGCATACCTATGTCAAACATTTTTGGTAATAAATACTTATTCTTAGTCTGACGTGCAGATAGACAGATAAATGTAAAAGAATTAGGTATAGAATTAGTCATGTATTGGATATAATTCGTCGGGTCATTTATTCGGAGCGATATCAGGTAAATTCCCCTAAGTTCGAGATTGACGATCGCTCGCCGGTAGCCGGGTTTTTTTTGAGGTTGATATCTTAAGTACTCGTACTACGGACGCTACTCCACTGGACAGCTAGAACCGCTAATCGAAACATTTCCCAATTGTGTATCCCTAAATTGTACTCCATTAATATCTATCTTACCTATTTACTGACCCTTAGGTAGGAGTATATATTAGGTATTGTGATAAATAATATGAAAACTGCAATTTAGAATGTAAGAGTAACTAGAATCTACCTACCTAGGTAATTACGGTTTTAATTTTTAATCGGATTATTTTTCCGTGATTCTTTTCGTTATATATAGGGTCATTTCTCCTTTTCAGTCTCACCTCGATATGGAGATATTGCTGATTTTAAATTTGGATTGCAATTGAAAAGAAGCTTTGAGCTTCTAGCCCAAGCCTGACCACTCTGGACGTAGCAGTAGCTCTAGGAAACTGAGTAGTTGAGTACCCATTCACTCCATGCAAGGGCTCATATTTTATTCAGGCATTTTTAAATTAGAGGTTATAAAAAAGGGTATGCTAACAATCTGCGCTTTGGCTAGCTGAGGCCACTGCGCCATTTGCTAAAGTATTTCGTGCTTCGTGCCGTCTTTACTTGTATTGGCAAAATTTATGGTCACTAAAGTTTTCATACGCTTTTATGTTTTGGGGAGATTACGGCTCAAGCAGTTTGCCGGGCTGCGATGTTTATAAGAGTCCTCGCCCTTCGAAGGGACGCGCGAAATTGCGCTCCAAAATCAATTTTTACGGTTTGCCCAAGCCCGCATTTTGTTTCATAACAAAAATTTAAGTATGTATTAGGAAGTCTCCTTTTCTCTTTGTTATAAGAAAGCATCCTTATTACGTCTGCCTCTGGATTTAATGTGTCAAATTAACTACTACTACTACTATTACTAATCGGTTTACTACCTGTCGAAAAGGCGAAATTCCGAAACTAGCTGGACAAAGTTGGACAGCCGTGGTGGGACGACCGGTGGCGGCGCGGCGGCGCGGGCGGCGGTGCGGCGGCAACTCGCAGTTTTCCGCCCAATAAACGCTCGCTGCGCACAAGTTGGCCGCTCGCTCGGCCGCACTCCGACGTCGTCGGTACAATAACAACTTTCATCAACTTTTTGGCAGCCCCATCCCCGGTTCGTGTCCGTTCCTATGCACATTTCCGACGTGAGTTTTATGATTAATTGGCGAAACTGGCGATACACTTCGAATACCTACATAACGCCCGTGGCAAGATTTTTGAATAGGTATTGAAAAAAAAGTTCGCACGTTATTTGTATTCAACGTTCGTTTCAGAAATCAATAGATTTCAAACAATCTTTCGTTGAAGTACTTACGAGTTATAAAAATACCTACATAAAATCGTAAAGGTAAATTTATGTTTGTCTGTCTGTTTGTTAGAACGGTAATCTCGTAAAAAGTATTGCACGAATTTGTATGTAGTTTAGTCCACGCGAACAAAGTTGCTGTAAACAGCTAGTTTTAAAATAAATTAATTTGAGTGACTTCTTATTTTATTACCCACTTCTCTATGCTGTAATAGGATAATTTTAATATAATTTCTCGCTAAAATAATGTAGAGCATCCACAATGACACTACCATGTTACGTCGGAACCCGTTAAATGGGCCAATACTCCCCAGTCCCAGTGGACGAGTTTATTGAGCCGTCAATTTGTATCTCTACATACAAGTTATAGAGGTTCAATTCCCATGGTTCAATATGGCACTCACTATTTTATAGTTTTTCATTACGTCGAGGACAAAGGTCCATATTTATATCAAAGTGATCGGGAACAAAAATGGAAACACTCTTGTTTTTATGTAGATAGGTTATGTACTGTTTACATGACATTTTGCTCATTCAGAGGCGTATGCTTGGCTCAAAACAACACCTTTACATTTTTTTGTGGATTCAATAATTTCAGTATCGGTTAAAAGTGTAAGTAAAAATACGGTGAATTTTGTTGCATGTTTCCAAAATTGTCTGGTTCCGTTTGGTAGGCACCTACTTACCGGGTTTTCAAGAGCAAGTTCGGATTCACCAGTCAAATCCAAGCGCATGCTAGAAACTGAAAGGGGTCGCCCTCGTCGTCGGTTTCGACGAGGAGGACTATATACAGGCCGTCCCACGGCCATGCCACACGGAGGGAAAGTACATTAAATATTGAAGATAGGATATTTTACTGAAAGAAGACATCATTTTATTTTTAATAATAAGTAGAACTGCATTCCCAGTTTTTTTTTAAATCCCTTGTCTTAGTCGGGAATCGAACCCGCCAAAGGTGAAAAAAAAACACATGTATTTTATGATAACGGTCGAAAGGGTTAATCATAAGGATTATTTTTTCCTAAATAACATAGCATCTTAAATAAAAGGAAGATCATGAAATATGACATTTTATTTTAAATAATTAAAATTTAATTTATCAAATGCTCAAAATGTGATCCATTCTGTAGTATACAAATTCTAACTCTTTTAATAATTTCTCTCCCTGTCGATTTACTTATCTTTGTTAAATTTAAAATAAAATGTCATATTTCATGATCTTCCTTTTATTTAAGATGCTATGTTATTTAGGAAAAAATAATCCTTATGATTAACCCTTTCGACCGTTATCATAAAATACATGTGATTTTTTTCACATTTGGCGGGTTCGATACCCGGCTGAGAAAGGCGATTTAAAAAAAAACTGTGAATGCAGTTCTACTTATTATTAAAAATAAAATGATGTCTTCTTTCAGTAAAATATCCTATCTTCAATATTTAATGTACTTTCCCTCCGTGTGGCATGGCCGTGGGACGCCCTGTATATACCAAGGTAGGTAGTTAGACAATCGTAATGAAATATTTGTAGGCAGGTCTCTACTGGCCCTGACTGCAGATCCACCGCGATGATTCCTAACATTCCTGCAATCTCTATTTAGACCCAGCAATGTTATTATAGGTAAGTACTATAATAATAGCTATAGGTACAGTGTACAACACATCAGGCTATAGCTATACCCTTTAGTACTAGGTCGCTTTTACTTATTTGACAAATTCATACGAATATCAAGGAATTAATAACAAGAACTTATTGCGACAGGGTTTCACAGAGTATAGCTTGATGTGTATTCCACTATACACGGTTGTTCACGGCCTGTCGCCCCGAATTGAGACTTCTCCGTGAGTAGCTGACATCTTTTGTGGAGTATTCAAAAGACGTGAAGATGCCACTGATTTATGCGCACGCATTATTCTTACTTACAGTGACATAAACACATGCCATTCACTCCACGAACACAGCTCACGAATAAGATATTCACGCGCCATTTTCATTCCTTATTTGCATACTGAATGAACAAGAAATACTAACTACGTGTAAGAACAAGGTAAGAACCTTACTTACATAGCCAAAAATAAATAATAGGTAGGTAAGTATTTTATAAAGATTAATTTTAATGTAGGTATATAAGGAGAGCTGACAATCAAACGGGCCTGTTGGTCTTATCTTATCTTATGATGTGCGCCGGGAATAACCCAGCGGCACTTCGATCCTTGAGGATCTTTTGTGCCTACCCCATTTACTCACTGGTCATCCCGGTGTGCAGGTTTCCTCACAATGCTTTCCTTCACCGTTGATCAGTTGGTATATGTACGTAAGTATTCCATAAATATGAAGAACTTATTGGCACTGCATGGTTATGAACCCGGACCTCCCGCATGGGAGTCCGGTGTCCTAGCCACTGTGCCACCGACGCTCTCCGGCCTGTTGGTCACTGTCGCCCATAGACATCTCCCCTCACTGTTATTTTCGATGGCTGCTTGAGGATTTAGCTGGAGTGCCTCATGTGCAGGTAATTCCGACGTCTATTTTACCCATCAAACCGGAACACTAGAATGCAAGCATTGCTGTTTTTCGGCAGAAGTAGGTAAAGTGGTGGAACCTCCCCAGGTTTACCCCGCATAAAGTCATACCAACTTAACTTAACAACTGAACTTTATAATTGGCTGTTTATGTTTATGATATATGTGAAGTTTTAAGTAGAAAGCTGTTCGCTAAAATAAATAAAATAAATAAATACCACCTTCCAGAAACAATGACTTATACATACTCGTACATATTACATCCAAATAGGTAGATGGGTACTTTACAAAGAAATACCTAGTTGTAAGTTACCAGTCGGAAGGTGGAGCCGAGTTTGCAACACAAATAGTAATAAGCTTCAAATGTCTCCCAAACTCTACCAGAGGGTTTCGGAGTCTCGGTAAATATAACGACAAAGCGACACAAACTTAGATATTGTTTGTTGGACATCCGTCTGTCGAATACTGCGCCGCGAGGCACGTCGTAATAATTATAAACTGAACTGAAACCGAGTCTCATCGCCTCGGCTTGTAACGTTTAGCGTCATTCAAATGTTTGGAAACACGAGAACCACCAATGCGGATTATTTACTGCCTTGTTTACCATTTTCATTAAAATTATCAAATAATTAATAGACAAATAAGTACCTGTAACGTAATAGTGACTGAAACAGTTAGAGCAAGTTGCGCACTTTAAGAGCATTTAAAAGCACAATATGATACCCGTATTTCGTGCAAAAACAACATTTGCTCAACAATCAAAGGTAGGTAGGTAAAGTGGCGCCAAAAATTCTGGATATTTTTGGAATAATATTCATATCACGAGTTCCGGTATCCACAAAATTGACAGTTCTGCAAGAAATAACAAGTTGCAGATTAATATGACAAAGTTCAAAAGTATTCCCATTATTTCTTCCCCCAATGGAACTCTGATTCAGTTTTCGGATCCAACTGATTAGTTTTCAATCAAGCGGCACCTAAATTTCCGTAGAGCATAACTACTTATACCTATTAATATCAAATACTTGGTTCTAGTACCAAAATTGGTCTACTATTCCGATCACTATAGGTTAGATCATGAATTGAATGACTTGATTATCTATTTCTATGTACTTATTTATGTAATGACGCTTTGCTGACATCAAGCGAATCGATATGTGCATTAGAGGCGGGTGAAAATAAACCGCACGCCGGGTCGTCGCGGGAGCTCATCAAAATCGCGTTATCAGCTCTGCTTCAACAAATCACGGCGTCTGGAGAGCATGTAGACCGATACCAACGCTTTTCCAGTCAGATATTCGAGTAGAAAATCCCTTTTACCGGTCCGTAAGATTTACATGCAGCAACGAATTCTTAATAGTCCAAGGAGACGTAATGAAACACACGACAAACGACCTAACTGATAACGTAAACGTTGGTCAAGCTATGACAATAGCAAGTCACAAATAAATGTATTGTAAGCTGTAACTCCGCCCTCTGCGTTTTAGTGAATGCCATCATGCTTACCTCTAAACTTACACTCATTGTGAGGAGGTACGTTTTGGAGCAATTATACGGTGTGGCAATAATCTTCGGTGGCGGGCGTCATTTTCGTACCAATCGCAAGTCACAAATATATATTGTAGTAACTTGTAATTCTGCGTGTTGATGTATATACCATTACGTTTCCGTTGCGTTCCATTCGAGCTCATTGTGACAGAGCTATCACGATTCACGGTGTACAATAAAGCTCGGTAGCGTCACGTCATAAAACTGCGCAGTATCTCGCCTGCACTCGGAGTAGACGTAATGCCACGTAATACCACTCCCCATATAATTGGGCGATGCAAATGCGCTCCCCTGCACTACCTAGACGTTTTTATTGCGACAGGAAAAGAGTTAATATCGTTTTATGTAATAGTCTCGGGAGTCTTGAGGAGATGTAATTTCATTTTATTCGCAGTTTTATTAACAGAGCCCTATTCATTATTTTTTAAGGATTTAGGTATACGTGGACGCGTTTCTGTGGCACTTGATGACGATGATGTGGTTCTGATGCATTTTTGAGGGATTGTGGACTGCTTATTGATTTGTAGTTCCATTCATTAAATTTTATACGAAAAGGGTCAAGTCGCTGCAATTTAAGTTCTAATGAGATTACGTTGTATTATAGAATTGGGCCCCAGGTGGCGGGGAGGCGCTATTGCTACCTACTGGGCTCAGTATTACCAAAAATTAAAAAACAATTAGGTACCACCGTAAGTAGATATCATAATTTCAGCATGTTAATTTCTAGTTGGTTTACGATGAAGCAGCCGGCTGGCAGCCGACCCTTAATCGCAGATAAATGAATTACGTCGGCGCGGGCGTCATCCATCACTGTCGGCAATTTTAAGATAAAAGCCATAATGCGCGCAGGTTGCTCACTTCGACACCACGCTGCTACCGTACCGTTTACCGTTAGCCCTAACTATGAACCCCTTTGTATCGTCTGGCTGTTGCTAGCCAGTATTTTGTTAGGCCTTTTTAGAGAGTAGAAAATTTTAAAAGAATGAATTTTATGTAGCTTTTCTGTGTGTATTCAATCGTCAATGTGTATTGGTTTCTGTGGTAATGTGAAGATGAGTAAAATAACAACCTGTGCCATAAACTATTAGTGATCTCTATTATCATTATTACATATTATAACAGTAGGTACTAGGTAGGTACCTACCAGAGGCGCCTTTTGTTTTTATTTTAAAACAAAAAAATAAAAACGCTATAGCATAGCGCTTAATAGGGTAGTTTCCAAGAACCAAATCAATTTGATGGTCAAAGAAAGTTCGTTGTTTTGCTAGAAAGGGACCAATCATCTGTCAATACTAACTTTAACCATTAATATCTGTTGGTTGAGATATCGAAAATCTAATTTTAGATCTTTCTTTAGGATGTCCTGTAAGTTGATTAATGCAATATATTTTTTAAGATTAATACCGTATTCATTTGACTGAATCAATCAAGCTTTACAGCCTGTAAACAGAAGCCTACCTAATTAGTCGACTGAATTTAGTTTAGTGTAAATAAGAGCTTATAGATTAGAAGTCGTCTCCAACAAATTCCGCGATATTAGAATAGAAAAATTGGATATTAGAAACAGAAGCTGCCAAAAATGTTGACACGTCGAGCGCATCGTTCGAGTTTGATAAACGCAATAAATCCTTGGTTGGGAACGCTCCTGCTCGCCTGTCTACCGTTATCGACGACGTCGCCAATTCAATTATATTCGTTGAATGCAAATTTTCTAGAGAAAATTGACTTCCTTATGGATTTTTTAATTTTACCGGAAACATAAATCTATTCCGCTCTCAACGAAGCGTTGTTGATGACACTTTGAATTTTAATAAGTTAAAAATTTTGCACCAAATTGGCGCACGTTCTACAGAATTCCTTTTAAAGTTTAGTGGAGTTGGAACAGGAGATATTTTCCAAAGTCTAGAGTGGTCTAGATGCGTTGCAGTCTTTCTTGCTTTCAACGAATCTTTACACAAGCGTCCACTGAAATAGGAACTTATAGCTGCATGGAAATAATTCCCGAAGCGAACCGTATCGAACAATGCCGTACGAGGGTAATACATTTTTCAAGACGTTCGCAGGTTAGATTGTATTTCTTTTAAATTGGCTAC
The DNA here is from genome assembly GCA_947369225.1 of Hofmannophila pseudospretella. Classification (NCBI taxonomy): domain Eukaryota; kingdom Metazoa; phylum Arthropoda; class Insecta; order Lepidoptera; family Oecophoridae; genus Hofmannophila; species Hofmannophila pseudospretella. The sequence continues at coordinate 10,440,046 of OX376317.1, read as the reverse complement.
ATATTACTTCAAAAATTGCCTGGAAAGTTAAGTGGCTTGGTTATTCTATTAATTTTAATTTCCCTTGTAATATGTAAGTATAAATACTTATACCTATGTTACCATAAGTAACTATTAAGTACCTACCTATTCTGTGTCATAGGTGTCTGTCTAGGATTTTATTGCATACTAAGTTAATAACAATTTAAAAGACCAAAATTAGTTTCAAATCATTTAATAAAATAAGTGATGTATTAATTTCTTAAAGAACACATACGCAGTCATTTACTGTACCATAAAAATATTTATACACAATAAAATAACAATAATTACGTCAAAATTATGTGGGCATACTTGGACAAGTAGGAAGGATGTAAAAAAAAATTATTGCCAAAAAAACACAACCGTTAATTAAGCATGTGGCTTCTAAAATGACCATGGGATGTAATCACTCGATTATGCGGCAAAACCATTACATCATTCATATTATTCATAACAAGTTTTTTTTCTTCTAAACACTGTAAGGCCATTTTCTACGTAACACACGGTTCCACATATACTAAAATAATGGAAGTGTACATAAATTTTAAGTTAGATAAGCCTTTTTATAAAACAATGACATAAAAATTAAATTTTACAGTAAATATTTACTATGAAAACATTAATATTAAATTCTATACGCAAATATCAATTTCGTAATATAATTTTCTGTACTTTTCTATCTATTTCTCATAAGGAAAAGAACTTTTTACAAGTTTTAAGTACCGACATCTATTACAACAAAGAGTAAGAAAACATCCTACAACGATCTCGTTTTACAAAGATGAACTCTCTGCATACAAGAATACCTCGCCAGTAAAGTCATGCATATCAAAATATATACCAAATACATACATTTATAATTCCTTTCTTTGTGTTAATCCATCATTGATATATTTTTTATTGAAAATATAGCCATAATCTTCAATACAAATGTATATTAAAAGTTCTTATGGCTAGATAACGGTAACTAACCAAATAAATGCTACGTTACTGACTCTCGTAATATATTCGTGGAATAAAAATTGATCGATAAATTGATGATAAAATCCCAGAATAGTGGCATACATAACTTAAAATTAGGACTAGCTTTATTCTGTTGTCAAAATATGCACGTGTATCTAAAAATACATAGAAAAATGATAGTGCCGTTCGTTACATAGGTTTATATGGCACAGAAAGACATCGGTGGAGACAAAAAAAATCTCATTGTTCTAACATTCGACATGAATAGTACAAAATTAACTAAACATTGCATCAGGTACTTATAAACAACGAAATACTAACTACATAGGTAAAATTATGGAATGAGATGTATGCAACAACTTCCATAAACTGTGTAAAAATGCGTATTTAGTTTGCATTGCATTGAATCTGTTGATAATTACATTTGGAACAGGAAAAACACAGATTGATAATAAAATGTCAGGATTTATAAGTTCACTGATAAAATTTGTTTAAGTGCAATGCAATAAATATAAACATAATACTAACAAATAGCACCTAAACCGACAGTGAAATATCAATGCTGTCGGTACGTTCTGTTCGATTAAAACAAAGAGACAACATCATTCAGGCAAGCATAATGTATGCAAAACTCGCAACTGTTCCACTGAGAACCATTTACTACGTTTATTTTAATACGCTAGCTAGAGGATCCAAACGAAATAAAAACATTAACCTCATAGCTCCAATGAAACAGATCAAGAACATTTAAGTAATTTATAATTATAATATCACTCTTTAAAACAGTATATTACAATAATCGATAGATAAAGACATTTGTTCAACAAAGATATTCTCACACTGAAACACGTCGAAAGACAATCGCGATGCGTCCACAGTTTATAACTTTTGGACGTTCACTTCACCGCCCCTTGGACCTGGTCAAGGTATGGTGATGACACAGACTTTGAGGAGTCCATGTGAAGTTTTTTTTCGTACCAACCTTTTAGGTTGCGAGATATGCTATCCGTTGGACGAAAGTTCGTCCTTGAGCCACTGAGGCACGGGTCTGCCCAGTCTCACTAACAGTTTGGATAGAGCCGTATTGTGGGGCGTGTAGTATCGCTTGAGGAACTTGGCGGATTGCTCCTCCATGGGCGGGTATATCCTGCCCTTGGATTTGCCGAGGCATTTGGTTTTCTCATTGCTCACCGCCTGGCAGAAGAATCCCTTCTTAGCGTCGAATCTGTAAAAGAAATGCGAGTTAAGAGATAACTCAAAGCTACAATACTGACAGATGTCATCATCTAGAGTGCCGGTTATAAGGGTAAGAGAGCCAGGTAATTAACGGCTCACAAGCTTTAAAACATAACGTTTAAAAAAGTTCTGGCTTCTTCCATGGACAGAAACACGCAAGCAATACCCCTGGGTTTGCACGTGTTTCTAGGCGACGGTGAACACTTACCATTACTAGTGGCTCGTTTGCATTTTCGTCGTAGAGTATATATTTTTTAATATATATAAGATAAACAGGCAAACGGGCCACCTGATGGTAAGTGGTCACCATCGCCTAAAGATATGTGCAATCCCAGAGGCATTGCTTGTGCGTTGGCGGCCTTGAAAGGATAGGACTCTCTTTACGTTCTTTTTGAAGCACCCCATATCGTAGCGCAGCGGAAACACGTAAAATCACGCTACGCGGCAAAAACGTTCGCGTAAATATGGTCGTGGTATATAAAAAAAATATTGCACTAAAACTTAAAGATATGAAAACCAGTGATTTGAACTACTCGACAACCCAGATAAGACATCTGTAACAAGCAGTCAAGGAGACCATGTCCTCAAGTAGATGGTATAAGATAAGGTAGAAGAAGATGTACTCACTTGAGCAGCTTGTTGTAGTCGAGCAGCGGCGTAACTTTGAGGAACTTCTGCAGCGTGTTCATGATGGCGGCCGGCTCGGCGCGCAGCTGCGACCCGTCGATGATGTGCAGCTGGTGCCCGCTGTACTCCGCCAGCCACCGCTCTAGGTAGTGACTGTACTTGCCCGGGTTTAGGCAGCGGTTTCTGGGGAAACAATACGGTATTAACCTAATTTTAAAAAGGCGGATCTAAAATTAGTTTTTCGATATCTCAACTAACATCAGAGATATTAATGGTTAAAGTTAATATTGACAGATGCTCTGTCCCTTTGTAGCAAAACAGTCCTTTATATGCAGCCAGGACCTACTTGTATGGGGCTAGACAAACAGTTACGTCATAAAACTTATTGCCGTTTCTTTCTACCGTTCTGATTATTGATTGCCTGTAGTTATTTTATTTTTCAACGAATTTTAATTCTGTTTTCACATTTGACCATCGTTTTATGACCATTTCTTAATTTTTAAGAAATGCATTATAAATGCATTTCATTTGATTTCATTTCATTTTATTTGATACTTGGAAACTACCCTATTGCCACTAGTTAAACGGTGTAATGCGGCTAAACCGAGTAACCTTGCTGGTGGTAGGACCCCTCTAGATATCTGCGCTGCGGCAGCGTGCACGTCTCTTCTGAGTCAGTACTTTCTAACTAAGCTAATGTACAGTCGACCTAGTATACCATCTGTCAAAAACCTTCGATTAAATCTCAACCTTATGCCAGCGCATCAATGCGCTATGTATCTTAAGATACATTCCAGATTCTCAAATTTTGACGTTTTGGGTAGGTCGACCTCATCGTAATTGGTGAATTGTGGTAAAAAAAACGGGATTTTCTATCAATATTTTTATGTAGATTCGTGTTTTGAAATACTCATCTAAATCAACCCGAACATTAATCGTTTTTAATATTGTAATCAGAATTTACTAATATTTTTTTTAAGATCAAAGAGGTAAGGTAAAATTCGGTATTCAAGGTAAAATCAAAACATGTTCTATATCAAATGAGATAGAAATACGTATACGTATACGTTAGGTATACAAAGCTTTCGATATTTTGACTAGGATAGAAGAGCGACAGAAAATGTCAAACATATTAGACATGGACGTATTTTGAGGATAAATATATAGTCCCTATTTACCAACAATAATTCGGTCAAGCGAATGACACTTCAAATTCAGTTGGAAGAAAATCATAAAATTTTATGGATATTTTAACGACAGCCATCATTTATATCGGACGTATATTCTATCTCTAAACCATTAATAATAAGTTAAGTGTTTATATGTACGTTGGTTAAAATAAATAATGTTTGTTTGGTTCACAAAATAATAATTCCTCCTTGAAGCTGTGATACCTAAATAGGACACTTGTGTAATAAGTGCGGGAAGAGCCAAATCGACGCTATGAGCTGCTTTAGTTCGCAACACGAGTCGAAGACAAGTTGTCGTAATTAAACGAGTGCGACACGTGGTGTTCTCGCACGTGATATACATGATACTTTATGTAACAGTATAACAGTCAAGAAATAGTCACTTCTCGAGCAGGTATTACATAAAATGATTTTGAATATGATGTTTGATAACTTTGAGGACATTCTCTACCTGTGATTCCTGCGAGTCCAATTCATACTATTAAAGTAGTTTTTAATAGTATGAATTGGACTCGCTAAAAAGCTAAAAAGAAGTTCTAACATGACTTAACTCAGAATACTGTGCAGGTAACACAGTCAAAGTTACCGCCGCGTTTTCTAAGTTTAGCACGCGCCAAGGCTCGCCGACGTTTCTGATGCTTGATAATTCATGACGCCTGTCAAGCGCACAACTTCACTTTGAAGGGCGTTTGAATTACACGCTCTCTTTATTTGCATAAATCATTATTTGCCTTATCCTTATCTTTTAGGACTATGTTATCCTTGTTTCGGAGAATTATCGTGTCTTTTACTGGGAAAGTGATGGATGAATTATGATTATGAATAAACTAAACAAATGTTAAAAGAATACGGCCGTGCCGCCTGAATATAATGCGTTGAATGTTAAATAATAATATAATTAAACGTTACATGTTTTAATTGTTTTGAAAGAACAGTTTACATTTCTACGAATTAGTAATGAGGAGTTTTTGATTAAGTGGTACGTATACAACATTGCAAGTTTCTCACGGTTTCTGGATTTTTTTATACGGAAAGAAATCTGAATTATAGGTTGTTGTCACACTTATGTAAATGACCCATATTTCATACTTAACGGTACATCATCAGCTATAATTATGTAATTTTAAAGTCGCATCTTAATTAGTAGAATCGAGTATAGCTTAAAAATGTGATCTAAATAAGTAGCAATTACAATTTAATAATTGGCCGTATTTCATTTTTATGCACGTAGAAAAGTTGAAATATATTTCCGTGGATAGGATTTGAATGAACATAAATCGCAAGGACTCCTAGGATATGATAAATTCCGTGACTATAACTGAACTAACTGAGTTACAGCAGCCAATCTTTCTATAAAACATCAGTAAATGCCACGTAAGGGATATCTACAACCCAGGGAATGGGAAGGTCGTTCAAAACCTGCCCGCTATCAAATGTTCCCACATTTTTCAATGGATGGCTCGATATTAAGTCAACAGACATACCCACGGACTGACTAGATAGAACCAAAAAGACAGAGAAAGTGGAGGAGACTGTCTAGGAAAATGGACGCTGGCCAACGTCAGGGACAACGCAAGGTATAAATAAGAAGAAAGTATATATTAAGTGCCGATGCACGCGGTTAAATGTACATTTCTGGTTTTTAAGTTAATACGTCAGCGAATGAACACGGTTACTAGCAACGTAGGTCGATATGGTAGATCCTGATGTTCAGGATCGCCTGGGTTGGTACCACCTTCTTATCTATTTCTGCCCCAAAACAGAAATGCTTCCGTTTCTGTGTTTCGGTTTAAAGGGTAAGAACACACGAAGCACTCCATCTAAGTTGTCAAGGTTAGCAGCACATAGAAAACCCTCTAAAATAGTACAGTGAAGTGAAATGTCTATAAGCGACGGTACCATCAGGTGGCCTGTTTGCTCGTCTGCTCTCCTTCAGGAGGCTGGTGACCGTTCTTTTCTCCTCGTGCCTCGTGAGCACGTCTCGTACAGTGTTGGTCATGAGCTCACCTGAGGTCCCGCAGCGGTTTGTGTGCGGAGTCGTTGGCCGTGATGATGGCGTGGAACGAGTAGTTGTTCGCCACCGGGTCGCCGTGCGAGCGGATGTGTTGGTACCACGAGTACGCCCTGTTAGCAACAAACACAACTTAATCTATACATATACAATAAAATCATAAACGGGAATTTTTTGTTTATATGTTTGAACGCACATCATGTAAAAACTATTGAAAGGATTTGTATGGAGCTTTAACGGATATATTTAAAAAAATCCAGATTGACATCTAGGCCATAGACATTTTGAAAATTCTGCGTTAAAATGGAGGCAAAGTTAGTTGCGAACGAAGTTACGGGCAACAGCTAGTTAATAAATAAGACTTCGTTAGTTTGGATTTAGAAGAATGGGAGACATCGCGGGTTAGACATAATAGAAAATGATCTAGGTGGCTTTAAGATACGAAACAAAGGCACAGCTTGGAAGAAGAAGCCAAGATCCACTTCGGGTTGCTGAGCCAGCTTAGTGACTAAGTAATAAAACTGATGTAGAAGAGGAGAGAAATTGAAATTGAACACGTTTATTTAGCGCTGTAAACACCAGAATACATAACAGAGAAGTATACAAAGTTTAATACATACAGCACAGAACATCTGGTGTGGTACAGTGCCAAAAACGGTACACCAGCTCAGCATGAGAGGGGTGAAGAATCATCAAATCAGAATGTAAAAAACAGAAAATGGGGAAGTCACTAAAATCAAATTTGTAAATAAGCATAAAGTAACCTTCAAAATGGTAAATAAAGGGTAGGATAGACTGAGATATTTTAGTTTGTAAAGGCAAACAGGACTTTCTATTTAGGTAGCATCAAGAAGTTGTATTAATTAGTCTGGTAACTTTAAAAATAGTCTCGTTAATGTTTTACTCTTTAATAAATAATCAACTACGTTTCTTGGCCAAAACTTTATTAGACTATCATTGACTACCGGGACAAATTCATTTCTATTTCACCTCTTTGAATAAAACCCTGAACAATGGGAGCTCGAGCAAGCTTTGCATCAAAATGAATTTCGTAGGCTATTCAATATGCTAATTCAAATCAAGTTCTGACATTGATTTACATGTAAATTATGAAGACCTGACCTTCAGTGGTTGTGGAAATATTTGCCTTAACTTCTTCCCGATATTAAAATTCAGTTTAAATTCCATAATTTGAAAAGATACAAGAGTTGAATCCAATTGGTTTAGTTAGTTACTCGAGTAAGGTTTAATTATATTTTATTATTAGATTACATTATGTATTGAAAGTGACTGTAAGTAGGGAATATGCATGTAATTTTGAAAAATTAGAAACTAATTTATTGACCTCAACAAAATAAATTATATTTTTATTTAGTTAAGTAGATTTTGGAATATTCATAGTTTTGTTGATCATTATTTTTGCAGAAACTAAACGTAATTCCAAAAGCTCAAACGCGCTTATCTATGGTCGTGACGCCAAAGGTCATGGAAACAAATATTTTGCTAGTATGATGCTTACGTGATTTAATGGATTTATCAAGTTTATTTTGTATTAACTGCAGTGTTGAAGCGAAAAACCTTGTAAAAACCGATATATTCAATAAAAAATATAACGAATTCAGTCTTGTTTACATAACCTTTGACGTCACAAGCAGCGCGGGAAATGATTGCTCGTTTGAATTGACGTAACCAGAAACCTAAAAAACTCGAAACTTCGAAACTTTTAATAATTTTTTTTCTAAGACAAAAATTACACAATCGACTGTAAGAATGAGCTGCCAGTTTCATTTTTAGTTCAGCGAGTATGTGACTCTCGGGAATTGGACATTCTGGGAGTTAGATATTCTGGGAATTTGAAATTCTGGGAACGCTACCACTATCTCTTTCTATCATAGCTCTAAAAAATCTTAAGAATGTATCTTGCAATGACGCGTATTACTAACCTTTTCGAAGGTGATATCAGTATAGTGATGATCTTAGCGTTGGGCAGCAGCGCATGCGCTCTGCGAGGGACTAAGTCCCCGTCGAAGTATGTGGCAGACTTCTCGAATGTTAGCTGAGTCGTGTTGCTGAGGCTTGGAGGGAAGAAGCTTAGGTACCTGACAAATAATGACAACGTAAATAAGATACTAATAAATAACACAACTTTCATAGGTAATATCCTGAGCTAGGGCTACGAGATATGCATGACAATATAGCTGGAATTTTGGTCATCAAGGAAATTCCAAAACCAAGACGCGCGGCGCATAATTTGTCCATTTTGTAAGCTTTAAATACAAACATTAATTACCCATTCCAAGAATGAAACATAACGTGCTTGTATAAAACACTTTGAGTGTTGCACGATAAGGAATCTCATCTGAGCTTGTCTACAAGGCAGGCGAATCTGATATGAGCATAGCATAGCAACTAACAAGTTACCAAGTACAAAGACGATTGGAAAAGCGTGGCAAACTGAAAATTTAATATAATTCGATCTAACAAAGCAAATACGAATCCACACAGAGTTACCGATTGGGTCGAGAATTCTAAATCGTACATTTGCAATGGAACGTTCCAGCTTTACTACCTTACACTTACACTCGATCACGATCTGGGTACCACCGTGAAACATATAAACCTTCTACGAAACAGTTTCCAACAAAGTTGCTGTATTCTCGGTACCAAAATGTTAACTTTTACTGGTTTCATAAACACCTGCCTTCAAGTTCTTTAACTTCACAAAAATGTAGGTATTATTCCCGGCATATAACTTGACCTAAAATGGCGGTTGTTCCGCAAAAGTACCTACAACACAAATCCCGTATGGTTACGCGCGGCCCCTCGCTTCGTACCTCACACCGCACTTCGATTGACACCCGAAATTTGTTACTGCACATCCGTCATTTTAGGTCAACTTATATGCCGCGAATCATTTTTGCCCGTTTCATTTTCATATTTTGACAACGATAATTAAATTGGACGGCTACGTGTTTTTGACAAACCGTTATTGTTTGGCACCAAATTGCGAACCGGAATTGGATGGAATAGGCTCCTTTGATCAGACAAGTGCGAGCGAATACATATTTACTTACAACTTCACAAAGAAAATAAAGGTTAAAACGAAGCCATTATGTCGCTGGCGTTGCAGTAACTACGCAAGATCAAGCGTCAGTACCCAATGAAAAGAACAAATTCGATTAAAAAACCCACTTCCCATGCAAATTAGATCTGGATTGGCCGATTTATACGAAAAATCGAAAACTGTTCATTACACCAACACCCTACCATCCAAAATCCAAATACAAAACACAGAACCGGCTCAATATTATGAAATGTTGTTAGGACTTTTAATTTTGCTTCTATAGCCGAAGTACCTAAACGATGGAAAATCATTATCTAGGCATTTGCATATTCACTAGAAGCGTCGCATTGCCTATTGAACAAGCGAATAGTAAGCCAACGAAGCTTCACTAACTCCAACTTCTGAGGTCCTGGTAAATTTATGGAAATAGCTAAGCGACTCACCAGTCCAGTCCCTTCAAGTAGTTGTTATTGTTGAAGAACTGTAGTTCCTCGTACGTCGCTGGGCTCGGCAGGTTGGGCGCAAGGGAAGGGTGCATCGCTAGAAACGTGTACAGGGCCGTACTCCCGGTCTTCTGCGGGCCTATGACCAGGACTTTTGGGAGTGTCCCACACCACTTGTTCTTGTTCCATATTTTCCGGTGCCGGATGTCATCGCATGGATTCTAGGAGAAACAAAATGTACTAAGTAAGAGCGATAGGCCGCATAAATTTTACTTCGTTATTTCTATTATTACCACAGAAATTAATAAATAAATTTTATTTCTGTGATTATTATCTATTGTTTGTTTTGTCCTATTTGTGCAATAAAGTGTATTTTAATTTTACTTTATTAATCTATTATCCCACTGTCCGATGGTTGCCTGGAAGAGATCGCTGTGTTTTTATATGAATTTTATTTATGTACTTCCTGAGTGTAATTATTGCAATAAATAATATTTTATCTTTTCTCTTTATGTCCCCTGATTTGAAAAATACATTTTAATACCCTCGTCATATTGCGGGATTAAATTGAACTATTACTTCATAGCGAACTTCATACCACTATAAAAGTACCAATGACGCCCTCTTAACAGAGTTGTATAGTTTTTAAATTCTAAGGAATTCCAATATGGTCATTCATTTCACCGCGCAAGGATACGTCATCAACGGTAACACTCGTATGATGACGTAGCCTTGTGCGGTGACGTGAACATCGTGCAATCCGTAGTTGATATACCTTTCTTCTTGTGCCATGGCTAACCAACTACTTGCTTCCGCACGTGATTTTAATTTTTACACCAAACTTTAGTTAAACGTAGGTTTACTAGTATAATCAAAACGTTACGACTGGGCTGTTAAATAAACTTTTATTACATAATGTATTGTTTTGTTAACATCTGTTAATAACAAACAAGGAATATACTCTATAAATAGATACATCGATAAATAGTTTCGAACATCAACTTGAAGGTGAATAAAATCGTTTCTACCTGCATATTAGCACCACAAGTATTTGAAATTTTGTGATCTATGGAAAGAGCTATGCTCGGAGTATCTCTGCTGGATCGAATCCGAAATGAGGAGATCCGGCATAGAACAAAAGTTATCGACATAGCTCATAAGATTAGCAAGCTGAAGTGGCAGTGGGCCGGTCACGTCTGTCGCAAAACCGACAACCGCTGGGGTAGACGAGTTCTGGAGTGGAGACCGCGTTTGGGCAAACGTAGTGTGGGACGAGCGTCCCTGCTAGATGGAGCGACGATCTGCGCAAGGTGGCTGGCAGCGACTGGATGAGAAGAGCCGAAGATCGGGCTCAATGGCGCGCCCTGGGAGAGGCCTATGTCCAGCAGTGGACTAGAATAGGCTGCTGATGATGATGATGTGATTTATGAGAGATAATTTTAACCCAAAACTTTTTTAGTATACCCAAATGATGTACAAAATATAAACTAAATGTTTTACTTTATATATTCATTTTATTGTTCCGAATGAAATGTTAATTAATGTAAATGTAAATTAATGCAATTAATGCAGTAATGTAATTAATGTAAGTAATAATTAATGTAAATAATAAGTAATGTAATGTAATAATTAATGTAAATGTAAATTAATGCAATTAATGCAGTAATGTAATTAATGTAAGTAATAATTAATGTAAATAATAAGTAATGTAATGTAATAAATAATGTAAATTAATACAACTAATGCAGTAATGTAAATTAATGCAGTTTTATTGTTCCGAATGAAATGTAAATAAATAAACGGAAATACATCTGTTGTTCTTACATAATATATACAATATGTCAATAATTGAAGTACGACTGAATTCTCGGATGAATATATTTACAGTTGCGTTTAATATTTCGATGATATTTTACGTTCTTCATGGTCCAATAAAATATTAAAAATCGCCATATACGTTGATTCATCGAGGCAAACTGCTGTGAGGCAAAAATACGGCAATATTGTCCGGAGCATAATAATTTGGGCAGTTGGAAATTGCGAAACTTTTTATCATATGTTTGGTCTTTTCTTTACATACGTGCTTTATTAATTTGTCAACCCTATTATGAATGCCACTTTATTTAAGTCTCAGATGTTTTAATAACGTCGTTGGCTCTTAAGAGTTGTTACACACATTCAATTTAATTTAATTTATTTATTAGGTAAACACAACAGATTACAACCATAGAAATTACAGAAAAATCAATATAAAGTTATGAGCTAGGTCGTAACCCTTAACGTGTAAACACAGCATGGTTAGGAAGTAGAAAATTGATTGTTGTACAAAATTGAGTTGGGAAAAAATACTATTGAATGTAATGACTAAAAAACTTATGCCTATTTGAAAAATAAAAATAATAAAGTAAAGACTATAAAGTAGGTGTGTGGATAGCTCACTTGAGGACATCCTCAACACGTCTTTTAAAAACTAATGACCTAGGATCAAATAAGTCTATCGATGGCTTATTGTTGCTGTTCGAAGAGATTTCGTTAAACAATCTACACATTCGCACAGTAGGGTTATAGAACGATGTGTTGTTCTTGAAAACATTTAATACAAATGTTTTAGGATTGCGAAGTTTAAAGTTTGTGTTGAAGTTTAGACAGGACAGCAAGGAAGGTGCATCTATGGTGGAATGAAGAATTTTATGTAGGATTATTAGGTCTTGGTGTTTGCGCCTAACAAAGGATATGCATATTTATTAACAAGCTTTATATAGCTAGAGGCTATCAAATGAGTTAGGGCACCCCATTCTAGTAAATATACAGTAAGCAATACTAAAGTAATAATTACTCTTTACTAGCCATTGACAGATGAAAATTCTATTTTTCTGTATTTTTGTTGTTGTTGCTATACGTAGATTTTACCACACACAGGTGTCGAGAAAGAGTTTATAGACTCTATATGCTTATAGAAGGCTGGTTACCTACAGTTAATGTATCTGAGGGATATCCCAAAACCGATACATAAACGAAGAAATTAAAATTTTGTTTCTCGCTGGCCTCGTAAAGTTTTTATAGTTCATTATCCCTACGACTTGAATGTTATAAAATTAACGACGAGTAAAAATAATTACAATGTTTAACTTATTTGGCTAATAAAACACAACTTTCATGGCTTAGTAAACCTTATAATATTACAGTTTCCTGATCCTGATTCTGAACAATAGCTAACAATAGATTAATTATATCCTCATATCAAATGCAGGATCTCTATCTGGCGTATCTATAGGGGCTGTGTAAGCAACAATACAAAGGTGGTATTAATTATTAGCCGAAAAGTAGTTTTGACGGGAACCTTTCTATTCAGAACGGGCGGTACCACAACGGCGGGTGTATAAACAATTGCAATCGGCCAACTGTAAATACATACGGGGTTGGGCACGATTAGAATCGGAGCGTCGGTGGCGTCGTGGCTAGGTCGTCGGACTACCATGCGGGAGGTCCAAGTTCGAAACCATGCAATGTCGTGTACCAATTAATATTTCAGTTTTTTCGAAAGACTTACGTACATTTACCGACTGCTCTGACGGTGAAGGAAAACATCGCGAGGAACAGCACACTGAGATAACCAGTGTGTGAAATGGGGAAGGCAATGGCAAACCACTCCATACAATCTGCCACGAGAGTCGTTATGTGGTTAATCCCTTAGAATGATCACAACCCTTAGAAATGAGGAATACAACTTAGAAGAAGAAGAAGAATCGTGCTTCGGTTTTTTTATGGGAAGTTCATTTCGGTCAAGGAACTGAATTTATATGAATTGCTAACTTATCCGATAGTAGAGTGCCTAAAACGCAGGATATCCAATACGAGAGGTCTGGGTTCGATTCTAGGTCAAGCAATGGGAATTTCGGGGTTTTTAAAAGTGTATCATTACTGCTCTAAAACTAAAGAAAAATATCGTGAGGAAATCTATCTACCTTAAAAAAAGTTTTTGAAGGCATGTGGCATGAGCTTAGATTAGATATGATGTGCCCAAATAGTGGGAACATGAATAGGGTACTATTGAGTCACAAATAGAGTGATTGCAATATAGTATAATAACCAAAATTATTATTACAAATATGTAGGAACGCGCTAATGTGAGGATATGGAATGACGTAATGTCAGTTGTATGAAAGAGAAAAGGGAAGATCTTCCACCAGGCGGGGTGTTGTGCCTGGTGACCAGATGTCTTGGTCCAACTATGGACGTTTGGAACTCGTATATATTCGAAGTCCCAGGAAAATTTCGATAGCGCGTTCTACACCGATGTGTGTAGGGTACTAATCGTAGTGGCGCGTCGTGCGTCGCCACATTATTATACCAAAATTAAATACCGACGCGATTAAGCCCCATTTTCGTCGTTATAATCAATGATAGTTTAAAAAATGTGGGAAAAGGAACTACCTATGATGAAGATGGTTCCTCTGTCTACCCTCTCGGGGATTATGGACGTGAAAGTTACACTATATACTATACTATACTTTAAAAATGTCTTGTTACTTACCCCCCACAGTGGGTTCAATTCATCGGGTCTCAGTTGGAAGTATTTGTCGGCGAGCGCGAGCGGCGGCGCCGAAGCGAGCCGAACATTCGTCCAGCATCGCAGGAACTTCACCACGGATTCGAACGTGTATAGCGCCAGGCGATCGTTGCCGTAGTTTGACATGTGCGTCATGAATACGTTGATCTGCGGAAGGAGGCTTTCAATCAGTGGTGTAATTAGAAAAAATGGGGAGTTTTGTAATTTCGCGAGGGTGTAATTCAGAAATCTGAATACGTCCTTGCATAATGAATACGTGAATGTTGCCGCGAGCGGAATTCGACGGGTTTTATTAAAGTTTGTTCGCTTGAGCTGTAAGCCTCCGACTTCACGAGCCCAGTTCCAGCCACGGTTCGGTACGCTGCAACCAATCATGCCTCCCTCCACTTGAAATCAGCACTTTGTGATTAGTTGCAGCGAGCAGAATCGTGGCTGGAACCGGACCCGTGAATTCAGATGCTAATATGTGAAAATGAAGATAGATTCTATTAGTACCTTTTTTACAAGGCTCTAAAAAAACATAGGCCGTACTCAGTTGCTAACAAACAAGGCAATTATGTCTGACATCGATTCATAATAAAAAAGTAGTTTCAAAGGGAACAAATAACAGAATATTCACTTTCACACATCTTAGAAAACATACATGCCATAATCGGATGAAATGAAGTCGATACTTTATGAAGATAGAAAATATTACAAATGTACAGAAAAAAATATGTTGGTGAAGATAGAAAACTTATTCAGACATCCCTTAAGCTGGCGATAAACAACATTTTCGTTCTACTTTTATCACAATACGTTTTCCCGCGCGCCTGCATACATATATAACATATTGTTGAGCGTCGACAAGTAATAAAGATATATTGGACACCCGAAAGTTTATGCTTAGGTTTCAAAACGAAAAGCCTAGCTTATACACAAAATAAATGAGTACAGAAGGGAAGGGCGTTCGCACGCTGACACAAAGCCGCGCGACATCGTTAATACAAGCTAGTACTTTATTATCGGCTCAGCTCAAACGATCTGTGCAGCACACGGCGCGCGGCGACATTTGATTATGTCTCGCACCGTAAACGCTAATACTGACTTTCCTTTCTGTATTTATTTATTTTGTACCTATACCTTTGAATAAGGTTTAATAAAAACTTACTGGGTTATTGATGAAGGTCTGGAATTGCTCACCGCCCGGGTACACCGCTCTAGCAGCACTGTATGTGTAAATACGGCGCGCGCCGTTTGACTGTGCGAGTACCTACCTAGCGCCGCTAACCATCGCTAGCACTAACTTTCCTTTCTGTACTTATTTTGTGCCTGCACCTTTGAGTGAGGTTTAATAAAAACTTACTTATTACACAGATATCTATGAGGAAACAAAGTGGATCGGATTTTCGTCGCCGTTGCTTGAGCTTGCGTGGCGCAATGGTTAACGCGCCAGGCTACGGTTAAGCCGGAGGTGCGGGTTCGAATCCTGTCGGAGGAATATAGTTTTCACTTGTTTCCAATATTTTTAAAAACTTACAGGGTTATTGATGACGGTCTGGAACAGCTCGCCGCCTTGTATGGAGCGATCGAGTCGCTGCCTACCTCCTGGGTAGCGTTCTAGCAGCAGTGTGTGCGTGAATAAACCGCAGGTCTGCCGCGGTAGCACCATCACGCCTCTGTGGCGGAATCCTCGACGTAATCTGTGCGGAAAGAGCAATATTGTTTAACTATGCCTTCGTATCTTCGAACGTACTAATTATAAAGGACTAAACATTGTTATGCAAAGGAAATTTTACCAAAAATAGATTACACAATGCCAAAGGTAAAATATTAATTTAAATTTCTTAAGTGAATTCTTTCTTACTAAAATAAGACTCATGAAATTGCCTTAATCTTTCTAATTACCTCTTTTAAAATAACAAATCTCTCCATTTCATCTAAAATTAGATTTTTTTATTATTCTCTTGTATATTTGACATTCGTCGATAGCGTCGGTAGCGTCGTGGCTAGGACGTCGGACTCCCGTGCGGGAGGTCCGAGTTCGAAACCATGCAATGTCACATGTACCAATGAGTTTTTCGGTTTTTTCGAAGGACTTCCGTACATTTACCAACTGATCTGACGGTGAAGGTAAATATCGTAAGGAAACCTGCACACTATGATAACCAATGTGTGAAATGGAGAAGGCAATGGCAAACCACTACATTAAATCTGCCACGAGAGTCGTTCTATGTGACTAATTCCTTAAAATGATCACGACCCTCCGCGATAAGGAATACGACTTAGAAGAAGATATTTGACATAAATACAAAATTACACCTATATTATTAACACGTCGCCTTTTTTTGGACCTTTTACTATATGTTCTGCCTTTGATCAAATAACGTAAAACTAATCTCCGAAACTAATAGGTTGCCAAACTACGTCTAATAACAAAGGCGCTTATTGTGTATTTGTATTTAGTTCACTCATCCTCTCTGTGTATTGTGTCGTCTTCACTCAACAATAATCCTTAAGGAAGATAATGTTCCGCTCTTGCTTGCTTACTTATCGTATGGTTAGTGTTGTTCAGGCCGCCCTCTGACATGGCTTAACGGCTGCTGTCGAACGACAACCGGGACCGACTGCATAGGCCACAAGCGGTTACCCATCCTGGTACCGACCGCGCCAACGTTGCTTAACCTGCACGATCACTTTCGCACCGTGCTCGCAACTAGGCTACGAGCTATTCAGCTCTGAAGCCTACTGACCGGAACATTTTTAATGTTAGAAAAAAATTGGCATACCTTATGGATTGCGTTCACGCAAATATTGATAATTCTCCCATATTTGATAATTTCCTATAATTTATCTCGCCATAAAATTGTTAAAGTTGGAAAAAGTAGTTAGTCAAAGCTATAATGGTATTAGTATCATTATAGCTTTGCTTCCCTAACTTTAAAACATTTATGTCGAGAAAAAAATTCTGAGAAATTATCAATATGGGAGAAGCATCGCAAAAAAAAAGAAGAACAACAGGTTCGGATTGGCGTTAAGTTCGCTTAAAGCTTGCCATCTGATTACGCAGGCGTTATTACCAGAGTGATGTTGGATTCGTGATTATTGACACAAATAAAGTTATTAAAAAATCCACCACTTGTTGTGCCATATATTTTCCAAACGTAGTAGACAAATCATGCGCGAAACTCTGTATTACCACATGGAACAGGTTTCTATTGCATATTATTGGCTGTCTTGGTACCGATAATTCGAGATGCATAGCCGAGCGCGACGTTGCTACACAATGTTTGCGGTCAGAAGCAGTTCCGACCGCCGGCGATGAGATCCCCGCCACAAACTGTGCCCAATAACAAGAACGTTTATTGAGAACATTGGTATTCCGCTTATTTTAGTACAAACAATAAACAACTGAAATACGTTCGAATACAAGCATTTTTATGTTATTATAATAATGTACATGCAACTTCTATTCTGATATTCTTCTTTTCAGCCTAAAGTAACCCATCGTTGGGTATAGCCTCTTCATGCGCACGCCATTCTCCTCGGTCTCTAGCCGTTCGCATCCACATCCTCCCCGCCGTCTTCACAATATCGTCGGTCCACCTCGCGGGCTGTCTCCCGAAACTTCTGCGCCCCACTCGGGGTTGCCACTCGAGCAGTCTTCGGGGCCACCTATCGCCCTGCATTCTGCACACGTATCCTGCCCATCTCCACTTAGACTTGGACACTATACTGGCTATATGCGGCACTCTCACTCTATTCTGATGCATATTGTTTACTTTCTTTTTTTCGATACCAATTACCAATATTATTGGCTCATAAAACGTTTTTATCGTTTCGTTAAAAGCTTATTAAAGCCTCAGTTTGTGTAAGAGCCATTCGTTGGTTTCAAATTAATAAACAAAGTTATTTATAATTCAACATTGGCGATGGAACTAAGAACTAGAATAATAAAATACATACCTATAAATAGGGCTAAAAGTACTAAATATGAAGTCTACCCGGTAAAATTAAATACATTCCTCTAAACCTTACAACGGACTGTGAGAGGAGTACGACGAAACTGAGTAGCGAAATGCAAGTAGAGCTACCGAGCTCTAATTGCAATCCCTTGTAAATGCCATGTTGAATTCACATAAACCTGGAATAGTGAATTTTACGTCACAGAAAGGGATATGATATTCATGTATTTTAGGAATTGGTTGGATATACGATCGATTTTTATAGTGAGATATAGTAGTAGAATGAATGTCTTGGTAGAGAATCGACTGCAAACCGAAGTCTCCTATTGCAGATGTAACCTTTTTAGATGAGTTTAACGAAGCCTGACACGTACGAGTAATATATCCTTTCATTAAATACCTTTATTCGTTTGAGCTGTTGGAATTACAGCTCTTCTTTTATTGTCCTTGCCAGTTATAGCTGAAGCTATGACCGAAATCTTAATAAATATCTCGCCGAGCAAGGATCACCTGTTCTGTTGCCCCTGACTGCCTGGTCATGAAATTTTTCTGAAGTCAACCAGAGTAAAGTCTATACGTCAAATAGACTCGCTTTGTGAAAATGCCGCCCGCGCTCGATCCTCTACTAGTCAGACGATGCCGCCGCGACAACAGAGGATGGCGACTACTGCCGCGTACACTTTCCTATTTTATGATACAATTTCCTATTTTATGATATTTAAACACTCGCACTCCCGCATTTCGTTTGGGAGAACCGAGATTATTTGAGGGAATTAACTTTACGCCAATTCACAGTGGTTGCCTGGTTGGTCTATAATACACGAAAGAAGTAGAATGTCTTGATACAGGACGAACTACAGGAGCTTCTAGAAGGGATGAAAGAAGTAAAGTAAAGTACAGCAAAATACATTTTATTGCACAAATGGAACAAAACCAACAAAAGATAGAAAAGGAATTAGTGAAATACAATTTATGCGGCCATATCGCTAAGAGCGATCACATCCAGGCAACCTTCGGACAGAGGAAATGATTTCGAGAAAGAGGTAGTAGGTGTGCAATCAATATGGAAAACGTTATATAACATAATTTTTTTATACACATTTTATTTATGTAAAGACGTCATTTGTACAAACCTGGCAGGTCTCAAATGCGGGTACTCCTCAGTGCTGGTAACCTTCACGTCCCAGACCTTCCTCCAAGCCTCAAAGAGCGGTTCATGGACTGGATACACGCCCGAGTGGTGCGGCGACACGGAATAACACGAGTTGGTTGGAATCCCGTGCTCTAAGGCGAATTGTTTGTTGAGCATCATCTCGGCTTCAAGTTGCGACACGTTGTTGTAAAGGTGAGGCTGCTGGTGGTTCCACATGTGGCAAAACCTGGTGAAGACATGTTTATTAGTTGGAATGAAATTGCTACACAGTTGACCTCACAAGAGCGTACACTATACAATACTATTTTACCAATAACTGTACAATACTATTTAGTATTTACCAATAAATGGACCGTGTCTGTGTCCATTAAGACCGTCACACACGGCAGCTATAATATAGATATGAATATTATAGCTAGACATATTTCAATACATCTTGCCATAAGATCCTTCAGGAGTCCACACACGGCAGCGTTAATATATATTTTTATATCTTTGATCTTAATGTACCGAGCGATATGGAAATATAGATCTCAATACATCTCGATATATTTTGAAAAATTGCTCTGCTTACATGTGGACATGCCCTCTTGAATAAATAAAGTGTGTGGAAGCTGCTCCATGAATGAATCCAAATCTTCTGAACTATCCAGTAAATCTAATTACGAGTAACTCGACGACGGATCCATGATATTATTACGTTAAAAATTGGAACAGCCTATAATTTCAACTTAGCAGCGAATACGTGCGTCAGCTAGGCGTTACTCCAGTGAAATGTAGGAAAGATTTATATCTCATTACGTGCTGCGTGTGTGGTACCAAAAATATATATCCCGGTATGTAATATACATTATAGCTGCCGTCTGACGGCCTTTATGTTTTATAAGAACTTGATGTGTGGTTGTTAGTACTTATTATTAATTTACATTATCCAATTACAAATGACGTACACGTGGAGTCCTTATCTAAGCGTGTATATAATAACGTGTTAAATAAAACATTGAAACAAACGATTTTCCTACTACGTGTTAAACTACCTACATCTTTCAATTCCCTAACAACAGCTCCAACTTTTGAAATACATCATACTTTTCTACAAATTGCATGAACGTAGAAATATTGAAGCAAGGTAAAAGGAACTCATGACGTAACGTTCTATAAAGACACAATTCTCGATTCTAACTCATTTTATAGCTGGTTGACCGAGCTAAACAAGTTCAGTGTTACGTTAGAGAATATTTTTAACTTCATATTAAAGTACGTTCTATTTTCATAAAATTATGCTTCACTCGATGTCACTTTGGTTGCATTTACCAAAGCGTGAAGTAATGGAGTGATAAACGAGACTCGAGAGCATAATATGGATTTAAGCTGTCCTTAGTGTCGCTTCAAATGAAGTTAGATTGTAAATTTTACAACAACATTACACACACCGCACAGTATACTGTCATAGCCAGCGTTAAAATACGCTATTAACCTCGTACACTATATAAATCGTACAAAGGTTATGTTGTTGCGTTCATGCTGTCATGGCGTGTTTGTCCTATTTTATTGTTTAAAAACGCTTTACAGTGGTTATTTTTTCGTAAAACTAGTGTATTTACCTAAAAAGCGTCCTTGTTAAGTGAACGTTATACAAGACAGTGAAATAGGAGTGAAATACTACAGATGGTGTGGATCCGGCAACCTAACCTCCAATTGCACTTAGAATGCAAGACACTAGGCATTCCAATTGTACACGACTCTCTCTTAATCTCGACGTTGGAAAACTGTTCTTTTTTCAAAACAGACGCTAGTGATTCTAACACGGTCATTGGCCAAATTGCAGAGTGTAAATTAATTAAAGAAAAAAAAATCGTGCAAAGAAGGATGGTGACCCAAGGCACAGTTATTATAAAATAAACGAAGACCTCATAAATGATATAGGTATAGTTTTAAATGTAATTTCATGATAAGTTATTTAATACATGTCGTACATTTTTAGCAGTCCGGAATAAAGAATTTGTAGAATGTTTTTTCTTGGAATAAATGCAATAACAAAATTGATTCAATCCGACCCAAGGACCTTTACCCTAACTGGACCATGTTATGTCAAAGCAAAAACAACCTTGTGCGTGTGGGAATAAGATTTAATCTCCTGTTTACTTTTAATGACAGTGCTTGCTTATCGTATGGTTAGTGGCCAACCTATTTGTCAGAGTTGTTCAGGCCGCCCGTAGCGTAGGCCTCTGACATGGCTTAACGATTGCTGTCAAACGACAGCAACTGGGACCAACTCTGCTTAACGTGCTTTCCGAGGCACGGAGGAGCTGAGGTGAAATATGCCACTAGCGGTCACCCATCCAGGTATCGACCGCGCCAACGTCGCTTAACCTGCATGATCACTTTCGAACCGTGCTCGCAACTAGGCTACGAGCTCCTCATGATGACAGACTCAATGACAGTTATCTATCTAGTTAGGGTAGAAATCTATGGTCCGACCTCAGATAGTCAAAAAGAATCCTGGCTGCCAATAAACCGTCAAAAACAATAGGCCTCAAAATGTATGGAAATTCGCCATCCTTCTTTGCGTAAATGTTGATCAGTAGTTTTTTTTTATTATTTTTTTATTTTATTTTATTTATTAAGGAACGCAAACAGTTTACAAATAGATAGAAATACATATAAACAAAAAAAAATTACACAGAAACAAAATAACATATTTCAATTCATGTAGACAAGACAAGTACACACTAGTTATATATAAACATGAAAATTAAATATACAAAGGAAGTAAATGTAGAATAATGTAGAGGGATATAAAACAATGCTATTAAAACAAATAAACAAAATTATATTTTAGATAGGTTACTGCTAATCATCATAATACTATTTTTTATCTGTCCCAAAGAACAGTTGAAAAGGTCAACACTGGTAAACCGTCTATTGTAGGAGATACATGTTCGCGGAATAAAAGCATTCCTTCCATAATTTGTTTTTAACGGCGGAATATGAAAAAGACGCTGTATACGCACACTACGGGTAGGACACGAAAAACCAATTTTACCCAAAAGATAAGGACTGTCAATATTATTACTTATAATTTTATACATGAAGACTTGATCCCTAGTATCACGTCGTGATCTTAAGGATACCATGGGGTTAGCTGACACTGTAAGGTAATTACGACTGATACGGTATTTAAGATGTTTTAAGAATTTATTTTGAATTCGTACATGAATTGATCTACATACACTGCATATGTGTATATGGGGTTCCACACAGTCGAAGCATATTCCAAATGGGACCTGACAAAGGAATTATATAAGAGAATGAGAGTGGAGCTTTGTTTGAAAGCTTTACCCATTCGATTTTACAAACATTATATGTACTTCAGTCAACTCAATCACATCAGAGCAGTTTTAATAGTGCGGCCGGACAAACCGATGAACAATAATTAGTAATATGTAAGCATTTTATTGAATAAAAACATCATACATAAACACACATAACAGGTAAAATTAACCATATTATGATTTTAATTATATACAAAGTTCCTTTAAAAATACCAAACATTTCATTAAATTTCAACAATTGTGATGTTTTTATCATTTCGGAGGAATATGTTATTTTAAGGTTTGAAGTGATACAAACATCACAACTGTTGAAATTGATCCATAAATCACTTTCTCGTCAAATTATTACATTGACAAAGTGGATTTTGTTGTTGTTCATAAGTTATATGAGTTCACAAAGGTTGAACTGTACCAAAAATTGTACAAAGTATTACATAAATAATTGTATATTATTATGTACATTAATTAATTAATTGTCCAATAAAATGCACTTACCAAGTAAAATGCTCTCTGTGCTTTAAAAGCGCGTCGTCGCCGAAGTTCTCCAGCGAGGTCCCGTGATGGTAGTACTTGGCACTGAAGCCGAGATTGAACCGAAACCCTGGGACCAGACGCTGTAACGCGGCTTGGGAAGCTAACAGTGCCGCCACGTCTTCTTCGTGCAGGCGTGTACCTGGTAAAGAATAATGGTAATGTTTTACAGTGGACAGCACATCAGGCTTCTTTAGTACTTTGTCGCTTTAACTTATAGGGGGCCGGGAATAACCTAGCGGCACTTCGACCCTTGAGGATCTTTTGTGCCTACCCCATTTTACACATTGGTCATCCCAGTGTGCATGTTTCCTCACGATGTTTTCCTTCGTCAGAGCAGTCCGGAAATGTACGGTTTCGAACGCGGACCTCCCGCATGGAACTCCGGTGACCTAGCCACTGTGCCATCACCGATAACTTACTTGATACATTCATATGAATGTCAAGGAAATATAACAAAAAACATTTTGCGACAGGGTTCTACAGATTATAGCTTGATGTGTCTACCACTGTACTTAGGGAGTAAGTGGTCTGTGACTGATAAAATATTACTATGTACATACGAGTATAGTGCGTCAAAAAAGAGTAGACAGTTATTTCACGCGGAACAATTTTTTTTACGTACGTTTTGAAAGTTTGCTTTTTTTGACGCACTGTACTTCTAGGATTTAGAGGTAGGGGATTGTCACACGAGCCCTTCCCTGGATAGGACCTTGTAACCACGTGTAAAATATGCTAGATAAAAATAATCCTAAACGGATTTTTGGAGTTATTGAAAGTTTTGTATAGTAATGGTAACGTTAAATCTGATCTGAAGTATGCTCAAGTATCAATTAGAATGAACTGGCGAACTTCTAGGCCGGCTGGCGATTCGACTTCGCTGTTCACTGCTGGTTACAGTGTTCTTTCGCTGACGTTTTAACTTTATTACGAGGAATGGATAATCATCCGCCGCGTGCGTTCGCGTCACGCCAAACAAGATAGCGAAATAGGAGTTTTCCCTTTCTCCCTATTTATTACTACTCGTATTGCCTTGAAATGTACCTATACAAAAGTATTATATTATAATCAAAACACATACATATCTACTTAACAAAAACATTTACTGGAAACTGGAAAAGGAAAACAACTTAAAATGACAGATAACAATATTACTTTGCGAATTAAAACAATTAGTTACTCCAGTGTTTGTTTGCGTGTGTTTATCAAATAATTATTAATATTAAACATATTGACAAACACGTAACACAGGCAAAACCCTTGGTAATTGGGATTTCCTTTATAAACACTCAACTTGATTAATTATAATTATACAGTATTGGGGTGAAATTCGTAAACGCTTCATTTGACTTAGTATGCGGTATTAGTGCGGTTGCGGTCGGAAGATTATTTAAATCGTCATGAAACTGTAATTATGAAATGTTTGTTTGATGAATGAGTCAAAAGTGTATACTTTAGAGTTTATAACTAAAAATTATATATACGATAAATTATACAAAGAAATTAATAAATAAATATCTCTCTTTGTATTATTTATACGATAAATTCCAGAAAATATTCTCAAATGACTTTGAACATTCTTCCCGTGGACTCGTCACTTACTAAACCAAAAACAACTTTATCATAATTAAAAAATCGATTTGTACCGGATTTCATTTTTAGGATCGGTCTATTTTTTTTTAATATTTATAACAGACCGTACAATTTTTAGCTTCTTTGTACAATATTCTGTATTTTCATGGATGACGAATGGATCCGTCAACATGATTGGTTAAAAATTGTTTCGTTTTTTTAATGAATGGAGTCATCCATGGCCCGAGCTCGGGTAGAAGCAGTGTACACATGCCCAAAGACATATTCTCTGAGACCCTGGTTCACCGGTGACTCCACCGCTCGAGGCTGAAGCTGAGCAGCCAGAACTTGACCGCACGACTCTTAAGCATTGTAGAACTCACCTCTCTCGCCGACGAAGATGTCATCAATATCGACGAGGATCCATCGCTCGAGGCTGAGACTAAGCTGGCCGTGGCTGAGGTAGCTCAGCGCGTCGAGGAACAGCAGCCGATGCAGCCAGAACTGGAGCCCTGATCCAAACAGGACTCTCTGGACGCCGTCCAGGCGCCCGTGGTCTTGTATCACTGTTGCTAGCGGCATACGCTCTTCTGTACAACAATTATTAAACACCATTATCTTTATCAACCATGAAGGAACGAACGAGAGACACTATTTTTTCTTTCTTTCAAATCATCAACCTATTAACGTTCCCACTGTTGGGGCAGTAGCCTTCACTGACGTGGTTACGAGTCATGGACCAACAAGCGGAGTCAGTCCTGGTGCAATGCACATGCCTTTGAAAATAACCGAAAACTCATTGGTGCCAGGTGTGACTTGGGAACGAACCACTATCCCACCACTCTGCTACCCTCCCTCTAATTATACGATAAGAACAAAATATATCTATGGTTTCCTCTATCATAATTCATATATAAACGAGATTGTATTATAAACGAGATTGATGTTGGTGGTTAGTTCAAGACATTTATTATTAGGTACATCAAAGATAGTGGACAATTAATCACTCAGAGCTGAGATATGTCGATGACTTTGTTCTGACCCTTGGATCCCTGGAGTTGGAATTACGAAGCAGTTAAGATTTATCTCTATCGATCTCGATAAACGCACGATACTTAGTCCCTGGATAAAGATACTGGTCGTATTTTACAGCTTCTGTTGGCTTGAGAAAAACGAGTTTCCATAGGGATTTCTTTATACAATCCAGTAATTGTGCTAAAATCTAATAATTTCGAATTTTCACTCAAAGAACGAGGAAAATCCCTACTTATCTAATTAACCTAGAATCTTGACACTACGTTCTTTCAAAATAAGGGAAATTCGGGAAAAATAATCTACAAAGATTAAATCCATCAGATTGAGTACAATCTCGAAATGAAAACCATTAATACATATTCGTTATCCCGTAGCACCCACGCCACGGGCTCGTACGTGGAGCTATTGGCTCTAAACACAGTCCAGTTGTCACAGGGTTGCGTCCTTACACAATCTTTGCGTGGACTAATAAAAATTGAAATCGTTTATTTAGCGCTGTAAACACCAGAATACAGAATACAGATGTATACAAAGTTTAATACATGCAGCACAGAACATCTGGTGTGGTACAGTGCCAAAAAGGGTACACCAGCTCAGCATAATGCTGAGGCAAGCCACGCTGATTTTCAGCTGGTCCCTCAGTGACTGCACGGATGAAGAAAGTAACAGTGTGTGCGTGTTGTGATGTATGAATGTGTTTGTTTGTATGAATGAGGATATTAGTGTGTATGTGAGGTACTGAGTGTGTGGGAGGGTGATAGCATGGTGCGGGTGTATTTGCATGGTATTATGTGTGTGGATGGTAGTTCACAGTAGAGGCATAAAATTACCGAGCACTTCCAGATTGTAAAAGACAGTAGTTACAAGGCACCTAAAGAATATACGGAGCAGTGTCCGATTTTTAATACATGTGTTAACTGCTATTATTCTGGTAACTTACCATTGATACCATATTAAACGTGGAGCTATTGGCTCTAAACACAGTCCAGCGTTCCCCGGGTTGCGCTCCCTACGCAATCTCCTTCGCGAGGACTAGTGCTATTTGCGAATAATTAGGTATTACTCTGGTAACTTACCACTGATGCCATATTCGTTCTGCTGTAGCGCCCACGCCACGGACTCATACGTGGAGCTATTGGCTCTAAACACAGTCCAGTCCCCGGGTTGTGTTCCCTACGCAATCTCCTTCGCGACGACTAGTGCTATTTACGAATAATTAGGTATTACTCTGGTAACTTACCACTGATGCCATATTCGTTCTGCTGTAGCGCCAACGCCACGGACTCATACGTGGAGCTATTGGCTCTAAACACAGTCCAGCCCCCGGGTTGTGCTCCCTACGCAATCTCCTTCGCGACGACTAGTGCTATTTGCGAATAATTAGGTATTACTCTGGTAACTTACCACTGATGCCATATTCGTTCTGCTGTAGCGCCCACGCCACGGACTCATACGTGGAGCTATTGGCTCTAAACACAGTCCAGTCCCCGGGTTGTGCTCCCTACGCAATCTCCTTCGCGACGACTAGTACTATTTGCGAATAATTAGGTATTACTCTGGTAACTTACCATTGATGCCATATTCGTTCTGCCGTAGCGCCCACGACACGGGCTCATACGTTGATCTATTGGCTCTGAACACAGTCCAGCGTTCCCCGGGTTGCGCACCCTACGCAATCTCCTTCGCGAGGACTAGTGCTATTTGCGAATAATTAGATATTACTCTGGTAACTTACCATTGATGCCATATTCGTTCTGCCGTAGCGCCCACGCCACGGGCTCGTACGTGGAGCTGTTAGCTCTGAACACAGTCCAGTGGTCCCCGGGTACCGCCCCCCACGCCGTTTCCCCCGCTCGGGCCAGCCGCAGTACAGGCGATGCGGGATTCAGTGTCGCGTCCTGAACAAAAATAATGGTTAGAGTTTTCTCTGTCAAGACGAGATACAATACATCAATCATGGGGATAGTTTTTATAAAGTTTCCCGTCGAAACTTTCCTTAAAATAGGTAACTGATATTTTTTAACATAAGAAGTTTATGTAGGATGATTATTTCAATTGCCAACTAGTATGCTCATTATGTGTCTAGGTTCGAGAATATTAATATTAGTAATTTATCAATACATCTCTGACAGATTAGGAAGGTACATAATTAAAAACCCTGTCAGTGATTTGTTCCCTGAGGTATCGAGAATGGCCATTAAAATACCGACCATTTAGATTTTTAGGTAAATATTCTCCAAGAAAAACGCCTAGGTTAAATTGCTGTCGACATTAATGATACATCATGAAAGAATTTGATATCTTTCCAAGTTATAAACGTTGGGTTGTTAATGCTGACGTGTCACTAAAATAAAAGCATTTTGTTTAGATGTTCGTATAAATCGTCATAAAAAAAACTCAACGTAAAATTGGTAAAACTCGTTGGCAATATTTTGTTCCATAAAGCATGCATAAAGCGTTGACAGCGACTATCAAAACTCAAGGCTATATTTTTAAGCAGATATTTTAAAGTAAAAATTTGTTGTATTTATATAATACAGATTTACGCGGTTACAATAATTATTAAAGAGAATAATAATTAATATTTTCAAGTACAGACAAACTCTATAGCTTAATAGGTAAGGTACAGTGGAAGTCACATCAAGCTTTACCCTATAGGACCCTGTCGGCAAACGTTTTTGTTATGCTTCCTTGACATTCGTATGAATTTGTCAAATTAATTTAAAGCGACAAAGTACCAACGGCTTTACAGTTTGCAAAGGTTTGCATTTTTTTATTGTTATTTATTTATTTGAGGGTAGTATCTATTTTATACGCCTTTTGCACCCGTATATTATGTATCTTAAGATTTTTCCATCACCTGAAAGTTGCCTGAAAGATATCGCTTAAAGCGATAAGGCCGCCCTCTGCACATTGTATTGTACCTCTCTTTACGTTGTATGTTTTGTTTTTGTCCCGGGTGTGCAAAAAAGTATATTTGTATTTGTACCAAACGGTACAGCTTGATTTGTCTTTCACTGTACAACCATTTGCACCAATTCGGAACTAAAGCGGCAAAAAAAGTGGCAGCGAGCGACCATACCTAATTAACCCCCGACCGATCGAGGGAGGGCGTGTTATAAGTTTGACACGTTTGTTTGTGGCATCGTAACTTAACACCGGATGATCAGATTTGGACCCGGTTTTATTATATTTAATAAAGAATTTTGACGAGTGTTCTTAGCTAGATCTGATAAAAATTGGACCAATGGTTTCAAAGCTCTTGGAGTATCTTTGATGTCAGACGGGATCTCTGGAACGATAATAGCTAGATAGGTCGAGTTTGAGCTCAAATATTCAGGTTCATGGTGCGTTTCCGACATATGAAACCTTGAGGATCTGATGATGACCGAGTAAAAGTAAGGGGATCTCCATATGGTAAGTCCCCCGACTTACCATTATGGAGATCCCCTTACTTTTACTAATAATCTCTGGAACGATAATAGCTAGATAGGTCGAGTTTGAGCTCAAATATTCAGGGTCGTGGTGCGTTTCCGACATATGAAACCTTGAGGATCTGATGATGACCGAGTAAAAGTAAGGGGATCTCCATAATGGTAAGTCGGGGATTCCTTAAATTTGTTATTTGGAATTATTGTAATAACGTTTACCTTTAGCCTTAAATTGGTGTGCATGAACAGAGGGAACCCTTTCAGCTGGGCCCCTACCAGCGTCTCCTCGCCCGGCGTCGCGAACCCGACCACGCCCACCGAATACTCCCGGCAGTACTTG
Source organism: Hofmannophila pseudospretella (assembly GCA_947369225.1). Lineage (NCBI taxonomy): Eukaryota > Metazoa > Arthropoda > Insecta > Lepidoptera > Oecophoridae > Hofmannophila > Hofmannophila pseudospretella. The sequence goes on along the minus strand of OX376317.1, from coordinate 10,410,580 downwards.
TCCAGCAGCTCCCGGTTCCATTTGTCCATGTTCGCATATTTCGATAGGGACTCGAACACGATTACGCCGTAGCGGCCTTTATCCAATGTGGTCAGTACGGGCAGACTCTTGCCCGCGACTTCCACCTTGTATCTGTTCGGAAAACAAATATGATTAGGTATGGTATCTATAACTTTTAAATGATTACAGTAATTTTGACATATTTAAGACATATGGGATTACACTGGACTGAATTTAGTCAACTATTTAGTCGACTAATTAGACGGCTATTGCTTATATATACTATAAATCGCAGACTAATCGAGCTGAATGAATTCAGTCAGACATAATTCAGTCAAGTGTAATAAGCCCAAAAAGTAATGAGACTGGTCTGAAAAGCGGGAATAAAATTTCCCAATCGCCTAATTGGTCGTACTACGCCGATCGGAAACCAATGTTCCGTAAAATGGATTAGAATATTTTTTGTAATTTGATGTAAGTTTAAATTGAAAATGATACAATCTTTTTTATGATTTTCTCAATTAAATAGGCAAATTAGACTAGGCACTTTTTTCTTCGTCTTAATTTTTTTTATTTTTTTTAGTTTATTTTATTGGGCAATCGACAGCGTATATTATAAATTTAACAAAGTGAAGTAACGATAATAAGGCAAATAACAGACTGCCTCGTTTTTACTAAAGTGGCGACTAGACAAGATAATGAATTATACAAAATAATAAAATCAATCAAGAATCAAATTCCTGGCTTCAATTATAATAGTTATAATTTCCTCTTACTACGCTAGAATTATTTACTCAAGTAACAAAAATTAACTAAACAACAGGATTATAAACTACTCTGAAGTATTTTAAGCGTTAAGCTCTCCAATAAATAATGATGCTAGATTTATAACGACATGGGATTGCAGAGGTGAGCTGTGTTTTCGGCGTGCGATGAGAGTACCGGCCTGAAATCGATATCCGAGCTTTCCGCAGAGTGGCCGCAACCCGCAAGCGAGCCAGCCCGCCTGTTCTTCATTCATCTCGACGTCAATTACTAACGCTCTGTTACCCATCTAATATGATAGGTTATTGAACGAAACCTAGTACAATTTCATACTTGACTAATAGACATTCATACTTGTCTAAACAAACATTTTGTTGTATCGGAGGTACAAACGAAAATTTCCAAGAAATGATTATTTTTTTGAAAAAAATTACCAATAATCTTCATTCTTCTTCGTCGTCTTCCTCATTGCTGAGGGTCGTGTGTGTCATCCTACCGACTGCGCCATGTAAAAGTATGTGGAAGACACAATGAAACCACGGTAGTAGGGCAATGGCTGATCTTTATTAATTGAGGTACAATAACAACATATTGTAGGTAGATCTATTTTACATCTACCTACCTGACAGTGTGAATCATTCTAAGGAATTAATCACATAGAACGACTCTCGTGGCAGATTTAATGGGGTGGTTTGCTATTGTCTTCCCCATTTCACAAACTGGTTATCTCAGTGTGCTGGTTTCCTCACGATTTTTTCCTTCACTGTTAGAGCAGTCGGTAAATGTACGTAAGTCTTTCGGAAAAACCAAAAAACTCATTGGTACGTGGCATTGCTTGGTTTCGAACTCGGACCTCCCGCATGGGAGTCCGACGTCCTAGCCACGACGCCACTGACGCTCCATAATATTCTTCATTAACCATAGCAAAAATGCCTGTTTAAATTACTCCTAGTAATTTCCCCTGTGATTGTATGGGCTTTCATGTTATGTTACAGGCACTTATGTTAGATATGATATGACATATCGCACTCGAATCTTATCTAGAAAACCTTTTATGTACCTAAGTAGGTACTCGAAAATTCTTTTTCGTATTTGTTATAACAGCTTATTTGTAATTTTTCAAAACTATAGGATTTTTTAAGTTTAGCCTATCTGTCATGTTCACTCAATATTCAAGAAACTATAAGTAGGTATAGTACGCGACATCCCCGGAATGCCGGTTTCTAGTGATGTGACAAATACGTTGGGTATATTATAATATATAAATATATATTCTATGATCTATCGCATAAATCTATAATAAAAGGAATTATCGTGTTATCATTATCAGTGTCTATTCTATATCTACGCTGTGACTGCCGTTCACAGGGTTCTATTTGCTGCTCGATTCTGTTTAGAATAGAAAGAGTGCCAAAGTTGAACTTCCATTCTAACGGGCATTTTATGGCACAGAAAACCTATTCACATTGATCTACTTCATAGATTCTATCAAATAGAACATAGAATAGAAGTGAGAACGTTCCCTAAGATCCTCCTGCGCTGTAATTGTAATCTACCGATATCGAATATTCGATACAATTCCCATCACCATGCTTCAAAATAAACCAAATGTTGATTATGTCCATAGCTTTTTAGAAACTGAACACTGTTGCATAGTACCCAAAGAAACCTTTGTTTACGAACCATGCATGTTCGATATCAAAGCGAACGTTAAGATTCGTTTCTAGTCAGACACGACATGGCAACGCCGTAAGCGGTCCGTTTGCCGTGCCCCTAATTGGCCTAGCCTAACTCCTTAGAAACGGCATTCCGAGGTTGTCGCGTACTATACCTATACAGTGAGTTCGCATTCCGATTTTGAAACATATACAGTTAGTATGAAAGGAATAGAGTTCCAGGCAATGATTACTTGGATGCTGTTTGTACATCCGAGTGCAAATCGCCCGCATCTAAACTGACGCTCAAATTCCCATTCCCAGAGGCACTATAACTACCTACATTAAGCACCATTAAATACTTAGCCTAATAAGTTTTGGTACAATATTTCTGTCGATTTTTCGGTAATCTTGTGACTTTATAATAAACATAATTGTGTGTACAGGATCGTATAGCAAATGGGTATTTTTACAATAAACGTAGTGACTACAATAAGTACTTAACAACTTAACACATAGTAAGTACCATTAGCTGGTACTGGTAGTTGGTTAGTATTTTATTTAAGTTCACTGTGTTGCACGATATTTTCCTCTGTTAAGCAAGCTTTACTTTCCTCACTTAACCAAGCTTTGGATCTGCTAAGCTTTATATTGCACTGTGCTTGTGATTTGTGGCAACGAATAATGTCATTTATTTCTTTGCTCTCTGCGCTTGTTCCGTTTGTAGTTATTTGCACAATTTTTGCTACAAAATAAATAGATACGAAATTAAAAGCCAATTTCAATTAGAAAACCCCCTTTTTATTTACAAAACGATACCGTCAAAGACCGAAATTCAAATATTGGTATTCATAACCTCTTCATAAAATTGTACAATTTTAATAAGTATCCAGAAATAGCCTCCCTTTTCAAACATCCAACCAGCGCAGAGGTCGAAGTTGATTGGCAATTTTGAAGATTGAACTGTCCAAACATTCACATTCAAGATAACTTTTCGATTTCCAATCAATAGGACCACTTTACCGTAATTGGCAGAATGTGACATCTGTGAACTGAATACAGGGGGCGTTGGCGGAAGTCGAAAAATGCTCGCGCCGAAGTAAGTGGCTTGAAAGTATCGAGAAGCGAACGTTCATTTTGCTCCAGTTAAAGCCCGTTTCAATTTGGCAGTACGAGAGCACTACAGCCCGACCGAGGCAAGGGCGAACGGGAACTTGCAAATAGCATTTACCTACTCGTGCTGCTTCGCTTCACTCTCTAATGTACGACGTACTCCTTGGCAAGTTCGTGTGCGGATATCGACAGCGGAAACATCGCATCCTTCGATACTATTTATATGTTCGTGCAAAGTATTGCACGACAATTAAGGCGCGACGAGCGAGATGTGAGTTCCACTGACTATTTAGCTTGCACTAATATGTTTCTAATTACCTTAATTAGTGTCCCGCCATTAACAAGAGTGCTCGGTTCGAATGGGACGCGAAAACGGCCTACTTTAACCGTGAACCGAATGCGATGAGGGCTAATTCGTGATAAGGGAACACGAGTAAGTTCAATAAAAGGGGGGCAATGTCGCGGCACGACCCGGCGACCGACCTGCCGCCCCTTAGATAACAGCAGTTATCGTAAAGGGGCCGGTACCCCATGCCATTCACTAAAACATCGCGTCGACTAGAAACATTAACGGAAACTTTGGCGCAATTATAAATCAATACGGCCGGGAACGTGCCGTGCAATGGAAGGTCAAACAATTTGCACTGATTATTCAAACGCTGAGTAAGGTGGCATGATCTCCTATGATTTCGTCTTCAGAAAGGTTGGCAGGACAACGGGTTGGTGGAGGGGTTGTTTATTGAATCCTCCTATACTTATGGTACCTACTCGTAGTAAAATAACTTTTACTTTAAAGTAAAGTAAAGTAACTTTTAGATTACAAGATTAATATTAATTTTGTTTAGCCTTTGAATAATAAAAACATGCTAAAATTGGTCTTCATGTACAAACTAAAGAAACGAAGTAGGCTTACTCGTATTGTATAGATGCCGAGATACACGCTGTCAATAATGATGAATGAATATTCCTCATTACATCAGATATCAATCAGCGTGTCAACCTCGACAAAATAAAGGGATCAGAGAAAACTGTACATACATACACGATAGGATAGTGCCAGAGCTAGAGCTACAAACAAGCAGTAAGAGCACGAAACGTCACGATAAGGAGCGAGCGCGGCCGCGAAGTCGAGCTCTAATGGCTGCACCGACGTCCCAGCGCACTACAAGTATAGTAACTAATTGAACTAACGACTGCCGCCACTGCCATTCGACTCTGAAATTAAGGACAACTTCTTGTTATTTGTTAAGTTTATGAAGAAGTTCTACTAGTATTTTGAAAACAAGTGAAAACATTAGATATAAAGTATACTTACTTTACTTTCTTCATATTGTCTTTAGAATTCATCATCATCGTTAATAGGTATTAATGTCCCCACTGTTGGCGCACAGGCCTCCCCTTATACAAGGGGTAACGGGCCATGATCCACCGAGCGGGCCCAGTGCTGATTGGTGTATTACACACGCCTTCGAAAACTTTTTAATTTACTCAGACATGCAAGTTCACCTCACTATGTTTTCCTTCACCGTTAGAGCAGTCGGTAAATGTACGTAAGTCTTCGAAAAAATAGGAAAACTTATTGGTACATGGCATTGCATGGTTTCGAACCCGGACCTCCCGCATGGGAGTCCTAGTCCTAACCCCCAGGCCACAGATCTTTAGAATTACTGAGCTATAAAAATAGTCATGTGTGTATACGTACTCTTACTACAACAATTTTGCCGGTCGTAAGCTTGGCCTTCACGAAACTACATTGAAGGCGGTTTAAGAGTCTATCCCAGAAACGCCCCCAGGGTATTGGGGTACGGAGTATCCATTAACGCTGTATTAAAAAAGCTATTTGCTCACTTGTGTACTATAAAAGTGGGTTTATGACGGGTGGGAGCGATAAACGGCACCAAACGTTAACATCACAACAAAAGGTCAAGTGGGTGTAACAATTGACGGAAAAATAATCAAAATGTTGCTCAAAGTCTGTTCTAAAACAAAAACAAAAAAGCAAGTAATTCCTCATAATATTTTAGAAAGGATCTTCACAGACGTCGTTATAGAAAATAGAGTTGCAGAAAACACTCTAGGTAAGCAAAACCATTTCAAAAGCACAAATTAACTAAGATGAAGGGTATGCAAACTAAACTGTCTTCTAATTGAATTCGCCAATATTTTAGCAGGTGTCTCAGTATAAAGGAAGGAAAATGACTACAAAATGGAGTTTTGAAGAAAGCTGTGAATTTTCGTAAAGTAATTAACTAGTTTTGACTCCAACGAGCACTAATGGAGCCGGCGGAGGTGCGGGCCGCGGAGCGTCGCGAGGCTGTCTCTAATGGCACTACTAACTAACTAACTGTCGCCGCAACGACTTGCCGTATACGAGTCGCAACTCGCGATTCGGGCCACATGCTGCTAGAGTCTGCTTCAGTTTTCTTTGGAGCCAAATCATGAGGTAAGGTAATTACGAAAAATCATGAGAAAAAAATATTCTTCAGTAGGTACCGACGTTGCCACAAGAGCAAGAAATCAAACAGATAGATAGAGATATTAATTGCTTGCTTGCTTATCGTATGGTTAGTGTGACCAACTAACCATACGATAAGCAAGCAAGCAATTAATATTGAGTTCTTACACTTTAACTTTTTATGTCTGTACAAGGACTTCTCAGTTTCAAAGGGTTTTCTGAACAACTCTGACAATAGGTTGACACCTATTTGTCAGAGTTGTTCAGGCCGCCCATAGACCTCTGACGTGGCTTAACGACTGCTGTCAAACGACAACAACCGGAACCGGCTGCTTAACGTGCTCTCCGAGGCACGGACGAGCTCAGATGACATATGCCACTAGCGGTCACCCATCCTGGTACTGACCGCGCCAACGTTGTTTAACCTGCACGATCACTTTCGGACCGTGCTAGCAACTAGGCTACGAGCTCTTCAATCAATATTAATTACCAACGTTTATTCGAAATTCGCAAAAATGTACAATATTTATACATCTGCGTTTACACCACTATGACCTAATTTTGGCCACAGCCGCACATTTATCTGGATCACTTCTACCCAATTCTCGGCGGGCGCCCGCCACATTGCATCTCGGCTGTCACCTGACACCTTGGCTCTAGAATACTCTACATTTAATTAAGTTTACGCCACTCGTACCTCCTCCTAACAATCGCAAGCTCGTACGTTCAGCATGTACCAAATTATCTGCTAATTACGCCGCCATGTACAAAAGGGGCATGGCCTCGTTAATTTAGATAATAATACCAACAGGGTCAACTGTAGTGTAATGTGATTAAACTTTACGGTTCACGTAGGTTACTTGATCTATTTTTATTTACTTACCATCAAAGTTTTCTTCCACTTAAATTATCATCATCAGCTTTAATAACTCATGTTTCTTTCTTATCTGTACTTATGGTTTCTTTCTTATCGGTACCAGCACGGTTGATTATAAACCTATGCTAAGGCTCAAAAACGTCGACATGGATAACTAATTAACTCCAATTCCAATACGCTATACAAAAATTTATTTATGTGCGATACTTATTGTCTTTCCATCGATTTCTCAAACATTTACTTTTTTTAATTTATTTTTATTGACTACTAAATCCGCATTTGACCTCGATCTCGTCTGATGGTAAGCGACGATGAGGTCGACGATGGAGCATGCGGGTCCAGTAAATGCCACTTACTTACTTACCACGTAAGCGATACTTCACGGATATATTATTTTACAAATACATAGGTACCTTTACATTATTGAAGAACGTATAAAGTAGAAAACTTCAACCTCGCATAAAACCACACAGAGAAAAACTAATTCCTGATCCGTCAAACATTTCAAAAACAAGCGCCGCGTCGTCGGCGGTTCACTAAGGCTCCAGAGGAAACCAATTTTTAACCGAGCGCGAGCAAAAAGTCTCGCGTGGGTTGACACGAAGTGGGGAAACTGGGGGAGATAGAGCGTCCTGTATTATGGTTTATTTTATACTCAGACGCTACGATGCCTCTCCCTGGCGCAGTACGTCAACTTGTTCGCATATTAGCTGTCAACAAGCAAAACCGATCGCTTCGGACGGACAAGGAAAATAAACAGAGGCGGGAAACTCGCCCCAAGTAATCAACAAAGCGGGTGCTGTAAATATTTGAACAAGTTTTTTAAACGATACTTGGTTCTTTTCTTACAAAGTTTGCTTTTAGAATGGAGTTTTACCGACGATAATGAGTTAGTGAGTTGGTCCGGGGAGCCTTTACATGACGCATTGCCGCTTTCTATAACCTTGTAAAGTTTCACATCGATTACCAGCTAGTTACACTTACTACCAACATAAAATTCGAAAAACTCTGCTTTAGACGGAATAACCTAATTTTAACTTTTCAGTCGTGAAAAGCTCGAATAGTGCGGTTGTGTTGAAAAAGTGTCAACCGAGCTTTTGAACTTTAAAACAGTGTCAAAAAGCAGCGACGACGAAAGGCCCTTACAGTACACGCGACGCGATTCCTTTTTTGTTGCGATGCAAACGCAATACACCAAATGAAGATTCTGCATTGAGATTGCAGAAACAATAGCAAGATCATAAAATTGAAAAGGTAGATTAGAAAGTAAATCTTAGCTGCTACCTCGAGCTAATCGGTTAGAAGAAAAAGTCCTCTACCTCCACGGCTGGCAACACACAAGCAATACCCCTGATATTGCACGTGTCTCTAGTACACGGTGACTACTTACCATCAGGTGCCCCGTCTGCCTGTTTGTCTTAGCTAATATATATATATATATATATATATATATATATATATATATATATATATATATATATATATATATATATATATATATATATATATATATATATATATATATATATATATATATATATATATATATATATATATATATATATATATATATATATATATATATATATATATATATATATATATATATATATATATAAAAGCATTTACTTGGTGGTGACTGGTGACTGTCCTTAGTTTGGCCTAGAGGTGTGAAAATGTATTCTAATCTATATTTACTTACTCTTAATTTTATCTTATGAAATTACTTAAATAACCGATGGACCTAAGATGAGTCATTTCAATGGGTGCGGTTTATCTTCACTTATTGACGTGTTATACAATGTACAATACAGGCTTCTAAATAAGCTGTGTCTTCTAACAAATGTTAGAAGACACATCTAGCAGTAGCAGTGTAGCCGTGTAGCAGTGACAGTAGTAGCAGTGACAATGACAAATGACTTAGCCAAGTTCCAGCTTCGCCTCATAGGAAGATGCAAAAAGCTCAGATTCAAAAGTGCACACGAAACACCACAAAGGCGTTACTTGAAACTGAAAAGAAAGAAAAAGAAAACTCTTACCGTATCCGATTGGCGACGAGTAGCTCGGCGATGTCGCGGCCGAGGCGCGAGTAGGCCGACTCGACGATGACCAGCACTTTGGCGTCGATGCGCAGACGCGCGTCCGAGCGGTGGTCGCGCGCCTGCTGCTGCGATGCCAGCAGCGAGCACTGCGACAGAGGCCGCGGCGGCCGGTCTCGCCACACCAGACTGCGAACAAAACATTTGGTCAGAGCAGGAAAACTAAATGTCAAGAAAAAAGTGATGATGAAAAAGATGTGAGGTGGCATGGCGCTCCGATCTGCTTACTTAGTTATAGTAAGCCTTACGTGAGTTGCATGAAACGTCCTCAATGTTATGGCTTTTAAGAAGTCTCGTCTCGTGTGATATCTAAATTATCTAATTATATAAATCTAGAGCTATAAGCGTAGAAATGGTTAGTATGTATTTGAATGAAGATAACTTTAAGGACGTTTCGTGCAACCGACGGTTAGTGTAAAATGCTGAATAAAACCTGCTGTACATAAGCGGTTTAGCCTTTTTCACATTAAAACAAATAATACCTTTGATTCATAGTTGAAACGACAAATTCAGAGAAATCTCTCTAACTAACGGGAAGTCCTTTAACGAAAACATGACATCAAAACATAAATGAATACGATAGAAAATTCCTTTTTTGGAATTCGTTTAAATCTGGCCATCCACTGTGAAGAAAAGTTGGGAGTACTAAAAATTAAAAAAATAGAATTGGGTATCGGAAGCTAGCCATTGAGACTGCAACACGAAAAATCGGATTAAACAAAAAGTCTGAAAAGCATTCCAGTTGTTTGTTTTGTTTATAACTTAGCTTTTGCTTTTAAAGCTTCAGTATTGCTTTGGCCTGTTTACGTTGTAATATCTCCATTTTAATAATACTTTATGTACCCTCAAGAGAAGCATTTTTCATAGACAAGATTAATATTATTTCAAGGAAAGCAATTAAAATATTGTACAAACTGACTACTAAGTAACCTTCCTTCACAAAATTTTGAAGAAAATCAATCAAAGACTGCCAAAGTTAAGGCTACGTTCCGAGCTGAGCCACATCAAAGCGCCATTAGCGTTTATCTCAATAAGTAGCGGAAAATAAATAAAGGCGGAATTTGTGGAAATATTTATCCGACGGCGGCGGCAGGGTGTTGTGAGCGGCGGCTGAAACTTGCGGCCTCTTTGCAGTGCTTTAATGAAAGCCCGTCCGAATCGACGGCAGGAAACTTTAACGACGAGCTGAAAAGAAACACTGAGCAAGCCAACTCCTATTAACTAGCCAAGTAGTAAACGAAATGAATGCATAAATAAGGTAATCTTCGCTCGACGTGGAATTAGTTCCAAGTTGTTAGTCGCGCTAGATGGATTTTATAGATCCCTATTCGGTCATTTTTGCACTCGAAAATGTATATGTCGTAGACACATAGCGTAATGGCGCATTTCACGAAGTGCTAATAATCTTAGATACTGTAATGGTCGAGTTCTACACTATCGGTTTTTTCGGTATAAGGATGCCCTGAAGCTGCGGTATAAGGATGTCCTGTCCTGAAGCGTCACCTGGCATCCAGCGGCATGTCTTGTGATACATGGGAGGAGCTTGCACAGCAGCGACTGGAATGGCGAAAGGCCGTCAAGAACGCCACTGACGACTTCGAACTCAAACGCCTAGAAGACCTTGACGCCAGACGCCATGTCCGTAAAACGCGTCCGAAGCCCTCCTATAACTACACCTTCAACTCTAGCGGACAACTCTACTGCTCTGTCTGTGACCGAGTCTTCAGGACGAAGTTTGTCTTCGCTAGCCACCTACGAGCGCACGCCAGGAGCTAAGCAGGGGTCGCCGTCGACGGATAAGTCGTGGAGGACATCATTATCATCATCTGTTTTTTAGCCACTTCGTGAAGTGCGGAACGTTAATTCGCACATAGCGTATCTTAATCACTCTTCTATGAAACTAGCGCCATCTGGTAGTTTGCCCCTGTTTAATTAGAAATACTATACATACGTACTTGTATATTATCGATGCTTCGTATCGCTACTTGGTAGAACTTCATTAAACTTAAAACCTATTAAATGAGATTTATAACACTTAGTTATACAAAATATATTTTATTTTCAAATAAATTCACTGCGACCGGTTATTTACTAAATATTAATTATATTTGACACTATTCTCTAATATAACGTTTGTAAAACGACACTTAAAGCAAATCAAGATAATGTTTTGGGGCATTAAAAGAGATGGCACTGGTTCATATGGCACATGGCATATGGCACTGGTTATATTCATAATTTAAAACTTGGCATCATGAAGTGCGGTTCAGATCAATACAATTACGCTATGTGCTAACTAGGGATCTGCATTTCACGAAGTGGCTAAAAATCTTAGACAGATAGTGTAGAATTCGGCGATTATAGTATCTGTCTAACTTTTTTAGGCATCGTGAAATGCCAACGCACTTCGTAAAACGCGTCATTACGGTATGTGTCTACGACATATAGGTACAAGTGGTTGTACGAATAGTTTGTTGATATTTTCACATTTTAAAGCACAATAATATCGCTGAACACAGCGCAGTGTAAGCGCCTGGAAAGCAATGATAGCGCTGTACGGAAAATGGTTTTGAACGCAGAGTTAGTTAAAGTTGGAAGTAAATAAATGCGGTTATAAAACAATACGGTTTTAAATCAACGAGTTTGTACGCGTTAGCGGAGCAGCTTCCATTAATTAGCCAGAATACAAGTTTTGCTATAAATTCAACTGACTCGGGGAAACTTACCGCCCCTGCGACTCATCTCGGCGGGAATTTAAGCCCGATAATATAAAATATTGCGTCAAGATTCTTAATATAAAATCGCGTTATAAAGTTATTATTATCTGTAACATTCGCCTCGTCTATGATACCTAGCTGTGAAAAGCTGCCAAACAAAGGGCGACAAGCACGCCTGGCACAAAGTTAAACGCGTCTAATTCTCCCGCGAAGCAATTTCCTGTACTAAGCAACTGCCAATTTTACGCGTAACAGACCCTTTTCAATATTTAAATAAAGGTATACTTTGAAAGACGCCGGCAGTTTTGGCCCTTCCTACACGCGTTGGTGTCACAAGTATTTCTTGTAACGAGACCGGAAAGGACGGGATAAATATAAATTATCTGTACGTTTCTTCCGTGAACACAAATGAGATAAGAGCGGATGAGTTTCTACAAACATTAAATCTGACGTAACTATTTGCGGTTAAGAAATAAGTAAAGAACAACTTACGTGACGTTGAGTTCAGCTAGTCACGTTTCAAAAGAAGCGCGAAAATCGTGTGTAAATTGAAAAATTTGCAATTCAACGTTCGGCTTCACAAACCTTTGGAATAACTTTATCTGTGGTTAAACATGCTACCAATAAATCAGTTAGATCAAAGGGGCATGATTCGCCTATGAAGGGATGAATTAAACAATAACCATGGTCTTGTACTCTGGGTTATTGTTGTTATCAAACGCCTTCCGTTTATCGGACGGAATAGAACTTACTAACAACAGTTAAACTCTAAGTTTCAAACAACGATTTTTAAAGCCAATAAGGTACCCGCTTAGTGAACACAGTATGAAACTTACGAGTAAGTAAATACTGTGTAAGTAAATATTTCGAGACGACAACTTAAACGTGGGTTTTAGTTTCAGAGTAGTCCGAATTAGAACTTCACTACGTCTGTAAAGGAAGTTTAGTTCAGTTCATGAATTGTTCTTCGAATTATGTAAAGTAGCTAACCTAGTATATTTGTAGCTAGTAGTTGAAGAGGATAATGTAAAAGAAACTGCAATGAACGTAATAGCTGCGCTCCGGCCATCGCAGCGACCCTTGCCGACGAGCATAATTGATAAAGCTCAGCAAATTCAAAATAAAAACTATCGTCCTCTATTTAAAGATTGTTATAGATAGGTTTTGATGTTTCATAATGACTCACAGATAACTGAGGAGGACAATATAAAAGAAATTGTAAGCTAATAGTTTCGAACTGTTCGAAAGTTCAGCATGATATAATAATTATCCTGTGTGCCCTGTCTTGAAATTGAAAGCAGGTTTGATTCTTTTGATATTCCATAATGGAATTGCATGGATAATTAAAGGGGATAGAAAGAAAGTTTCTTGTCGCCATCGCTGGAAATCTGGCGGATATGATCCGAATCGATGCGTGCGATCCTGACAGCCTGACACGTCGAAGTGCATAATTGATAAAGCTTCAGCAAATCCGATAGGTATAACCAATAATCATGCCCTATTTTTAAACTGTTATAAGTAGGTTTTGATATTCCATGAGGGTTTTCCATATATGTATAATTGAAGAGGATAATAGAAGAAATGAAATTGTAATGAAATTAATGGTTACGAGCTGTATGCGATTTCAGCAAATTTGATATAACAGCTATTTAGAAATTGTTAAGTAGGTTGTTTCGAGATTCCATAATGGTTTTGCATAGTTAATTCAGGAGGATAATAGAAGGTCGAGGTAATAGCTGCGAGCAGCCCATCGCGACTACCTTAGTCGCAGTATTACATCATTAAATCTCAGAAAATCTGATGTTTATGCAACATTAACATTAGTTAATATTCATCTTTGTTGCATTAATTATTGAGGACGTTGTAATAAATTCGATATAAATGTCAAGTGCCTTTTTTGCCAACAAAGGTTCTAAATTCTGTACCTCAGAAGCATAACAATGTAAATGCTTTTCTACCATTTTCTGTTTCTTAGGTATCGTGGACACTCACGGCAGGGCTGGTCCGAAAATTCAAAGTCGCTCAACGAGCTATGGAGAGGGCTATGCTCGGTATCTCATTGATGGATAGAGTTAGAAATCAAGTCATCCGTCACAAAACGCGAGTTACCGACATAGCTCATATGATTAGCAAGTTGAAGTGGCAATGGGCTGGCCATGTCTGTCGCAGAACCGACAACCGTTGGGGTAGACGAGTTCTAGAGTGGAGACCGCGGACAAGAAAGCGCAGTGTGGGACGCCCTCCTGCCCGGTGGACCGACGACCTGAAGAAGGTTGCTGGCGATGATTGAATGAGGAAGGCGGAGGACCGAGTAGTGTGGCGCGCTCTGGGAGAGGCCTATGTCCAGCAGTGGACAGATACGGGCTGATAGATAGATAGATAGGTATCGTGGCAAATTATAATCTAGAATAGTTTCTTCAATAAAGTTAAAAAAAACTTTGAGGATTTGTTTACTAATTTTGTATTTAATCAAAGTCAAAACATGTCTAATTTTTACACAAAATTGTCTCATTTGTAAAATTGGTTATGGCACCTACAGTTTAATGCTTCTGAGGTACAGAAATATGAACTCAGCCAAAATTATATTATACTTTCCCTACTTGTTTACTTACCTAAGTTCAGGACATGGTCTGAACTAAATATGGTTACTTATAGATCATGAAATTAAGTTAAAAGACGGAGAAACAGCGACCACGACAGGGCATCTCGATGTACATTATTGAGGAAGCTTGAGTACTCGTAAATCCGATGCAAGCACCGCCTTGTCCTATTTCTATTTATAACACGGTACCAGTCTGGGTTGCTGCCGACAATAGTACGTTATCATAATAGGTCGTAGAAGATAACAAAAGGGAAACTAGGAGATTAGTTACCGGTAGTTCCACGTGTATTATAAATGCTTATTTAAAAAAAATCTGATAAACCTAAGATCACAAAATTGTTAGATCAAGTTAATATGGCGAGTTTACACCTAATGGGGAATGCATAGTAAAATTGGAGTATTTTGACCACCATTAGAAAGAAAGACAGAAATAAAGAATTTATTTCTAAAAGCGTACACATACAAACAATTAACAAGAAGATAAAAATAATAATATTAAACAAATATATTATAAAAATAAATAAACGAAAGTAATTAAGTTTGATGAAGGTGGTGTGCAGCACCGGAAAAAGGGGACTGCCTCAGCCTGTTGCCGTAGCGCTTTTAGCACTGCGGAGTTGATTTTCAGGCATCACCTGTGTGTACCATTAGGTACACAAATAATGTAGGTAATACGATTTATTGACAAATTGGCGACATAATTAACAAAAAGATTGGCATTATATGAATGATATAAATACGGATATCCTCCTATCCGCAATATTATTTCATAGTTAAACCATAATTGCAAACAAATTTCGGCTAATCCACATATTTAACACAGTATAGCTGCGAACTGACCGAGTGCGATAATTTCATATTATTAATTCGTATCAGCACCGTGTTTGCTCCCGATAGCAAGCAAATTGAATTTTGTGCGTATGACGCATATTTCAACTAGCTGGAGCAATTAATTATGTTCGAGCGTGTTTCGCGACATAATATAAATTAATAAAGATTAATTAACAACGGCATTTGTGATCACGTATAAGTTCTTCAGATATAAGAATAATTTTAGCTAAGGTGGAGAAAATCTAATAGAGACTAGCTGATTAATAAGACTTTGTGTCGCGAGGATACCTACACCTACAGACATTCTTCGGAATGCATTGCAGTGATATCATTGTAATTTAGTCTCGTCTTGTGCGCAGTCTGTGGAGTCTAAACAAATATAATGATACTAACCTTGTAAGCGGAGCCGTGACGTAATACGTATAGAAGAATATGGTGAGGACGGATAGCAACATGATGCCGGCGACGCACTTCCTCACGTTGACGTGTCCGGCCAGCCAGATGCAGCAGCGCGTCGCCGGCGCTTTGTGCGCGTACGCATACTCCCCTCCCGCGCCGCGCTCCAGCAGGGGCTCACGCGCACCCCGCCCCTCGCCCGCCATGCTTAACCTACACACCACTATATTTACACAGAACAGTAACACTTAGGCCTCTAGATCACACGCTAGTCTCTATCTGGGCACCCTAACGGCTGCGTTTGTCCTAGGTGGTGACGTTTTCTGCCGCCACTTGCCGTGTTTCCACATTTCATAGTGCTGCGGTGGCGTAGGAGAGCGCGCGTGCGCGGGGTGGCTGGGTGCGCGGGCGCCGAGGGTGACGGCCATCTCGAGCCGACAAACGCGTCCGTTTCCGGTTTAAAATGGCCGCCGACGCATGCTGGCGGGTTGTGCTCATCACGGCGACGGCGTGCACTCTTGGTGCGAGAGCTCACGGCATCCGCCTTCGACACCGCTCAACGCCACCGTCTCCCGGTCTCATCGGGAATATCTGCAACAATAAAAATATTGTCAATAAATAAACTGAAGATAAGAAAAAGAAGAAAAGGCATAGTTTAGATAGTAGTGACGATACAATAGGGCAGATTCCTATGGGTTCAACGATGTGTTGCTAAGATAGCTCTCAGGTATCGATAAAGGAAAAAGTAAAAGCTGTAAAAAGTAAAATTCTCACAAGAACTGGCTAGATTTACACAAATAACTAATCACTACATAGATCAACTTAATCAGATCAGTTGAAGTAAACAAGTCACTTAGGTAATGGACTATTGGATTTATAGGAGAAGTCACAATCAAAAGGAAAGAAACACAATAGATAAATCGCCCAAACTACTCTACATTTTGTTTTCGTTAACAGGATAATGCAAAAGCCATTAGTAGAGTTCCATTAGGTAAAGCTCCATAAATATTGACTAATGTAAATGTTCTTACTATAGTCGTAAATGGGGAACACGCTCCCAAGCGCAGTGTATCTACCCGCTCTATGTAATCAACTATACAACAAGAGAACTAATCTTACATCCTAAAACCACTCTTAGTTGTGATAAGATAACAAACTGAGATTGACAGTTTTAAAGACGACAGACGAAGGAACGAGAGTAATTTTCGGAGTTCTTCTAAGTCGTGTTCCTCTTTGCTGAGGGTCGTGATCATTCTAAGGAGGAATCACATAACGACTCTCTTAGCAGATATAATGGGGTGGTTTGCCATTGCCTTCCCCATTTCACAGACTGGTTATCTCAGTGTGCAGGTTACGTCACGATGTTTTCCTTCACCGTCAGAATAGTCGGTAAATGTACGTAAGTCTTTCGAAAAAACCGTAAAAGTCATTGGTACATGACATTGCATGGTTTCGAACCCGGACCGGGACGTCCTAGCCACGACGCCACCTAAAAAAGAAACTAGAGAAATGACCATTATGAACAAACTTAGGTATCCTAAATTATGAGCCCATAAAAGAATCGGCAAATTAATTCGGACATTCAACAAATTAAGATGTAGAAACGTTTGGTATATAAGTAGGTACTTGTAAAGTGGAGAAAACTCGATTACTCAATTATTGTGGTACGATGATATCATGCACACAGAACACGAAACCCAAGTACTTAAGTAGCAGAAGTGCGTAAAAAGTATGTTGTCATTTGGTAATATATCAATTTCATCCCTCGAGATCTTTGAGCTCGTTGAATCGTGAATACTCGGTCGGCTGCCCACATAAATCCGACCTTCGAGTAATTTGAATGAAGGCTTACATTGAAACATTTCTTTGCAGCCCCGAAACAAATCCATTCAGCCATGAAATTGGACCAGCGATCCTCAAAATTCTGATTAAATTTGATTAAAAAGTTAAGAGTAATGAATGCGAAATTCGGTTTGCAGGACAATGAAACGTTGTTTCATTTAGTTCCGCTCTCTACCACAGTCATGTCGACAATTAACTCATGTTTGATTTCGATTGATGTGTTCAAAATGATTTTGTGGGATAAAACTTTTCCCGTTGTATCAAGTTACAAGAAGCCCAATAAACTAAAACAAAGAATATGTAGGTACGATAGACGGACGCACTTTGGCTTGCTTCTTTAGTTAATCCTGTTAGCTCTCAGTTAATCCTGCCCGTCTGAAATAATTGATGAAGGAAAGTAGATTCCTATTGCATTGATTTTAGTATTTTACATGAAAATTATTCATGATTGATTAGTGATTATATAGCGACGATCTGCGCAAGGTGGCTGGCAGCGACTGGATGAGAAGAGCCGAAGATCGGGCTCAATGGCGCGCCTTGGGAGAAGCCTATGTCCAGCAGTGGACTAGAGTAGGCTGCTGATGATGATTAGTGACTATATTCTAATACCTCAGTTAAATTCTCGTATAGTAAGGACTTCGAATAAAATCTATAAAAATAATACACAGCTCTTTACAAGATACAAACTGTACCTACTTGATGAAATTTCAAATATCAAAAATCATATTCAAGATTGTTCCGCCGGAATTTATAATTTCGGGCACGCTTTGTTTTTATCCTTGCGGAAGGTGGGTAATTTTATGCAGACAAACAGTAGTCTATTTGGTAACTAAAAGGGAGGTTTCGAGAGCTCGTTCCGAGGCGACGCGGCGCTTGGAGAGAAACGCGCCCGGAATCCGTGATCGTGCGACCCTTTGAATATTAACTAGTAGATGACCCGCTCGTAACCGGGCCACGAATCTACGACCACTCGAAAGGTTAATTCAAACTGCCCACTGCCGAAACGTACTACGCGTATACAACTAAAGAATGCTATAGTCGAGTCAAGTCACGAAAGAAATAAAGAATTCGAAATAATTGAACCAATTTTTACATTACAAAAGTAACTAGCTTTTGTCCTCGTATTTTATTAAATTATTTACTGATAATTGAATGGATTTGCATAGTTCAAAGTTTATTTAATCATTAATTGATTATAGGTCACATATTACATTGAAATAAAGTACATTACCTAAAGTACAGTACATTACAGTCTACCTTACTTATTAAGGTATGCAATGATAGTAACATTATAATAGTAAATTCCTATACTTAATTCAAATAATCAGTTCATTTAAATTTTACTTAAGGTCATACATTAATTAATTAGTCTAAATTTATCCATACAATTTTCTTTTAAATTATAATAAGATTTACCAATTAACATCATTTTTAAATTACATTCGAACTTAACTTTAATTTCTTTTTTAACTGTTACTTTGGAAAACTATATATCTATTCAGTTCCCATAGGAAACTGTACAGCAATGTGGAGCGTAAAGCGTGTCTATAAATAAAACTCCTTTCACAGTAATAAAGACTGAGAAAATTAAGTTTGTTAATTAAACGGAAAAAAGACTGCAAGAAGTGTGTTCATCTCGTTCAGGCGGTGCGGCGGCGATAAGGTTCGTCCAAAGGAACGTCGAGATGCTTTAAGACAATGTACGGCCCGATTCAGCCTCACAATAGCCTCTTTACTTAACTGCCACTATCATAGCTTCGCTAATTGACCGAGACTAAGTTACAAATTACCGTCACTCAGCTGAAATACTTGCAATAAGATGAAAGAAATGATAAAACAACTAACATTTCTGTAAACCCTGACATAGCTAATTATGTAAAGACCAATAAATGTCACGGTACATTTAAATGGTCTGAGTATAAATGTCCTACATCTGACATTATATGAGACCCGGGCACAATAAAACAAACTTAAGTGCCCATTGCATATACCTACCTAACAGTCCCCATGTATATGCGGTATGAAGGTAAGTATAATGTGAAATACGAAGCAACCGAGCGTAGAGAGATTCATCGCATTAAATAAAGCTAATATTAAATCCGGTTTACCTGCGTGACATAGAAACTATAAATCAACCTGGAAATGTAATTTACACTAGAAAATAAATCTTCAACATTAAATTAAAAACACATACAGAATATTTGTTTTAGATTTGATTACGTAAAATTAGTTACATTATTTGGGATTCCACAGTTCCCTTAACAGTTCTCCAATGTTATTCGTTAACAAACATACAAAGGAAAAGCCCGACCAGGAATATAATTGAGCTGTCGACTGGTTGCCACTGTTTTTTTTTAATAATTTACGTCATGGAGATCGCTATGAAATAATTTGTTCATATAAAATCCGCAACAGGCGCACTCTATCATATACAATCACCTAACTGTATTTTGTATTTTTGTATTTAGTTAAATGTAGGAAATTGTGGAAGGAAGTGGTTAAATACCTGTTTTTGATTAAGATTGCGTAATTATTATACTGAGACTTCAATTGCCACTGCTAAAAATATTGTTGAAACATAGGGAATCTCCTCACGCAATTATAGAACATAGAA
This sequence comes from Hofmannophila pseudospretella, assembly GCA_947369225.1. Taxonomy (NCBI): domain Eukaryota; kingdom Metazoa; phylum Arthropoda; class Insecta; order Lepidoptera; family Oecophoridae; genus Hofmannophila; species Hofmannophila pseudospretella. The sequence continues at coordinate 10,390,614 of OX376317.1, read as the reverse complement.
AATTTCAAGTCCAAATACCCATATTACCCATAGCTCCTGTTGTAATGGACCCTTAGATTTAAATCTGCGCCCAAAAATAGCATAACTCTTGCTCTCACCTAAGGCCCTCTTTTCCCCTGTTCGGTTTAACAAGATAACAAAAATATCACTTGCAGTGTGACTTATACAAGCACATGCAGTCTCACTCTAAAAACAAACCGTTCGGATGCAGCCTGTGGGACAAGACTTTCAAGAGCAAGAGCTTCCAGACTGTGCACATGAGAACCCACACCGGTACGTATGTTAACATTAACACAGGTCAAAAGACCAACGTAAACATTAGGTAAGAACCCAGATTAAATTTTTTGCAAACAACGCCCGATACGATATAGACAATCCTAGAAGGTCTAGAGTTTAGCTTATCTCTTTTAAAACTACTGAAAAACGAAACCTAGAAACGATTGTTAGGTAGACAGCAGACACTATAATTGTTCACGACGCTTGTGTGATCTAAATTCTACCCGAAGCAATCTGAACTAGACAATACACAGCTTTGTTAGCTATTAGCTAAGGGTACGCCGTTAACACCGCACCATTATTTCGGATCAAAAGACAATGCTCTCGCGGCAGATATGAAGGGACCGACCAAGTTATTATAACTTTGCTCGTTCGCCACACCTCGTCGTCACGGGCCGATTCGGAAACCCGCATAATAATGGTGCCGCCAACATGAAACTCCCATAACCTGCGGATCGCACTTCTGAAATGTACGACACGTATGAATCAAAGGGCGACGCGCTTTGGCGGCGACTGGGGTTTGTAGAAAAGAGACGTGCTTTTGACGCGGCTTTGTACATCCATTTTAATTAATCTTTATAATGTGCAGTTATGTTTTCTCTAAAACAATGTTTTGAAAGTCTGTCTAATACATTTTGAAGTTCATTAGGAAGACACTGCTTCCCGCAGTACAGGGAATCCTAGTGTGGGAAGCAGGGGGTCACAATTATGTATTTAATTTGTAATCGGAAAATAAAGATTTATTTATTATTTATTTATCTCACTCAACCTTGAGAAGAAACAATACAAGTAGGTTACCTACCTAAGTAGGCGGGACATTGTTGATGGTGGTAGTATAGTAACATCGTCATTAGGGCGCGAGGCGAAGACCGCTATCCTCCCGCATATTTGGTCAAGATTAATTGCCCCTAAACATCATCTGTCAACCGAGAGGACATTCCGAGGACATTTTGTTTGCCACACAAATAGCTACATATCCGCCTTGTAACACATTATTAATTGCAGGGCATTTTGCTGCGAAAAATACAGTTCGTAAAATGGACATCTTATTTCATGAAACAACGATATTGAATTCGTATTTCTACTGTGCAATACAACAGAAGGCGCTGTTGAAAATGAAAATGGGGCATGCCGCTCCATAATTTATTTGCTGAATCTGCTGCTACCTGCTTGTTTCATTTGCTAAATGTAGCTGCGGGGGAACAACAATCGAGCACTAATTGTGATTCCACTAATTTGCATTGGCGCGTCGACTTGCCGTGCCTCGCCCGGTGGTTTACATCATCTACCTACATTATATTTGGTAAATATTCTCCTAATTTTCAATATTCACTGCCACTTATCAATAATAATGGTGATATTGGGAGTTAATTTGCACAAAAGCTCAAAATTTCCATCCGGAGTAAACAAATATAGCTGAAATTGTTTCAAGTAGTCACAGTAGGTAAACATAATTTATGTGATAATAACAGAACTTTCAAAATCAAAATTGTTTCATTTGAAGTTTTATATCCAAGTCAATAGGGTACTGTAATTGACACATCATAAAGCTACTTGCTTTACGTATAGATGAGCGATCAAAGATAATCAGAGCTTTAAACGGATGCTATCAATCAAATTAATCAGTGATAATATGGGTGGTTAGATTGCAGATGCAATAACCGATCCCAGTTCAATTCAAGTTGCAACAGACAGGTATCTCCAATTACTGGAACATTGCACTTTGTTCCTCTACTATTCAATTATAGTAAGTGCATTTCCATTTCCGAAAGTACGAATTCATCGCATTAAAGAATTTAAATTTTAAATTGATAAAGATGCAACATAAAATGCAGTCTGTCTATGACGTTTTCAATATAAACTGCAGTGTTTGCTTGCATTAAATTATGCGAGTGGCACTGGCTTTACACGATTACAGTAAATTTATGCAAGACATTATCCGAGGACGGCGGCGTCGCATAACAACGCCTTCAGTGTCCGAACGGTACCGCTTCGCCGCCTCCTTTATGAAACCCCTCACTATGATATATGGGCCCGCGCCGCAACGTTATTGCGCCCGACATCTTTCATATGCACGTTTATTTTTGCATTATCAGCACTGGTGCTCTATCAATTTAAAGGCTTACGGATTTGTTTATATTTAATAGGTCAAAGCGACGGTAACTTTTCGCTAATGACGGCGGGGCCTGTAGGCGCGGGACGCGGCCGCGTGATAATCCTCCCGACCATTAGGCCCGGCCACTCGCTCGCAAATCGTCCGCATATTTTGGCCAAGATTAATTGTTCTCGAATATCATCTATCATGGTGAGCTCTCTCGTGACGGTCGTCAGCAGTGCGTACGACGTTTTATTTGAAGCACAATGGATCTCTAGGGCGCCACAGCTGAGGTAATTAAATTTTTGTTTGAAATTGATGATATTGCGCGCCCGAAGTAACGGTAAGTACTTATTTGGCAAAAACTCCGGGATGATTCCCTTGGAGATTTCGAACTTTATGAAGGTGACCCGATAAAGGCGCGAAGGGATATAATGTACTTACCTACGTACATACGAAGTAACGTGTTTCCTAAGGACTGCCTCTCAAGGGAGCAGGTGAAAAACGTTTTGAGGAATAATTGGTTTTGCTATCATTACTTCCCATTTTGCTCTCTCATTATTATGTGAAATATGATGAAATATTCGTAGTATTATTGACTTCTTTTTATAGCTGCCGTTTCTGGCACATCAGGATTCAGGTACGAAATATTAGCTAGAAATGGGCACTCGTAGGTACTAGTAATTACAAAGGCCATTATAAAACGAATTAAAAGTGGAACATACTTTATTACGACATTTACATAACCCATTAATTTACCATTTAAATACTCCAAATCCTAATTCCGTTGCACGAAATTAGGGCGATTACAGACTCTCCCAAAAGATAAATCCGTAGTTAAAAATACCCCTCGCTGAGTTTATTGCGCAACGGACAAGAACAAATTGAGTCAATCTTTTTTGCCAGAGACGAAAAACCGAAACGCGTGGCATTTTCAACGTGTAAAGTTCGATTATCAATCAAGTCGACCTTTTTTCAATAACGCTACCACAGGGATCTCTTCGGAACCAATTTTTCGAGTAATTTCGCTCTTAGATCCGGGGTGTCCATTGGCTTTTACCGAGTTGAGTTTGTTTCCGTCCAACGAAACAATTTATCACGGAAAGCAATTTCCTAAGATAAAATACGATAAATAAATCCGTAGGCACTGGCAGGTATATTTTGAAAAAAAAAATGAAAAATGAAAAGTTTATTTACTTATTACAGGGCACACAAAAAAAGGACCTCCGACTTACAAACTAGGTCGAAAACCTGTATCTTGTAAGTCGGGATTCCGTCGCACTTTCTGTGCAAGCAAATTACAAATTATATTCTTAACCTAAAAGGAATTTGGAAAATTTAATCATACAGGAATTTAGTAAAGATAATGGTAAGAGTGAGTATGGGTGGGGGTGTGTTAGGTTGTGTGGGAGTGTGTAAATTTAGACCATAAGTACAAATTGAATGTACTGGCTTACTTTACATTATCATAAATCTGTGTTGTGCCATTTACTTAGATGTGTACTTATTGCTTGCTTAAAATCACATTCAAGATTTGACTTTATCGGGTGATGCGGGCTTCAGAGTAAAATATCAGCTAGTAAGGTGCAGGGTCCCCGAGGGGAATCTACAATTTGAAACGAAGCAGGGCGATAAGTAAATTGGGAGTATTTTCCCAACTGTAGTTTTTCCGAAAAATAACAAAATGTAAATATCAATAAAGGGTTCGCAATTGAAATATCTACGAGGGTAACTGAAATATAAATTGTTTATGAGCGTGAAGATTCTTGTGACTCAACAAAAGGTTGAAAAACTGGGAAGCAGTAAATGAATGTCCAGGCCATCAACAAACATAAAGCAAGTTAGACTAAGGACACTGCCTCACTGTCCAATCTCAACCGTGAATAGCAAGAACAACAAACGAGGCGAATTGTGCATGTTACACAGAAACATTTTCTCAAAGTTAACTATTAAAACATAACAGTAAAGGATTCGCAATTGAAATAATAAGCCAGAAGCAAACAGCCATTGTTTCTAGCCGTAAAGATTGCAAGCCGGCAAAAGGAGTTGATTAAAGAACAGAGGAACGGTGCGCGTTGCTGGTATGAATATTCAGCTCATAAGTAAGCATAAGGCCGAATTCTGAGCGTCGACTGTCGCAACTGTACCGCTGCCCATTTATCATAGTAAACAGCCAGGAATACCCACTACTTTAGAGATTACTGCAAAGAATTTCACCAATGAATAACCGTCAACTAGTTACTTTCAAAACAAAATGTTATTTTTCAGTTTTCGTGAAAGACGCGCGTGACTAAGCTAAGTACAAGCATTTTCTCTATTCATTCTCATTCTCTCTCTTACTCAGTAAATCTAGTTTTTAAAGCTTCTTAGTTGGAGAGATCCCCACGACTTGTGAATATCATCTTACTTTTCCTGGTCATCATCAGGTGGCATCATGGTCCTAAACATTATTGAGCTCAAACTCGAACTACCTAACCTAACTATTGTCGTTACTGAAATCACATCGGACATTAAAGAAACTCCAGAGATTTTATTATTCTAAATGAAATGAAGTCACCGAGAGGTGGTTCAGTATAATGGATCGCTGCTATATGCTTCTGTTACTGTTACTACTGTTCTGGTAATCATGAGTCCTGAGGGTCTGTTAAAGATTCAATGTGATTAGCGGTACTTTGAGACCTTTCAATTAATCAAATCTGGAGGTTTCCAGCATTACCGTTATTGAGATCTAGTTACTATCATACTCGTCATCATCAGTCAGAATGGTAAACTTTAAGATGTCAGAATTATTTTGCGGGGGGCGCAAGTTAGGCCTAAAGGCGACAGGGACGGTCTGGGCTTCGCCCTATTACGGGAGCTCGGCCTTCGGCCTTGCCATTAGCTATCTTAAAACCCCTACTTACACATAATTTTCATTATGGCGGCCAAAACATCATCAGACCCTCAAGGTTTTCGGTAGATGTCAGAAACGCACCATGAACCTAAATATTTGTGCTCAATTTCGAACTATTTAGCTATTATTCCAGAAATCTCATCTGACATCAAAGATACTCCAAGATTTGATCAAAATGATTTACGAGACACGGCCTGAAAATTTGGATTTCAGTATTCAAATACAGATGTAAACATTAACTTGTATCCAATACAGATCTGTCATACTGTATTACTACCTAACCATTTATCGTCCAGTATTTGTATTTCGAAACTATGTTCTAGCGATCGTCAGTAATCTTACTTGTTGGTCGCGCAAGAAACATACCGGAAAACTACGTTGCAGTCGATACTTTATCGTATATCTGTAGACGCTGTCGCAACCGCAGTACTGCCCATTTCTCATCTTATATGGCAGACAGCACAAGACCGTTCGCTTGAGATATTTTTTATAATAGTTTCTTTATGTAGGTTAGGTATGTTTCTCAACAAATAGAAAGGTACATTATTTAACTCATCATCGAGAAAAAAATCTCACGGATTCCGGATTTTCGGAATCTCTTTCTCTGCAAATTCAAAATGTGTAAAAGTTTATTCTCTCAAGCTCTGTACACGGCATTGGAGCTACGGAAACGTTAACGCGGCACATTTTTTGTGGTCGGGTTTTATGGGCCCGATTTTCGCATTTTCCCTGAGAACCAGAACCATTTTGGCTGTAAATAACAGTTAGCGAATGCATGAACTTGGGTTGTGAAAAAGCTGACGTCAAAAGGCACAAAATTTAGTGCGCGTTTACAAACATTTGTTTTAGTCGCGTTGGCGTTTCTTCTGAAAGTACGAATAAACTGTTCCAAAGATAAATTTTCTATTTTGTAGGTATCCTAAAAATGATACCACTTTCGTTTTGAAAAAGAACGTTACCTATTTTATCGGCTATAAAAACTTTACTTAATTATCTGTCAGTATCGACGCATTAGGCATGGCATATAAAACCAAATAATATAGAGAAAACACTATAAAGTTATATTCAGAAGCAGAAAGTGTTGTATTCTAACGTAGATATTGAACCTTGTCACCTGTTTGGAGTGCATTGACATGCTGTACCTTACAGATGCCCAGGTACAAATATACCTAGCTGATGTGGTGACTCATCGCATCAATCAGTGTTATGGAAAGTCACTTAGGTGGCATTATGTACATTATAAAGGAACCTATAAAATTTGTATCGCGTGTGTAGAACGACCGTGGCAATACGATCGAAATCGGAGGGAAAACCGATTATGAAAGCATTTACGTATTTACTAATAGCGGCAGTCCATTTGTATTAGTAACAGATAAAATAACAATAATGGATAGTTATTAAATAGATTGTACTTGATTGATAGATACACATGCCAAGATTTACAATCTTACCCTTTTTATGAGTGATGATACGGCACATTACATTCGCGGAAATAATCTTGAATGAAGCTATTTACATAGAAATATTCCAATTGATAGAGTTCTAGATAATAGTTCTTAGTATAATAACATTATCTTTTTAAAAACACGTAAAAATTTTAGTTAACAAAGAGGAAGCAACACTTATTGTCACACATTACGTTTGCGAGTCGAGGGAGGGGAGCGCGGCGCGCGACGCGTCCTCTGTAACCAGCGTCTCGGGGCATACTGACTGAACGGAATTACATACAGTCGGGTCGAGCGCTATCAGCAGCCGTAGGGCGGGCGGCTGCTACGAACGCTGAAAAATTATTCGCCAAGGAAAAATTAGGCGCGCTGCGACCAAGACAGTCCATCCATTCGCCGACGTTTGCCGCGCGATACAGCGCGCGATCCCCGCCCGATTAATACTAAGTACGCCAATAAATATTGATGCTGGCTTCTTTGTCTTGCACGGAGGATTCGTTCCCTTTTATTAATGGTACACTCACGCTTACTTGACAAACTGTAGGGTCGTGATTTTGCAGCAGGTGCGATTTTTTGTTTGTCTCTCAAGAGTTTGTTTAGATAGAATTTATTTCCGTACTTTATTAGTTTTTTGTTCAGTTTCAAATTCTTCTTTGGACCTTGACTTCTGTTAACCATTGAATAACTATTTGGTAGGTATTTGGGGAATTTTAAATCACCGTTGACCTTTAAAACCCAGCAGGTCGTTGATTTTTAAATTGAATGATCAATCATGACTGATTGACCAGTCGCTGACGCGCGTCTCGTCTGATCATCCCATTACTAGTTTGAACTATTAATGGGATGATCAGAAGAGACGCGCCGACTCACGGTTGATTACAAGCAGGCATTTGTTAGAGCGTTGAGCCGGCAGATAACCTTATATGAACACGTGTGACGCGTGTAATCCTCTCCTAATTAATTAATGTATGGCCTGGCCAAAGGTTGAGACCATGTACGTGATACTAATACAATCGACCCTGGGGACAGGCGGGAGGTTAGTGAGGACAAAGGGGATAGCTTACGGAGATAACAGATATAAAGAATTGCAAAAAATTGTGAGAAGGTGCCGCACAAACAGCTTTTGTTCTGTGTGTAGAGGTAAAAGATACAAATTAGCTAGGAACTCGCAGGAGGTTAGTAGAAGAGTAATGTTTGCGAAGAAAGTGATAAATGTTCGGTCGAGGTACGTATGCAGTGAAATAATCGTATCGGTACGCGACGTGCTGATCGCATGTGCGGTGCCGCTGCGTATCTGCCGCGAAGCACGGGCTTAGCACGCGACGATACGCTTTTACACTGGTTTAGTACCACAAGAAACTCGGGGATTTATTGTAGGCTTTTATCGACAGGGATACGGCTTATAACTCTTCTATTAAAAAGACACAAAGACAAAAATGTCACATTTTCTATTCACATACAGGCGACGTAAAAATCTAGGAATCTGAGAGACTTCACAGACTTGTCATTTACTTGTCAAAGGCAGGGCGGAATCATACCTATCGAACTCACTAGTAAAGAATAGCTTCGAGCTATGATTTAAGAAATGGACGTCACTTAAGCAAATGTTGATCCTTTTGCTTGCTTAAATCCCTGTCAATAAGTACCTTACAGGTAATTAGCACTTTCATAACATCACGACGTTAATGTTTGCCATAAGTTAGACAATAGGCCCTGCCTTAAGCCCGTTCCGTAGCAAAGTGTAAAGTTTCTGGGACGACAGGCTTTCGCCCACCTTCGCCGAGGTGAAGCTAGTGGCTTCATTTATGAAAAGCTTTCAGGTTCGACACGGCTAACGGGAAGCTCTATTCAAATCGTCCTCTCCTAGAGCCTTTACATAAATCAAGTATTCAATAAGCTGTTTCTCTTCGTGTGCAGGCAAAGGATTTGTTTAAGAAAGGTAACTTGTAGCATGCATTTTGTATTTTTAAAGACATGAATAAACTACTGTATATAATCCTTGGTTGACCTAACAAATTGCCTATTCATTGGAAAACCTACAACATGTTATTGTGCAAAATAGTACTTGTTTGTTGTTGGTTTAGTCGTAAGGTTAGTGGGCCAACCAATTGTCAGAGTTGTTTAGGGCGCCAGTAGGCCTGTGACATGGCTTAACGACTGCTGTCGAACGACAACCAACTGTTTAATGTACCCTCCGAGGCTCAGATGAAATGTGCCACTAGCTGTCATCCATCCTGGATCTGACCTTGCTCAACGTGGCTTAACTTGCACGATTACCTTATGACCATGTCCGCAGCTAGGCAGTGAGCTCCTCAATAGTACTTACCTATTATAGATGAGATTTCTGAAAATAATTGTGAAATGCTGAAGTAGGATACTTGTCGTCGCCAGTGACAACGCTATAGAAATAAAGAAAGGTAAGAAAAACATGGTTTGCATCGTCTCTATTGTGAGGCAGAACGTCTGTGTGAAAATAGATAGTGCGGGCTAGCCTAGCCTAAGCCGCGGAGCGCGCATTTCGTGGGCCAATAAGCGGCTCAGTCGAACGCCGGTCCGTAGATCGCAGCCGGCTGAGTCTTGGCGCCCATTGTGGGATAGATTTGCTGCTCCGAATAATATTATATGAACCATATAGTTGTGATATATATAGAAAAGAAAGTCTGATAGTGCAAGTCAATTTTAGTTCCAGTACCTAATTAAAACATGATCTTTACCGCGAACAAATTATAAAAGCAAGTTTTGCGTTCCCAATATTTACATAAACAACCACGAAAGTTTCAAGATAATTTTGTTACCAAACCGCGAACCGCACATTTCGTGGGTAATAAACGGTTCCGTCAAAGTGCTATTCGTACGGGGAGTTTGGAAGCCGTAAGCGTAATCGTAATACAGTTTTGATATGATTTCATGCAGCTGGCTGGACGCACAATATAATGTAGACTATAAGACTGATGTAGCAGTAAGGAAATAATGTATTTAGTTGGTTCTGGAAAACGAATAACACAAAAATTCTTCAGATAAATTTTCCAAAGGCCAAAGTCATAGTAGATTGCAACGAGTGAAACTTTTTTCATAAAAGTACAGCGAGGAAGTCGGCTGCGAAGAAAGAACGAACAAGTGAACAGTTGTTGAGGTTACTTATTAAGTTTTATAAGACTTGTTACGTTTGCGTGTACATAGCTTGTTTGAAATTTAGTACTGACAAACTTTTTAATTTTATATTAATAAAACGTCGTAATAAGGTCCCAGGTCCGATGATGATGAACACAAATACCCATAAACAATTATTTTGTTATCGTTAGCTTTTTCGCTAGTCAAGAATACAAAATATTGTATCTTATCTTTCTAAACAGACACGTCGTCACCATTTATTATACTTACCTCCTACTGTCGTCGTAGTCATTTCTTTAAGTACCTGTTCATCACGCACGCCACTTTTACTTAAGTCACGCTTCGCTTCGCTTAACACATGGTTTCGTCGGCAAACACACGTCACCGCCAAAATGACAACTTATTCTTTAGTATTCAATTACATACGAATTCAAGATAGAGGCATTGCATTATCTCCGAGTATATAGTAGAAAATAATATGACACAATGTTATGTAAAAGGCAGAATAAATTTGACCAGCAGAGTCGAGGAGACAATGCCAAGAATGTCGACAAAAGTTTTTTCATAAATGTGCAAGGACCGTACAGAGAGACGGGGCGGGCGAACAGCTGACGACTGCCTCGGGGTATCGGCTTGTACTCGGGACTTTCTGGCAGATGTGCTAAAGGGGAAATGGGGGATATCTTGCGATATTTTATCATTTAACTTCCTCCGCGAGATAAATAGAGAAAAACGTTTTCGTTAGGACCCAATAGAGAATCTTATGTAGAGTATCTATCATTCATCCCAAAGCCTACATTTGTAAATCTGTGATAGTACTCATGAAATATAATAAATAACAGTTGTTCCACTTTTTATCACATTCTTATATTTTGATGGTTCTAAAGAATAAAACTAATTTGTAGGTTTAGAATATAACTGCTATATCTATCTTCTATATGTAGCAGATACTGTAATGATTGAGTTCTAAACTATCTGTCTTAGATTTTTAGCCACTTCGTGAAGTGCGAATCATTAATTCGCGTAATGGTATTGAATCTCATATGGATCTTAATCATGCTTCTATGAAACTAGCGCCATCTGGTAATTTGCCCCTGTTTTATTAGCAATGCTATACATACGTATATGTATATTATCGAAAATTGGTAGAACTTCATTAAACATAATACCTATTAAATGAGATTTATAGCACTTAGTTCCACAAAAAATATTTTAATTGATTTTATTTTCAATTTTTTTTCCCACAGGTGGCAGCAGTACTCCATGCATGACCAGACTTGGGCTTGGTAAAGGTTTAAGAGCTGTCCCGGCGTGAAGTACCGCCTAACCTTACTCAGGATGCCAAATTTTTTGGCTGCGGTCTTAGCTTTTGACTCAATGGAGCGCCCAAAGTTAAGATTCGAAGTCAGATCCAACCCCAAAAGGCTAAGGTGGTCGGTAATCGGTACGGATACACCCGGGAAAGTCGGAGTCAGGTGGAAGGGACTCCGTAATAAAAACACCGGGACCGGTTATTCACTAAATATTAACTATATTTAACAATATTCTCTAATATAACGTTTGTATAAAGACACTTAAAGCAAATCAAGCTAATGTTTTAGGGCAATAAAATAGATGGTGCTAGTATAGATTCAAAATTAAAAATCTGACATCATGAAGTGCGGTTCATCGATCAATACAATTACGCTATGTGGTAACTAGGGATCTGTATTTATTTGTAAGTGGCTAAAAATCAAAAAATACTATGTGTCTACGACATATATTCTAAGTTTGCAGGTATGGAGACGTGGAAAATTTCTAAAAAAACTGCGCTTCAACATAGATTGAACCTATTTAATATTCTACATAATACTAATGTCGCTGTGTTAGACACACCGGCACACCAAGCAAGGAATATATACTTACTCTAGCTAGGTTCACCAAGCCTTCTTTTAAATGGGGGTAGGACGAAACTAAACCGATCCAACTAGCGGTTTCGATGGGCTGCGTTTTAACAATTCCCCCGCCGACGCGATATGACATGACAGGAAGTTCAATTAGCAAATTGAATTTTATTCGACAGTTGGTTGTTTCATATCTACTACTACGACCTGAATAAATAGTATATGTATAGGTAAGTATATATACAGGTACCTACTATGGATGTTACGGAGGTGGTTTTACCGGAACCGGAGTCGAAACCGAAAGTTTTAAGTTTATCGGAGTCGGAACCGGATTCGGAACCGGAGTCGGAGGCAGAGGTAGAAGATAGATGTTCAGAAGAAGTTCAAACTTTAAACCGTTTTTTAATTTTTATAGCTGAACCGGCCAATATTTTTATGATGCCGTTTGAGGCAATAAAACATATTCCTTTATGTAGTCCTACACTATTTAATAAAATATTGTAATTTGAATATGTTTGGTCACAATTTATATTTATTTATGTTTACATATTTATTTATGTATATTACATATTTATTTATGTATATCATATTACTTTTATTTTACTATATTTACTGTATATTAAGTAATAATAACCATTTTCATATCCTCACACTACACTGTCGCTAATCTCTTTAATGTCCAATTAACTTCAGAGGTTGCCTGGAAGAGATCGCTTTAAGCGATAAGGCCGCCTTTGTACATATCGTGTTATTATTCCTGTAGTTTTTAATTTTCCTGATTTTGTGTACAATAAAGTGTTTCTATCTATCTATCTCACAAATCTTCGGTATAACCTCCGATTCAAAATTATCGGAGCCGAAGTCGGAGTCGGAGGTGTAAAATCCATCGGAAGTTCCGACCTTTCGGAGTCGGAGTCGAAGCTCCATACCTACCTAGTACGTAGGTACGTATTTTTGGGCCACGACGATCAATAGAGATCAATAGAATTTTCATTACTTGCAATGTAAAAACAATTAGAATAAACAATTCGAATTTCGGGCACAATATTCCATTTGAATAATAAATGACGCCGAAAGTGTGTACATTATTTGACCTTTCTACTAATGACACCGCTGGGTGAAAGGGACCGAGATTCACCGGAACACTAATAAAGGCCACACATCAAACAGACGTAAGTTACGCCCGCGAGGCAGGAATGAGAGGAACACACCTATAATTGGATTTGTTATAACTACAAGCGGATTGTCGTGTCTACTCTAAACTAAATCAAACTTTGTTACCGGCGGGAGTCGCCGGCTTGTTCTCCTCGTTAGAGATAGATGGGGGCGTGTTCGCTCCCAATGCGTGGAGTAACTAACCTACTTTTTGTTCATCATCGCTACTACGAAGGGCTCGCTACAATAACTCACAATAAAGATATGATAGTTTTCCTACTCCCATTTGGTAATTTGTTTATTAAGAAACCACAAACTACTTCATTCCTAAAGGTACGTAATGAACGTCGCCGTGTATAATATTTATTACGCACGGGTGAACCTACATTACGATAGGTCAACTCGATTAAGTACAGAGTAAATTTATTAATAGTTTCATGGAATTTGATACAAAATGTATACGAAAACAAAATGTCACGAAAAAAATCTTTTTCTTTCTTAACATCGATGACACGAGACGACAACTTGGACCACGCACTGTTGTCGACGGAGTTTTGACGGGCTGTCATGGCGTGTTGGAGGCTTCAAAATACTTTGTATTTTCAATTATCATGGTATTTCATGGTCGTAGAAAAATATTGTGTGCAACTGCACTATTTCAAAAACTAAAAACGCATTATACAATGGCTGTAATTACGTGTCAGATGCATAAAATACTATTATAGGCACTAATCAACTAGGCCAAGATTCACTTCGGGTCGCTGCGCCAGCGGAGTACGTAAGTAAGTATAGGCACTAATAATATAATAATAGAACCCTCACACGTAAGCAGCACGTGAGCCGTAAAAGACATAATTTTATGTCCACTTAATTAATAGACATAATCGCGTGAAATGAAATCACTCTCACTATTTATAAACAACGAACCGTAACACTTTTTTCGACATATGTATGTACGTATTGCGTGTTTCATCTCGACAATCTAGTAGCACGTAGACACGCACATGTGGCAATGAAAAAGCGTTGCTCTTGAGCTGAAAGATAGACGAGAATCGTGAATTTTCACCATTTTCTGGCCCAGATTCACACGATTCCTGAGGTAATGATAGAATATATTGTAGGAACAGCACGCAACACATAAATCATTTTACTATTAAACTCAACGTTGCATGTCGACGTCGCAGTCCGATTGTATAATACGCTGTTATACACATTGGCACATAATACGCTGTTATAGATATTGAAACTCGGCGCCGTTTTGTATTACGGTTCAACGACGTTCAGCCGTTTTACATAAGGGCTGAACATCAACACGCCCGATTGTATAAACGATTTGCGTTTTTCAATGAAACGGCGGATTATAAAATTGTGTTCCTATTTTTACCGCTCGTGGCTCTGATTAATCAAAACAACAAACATGGCGTCGAGTATAGAAAATGTTTTGTTGAAATTATCAAATACATATCAGCGCGTATTACTGAAAATCACGCATATTACTAGGAAACACAATGTATCACCGGGAAATACTGCGAATCACCGGAAATCATTGGCTAATTATACAATACGGCTGCAAAATAGCCATTTTACATTCCGGCTAAACGTGGGCAGCCATGCTGTGCGCCGTTTTGAAAAACGGCTAGCCATTATGTAAAACGGCGGATGATATAATCGGGCTACGACATAGATACGAACATGCTGACAGCGACAGCGTAATCGCGAAAGTGAAAATAAAATACTAAATGCATCATCCACATTGCACTGCGTTAATTGTCATTAAAAACAACAGTAGATTGCTAAATTACTTCATTAGTGAATTTAAAACTACTTCACTTTATTATGTAAGGTTTTTTTGCACATAATGTGGAAGTTTCTACTGATTATACACACTATAAAGCGTGTCAACTGGACATTGACAGGAATATTAAACTATTGAATGAAATGCATAAAGAGGTATTATACAAACAACAAGGAATTTGAAAGTGTTTTAGAATTGTATTCGGTAAACATTGTGAAAGTTCATAATTTATAGCAACTGATTAATTATAATTATAATACAGGCCGTAAAATATTACGGGCAGCGTGCGGCATTAGGCACAAATCTCGAACAGACGTCGCCACTTAAAATAAGCTGGCACGTTTTCAAGTACCGCCAACCTGAATGCGAAGTATTCAGTTCATCAAAACCAGATGTTTCCGAGTCCTGTGTAAACACGGACATTTGCGCCTAGCGGTGATTTAACATCAACCAATTTTATTTGTTTACCTTCACGCAATCAACAATTGTCAGTCAAGGATTTTCACTTTATGATATCAAATTAAACTTCAAAAGTTAAGTAGCATACTCTAAACGAAAGCACGAAATAGCCGTTTAGTCCACTATTTGTGTTATTTTACTTTTTAAATATTATTTTTATTGATTACTAAACCCGCATTGACCTCGATCTCGCGTGATGGTAAACGACGATGAGGTCGAAGATGGAGCATGCGGGTCCAGTAAATGCCTATTCACTCTGGCCTGGAAGATCCCAAGGTTGTAGGTTTCGGGAAACAGACGCCGGCAGGCTGTTCCATTACTTGGTAAGTTCTTACAATAATATATATGGCTTTCGTTTCGATTCAGATTTCATATTATAATTCAACCGAGTCAGTCACTCCACCGACCGAGTCAATCCACATAAACATCATCTAATAATAGAATCGAAAATTCCTGCATTCCCACAATTGCTACGGCTATATGTCGTAACGCTTTGCGTAGGTCATAGCACTCACAGTTCAAAACTTTACAAAATTCAGAGCGCTGAGCTGAAAGAGGTTCGACGACATTAAACGTTTTAATGTTATAAACAAACAGTAGACGTTGGCCGCCATCCAACTGGGTTGGAGCGCCGGCGCTGCCACCCACTGCCGTCCCGTTTGATATGCAGCTATTGCTCTATCTTGGACTACACCACTAATTTCCCACAAGTGTGCATATATTTGCACTTTAACAAATAATTAGGTATAAAACGGATATTAAAGTCGCTCTCCAGGATCCGAATGGATAATAAATCCGCTGAGTACTCAGTGTACCTACTTAACATACCTGGCTTATTCTCGGCTTCAATTAAATCGTGGCTAAGCTGAGTTACGCTGTTATAGAGGCCCATTATCTGCATGAAATTTGACTCTCAAACCGCAGTCTCCCTAGTGGGTCGACATAACTCGACCCGAGTCGAAAGCTTTAATTACGTGGAGTGAGTTGTTCACGCAGGTGACTCCTTAATTACAGGGTCGAAATTGAGCAACCCATTCGACTGACACGTTTGCAAACGGATTATCGTGTCCTACTCAACGACATATCCTATTTAATCCGCACCATACCCTTTGTTAACTAAATCTCCGTAGCTGTAAGTTACCATTAAAGCTTTATAGAATATTAAGATTTGCTTAAAATATTCAACAGCGCGTGGTTATTAGAAATGTTTGCAATAAAACAATTACCCTCGTTACTTTGAACGAACAATGTCACTAACTCAAGAAGGGTTTTGCCGTTATTGAAGCAGTTACGCTGGTATGGAATGCTAATTTTGCGCCCGATCAACACATTAAAGACACTTGTATCAAAATTAATGTTTTAATCAACGAAACGTTGTTAAATTAACTGCTCTTATGAAAGGGAATTAGTGTTAAGAGTAAATTGAAAATCCGTCCTGAATAATTCTATTCTATCTCATGATGACACACGGCGCCTGAAATTTGCATAACCAAGTATTTCAGTTCTACAATTTCGCAGGAAAATTGCGTTTCTTATTTAGATTGGGTTCATACAAATGTTAGGTTAAACCTAACATTTGTATGACTTAGATGTTCACAGCTTTTATGATATTCTTCTTGCGGCGAGTTACGACAATACGTACAATTCGTACAAAGTATTTGGGTAGAGGTCTCGCAAGACTTTCTCCAATATAATGGTAGCAAATAGGTGCCTGCACGTTTACAATTCCGCCTACGTCTGCCTGTTTGAACAGACAATTGACTCCGAGCAATAACGTTTTGCTTTACCCACAGGCAGGCTAAACGTGTATTTTTGTTACAAAAATAAATAAAGATCCTGTTGTAGTTTCCAAAGTCTACCTTTTTAACCCCCGACCAAAAGGAAAGGGTTTTATAAGTTAGATGCGTATGTCTTTGTCTGTGGCATGGCATCATATCTCATCCAACAACGGTCCAATTAGGATGCGGTTTTTTTAAATTTGAAAGAGCATTTTGTCGAGAAGCCATGCCTCGCCAGAATTCCGTAGTTTTCAAGATCTGAACAATTTCTGATGCTAACGAGGGATCGCGATTTATAACGATGGCTTTCCTAATAAACATACAAACGACAGTTGTTATTTGGATTCCAGGCAACGGTTTATAATCAAGACTGCCTTTCGTGACAGTCATACAAAATTAGGGAGAGTACTGACCGGGAGCATGTCCGCAGCCGTATCAGCGGCTCCAATCACCAGAGCGCGGTAACGTGGTGAGTCCCGCCTGGGTAGTGGTTCTCACATCAGGGCCCGTATCCTCTCTCCATCCCGTGGGTTTGAGATGATAACCCGTTATTCATTTCATTCGCGTGTAATGTAATAACTTGGAATCGAGTTTTACATCAGTGAATACGTCGCGTGAAATGTAATGCTCCTCCGGTCAGTACCGCGCCTTGCTCGCCATCGAGCGCCTATTTGTTACATTACACGAACATGCTCCCTGTCAGTACCCTCCTTTCTAGTACCTAGTTACCTTACGTTAAAAATTAGACTAGTTCCCGTCTGGAAACTTGAGGATCTGAGGATAACCAGAAATATAGTAACTGGATAATGGTCTGACCGAGGTTTAATTTAATTTTTAATTTAGAGTTATCAGAAAGTACTTATACTTAGTGTGAATTCTACATCACGGTTGTCTCTAGGTCTATTGCCTCTGAACCGATATCTGCTAAGTACTTACTTATTATTGTGCATTTACAACTTAAGTTCAATAACGTAGATTAATTAACGAGTAAACTCATAACGTCATCAAAGACAAAACAATTTACTGTGTAAATGAGCTGAAAAAAATAAAACACCATGAGTCAACAGTATGAGGCAGCAAAACCCAACGTTTACCCCAGGCGTTGTTGAAAGCGGGTCTCACTTAGGTACATTCTAAATTTTCACACAAATTAAAAAGGCCGCTGTAGCGTCGAAGCCGCATTATTTCGGCCCGTGGCCCGTCCATCCCTCGTGAATCCAATTTACGGTTCTGACGCGAAGTCTCTACGTAATGGGTTTTTGGCCTCGCACTGAAGCCTATTTATATTCAACCACCTTCTAATGTGTCATTAACAGGCTTTAAAACAAAGAGGCTTTGTTAATTAGAACAATTATAAGGACAGCGTGGTGGCTAAACAGTAAACTGCTATTGAAATTCAAACGCAATATATGCACGCACCTCGTATTTACATAGAATGTCAGCAAATACTACTGTATATGAATACTACAATCTACTTTCTGTCTAGCGAACTCTATAAATCAGTATGTTTTGGACAACTAATCTGAAAATCACTCATTAAAATGACAAAAGGTAAAGTAATATTTTAACCGAACTCGCCAAAATAGAGTTCGGTTAAAATATTACTCAGAAGGTGGGTACTTATTTTATTATTACGTGTGTGTGTTACATCCCTAGGTAAACATTTGCACATCAGTAATAATATCTTTTGGGCTTCATATATAAGTAAGTACTTATTCGTAACATAATATGAGGGCCATCAGCTAGGTTTCACTTTGATTGCGTTCATTTTGATATCACAGACGGGTTTAATTAACCCGGGAAATGAAATGTGGAAATTGTCACGGAACAAACAAATGAAAAAAAAATCAACTCTCGCCATCTACTGCGGCGGCACATGCCGGAATTTTTAATAAAATTTTGTGTAAAACCGTGCTAAGTAATTATTTTAGGGATCACAACTATACATAACATGGGAAATTTCACCGTCAAAAGACAAAGAGGTAAGCACACTAATCGTCAAACACTACTATTTCAAATAAAAGTTCATTTAACGTCACAGGCAATAAAATTCCAATAAAGCCTACCTCCAACCGAACGGTTACTCAACTCGAATATAACCTATTCGAATAACGGAACGGATACACTTCATATAAGAGGACTCGGTTTTATTAACCTGACAGATCTCATTTAAATGGGTAGCGTATAGAACTAATTAAGTAAACAAGTACAAAATATTTCTTAACTTAGCTTCATCAATTAAAGCGTCTCGACTCCGCGTAAGACGAAGTTGGAGCGGATTATTAAATATTTCAAATGAGTAAATGTCCCCGGCACTAGGTAATTTTGAGTGACAAACGAGCGGTTGAGCGCCGGCTGCGCCTTGAGCGGACTCCGTCACGTGCGCTCGGTAAATAAAATACGTTCGAGTAAGCCGCCCTACAGCCGCCCGCCCGCCCACAACAAAGATAACAAATCTCTTCTCTATTGTAATTCTTAGCCTTCTGTCTTGAGCCTAGTTGTCTTTCATCCATGTTATATAACAAAAACATCAATATTTTTCTAATTTAGTTGCCTTCTGAAAAAATGTGTCGAATTTTTAGCAGCTTTATTTATTTGTTAATCTACAATGCAAAGTTAGGTACATTCTCTATATATTTCACGAACAATTAGCCAGTTTATCATAAAGACAAAAACTCTTGACTTGTGTCATCATTCTTGGTTTAGAAACAATTTACACATTCATTAGATTCAGAAAAAAGGATAAAAGGTATTTTTAGGTTAACTACACATGGACGTAAATTCGGCAGATAGCCGCCATAAACTTTCTTCCCTCGCGAAATGCTCACTTGGAATTTCATGCGCCGTTTAGGTAAAATTGAAGAGCTCCATCACAGAGTAATGATAAGCCAAGATAATAAAAGAGAAATTGTACGTTTTCCGCATTTTACGCCGACATCGGGAAGGATAAGGTCCTTCACCCACGGGGCGGAAGAGAGTCGGCCGAACAGCGCGAACGCAAGCTGAATCACAAACTAGAAAATCAGTTCATTGTTGTGAACGGCTGAATATTCAGTTACCCGTGGCATTTCCCCGAATAACATTTGCATACAGATAAGTCTGCGAAGGTGTCGCCTCGCGTGTCACTAAATTAAAGAGTTTTATAATTTTTCTGAGCAATGAATTTTAACAGGATCCTTTATAAACTTTTTGATGAAATTACTTAAGTGAAAAATTAAGCCGGAACAATTTTACTTTGACTACTTAAACGTCTCCCACGAAATTTTGTATAGCGCTAATAAAAGGGTTATTAATCAGTCGTAATCCCTTCACAAACTGCTCTTTTCATTTCATTTGAAAATAATGTGAAGCGGACGGCGAAACCTCTACTCGCAGTTGTACCTAACATAATAGTTTTTCAAATGAATTGAGCGTACACATATATTATTATTACTTCTCCTACTATTCGTAGAGAAAACGGCTATATTCACAAAGAATGTAAGTCATGACGTCACCCATCCTTAAATTCTTCCTTGTAAGTACCAAAACATTCCGTGGAGGCTTGCGGTTTTCATCAGTATCTCGACATTTTAGTTTTATTAGGATACCTAATGTTACATACACAAAGCCAATAGGATATTTGTACACTAGGTACACATTGAAAGTTAGAGGTTTCAGGGTTGGCATCATGTCAACTGACTAATTTATGAGCCGGGTCAAGCAAAATGTTGCTTATTTCTATAAAAACTTGAAGTGACTGCAATTTTTTCGTTGTTTGTTCAGAGGCGAACACTATCGCCTCGTATTAGTTAAACGGCGTGTAACATTTTCTGTACCTATCTATACCTAAAAACTCGGTTATAGTCGATATTTGGCATACAGAAGTGTATCTTCCAATTAGTTCTGTCTTATAAAAAGTGTAGGTTATACCAACCAACCAAACGTGTAGAACTGCCCAAATCTACATACATAAGTACTTATACAGGATAAGTACATTTGTACAGTTCACCACGTTTTACATTAAAAAACACAGTCGGCGAGGTCCCCAGAGCGGCAGACGCGGTTAGAGACCGAAGGCACAGAGGTCCTCGTGCATTAGCGCGTAGAAGCCTAATGTTTACTCGGCGTTACTTTTTGTTTGCTCAGCAAGCTTTGTCCCGCCGCTACTCTAACCTGTTGGGCTCTTCACATCCCATCTACATAGCAGTCGTATGTTTTTTTTCACTTAGAGCATACGCTACTTACTAACGTTGCTTTCAATACCGACTCTTAAATTAATTTCTGATCCTTTGTCTTCGACATTTCTCGGCAAACAACGCCTAAAAGTAGGTTTTAATTTGATAAACAGTAGCGAAAAAATTTCACAACGCTCGTAGATAGAAACTAATTTTTGTGCAACTGTCATTTAAGAGATACCTAAACGTGTCATGGAAAGATGATTGAAGCTAAACTGATTTGGGCACGAGACTTGTAAATGGAGAAAAACTGTGGTTGTTTCGCGATTTGCCGTAAATGACGGTATGTTTGGCTTGAACACGTAATAAAGTGACAGTGGCGTGGCGCGGAGGCCGGAAATCGCAGCCGTCGACGAGCCATCATCGCGTCGCCGGATTGGCCCGTAACACGGGGCCCTATATCCGCCGCGAAATGGAACGTGTTTCCACTTCCAATATTACCAGTATAGGACCTCGTGCAGTCTTAGCGAAATGTGTGTACCTTGCTAAGCAAGTACTTGGAACCAATACACACCTACTGAGCAAAGAACCAAAGGTACTTTGCTTTCTTAATTTTGCTAGGTGATATACAATGAGGGCATAGAATCAAAACTGACAAGAAAGAAGATAAGCGAACTATCGTCTTCGTGTATGAATTAAATCAAATCTCCTCATATTCTACATGATTCCATGAATTTCCATGTATAATAAACGAAATATGTATGTGTGTCACTGAAGTACGTAGATAGATAGATAGACAGAGACACTTTATTGTACACAAATACAGGAAAAGTAAAAATACGTATTTTTGAATTAAAGTTTATGTTTACGAATTACGAGGATACGCACTAGCTGGTCCCAATTTGGGCTGACTGACTGATATTTGTGTTGTAATGAAATTTCTGAAAACAAAACACCTATTCTATTATACAAAAATACAAAATAATTTATTTACCACAAAAATTTTACAATTTTTTTTAAGTTACAATTGTTTTACTATTGGACCCCGCACTAGGGCGAGCCTGTGTCGCGGCGATCCTTAAATACATTACCAATATGTATTAATTAACTAACTATTATATTAGTTATACTATTGTATTGTAAGATTTTTAAGTAAGTACACTTACAATACAATGGATTCCACTGTTAATCAATTTTATTTACACAAAATTCCGAATCTACTAAATCACATTTGTCGTTCAAAACACATAAATTTTATCCCAGATATTTCAGGGTAGGTAAGCACCTATCTTCGACGTATCGATTGTAGATATGACAGTGTACAAACTAAGTTTATGATTTATTGCAAGCAAATGGTTGCCCTTGGTGTCCAAAATGAAGAATGTGTGAACTATTCGATAGTTCATGATTAGACTTAAATAATATACTGTTTTCACGGTTTTTAATTGTATTTTATTCATTACGACCGGTTTCGTTTACACATCTTCAGGAAGATCATCTTCAACCTGAAGATGTGTAAACGAAACGGGTCGTAATTAATAAAATACAATTAAAACCCGTGAAACAGTATATTATTTAAGTCTAATCATGTACTACAAGTTTCACCAAGTACCAACAACCGCAAGTATTAACCATTATTCGATAGTTAATTAAATTAGTTCAGTACTTATACCTAACCTACGTACAGAGTACTACATACGAGTCCGTGTATTAGGTATATATCTAATATGATATGAATTTAATTTGTTAGTAAAATACAAGAAACTCTGTTGGTGACCAAGCAACGACAGTTTTACATCCGTAAAAGCAGATTATAAATTATGTTTTAAGGAAATTGCGTGCACAAAATTAAAGGCAAACTTTATAATCTGGTCACGCAAACTAAACACATTCCGGAAAAAGGAGCTTATTTAACTTATTATTGCAAAAGTACAAAAAAGAAGACAATTTTATACGGCGTTCAAGTTTTTACGATTTTGAAGGACTAATTCAGCGAATGAAAGTTTATAAAAGTAGAAAGGCAGTGACAGATGTTTCCGACGAAGAACAGTTATATTTTAAAGTTTTGTGCTAAACGAATTCGACCTAAAGTTGAGGATGTTCGCGGAATTAAAATCGATGCTCCCATTTTATAACAAATGTCCAAACAATGAAATATTCCCCGGCAGTTTTAAAGACATACATATACTTACATAAAATCACCCGTCCATAATCCCCGAGGGGGTAGATAGAAAAACCACCTTCAATCATAGGATTCACAGGTAGTTCCCACTTTTCGCCGTAAGATTTGATGGACAAACGTGATAGGTGTCGAGCCTACCGTCGTCTATTAGATGTAAAATAGAAACCACTGAGATCCTTAGTCGCTTCGTACGGCACCCCCGGAAAGAATTAAAAAAATGAAAAATGAAAAAGTTTATTCACTTATACAAGGCACAAAAAAAGGACCTCCGACTTACAAACTAGGTCGAAACCTGTATCTTGGAAGTCGGGACTCCGTCGTACTTTCGCAATTGGGATGGATGCCGTAGGGCCAGCACCACGCGGCAATGTTAAAGGCTACGTGGAGAATACGTATGTATTGTGTCAATACGTATGGAGATATAGCAGCAACATCGTTAATCTCTACAGCATACAGAAGCATATGTGATCGTATGTCGTTAGCGTATCGGCAATCGTAAATTCTCGTCGTATCTCAATCGCGCATTTGCGGCCGATGTTCGTGTCACATTGGCTTTGTAACCTCTGTGATTCGGAAACGATCTGCTTCGGTCTAATCATTGTACTTGTCTTTATATTATAAGTCGTTCAGCTGATAGGTATAAGTAGGTATTTTTTAAGTATGTAGATATGTTTTCAGCAAATAGCTCTGAAATGAGTTTGGAAATCCATCATGCTAATGTAAATAAGTAGGTAGGTACATATACATATATTGTAAAAAATAATATTAAGTAAGTAGGCATGTCAAAGTATACTGTTAATTTAATAATACACACTGCGATACAGGCTGTTGCCTAGTGCGGAGTCCAACGTTTAGCATAGTTTAATGTATTGCGATCATGATAATAAAAAAATTATTTAAACTTAGGTTGGATTAAAACTACAAATTCTATTAAAGTGGCAAAAATGGTAGTTTTCGGTATCGAATAAACTTCAGTTGAGATACAATAGAATAAAATCCTCTCGGTTGCGAAAAATGTGGCGAAAAATCGTTGGATGAACGTCGCAACATGTCACAGGCCGTCAGTCCCCCGAGCAACAACATCCGAATTAAATTCCAGCTCTCTTCCAAAGTGCCCGCGTTCACGACTTCCAGTACGAATACGAGAAATTTTGTGTAAATCTGTGGAGATTTCTAAAATTAGATGCATTTATTGTATAGGTACTTATAGTCTGGCGCCTAGAGACGCGGCGCTGGCGGCGGCGGTCGTATCAAATTTCGCGCTAACGACGCATCGTATAACTGAAACAATTGCGGAGTGGAAAAGCGAGTTATGGTAACAGTGAGGGGAGCGGACAGGCGAGTGCATTAAGATAAAGCGCGTTGGGCGGCAGCCAGCGTCTCAAGTGTCCGGCCGGTGCCAAGCGCCGGCGTCGAGCCGCGCCGCGCCGTCCGCCGGCACGCGCTATCAGTGCTCTAAATGGCAATAATCTTCACGCAACTCTTAGTTTATAGCACAAGCCAAATACCTACAATAAAAACCTCCAGTCCAAAATGACCAGTTTTACTTTTATAATGAGTTTACTTTTAAAAAAATATTACATCGAGCGTTTGCAGTTGCAGATGTAGGCAACTAAGTACCTACATACCTAAGGTTACTTCTGGTCAGGTTTTACTGGGCACGCGTGATATCGATCGCGTGGTCACTTAATATACGGTGGGAAGGTCAATCGCGTGGGTCAAATTTTGTAATACAACCAAATTTGGCGAAAGAAATTACAAGGAACCAGTATAATATAAATTATAAACAGAAACTATTTCAAATTCCCCGCACGTCGGCCACTATAATTTACGGCGCTACACCTTGCACGGATGAGTAACCATCCGCTCGACTACTAGTCAATTTAGTAATTCAATTGGAATTCTGAATAGCAAACTAAAGAGCAGACCTAATATTGTGACTTGTTCACGTCAATCATAATTTATTCCGCCACTAAAATACACTGGAGGCAACCTCACAGTGCTGTACACGTAACTCTAGCCAGATCAACCGAGTTTACTCCGTCGAGACTTCGAGAGTCACATTTGAATGAAGTTTAATTAAAGTCTAGACGAAGACAGAGTTTGTGTTTTAAATAAAGTATTATAGACTTCCCTTGTAATTTATTTACAGCTGACGACGTTTTTAATTTATTGCCGTTTAGGTACAGAACCCTAAAAATGTGATGATGGGTAGAACTCCTAAATCCTGAATATTTCGTCAAAATAGGTAATAACTAGGTATTTAAAATAAAACCTTGTGGGTATGATAAAAATCACGAAATAGACAGAACCCAATAATAGTACTAGGCAGTAAGATATGTCTCCAACTGACCCCAGTGCGACACTATTATTAGGAATTAATATGATATTTTATTATTATTGTAATTTTTTGCATAGGTAGGTTATAGGTATAAGTAGGTTAAAATTATGAAATATGCACCTAGAATATGTTAGAATCTTACTCATTTTGTGATATTTCTAACATAATTTTTGTCATATGTACTTATATGGTCTATTAATAAAGGATTTTCTATTTCTATTTCTTCAGTAATATCATCTACTATGACAATGATAACCATGAGAAATAGCATAGTAGATACATGATATTGCTATAGACCATATTTTCCCCCGACAAACTGAAAAATCTTTTAGCATAAGAATGCTTTATCCGAATTCAAGATAGTCCTGCCAGTATAGATACTGGTTTGACAGATAAAGAGCATTGTTCGCACTTATAGCAAAGTTAGAGCATTACACAGAGAGTTCTCTAGCAATGCCCGGCGAAATACCTCTTGCATAATTCCTAAAGTCTAGGTAGACTAGACTGTTTTAAAGTTTTTAATGGAACGTAAAATTTAAGATCCGACTAAGAGTGTATTACAGAAGCAGCATAAAGACTTCTGAGCTAAATCCACTGTACTTAACATATTAATTAAAAGTTGCAGTCATAGTAAAAGCTGCAGTTAGTTTTCGGTTTATTCATAGTTTATAAAATACATTTCTTACATGTGAATGTGCTAACAACACAAGTCAACGATCCATGTAAGTCATGACTTAGCACTTATTCTTTTACACTTAACCACAAAGATTTAAGTTCAAAGCGCGAAACTGTTTCGGAATATCTTGTGCAGATTAAAAAGTTATGACGTGAAGTTTGTAAAGATATTACAGAGATAGGTACTATTAAAAAAAAATTGGTAACCCTGTAAAATGTTGGTAATCAACTTTAGGGAATATTTAAAGAGATGATTTTGGTCAAACAAACCAAACTTACATGCGTATATATAAGTAAAACTAAATGGTCATACGATATCTTTACCGAAATCTCCAAGATCGGAACTGAACCCACCTATACATCTTATGAATGCAAAGCGAGCGCACTCCGAATTGAGATTGCATTTAATAAAAGATCCCATCAGCCACTAAGCCCAATATCAATAAACCAGTCTCCGAAAGCGCAATAAACGGCTGAAGTCCCACAGGTCGATGAGAGGAAAGTCAGCAGTTTCTTTGAAGCGCATCCTCGGCTAGGAGACAATAATGAATTCAGGCCCGTCGAGGGGTTGAAAGTGCTCGCACGCTCCACTTTGCACTTCCTCGCTCATAAAGCGATTAATGACAGCTCGCGACCTTTGAGACTGGCTGGATCAGAATAAGAAGGAAATAAAATGCAATCACCGTAACGGCTTCCTTTAGGAATCCGATCGCTGGCGTTTGCAATAAAACATTTTAACTTTATCATTCGTAGTGTCGTATCGTGTACAACGCGCTGTTTTGTACAACAGAATTGTAATTGAAGATATATGTAACAAAATAAAACGAGCTACTTCACAGAAAATATTACATTCCGGTCTGTGAGGGACGTAAATAATGCAAGTCTGCGGAGTGGCCATTCGTAGGAAAACTATTCAGTAGTAATATTATAGAACCGAAAGGTGGGGGAGGTGTTCAGTATCCACAACTGAACAACTTTCACTATAGGGCCAACTCTGAAATTGCAAAAAAATCAGCTGTTTCATACATTTCGGTCGTGTTGTTCAGTTATGGATTCTGAACACCCCCTATTCTATAGGGGATTTTTGTTACACCTTATATGAATAGTAGAAGTCATCCTAGCGAGAATAAAAAGAAACAAAAATGAATCGAACAGAGTTGATGTAGAGTTAGAGCACTCCATGTTCAACATTAGGGGTTCACCTATCAAGTTTGGGGGGGGGGGGGGGGGGCAATGTCAGTTCTGAGCCCGGGAAATACATTTCCTGTGTTATAAACATATTTCAGGCAAAGCGCTGACGTAACACAAGGAGACGTACGGAATCATGTTTTGACGGAAAATGTAGACGCGTATTTATGTAAGTTTATATCAAATCAAACCGAGAAAATAGAAGAAGACATACTTATAAGTAATAGGTAAGTAAAGTGCGTATATTTGTTACAGGAAGAGATGGTAATAAATGACAGATAAAGACATAAATTAGTCAACAACATATTTGTATTATTATTTCATTAACAGGTTAGTAACAGTTATTTATGTATAATGTCCAATATCAGCATTTGTTTCAACACAGACACAGTACTATGTGAACACATGGTCTATTAGACGTGATGTACCATTAGTCGTGACTTGGCATCGAGTTAGCTAGCTAATATGCAATCAAACAGCATCGGTGGCGGCTAGTTAATTATGCGTACGCTCTATGAATTCAAATTATGCTTGTAATTGCGCGACAATGCCTATGTATGTACGAGAGACGGTCCAAAAATTGTTAGTCAAGCAAATTTTATTACAAACTCCTTGGCCAAATATCACTGGCTGGCGAACTTTGGTATTTGTTAATTGTTAAAAAAACATGTCTGTCACTTTTCAATCGCTACGATAGGGGTAACGGGGGACGCATTTCGTTTCTATAATCTATTATGATTTTAAACGTGGGTTAACATATAAGGAATCACATGTCGTTTTATGAAATGAAATGAAAATTAATTATGTCCACTACTTTCAATGCCATGTATAGTAAAATATAAACTATTCCAATTATGTTACTATTTATTTTTGTAAAATAACTAAATTCAAATTTTAAGAAACCCCGACTTACCATTGTGGAGATCCCCTTTTCAGGATTCTCTACAACTTTAGTTCGAGAAGACCCCATCTAAGTATTGTAGTTTCGACGGGCTGGAAAACTTCCACATTCTTTCCATTTCAAATTGAAATTCACTTATTTTTTTACATGGTTATCATTAGGTCCTCAAGGTTGCAGATGTGGGAAGGGCTCAATGGCCCGTAACCTTTGAGCTCAACCACCTAACGTTACCGTTCCAAAGATCCCTCTGACATCAAAGATTCTGTAAGATCTTGTTAACCCCTAATGCAATTTTTATCTCTTAATACTACTAATATACGAGTAAATACTCTCGTCAATATGTTAAATAAGGAAATTCTTGCCAAACAAACAGACATACTTTACTTACGCGTCAAACTTCCCTTTCTTTTAGTCGGGGGTTAAAAAAACTAATTTAGCACAGTAGACCGAAGGTAACGTAAAAGTTTGCTTGGATTAAGACGAAATTTCCACTTATATTTGTTTAATGAGCAAACATAAACAAGAACTTGTTCAAAGGGTGGAAATGTCTCTGCTTAACCGCCGAGACCCGGATTTCGTGCCAAATATTTATTTTAATTATATCTCGGTTCCTTCAAAGCTCAAGTTAAATGTCTCAACCCCTTCCACGCACAATAGACGAAATCACTTTGCACGATGCGACCACGCGACTATACAAAGTAGTTTTATTTCTTTCAGATTTATGTTTTCAGTACTTACTTATCTACTTTTGTTATGTACCAACATCCAAAAACAATCATTAGTATTTTAAATGCCTTATAGAAGAAAATAAATAGCTCTTTCCTAAATCTTGTACTTACAATTAAGTAGTTCATGGCAATAATGAAATAAGTTAAAAGAAGAGCAAAGTGAAGCCTTCAGCTGAATACCGATGAACGCTTTCCTCCCGGGAAATACAGACGGAGTAATATGACCAGCACATAATCAAGTTGAGACCTACTTCCAGAGGGTGAAAATAAAAAGTTTAATGTATTTACCTGACAGCAGGATCGGAAATGAACATTCAAACCGAGTTAATTAAAACTGTAAATGGAGCAGAGGCTGTGAGAGACAATAAAGCGATGGGCGCCGTCATAGCCGCTGTCAAGTACAACCGCTAAGTGAGATCTAAGATTAACTCTCAACTGGCTTAGTTATAGCTGAATAGTTCTGTAAAGGGAATTACGAGATGAACCAGAAATTTACTCAATAACGGTTGTTTGTTTAGTTATTTGGATTACGTTAACAACACATTCCAAAAGGAAGATACTAAGGCAAATATATGGTTGTAAATATATGCTGAATTGCACAAGGCACAGGTCAAACCCATACAGGGTACAACACAGCTGTTGATGGCGCCTGCGATGAATTCCTTACTATGCAAACACCGTCCGGTAAGAAAATACATCTGCGCATAAATTCTGAACACGCCTGGTGATATAAATTTATAACGGCGAAACGGAGCAGCGACAGACGGTGCGCCTTGGCCTTTACGAATTTATTAAATTAATTAATTGAACCAAAATGAAAGACGGCAAGAATATTGAATGAGGAAGTAAGTAGCACTAAAATCTTACAAAAGATTTCCAAGAGATAACAAGTTCGAAATGTAAAACGTACGTGGTAATAAACAGAAATGGTATGAAATAAGAGCGTTGTGAATTTTAATAAGAAATTCGCTTAACATCGAGTTTAACTTTGATATCCAGTTTCATATTTTTGAAATATCAAAGGTATACAGTATTATTTGATAAAATGTAGCCTTAGAGCAAAACATGAAGAATCAGAGAAGACCTTTTAAGTAGAAGAGTATTTAATAATAAGTCAGGCAGGTGGTTAGATGTTTACTATCTGAACACAATTTTACTTTAGCAAAGCGGGGTGTGAAATATCAGAACGAGCGCATCATCAACAAACATTTGTAGAGCATTAAGTAGTTTCCGTAGCTGGTTCCAGTTTTCCAATAAACCACCCGACGCAGTGCATAACGTGCCGAGATTACTTATAGCTAGAGGTTGATCGGAGTCTCGGCTTCGGCCTTTATCGTCATCGGCCCTGGGGTGACTTTTCATTAGATATGCCATGCCATGACCCTCCCACACACTCAGTACCTCACATACACACTAATATCCTCATTCATAAAAACAAACACATTCATACAACACAACACGCACACACTGTTGCTTTCTTCGTCCGTGCAGTCACAGAGGGGCCAGCTGAAAATCAGCGCTGTGGTTTGCCTCAGCATTATGCTGAGCTGGTGTACCCTTTTTGGCAATGTACCACACCGGATGTTTTGTGCTGCATGTATTAATCTTTGTATACTTATGTATTGTGTTCTATATTCTGGTGTTTACAGTGCTAGAAGAAGAAGTGCTAAATAAACGTTTTCAATTTCAATTTATATGGAAATTCAATTTTGTCGGACTGTAAATTTTAGTAGCGTTCTAAATCTCAAAGATCTGACCCGTTATTATTACTTATATGACCTCTGACTTTTCTGTATTTCTAACTATTCGACTTCGGCGAACGTTTACGACTCTATTCAGTGTTTGCAGCCCCAAGCGGGTGATGAGAGCGCGGGTGACCAAACAACAATATTTGTGGGACCGGGATACTAGATTAATTTTTCCCCGGGCGTTCGTTTAGCTTCCGTGCTATTCACCAAAGTGCAACTTGGGGACAGAGAACATTGCCGGAACAGTACTGTAGTACATTTAAGTAAAAGTAAAATACACTTCATTGCACAAAAGAATAAAACAAATAATAAGTAATCATAGAGGTACAATTTAGGCAGCCTTATCGCTAACAGCGAAAACATTTCATGTAAAAGTAGCCTAGTCTCGTGTATCGTGTACTCGGAAAAAGTAATGAGATTCAATGTAGAGCTAAGTCCAATGCTCTTACGCAACAAGAGAGTTTCTGAGTTGTCACGTCAATAAATTGACGTGATTAATTTACATTATCAGTGCTTACTACCAGCACATGTTACTAAATAACAAAGATCTAACAATACCGATAACATGATACCTAGACGTATAATCAGACAATTTCCCCTCGTTGCGTAATTGCCAAGTCACAGAATGTTCTTAAACTTAAGATGTAGCGACTTACCTAAGAGTGACTTGTTAAAGAATTTAAAAGAGGTTTAATAAGAACATTATTATTATTATTCAAATTGTTAGGTTTTCTCCCATTTCTGGGGTCAATTGAGAGCGAAGCTCACGGGTCCAGGACCAAGTGAGCTTCACTTCCTAATGGTATTTCACCTGGTGTTTCATCCTGTAAAAAATTTCGTACGATACGACAAGTGTTCAGGATTATTATTATTATTCCGTTGCACTATATGAATTATCAGAGTATAATATCTTTTTTTACGAATAACATACGCATAATTCCGTAACTGCCAGTTTCCTGCTTAGTTATTCTATAATTACTTATTCATCGGGTATTTCAAAAGACGGTAAAATCGGTAGGCAATTTTATCGGTATAAAACTTATACGAGACCGACTGTATAAAAGGACAAGTCGTTAATCTTAAAAGGACGGGTAAGTAATTAAGTAACTGTCTTTGTCCAAGACATCCGGATTTCCTCAGGACTTACGCCTCTTCACTTACTCCTTTACTAATAAATATACCAACACAACATCGGATAATTAATGAACGGAAAAAGCTTCGAAGATTTAGGAAAGTGATTACTTAGATGAAAAAATATCAACCATGTGACACATCATCATCATCAGCCTATTAATGTCCCCACTGTTGGGGCACAGGCCACCCCTTTCACAAGGGGGTATCCACCGAGCGGGCCCAGTGCTGATTGGTGGATTTCACACGCCTTCGGAAACTTTTAATTTCTTCAAGCATGCAGGTTTCCTCACGATGTTTTCCTTCACCGTTAGAGCAGACGGTAAATGTACGTAAAAAAATATATTCGAAAAACTCATTGATACATGGCATTGCATGGTTTCGAACCCGGATCTTCCGCATGGGAGTCCGGCGTCCTACCCACTAGGCCACCGACGCTCCGACACGACGTATCTCATGTAACACATGCTACTTACGAATTTTGTGATAAACATACTCACTGTACATTCTATAGTGACCACAACATATGATGATTTGACGACAAAATTAAATTTTAATGTCTTCCTCCTTTTGCAGGTCAGTAACATGAAGTAAATACTAAAGCAACTCATTTTTTCATTGAAAGCGTATAGGAATGTAATTGGTTAAATTCCTATACCGCTTTGGAGCGGTGAAATTTAACCAAACTGACAAGCAGAACTAGACATTTCAGTGAATAGAATTTAGAATAAGCATATCTGGTGCAAGCACATTGTCAAGACTCAAGAGTCAAGACGTAGCTTTAACTTGGAGCTTGACAGCGCGATTTAAGTAACGGAGGGAAATATGAACACGATCTCATTTGCATGTATCACTTAGTTAGGTGAGCGCTCTATATATATATATAAGGTGAAGAGTTAGAATAATTTCACAGGTACATTTTACGTTACCCACGTTTATTAATTTCTACCTCGTTGGTACACTTTGTAAAGGCAAGAAAGCAAAGGGTTGTTTATTATCTGCGACAAAATTACTAGGAAGCGGCACCGTGAATCACCACCTAGCTTTTCAAACGAAAGTGGGAGCAACTTGAAACCATTAATTACGCTAGCAGGTGCAGCAAAAGACGTTTCACATGAATATTTAGCACGTCTAAGAAAACTACCGGCCTCTGTTTATGGATAAATTAATTTGCCATCAGAACAAGGGATTTCCCTTGCTACCCTAAGCGATCAAAGGTTAAATCAAGCATAATTCAGTAATGAATGTTGTGTTTGATCGAAAAAGGTTATATTAAGGTTGAGCTACTACTGGTGAATCGATTGAAGGGTACGGGCGAAGCAGGAGTCACCGAAAACAAATAGTCTAATAAAAACAAATAGTCTACATTTACTTCCTTTGCATATAATTTTCTATGTTTATATATAACTAGTGTGTACTTGTCTTGTCTACATGAACTGAAATATGTTATTTACGTTTATAATATTTGTGAACCCTTTTTGTTTCTGTGTAATTTTTTTTTGTTTATATGTATTTCTATCAATTTGTAAACTGCTTGTGTTCCTTAATAAATAAAATGTAAAAAAATATATAAATATAATTATATTTCAGTTTGATAACTTGGCAGGTATAATTACTCTTTACAACTTAAATATTGTCTCCAATATTTTACTCGAATTGACATTCCCCCTTCTTCACATGTAGGTACCCTTTAATTGTGAACATAGAACCTAATACACTGTTGTTGTTTTTGCGGATTACCGAAAGTCGTAGAACAAAAGTTGTTCCGTTGTCGATCCATAAATTATATTGCCAGATAGTGTATGGTATAAAATAATAATAATGTAGATTATTTTGTTTATTGCACACCATTACATAGAGTACTTATGCCAGTTTTAGTAGATTTTCACGCGCTATACCTGCATGCACTGTCAAATAACATTACGAGCGGTTATGAGCGCATATGGCATGGGCTCATTAACGCCCAGCGCCGCGCAAAGCCAACTGCTGCAATCCAGGTCTTAACGAAAGGTAATTTAGCAGCTGCCGCCATTTGTGGTTGCATGCCGCCCCACTATAGAGCTGCAAGTAGGATGCAGGTATAACGTGGCATCGACAAAGTTGTTGCCAGAAAATCCATGTCTACATGTTTAATGGTTAGGTATAATATGGCAGCAATTTTTCGTATACTTATGTATAGTCTCTAATCTAAAGGAGATGTGCCAGAACAAGGATTCATGCTTCCCCAAATTATGTTTTACTCTGCTTTTCCCGTAAGAGTGATGCATGGTCTTCGCGAAGATTTTGATCGAGCAAGAGATGCATGTCGGAAGAAAAGCAAACAAACTGGATATACCTAAGTATACAACTACATTACAACATAACATTTGCTACACCACATAATGTAAGTAAGTAAATGAACAAATCATGCAAGTAGCTGGACCATATTATGTTTTATCAAGTCTTTAAGGTAACAGTGAAACTAAAATCAATGTAGCAATATGACAGACAAAAAGAGAAAAACAAACTGGTTTACCTACTAAATTCCATTTTACAAGCACGCCAAATCAACATCATTAACATCCATATATGAAAATTTAAAGGTAGGTACCTATATCATCAATCCTAAACTCCTACATAACTCCGCGGAGATTTGATAGAGTTGGAAAGTCCCTAGGGCGAGCGTGACAACTCAAATAAAACTTAGATGTAGTTATATCCGTAAGGGATTGAACTTCGTAAAATAATTTTGATTAAATAAAAATAAAACAAATTTTCAACTCTCATAAATCTGCCATGGATGTAATTATATTATGTATATTATGCCTCTACTGTGAACTACTATCCACACACATAATACCATGTAAATACACCCGCACCATGCCATCACCCTCCCACACACTCAGTACCTCACGTACACAATAATATCCTCATTCATGCAAACAAACACATTCATACAACACAACACGCACACACTGTTGCTTTCTTCGTCCGTGCAGTCACTGAGGGGCCAGCTGAAAATCAGCGCTGTGGCTTGCCTCAGCATTATGCTGAGCTGGTGTACCCTTTTTGGCACTGTACCACACCAGATGTTCTGTGCTGCATGTATTAAACTTTGTATACTTCTGTATTCTGTATTCTGGTGTTTACAGCGCTAAATAAACGATTTCAATTCAATTCAATTCATACCGAACAATTCTCAATGTAAATAATGATATTTTTCAAACCACATAGTTTGAGATAACTTCCACTTTACCTGGTCGCTCATTATTAGGTAAGTAAGTTTTACATCAGGCACAAGTCAAAGGCAAGTAAAGATATGTGAATGGTTTTATTTGCAAAGAATAGGTGATGTTACGGAGCAATTGATAGTTTGATCAAATGATAAATATAGGCGCACAATACTAGACATACAAATAATTTATTATTTGTGCAAATTCCATATTCTCAATATCCTATGTTGGGCTGGAATATCCTATGTTGTGCATTCCTAGGAAAGTAAGTATAATGTGATTGGTTTTATTTGTAAAGAATGGTGACAGTGCCATTGGTGGTTTCTTTCTGCCGTGTAGCGAATCTGTCCAATCCAGAATCTGTCGAATCCAGAATCTGCCGAATCCAGAACAAAGAATAAACATACCAGCAGTAAGTGACGACTGGGACAGTCCGATTTTTAAGCATTGGCTGTCTGTACACCGGAGCGCCAACCGAAAGTAGGATACCTTAGCGTTTGTAGCACAGATAATGATTGTTTTATTTTTAAGCATTGGCTGTCTGTACACCGGAGCGCCAACCGAAAGTAGGATACCTTAGCGTTTGTAGCACAGATAATGATTGTTTTATTTTTAAGCATTGGCTGTCTGTACACCGGAGCGCCTATCGAAAGTAGGATACCTTAGCGTTTGTAGCACAGATAATGATTGTTTTATTTTTAAGCATTGGCTGTCTGTACACCGGAGCGCCAACCGAAAGTAGGATACCTTAGCGTTTGTAGCACAGATAATGATTGTTTTATTTTTATTTGTATAGCATTTTTATTTTTTATCTTGTTATTCTTTTATTTTATTTTGTTTTGTAATGGTTTTATTTTTGCCTATTTAATGCCTTTTTAATAAAGAATTATTATTATATTATAAAGATATATAACATAATACAGAATTCTAGCACGCAAGTAGCAAAATCTAGAACTACCAAACACTTCGCTAATGCTACAGAAATTACAGTCCAACCAAACTCTCCTTCCCTTATCTTATTACATTACAGAACTCCTAATAAGTCACCTGGTTACCTTTGTCAGTGATAAATAGTATATTAGCCGGCAGACAATTATAGCCATGTACCGGTATACCTTTGCTTGCCTTACCTGATCCGGTGTGCTGAATATTACAAGAACCGCTGTGTTTTATGTGTTCAATTAACTCACCGTTCTACCCTCTTTTACCATTTTCCAGAGAGTTAGTACGGACATCCGGACATAAGTACTCGTGTAACAGTGAAAGAAGTTCCCAGTTTGAATCCAGTTTGCCAAAACATCGTCTATATCTATGTTGCTTGTTGAATGTAGTTTGAGGTGAGTTAATGATTATGAAATTTGGTTCATTAAGACGGTATAGAGGGGAATTACTGTGGTCTTGTCAGGCGTAAATTTGATGCGACAGGATTATATTTCGAGGCTTAATGTGATAGTTACGTAAGCACAATAGAATAGTAAGATGGAGGGTTGTTATTATGCGATGAGAGTTGAGACGCATTAATTCAGATGGCGGAACAATTGCGACGGGCAGCTTCGTTAGACCGCCTGCGACACGTGTAATAAGATAAAGTAACGGCGGCGCCGCCCGTGCCCTGGTGGAACAAAGGTCTTCCGATGCCGCCGCCCCGAACAAAGCACACCATGTGCACGGCTCCTCCTCTCCTCACCCACTTCTCTCTGTTCCCTATTGTCCTCTACATGCGATAATATTACTGGAATGTGTTACGGCTGCCGTTACTAAAGCAATGCCTGTAATAACTGATTCAATACTGAACGTTTACTGCCATTTAATACACCACCTGTGCCAATATAAAAAAAAATTAGTTTGTATTAGTCGGTTACATTTCTTTATTTTAAAATTTTTTTCCACGCCTTACCATAATAGAGTACCGCTCAGTTAATTATTTTAACGGCGACCAAAAGAAAACATAATAAAAATATGAGATTTTTCCTCTGAGTAATGTAAAATTTCTTAGGTGCTCATATAATTTATTTGGTACCCTGAAGTAAAATGTGTCAAAAATTAGAGGGAAAAGATAGTTGGACTACGGGCACACAACGGGTAAAAAGTTCCAAAGAAGTAGTCAGAGTCAAAGGGGATTAATCACTACGTTTACACTAAGGAAGTTCTAAGTAACCACCAATGGGATTTTCAACAATTTTAAGGCTATGTTCTGTCAAAATATTTTTACCAGAGTTGTTAGGTCCGTGTGATACATATTATTTGCCTAATTTTGGAAAATTATCCAAATGATACTAATTTGCGGCAACATGTTGTCGATTCAGAATTAATATTTTTCTGCGAGCTTCATCTTGTGTTGAATTAATATTTTTCTGCGAGCTTCATCTTGTGTTGAATTAATATTTTTCTGCGAGCTTCATCTTGTGTTGAATTAATATTTTTCTGCGAGCTTCATCTTGTGTTGAATTAATATTTTTCTGCGAGCTTCATCTTGTGTTGCATTAATATTCATATTATTAAAAGTGATTTGACACAATAACTGGATTGTTGCTAGAAGCAGGCCTAACATTTTTTATGATTATTCAGAAACTGAACAGATTTAGATATTTTATTATTATTATTATTGATTAATGAGCAGGCAGCATTAAGCTGATGCGCCCATATCTAAGTTGATGTATTGTTCATTCACTTATTTACAGCACTTAGTCATTGAGTTCATAGTTAATTAAGTCCACCACTACTTATGCACTGTTTAAAACCTATCTAGCCTATTTTTGAAACTGTTGACTTCAGTCTGCATCTTCAGATGCATCCACGACTTCTTACGGTAGCTTGTTCCACAATCCCACGATTCTGTTATCGAGTTATCGAGAGTTATGGCCGACCAAGGTGTTTGAACGAGTGGTCTTCAGTTGCAAGTCATTATTGTGCCGAGCTCTGTGTATAGTATTTACATTGAAGAGTCTGGGCAAGTCCGGGCAGTTATACTTATTGAATAAGATCTTGTTTGCTTCGATTAGTTCACCTCGGGTACGCCGTGCCTGCCGTTTTAACTCGATATATTCCCTAATTCAAACAATACCAAGCCGAACGCAATACATTTCATCAAAATCGGTCCTCTAGTTACCGAGAAATTTCGAGACAAATCAACTTACATGCATACATATACGTCGAATTGAGAACCTCTCCTTTTATGTCGTCGGTTAAAAATAGCCAGTCAGAGAAAACCAAGAAGTAGGTATTTTAAAAGAATTAAAAGAAAATGTCAAAACTCGTGCTAAAACAAAGACTTCCGCAAAAGTTGAAAAAGAGTGATTGAAATCCAAACCTTGGGGAGGTTTTGTGCCAAATATTTATTTAAATGACGTCTCCGTCTTTAAGCATCGGAATAAAATATGAGCAGAGCTCTACATTCCAATTTGAACTTTAGACGCGGCGTGGTTAACGGCTCCTTTAGCGCATTCCTGCCCTCCATTGAAATGTACGAGTCTAATTATTATGGATATAAATTAAAGCTTTTACCTTATGCAAACAATACTAATTCTGAACGAGACTTTTATAAACTTACAAATTGGAGTTAACCGACATATTTTTCAGTTGTCTAACAATTCCTAAGTGACGACAATTGAAGATGAGACAAAATTATCAGC
Organism: Hofmannophila pseudospretella; assembly: GCA_947369225.1. Lineage (NCBI taxonomy): Eukaryota > Metazoa > Arthropoda > Insecta > Lepidoptera > Oecophoridae > Hofmannophila > Hofmannophila pseudospretella. The sequence continues at coordinate 10,351,832 of OX376317.1, read as the reverse complement.
AGAATGACATCAAGCCGGGATCCCGTCACTTAGCGTTTGACACGCAAACAGACAGTGCTAAATTGCTTCAAACATGCCAACAAACAACCGCCAAATTAGAACTCCATTTTTTTCTGTAGCAGAGTTTTAGGCTCAATTTACATTGCCGCGGAATGGAATCGAAGCGAATTTTTGCAAAGTAATTGAACATAGCGTAATGAACTTTATGTCAATTGTGTAACATACAAACTAAATACGACCCAAAAAAGAAAAGTAGCTAGGGGAATTCTCGAGAATGCGCGAGGATTCCCCGGAAGATGCGCGACCTCTTTTTTGGCTTCCAAAACAAAAGTCTCTCAAAAATTGAATCTACCTAATTATAGTGAACAACCACGAAAGTTTTAAAAGTTATACAGCTGTTGGTAAGCAGAAAGCTTAAACCATTAATAAAATAAAGCGTCTATTTTATACCCGTTTGTCTCGCTCGACTCGCCGGGTACTTTCAGACCCTGTAAGCTCTGAAATGTCGGTATTCCGACTGTCACAGGAGATGATATTTTGCCCACCAGAGGTGACCTAACCTATCCCTCATGGATTACGGTTCAACAATCTATGGGGCATTATTCTGCACGAAAGATATTTTGATCACTTACTTGACCCTTACAATCTAATTTAAGTTTATCTAGAGACACCATTTTCTGGTTTCCATCGTTGTTAGACTTGTTAGTACCTGAAACAATTTAATTACAGGTAAGAACTTTAGTTATTACAATTTTCAAACAGATTAGATTTCATTCAGGTCAGGTCACTTGTACAATGTACATACTCTAAATAAAAAAATTAATAAACTCTCGACTTACCGTTCCCTTACTTTTTGCTCATCATCAGGTCCTCAAGATTCTAGATGGGGAAATGACACCATGACCCTTAAACATTTGAGATCCATCTTTTTTATTATTAAATAAGGAGAGCAGACGAGCAAACGGGCCACCTGATGTTAAGTGGTCACCGTCGCCCATAGACATCTCACCTCACTGTATTAATATTAGAGGGTTTTTGATGCGCTGCTAATCTTGAGGACTAAGATGGATTGCCTCATATGCCGGAAGTTACGCTGGCTCTCTTATCCTTCAAATCGAAACACAGAAATGCAAGCATCTCTGGTTCACGGCAGAAATAGATAAGAGGGTGGTACCACCCAGGCGATCCTTCACATCGGGATCTACCACTACTAATAAGAGGGAGGTACCACCCCAGGCGATAACCACTTAACCTAAAATATACTTCAAGATCTTGGAATGGTCAAATTTTTATCAGACATAGCTAAGATTTCTCGACAAAATTCTCTGTTAACTAAAAAACGCGTCCACATCGGCGCATCGATTGTAGAGATACGATACCACAGACAGACAGACATACGTGTCAAACTTACAACACTTATGGTCGGGGATACAAAAAACAGTCAACAATACAAGTTTTAGTAGGCTGCTATCGCCGTGTAAACCACGAGAGGCACACATTTAATGCTCCCGGCTTATCGGCAACGATGGAGGCAGTGCGGGGAGGCACGTGCTACAATATCGAGCCTATCTTTCTACTAATGGCCTACATGTGAAAGGTGAATAGCTCCATCCCATCGCGGAAAGGGAATAAGCCGTCTCGAAGCGAGAATCGATGAAGGATTTTGTTATCCATATAAGCTACCAGCTATCAGTCTGGTAATATTTCTTGATATAAGCAAAAAAAGACTTTGAGATATTAATGTAATGCGATATAATAGCGAGGTAAAATGTGACTGTAAAAGGGAAAATTAGGTGCCTTGAAATAAGTGTGGTAATGGTAATAAGGCGTCCTTGAAGTTAGACCCCGATATTACATTCCTCAACTCGCAATAGCACTGCACCAACACGAGTTTGCTTTCACCTAAGCGTAACAAAAAGCTACTTCAGAGCGACGACGGCGACGACTAGAATTCGGGAGAAGCAAAAAGCCGAACATGCGCAGTCATCAATTATATGCGGTCGGTGCCGGCTACCGCATAGAGCGCGTCACCGATGTCCATTACGATGAAACATGTTGGTCTAATTAATGGACACAGTCTATTATTGTGCGGAAGCCACGTGTCCTCTGCGTGCTACAGTTAGCAGTCTATTCCACAAAATGTGCCTCCGGTTTGCAGAATCGTGCTGCGAACGGACAGTTTTCGGGAAACACGTTTCAGTTATTAAATGTCTATTAAACATTTCTAGAAATAAAGTCTCTAACAGTAGGTATGACATATGAATCCATTCAACCTTGCTCGATAATAGAACTATGTCATGCACTAAAGTATAAATATGTACAATACCTATTTATATGTCTACTGATAGAAATGTTAGAATGTAATCTACACACCAATGAAATTACAGTTCGCCATGGTAAGTAAATATCTTTTGACTCGAAAATCTACGTTATGATTTTATAAAAATGCTACAGAGACGTGATAGGCTGCCAATATCTGACCCATTAAAGAATGGTTTTATAGACATAAAGTGCAATGCAATTCACAATAATGTAGAGCACGCACGGCACGTGTCTAACAGATGCCATTTCCCGCATTCGTATATAGACTTGACCGCAATTGAAATTGTTTTATTGAAACATGGAATTTACCTCTATTTGATTCATCCTGAATTCTGTTCAATTAACCAATAACCAATAAGTGAACACATGATTTACTTTAAAAGAAACTAATTACTTTTACTATTAGCTAAAGATAAAGACACGCAACCCGGTCGTTAATAAAAAATATTTCAAAGAAAACATGAAAATTAATAGTTGGACCGAAATGCTACTGGTACTTACCTGTAAACAATTAGCCAAGTATCTATATCCCGGGTAAGCCATAAACTGAATCTAGCTGTGTAGCGCAGAATTACATGGTATTACGTGGTCGGTTGGGTGGGTGATTGAAGACGACAAGGGTTTCAGGAGGCGAGGCGGCCAGGCAAGGCGGTGAAGCAAGGCGGCGAGGCAAGGCGGCGAGGTGGCGAGGTGACGGACGGGCCAGCCGGCACCTGAGCCCGGCGACGAGGCGCCGCCTAATGGCCTGTCGCGCGTCCATCCGCGCCCGTGATTGATCGACTCACCCCATGACGTGTGCACACATATCGCCTCCATGGCGTCGCGTGTAATCCATCACAAATTACAAGTAGCGTACATGTAAATTATAGCTGTCCCACATTGCCTTTGTTTTCAAAGAACCTCCAGAGTTCTCAAAAAGTGACATATAAAAACTGTAGAAAGGTTGTTATTAGAATACTGGTATCGTAGAAATTAATTTGTTTGATACTAACTTTACCGTAAAGTTAAAGCAATTACAAAATATATATTTTTAATTATCTAATACTAAACCCGCATTTGACCTCGATCTCACCTGATGGTAAGCGACGATGAGGTCGACGATGGAGCATGCGGGTCCAGTAAATGCCTATTCACTCTGGCCTTGAAGATCCCAAGGTTGTAGGTTTCGGGAAATACAGACGCCGGCAGGCTGTTCCATTCCATATAACATTTAATAATAAATAAAATCGTTTATTAAAGGAAAGAGTTACTCAGGTACATCAAACCTAAAAGTTAGATTTTTTAGTTGATATTAAATAACATTATGATGGATACCACATAAATACAAAATACAAAATGGCGCTGCTGAAACTACCCTAGGTACTTGTAAGTCTGTGTTGTAGGTAAACACAGAGTGAATTTAAATTTTATTCAAAACGAACTTCGGCTATTTGAATTAAGAAAAGTTTTATAGAACACTTCGCAGCAGACAAAAATCCTGTCATGAAATAAATGAAGTTTCTACCTATCGTACTTCTTAACTTTCCAAAGTTACTAACTAAAGTCAGCTATCTTGAAACAGTCAGTTATGAAAATTTATTTAAGAGCAGGTACCGACTCACGGGCATCAAAAGCGGGATTTTCAACCTTAAATCCGCTAGGTGAAGGTTTCTAGCTCAACTTCGCACTATATAAAAGTAAGAAGAAGAGGTTAATAGTGAAATGTAGTCTTTATGCCAGTCTTACGGTAGTCGTATGTGGATCTACATAAGCAAATGTTCCTATTTGAAGATGATTAGAAGGTAGTCGAAATAAATAAATTTATAAACTTATTTATTGCCTATACTTACTACGTAATTTAATATTTTACATGTTCCGAGTCTACCTAACGTGTAGGTTAGGCACTCAATAAATAGCAACAAATATCTGTCTTCGTAAGAATTTCCACGATGACGTTAAAAGTTATACAGTTAGTTTATGACAGGTACTAATACAAAACATGAAAGAGAGTGGGCGTTCCATCCAAGTTAGAAAATAAACAAAACTGATAAGCGCCTTCTGAAATAACAACCCCGAGTTGTTCGAGTGGAAGTGATCAATTTTCTCAACAATTTCACCGTCATCTCGAATCTTTTCAGAGGCACAAAACATTTAGCCAATTCAACGCACAAGGGGCCGGCCGTGATAATAGAGCCTGTTGGCTGGGAGGGACAGTCATCGCAAACATAAGCCATTAGCGTATTGTTAGCGTCTTTTCATCCATACCCTCCATTTTCGTTTTTTTTGTTAAAGTATCTTCGAGGGGCTCAAGGAGAATCACGAAAACTATCTAGGGTGGGGCATTAAGTAGCCAGAAATACATTCGTATGTATATGGCGGCTCGACCGGCCGAACTATTGTGAATAAATATTTCACAGGTCACTTCGTCTGACGTAAAACGAATTGACCGGGATTTTTATGAAATTCGGTAAGCCTTTTTGAAAAGGAAAAAAATCTGTATTATCAAAATGAGAAAGGCGGTAACAATAGCTAACAAAAACATACAATATGTATTACTTAGAATCTTGCAAACTTGAAAGGAAAGGATTTCTAAAAACCTAGTCTACAAACGTAACTCTTTAGATTCCTACAGAATCGATAATATAAAATACATAAAAGAGTTACGTAATTAATAACAATGCCAACGGAACATGAAATAATAAAGCGCATCCTAACGTAAACAATAATGTCTCTAACTAAAGACTGAAATAAATTTACTAAGCTGAAATAGAGCCTTAAACATCTTATAAACATAAATTTTCGCTGTTGCAGCAAAGATAACCGTGGGAATGTTAGCTACACTTTAATGTATGCAGTTGCGGCGGGTTAGAGAAGTCTGAAAGCCTGAACAGGTAGCACGTAGGCTAGCCGCAAGCTCGTGAACAGGTCGCGTGCGGCCGACAGACGATAGCGGCGCGTGGAGCCGGCCCATTCTCCTCGGAACAAAGCTGCCCTGATCTAATCAACGCAACAATACACCTCGGATAACTCCACAATTGAGCTGGAAAATAAACCGCCACCCGCACCGGCGGCGGCAGTGCCAACACACCCGATATTTTAAATTACAAACAATATTACACGGCACGGATACAAACGAGTCCATTGTAGGCCGTGTGCGCACGACAGCTGTTTTAGATAACGTGTGACCTACCAAGAATAAAGCGCTATATGAACAATTACAGCGACAATGATGCCACTTATCAATATATATTTTAACGAATGCGTACAACTGTGTTGAGGATGTTTAAAGAGATATGAGCTGAGGTTTTGTTATCAAAGTAAGTAGAGGTAAGCAGATAAAATCAATATATACTGCTCTACAGGATGTCAGATAGGTGTCAGGGAATAATTAACGTGGTAGTAAAATAAGCCGCAGTAACGAGGTACAAGGATTTTATGGAAGGAAGAGGAATGACGCAATATCAATTGAAGTGAATTGAGATAAGAGAAGATCTTCTGCCTGGTAATTCTTCTTCTTTCGTGTTGATGATCCGAATTAAATTTTTCCCGACCAGAAGGCTTTAATTAGTAATGCTGCTTAACCAATGGAAGTTTAAAACTCGTGAAGTCCCATTGAAAATATCGATAGCGCGTTCTATGTTTGTATGGAAAAACGGACTCGATGTATCCAGGGGCAGAGTGTGCTTCGGACGAACAGCGACATTGGTCGGCGACCTGAGTGAACTACATAATCGCCACTACGATTACGCGTAGGTGCGTTGTCACAATTTTATTGATAAATTAATCTACTCAACTACTATCTATTTACTTTAAATATGATTCCATCGACAGGAAAGGTCGTAGGAAAAATCCAAACAAATCTATACGAGTGACTAGTACCTACATATATATAAATACATATCTTTACATATATTACACCACAGCGATAATAAGACGGCAAAGAACACCTCTATACAAAAAGTATCTTTGAAATATAGAGTTATTTAACAGTTAAATATGTAAATTATGGCGCTTTAGGGAGATAAATCGTATGGCAATGACTTGCTCATAGGACCCAAAGGCATTATGCAGCTATTTGACGCTAATGACTTAATCACAGACCCACCTACAGACAGTTGACCTCCTACCATTTACAGAATAAACAAAGAAGCGTACCCGTACATCTTAATCGTACCCATTTGAAGGATAACGGAACGAGAAGCTCTCAGCTAAGTCTGTTGTAATCTTCACAAACGCTTTTATCGTAGCCTTCTTGAAAATTAATTGGAATATGTTTACATAGCGAGTTTGTAAAATTGAAAATCGTGCAAAAGCCAAATGGAAAGTAGGCCCTTAGCAAACACAAAGAAATAGGTACCTTTCCTTTTTATTTATTCGCTTCAATAGCTTTGATCTTTCGCCTTTTGAAAAACGCCACTCAAGATTCACAGAATACGGTTTAAGTAGGTATTATAAAATATAAAGAATGTGTGTGTAAGTGATTTTGGTCATAGTACTCTTATAACTAGTAGTATACAAAATAAATAACGGTAGGTATGGAACTTTGTTGTAAATTAAGAAAATGGCGAGGGAAAAGTCTGCGTAAAAACTTTTAATGTTTGAGTAAATTTTATTATCTAATAAATAAGCTAAAGTATGTAATAATAACATACTATTGGGATCACGAGATATCAAAAATGTCAAACGGTAAGAATACGGTACCTATAATTATTGTGATAAGAGGTCTTATTCCAATATAGGAGGTGGATGTTGAAAGAACACGACGTTGATAGAAATTAGTTAGCCAAAACCAAATGAGAATGGGATTTCTGTTATCTCCATCTAGCCCTTCCAAAGAGATATTTCAAAGCGTACTATTAAAAAATAAAATAAAAAACTACCAGTCAATTCGATTGAAGCGAAAAGCGTTGCGGCGGGATAGTCGAATGTGGGCGACAGCCGTGCAAGATAAAGCGCAACCTAGTACCAACAATTCCAACAAAGCGTTGTCCGATTTAATCAACCCGTCAATACATCTGGACTGGAAATACCTACGTAGCGGTAACCAGCGAAATAACCTATGTCGTTGGCGGTAACTTTTTAAACACAACTGTCAACAGGTGTATGGTTTTAACTGCATCCTATTTGGAAATTGTACCTAGAAACCAGTGCCAGGAAGAAATCGAAAGAACTACCGCCTAGCCTTATAATCATCAATTCATCAATATAGGCCCAACAAGGTTTACCTAATATGCCGAGTAGTCGTTTAAAATTAAAAGAGTCGGCGACGAAGGGGGGATAGAGCCAAGTGACGCTCCATAATTCCTGTCAATGAAAAATAATTGTCAAACAATAGGAATTATTGACAAATATAGATAGATAAGTACTTAATACGTGGGGCGGTCCTAAAATTGTGAATTAACGGCTTGTTATCAACCTCATTTTATTACAATTTCATTAGTCAAATATCACTTGCGTGCGAACTTTAGTTATTTTACCCCACAACACGGTATCCTAGTGTGGGAGCCAGGGAAATCTGAGAAAATGTAAAAGATACTGTCTGCATTAATAATTTATTATTATTATTATTTTATTAATTGTTACAAAAACATGTCAGTCACTTTTCAATCGCTACGATGGAGGCACCGCGGGAAGCATTTCGTGCTATGATCTATTATGATTTTAAACGAGAGTTAACATATAATATAAGGAATCACATGACAATTTAATCAGTTCTTTTGGGGAATTGGCTCCATCACTTGCCAACATCACCTATCGGTTTCGTGAGTTTAAGCGTGGTCGGAGCGACCTAAAAGATAACCTTAGACCGGCGCGACCACTAACGGCAGTCACTTAAGTAAACGTCTTCAGGGTGGCGGGGCTAATAATAATAAAGGAATGTCGCAACATTACCAAGCGCGACATTCAGGATAAACTGAAGATTGGATCACAGGCAGTTTCCACCATTTTAAATGACCATCTTAAAGTTAGGAAGGTTGCATCGCGATGGATATCCCACTCTCTCACAGAAGAGCAGACAGTCCGACGTGTAGACTGGTGCCAGTTTATACTAGATATGCTGGATAAATTCGCCGGAGGAAGCTAACAGGCGACCTACCCACTAAGGTTATTAACGGTCGAAGCGTCAACAAAAAAATGGTTGCCGTTTTTTTCCGTCGTAGGGGACCTGTAGCCGTAATTCCACTAAAAGATCGAAGAACAGTTAATAGCCAATGGTGTAGCGAGGTTTGCTTGTCGCAAGCCTTCCAGAAGCCGAGTAACGAGCGTCCGAAATGCGGAACGCGTGCTATAATTTTTCACCAAAACAACGATTCCGCTCACACGGCCGCCAGAACCATGGACTGTTTAACCCATCTGGGCGTGCAATTGCTACCCCATCCACCCTACAGTCCTGACTTGGCTCCGTGTGATTTCTTTTTGTTTCCCACGAGAAGGAAATAGACGACTGCGGACGAAACAGTAGACCATTTTAGGCGGGTTTTTTCCGACCTTCCGCAAGACCAGTTTTTCACATGTTTTGAGAGCTGGTTCAGTCGAATGCATAAGTGCATTGATGCCGCAGGGGAATACTTTGAACAGTTGTAAATAAACATTTGTAATATTTCTTTTATTTTCTATTTGACTAAAAACTAATGGATCGCCCTAGGTATATGCACAGAAACTGTTAGTTTTTCTAATGAAAAATACATTGTTAATGTTTTTACCAGTATTCTTCATTAACTACTCCAACTAGGATAAAATGCCGGTGCTAGGAGTGGTCCACCACAATGTTCCAGAGGTGGATGCGATTCGGCGACGCTTACGCCGCAGTCTCGTAATCTAGCCATCGAGACATTGTCGCTTCGATAGATATAGCAGTAGGTCAACTTATCAGTAAACATACAACAAACAAATACAATTTTAGGTGAAGTATGTAGTTATAATCTTGTTTTCGTCCACGTTGTTAAATTTGAATGGTATTGCCTCTAAATCCTTGTGGAATACAATGATATCCTGTCCGTTCCGGGATCACGGTTAACGGACCGGGTCTCTAGATGTCCGATGTCACAAGCGGGTCGAGTGTAACTGACAAGCATGCGAGATAATGCGAGCTCCATCGAAACAAAGCAGCGGCGCCCGATTTAATCAACGATTCTATACGGAGATCCAGTGTAAGCACACACTTGACCGACAACAGATATAGTAAGAGGGACGTGACATTAATTCCAAGCTTATGGATAAGTAATAAATTATGGATACGTGTAATAAATTGAACACGAAACTGGCGTAGCATTCTAATGTATTTGAGACGTGTTGCTATGAACGGGGCTATGAGTTCACCTTCGATCTTGGTCTCGCTGAGGACCTGCTAAGCATTTCGTGACAGGAAATACGGGCTCTTAGACGACTGATTCAAATGACCAAGGAATAGTGTGAATCAAAAGATCGCACGTGTGTGACGCCCCGCTACTCTTAAAGCGCCAAAGTTTTAACGTGTACCTTTACACACGAATCAACAACAAATGAACCCTTTAGTAACGTCATATCTATCAGTTCAGCTGTACTGAATTGTATATAAGATAAGAGAAAGTTAATTTGTCGCTTATCGGCTATTAACTTTCATTAAGTTTATTAACCTTACCTACGTGTTAATAACAATAATAACGATGTCAAAGATAGTAGTTATTTCAGGCACTATATTATAATAGCCTATAAAGAATTCTTCGCCTCTTTAATCTAATGATCAACACGTCAGCTGTCGTAAGCGTATATCATTGCGTAAAATGTTTAGGGTCGCCGGGAGTCGGGAGGAGGAGGGAGCAATTGAGACATTACGTTGTTTAGCGGGCCCCGTAACGAGCGCGCGCGACTTGCTTAATGCACACAACAAATTATAGCTGAGAATAACCCCTACTGGGACCTTGATTACTCTACATTGTGACCTTATTTGGCAGATGTGTTAATAACAACTATCTAGTACCTAAATATCTTCACCCACAATATAGTTAGTATTGTTATCACTACTTATCACATACGTAAACTTATGTAGGTAATTAACGTAGATGTAATGTAAGTTCTGAGCCATTAGCCTTTTTGCTGCAACATAGGTTTTAATAGCAATTAATTTTATTTACCTACCTAGTTTTAATACTCGATGTAGTTACGTTCTATTAATTTAATTATACTTACTTATCTAGTTTTAACATTTCATGTACGTTCCATGTTCGACAAATAAAATATATTTTATTTTTAATTATTTAATTAGGTATAAGTATTTAATTAAGGGCGAAAAAGTTATAAACTATTGAGTAAAGTGGTCAAAAGTTACATCACACATTATCACCATGCCATGCGTGATCTTCTATATTCAATACTAGGTATATAAAATCTTTGTTATTTCTTTTTTCAGTGACTTTGTTGTAATTTCTTTTACCCACTATTATTTATTATTTTATTATTTAAGGCATTGGTCCCTTGGTGAAGCAGTAGAATTGTTCCACAGATTAATATTTTTTTGGAGTGGTGCTATCTTTGATTGGGTTGAGCCGTGAGCCTTAACCAAAATCATCATCATCGGGTGCCTTCTTCAAATAGAAGTTTGGAGGTCAGTAGGCAAAAGTAAAATTATATTTGTCATGAAAAGAAATTTATTGTCATAAATCATAATGTAAATTATTTACTTTATTATAATGAATCTCTATTCATTCCGCACCTCTCCAAGTGCAGGGATAGAACATGCACGATCGATAAAAACTCAGTTTACCTGATCATTAGTCATCATACTCTGTTCTGAAGGTACAAGAGGTCATTTAAACATTTGTAGAATTTCTTGATAGAAAGTCAACCATCCAATGATATTAAATTAACCTATATTTAGTTTCTATTCTATTCTAGTTTATATTTAGTTTAGTAGTAAATAATAAAAATTATCTAGAATTAATTAAAGTAGTAGTTACTTCCAAAGATATGGTTATGTTTGGAACGTGTTTCATACAGAATCAGAATACCATATATTTGACCTCAATCTTACCACTTAATGGTAAGCGTTAAAGAGGTCAAGGCATTAATCCCAGGATTGTATAATTCTGGAAATTAGTAGGTAGATTCACCCCACGGGGAGGGAATCAACCTGAGATAACAATGCATCAATTATAAAAGCAGTTATATAAATCAAAATTAACCAGAAAACTGACCATGATTGATGATACTACATCAATTTAAACAAACATAACAGAAAATGGTTTTTAATATAAGTTCAGCACTAAGTGCAGTACTCTGTGATACAGCTCATTATGTTAAAGAATTTACAAGATTTTATAACAAGTTAAAACTAGGTTATCTATCATTATCATAAGTTCATAACACAAAACAAAACATACCTATTTTAGTCAAGCCTGTAATATAAACAGATACAATTCCTAGAACTTTTGCAGATCAAACTGCAATATTAGGTTACACTGAGTCAGTCAGTAAACATAAGTGCTTTTAACAAAGCTAAACAAAGCTCCTTGGAAATTATAAAGAAATATAGCAGATCAAAGCTTGTTTTACTGCTCTCAATATGATTTAGCCATACAAGAGATTTTGTTCTTGAGTGTAATTATGGTAGATTTGATGAAATATGAACGGAACTAATGGAAAAATAGTAAGTGCATGAAAGCACAGTTTGGCATGTTGCTTACCTCGTAACAGGTCCCCGCCGTGGATGACTTGTCTTCAAAAAGATGAAACGAGATCACTAAAAAACTTTATACACTCCAGCCATGAATAATATCAGTTCAGTTTTCGTTTAGCACAACGAAGAGTTTCTCTTCATCTAACACTGTTTTTCGTCAACTTTTGTCCAATCTAAACAACAAAAACCCAAACCATGACTGACAAAACGCTGACACTCTCTGACATGTTTATCTTTTTTATTTATTTAACAAGGCATTGGCAACACAGGCCATCAGCCTAAACAAGTCGCAGGAGAAGGTTCTGAAATCAGTGTAGTTTTGTTTAGCAAACGTCAGTAACAGTGACAATGTGTGGAACTTTTAAAATTAACTTCTCGATAGTGGTTCGTTGTTTAGTTTCACTCTGTGATTCTGCGGCGGGCCAAGAGAATTCGCCAGAGACTAGACCGGTTGAAATTTCCGTCATACATAACTCCTAGGAGTGTTGAAATATGTTTACATCACATTTTGATGCTCATAAAAACTAAACTGTTTTAAATCGTTTAATGTTCAGGCTGATGGCCTGTGTTGCCAATGCCTTGTTAAACTTAAAAAAAAAACGATTTACTGTCAATCAATTTGATTGATTTAAGAATATTAAAAAATATACCAAAATAACCTAAAAATAATAATGTAAATGGAAATAGAACTTCAGATCGTAGAAAGAATTTAGGTAATACAATAATGAATTTCCCTCTCGTTGGCAACTTGATAAAAAATTCGTTTGCGTTATGTTACCGATCACAAAGTGCCCTGACCGTATTTGCGGCGGCTGCGGTTAGTAGGAAGACTATACACACCACTAGTTCCTACTATGATCTAATGGAGTTTTTTGATTCAAAGAAGAACTGGACCGAAACTGACATAAAAGTAGGACGAGCATGGAAGCTGGACGAACTGCGGATAAAATCTAACACCGACTTGCACAAACTCTGGTATGTATTGCTGAAGGAGAGAAACATGCTTTACACAATGGAACATGAATGTAACGAGAAAATACGCTTGTTTCCAAATCCCGAAAGGATTGATAAAGTTAAAGAGTCAATGGTCAACATTGAGATGGTCATAAGAGAACGGAACACTGCTTATTATAAGTTAGAGACTGGAGAGACCGGTGAGCGCCCAGTTGAACATGTTGTCAGTTTGCTTGGTTTAGAGGAGAAATACAAAAAATCTGAATTTTATCTACCACAATTTATGAACACTCGTTGGGTGAAACCTTATTTGGAGCATGGGCTCATAAATGCTTTTTCTGTGAAGAAATTCCTGCGACTGTATAAAGAGAAACAGTACAATGAGAAACGAAAGGCTCGTAACAGGGACTTCAATCATGTTCAGCATCTGCTCAAGCGGTTCCCTGAAATGGACATGGAGAAACTGAAAGCAGAATATCCTGATGTAGATATAGAGAAAGCTAAGCGCAGCAAAAAATCTAGAGGACATTATTTCCCTATGTATTAGATTTATTTATGTTATAGTTAGTTGAGATTAGATAATAAAACAAATTAATTTTAAAAGTAAACTCTTGTTTTATTTGTAATCATAGTGAGGTTCACAACCTTCATTAGCAATAATAGCAAACCTATGATTCCACAGTACAGTTACAAATAGAAGGATCAGCTTCGGCAGACACACAGGTGGAGCTCATGATTGTGTGTGCAAGCGTTCTCAAGTCTCCACCACTTTTGCACGGAGATAGAATACCGAGGGGCTTCATCTTCCCATGGCTGCTTATTATGTAAGCACATAATTAAATCTTGAATGATTTATTTTTATTTGAAATATCAAAAGGTGCACAAGTAATTTTCCATTTATATTTTATCCAATGCTGCACTTTACTCCAACAAACCTAAAGTTGCAAAAATCTTCATATTTTCAGGCAGTTCTTTATTATTTTTCATATTGTGTAATAACAATGTAAGTTGTTGTAATAACTGGAAAATAGATCTGTATTTCTTGATGAATTGTTCAGTGACTGAATATGAACTGAATTCTGGTGGTTCATCTTTAACTTCACTAATACCATTTTCAACTTGTTCATTCAAATTGTCCAAAGTTTCCTGAAATGACTGCACATTGTAAGTATCTAAATAAGCCTCTATTGTAATATACAGAATGTGTACCATATGATTTTGATCTAACATGGAATTGATTGTGTAAGAGTGTGGGTCAAATTTTTGGTACAATTCTTCATGAGGATCATTGGAATCCAAATCAGACATTGAAGCAGAATCTGTATTACAATTCTTTGTAAGAAATTTCAATATATTGATTTTCCTCGGTTTGATTATAGGAATTTTTGTGATTTGAATTTCAGTTTCACTCTCTGGGTACTTTTTCCATTGAGATTTCTTCAAGAAATCAATAAATATTTTGATCACATCATCTTCCTGTGTGTAGAGAAGTGTTTTGATATGTAGAGTTCCTATGAGGTGCTGCATGAAGGTGGGCTGTATTCTTTCCATTATTCTGATTATTGTTTCAGAGGGCATTTCTGTAAAAGGTAATAATAATAATAGGTAAGTAATTATTTGTCGGTAAGTTGCATTTACTGAAACTACTTATGAAAATGTAACCAACGGCACACAGGTTAACTAAATGTTATACTACTTATATGTAAAATGAGTTAATAGTCTATACCGTCCAAGATTTCGTAGAATGCTTTTGCAAATGCTGCACAGTATTTTCCTGTGTGTGGATAGTCACTGTTTGAATTAGTTTCACAGATATAAAATGTCTGAATAATAACGTTGAGCCAAGTCTGTAAAAAAATTTAATAATTTGTAGTTGTGAAATACAACATAGGATAATATTTTATCATTGTAAGTCAACTAAAAGATGAACAAGAGACTTTATACATTTACTTACTAGTTCAGTGAAATACTATACTCAAACAGGAAAGTTTTAAAATAACCTCACCACTAAATATGTTTACAAAATGTAAATATTAGATACCTACAGTTATGATTCTTAGATGTTCCTCTGGATACCGAAGGTGAATCATATACACAAACAGCCTCAATATTTGTCGACAGTTGTTGTTCACAGCCCCAGTATAGAGCACATTATCTGACCACAAAATGAAAGCCATTAGTGGTTTATGAGATCTCATGATATGACATCCCAAGTTCTGGGTATACCTGTAATACATTAACAAACAATTTTTAGAAGTAACAGAAATGCAAGATGATAATTTGTGAATTCAACATTTTAGGAACAGGTACAACTTAATGGTTCTGAAGATAAATTTTCAGTAAACAAAAATGATGAAGACGGGTCAGGGCCTCACAAAGAAGTATCTCAGATTATCGGTAAGATTGAGTATTGAAATTCTGTATAGTTCCTATATCCCATATCAGTGGCTAAGGTGTTGATATTACAATTATTTTTTATTAAAGTCAATTTTTATTTTAAATTTTACCAGTGTCATGATTTCCACTATTTAAAAACTAAAGTAAAGGTGTTTGACGGAATAAATACGCAGAAAATTAATAAAACTTAGAAATATATTGCATAGTCTGAAAAAATATTAAGTGTTAATATTGCTATTTGTTTTTATTTAGGCGAAATATTTTTTACTCATATTTTGCACAAAAATAGAAAAGCTACTAGTTTAATGTTTTCCGTTAAGACGCCTAACTGAATAAATACACATGTCAAGTCAAACCAAACATAGAAAATCAATAAAACACACAATTTGTTGCACAGCCTGAATAAAAACAAATAGCAATATTAACACTTTATGATAGGGGGCGGGAATAACCCCAGCGGCACTTCGACCCTTGAGGATATTTTGTGCCTATATTAACACTTTAGCCACTGATATCGAATATAGAAACTACATATATATAATTTCGATACCCCTTTTTACCGATAATCTAATATACTTTTCTTTAACGCTGGGCCTGGGGCTAATTTGACCCGTCTTCTTTGCCTTAAGAAATTATGATAATTTATAAATTAAAACTGTAGTCTTACCTGGAATGCCATATGACCAGATCAAACTGTAGAAGTTCAATAATACTTTCCAAAACAGCCATTAGTCTCTGTATCCTTTCAGACCTTTCCAACAGCTCATAAATTTCAAACTTTTCCTTCTGCCAGTACATTCCTTTCATGCTGTCCTTCATATCTTCAGGAATGTGCTCGTATTTGTCAATTAATGGTTCATCTTTACTATCTAAACTAATTTCATATTCTAGCCTGTTCATACAGTACTTGACTATACCTTTTCTATAGTCAAACTCGGCTCTATTAGTGAAAGTCTCATCTCTAGGATCCATAGGTGATGTTAGGAAGTTATTGTAACACTTTCTCAAAGTTTTCACGAGGCATGGTGGGTGGGTACTAAAATTCAGTGATAATATCTGTTGACATTTATCTATTATGTGGTTTACACTGTCACCTGAGTCGTAATCTTCATGTGCATTCTGTAATTAGATAATTTGAGTATCAAGTTGCTGAAGAGACCACGTATTTTCAGACCCCTGGAGCAGTATTTGCAAAGCAATTGTATTGTTTCTAAATTCGGGTGTTAACCTTTAAGATAAGTAAGTTTTGTTTTTTGTTTTTAAAGTTTGTAAAGTATCGGTAGGTAATTGTAAACTGTTATGTATAGTTACTGAATGTCTGGTGCTTTGGATCACTCTGTAAACCAGACATCATTAATATTATAAAGAAATAAAAAGCTATGCACCAAGAACTCCATTAGATGTATTTCAAATACTGTATCTGGCAGGATTGAAGCCAGAGAACTGAGGTTAGTTGGCTCAAACCTCACCAAAACTTGTGGTTCATTACTTTTGGCACAAATAAACTATTCTTATTTCATACTTACCCTCATATAAATCGAGCCATATTTGTTTCAAATTATTTTCTTTGGCCAAAATTTAATACTTAGCAAAAAAGTACCTTTTTAGTAACTCATATTTTTTGTAATTAGTCCACTGCTGGTCTCTTGAAAGGTGCTCCACAGGGCCTGAGTTTTAGGTCTCTCAAGGCCCTCCACTGACCTATATAAAGTCACTTGCTACCTGTAGCTTCTTATACTAAAATGAAGAGTAAAATTATTTACCAGCATGATTTCAACAACATCCTTAAGAATGTTTGCAGAAAGGTACTGGTCCTCAGTGATACACATGGTGCACACTTCCAATGCTTCACACCACATGTTTGTCTTCATTTCTATCTTCATAGCCTCCTCGGCAAATGATGGCATCTCTCTTATGTTAGACTGGAAAGTGCATGAAAATATGTACAATAAGATAATAGTTTTATAGTATTGTGATTCTTGTGGGTTCAGAATGAAAACATAGGAAAATACAAAGGTTTATAGAAGAGACATTAAAGACCAAAACATAACTATGTTTACTGCATGGTAGTTAGAGAGCACGAGCTTCAGTATGGAAATAAATAAATCATATGTATTTAGAAAAAAATATGAATTAGTCTAATCACAGTGGTTATCAGACTTTATAACTAGAAAACATTGAATTATAACCATTTGGAAGATTTACATTTTAGTTACAAATGATAGTATGAAAAACTGGCCAAAAGCATCTCAGGCACGCACATGATAGGGTTCCATAGCCATTCTATCACAAAAAAACATTATTTAACAGAATTAATAAATAAGTTTGTAGAGATCTATTTCATAACATAACTTTGGTCTGGTACTGAGTCGGTTATAATTTTCTTTCAAATTCTACCAGGTATCAGATTTTTGTAACTGTATTTCAAAAGAAGGGAAGGGAGTCCTGTGTGACATACAGACAAACAGATGGACGGACATACAGACAGACATGACAAAACTGTAAAGGTTCTTAGTTGGCCACGAAACTAAAAAGAACATACTTTATTCTTATAGTCGTGGTGCTTGCAAACACTCCCAGTCGTACATACAGGTAAGTACACCAATTGCAGCCTTGTCCTGTGGTCAAAGTACGCTTTTTTAGAGACCTGCTTACACGCCGTAACAAAGTTTTTCCTTTTCTTGGCCTGTAGGTCTTCGACTTGTTCATTTTCCACTTTTATACGCTTTGAAGCAAGGTCAACTTCGCACTCTCGCTTTAGAGGGTTTACTGGTTCACATAGCTTGATCTTCTTCTTTTCAGGGCTCTTGTCGCATGCCATTATGTATGCATAGGATTTATCCCCGTGAATAAATGTGTATTAAATCGGAAAAATACACTTTTACTGAATAAAAACTAAAACTTAGAACGTTAAAATAGATTTGTGCGCGAAATTCTTTAAATAGCATTTTTTAACAGTGTTGCCAGATCCTCAATACCGAAAATCGCCCAAATTCACGATTGAAAGTAATCTAATTTTTCAACCAAGCCTAAAATTATTGGAGTTAAAACTGGCGAATCGCGAAGTATGAAAGCCATAAAGTTCCAAAATCCGCTAAATTTAAGTCGCTAAGGTGGCAAAACAGACCGGCAAGATTAACGAAAAACAAAAACTGAAATATCTTAAAAAATACGTCACTTGAAACGTTGACAGCGCGCATAGTGTTTACGCTACTTTATTTTTAATTCTTTGACTTCGGAACTGGTGCAAACAGCTAACCAAATCGTTAGAAAGTGAAGTAGGTAGCCTAAAGTCGCCTTCATGTCAATCAAAGATAGCGTAACTGGCGACTAGTCGCAAACCTCGATTTTTGGTCGCAATTTCACCTCGGGAGATAGCCTGAATATTGTATAGATATATCGCCCGATTTGGTAACACTGTATAGGAGAGTTTTTATACAGAATGGGTCAAAAGGGCTGCAATCCAGAACTGTAAAACTAAACATTAAAAAAATCGTTAGGAGAGCGTTCCATAACCAGTTGAAATAATTCACGTTGACAACTGTCCATGTTCCATTACCGTGTTAACAGCTGAAAATTAAACAATCTTATATTTGGCACAAGCAATGGAACGTTTACAATTGTCAACATGAATAATTTCGACTGGTTTGGGAACGCAACCTAAATACTAAATATAATATAATAATAATAATCTAAGATAATATATATCATTTGACATTTACACGAGCGTAGCGAGTAATATAGGTTCGCGGTGTCGTAATGAATATTATGACATCGCGACGATCATTACGTAACGACCCTTAGGAATGAAGTAGTTTGTGCTGCTGGTTGTGGTGCCCTAATGAACAAATTACCATATGGGAGTAAAAAAAGTATTTTATGTAACTGCACGTAATTAGCCAGTGTAAAACACGTTTTTACGCTTACGCTCGTATCAAACTAAAAACTCATTTTACAATGGCTGTAATTGTGTGTCAGTTGCATAAACTTTATGCCAATATGAATGAAGTTCATATGGAATCACCGGAATCACCGCAATAAATTATACATCCTTATAAAGATCTGCTAAGTTCGTTGATTTTTCGAAGGCGTGTGAAATCCACAATCACACTCATCACACATCAATCATTGGGACCGCTCGGTGGATCACGTAGACCGTAACCCTTGTGGAAGGGGACGCCTGTGCCCAAACAGTGGGGACATTATAAGAGATGAGAGAATTGAAGTGCCTTTAAGTTGATACTAATAAACACGACCAATGACGGCGGAAATTAGTGTCCCCTCGGGTGTATGGCGAACATTTCGGCGGTTAGCACGAAAATAGTGTACACACTGGAGTACGGAAAACACTTGACGTGTTAATTGTTATTTATTACTGTTTTACATAGTACGAAAATTAGCATTCACTTATTTCGAATTTGGTCGCAATAATTTTTGTTGTTTCTTTGACATTCGTATGAATATGTCAAATAAGTTAAAACGACAAAGTACTAAAGGGTATAGCTTGATGTGTTTGTTGTCCACTGTACCTAACCTACTTACATGTTGTAGATAAGTATACTCATATCTACTAACCAACTTAGGTAAGGTAAAGTATCTACTTCTGTTATTATGACATCATGATAAAGTGGTAGCAAAAGTATCGACATCTGAGGCACACCCAGGGGAACTTCTTAATTATAGCAATAATTTATGCGATTATAACGAAAATTGTTGCAAATATAGTGTCACTGCCGCGGCTGAAATACCAAACGAATCTACGCAAGCAGTAACGTTCGACTGCGTACCCGCTGCCGAATACTTATTGAAAATTATTGATTCATAGTTTGCCGCAACCGCACTGGACTAGTACACGATTGCACCTATTCTTTCTTAGATAACTGACTGGTATAAAACCACAGCACCTGTGGTGTAGACACCAGTCCTTCAGGGTTCATTGCTGGACACCACCGCTACGCTACTCTTCATAATGGCTTTCGTATTCGAGGTAGGTTTATACTTACCATTTAATTGTTGCTATAATATCACGAGAAACATATTTGTTGTGCTGAAAAACATTAATAAGTAAATTAGTGTCAATGCCGCCGATTAGCAAGTGATTAATTATTTTATTAAGTAGGTACTGTGATTTTTTGGAGCCTATACAAGTTATCCCATTGCTGGGCAAAGGAGGGATATAGAGCTAAACTGTGACTGATAATATCTACCTATTGTGATAAATTAAAAAGTTTCAGCATCAATCAGCCTATTAATGTCCCCACTGTTGGGGTGCAGGCCACTCCATGCACAAGGGGGGTACAGGCCATGATCCACCGAGCGGGCCCAGTGCTGATTAGTGGATTTCACACGCCTTCGGAAACAGACATGCAGGTTTCCTCACGATGTTTTCCTTCACCGTTACAGCCGCCGGTAAATGTACGTAAGTCTTCGAAAAAATCCGATAAAGTCATTTGTGCATGGACATGGCATTGCATGGTTTCTAACCCGGACTTCCCGCATGGGAGTCGGGCGTCCTAGTAACTAGGCCACCAACGCTCTTAAAGAAGTTTACCTACAGTGAAAATTAATTCACTTACAAATACTTACTTACAGTTTTTATTGAATACTATAGAATAAATTAGTTACTAAACTTACGTACTAGAAAAATTTGCTATTAGAACTACCTATGAAATACCATTTGCAACATTACCGTTACTATAAAGAAATTAGCAAGTTGTCTATGTAACAACTGGGATCTGGGGAAAATTATTCTCCTGAAAAAGATTCACGAAGTCTAAACAGTTTCCATAGATCATGGAATTTGCTACTCTTCTTACCCTAAGTAATTAATTACAATGACGATGAAGGTTCAACTGTTTCAAAGTCAGTAAATCAATTGAGATCGTTGGTGTTCAGCTTTAGATGTTATAATTGGGTATAACCGAATAACTATCAACAAGGGAAGCGCTGAAGAAATACATCGAGCATCGTATAATACTATTGAAAACTGAACAACTTTAACAAATTTCTCAATATTAATTTTTTTGGTTGCCATAAATTAATCAGCTGATTCTAACATATTGTTGCTATAAATTAATCATTAATGAGCAAAAATTTGGTTGCCATAAATTAATCTGCTTAGTTTTTTGCAATTATCCAATAGTTTCTTGCATGGATGAAAAAAATATAGTACTCCCAAGGGCGGGCGTTTATCCCTTTATGGTTTCCTGGATATGCTGTGACTCAGCCAGCATGTTAAATAACTTATATTTAACCTTTTTGGTACAACTGTATTAAAAATAAATTAAAACATACTAAAAAATACCAAGGTAACTTGGAGAGCGGGTCTGAACAATTAATTTCATTTTTTTGCTACTTCCGTTTTTTCGCATTTACTATTATAGACCCGCCTCCTTCATCGTCATCAATAAGGGAGATTGTGTCAAACGAGAGTATATTTGTAAAACCTTGTATTTATTGGCCTCGATAACCTGGTTAAATAAAACTATTAGGTATCAAAAGCAATAATTTTTGCGTTAAAAAAACACCGAAACTAAAACTTTCTTCGTCGCCGGCGCGTGTTTTCATTGCCACTGCTATTGAGTAATAACAGCTGCAGATAACGAGATAGTAGCAGCTGACCGTGAAGGTCATCACAGTTTTTATGGTCGACAGAAGTGCTTGGTAGAAAAATAAGTTGGTATACAGAATTTTCATTGAAGAGAGGCGACAAAAAACCAGTCGGTTCGTCTGATGCGGTCATCGCAATATCAAGAATCAAGAATCCATCTTCGATTACACCTCGTATACCTATTAATATTAATCGTTCTTACACATTATTAAATCAATAAATACACTGGCAATTAATTTTGAGAGATCGCGTTTACTATCAGTCATTTACTTCCCTTGACACCATACGTAAATACTGTTTTAGTTAAAGTTTTATTAGAGCTCAATAATTATCACTTTCGTTCGTTTTAAAATGAAAACTTTGGTAATGTTTTACACATTATCAATATTCTTCATTAACTACACTAATGGCTGAAATGCCTGTGCTCGGAGTGCTCCTCCACAATGGTCCAAAAGTGAATTTGATCTTGCGACACTTGCGCCGCAATTTCGTGCCCTAGCCTTTGAGACCATTGTCGTTAACTTTTCATATTATGATTACAGATCATAACCATACTGTCTATAACGTCAGTAGTCCTGACAGTCAAACAAGGGGGCTATTCGTACAACCGCTTCAGTGGCCCAGTCAGCGGGCAGATAGTGGAGGTCAAAGTGCCTGCCGCGGAGAATATTCCTGCCCAGCAGCATGCCAGCTATGGCTACGACCACAACGCCGGGAGAATCGACCCGGAGACAGCTAAATATGCGCACTTGAAGACTGTTGATTATGTGGTAAGTTTAACCCATTCGGTAATTTCTTTGGAAACGATTCTACTCTGCAAAATTCGATACGAGTATTCTCAGCAAAAGAAGAGACGATCAGTGCTTCAAAGGACCGTTACAAAAGAGAAATATTTCTTCTGTGGAACCGCAATTATTATTATTATTATTTATTTTAAATCAGGCAAAATGCAACCCATACAAATTAATAAATACAAATGTAAAAAGAACTTAAACAAAAATAAGCAAAGCAATAAGTACGCGTTATTCTAGGATCTCCTCAAACTCATTAGGTACCCCAGGGGCTCCAAAGGCACTTGCTATTCAGCTGCAATCCCCAGGGGATCCAATTGTTAAAAGCAGTTTATGGAAACCCTCTTTGACTTCCTAAAATGTAGGTACAGTTCTCATAATATAAATCTCCATTTGATTGTTTGATTGTTTAAAACGTAATCAAATCTCTTGGAAGACGTCATTACTCCAGGACCGAATGAGGTTAAAAAATACAAACTTAAAAACTAATGTTGATTAATCGTTTCTCAGGCTAAGCCCGATTACACATACGCCTATGGAGTTGAAGACCCACATACTGGAAACCAGCAGAACCACAAAGAACACCGCGATGGTGACGTCGTTAGAGGAGAATATTCGCTGGTGGAACCCGACGGTTCTATTCGTCTCGTAAGATACACCGCTGACCCCAAAAATGGATTCCAGGTGAGATGTTCAATAGATTTACTGAAGCAGGTGGTTTTCATACGTTGATCTTGGGTAAGACTACAGATAACAAATAGACCAGTTCCAAGGTAGGTAAAATTATGTCGCAGGGAGTACGTAAGCTATATATAACGTTAGTACTTATTACTAAATTTTTGGAGATGGTTTTACGGAATTGCATAATTGGTGATCTATCCCCTGATTTTTCGGTTTAGTTCAAATAATTTCCGTGATAAAAATTTAGTTATCCGTTTCCTCTTCCCTCGTTACGACCCTTAGCTGGGATGGAAACTCTATACCTTTTTAAAATCATCAAGACAAGATAGAAAGTGATTTATTTTAACGAAACTCGTCATATTAATGATACGCTTGAATGGAATTCAATCCAGTAGATGTAATGTGACCTGATAAAAAGTTGTAAGTAATTAACTATTACGCTGTCCGTTATGTATTGTTGCAATTCAAGCACTGCACGTGATAACAATTTGTAGCTATTATGTTTGTAGATATAATTATTTCAGTGTAGATGGTGCTAATTTATCGGAGTATTCCTCGTGGTCATTCTGGTGGTCATACCAGTAGTATGTCCACGAGAAAACGCTGGTTTATACTTTTTAATAAACAATTATGACAGAGTTCTGACACGGATTAACGAAGTAGTTTTTTCTGTTGGACAGATCTGTATACCAAAAAAATGGGATCTGTAAGTAGGATAGGAACAACTAACCGTCCCACCGTTTTGTCACACTGGCCTATTCGTCTTACGTAAGTATACATATATGGACCAAATTACTGGCATATACCATCCATCACCTCGTTTACATTGTGGAGACGAATCTGTGTTCCTCCTGGTTGTTAAATTCGTTTGTTAAACTGGACCACAAGGTTTTTACACAGTCATGTTCTACTTTAGTCTATTTTGCTTTGGTCATGTAAGTGTTTGTTTGCAGGCTGTGGTGCACAAAAAGGCAGGAGGTCAGGCCCAAAGGCCCGTTCACTATGGAAACGTAAATCAAGAGCAGGAGGACGATACTAGGGAATATTAGATATACTAGTCGTGCCCAGTGTGTTATGTTGTAGATAAGTGTTGTTGACTATTTATTACTGTTCATTTTCAAAATAAAACAAGTGGTCCAAACAATCACAAAATAGTACTTTTATTTGTAAGTATGCCACCGTATACAAAAAAATGTAAAAAGAAGATTTCTAAAACAGGATGATAAATAGACAAATCATGAAATAATTAATTGAAAATTTTCCTCATGACGTCCACGGAGTAAGGAAAGACGATGGTATGCGTGTTCTCCCCAGCAATCGAGTGTAGAGATTGCAAATATCTTAACTGAAAATTTAAAATGACAGCTTGCTTGCTTGCTTATATTCTGACATGGCTTAACGACTGCTGTCGAACGACAACAACCGGGACCGACTGCTTAACGTGCTTTCTGAGGCACGGAGGAGCACCACTTGCGGACCTTGATCGCAACTAGGCTACGAGCTCCTCTAATGACAGCTTATCCTTATCTTATCTTATGATAAATAAACCGGCCGGCCGGCAGTGGCACTTCGACCCTTGAGGATATTTTGTGCCTACCCCATTTTACACACTGGTCATTTCCGTGTACAGGGTTTTCTCACGATGTTTTCCTTCACCGTTGGAGCAGTCGATAAATGCACGTAAATCTTAGAAAAATACGAAAAACTCATTGGTACATGGCACTGCAAGGTTTCGAACCCGGACCACCCGCATGGGAGTTCGGTGTCCTAGCTAGCCACCGACGCTCCAGCCTTATTTTCCTTATTAGTGGGGATAAGTGGACCACCCGTTAATTTTTATGAAAAAAATTTGAATATTCTTTTATATAGGTAAGTATTGACCCAAAATACCTAGCCACGTCCGTCAGTCCGATCACTTCCCAACATGTCCATCTATGTAGAGCGAGTTATAAAATGCACTTATTCTTCTTCTTGTGGTGGGGTTAGTGGCCAAATTATTAATAAATAGAGTTGTTCAGGCCGCCCGTAGGTCGGACGAGAGTCATAGCATCAGCCCTTTACAATGTTATGTTTCATTTAGGATTGAGCATAGCATAAATACTTATTAAAACATAGGTCCTGCCTCCCACCTGCATGCACAGTGGATTGTCCATGAGCATTTCAGTAGCCTTCTGCAGACTTTTGGTGACTTCGATTTCCGCTTTTGCTACCTTGATCTTTGCATTGGATAGTCTGGACGACTCAGCTTCGGCCGCCATTGCTTTTTGCAATTGCAGAGGCAGATGCAGTTCTTTTCTAGAAAACAATATTTCGAGGAATAAGTAACAAAGAATTTTGATATGCTTCTCAAAAATTCGTCAAAATCCCTTTTTCCTAGGAATGTTAATCTTTATTTAGGTACTTACATCTCGACTCTAAGAATATCGATACCCCATTGCTTGGTAAAACACTTCATAGCCTCGAACACCTGCTGGCTGACCGCTGCTTTCCCTGCCAGCAGTTCGCTTAATTTTCGCGTACCTATGGCGTTGCGTAAAGTTGTCGAGGCCAAGTACTGTGTTGCTTTCCTGGACACAATAACATAAGTTCAAAAGTCCAACGATATGAAATAGCATACTATACCACTGTTGGGAAACGGATTAGTTATACTTATATATCAATTAAGTTCAGTCATCGAGCATGACTTGCCATGACTATGTGGATGATGATTTTCAAAGTCTAAAACTCTCAGACAGTTAATGTAGAAGACGACACAATGACAGTTATGACGACATATGTCCAATTTTGTTCTCACTTTTCGATGATTCTAGGCACATCGTGGAATTATCAATTGGATCTAGCTATCTAGCTTCAAAATATAAAAACTTTCTCTACACTAAATATGTAATAAGATTTTCTTACTTATAGTTGGCTACATTTATCACCGCCCACACTGGATTGGATTTGGAACCAAATTGATCAGAAATAAGTTGCTAAGTCAGAAAGTATTAAAACTCGTAACTAATTGATATTGATTTTGTATACCTACTAAATAACTAGTTAGTTTCAGGTTTTCAGAATCTGAAATTTAAATTCCTAATTGATTTCTATCGACATGCAAACGTCTTTTTTATCATGAAGAATCGGATAACCATATACGGGGTTATATTCACTCGGTTTCATTTGATTCTTACTTCCTGGGATACCCTGTATAAAGAATTAGAGCCAACAAAGTACGAGGCAAGCACACAGCGCTACATCGAAGTATATTGCTGGTTTATCGTATTCTGTCGCTGACGTTTAAACGTCATAGCCAGCAATGGATTCATCCGCCGCGTGCACACTCCTCGCACAGCGCTGGCCCTTAAGTGCCTACCTCTTGCAGAGGAACAGCATAGCAATTGGTCCTGAGGTCAGTAAATTTAACAATGTCGACACATGGCAAATAGAATATGAGTCCTGGGCCGAAAGCTTGGTTTTTGTATAATTTCCCATTGCGCAAAATGACTGCTCGCTCGAATTGACGTACTACCTGTGACGTATAGAAGAATGAAGAAAATAAGTATAATTATAATACGCTGAAGGGGAAGAAATACTTATGCAAATTACTCTGGTTTCGATCTTAAATTAACAATACAACTTGAAAGAGTTGAAACACGAAATTGTAAGCGTAATAAGCTAGCGTATTTCTAGAAGCTTGTTATAAGTGAGCGCAGGTATAAGTGAGCGAGTTTACTTTTAAGCGTATCAAAATAGAGTAATTTACAACAGGTGCAGCTTTTGAAAGAGTGAATTTTTGAAAGAAGTTGTATTTAAATCTCAACTAAGAACATTATGCTTCTTTGAGTCGAAAGTCACATTGCCCTGAGAAAGTATTTTTGAATTTATGAATTTATGTATTTTATAATGGATAATCAATAGTTAGTAGGTTTCTAAAGTCTAACCTAATAAATTTATCATACTCATCAGCACCGGATGCACATTTCTTACAACAGTTCGGTTCTTCAACTTTAATCTTCCTCAACTTACAAATTAATTTTGCAATCCAAAACAGCTGTACAAAGAAAGAACTAATGAAATAACCAATGATTACCAAAATATAACAATCCAACTGTTAACATTTCCCTACTTCATAAAGAAAAATACTTAGAACTTACCACGAAGATACAAAATAAGGACACCGGGAAAAATATTACTGTGAGAATTATAGATAAACCAACTAGGACTTTCTCAATTAATTTATCGGATTCTGCAAAAAGGAAAAAAATCAACAGGGTATCATAAGGCAGTTGTTGTTGTGTGTATAGTGGTATTAGTGGTGGTGTGGTAGTAATTATGCAGATCATATCGGAGGTAGAATATCAATTGCAATCGTCTTATATTTGTATATGCTTGCCCTCAGATATACCGACGGCTCCCTTAACTTATTAACCTATACATAATTTATCCACTATAAATGAAAGAGACTATTTTACCCAAAGAGAGATAGAAGGGCATATGGGCATGGGATGCTGTCCATGAAATCGACCTGACCTTGAATATTTCGTCCAGAACTTTATACATAACTTAATTGTTTTTAATTTTCTTCAAGGACTTTTATAGAGAATTTTGATTGTCTTCTACTATCTCTCCGATTTTCTCGTTAAGTTTAAAATACAAGTAAAGTATAGAGATAAACAAGATTGACCGTTTTTGGCTTCATCGCGGTATCTTTTAGTACTGTCTCTGGACGGCGGATAATCGTCTTGTCCAGGTCGTGGCGATGTAATTTGACTACGAGGGGACATGGAGCCTGTATCATTCGTTACTCTTGAGTATGTGCTCTCAGACAGCTGGTTCATATTCACTCGGAATTTATTTTCTATACCAAATTTTTTCTTAGTGTGGACCATAAAAAGTATTGAACATTTTAAACGGGAATGATGAAATGTAATTGTAATGTCACTATTGACGTTGATTGTGATGCAACGATTTAAAAGTAAAAACCAACACATTTGCCAGTGTTTTAGAAAATTATAAAAAACTCACATTGCAAGGTTTCTTCAAAACGCTTAAACAAATCACGAGTCAAAGGTATGAGGATCAGGAATGTCAATAGGAAATGGAAAGAACACGGACGTTGGATTCTGTGATGCCACATGGTTCAATGTTTGCAAGTATCTCAGCTAAAACGACAATGTAAATTAAATACACTATTTGTTCCTATGTAGAGCAATCTACACCTACCCAACTAAATTTTTTTTAACTTTAGTAGGTACCTAATAAAGTGAGAATTGAAAGGATAAGCGTGGACAGTCTAATTTTCTAGCACACATTTTTGACATAATTTATGATATTGTCTAGGACTGCACAGCGAGCGCACCATCAGAAAAATATCTTGGTTAGATTTAAATTATCACAGAATTGTAGAGAAATTGAGTTCATGATAATGTTTACAAATACGCTTACAAGCATTGTTTGTGGGTATTCCATCATTATTCTGGAGGCTTCCCTAAGCTTTCTGCTGCCTTTATTTCTCCTTGAGCCTCGATAATCTTCGCTCTAGCCACTCGCGTTCCTTCGGCTTCAGCCGCCATGGCCTTTTGGAGATCGAGCGGTAAGACTACATCTTTTCTGAAATAGTAAAGAATAAGTTGAAAGAAAGTTAAGCACCATTTAGTTGTAAAATACTTGACTAATTCGTTTATTACATTTATACTGTTTCAATTTCAACTCCCCAATCAGCAATTCCTTTTTGTATTTCCCGTCGAACCGTGTAACTGATCAGTTCCCGGGCGGTCAGCAAATCAGTTAGAGTATACTGTCCCAAGTTATTCCTCAAAATTGCGACTGTTAGTAATTCTGTTGCAAGTCTACAATTGGAAATAAATATTAGTCTAACTCTCAAAGTACGGTTTAAATTGCTAACAATCTTGTAGTAGGTAATTTCAATTACTTGTGAGATTGAACGTTTAGTAAGGAATGAAGAGGTTTCAATACATGAAAGTAAATAACTGCGCCCACTGTTACAGTAACAGAGTCTTTAGTGAGGATCTGAAATGTGAGAAGGACAAATTAGACGAAAATGAATTTAAAAAACCCGGACAAGCACTGAAGTAAAACATAACAGATTAAATATTTACCTCTTGAGCTGGCAAATTGAAAGACTGAGTTCGAAGGTCAATGAAAAGAATACTGTCAGTACATGGCACTACAAAAATAATGCCAGGCCCAGCTGGAGAATCACTTCGGACTCTCCCGAAACACAGTATCACAGCTCTTTTATATTGTTTTACCACCTGAAAGTAGAAAAGAGAAATAAGTCGAGTTAATAAGATTTTGGTATCTAAAGTAACGTTAAATACCAAAACATACGTAAATAAGACAATAAGCTCCCCGGCAAATCAGTTCATTTCTTCTATAAGCCGACGTGGTGGTCGTGTGCTACGTTTGCTGCGGCGAGTAGATACTTCAACTTCAATAGGGTCTGCTGGAGGAGACTTGGAAGATACAGGGGTACTTGATGGGGTACTCGACTGTAAGGAGTTGTTACATTTTGAACCAAAGTAATGGTTGGGACTGAGAGAGGGCGTAATAACAGAGTGAAGTGATTACGCCTGTCGTAAGTATGAACTTAGATTACCTACTAATAGTTACTAGTATGAATTGATGACGCAGATTGATCGACAAAAGGATTTTCAGCAGAATTGACCAGAAGGATGATGTGAAAAATCGCCATAGATCCAAATGTGATATTTTCTATAGTATTTTACTTGAAGAGTGTTTCATCCTTTTGAAACAATTCTTGGTGAACTTAGTGACGCTGCAATCGTTGCGGTTTAGATGATGAGAGCGGTTCTATACAGATGCCGTGTAAGAAACCCTCCTATGTATATAGGCAGATGTTGATGCATCAACTAGCAACTGTTTCAGATCTGCTGTTAACCACATAACCACTACTATAGAGACAGTTTATAATTATATGGGGCCTTATTACACTTTTTGCGAAAGTGTTTCCAGCTAGGCGATCCGATGAGCTCGCCGCGAGTTCTCCACGTATACTTATGCGCAATCAACTCGTAGCGTGATCCATGCGCACACGAATGTAGTATGAAAATCTCGGCGAGGCCGGAGAGAGGAGGAGAAATCTATCTTGGCTTAAATAAAGGCCTATAAATAACATGGTTAAAATAATTATAATATAGATGATACTATAGTCACATCCTGAAGACAATTGAAAATAGACGAGGAAATATGGTGGGCCATCTTATACGACATGACGATTACAACACGAACCTAATAGGTAGAAGGAAAAGTTGAAGGCAAGCGTGGACGAAGAAGACCAAGGATCAAATCAAAGAAAAGGCTGTCGTATAAGGGGTTAAAGAATAGGGTTTGGATAGGACACAATGGCGTTTACTACACCGATAAGAGCCTGGCTCTTAAAAAGAAGAGCAGAAGATGAAAATATAGTACCTATCAAAAGTACTTACTCTAAAACAGCACAGCAATGCCAAAGGAAATAAGATTATCATTATTACAGTGATCCATATAATTAACTTCTCTATTAATGTTTCTTGCTGGATGTCTGGAATAGTCATTCATTATTATTATGTGACCGGCTTGTGCTACACTAATGTCTTATGAGAAATGAAGTTTCATGTTTAAGACATAAACATAAAATCCTGTGATTTATTAATATCTACCTGTAAGATTAATCTTTGATCTTTTATAATCCATTGAACCTATGTAACTCATTATATCGGTTAAAAAAATATAAACTATGTTAAACATCTGTCGCTATCAAATAAATAAATTTAACTACGAGTAATTTAGATGTTCGTTATACCATACAATTTATAAAAATGTCAATAATTCCATCTTATGTCAAGTAGCGAGTGTTAGAAACATAGAACCTGAGCATAGAGCTCAATTTTTCTTTTTCTAGTTGGAAACCATTAGAAACGAGTGTATATGAGACTTTGCATATCAACTTCTAAAAGGGAAATTTAGGGAAAACGGAGCACTCTGTTGCAATCGTTCTGTCGTCCGTCCGTCTGTTACTTGCTTCTAGCTCGTAAATTCGATATGATACAGACTTCCAAATTTTACAAATCATGTATTGACCTAAATTCGAATATCGATATTAAAACTTTATATCTTAGAGACATCGTTGTTTTTATTTGATTTTTAAGTTATCAACTTTATAATCTGACTTAAGTAAAACAACAGTTTGCTTAAAATATTTATTTCTTAAATAAATTACTTTCCGTTTGAAATAAGGTCCTATTGATCTTACACTTACATTCCTATTTTTCTCAAAAATCTCACCTCAAAGCAACTTCACATTATTTTATATACTCGTACCTACGGTGGTGTACTTATCGTACCGCATCTATTCTTGGAACATATTTCGAAAAAATGTCCAAAAAAATTATGTTACGGATATCCATCCATTCTTCCGATATTGGTCAATACATTGTTGTTCACATACTTATTATTTTAGACATTCATACTTAAGAAATCCTTTATGTAGATAGGATCGGATTTTGACGCAGTTGAAATTTCTCAAAAGTGATCAATGGTTTCCAAGATCTTGAAGTATCTTTGATGACAGTTAGGATCTTTGGAGCAGTATTAGATAAAACGTTTGAGCTTGAGCTCAAATATTTAGATTTTTTTTAAATAGGCTAATTTAAAAAAATCTAAATATTTGAGCTCAAGCTTCACTTTTGAGAAAATTCAACTGCGTCCAAATCGGATCATCCGTTGTTCAACTAATGATGCCATAGGCAAACAGACAGACAGACAAACAAACATCGCGTTAAATTTATATTATAACAACTTATAAGCTATTTTACATAGGTAAAGAATGAGAGCCGCTAGAACCTGGCCCACCTAAGAATGTCTTGAGGAAGTCCATTGGGAAGGGGAATATGATTGTGGAATTCTTCTCAGCTGATATGGTGTTCAGCGACTGTAGGTAGCGCAACTGTAAAAAAAAATATAACAGTGAGAAGACCAAATACTTAGGGCCATATCACATTGGCGATTTGCGAGCGTATTTCTAGCGAGGCGATCCGTCGATTACTTGAAAATCGGGAAAACACTCTCGAATTGCTTAGTGTTTATGGAGGTAGGTATTGCAGGTTATTTGTGTAGATGGAAGGATACGCGAAAGCAGTTGATTTAATGAAATTAACTTAAATAACAGAAAGCAATCTAAATCAATGCAAACTAGATAGCTATAGCGACTATAACACCACACGTTTATAGGGAAACATATTCGCAAATCTCTAGTTTAAAGATGGATATAGTAGGATCTTGAATCAATTTATTGGTATCTAAATTGCAATTCTACTGCTGACACGCATGGTCGAAGCCAGAAACCTGACAAGATTTTTTCTTTGGGTTTACTTTTATCATAGGCTGTAGGCCAATGTAAAGAAAATTGGCTATGGGCTCTGATACAGCGAATTCTAGTATGGAGAATTAGTGTACCTTTCATCACTGTATATCCTAAACTAGCTACTAAAATTCTGGTTATAACTACCACCAAAAGAAATAAGACTAGAAGCTCCCTCTCCTCATAAAAATATACAATCGTTTAACACTCACTTGCAGCGCCATAGGATTGTCGATCATGACCAGTGATGCTTCTCTAAGTGCCTTGGACGCTTTTATTTCTCCCTCGGCAGCTATGATCTTGGCACGAGCTTCTCTGTCGGCTTCTGCTTCGGCAGCCATCGCTCTCTGTAGTTGCACTGGTAATCGTACGTCCTTTCTAGAACAGGAATTAAATTGGAATTTTTGAGTACCATTCTAAAACATGATTATCAACTCTTGTATTGAATTAATCTCTAGTGAAATAGGTCTTGATAATTAGTCTGCAATTAACTTAGCAAATACTGTAAGGTTTAGATTATTAGATTTATTTAACCTTTTACTAGGCTGTACAGATAGACGGGGGGAGTTTTCATCATTATAATTTTCAGCCGATTTTCGCGCACGGTTGGGTATAGGACTCTTCTTCATGCGCCATTTTAAACAGTTCACAAGTCCAATAGTGTTTTGATAATTGAACGAAATTGGTTTTGACAGTTTGCATTGAAAACAAATTAGTGTCAGTAAGGTACTTTCTTCGCTATCGTATACAATCAATCTAGGTGTTCAAAAGCGTAACTCTTACATTTCAACCCTTTCAACCTCGACGCCCCAAGGGTCCGTGGCTTCATCCAGGTTAGCCTGCATCATGTGGCTGATGGCTTCTCTGTCTGATAGCAGCTGTGCCAGGTCTCGCATGCCCAGAACGTTTCGAAGGGTCGTGGCAGCCAGGAGTCTGGTTGATGCACTGGAATTGAGCAAACAAAATTAGTAAGCAGTATAGAAATACAGTCTAGACAGGTTTTAGCTTTAGCCCGCAGCTTTAACAGAGTTGAAGCTTATCAAAGAAACAAACTATTGTCATGGTAAAAAGTTGGTAGCCTATTTTTGACCCATAGTCCTAAGGTATGCGCGTCAAATATTTCACTATGGTGATAACCGTGGTTAAAGGGACTATTAAGATACGAGTACCTGTACGACGTCATAAATCTAATTACCTGTAATCAGCAACTCTGAC
Organism: Hofmannophila pseudospretella; assembly: GCA_947369225.1. Taxonomy (NCBI): domain Eukaryota; kingdom Metazoa; phylum Arthropoda; class Insecta; order Lepidoptera; family Oecophoridae; genus Hofmannophila; species Hofmannophila pseudospretella. The sequence continues at coordinate 10,317,864 of OX376317.1, read as the reverse complement.
AACAGCATTGAGTGGTTCCTTGATTCTATAATACACGACTGCGTCCACAGCCACCGTCACGGAATCTTTTGTTAGCACCTGTGAAAAAAGAAAAACACTTTTTTATGAGATCTGATTGAGTTAAGCCCACTACTACTATACTATGCTTCATAAAATTCAGGGACGAATTTTGCGCCCTGGGCCGCCCCTGTAGCTGATGGCTAAAGATAACACTTGGTAAAAAATATGAACTGACAATGAAATCTTGCGCGGTAGCCACAAAAAAAATAAGGTCAGTTTACACTACGAATATCGTGACCATGTTAAGGCTCAGGGAGGAACCCTCCAACATAAAGAATGAATGAATGAATGAATACTCTTAAAGGTCAGTTTATGTTTTGAATATCATGTCATGACCACAAATAGTCTAAAGAGGGATCCCTCCGGCCGTCCCTTTGAGACCGCCGTTAATAACAATATTATTAAAATGGTGAGTTGAAGAGCATCCGTATCTTAGTCATTCAGAGGTCCAGTTTCATGCACCAAAGATATTATCCGCTTTTCAGAAGAGGATTTGCGAGGATGTTTACGAAAGAATATGAGATCTACAGCAATATGCACCCTGTGTGGTGGATCATAGCCAGTGCCCAATATACCATCGTGTAATACAAGGCTTGCATCCGAATAGTGTTATAATAAAATAGAAGAACGTTTCCTAGTACACAGATAGGTATATTTTAATTGACAGTGTTGTAGCTAACAGATAGGAGGGGAGAGCAGCGCGTACGCTTCCCACGACATTTGAACTTGCAAAATGTCAACCAAGTCGCAGTCGCAATGCACCATAGAATAAAATAGTGTCAAACGAGTATGTGTACCTATACAGAGAGATTTCTCAGAAATGCCATGATGCAAAAGGGTCATTTGTAATAAATTGATTTGTTTTAAGTCATGTAGAGTTTCCCATTATTAGCTACTTATGTAATACTTACATTTATTTATGTCTTACGTATTAAGCCTACCTTGGATTGGATGAAAGAAAAAATTGTCTCCCCTTCGGTTTGAGTTCCATCCTTCATGATGTCTACCTAAGTTGGGTATAGTGGTGTCTCATTAATAAAAATATTAAAATAGACGTGAACAAACAAAATGGAAATATTGTTCAAAGTTTATGAAAATCACATTGGACACTTATGAGCAGAAGAATGATGCGCAAAGTCTTTAGTACTTCTCAGTCTTAGGATTTAAAAACAGTTTTAGTCGGAATTAGTGTAGTTTATCGCCCGTGAGCTGAGCTCTGATCATCCGAATGAGGTCGTGCGAGGTGTCTGCTAGCGATCGCATCACGGGATATTAGACACGTTAAAATAAACTTGTCTAGCTCACTCTGAATAATAATGTTTGTATACGGATGCGGCAGCCAATTTATCAGGGTTGGTACCTACGTGCCTGCAAATTGGAAAAAGTTATTTTGGTATTTCCTGAATCATGTAGGTCTTCGGTATTTTCTACAATTAGCTCTATACGTTCTGCCTCTATATTTAGCAGAGATTTTGTAATTTTAGTTCTATTTAGTGGAAATATGAACTTAGGTATTCCAAATTCCCAACCTCAATTTTCTTGGTTTCCTGGTTGGTTAACTCAAATTTCCTTAGGTTAAGTTAGGTTCTGACTCATCATCATAGGCCTGTTACGTCTATTGCAGATGATTTAAGCAGCGTCGCGAAGGCATCGCTTTTCGTGGCTAAATAAACCTATTCTGACTGACTAAACGACCCTTCTAATCTTATCCCTCCGGGCCCCTCCGAAATTCCTAAAATCCATACAAAACTGAGGTACATGATTATTAGGTGTTAAGTATTTGATGCTTTATCAACCTACGCTTTACAAAAGTCAGTCTGACTGAATGAGTCCCTGAATTCAGTCAAGTAATAGTTGCGATTTATAAATGCGTTGTCTAATGTAATAAACACTTATGTGTTCTAACAGACTGTATTATGAAGGATGTTCTTACATTTTAATTAGTTGTATCGGAATTCGGCATCTTTACATCATAAATCAACTATATAGTATAGTATAGTCAACTTGCATACTTTAAAGAAAAAAGTATAGAACAATAGTTTTACAGTCACAGTATATTGACTTTAGAAATTGTAGGAACGCGCTATGTGATGACATGGAATGACGTAACGTCAGTTGTATGAAAGGGAAAAGAGAAGATCTTCCACCAGGCGGGGTGTTGTACCTGGTGACCAGATGTGCTGGTCCAACTATGGATGTTTGGAACTCGTATATATACGAAGCCCTAGGAAAATTTCGATAGCGCGTTCTACCTCCGACGTGATTTAATCATTTCATCAATGGCGACAGGATTTTGATATCCCTTCAGTCCTAATTCACTGTTTGTGTTGGTTTAGTAGATTATGATTGAATCCCAGATTTTTGAAACTGGTCGAGTTTCGGAAAATAATTGTGTGTTGTTACATGAACGGAGATGAGCCAATACGACAGACAAACAGACAGAACGACATTGTTGTGATCTATAGTTATAATATAAGTTGGAAAGGGTCAAGTTGAAAACCAGACACGGTAGAGGTATAGGTATCTATACATCTAGCGACACTCAGCTGAACTTGGTCCATTTAATAGATCATATGTTTACTACATTAAGCCATACCATTTTATAAATGTATTCGCAAGGTTGTAATATTTTAAGTCAAAAATGGTCTATTAATAAAGGATTTTCTATTTCTTTTTCTAAATCTTTTCTTCTGTCATTTATACTCGTACCTATACGTGGCAAAACAATCAACATTTCACTAAGACCATCATAATCAATATTCCACATTTTCAGTTAGTAAAGCATTTACAAAAACTGCTAAATAAATATAAGTTTGAGCGATAAATGTATTTATAGTTTCAAATTATGTTAATCGCAGATTGTAACAAACGTGTTTGATGTCACATTTTTCAGAATGAATAAAAACAAGAGATTTTAGTAAAACGGCGTGTTTAATAAGCGATATAAATAGCTGGTTTACTGGGTCGCCCCTGTTTCCAGACAATCAGATTACAAGGAACGATTGTTGTGCCGCCGTAAAACTTTGATTGATAGTTTATGGCCCCATCAATTAGACGTGGGCTAACTGAATGGTGAGAGTATGGTTGCCGTGTTAAAATAAGAATGTAAAACGAACCAGGGAATGGAACGTTTTCTGAATGGTCAAGCCTGGAACACATCTATTATATCAAGTACTTTTTTATTTCCATTTTGTACCTAGACAATGATGACTTTATTGTTATAACAGCGTACGTATACGGTACGTGAGAATAAAAACTGTTATTTAAAAAAAACCCATTGATTTTAAAAAAACATTCTGAAAACTAGTGGTTTCGATACGACGTCGCAGTTTCGTGCCTTGAATCATTTTGATTCTTAAAAGTTCATAATCTTAGTGTAGAAAAATAATCAAAAGAAGTTTTATTAGTCAATCAAAACACAAGGAATATCTTAACGTACTATTATAATCTTAGCATAGGTATGTGATTAATTTGATTAACGAATAACACAGAGTACTATACTGACGTAATATTAACAAGAGCGTTTGCCAAAAAAGGTTTTAGTTTAAAAAATATTTTGGTTATGGTAACCCTAGACAGAAGCAACTGGGTTAAAGTTTTCAATTTCTGTTGCTATTTTATGCTATGCTATTACATTTATTACAGAGCCATCGGGGTGTTTTGGTTCGGGCATATGGTTCACGCATGTTTATTTACTTACATTTGAAATCAACATTTAATTACTTGGTATTTATATGTACAGCCGACCACAGGTCAACCTACCCAAAAACGTCAAAATTTGAGAATCTAAAATGTATCGTATAACGCAGTCATAAGTTGAGAGTGAGAGAGTTAAGGTTGAGATTTAATCGAAGAATTTTCACAGATGGTATACTATAGAATGTGGTCGACTGTACCTATGATAGTTCTTCTCTAAATTTCACTTTACCTAACGCGTACCTACCTATTTGACATATTTAAAGTGGACTTATCGCATCTGTGGTACTGACTGCGAGAAGTTTATGAGGGTTTCAAATTTTTAAGTACTGAGCAACTTCAGTAAGTAAATATTTTCAAGACTAAAAATTTATGGAAATTAAAAACATTGCGTAAATGATAGAACATGACCACCTATCTACTCGTAATATAATACCTATATACAAAGCAGGTCGACCGGTATTCAATTGCCCTACAAGAGCTCATTTAGAAACTTAATGTACTTACACAATTTTAAATTAAGCTCACCTCTTGGGGAGGCACGTCGAAGGAAACGGTCCTCAGGTCCACCTTCCGATAGGTATCAATGCAGGGTAGTACGAAAAATAGGCCAGGTCCCCTAGCGCCACCTTTCCTCAGGCGACCCAGACGGAAGATCACGGCACGTTCGAACTCTTGCACCACCTGTAATTGCATAAATATAGATAGATAGATAGATTAATTACATACATACATCACAACACGCACACACTGTTGCTTTCTTCGACCGTGCAGTCACTGAGGGGCCAGCTGAAAATCAGCGCTGTGGCTTGCCTCAGCAATATGCTGAGCTGGTGTACCCTTTTTGGCACTGTACCACACCAGATGTTCTGTGCTGCATGTATTAAACTTTGTATACTTGTGTATTGTGTACTATATTCTGGTGTTTACAGCGCTAAATAAACGTTTTCAATTTTCAATTAATACTTTATTACACACAAGAAATTTACTTAGGAAAGGAAACATAGAATTAGTGTACAAAAGCGGCCTTATCACTCAGAGCGATCTCTTCCAGGCAACCTAGGCGATAGAAGAATTATTAATAGGTTACCGGCAGAGACAGAGATACAGAAATTATCAAAATTACCTAAATTGATTGATCTATTTCCGACTTAGTATAGATACTTAACTAAATTTGTTTGTGATTTGAGAAAAGTTAGTATTTACCAAAAAAATCATGGAAAAAGTTATCAGTATTTAGAGCGATTGTAAGTTGTCCACAATAAAGGTGTTAAGTCACACCTGTAAATATTGGTTCTGATTAATTATAAAGGAGCAAATTTTTTTTGTATGGGAAATAACACACTTTTTTTTATTAAATATTCAGGATTCCGGTTACATTTTTATTTTATTTTATTTGGGTAGCTTACAGCCTTATTTACAAATTACATATATAAAAACAATAGCCATTTATAAGCTTCCACAGTTATTAAAAAAAAACACTTAATCTAGCAACCATGTACATTTACAGATAGGCAGAGGAAAATTTGTTAGTGAGTAAGGATTTTACGGAATCAGGACTACTGTTGAAGAGATCTATAGTAGGGTTATATAACCTTTCATTCATTTACTGTAATAATTTGGTTATTTTTTAATGTGTAAATATGATCAAAAAACGCAAAAAAAAATTGTCCTTTATGTTAAAAAAGCTTTTCTTACCTTGAAACACTCAAACAGCGAGAAGGGGAAGGTGATGACGACCAGCAGAAACGACAGGAAGGTTGCGAATCTCTCTACACATCCCACCGCTTCTGGGTTAGCTACCACAGATAATAATTGGTTATAATCTTACATGATACACACATAAATCACTCACACTTCACTGAGTAGTAGGGAATTCACAGTTTTGATCAGTTGTTTACACAAATATAATTTATAGTGGTAATTACAATTTTTCATCCAAAAAGTAATTTATGAAGGTAGGTTGATGAATAGTCAGAATACTTTGCTCATACCACAGATTACTATATATGCTGACTCATACACTAATATGTCTGTCTACAGTTTATGACTTTATGAGCAATAACACACGCGTTATGAGCTGGTTAATTTAAAACGGGCGTTTGTAACTGTCATTAATGTACTCGTACTTACGCATTTGTATCGTGATAGCACAAGAAGCACCCGTATCGCTATCTAAAATATTCAAACGCACAAAATTAGAGCTTTCTTTAGCTGAATAACGCATTCCAAGCACTTAGGTGGTGTTTACTCACGACTGGGGATGTTGTCGCGCCTAGTGCTCACAGGTCTTAGCTCAGGCCGCATTATAGGCGCGGCCGAGCTTGACGCCGGAAAATAATAACAAACGCTCATAAAACTGCGTTTAACTCGGCTAACAATCACAGACTGACATACGGACTAACTTACTGACAGAAGAACCCGAATGTTTACACGACCCAAAAACATACCGATTCCAACTAAAAATATCAATTACTATGTTCCGCAACAAAAGTTCATAGATCAACGTCACCGTCAATAGTGTTTAGTTAAAATTTTATTTACGTATTTCGAGGTAACACTCCACTTCGCCGGAGTCCTTGTCGGTGCAACCGAAATCCATGTGGGGCGGGAGGCTGAGGAGCATCGAATGCTTTGTCATCCGATGTGTCCGCGGTGTGTGCTCCGGTGTCTATGGGGATACTAAGGTGAGAAGCGCGGAAGAACAGGTTGTCGGTAAGAATAAATAAATAACGCACTTTCGGCCATATCGGCGGGCGGTCGCGGTCGGGCGGCCGGCGGCGGTCGACGGCTGCGGGCGCACGCCGTGCCGCGATGCTCCAAATTGTTGGATTTGGGTATTTTGGAAACGGCTCAAGCTCCGCTTCAGTGTGTAATTTGTGAGAGGATGTTTGGATAATAAATAACTTTGCGGAATTACGAAGTGTTTGCTTGGATAACCGTTTTATGAGTGCCATCGATGTACTAGGCAATATCTAACGTCATTCATAATAATGTCTTCAACTCTGGCATTTATGATTATTGTTACATTAGATGAAAGAAAAAATAGTCGCACTTGGGCGCGCATTCGTTCATTTATGATTATTACTTACGACAAGGTTCTTCTTCTTTCTTTACTGCCTCCATTTTAAGTAAATAACACAGATGTGAGTTCTTCCGACTTTGTTTAGATGACCAGTACACATGGACTAAGAGATATTTTCATTGGTATGATTAACCTATCATCATCGATCTCGTATTTTTTATTAGTATTTACGATCAAAGATACTAAAAATAAAAATATTCTTACCTTCAGTATTTCGCTAAGCAGTAAACTTTTTTGTCCCAATTCCTGTACTGTTGTTTTTAATTACTTATACCATGGACTTTTGGAATTAATTGCGTCATAGTCTAAATCTAGACTCTAGTTAAAGTGTTGAGTCATTGCACTTAAACTAAAACAGTGATCCTTCTGTCTGACTATTCTAGGCAATCAGATCATACAAATGCTACAAATGTTGATTAGTTTCCGCTGTTTTTACGAGCCCGTTAAATGGGTCACACGCGACGGAGACAGTTCTATCAAGGTTTGCTGGTTTGGTGTTCTACTATGAACTCCAACGATATTCGTACTCTTTGTAATGGTCTGGTAATTCGTGCGACCACTCCGGCCGCCATTGCAACTGAGTTTCGCCTTTCATTTGAGGTCCATACTAAAGAAACCCCGAGTGAGGGTTCTCATGCCATTCATCCAACTCTAAAGCTAGATGATCAGGTGACCATACTTTTATCTTTTATCAATTTGGACGTTTGTCTACCGAACCGGTTGGAGTCCGCTTTCCTAGAAAATCTCTTCCACTGCACCCGGTTGATGTTGTATTCGTCGTCGTCTTTTGATGAGTCCAATGACCATACCTTTGACAAAGCTTTGCAAAGTACAGTTAAGGAATATTTTCACTGTTTTTATTGAATTGTTACCAGTAGGTTCTCGATATACTTTCGACAATACATATCCCTACTTAAAGCTTTGCAAAGTTAGTTCTCGATATGCATTCGATGGTCATTCGACTACACAAATTAGTCACTGGTGTAAAAAATATACAAATATACTCTCTTTCGCTTGGATTCATAGTAGGCCCCTGGTCGGTGTATACTTTCTCGTTCGTCACCTTTGATCTACGCTACATTTAAAGACGTTTCTCAGCGTTCCTCTTTTTTATTGGCGATATTTTTGGACTGAGCGATTAAGAATACAAATCTGTCAACATTCGCACTATTTGAAGGGCTTTGGAAAACAAAGTTATAAAAAAATAAAAACAATTATTGAGTTAAAACAACTAAAATTCTCTAACTAAGATTATAGATTGAGGTCAAAGTGGGGTTGTATAGTCACAGTCATACTTACGACAGTAGGTATTCAATGAAAAATGTATACGTACTTGTTCAACATTTATATTTTCAACAACTTCTATTACATCAAAATTATAAATAAGCTATATTTTTTTCTATTTTTCCTATAAATCGATCGACAAAGGTTCCTAAAATCGGATATGTAACTATTTTAGTTACATTTACCTACTGCATATCAACCATGATAATTGGTACATTGTCCGTTATTTCTAAAATATATGTTTAAATAGTTCTAACGTCTAACGTGGTCTAACTAATGACATCATCTCCATCGGGAATGGGAATACGATTGTGTTTGTTTTATTTGACGCTATAACATTAAGCGATTGCAGGTACCGCAACTGAAAATAAACAAGCAAAGCCCTGTCAACCTCTAGAAGAATAAATGTTGCTTGTATACCGATCATACAAATAGAAATCTGACAAATCTCCTTCCAGACAGGACCAGGTCTTTCACGAAAATAAAAAGTTTCATATGTTCTACATGTGAATTTAGGTAAGATTTTTATTCGATAACAATATAAATAACACTAAAATAATACTAAAGCTAAAACTTAACTAAGGCTAAGAAGAGGAAAAATAAATAAAAACTAAAGATATATTTTTTTTGGATTAAGTCCCCCACATCCAGCAGTGTACCCAAGAGACTGGCTGCGTTACCCCGTTGGATAGCTAAATATAATATGTTCTGCATAATTAATTTGAAGATTATCGGGAAGAGTTTGATATTCTATACCATATTCCACAACGACTAATCACATGTATACTCATTTTAAGACCCTGTAGGGTTCTGCATATTAAAAAAAACCTTCCAATGCTTACTTGTAGCGCCACAGGGTTGTCCATCATAACATTGGAGGCCTCCCTCAGTGCTTGCGACGCTTTGATTTCTCCCTCAGCAGCGATGATCTTGGCTCGAGCTTCACGACCTGCTTCGGCTTCAGCAGCCATTGCTTTCTGTAGCTGTACTGGCAATCGGACATCCTTGCTGTAATTAAATATTATGGTATATCATGAATAAAATTAAGGAGCTGTACTTAACCCGCATTAGGTACTGTTGGAGGTAAATATGTAGGTACAGCTTTTTACGTCGAGATTATATATTGTGAATTGCTCAAAGATCATCATTGAAATAGAAATTGAAATCGTTTATTGAGCGCTGTAAACACCAGAATACAGAAGTATACAAAGTTTAATACATGCAGCACAGAACATCTGGTGTGGTACAGTGCCAAAAAGGGTACACCAGCTCAGCATAATGCTGAGGCAAGCCACTGCGCTCATCATCGTTGTCAACATCGTCAGCAGTCTTTTATTGTAGTCCATCGTTGGACATATGTCTCCCCAGGGCGCGTTATTGAGCTTATCAACTCGTCGCTATATCTAGCAGAGGGGACGCCCTCAGAAGAAAGGTATACACAACTGTTAGGGTAAACAAGTTCTGGAGTAGATATCATGATTAGACAAACATAGTGCGTCCACTATGTTTGTCTAATCACGAGAGTAACATTAAACTCTTCGTCTGTCGAGTCAATATCACTAACGTCATTAATTCTTACATTTCAACCCTCTCGACGTCGATACCCCATGGATCAGTGGCTTCGTCCAAAGTGATCTGCATCGTCTGGCTAATAGACTCCCTGTCTGTCAACAACTGTGACAGGTCTCTGGTCCCTAGCACATTACGAAGAGTCGTCTGCGCTAGAAGTCTTGTTGAACCACTGCAATGCAAATGGTTCGTAAAGAAATATAATATTAAATGTGTAATTATACATACCTACTGAAATAAATTAGAAAAAAGGGTTGACTAATTTGAAGTCAGCGGGATGAACCGCGATAGTTCTGTTGCTTAGGCGTCCCATACCCTAGGCCCAGACGGTACAATTATATTGAGTGCCATGGAAACGTAAGGTCGCAGGTTCAAATCCTAGTCTCCATTTGTTTTTCATACCTTTTTCTAATTTCTTAAATATCTAATATAAGGATAACCTGACCTGTATCCTATATGACAGATATATTAGAATTGACTTGTATTTTTGAGTACAGCTTTTTTACGAGCTGAGTTTCGAGTCGTTAAAAATTAATAATCTTTCGCACTACTGGCAGACCTTTATTCTGAAGTTAGAGATTTATTCATGGATCTTTATAAAAAAATAATAGAATTACCAATAGTCAGCTACTCTGACAATTGCCTTCATAGGATCTTTCACTCTGTAATATACGACGGCATCTACAGAAACTGTCACTGAATCTCTGGTCAATACCTGTAAAGGCAGAATTCTTCAAAAGTTACCATTATCAGATCTTAAGAAAGGTCTGTTTAATTTATTCAAAATGGGACACAAGAAATGAAAAATAGAGTAGAGCTTACCTCTTGTGGGGGCACGTCGAAAGACACTGTTCTTAGGTCTACTTTTTTGAATGCGTCAGTACAGGGTATAATAAAGAACATTCCTGGACCACTGGGGCCTCCCTTCTTTAACCGTCCTAAGCGGAAAATTACAGCCCGTTCGTATTCTTGAACCACCTGCATTTGGGGTAATACGGTATTAACCTAATCGTTTTTTATTACATCAATCAACTTAAATGGACATCCAAAAGAAGGATCTAAATTTAGTTTTTCGATATCTCAACTAACATTAGAGATATTAAGGTTTAAAGAGTACTAGAGAGATGCCCTGCCCTTTTTTAGGAAAATAGTGCTTTATATGCAGCCAGGACTTGCTTGTACGACGCTAGGGAACATTGACGTCATAATACTTATTGCCGTTTCTTTTTATCAATTATCAACGAATTCTTTTTATCAAATAGCTATTTTATTTATCAACGAATTTTAATTCTGTTTCCACATTTGACCATCAATTTATGACTATTGCTTAATTTTTAAGAAATGCATTTAATATATGATACTTGGAAACTACCCTATTGTCTAGTAAGTTGTGATACAGGGGCGGAAGCCAGTAGTAATAACAAATGATCTCATTATTACATACTTCATACATAAAAGGGAAAATAAATACTTATATAGACAGATCGGCGATTGGTTAACAAGATGCGATTATTTGATTTTGCGAAATAATAGACTTTTAATTTTGAAGTCAATTGTAACCAAGAGTTCTACTCATAAACGTGAACAAATTGTCCGAATTTTTTTGAACATAACCTTCATATATTTTCATATAAATCGGTCGCTCAAGGTCATCTATTTTGAAGAATTTTATGCGGCATTTTAAAAACTTCTTGGACAAATGTTTCACATTCATTCGAGTTGATCTCTTGGTAAAAGTCCAGTGAGTGTTTTTGTTAACATATATTACGTAAAGGTATTGAATATTATTTACCTGTATACAAAAACACAGCGACCAGGGTAAGAAAAGGACGATCAGAACATATGAAATGAAGACTAAAACTTTTTCTCCACATGGCATATCTTTCATTTGAACAGATTTTCCAATTGGCATAGCTGGTGGTTCCTTTTTAGGCGATTTCGTTGGTGGTGGTGCTGGTGGTCGTGCGTCCATATCTCTACTTCCTCCACCAGATTCTGATCTCAACTTTGATGGTTTTGATCTCTGAGCTGAAAAAAGGAGAAAATAGACCTAATAGATTTAATTATAAACACACATACAGTACCTAACAATAGCATATATTTTATTTATTACGTAATAAACCCCTAAAAGGGGACACCTGTGCCCCAACAATGGGGACAAATAGGCTCATGATGATGATGATGAAACCCCTAAAATAGACAACTAGGTCGGTACTTAAATGTTAAAATGATAAGTTAAATTGTTGAGTGATTCAAAATAAATATCTTCAGTCTTAATCGGCCGATTACAACAAATATTCTTATTCTTAAATTATATTTTCTATCATCTTTCTATTTACAACAATTGGTTCACTACTAGACATAGTGTAGGTCTTAATCTTACTTTTATTTTATCCAGTCATAAATAGTATAATATTTACCTAGACCTTCTTCATCTTTCGGTTCATCTTTTAATGATTGAAGTTATAAATGTTATAATCTTATAATGGATATATTTCAACTTTAGCTATTTATAGCTATCTGACTTATGGAACATTAATCATGATCATTGGGGAACCAACGTTGCAGATCACGTTGAGAAAACAGCATTAAAGGTGCGTCCAATATTTTGGCACGATGATTCTAGACAAGACATTTTCGACCTCAATCTTACCTGATGGTAAATGATGATAAGGTCGAAGATATAGCACATGAGTACGGAGTAATAATAAACATGAGTTTAGACTTGCTCTATGTATGTTCACGAGTAGGTTAGTTGGTTTGTACCTGCTATGTATAAGATGGTCGGTATCTAACATAATACATCTTCTGCGATGTATAGTTACTTGCCATTATGGCATCTCTTACAGAAATTACCTAACAACAATTTATAACCGATGTTGTTACCAATTGTTGTATAATAATGGAAAGGATGAACGAGTTTCTGGAACAGGCTTGGTTTGCTGGTTTATCTCATGCATTGATCGCTTTGTGTGCAACGAAGTTATGCTATGTCGAATTATATTGGTTCCCTACGAAGAAACAGAAATAGAAGGGAGATAGTACAAATTTTAAAATTTTGTGGGTCTTCTAATCAAGTACAGGTAACGTATTCTCTAGATTTAACCGTATAATACGGTATTAACCTATTTTTTTATTGCATCAATTAACTTACATGGACATCCTAAAGAAGTATCTAAAATTAGTTTTTCGATATCTGAACTAACATCAGATATATTAATGGTTAAAGTTAGAATTCGAGAGATGCTCTGTCCCTTTTTAGCAAAACAGTCCTTTACAGCCAGGATCTGCTTGTATGACGCTAGGGAACACTGACGTCATTATACTTATTGCCGTTTCTTTCTACCGTTCTGATTTTTGATTGTCTGTAGCTATTTTATTTTTAAACGAATTCTGTGAAATTCTGTTTTCACATTTGATCATCAATTTATGACTATTTCTTAATTTTAAAGAAATGCATTTAAAATTTGATACTTAGAAACTAACCTAATATAAATTTCACTGTAGTGACAAACAATCTATTGCCACTCAATGTATCCCTCTTACCATTAAGCACGATTAATGTTTCTATTTGTTTGTCTGTATTGATATTCAACCATTTGATATGTAATTTATGATCTTCTATTAGCAGATCGTGCGTTGGTAAAATAAAATAAACTTGTTGTGTATGCCTTTGACTTGTTTTACGCACATTGAGATAGCAATGTGTGTTATTTGTTTATTTACAATAAAATACAATACAAACAAAGGCGGTTTTATCGCTCAGAGCTATTTCAATAAAGCAAGCGATCTAAATAAAGTTGTTGACACTGAGCTGAATGGGAAAAATGCAACAGCAGTAGGGAATTACAAGATTTGGTCGATTAGTGAAATTAAAGATGCTGTTTGAATACATGACGTATCTTGTAACGGTTTCAGTTACTATAAGATAAATAAAATACAATACAATACACAGTTAATATAGGTAGATACCTAAATAGGTAGCACAAAAACCTTACGCTTACATCAAATAGATATGTAATGGACCATATAAATTGAACATAACCTGTTCAACAAATACAAGGAGCTTTCTAGCCCTAAGGGACATAAAATAGTTTTGACGTGGCACTTGGTCTAGTTTCGCAACATCACTGGTAGATTTATATCGACTAAGTGTTGATCAATTATTGAAACTTATTCTGCAATATCCTCACATGATACCTACCACAATTACTGTAGTTCACATACTCGTAACATGTTTTTGCTATCTCTATTGGGTGTCAGAAATCTTGATCCAGCTAGGTTTATTTACCAATTTTGCTTTTACATAATTATTGAAAATCGGATCAATGTCCAGTGTATGAAATAGTATAGCAAAGTAGGTAATGTCATACATAATTCCACGCAAAAGCGCTTCTTTATATAATGATGCACTTCATTTGCCTGAAATATTTTTATGTACATCTGAAAGTCACACAAGTAATTTTTATTTGATTTCAGTTTTTTGTAAATTTCGAATTCCGTAGACTGTTTCTAGAAATGAGGGTGTTAGACCAATTTTGGACGGAGACGACCGTCGTATAGGGGTGATGGTGCGTCAGAACAATTGTTGGACCACGAATCCCTAAATGAGTGTCATGGACTAACTAGTTGGACTTAGGAGTTGGACCACGTCCCCTAAACCTATCAATCAGTTTCTAAATTCCGATTCAATTATAGTTTGACGAAAGAAAATTATTATCCTTTTTTTTATAGGATTGTTAGCACCGTTGTTAGTTCAATGTAGTGTGCACTTTAAGTGCATTGGACGTCAGGTGCATAGCATGGTGGGGTCCTATATTTATAAGAGAGGTGCGCTCGCACCGCCCAGCCGGGATTGTCGCGCGAGTGTCGCTAGTGCATCGGAAATCATGTGGGTGAGTAAACTGTGCAATCGCATCGAAACCTGTTTAGTGCGAAATTAAACTTTGCGTTTATTTGAAGAAAAATGCTAGTTTTTCTCTGCTTTTCGGTAACGGGTAGACATGTTGATAATGACCTAAGTGTGGAAATATCTATCTATATGATCTGAAAAATGACAGAAACATTATTATATAAGGTATGCTAGGACTTAACGCAAATGCAGTGGAGTGTAGGTAATGTAATTTGACATTTTGCAACATAACACCTTGAATACATAGGTATCAACCTACCATATGAATCAGAATTGAAATGACTACTCAATTTTAACATCCTAATTTAAATTGTGAATTGAAATTATCTCAAAAGGAGTAAGTAATATTTCAACGGACAATAAACTTATTGCCTATGTCTATACATTATTGAGCAAAGCATGGAATTACTAAATACTAACTAACTAGTTTAAGCCTGGACAATTAACGTGTTAACATAAATATCATCGAGGCTAGAATTTATGTACTAAATGTAATATTTAGTACATAAATACTAGCCTAGCATGTTGCTATAATTTCTGTCCTGAATGCTATCCAGTCTAGTATTTCTGTCCTAGATATTATTGGTGCTAGGGTGCGCGAGTGTCGCGATGGCGCTGCCGCAATATGGTTCACTCTATGCTCATGCGCCGGTCGTACATGCGCCGGTCGTGCATGCGCCCGTCGCTCTAGCAGAGCCTGTTGTAAGTATACAAGGAAACGTCACCCTCACTCTTACACGATCTAGCATATGCATAAGCGATAGCATGACCTGTCCGATATTTAAATATTAGTGTTCATGCACGAGTGTCGCTAGTGCAAACCGAAAATTCAATTCAATTCAAACCAAAAATTGTTAGTATACCTATACAATACATTTACTCACTAATGTTAGTAGAGATAACATTTAGACTTTTGGAGAAGACCCGTGGGAGCTACTTTACTACTTGAAGACGTACCTATACAATGCGGCAGTATCGAGAAATCCTGGTGGGATTCGATGGGATCCCACCAGTCCGCTATTGTAATGAAATTGACTATTAAGCGGATTATTTTATTACACACATTTTATTATTTTAGGAAATTTTTGTATAGTGGGTTTCATGCCTATTGTAGAAAAAATATGGCGATAGTTTCACTAAGTTTGACGTGGCCATCTCGGAACGGGGATAGTAAACCGTCGTCGATGGTGTAGTTGGCTAAGATGCCATGACTCCCACGCGGGAGATCCGGTTTCGAAATCAAGCAATATCATGTAGGTACCAATGACTTTATCGTTTTTTTTCGAAAATTTACGTTCATTTACAGACTGCTCTAACTGTGAAGGATAACGTCGTGAGGAAATCTATACACTGAAATAACCAGTGTGTGAAATGGGGAAGGCAATGGCAAAAAACCCCAATAAAGTTCCAGGAAGTCGTTCTACGTGGATAATTTCATACAATAATCGCGACCCCCATCGGTGAGGATGCAACTCTAAGTGAAGATGTTCTCTATGGATAGTTATTGAGGAATATTTTTCACAGGCATATCCAAGGTACGCGTTTAACTACGGTGTGAAGGATCCTCATACTGGTGATATCAAGTCACAGCAAGAGGAAAGAGACGGCGATGTTGTTAAAGGTAAATAGACAGACAGAGGCAGAACTAATAAAAGTCCAGAATACGTTTCTTTATATTGAGTTAGAAAT
The DNA here is from genome assembly GCA_947369225.1 of Hofmannophila pseudospretella. NCBI lineage: Eukaryota > Metazoa > Arthropoda > Insecta > Lepidoptera > Oecophoridae > Hofmannophila > Hofmannophila pseudospretella. Next base: position 10,301,569 of record OX376317.1, on the reverse strand, counting down.
AATTATAATACAAATGAAACCTACAGTCTGATTTAAAGTCAGTGCCAAATACGTGCTCGTTTGCAGCTTTGATTTTAGTGCGCTGCGCAGTGCAACGCATTGCGCGTGGCTAAATAATTATATGTAGCTATACCTAGGTTTCATTTGTATTATATTGTTTTTGTAAATTTTAATGATTTTTAAGCGGTTTTACTAAAATTAATGTTTATTGTTGTGTAATTTTTAGGAAGCTACTCTTTGGTAGAGCCCGATGGTTCAACTCGCACAGTGGCTTACTCCGCGGACGACCACAACGGGTTCAATGCCGTCGTGCACAAGACCGGACATGCTGTTCACCCGGTAAAATATACTTACATACTTATTTTTATCTACCTCTATAGTTCCCAAATCTTTTAAATTAGCTGCGGCGAAACGTAGGTAAAGTTTTTTAAAAGGATCAATTATTTAAATTCGTTTGTTTAACACTAAAATTCAACTAAGTCAGCAGCTAATAAAGTTATCTATTAAAACATTGGTCCAGAGGGGGATCTGTCCAACGATATTTATGGTTATTAAGCAAGCTTCATGGTTAATTTAGAAACGAGAATTAGTCAATGATAATTGTTTTCTAATTAAGTAACTTATTTTTGGTTTACTAAATACTTGAAATAAGTGGATGCTAAGGTCAATCAGATTTAATTCGCATATTTCTTAACCCAATTATAGGATTAAGAGGCCTACAGTCGCCAATTGAACTGTATAATCCTTAAGAATTAAATGTCCACTTTTGATCTCTACATCAGATAGTGATCATCCCGTGAGAGCAATAGGTACTATAGCAATACTTATAAATATAATTATGCTATCTCTGTTCATAAACATAACTTATCTATTTAAAGTGGCATATTGTATCCATTAAAGTAATACCTAAGATTATGATTTTCCAAGTGCAAGTAAGTATCTTGTTAGAGGTATAACATTACACAAACTCGATTTCTCGACGGTTGCGGGCCTCGGTGCTTGCGCAAAGCTCTAATGGCGCATGCGCTTATAAGGAAACGAGCCTTCGCGAATCGTGGTCCACATTTTTACCGAATTTTCCCCACATTTACCGTTCGATCCTGATAAGGTTCTATATGTTTCCAAGAAAAATTCTTGATTAATGCTTGGGTTATTTGCTCATTGATAAGTCAAGTCTACCTTGGCACAACATTTTTCTAGGCTAGGCGTAAAAGGTGGACATATTTGAACTACTTGTTACTGCTTTTTAAGTACTGGTGATTAGATAAGTTGTTACATTATTAATAAGTAGTTACATTACTAATAAGTAGTTACATTACTAATAAGTGTCGTGACAGGCTGGTGTGACGGTTAGTCTTACCCCATAAATATGTACTTACTAAACAATTTTTTAGGTAATATTAACCCCATGTAATTTTAATGGCCTTACTGATTTTTTCATTTATTTCACATGTTTTTATAAGATCATTGATCAGTTATAATCGCTATATTATTAATCAACATACTTATATACTTACCTTGGTATTTATAAGTATGTTAATGTTGTGTAAATACAATTCTCTTATTATAACGTTTTCCATAATGATTGCACACCTACTACCTCTTTCTCGAAATCATTTCCTCTGCCCGAAGATTGCCTGGGAGAGATCGCTCTTAGCGATAAGGCCGCCTAACTGTACAAATTAGGCGGCCTTATCACTACGAGCGATCTCTCCCAGGTAACTTCACTATTTCCTTTTCTATCTTTTGTTTGTTGTTTTCTGTTTGTGCAAGTGTATTTTACTGTACTTACTTCACTTATATCTTTGATTATGTTTTGAAATGTACCTGTAAAAAAGGATTTCTAAAATGTCATTCAACACAGCCGTTTGCAAGGCTTGTTACGTATTCCAACATGACTTAAGATAAGAATAGGTCTGTGTCTAGTAATGTTTACAGTGTATAATCGATTCCGGCACCGACAATGGTGAAATGCGTCGGTTGAGTAGGCGCAACCTTGAACCGACTTCGGTCCGGAGAAAATTGTCACGGTCCCTGCGTTTCATGTCGCTTATGATTACCAAACGCAAAATTAAAATGTTTCTAAATGCATTTTGACATTGGAAGCAATACCGATCGGTATCCTGATGATAGATTTTGTAATCATTTTTTGATAAAATTAAGTCTATCGCGACCACAATGAACGATGAACTCTATGGGAAAAGCGAGACACAAATACAACAGTATTACAGCAGTGTGTGTGACGGCTAGTCTGTAGCCAGTATATGTACCCATAATACATATACTTACCTAAATATAATAATTTCCATGGTTAATACTTGCGGTTGTTGGTACTTGGTGTAACTTGTTGTACATGATTAGACTTAAATAATATACTGTTTCACGGTTTTTTAATTTAATTTTATTAATTACGATCGGTTTCGTTTACACATCTTTAAGTATAATACATAATACCTAACATCATCAGCTATTATACATAAACCTAAAGATGATATAAAAAATACCGTTTGCGTGAATAATTTGGACAGTGGACATTTTGTAAAGTGGTCATTTGTAAATGATCATTTTGGGAAATTATAATGTGACAGATCTTTAAATTAGTACTACATATGGGAATTCCATTTGCAAAGACTGATTTTTTGATCGATATTTTTGTCTATCTTGTAGTATTTTTATGTATGTCCCTGGCGACGACGTAGATAAGAGCTAATTAATATTTATTTTGTGTATAATTGGCCGTTGGAGTTCTGTACAAATTATAAATAATTTTATTTTTAAGTGTTAAGGAGAGGTAACTGACCGGGACACGACCGGGAGCATTTCCGTGTAATGTAATAACTCGGAATCGAGCATTACATAAATGAATACGTCGCGTGTGATGTAATGCTCGCCATCGAGCGCTTATTTGTTACATTAGGTAGGTACACGAACATGCTCCCGGGTAGTACCCTCCTTCATATTTTATTAATTTTAATTATTTCACAGGTTGCTGTTGCTCCAGCAGCACATTACGCACCGGCGCCAGCCCTCGCATACTCCCCATACGGACTTCACTAATCCACCTGTATCTAAATCTACGAGTACCAATACTGTACCAATACTCCTAGTTTAAGTAATACCATAAGTATTTAATTTTATAAGTTTCAGCGTCACTTATTTGGAAGGAGTAAAGGCGTGTACGCACTTTCGAACGTTGGTGGTCATGCAAACTAGGTTGTTGTGTATCATGCAACGTGACAGATTTGTTTGAAAATGTTAATGCAAACGAGTGTCACACAAGAGGCAAATCTGATCGACTGGCATCTCTATTATCAAAATCGATACAGTCGGATAAGGTAGTGTAATTCTAAATTCGAATCACATACGATGTAGAAAAAAAAGTAAAAGTAATGAAATGATATCTTCAGAATCGATTGCTAAAAGTGTAATAAATAAATAATCAGTGTGAGATTTGTCTGCATTCAGTTAATGGAGTGATGAGTTTGGAGTGATTAGATTTCTCACAGTAATGAAGTGAGTTCAATTTGCCATTTGATTAGCATCTGAAGTAGGTACAAGTTATTTTAATATTTATTTATACATATCCTAGTGTCATTGTAAAGTATACATATAACGATATAAAGGTTTTAAAGAAGTCATTCATTACTTAGTCAATTGTTTTAAATTATCGTAATATTTTATTATACCATTTATATTATCGAAAAATACTTAGTTATGATTCCAGATATTGTTCTGTTACCTTCATTCTACACTTAAATTACCACAATAGTCAGTCTTTGGTTTAATATATCTATGAAAGTACGTGTTATAATTAATTAAGTAGGTGTATATGTAATTAAAGTCTATTTAAATGAAATAAAACATTATTGACTGTTCCATGTTTGTGTTCAGTTAATATTTTTACATTATTTGATTTGCGGTTTGCGTCATTATTTAGTTTGTTTTGTTTTCCGAACGTTTTTCAAATTTTCCTGTGCGATTCTCCTTTTAGTGGTGCGTTAGCTATAGCCTAACTGCTTGGCACTACCAGTAATGCCGTGGTTAAAAAATCTCCTGTGGACTCACTCGACTCAACTGGTAGTGCCATGGTTAAAAAAAAGTATCCCATGGACTTACTGATCATTAGGCACTATTTAATAGGTACTTTTTTGTTTTAATATTCTTTAGGCAGTATTTTATATTTACTTGCAAGTTATAAGTAGGTAAGTAAGCAAAATTTTTTTTAGAAGTTTGCAAACTTTATTGAAGATGGATTTCGCTACCATACAAAGTGACGTCTACGAATTAACTTTTTAATTTACAAAAAAAAACAACGACATTACAGAAGAAAACAAAATATTTATAATACCATAGCTCAAATTAAGTTAAACACGCTGATATATCATTAGTGTTAGTGTTGTTATGAAATGAATTAAAATTTATTTGCACACATATACATAACACGATAAATACATTTCACTACTTAAAAGAGTTCCTTTTTTTTGATATATATGTAAATATACAAATAATTATTTCCTAAAAACCTAAACTCATTTTGTAATTAATAAAATCTCAAATGTGATTTTCACTTGACCTTGATCGACAATCGTTATCGTATCGTATTTTGTCAAAAGTTTAGGTTTCTGGAAATAATGAACTAGTGCATGAAATACTAGAGAGAAAAAACATTTTTTCACGTATTTCTTGTTCGCTGCCCTTTTGAAATTAAGCAAAAAGTTTTCATATGTGGCAGACTGAATAAGAACTCCTTCATACGTGGGCCTGGGGGAGGCCATGTCTTTTGAATAAGTAAGTAACAGAAATTAATAGTACATGTAGATAAGAAAAATGATGGTAATATTTAACACTGCAGGAGCTCACAGCATGCCACGGGTCAAATCATCTCTATTTCGCATGACAAATAAGATTTATTTGTTTATAAAAACTAGATTACTTCCACCGTTTTTGTGCTACACTAAAATATATTACTTACGCGTATTTAAATTGGGTTTTTAGTTTGATATTATTATTGACTCATATCATAAGTTATGAGTTAGAAATATTGATTAGATTCAATGGACTAAAGAGTTATTTAGGAGGATGTACAACGAATCTTACTTACGCATATCTAATCACAAATTAATACCTCTGTACTTGAGTGTTTTCCAAAAAGGTCTGCGTATTAAAATTAAGAGGAAACAACTAGCGCCATTCTGATAAAAAATCTCATAAGTACATGGTCATTTTGAAAAAATGCAGGTGTTTACGTTGTTTTACAGGTAAAAACTACTACCTATCTATACGAAATGGACTTGCAATAAAGCTATACTATAGGCCTAAAACCACTTATCATTAGAAAAACAAATTAAGAACTCCATTTTCCAAAATTACCGGGTTATTGAAGAAAAAACTTTTTGTGTCCCGTTAAAATCCCCATAATTTTGGAAAAGATACGAAAAAAACCTGGTTTCTTTGAATGGTTTTTAAAAGGTAAGTTGTATTGTAGAGTTCGAAGACCTTTGTTTATGTTAACTTTATTTATGAGGTGAGATATTAATATATGAACTTGATGGCAATAATAAATTCCTTATAAACTCAGCAAATTGTCTCCGTTATAAATTCCGTTACAAAGGCTGCGTCATTTTACAACTACCGTCCCACACATCTTTAAAAATATCAACAACTAAGTAATATGCAACCATCACTGCTACTGTTTTGTATTACAGACTTCGCTTATAAAGTGTTTAAAGTTGAAAACCATTTGTCATGTCAACTAAATCGTATTGCACTTAGTAGAAAACAATAACTTTGTACATAAAGAAGTTTGATTTATTGAATTAATGAAGAGTACCTAAGCAAAGCAGGCATATTTATTACAGTATTTCTAAGATAAATGTAGGCATGCAATTTAGAAGTTGCAATGCGATACCAGAGATGAGGTGTGAGTTTCATGGGATTTTGCGTTAACTGTTCTTATAGCAGCAGTGGGCGGGAAACGTTTATCGATGTCATAAAATACCAGTCAGATTAATGAAACGACTTCATCAAATTCGCTTTTACATTCGCTCGTACACTTAATATTTAATAAAGACTCGATCAAATTATAGATGCCATATTCGAAGTAAGAGTAAATAGTACCCCTAAATGAAATGATGTCAGATTTTTTGACAACAGAAATGTATGTTAATCATGTCATATGCTTACCTATGAATGTTTGAGTGGTTTCTGTGACAACAGCAGCATGTACAGGCACGATTCGCATTGAATGCGCCGAGATGGCAGCGTCTGTCCTAGGCACCATGTTATCTGACTGCCGGTGTGAGCAGGGTGGTACCAATGAAGCTGGTGGACTGTCGCGAGCTGATAGTGCCGCCTCAAGGGGATCGACGACGCCCAATGATGTGGGTTCAATTGCAGATGATTCGGCGCGAGTAGACATAGACAGTGTGGCATCGTTTGACGATAATGGCACAGAAGAATTAGCGCCCTCTGGTAATGACGGAACAAATGGAGCTGCTGTGGTAATAGGCGGAGATACACGCGGGGGAACATAACCATTCGACGATAATGGTCCTAACCGAGTAGAGTGGGTACTTAGAGATGGATTGCGCTGTCTCATTGCGATTGCGGTTGACGTTTTAGGTGGGACAATATTAGCATTTTCTGATGACATACTATGGCGAATACTAGTGACAGATGAAGTAGCGTTCTTGGCAGTCTGTGATGCAGTATTTTGAAGACGTATACTGCCGTTTGGAGATGATGGCTTAGATGGGACAGAGTTGGCAGTTAGAGATGGAGTTCCTTGACTAAAAGTGCCGACTGGTGATGTAGCGTGACTAATCAGTGATGGAGTATGCGGACTAATATTTTCGACTGAGGAAGATGGTTTAGGCCGGACATCGTTAATAGTCTGTGATGAAGTACGCTTAATAATTCCTTTTGGGGACGATGGTGTTGACGAAGTAGTGGTACGAGTCAGTGGCGGCGAATGCGGGCGAATAATGACGATTTGAGATGATGACTTAAAAGGGACAGTGTTAGTAATCTTTGATGGAGAACACTGCTGAGTACTGCCGATTGGAGATGATAGATTAGATGTGTCAGCGCGGATAGTTGGCGAGGAATTACGTTGAATAACAACACTCTTAGGGGATGAAGGTGCGGTCGAGCCCTTTCGCGATGGTGTATGCGAACGAAACATGCCATCAGACGATACGGGTGGATCAGCGTGTGTATGCCCTGATGGGGTAACCAATGTGTCTAATGATTGAGGTAGAGACGACGTCAGAGAGTTTGTGCCAATTAGTGGCGAAGTTGTAGTCAGTTTAGAGCGAGTTCGCGACAGCGATGCCGCCTTAATTAGATCATTGTGTGGGAGCCTTGTTGATGCCGAGGGGTCATTGCGTATTTTTACTGTAAGTGGATGAGTATTTGATTTGCCAATGACCGAAAATGACGTCGGAGGGTGAGTGCGAAAAGATATTGGAAGCGAGTGCGAGCTAGAGGTGCTCTTAGATGGTACTAGGGCACGTTGGTTGCTGCGGCCTGGAGGTGACGATTCGCTGCATTGTTGGGAACTCTGGAAACAGTCACAGCCCGGGTATGACCAACTTGCCAACGGCGCGGGCGGCAGAGTCGACGCTTCTGCATCATTCTCTTCTAATTCTTGATCTTGATCCCTTGATCGTGGTGATTCTGATCTGCGCGTCTCGCCTAGAAAAGGTAATACTCTTTGGTGCCGTGACATAGAGTAAGAATTATGAAGTAGGTACGTCAAGGCTGCGTTGTTAATAAAGGACTTAGGTAATTGTACTACTGCCCGAGAGGTAACTGTTGAAATTGAAAAGCAGGCAATTTTATGGAGATAAGAGATAATAAAGTAGACTTTAGTTTTAAGATCTTGGAAATATATCTACAACAAAAACGCTAAGCTGTTAGATTCATAGTTGGTATAATACAAACTCATGTGAAATGATTACTCGTATTACGAGTAATCTACATTGAATACGATAAGCTAAGTGGAAACGAACCAGTACATTAATCAAAACAACTTCAAGCTTATTCAAGCTCGACAGCTTTTTAAGCAGCGTCGTATATAAAACATGACCAGCCTAGCTTTCGTCGCCTACCTTATCCCTACTAATAGGATGACGTCACTGAAGAGCGGATATGGACGAAGTTGCCCTCACCCACAACTTTACGACTTATACATGTTTTGCCAACTAAAAGCCACTAAAAGGAGACACCCATAAAGGAGAATACTCATGTCAACGGACACCGTGGGACCGACAACACACTTCCTTTTGGATTACGGTGCAAGGCGTTTAGATTTTTCTGTGGTGAAACATTTTGTGTCAAACATGTGGATGAATGTGGAGGTTTTCCTGAAAGTATTTAAGGTAAGGGTGATAAGGATTATTCTCCAGCAGTAGTAATTATTATCATCAATTTGTTTGAACAAGTATAGTGTAGAGTAATGTAAAGCAATTGATTTTAAGGTATCGTTGCTTGTTGCCCTCTCTTAGGCACTTCACTTTACATAACTGTGGGTGAACATAAACTTATTAATATTGGCATTGAATTCAACACTATGGCGAACGTTTTATTCAAACAGGAAATCAATACGTTTAAAGATTCCCTCGTAGTCAAAATAAAAAACAAACATAAAACATACTGTTTTAGAAACCTAAGTTCAGAGTATTCTAAACATGAATTTCTTTTTAAATAGGGACAAATGAAAAAAATATCTTTATAGTTTTTTTTTTCTAAAAGATTAAAAGTAAGTTAATAAGTAATAAGTGTCAGCAATTATCATGTTAAAATGAGAATTGTGATGCTATAAACCGATTGTAGTATTAAGTAGTATTACTTAATACTTGCAGTTTAGTTTGTTTAAAAATTTCAAATGTTTAACTGATAGACCCTTAATTGAGAGTTTATAAAGTGATTTCGTATTTTATTTTAATAGTAATCTAATACCTGTTTTCAATTATGGTCAATGCAGTATTTTGGCGGTTGTTTAACCAGCGTTACCACAGAGTACTACAATAAAATATTCTAATCGTTCCTAAATATAAGTTTTGGTATGACATATTTACTAAAGTAAATATTTTTTTAGGTTTTATTTTTAGCCAATTTATGCCAAGCTAGAGTACTACCAAGCTCGAAACAAGCGCGATTGAGTTTAGCGGACTCGATGCCTTATTATTACTACAATAACATAAATGGTAAGATCATACTATTTTTATTTTATTATACAAGTACGAGTATAAAATACAAAAAAAAACCAGTTCAATAGTTTTTTAATTTTATTGGATACAACCGACAACCATTGGGGAAATGACAAAACTACTATTAGGTTGACGAAGTGTGGGACTCTGCCTAAATAGAGCAACGATATTCGCGAACTGGCTGTTAGAAACTACTATAACCCATAACCCATTAATAGGGTTCATTTAGCGTAACGTATGGAAAAGTGATAGAAAGTAGCAAAATCATCGCCGGCATTGTAATTTTAGAGTTTGTTTATATCCTTATGCAAACATTACATCAAGATTTCGAAAGTATTACCCATGTGAACTTCTATATAGCAATTCTTACAATAGAATCAACCATTGCTACAAACAAATATATTTACAGTTTCCGTGTATTTTAGGTCATCCAGGAACATACGCGTTCGGCTATGACGTGTCAGACCCAGCGACTGGTAACACTCAGTTTAGAACCGAGGAGCGATACCCCAACGGCACAGTGGTGGGCAGCTACGGCTATGTCGACCCTCTAGGGAACCCCCAACGGTTCAATTATGTGGCAGACGAAAGAGGATACAGGTAAATTTCTAGAAGAGTTTGTATGTTCATTTCAGTAATAGCTTTGCGTGAGTTTTGATAAATGTTAAGTGACAATTCAGAGTGATTAACAGTTTTTTCTATGGACTTCTAGGATTTCAGAACCTTTCATTTGATCCCCGGTTTGATCCTTGGATCATGAAGGGTTGGCGCGACATTCGTTAAACATACATAACATACATGCATGGATAACATACCGGATATTCGCATTTTAGAATTGATTCATATATAGACTGAAACTATGATACATTTTCCTTCCAGAGTAATGCGAAATCTACCGAAGAAGCCCTATCGTGAGCAGACGACAGTTTCTTCAGTTCTGAACATTGGGAATGGCTTTACAGACCCGTCTATAACGTGGACCCGTCCCAGCAAGAGGAAAAATAAGAAGCGTGGTTCAAATAACAATGAAATAGTATAGAGAAGAATTTATAAATGATGGAACAACTAATTGCATTTAACTTTTCGATGAAATTTTTCGTGTTTAAAAAGTGAAAATTTGAAAAAACCATTTCCATTATGTGAGCTGGTAGAAACATAACTTGAAAGATTTCGATTGTCTTTATCAGTACCGAAATAATAGCTTGTAACACTTAGCTGTTCCACTGTGTATGCTCAGTAATATTAGGAACGACAATTTATTGACAAACTTGCCAATAACTTCTTTAAATGTAGGTAGGTATTTATTTATTATGGATTTATTTATTAAATGTCTAAAGAAATACTATGAAATGACTATTCAATTACGATGACAAGATATCGACGTATAAAAGTGAATATTCACCACCTCTTTGCCAACTCCTGGTTTACCAACTCCATACAAGTCCAATTTATACTTACTTACTGCGATAGGTACAGTGAACGGCTAGTCCCACATTCACCAACTTCCAAGCAAAACTACAAATATATTCTAGGCCAAAACCAAACCGGGAGTTGGTGAATGGAGTTGGCGAATAAAAATTGGCAAGTAAGTATGCTGGCAAGCTGGCAAATGTGGAACCAACCTACCCGCTTTACCAAGCTCTTGGCAGAGCAAGGATTTTAGCAAGACTCTCTTCCTCGAGATCTTGTGAAACAAATAATGTAATTAAATAATTAAACACTTACGTGAATAATTTTCTTTACTCTCCATTGCTCTATTGTACCTAGTCAACGCTGGTTATTACTGCTGTTACTGCTCACTTTACAGCACACAGCTAATATTAGACCAGTAAATAAGCAGGGATAATGTAACACGTTGACTACCAGAGAGAAGGTAATCACTACCACAGATCAAAGATATAGTCAACGACGACAACAAGAGAGAAATGAAGATGTCAATGCCATAGAGCCGATATCATAGACCACACAGTAGCTTTGCACAAAGTTCATGGATGAAAAAATAAATCTCCCACTAGAGGCAGGCATTCGTTCCTTCATGGCTTTGCGCAGGTTCCTTCCTTCAATGTCTAATGTTTTACGTAAAATCGAAGTGAATTTGACATGGAAGTCTCAGGTCGAGGCTACTTAGTAACTCCATGTGAAATATTTTGAAATTCTAAAGCTGTTTCAAAGAAAACCAGGCTGTTAAAAACAGCTAAAATTTATTTTATATCCAACAATAACATAATTACTAAGAACTAAATAAGAAGAATAACTAAACAATAACTATAAACTAAAAAAATAACACCTACTATAAATATTATTCAATAGAGAATCAATGCTTATGAAATTTAGGTTCCGATGCAAACTTCTTGGCCAGAAATGGATTCATTTCCATATCAGGAATATAGCGTTCCATTTCCAGTTTCCTCCAGAAGTCGCGCATTTCTTGTACCTCCTCCTCTCTCTGAATGAAGTACTGGCGAACTGTTTTCTGTATCAATGTAGCTGCAAACTCCTCTGGCCATAGCCAGGACTTCGGGTAGTAAGGGCGTGGGCGCTTCTTAAGATACTGACGGACCCACGGCATATTAAAAATGTGTAAACAATTGTCTTTACGATTGGGGTACCGAGGGTTGTTATTCCACAACAACTGAGCTATGTGATCTATTCCGTTGAAGAAGCATCTCTGTTTATTTAAAGCTTCCCACATCTTAGCTTTGTTGAGGGTTTCTTCTAAAGCGGGTATAAGCAGTACAAAAATTTCGTTTTTAATATAGTCGCATTCAGTCTTGACAAACGGTGACTTAGGTTGTGGTTCTTTTTTGCTTGCCTCGTATTCTTCAATTTCTCGGAAGTTCTGCTGGCTTTCTGCTAAAATGTCTTTCCACTTCACCTTCGATTTCCTTTGAATCAGTACGGGAAACTCGATTTCTGAGCATGGCAGACTGTTAGGAAGTGTGAAAGCTGCTAGATTCTCAGTCATTTCCATCTTCTCTTTGCCGACATCTTTTGCTTTTCCTCTCCGATCGGTTAGTTTTCCAGCCATTCTAACTTTTGTAGAAAATCTAAATTGCTATACCGAAGTCTAAAAGTAGTAGTTAATGTTTCTAAATTATCTGTCTTCGGGTGATGCGTATATATGTTTTTGTAGGATTAATATTATATATTTATATATTTCTATTAAGATTTTGTCAGAAAAACTGAGTTCGATTTTATTTAAATGTGACTTTTTGTGTTGATACTATACAAAAAGTATACCTAGTATATTACATTCTCTTTGAGCATACCTATAACATGCCTATAATATAGTCGTACCTCCTTGCATAGAATAAATGAAATGTGCATACTTATAGGTAAAAACGCGGTCGCCACCCGCGTGCACATGTCTATGGACCGCGCTGTTATAGCAAAATAAGCTCTATATATTTAGCAACAACGTTTTAATTAAACGCGATACACGTTCGCAAGCACAAGCGACTTTGTACTAATTGGCAGCGTTATTCCGGTATGGGTATGACTCTTGTGACGCCTGTGCCTCATGTGACTCATGTGTCTCATTTGACTCCTGTGACTCATGTGCCTCATGTGACTCATCGTGAAGAGCCAATTAGTCACTTGAGTGAGACACATGAGACATACGCGGCACATGCGGCACATGAGGCACAAGCGGCACATGAGTCACAGGAGTCATACATTTCGGTTTCCGTTTCGTATCGGTAGCCGAAACTATGAGTAACCGATTTAAACGGTAACCGCCAGGACTCAGTTTTTCAAACCCTGCTAACTGGAGCGGGAGGGGAATAGAATGCGCGAAGGGCGGAGTGGCAACGCGACCGCGTTTACAACGCGCGGCGCGGTTAGGTGATTGCGACTAATTTTAATGTTGTTGCCTAGTAAATAGAGTCCACACTCGCCATTAATGAATACGTATATTTTTCATGCGGCGCAGGCGACCTGTGGGGTCGCACAGGTCGCCTGCGCCGCAAGAGGGGCGCGGGACGTCTATAGGAATTCAATGGAGATGCGTGCTTCAATCCAAAGAGGTACAAGTAGTTAAAACTTTTTACTTAGAACTTCCTTGATCCAAAGAGCTCCAATCTTCCTCAATCTTGAGCAGAGAGAAGACAGATCAATGACTTATCTATCACAGATCTAAGATGCACGATCATTCATTGCGCAAATGACATTTTATAAGATTTTTTCTAATTTCTTAAAAATGAAGCAAAGACATACTAACGGCGACATTTTAAGAAATTCATTAATTTTTCTTTTATTTCTCAATGCTGTAAGATGTGAGTATATATAGAACAATTTACTTCTTACAACCCTCTCGATCAATATATTTTTTTTGCATAAAAGAATTAATTTGCGTATAGCAGCGACCAAGTAATATTTGCTATATAGTATAAAAGTTTTTTATCTTTTGATAACATAGTTACACTTAGACACGTCAAGGAACAATTATTATCAGTTATATTATATTATAAGCCATCATAAAGCACCAATGGCACTGCAGTAAATATAGTAATGAAATTCATCAAGGATCATCAGTTATATGCTTGTATCGTATTCAAGTGTTACTTAAAATTTATTTTGTTCCAAAAGGCTTTCCTCTACCATACACAGAAGGCAAACCCGATCTGAGAGAAGAGTTGAGATTTCCCAACGGCACCGTTATTGGGAAGTATGCGTACACTGATAATGACGGGAACCCTATCCAGGTGAAATACTACGCGAACGATGAAAGCTACGGGTAAACAAGTCTTTTGATATTCAGCAATATTCAGGTTACCTACAGGCATTTTAAACTATATGTGCCTTGTATTGCTGTATTCCGGTTTAAATGGTAACAGAGCTAGTGTAATTACCGGCATATGTGAGGCGTGTGAGGTAGTCCAAGGCATTAAAGATAGCGGCGTATCGAAAACCCTCTAGCTAGTATCATAATATTGGGGTGAGATGTCTATAGGCGAACGTGACCAGACCATTTATTATATGGTGGGCCGTTTGCTAAATATTTTACAACCTCTTTGCCCTTACAGAAGAGTTCTATTTCAAAGAGCACAATTTACGAAGCTCGATTCTTTGGACAAAGCAATCAAAGCAATTTTCTTTGGATCTTTGGATTACAGAAGATTTATGTAAACATTAGTATTTATAATAGAATAAACTAAGTAGCGTATCGTATTCGTATATTTTGTTTTCTTTTTAGAGTCGAACTGAATAGCGTCAAGGTAGTTAACGATAATTCCGATTCTCCAAGTTTTCAAAAGCTGGACAGCTTGATAAAAGCTTCAGACCCTGTATTTGACGCTACATCGAACCTGCTCGACTCTTTCAAATATCCTGCGACTAAGAAATTCAAGACCAACGATATCACCAACAAAGATACCACTAAAGCCCACAAGACTACTTCCGATTATGAGATTTATTTGCAAACCGATTTGAGTCCCCAGAAGAAATGTAGTAAGGACAAAATTCGTATTTACAATTTTGATAAGAACAAAAGGAGGATTCGTAATGCTTACAATAATTATGACGCATCTAAGTTTTGCGATCAGTTCTGATTTAATTATTTTATTCTTGAATAAATTTTATTGCAAATAAAACACAAAATTATACTTTTTATTTTATTATTATGTTACTCTAAAATGTTAATGATGGTTAAAATCTGGTTTTGTTTATCTAGAAGTCGATTGGCTGCGAGTCCATGGACTAGAAGGCACTTGGCTGTGTGATACATCGTACGAGGTTCTTGATTCTCCTTGATATGAATTATATCACCAATGTAACTGTGACCAAGCTTTTCGTCTGTTCCTAGAAGAGTAATCTGGAAAAAAATAGCAATTTTATAATTAGGACATCTATAGCTAGCGAGCCATCTATGAATTTGTACAGAATACCTGCAAGAGCTACGGGTCAAAATCAAAGGCCGTGCCTGGAATAGCTCTTAACATCCGTGGTTAGAGTTTTAGTTCCACATTCATAGATGGAGCTTCTTAGCATAGATGGTAAAGGCACAAAATTAGACATTTATTCTCGACTGACCACCTACATACATACTAAGTTGGTCTATGAGTTGGTCTGTAGGTCAATAACCAATCCACATTATACTATTTTCGTATAACATCTGGTATACTTACACTGTAAATATTTACGGTATCATCAATTCTACAAAGCCATAGAAGTAAAACATCATTAGTATCAAATCTATCGTTGGTTATCCAGGGACCATCGTGGGTAATTTCTTTTGTTCTTCCAGTTACTTTAGTTATCTGAAAATAATTCGTATCTTATTATATAACTCAAAAACATTACAAATGGATGTGTGGCGACGCACGACGCGCGCCACTACGATACAGTACCTACTCACATCGGCGTAGAACGCGCTATCGAAATTTTCCTAGGACTTCGTATATATACGAGTTCCAAACATCCACAGTTGGACCAGCACATCTGGTCACCAGGCACAACACCCCGCCTGGTGGAAGATCTTCACTTTTCCCTTTCATACTACTGACATTACGTCATTCCATGTCCTCACATAGCGCGTTCCTACAATTGGTCACCCCGACGTGATACAGCACGTTTCCTACAGATGTAACCAGGAGTGCGGCATTTCATAAAGAAATTAAAAAGTGCATCATATTCACCTTTTCATGTGTTCCATGGAAACCCAACCCGGTTTGAGTAGAAATATTACGCGTACAAATGGTTTTAGACTTTAGATCAATGACTTTCAAGTTCTCCGTTTGTATTCTTACAGCCATTAAAAGTAATGGTGTGTTAGAATGATCATTCTGCAGGACATTTGAAGCAAGAGTTTGGTTTGACAAAGGTGACCTGAAAGATTTTTTATTTATTGTAGGTGTTGGTCTATAAATTGTAAGTTGCAATTAAAAGAAAAGTTGAAACTTTACTCTCTCCTATCCTGCGTTAGGAACACTGTTAGACATTGTGTCTTTGTTGTAATATTCGACAGCTTTATGTATATTTGTCCGGCAGTGCCGTTACTCAATTTCACTCTTGGAATTTTTGAATGGTCGAAGTAAAAATGCAACATGGTCGAGTCTGTTGCTATCATTTTCCCGCAATCTACTACTGGACATAAAACTGGTCTGAAAAAGATGAGAATTATTGAAAAACAATTAATAGTAGATATTGAGAAAAATAAGAAAAACTTCATATGAATAAAAAAAGGGAACCATTGCAAACGTTACAAACAGGATTTGGATCACAATACAGGCACACCACTTTTACCCTAATTTACAACAAGTCTAAACTATTACAATACTTCGATATCGAATAGATTTGTTAATCAAATTCTATTAAACTTTAGGTTTAGGTTATACATATTTACCTAGGACATACTTTGAAATTACTTAGCAAGTTATTATTTTTTCCATCTCCAATGCTAGATTCCAATGGAATAGCGACCGAGCTAAATACGGTTGATTTGCTATCACGGTAATCAGTATTTTTATACTCCACTATAGTCTCCAAATCTTGCTTTTGTTTGTTATTCTGGAAGGTTGTATAGTTTAAATGTAGGTATTAGTTTAAAATTTTAATCAAAGTTAATTATCGTATAATATTGCGTCATACATACATCTTTATATAACTTTTTATTCGTGTCTTGGTCTTTATTATCGTAATGAGTTTTAATTTTATATTCGCTTTTCGATTTTCTTTTTATTTCTGAAAATAAATAATTATAAAATATAGTAAGAGATTCATATACTTTTCACTTTTCTGAAATAAATGTAGATATTAACTTACTTTTAGTTCTATTCCGTTTAACATGGTCACCACCAGCCAAATCCTTTACTTCATCACACGCTGTGTCGGAATGGTGGTTATTGATTTTATTACTTTGCTCAGCTCCATAATTTGCCGCGATATAATCTCCATGGCCTTGTCTACTTTCAATTACTTCCCCTAAGAAAATGAATAAGGGAATTTTATTACCCACAAAATTGATGCCCAAAGACATTGAGATTGATGGACACTCACAACGACCGCCTGGTAGGTGACCACCCTTTTAAAATCGAGTCTGTCGCTAATTATCTCCTCAGTGGAGATGTGTTCCTTTGGGGTTAAAAGAGCCAGTTCCTTTTCAAGGTTGGTACGGCAACGCGTTATAGAAGTCTTCGATATTTATTGCTGATGTTTATAAGAGTTAAAATGGCCACTTACCACCAGGATCATTAGATAGCCTGACGAAGGTATATTCTCCTAAATCAAAGGTTGTCTAGAAGAGATCCCTATGGGATAAGCCTGCCTTTGTACATATTTTAATGTTTTTTTAATTTTCTGTGTATTTTTTTTGTATACAATATAGAGACTACAAACAAACAAATAAAGGTATTTGGAAAACATTTAGAACAGTAGCGGTAGTAGTAATAAAAGCCACACATTAAAAGTATCTTGTTTCACTCTATATCTAAGTATAAAGAAAAGAGTGTACCTTATATCTCAGGTAAATGAACGATGTGATAGAGGTATAAACATATGAAAATAACAAGTACCTAAGATAGATTTAGTATTTACAGCATTATATCAATTCACCAAAAATTAAACGCTTTCTTCACAGCTTAACCTACTGACAATTATATTGTTCATTACGATTATTTGTCGAATCACTCGAGCTCTTACGCATGTAGATTGAGTTATTTGAACCGGTTATTGAGAAAGCAAGTTCTACATCAGTTTTATAAGAAGATCCTGCCAGTATCATTTATGTAAGAGGCTTACCGGCGCTTTGGCACTCCTTACACACGACATGCCCCGACTCACAGACGTATATTGTAGTCTTAGTAGAGAAACTGTTGCATATTGAACAATGTTGAGAATCCTTACTTGTGCAAGGAATCACACATGCGGTTTTGTGTACCTAAGAGACGAACAGATAAAATAATCAGTCTATACAATAGCTCACATATTTATACAATTACGTATAAAGTTATTATCACTGAACTATGACACATTTCAAGTTGTAATGAACATTTATTACTAATTATTTTTGTAAATAACTGTAGAAGTTGTTTTACAGAACAAAATTATGTGTATCAATAACTTTAAGTTAGAGTATTTGTTTTATAAGTTTGCTAAATAAATAATTATTGATTAAATAAGTAATTAATAAAAATATGGCGTGATTTTGAATTCACACTTTTACATTTTGATGTTTAAGATAAACCATCCTGGTTTAGACCGCGCCCGACTTTGCTTAACCGACAAGATTTTAGATAATGAACTAAATAGGCAAAAAATCCCAATAGTTCAATCAATTGAACTACGTACAGCTACGTTATATCGTAAAAGATAGTACTGAACTAATATCTGTACCTTCAATATTCTAAGCCTGTACCTATATACTAGGTTGTACCTTTGGATGAGGCAACCAGCACCTCACTATACAGTCTAGGCGGCTAGGCGCTACAGTTATGAACAAAGCGGTTTGCATCACAAAGTGCGGGGTTTAGATACGGTTTCACGTGAGGTAACGTTTAGTGAAGCAGCTTGTTATTCCATCTGTTTACTTATGCTAATATTGCTTCCAACAAACTGACGCGGCACGAACACGGGTGGCGAGCGAGCAGGTTAAAGATGGATAAAAATCAGGCGAGTTACACATAACTTAAACGTTACAGGGATACTTTTATCTTAATTTAAACCTAATTCAAATAGATAATTATGAACATTATTATTTATAACTTTTCTTTTACGTTGAAACAAGATTAACTGCTATAGAAATATTAATTTATTTAATAAAGGTCACTTTCCAAAGGGTTTCATAGTGTTAGAAATGCAACAGCAAGATTAAGCGAAGCGCAGTCTCTTATCAATATTACAGGTGTACCATTCATAAAAATAATCGACTCTTTACAGCACAGAAATCAGACTACTCGGCATCAACCGCTGCCGCAGCAGCTTACCTCGCATCGAGCGGTACCTACTACCGCACCAGTATGAGGGAACTTATTTTGCCTTCGCAGTCCATTGGTCTGCTTTATTTTACGTGTAGGCACTGGGATTGATAGCGAAAGTGCGTGCACTTCTATCTTGAATTATATCCGGTCTAGGGTGACATAATATAAATTTAGATCGCATACTAAGTAGACTGTTAATGGGCTGTGACCGGTTTTACGTGAAGCGAGTAAAATTTGTTACCTTTTTAAACATAACTTCAGGAATAAATCATAAAACATGTACAAGTAAATAAAAGTGGAACTCAAAAATTCACATTTGACAATAATTAGTGACAATTTAGTTTTTTAATAACTTTTAAAGTTTCTTCTATCAAAAAGGTTGATATAAACCTTCTGGCTCTCCTTTCCAGTTTAAAACTATGGTATACTGTCATTGTCAAATACGTCTTCAAATTTTGCTAATTAAAACCTAATAATCTATAGGTTTTCTTATTTCAAAGGTAGTCCTCTAATTTTTTTAAATACGATGGTAACCTTTACTGAAATCGAATGGAAAATGTAATGCAATCCGGCCCCTAACGTCAGTAGTACCATTGATTTGTACCATTGATGGTACTAGCGACACTATTATGTATCGCTAGTACCATTAAAGAATAAACAAGTATAGTACCCTGTGTTTACTTGTTTATGTAAATAAAAATTAATTTCACAGCGACCTTTGTTGTGACAAGTTGGCGTGTTGAGGTCGTCGAGTATATGTCTAGCGTCGCAATTTTTCTAAAAATAATGCGACGTTAACATCACCGTTCAGAAGCTGCATTTGTACGTGCTGAATATAGGAGTTGCGTTCGATGACGAATTTTGATCGTTTCTTATACGGCTCAGTTGTTATGGCGTTGACAATATTGAACGCTGCGTCCTTTAATGAATTTCAAAAATTAACAGATTGTCGTGGGTTTTCCGTTGAATTTCTTATTAAGTTGTCCATTCCATCCTTCGCACGCATTCGTCGTTCTATGTCTCTCTCCAAAACCGCACCACATCGCTTTTTTCGGCATCCAAAATGTTTTTATGTAAGATAAGAATTGTTCAAGGTTTTTGTGACATCCTACAACTTCACTTTCTTCGAGTATATAAATTATAATTCCACCCTTCTTCAATTTTTGATTCAGGCAGAAGAGGAAGAACAGTGCATAGACTGACAATTTTATTTAGGTTCTGATTGGTGTTTTTCTTATATTTTGTTAGGATCGTTAGCTGTTTTGCTTGATAAGTTCCAACATAATAATGTATGTATGTCTTTTTTAATTTATTTGGCATTAGTGCATATATAACTGGTATCACTCTGTTTTTATCGTCGGTGCTTCCTAAATCACAAAATATTTTGCCTCTTCCAGGGCTAAAAGTATAACACGGTCATTATCATGACTATAGTCGGCGAGAAGCAATTCTTCATAGTCTGGGGGTACTTCAACTTCTTTTATATTCGTGTGTGACATCTTATTTACTTGTGCCACTTTTCTTCTTCTTCTATAGGCTACGCATTGGAATTTGTTGTACGTTGGTAGTTTTTTAATTAAGTCTAGCCAGTGGTACTAGAGATACATAGTTGCGACATTATTATGTATCGCTAGTACCATCAATGGTACTAGCGATACATAATAGTGTCGCTAGTACCATCAATGGTACAAATCAATGGTACTACTGACGTTAGGGGCAATCCGGAACGAATCGGAATTTTCATGGAATTTTTATATAAGTACTAAAACCTAAATGAAATATGTAATTCCGATTTGACATCGTTGCAAGAAAGTCACCGTTGTATTGAAAGTTGCCAATATTTAAATTCTACTCTTCACATTTACATAGAAGCAGTTCGAATTAATAATTAGAAGTGTTATTATCATTTGTTTATCCCATTAGGGTGTATTTCACCTGCGCGATCTATGTCGCATCGGGTCAACGTTGGACGCATATCAGGATGATCAATGATTGCGGCTTGTAAAACACGTCGAACGACAATTGATCAACCTTGTGCTAATTGTTCTAATCAATCAACCACAGCCGAATATTTTCATCGATCAATCGACAATCGCACGGTCGCCGTCGGATCTAGTTCAATCGACAATCGCACGGTCGCCGTCGGATCTAGTTCAATCGATGTTGACCTGCACGATCAACGTAGATCGGTGGTATTAATACCACTGATCTACGTCGATCGTGCAGGTCTAATAACACCCTAACAGACACTTGTCTGGAAGGGATCACTATCAGCAATAAGACCTAGCCATAATGCAACAATTTTCCGTCGGTACACTGAATTCCAATTTGGACTCTACCGAGTATATTTTTGTGTAACACTTTGATTGTTAGGAATAAAACCATCATTGGTGCCTACTTACAAATTGTCTCAATTTTTTCTACATCGATTTTACAAGACAATAAAGTTACATAACAATAGGCTTAAAACATGTCACAAGGCATAAGTAACATACATAATATAGTTATTCGATTATTTCCAAATAAATACTATTCTTGCGTTGTAAGTACTCAGTGGCACTAAGCGATATTGAAGTTGTATAATATAACGTAACGCTTGAACGTAATGTAATTATTACAATTTGATTACAAGCGTAATTACCGTTTTACTTTTTTAATGTAAAAATGTAATGTGTGTCTCGTATTCATGTCCCTATCTCTGATTATCTACGCAGTTACATGAACCGTCCGCGTTTAAACATTTCAACTTCTATTATACATAAGTATTTGATCCCTTTCTACGATATACATATAGCTCTAGAAAGAAATAGTATTAGATTGAATGCAGCTTAGCTAGAATTTTCAGGTAGCTTTATGAAATTTTCCATTAGACTACACACTTGGAAGATAAATAATAAACAGATATATATTTTAGTAATAATGTGTTCCTACTTATGTATATTTTGATGAGTTATATTTGAATAACTATATATCTAGTTAAATAATGTATTTTATACGTATAAAAAATACAATTAAAGCCTTTAGAAACTGAATATTATTATCAGGGCTTTATATAGTTAGCTACGACAAGATTAAAGATATGTCGCACATGTAGTTATGGTGTAATATAGTAACCGTTATGGTGTTATAGCTTTATGGTGAATTTACCGCAAGGTGTGTGTACTCATATGTGGCAGCTTTGTCACATAATTGGGCGTAGTAAGGAAAGTGGGCTACCGTACCAATCGCGCACTCCACTCTTGCACAAGTATTCTCGTGTATCTGTGATATATTGTAAGATTTACTCTAATATTAAAATTACAGGATTCTTGGTTCTATCGTTATTTTTTAATATATCGTAAATTATTTTGCCACATCTTCTTCAATTTTAGCTTCACTAATTCAATTTTATAGACTTGCTTTAAAATACACCGTAGTTTGGGCCGACGAGTACAACATCTATACGAGGCGTGCACAAGACGCAGGTGAGTCGATATCGACGTACATTTCTTGTTATCGTGTTTATACGCTGATGTTTTAACTTCAGAACCAGCAATGGATATTTAAATCGACGCGTACGAACGCATCGCATTACGGAGGCCAAGACGATTTATTTTTGATATTGTTTTTCAATTTTCATGGGTACGTATAAGAATAAAAATATTTTTTTTTTTAAATATTTTTTATTGCTTTATTTGTTCAATAAGTTCAAATTATCAACTCGATTAAGAGAGGATAGTGGATTGCTTGAAGTATTCGATATAGTAATAATTTTAGAACATATTTTTAGTCTACAGGATTAAAATACCTATCCAAAGCCGGAAGATATTAAGAATTTCAAGTACCCGTTGTAATTAGCTAAAATAGTCAGTGAATTAGTCAAAATACAATTGTCATTTGTTTTATTTTGGAATCCGCCGCTCCACATAGAACGTTTACACACTAGACGAATAACAACAACGATAGGTAACAATATCGTCGATTGTCGAATCTCATCCATTTAGTACTTGACGTTTTCACACGACTTCGTCACCTACGTATCGGTGTCGTGTCGGTGTCGTTATCGTCTAATATGAAAACGCCCATTGTGACTTATGTTTAGTTAAGATCACAAACGTCACTATAATAAAATTTGACGTTTGTGCTTGTGCTTGTGATGCATGATTGCACTCTGCATCACTGAGCATTGCATGCAGACGACACGCTGATAACAACAAACATACCAGTTTGTAGTAGGATGTAATGCTTATTTTATAAGCACACACCAGTTATGTATGACAGCACACCAGCATTCCGTTATATTGTAGTTTAATGTTTGTATACTGGTTTAAAAATAGCGTCGTAAAAATTATTATAGGTGGTCTATTTGAGATATTTTTTATGTGTCCCAGCACATTACATCTTATGCCAATTCCGGGGTCATTACAACTCCTACCCGTAACTTATTAAGAATAAATAAACCTCTCTTATTAAGATTATCCCGTTACTCCATTTCCGGGTATTATAGATAATAGTTTGCGGAATCCGGACTAATATTAAAAGTGGTTACAGTGGTAACATTTGATTTTTCGTTTGCCGGCCATAAAAAATAGCACCACCCCAACTCTTTCCGTGGGTGTACGAGGTGTGTGTTTCGTACGAGGCGACTAAGGGATTTTGTGGATACTATTCTACCCCTAGTAGACGGCGATAGCCTCGCCACCTATCACGTTTGTCCACCAAACAGGAACTACCTGTACTACAAAAAGCAGGAACTACCTGTCGGTGGTTCCTCTGTCTACCCCCTCGGGGATTAAGTATGTCGGGGATGTGAGTTTAAGTAATAAATAATAATACTGAGTATAATCTTAGTTGAGATGATTAATATTATATAGGTACCAATTTCGGTCAGTATTAGAACATTAATTTAACGGATATTTCTGAGCCAAAATTTTAAAACTCCAAAAGGAGATGTTATGGAATCCAAACTCTAAGCTCCGTGCAATTTCATATAACCTGGAAATTAAACACTCCTCCTTTATTTGGCAGCCAAAGAAAAACCAGACCGGGCACTTGATAAGAAAATTATAGGTGCTGCTGTTACTCGATCTTATATGATTTTTTCCAATGGTTTACCTACTGTATGCACACTTCACCCACCCTACTGCCCCCACATATAAATTCTCCGTAAAGTTTCACTCAGCACACTCGATACATAGCCTTTGAAACGTGCGTTCCTTTCCCGTTTGTTTCAACTTTTCGGGTTTTCTTGTGCTGGTGGTTTAAGTAAAGTGTTGTTGTATAATAAGCAAGAGATAATGGCCTGCAAGGTGAGGATTGGTTTTTTATTTAAAGATAAGCTTCTTTTATCATTATGGAATTCTTTTATCATATAGTATCTTTCAGCATGAAATTATTTATCGTTAAGCAAATAAGTAGCTGGTTAACTAATAAAATTGATTTAATTTTAGTTAATTATAATCTTAAATCTTAGATGTATCTTAGATAAAATAAGGTAATAGAGAAAGGGTAATATAAAGTGTTAAAAAACTATTTCCAGAGGTCAATATCTCAGGAACTAACTGAACTATTTTTATGAAATTTGG
Organism: Hofmannophila pseudospretella; assembly: GCA_947369225.1. Classification (NCBI taxonomy): domain Eukaryota; kingdom Metazoa; phylum Arthropoda; class Insecta; order Lepidoptera; family Oecophoridae; genus Hofmannophila; species Hofmannophila pseudospretella. Next base: position 10,276,879 of record OX376317.1, on the reverse strand, counting down.
GATTCTGAGTAATTGAGCGGGTCTTAATACACATACAAAATTACAGGTATGTAGGTCTAAAACGACTCGAAATTGTTCCTGTAGGTAAATATATAACACAACTCAGTGCGTCGTTGCCCTTTTTCTTTCCGAACTTGGCGGACACACTCCCGTGTGTCTAGATCTATATGAACACTCTATCTATCATATAAAATAACAATAAAGAAGCTCCTAAAAATGGGACACTATTTTTTAAAATTTTTATATACAGAGATTCAACATGGAAGTAAGTACCACAGATTACTATTTACTGACATACGAAATTAATTTTGCTACTTTGATTTTTCTGATGAATAATTCTTGAAATATAAGAGATCTTTATAAAACTTAATTTACATACTTAGATAAGATATAAGATACCGAAGAAGATAGGTCATTCACCCCTACATTATGTACCCATACTTATACATAACAGACTTTGATCATTGTTGTAGTGAAAACAAGAGTTATGTGTAAACACGTTAACACGTCACAAGAAAACATTCTACGTAACTCTTTGTAACTGAAAGTTCGTGGGAAGATTCATAAAAAAGCCTTCTTTGTCTTTCAAGTCGCATTCAATAGTTGCTAATTAATGAAAAAACCTTAAGACTATCGCTACTACTACACTGTCGCTCTCTATAAGTGATTGTCCTATAATTATGCATTATGTAGGTACATTATGCGGAAAACAAAAACTTTTTATCACATGCAACATTATTTGATGTAATTATTAACATGTAATTAACGAAATAATACGAGTATGTTGTGTTCAAGATTTTCCTGACTGCTTTCTACACGTAACATTGGGTGTGTTTGAAGATTTCAACTTTCGTAAATTTATGCTATATGCGGAGAATTTCGACCAGTCACAGATTTACAGTTAACTTTGTAAATGTTTAAGTACTAACTCGTACACCGACTATTCTATACCACTGTTAGAGGATTCCACACATCTAAGCGAAATTCCGCAATTAACGACGACTTTTTTGAATCGGAAGCAGACCGATACCACAGAAATATAAAATAACGGAAACAAATATTATATTTTTAAATAAAAAATAAAAATCGCCTTTAAATCACTAAAAAGTTATAAATAATTATAATACTGGAATGGTAGGTGTACCTATAATTATTTGGAGTCGGTGCCAACCACGTGCACCGCGTCGCACTGCGCGGCAAACGGGCGGCGAACCTTAAATCAAATCTGGCAGTGCAACGCGGTGCACGTGGTTATTAGGTGCACCTAGGATTCATTTTTGTATTAAAATTATTTCTAACTTTTTAGTGATTTGAAGGCCGTTTTTATTTAAAATATTTTATTTATTTCACAATTTCTTGTGTTAATGATGGGATCTGGTGTAGGTGGCAGGGGGGCAGGAGGGCTTCGCCCCACTCGAGGCGCTTCCCGCCTCTTTGGACTTTCAGAAAAGTTCACAATTGTCTAATTACAAGTTACCCGCTGAGGATTTCCGCTGTCCACCTCCGAAGTGCATAATCAGATCTTGACCCAATTTTTATGGGACCACCCTGGAAGTCTACCCTTGTCACTTAAAATAATCATCAAAATCGGTTCACAAATGATGAAAATATGCGGTAACATACATAAAAAACATACAGTCAAATAGATAACCTCCTCCTTTTTTTGAAATCTGTTAAAAATGGATTTTTATTGGTCCGCTCCGCTTCTATTTAATAATTTGTACAGTGTGCTTATAGGCGATATGGCCTGTGTGGTGTAACGGTATTTTAATTTGATATTCATTGTTCCTTCAGATAAATATCGCATCTGTTTTGTCAGTTCTTGGACGAAGAAAACATTTAGTCTCCCATAAATGTAACCTTTTTATTCAGACATACTGTTCACTGTTTTTGGACCTGTGCGAACTCCAAGTCAGCAACTGGCAGGAGATCGCGCAGGATAGGGAGAAAAGCGTTTCTTGGTTGCGGAGGCCAAGATCCACTTTGGGTCGCTGAGCCAGCGGAGTAAGTGAGTAGTAAGAACTGTTTATAGTCAAATTGAACTGTTACAGCTGATAGCCGTAGCTCTGGCGTTGGTGGTCTGCGCACACGCACGCTTCTACACGGCGTACCGGCCAGTAGACCAGCGGCCGGCCGCCACGCAGGGCCACGCGCACCGCCGGCTCGGCTTCGAGCACCACCACATTTCTGAAGATGAACACCTCGACTATTATGTAAGTTAATACCTATATCTTCTTTTACTAGCTAGCGTAAATTGTCCCAATCGGGTCGAGGGTCTTTCTACAGACCCTCCTGCACTTTGCCTGGTCTTCATATCTCAATGCAAGGCCAGATCATAGCACCTTATTCTATTACCGTGACCATACCATTGCTTTCAACTCTCCTGAAGCTACTGCTTCAGTTGATATATCGTCAGTTGCATGAAACGTCTTCATTAAAATACACGCTATCCCTTTCTAGCCTTAGCTCTAGATAGAGAAGACACGAAACTCAAGGAAGCCTCAACATAAAAGACCTTTTATGCAACTCACGGATAATCAACAGATCTATCTATTAAGCATATCTATCTATAATCTATCTCGTATTTATTATTTTCATCGATATAATATTAAAACACGAGACTCAAGGAAGCCTCTGTTGCAGCTCACGAATAGTGGACAGATCTATATATCGATATTATTATCGATATTCAGAAAACTAATCATTATGATAGTGTCGTGACCTGTTTTTCGAAATTAAGTAAGTACCTACATAACCAAAGATCGCTCATGTACCTATACCTATTAACAGCAAGGTGTTAATTAAATTTATCTTTGTTGCAGTTACTGTAATCACTTTCGTTGCAGTTACTGTAATTAATTTTGATAGTTTTCGTTTAATCAAACCGTAAGAGCACTTAAGATTTAAAAGTTTTAGATGCAAATTATCATTAAGATCAGAAATTGTTCGCAGCTGTACTCGTATAATGTACCTATTTACTAGCTGGAATTTACATAATCAGAATTTTTTCGTCTTTTGTAAAATGCCTTGCTATTCCATCCATGACGCCCAACTATGTAAATATGTAACATATGGGTGACCCAGAAACGGGGTCCTTTGTCATTACATTACATCATATCATACAGACGTTGCTTTTGCAGAATCGCAGAGAGGTATGAGTATTTTAGTGAAATGATGCATAATGGATAGTTAAACAAGAGTATTTATGTATGCAATTCTCTTAACCTCCAATACCGCGCTCTTAATGTATCGGACCGCTGCTTTCTGCACTTTCATCCACGATTATTGCACTTTCATCCACTTTCTTACATGACAACCTTGACTCTTTCACTTTTCTTTAAGTAAGATCTGTTTTTATTCAAAGAAGATCCTTGTAAACTTCATCAGTTTTTTAACATAACTCTCGGGGCATATCTTCCAGTTGCAACAGTACGGGCCTAGATGATAAGTGGATTTCATCTTAATTACTTTATTCATAACTTCAAATTCAAATGATTTTTTTGTGATCATGTCCACAATCAAGCTACTCGTATGTCTCGGTCTCTTTTTTAATTGAAATGTTTGATTATTAAATTATGCACTAAAAATCAATGCATATTTTTCTACAGCGGAACGGAAAAAGTATAGGTTAATAACGTATACACCTAGTATACGTTGATTTAATCCTCAGAGCAATGATTTAAATAATTGCTTTGAGATTTAATCTCATTAACATTGTTTACATTATTATAAAACAAATGAGTACATAAAATAAGTTATAAAACGTAACTACTCTATAACATTAAAATATTGCGTAAGCCTAACAACCGATATTATGTGATTTGCCAATAAATGTGCCTCAGCATAGTAATGGTTGTATTTAAATTGATATAATCCAAGTAGACTCACTTTACTCAACTAGAAACTAATGTGTGTTGCATAAAATACGTGAAATGAGTCGTTTTGTGCTAAAAAGAAAGCGTGTCATTGAGTAAAACTGCTTTGCAGTCTATCGTTAACCTTAGGTACGTACATTAGGTACAACATTAAAAACCTTTATAAAAAAAATCTTCAATATTTTTACTTCACATTAATTAGCTGTAACAAGCAAAACTAATACTGTTAAGTGCATAGGTAAGTGTTGCGCTCGTTTGTAAAAAACAGGAATTGATGTCGACGAGATAATATACTTCCTTCCTACACATTACGCTTGTTGACACAATAGTTGCATGTAACTGGTTGGCCAATAAAAAGAACGGCTAGAAAACAATATAAGTACGAACACTTACCCATATTATGTAGCAGGTTACTTGGTAGGTACTTGACTACAAAACATGTACCAAAACATAAAGCAATACATGATTGAGTTTCTGGTCGCGTCATACTCGTAGATTCTCTAACTCAGATAAAATGTATTAGTACCATTCCATGAATATGATTCTAAATAAGTAATTGAATGTTCTAAAAAATATATATTTGGTTCACCTACCTGTTAATTGGTAACATTAGAAAATAGTCGAAATATTTTAACCCTTTCTGTCATGGTACGTTATTCAGCACATCACTGTGCTTAGATAGACAACGGAAATAGTTACATAAATATGCGTACGAATACATTATAGTTTCAATAACACGCTGTATGTCACTTCCGAGGAATCCAGTTCTTGATACAACCAGTTATGAGTGATTAGTTGATTATTTAACGTGACAAATAACTGACAAACTTAGTTTAAACACACTAATTAAGTTGGTACTAAATTAAAAAGTTCGTAAGTGTAATCACTAATCAGTTAAGTTTCCAGATGGATCTATACAATGATTTGAGAAATTATAGAGAACTTTAAGATATTTATTAATCTTAAATTTGTAGTAAGAAAGTTTTACTTATTTTAATACCGAACCTATGAACTAAAGATCTAACATGTATTTCCTTTATGTTAAGATAAACGGGTCGACGCCCTATACAACATTAGCATCATCAGCCTATATTAATGTCCCCACTGTTGGGGCACAGGCCTCCCCTTGCAGAAGGGGGTACGGGCCGTGATCCACCGAGCGGGTCCAATGCTGATTGGTGGATATAACACGCCTTCGGAAACTTTTAATTTCCTCAGACATGCAGGTTTCCTCATTCACCGTTAGAACAGTCGGTAAATGTACGTAAGTCTACGAAAAAAATTCGAAAAGCTCATTGGTACATGGCATTGCATGGTTTCGAACCCGGACCTCCCGGCGTCCTAGCTACTAGACCACCGACGCCCTATACATATACTCGTATCTTGTAACTAAGCCACTGAATTCTAGATTATAATGCCCACTCCTGTTCAAATTCATTGATATTAGAATTAGGAAAAAACTTAAGTATATTTTTTTTTTCAGGCATACCCGAAATATGTGTTCAAATATGGAGTGAACGACTTCCACACAGGTGATATCAAGACCCACCACGAGAGCCGCGACGGTGATGTCGTCAAGGGTGAGTAATGAACTAATGATTCTCTTCAAAATGTTCTAGAAACTAACTCGTACCAGTTAAATGATCTTTTAGCAATAAATGGAAAAAAAAATGTATACATACTTGAAGTCTATAAAGACAGATAGTAGGTCAAAATTGACTACAAGGTTACAAACATAGAAGTAAAGCTACATAAAAGCTTGTAATAAACTAAAATGTGAAGAAAAAGTCAATAAAAGCTCCTATTCAAAGTTCTGTGCTTTAGCGATAAATACGGGTACAATTTGACGAAAAGGAAGTACCATAGATGTATTGGCTCACCACGACGAAAATGAATTGTGAAATAATCTGGCGGTAATTTGTAGCAATATATGGTAAAATATGTCATAAATATGTTTTTTGCAAATAAGTAACTAAATATAAAAATAAATTTCTGATAGCGTGTTACTGTGTAGTAAGTAGTCTGACGGCGGCGCGATCGATGTCGCATCGTAGGTGAAATAGTTCAGGATGATCAATTATTGCGGCTTGTAAAACACGACGAACGACAATTGATCAACCTTATGCTAGATGTTGCGATCAATCAACCAAAATCATTTTCATCGATCAATCGACAATCGCACGCTCGACGTCGCATTAATGCTCAATCGAAGGCAGATCGGTTATAATATTATAATTATAATTTTTTATTATATTCAATGTCGATCGCAGCACATACACAACACCCATAGACAATATTTAAGCAATACTTTATACTGTATATTAATGTGTCAATATTTGTTTCCAGGTCAATACACAGTGGTAGAGCCCGATGGTTCAATCCGCACAGTGGACTACACCGCCGACAAACACAACGGGTTCAACGCCGTCGTGCACAAGACCGCGCCGATATCGCAGCACGAGGCTGCCCACCTGTAGGTTATAAGGCTGAATCAATTCCCAATTCGAATTTTGAAAGAATAAAAAGAAAAAAGACAATGAAAGTTGCTCGAATGGAGAGTTGAGATCATAACTTAAATTCAAGTAAAGAATCACTCATCTTGTATGAAGCTCTGAATATCTTCGACGATTATACAAACTAACCAACTAGTAAATAAATGCTGGAAGAACGTGTCACCAAACGAAAGCAACAGGGACTAAAAGGATAGTTTTCAAGGTTGAACAAAAAATCCTGGTTACTAAATAAACGACCACACAGGAGAATTAGCTGATGCTAATTCAGACCTAGATATTAAGAAGATTTTTGTGTTGTGGAAACCTAAAGTCCTTACAAAACTATGATCCTTGGAAATTCGAATTGGTAATTCTAAAAATGGTGATCTAAGTTTGACACAAACGCCGACAATGGATATTGTAGGCAGTTTTCCGCAAATTATTAAGGTTTAATAATTTAATTGTAGGTTAGTGTTGATTTTGAAGTGCAATAAACTACCTATAGACTAGAATAGATACAAAATAAGTATTTTGTTGAAAATCAAGACTCGATCTCGATGTATTTGGTTACTTTAATTGTAAACTGTTGATGTTATTTTTTTATATTTATTAAGACTGTTCGCGAGAGGTACCTGAATGTTTAAATTGTTATTTATATTATATTGTCCTATAATAACTAATTTGAAGTTATGATGATATTATCTATCACGAAACTTTTGCTTATGTAGACTGTAAACTACCTATTACCAGCATAGTCTATTACTGTTGCCTAATTGTTATATTTCTATTGTTTGTTATAAATAAATACAGCAAAAAAGTCAGTTAAATTGACTAGAAATTGGTTTATTTTTTTATGAATTGAGTCCCAATTACTATTACCTACAACAAATGACCCTTCATCGTAATTAAAATTTATTAAGTTTTAAGGCTTGGCTTTAGCATGACTTTATTGAACCTGAAAATAAAATTCCTGAATACAAGCTACATATAATGTTCAGTTTCAGTTATAAAGCGAAATTAGAACCATTTCCGTACAAAGTACACTGTATATTGCTGGTATAGTATACTTGTTCAGTATCATCAGCATTATTAACTTTGAACAGGTGATTATTTGCTCGGAGGACGGTACTTTTAAAGTTTTAATAGGAGATAATCCTCTAATGTTTTACCACTAGAGGCGCCACTAGCACAATGGTACGTAGTCAATCAACATGTAGATACGTTCCTTTCTACCAAATCTTTTTTTTAGCTTGCAGATTCGCGCCACGCTGTTAAGGTCTGCTATTTTGAAATGGCCATATCATGCCACGATATCATCACAATTTTACTAATAGCTTTGAAAAATTAAATTAAAGTAACGAGATATCTTAAAAAATGACGTTTCGTCTTGTTTTTCTGTTTACGGAGTGTGCTACCACACCACTAGCACACTATGGACCCACGTTCATCTACGCAACGCTTTGCGTTTTATGTCCTATTAAATACGGAACAAAAGTTTGGGTTGTAGTTGCTAGATGGCGCCACAAATCGAAGTCAAAATGTTACATGCACAGAAATCAGACTACTAGCCCTCTCCTGAATTTCAAAATCATTGGTTAGGTACTCGTACATGTATTTTAAAAATACTTATCGTAAAGAAAAATGTTACTCAATATTTTGTAAAAGATCTATCGAGCTAATGCTATTTTTATATTTTATTTATTTACTTAAATTTATTGCTAGGGTCCCTGCCCGTCCCGCAAGGGACTTAGGGAGAAGAATGCGGTTTTTAAAGCTTCATAATTCCTAATTTTCAGCACATTTCACATATTTTTCTTTAGGTAGGTGGATAAATTAAGACTATATGTATAGGAAAGAACTTGTCTGCTTAAAGCCACTGTAAGACTATTTAAAATTTACTTACATATTCCAGATACAATCGTTCGCATTCAAAGAATATGCAACGGGCTTTGTTCTTTGTTATTGAATGGGTCGTAAATATTACGTTTTTGTTCACTTTCATATCTTTTCCTACTTCGTTAGGAAAGAGAAAACTCACAAGATAACATCAATCCTTCTGAGATAATTTGTGTACTTGATTGATTTTAATTAGGTATATTTTTGAGTACAATTATATAAAGAAATCTAGGTGTGTAAGAACGGACCGTCCTACGATTGTATTTTGTCTAAGGAAACTTAAACACCTGGGAATACCGATGTGTGAAATGGGGAAGGCAATGGCACACCAACCCATTTTGTTAAATTCTGGTTGTTATTGAAGGTTGCCTGGAAGATATCGCTTAAAGCAATTTGCACTTTGTATTGTATCTGTATTTTGTTTTTATGTTGTATGTTTTGTTTTTGTCTTGGGTGTGCAATAAAGTATATTTGTATTGTATTGTATTGTATTGTTATTTCGAACAATTGTATAAAGTATAGTTCCAAATAATAGGAAGACTAATTTATCCCAGTACAATAATTTAGATTTATTAGTAAGCATGTGATGTGCGTAATTATCGTACTATCATGCAAATATATAGGAACAATGAAAATGAAGGTCTGGTAAGATAACCTTTCAGGGTATGGGTATGCAGTAGCAAGGTCGTAGGTACATGGGTTCAGTACAAACAATCGCAGTGTAGACTTAGCCTTGTCTAAATTGCGGTGTTCATGATTTTATTAGCCCTTTGTTTAATTGTACTTTAAAATTAAAATCTAGTAGTTAGGAGTACATATTGGGAATTAAGAAACAAAGAGGTTATTGTCACGATTTATGCTAAATGGTAACAAATGGCGTAGGAGTTCTAAACTGTTAATACTTATTTACATATACCATACATACATAACTTCACGCTATGTCTGTATTGCGGGGTAGGCAGAGAATCAGTGGTTTTTCAGAAAATCTCAAATATAAGTAAGTACATGTTGCTTCTCTAATTTAAAAAAATTAGATATGCAAACATTTACGTAAGAAATTATGTTTGGCTCGTATGCTTTTTTTGACATTTTTCTAAAGAATTTACTTTTTGATTGTACATTAACAACCCTAGTGTACCTTTTGAAACGAAGTTCCGGGTGGAAGGTGTATATTTGATTAGAGGAGCCATTGTTTCAGTCAGGATGTGCTAACCTTCCTAGTAGATGCGACGGAACTAGCCACTGTTTGGCTATAGCTATGGGGAACGACAGCCATTAGTCATGCTTAGTTAGAGCGTGGCTCGATTACTTTTCGAGTGATGAAAAATCATAACTGAATGAGGGGACTCATAGCCTAGGCAAACATGGTCATAAAGTGATCGTGGAGAGGTAAAAATCATGGATGGGTGACCGCTAATAGGGAAAATGCATGTGATTCAAATATAGTTCTAGTATTTTTTTGTAATCTTTATTACTACAGAATTGTCCAATACCTTTTTTTGTAATTTAATCGCTTTTTAATTAAGAATTTAAATGAATAAAAGTGGGAAAAATGTGAGAGAAATTCAATATAGCAAAACGCAACGCTATTGGTTAGACCGAAACGTGACGTCAGCGTCCATGTTGGATTGTCAACAAACAAGTAATTTGCTTTGGCTAAACACTCCACAGCACACTAAATGTCAATGCTGTTGTGGACGATGACGTCACAGAAAGCGCGCCAAAATGGAGGCGTTTAAATCGCCCGATTTGATTGCAGTTTTAAATATTTATTTTTCTAATAAATATTTATACAATTGATATATTTTTACGGTAATGTACCAACGTAAACAACCAATTAAAACCATACAAATATGTATTATTATTGCACATTTAATCTGAGCCCCTCTGTGCCACGGAGACCACGTTAAACAGTCGGCCCCGGTTGTTGTATTTCGACAGCAGCAGCAATGTCAGTGGCCTAGGGCGGCCTGAACAACTCTCATAATAGGTTAGTCACTTACCATACGTTAAACAAAATATTAGTTTGTCTATCTTTAGTTTATCTATCATGTAACTTCATCTGCTACTTCACATTATTAAACCGGCATTATTGGTATATTTGTGGCACAGATCAACCACCAAATTTGTGGTATGCATTTAATACATTAACTCTAATTAATACCATGCTTGATCATCTGCAATAACACATTCATTGCCAAAAAATATACTTAAATACAGAAAAAAATATTCACAAGTAGCTTTCTGCCTCGCGGTGTTGCTCGTACATATTTATTTACACCTTATGTTATGGGTAAGAATAACCCGATAAATGTTTTGAGTAAAACGTTATCAGTGTGAGACTTGTGTACTTATATCTATTTTGTATTGAAACATGCCTTTAATTATTATTTTCATCTGTTGAGTAGTTTTTAGGTTACCCCGAACATACAAACACGCGTAAGTTCTAGTGTAGACGTAAACATTCTTTGCGTAAATAGTGCCTATTAATTTTGTATCGTTAACGTAACTAAGGCGATCTATCACACTTACACAGGAGGTCATATTGACTATTTTGTAAGTATTTTTCATCTTACCACATAATCTGGTCATCTGCTATCCTTGAGAACTAGATCAGAGCTCATCGTTACCAGATAGACATACTTAAATGTTGTTTGATATTGACATTTTCGACTTAATGCATATTAATATGCACCAAAAACAGCGATATAGGCATATATTAGTTTTCAACCTCGAAAATATCGAATTTTAAAGAAAACAAGTTCTAACTTATCTAAGTTTCATCAAATTTGTAACAGGCAGAATTTGAATTTTTCATCAGGCGTTCGACCGAACCCTTATCGCAAAGAGACTTTCGTCCAAGGTTTTTATATATTATTTAACTAAGATTAGTTATATCGACTGCGTTTAAGTAAAAAAGGGAAAAAATCTATTCAAAGTACCTATTTGATCAGAAGAGATTCTTTTTCGTTGAAACAAAAAGGGGATTTATTTTTCATTATCTAATAAATATTAGTAGATAATGTAGGTAGGTAATGTAATGTTAAACGAGTAACAGCTCAATTATCAAGTATCATTATTATTTATCATTAGTATTTATCATTATTATTTATAAATTATAAGTCTGTTGTAGTTATGTATTTGTCTGTATTATCAAGTTGTAAGTATATAAGGTCCTTTTTTATTTGTAGCTAATATTTGGTGAGGGGTATGTGCTGGTCATTTGTACCACTTTACTCGAAAAAATAACCCTGTTTACTAGTATGAAATTTTTTCCATACCTACTAAAGAAAAATAAACCCGCGTCTTGGAGGCATAAACTTATTCATGTCGTTGTGAATGAAACGAGTTTAATTCATACTTCTTATTTCAGTATTAGAATAGCAATAATTTATTCATTTGTTGAATTTTCAAACAAACAATTTTGTTGTTATTCTCCAAAATTTAATACTTAAAAAAAATATTTTTTATGCCCATTCAAATTCAAATTCAAATTTTATTCAAAAGCTTATATAATACATAATACTACAATACAATACAATACAATAGAATATAAATTGAAACAAGTAGGTAGGTATCTATTAATAAAAACAAATCCTGGCACCTGCACTAGCCACTGCACTGTCTAGCCATTCGGTATTGTTATAACCTAATGACACCCTAGAAATATATGCCGCTAATAAAATAGGACACTATACAGGGTGTAACATTAAGAACGGTCAGTATGGGAAAGTCTGAAACTATAAGACATACGAAGATCTGTTCTTAGGAACCATGTCATCAATTTTAGTAACAAGAAAAACTGTATTCATACATTTTTTTAAAAACCTGTACTCAGTCTGGGAATCGAACCCGGTTGTTTTGAAAAAAAATCCAACACTATTTCTGTTTAGATATCGACTGTGTAGGTCTTAAGGAATAAATGTTAGTATGAAACGTGATGTTTAAAATTAATAAAACGCATTGTTTCCATATCTTTTAATTTATTTTAGTAGGTGTTCGAAATGACTACCATTTTGTAAAATACAACATTCAACTCGTTTAGGTAACGATCTTACTATTGAATTTTGTATCTTCAGGTGGTGAATTTGCGTTAAAATTGTCTCTATGGCTGCTTTTAGGTCTTCAATTGTGTCGTAGCTTGTTTTGTACACTTCATCCTTAACGTAACCCCACAAGAAATAGTCTAGTCTAAAATAAATTAAAAGATAGTAATTAATAGTCTAGTCTAAAATAAATTAAAAGATATGGAAACAATGCGTTTTATTAATTTTAAACATCACGTTTCATACTAACATTTATTCCTTAACACCTACACAGTCGATATCCAAATAGAAATAGTGTTAGATTTTTTTTTCAAAACAACCGGGTTCGATTCCCAGGCTGAGTACAGGTTTTTTTTTAAATGTATGAATACAGTGTTTCTTGTTACTAAAATTGATGACATGGTTCCTAAGAACAGATGTTCGTATGTCTTATAGTTTCAGACTTTCCCATACTGACCGTTCTTAATGTTACACCCTGTATACTCATACTATCGTAATAATAAGCGAAAATTTCCATTGCAGTAGGAATCGCTACTGTTTCTAAATAGGTACGTCAAACTATGCTACTAGTAAATACGCTACAAAGAATGAATTATATAAACCCATATTACTATTTAGAAAGATGATAGAAAATATCCCACGATGTCAGAAACAAGACATAGATACCTACGTCGCGTGAAGAAAAACAATATTATAAGCTACTGAACTGGATTGCATGACGTGTCACGTACGAAGTACTTTATGCCCGTACTTGTGACACAGCGGTTCACACGCAAATCAGGGCTCCAGGTAAAATTAGCTCTTTTGAAACGCGCATGCGCTGTATTATGTTTGGTAATGCATAGCCCTGGTGCGATGGGCAGGTCATGCTGCAAGGCTGTAAGACCATAGGTGGAGTGGTCATTGTGCTACGAAAGGAGAGGTAATCACATTATTGTCAGACTAAGTATGACAGATTTTTGTCTAGCGTTATTTATTACAGATTTATTACGGTGACTTCTTGAGATCTTCAGAGGTTTTATGTGCCTTGTGAGAATACACTAAAACGCAATATCTACATACGTAATAATGTTTTATGTTTTATCACAGGATCTTATTAGGTATGTTCTGGAAATATTATGTCAAAAAATTAAATAATTGGTCGTGTTTTGTAGAAGTTATAAAGTAATTGACATTTTGTTATTACACCGGACGCATTAAGTTTACTTGTAATGTAGTTTTTTTTATATCTATCTTATTAGATTTATTTGCATACTTAATATCCTGATTCAATTTAAAATAACTTAATTTTTATGTAATACTGATTAATATTAAATTAATCTGATTCTTGAATAATTCGTCATTTAAACGTATGCATCTTTTTGTTAGTGGAATCGATAAATTCATACTCGTAGTTAATACATCCGTTTTTATTTCTCTAGGTTATCAAAATTTGCATAGTTAGGTATTTTTCCCTAAATTATAATTTAGTTTGCTGTTTCATCCATTTGCTATAACATTTTAAAGGATTTTTATCGACAGGTAGATGGACTGGTTAACTCAATTTTGCTATAAATTTAATATAAGAAGTAACGTACAAACAATATGATGATCATGATAATAGACATTATTATTTTAATATACCATGACCAGTAATATAAAAACTCTGTCATTGGTAAGTACTTTTATAGTCTGTGTTATGGAGTACGCTATGAAAAAAAAATTGTTCCATTTATTTCCGCAATATGGCTATGGTTTTTATATTCATGGTCAGGGTATAATTAACAAGATATATCGAAAAAAATTCAAGTAGTCACTCGTCATGTCCCCCATAAAATCAACACCATGTCGCAATCTAATCTACATGCGACGAGCTATTGTACCGTGCGAAACTTTTCTCAATTAGCCTCCGAGCCGGCGCCCGCGCATCTAAGGAAACTTCATTTTCGGAAGCATGCGACTCCGCCCACCAAGGCTGCAGTCTCCAACTAATAAGGCCACATATAAATGTCTGAGAACCCTCGGCTATCTTATTCAGGGATCAGACTTTCTGTGAAGCAGGTGTATATTGTGATTAGTGTTCGGACAATATGTGTAGTTACTTGTGTTTACTGTTGGTGATGGTGGCTAGTGTTGCACATGCGAAGGCCAAGTTTCCTGGAGCGTTTAATCCTTCCTTCCAGCCGGGATATGCCGCTGATTATTATAATGTGAGTTTATTTGTTATTGAACATCATTTTTAACGACGGACTTTTTTTAGGAATAGTTTTCACGAAATTTAAGAAAAAGATCTTTTATATTATTATGTAAGGACTTGACAATGTATCTCAGATCTTTTACACTTTTTAGTTGGCACAACTGTCAAAATTCACGATTCAAATAGTTTGGAACGTTTTATTAGGTAAAAATTGTATGAAAAATTGATGGTTTTAGTAATTAACGTTTTAGAAACTGTACTTGTAACTATTATTATCTTAGACATTGAATTAAATTTAGATATATCTACATTAACAATAATAGTATGTATTTTAGCATAAAATTAATTCTTTCTCTATCTTTTCACAAACGCTTAAAATTGCATTTACCAATCTGATCTATAGACGAATGTTTTCATGTGCAACGTCTGAGTGATTTGTTGAATGCAAAAGTATTTGTTAAAAAAAACTGTATACCCACTAACGGATTTCTTAAACACATTTCCAGGACCGACCGCGCTATGCTTTCAATTACGGCGTGTCTGACCCCAACACAGGCGACATCAAGTCTCAGCACGAAACCAGAGACGGAGATGTTGTCAAAGGTAATGTTACTGATTCCTGATCATCAGCTATTGGGATTCAACTGGTGGATAATATCAACTGTGATAGATCCCTCGCATATGTAGGTTTAATGCAAAAATGATGTAATTCACCCCTATGTAGATTGCTCGTTGGAGAAGTTTTATAAGGAAACCCCGTCTGCCAGTTCGCGCGTGCGATTTGAGCATTTTCCCATACATTAGTCGGGAACTTAAATGACAATTGGTTAACTTCGTGGCTCGCTGTCAATGCTCACGTCATTGTTCTACAGGGCCCTAGTAGTCCGATTTCTGTGGTTTAATGAAAACTCGAAAAGTTCATTCCATGGGTGTTCATTATATGTGGATGATTTATCACAGAGTGATTACTTTAAATATGTAAACGAATAAGTGAGGATTAGAGGAGGGCGACAGTGGCGACGTTAATTAGGCATCAGCCGTCATCACGACGAACAATCATTAAACAAAGAAAGAAAGAATTAATTTCCAATAATTTTTATTTTATATACAACAATTAGGTACAGAAGATAAAAATAATATTAAACAAATATATTATAAAAATAAATAAACAAAAGTAATTAAGTTTGATGAAGGGCCACCTTCATACCTGCACACCAGTGCAGCACCGGAAAAAGGGGTTTGCCTCAGCCTGTTACCAAGTTATACGGTGATTTCTTGTAGAATCACTCAGATGAGCACCTGAATAATGTTTCGTACCTCCAGTTACAGTTTTTAGAAAATTTTAAATCAATGATTTTTTCAAAGGATTTTGAGGAGAGAAGCGTTGTAAAATTCACGAATGCTTACAGATTGATGCCTATTTTGTTACAATATAGGGCTATAATTAGAATTCAAAGTACTAATTATTCCCAGGTTCGAATATTTGATATGACTAGAAAATTTCGGGATATTCGATAAGTACCAAAGATTTCAAAATCCAGAAAAAATCAAACCTTCCCTATAGTAATCGAATAGCATTATTCGAATATTTTAAGCACTATGTATCACAGTTCCCATAACCCTGGTTGTGTAATACATGCATAGATAAATACATGCATAGTATCTAGGTATAGTTCCTTTATGTCTGTTCTGTCAATGGGTGTTTTTAAACGGCATGCATTGTTTGCAAAACTGCTCGCTGTTAACAGTTTGTTAGATCTTAACCATTAATTGTGAAGTTTCCGGTGTTGTAAAGTAAGAAAAATCTGTATAGATACTTATTTAGAAAATTCTGTATTTACTTGACATACTTGTTACAATTTTTTTCCCAATAATGTTGACATACTTTGCTTAATAAATACTCGCACGGATGAGCAGGTTTATACATACAAGTTAACCTTTTCTTGATGAGTTTTAATTGATATCATTCTTATTGATGTCACGCGATAAGTAAATATAATTAAGACGTGTTTAATAGGACAATAGGAAAGAATTGGGCTGCTGATGAATATATAGGAAAATCGCAACTTTTAATAAGCTTAACCTACATCGTTTTGAGACCAAAGGTTTGTACCTAATATAAATTTTATAGTAGGTTTGTATACAATTTGAATGTGAGGAGCTCGTAGCCTAGTTGCGAGCACGGTCCGAAAGTGAAGTTAAGCGACGTTGGCGCGGTCGGTACCAGGATGGGTGACCGCTAGTGGCATATTTTATCTGAGCTCCTCCGCGCCTCGGAAAGCACGTTAAGCAGTCGGTTCCGGTTGTTGTCGTTCGACAGCAGTCGTTAAGCCATGTCAGAGGCCTACGGGCGGCCTGAACAACTCTGACAAATAGGTTGGCCACTAACCATACGATAAGCAAGCATTATGAAAACCTTAGAATAAGGATCAATTATTACTAATTATTATTACTTCAATGATGGAAACTATACTATATAACTAACTAACTATACTATATAAAAAATGAAAACAAAGGAAAATCGTGTATGAAAATGTCCTCTGTTTTGTATTTTTTCTTGTGAATAATTCTATGCTACTCCACCAACGTAATTAGTAAATGGTCGGAATGCGGTCCCCTTCCCGCGTTCCCCATCCCTTGGTAATTGGTAAATACCTGAATCCTAGTACCGTCCGCACAGCCATTCATTATGTTACGCAAATGTGACTCATCGTCAACTTTTCAGAAATTTTTATTCACTTTTGTCCATTGCCTCTAACGGATGATATTTTATTTACTTCAAACTTTTTTGCATACTGTACTTGGTCTGGAAGTTCGACAGATGACGTCACATTTCTCATTTTCTAATTACGTTAGTAACTAGTGAATTTCTATGAATATCCTAACCATTTTGCATCTATAGAAACTTCTATCTGAATTTCAGGTCAATACTCTCTCGTAGAGCCCGACGGCTCAGTTCGCACAGTGGACTACACGGCAGACCCCGTCCACGGGTTCAACGCCGTTGTCTCGAAGAGTGCGCCGACCGTCCACCACACACCACCTCGTCCCTCAGTACCAATCCAAGTGCCAATTCAGGTGGCCCAGCCACAGATAAAGCCTATCCAGAACCCTGTAATCCAGTACGTGGCGAAACCGATACCAGTACCAGTGGAGGTACCAGGGTTCTATCCGCAGCAGGCATACCCGTCTCCTTCGCCCTTCTGTAAGTATCAAAAATTATTGAATTTTTGTTAAGGGGTAGTTGAATGAAAGTTCAGATGTGGGTTGAGATGTTCGATTTATCTAGTTTAACCCACTTTTTCTACTATATCAATGGAATAACTCCACATCTGAACTTTTATTAAATAGCCTATATAAACAAGGATGCTATGTTTCTCGTACGTATGTATACATATGTACATACAATCATATTTTCATGCTATGTCCCTTGCGGGGTAAGCAGAGAGAATGGAACGCCAATAATATCTATTTATTATAGCAGGACTCTTTTGCTTCTTCTATAGTAATCCAGTTCTTCACGCATGCCTGCCGTTGAAGTCGTATGATCTGCAATTATGTTAAAATCTATTAACATTTCTCGTAACTCATAAAACTCAATCTGCTGTAAGACAGTTTTAGTCGTATCCCGATTTATTTATAGTCTTAACATTTACTGTAAGTAGAATACGGAACTAAGCTAAGACTTTTCTCACAGCTATTATTTTCACCCGCTAACACAATAACACCGATAAAACATTGACAAAATTCAAAACTATACAGCGTTATTATGTTC
This sequence comes from Hofmannophila pseudospretella, assembly GCA_947369225.1. Taxonomy (NCBI): domain Eukaryota; kingdom Metazoa; phylum Arthropoda; class Insecta; order Lepidoptera; family Oecophoridae; genus Hofmannophila; species Hofmannophila pseudospretella. Next base: position 10,258,619 of record OX376317.1, on the reverse strand, counting down.
AATTAGCGTCAGATAACAATTCGTAACCCCATTGTTGTAGTTGGCTATTGTTTGTGTAGGAATGTACGTTTAATTTGTCTTATGGTGTACCCCAAGGTCGCTTTATGCTCTATGCCTTAAACTAACCACCAAAGCTGTGCGTTGCGGGGAAGCAAGGTGGAGAGCGTGGAAAAATTCCGCCAATAGAAGACTATACTCGTTTATGACCCAAGAAAAGAGTTTCAATACCTCGGATCAGTAATTAAAACAATGGTAGCTGCGAAACTGAAATTCAACGATGAATCGGAATGGCAAATATGGCAATGACCCAACTCAACAAAATTTAGAAGAACAGTAGCATCTCCAAACGAACAAAAATTCACGTGGTTCGCAAGGAGTCTTCTCTATTTATCTCCACGGATCTGAAGCTTGAAACCTAAAAGCCGCCGAAGGACAAATAATAGAAGTGTTCGAAATGGGGTGCTGGCAACGTATGCTGAGAATTCCTTGGACAGCGCGGAGACTACGCGATTTTCTTCACCCCCTCAAAATGCCCTTACGCCGGGAATACCGCGCCTTAATGCCTCAATCCAACTTGAAGCTCAAACTTGAACGGCAATAAAACTTTCCACCATCTGTATGAAAATAGTGCTTCAGTATTACAGTCACTAACATGCAAAGGTTCCGAAAATCTGGAAAAGCTACTGAAAGCCCAAAGCACTGACCGGACTAGATTGAGTTGACTATTAGCTATGATTATGACTATGATTGATATGATAGCGCGGAAGATCGGCCTTGGAAAAAGACTGTATATTATATTAAGTTTGTTGGGCTCATGATCCTCATAATTTGGATTTGGATTGGTCTAGTCGCCGTTCTTCAAAGTATATTTTTTTCCAATTTGCGATTCTGCACAATTCTAGGTTTTTCACATATTAAGACAATATGTATTTTAGTATTGTTAGTATTATTTTATTTATTTGAGGAAGAAGGACTGGCCACTCATACTCGGATTCGCCCTTCCCAACGATTACCAAATCCAGACGGATTTGTATTATTAGTAAATGGTCACTGTGTTCTGTACTAAACTGTATTATTTTGTTTTACAGTGTACCCAGGAATCGGCCCCTCACAGTTCCCTGAATACGACGGCTTCGACTACGAAGGACCTTACCCACAGCTACCGACTTACTATAAAAGGAAATAATTTGTAAAATATTGTAATTAAGTGTAATTTATACGTTGAAAATTGTGATTAAAAAGTTTTAATCCTTGAGACCTCGTTTTAAGAGCCAGTATTATGTGTTTAAAACTTGTTTTTATGTAAATTGTTAAGAATAATAAATGAAGTGCCAACACCAAGAAGGTCTTCTGAAAAATTGGGTTTGAATTGTGACAAATAATTTGAATATGCCACAGACAGACAATGAATGACAAAATTAGTACGAGTACCTAAAGCATGAAATAATTATTTAAAACTGAAACACAAACACATTTTGTGCAATAAAGAGTATTCATTCATTCATTCATTCACAAAATGGTATAATAATCAAAACTATACTCGTATGTATACTTATATAATAAATAACAAAGCTGCAGGTCATATGCATTTCCTGTTCGTTGTTCAGCACAGACAGATGCATTAAAAATAATAATAACGATCCCTCAGCCTTCAGCATAATTTAAAATAGAGAAAGTGAATGTCACAGAAAGAGTAGTGGATACCTAGTGTGTACCTATAGTAATTACACGTACAAATACGAAAATCTATCAACATTTAATTTGATTGTTCCTAAAACTAAGAAGTCAGCAATTGGATCAGTACGATACTACTATCAATATTCAACAGGCGCTTTTTGTTTAGGCATGAAGCGCCTATCAAAGAAACATTCGCAAAACTGAATATTTAAAAAAAATCTCACATTAAAGCCGAAGGATTTTCATGGTGGTATTCATAGCTAATATTAAGCAGACTACGAGCTACGGGATCGTCTACTAGAATTGAATTGCCAATTTACTTGAACTTAGTAGGTATATAGTACCTACTTTGAGCTCTGTGCTTGAATCCTGAAATAGTACTGAAAATGGATGTCTTGACTCAGACCTAAAATGAATAACGATTAAAAAGTGTTATTGATGAATGAAGGATGACATAGACAAAGACGACGGTACCGTGTAAAAATATCAAAAAGTGGTATAATTAGGGAAATATTTATGTGCACTTCAAAGTAGTTGGAGCTAAAGTACAACCAATCGGTAATTCGGATAGTTTGCACTCGAAAGACGAATAGTTTTAACGATTAGCGCTTTACTTCGAGACAGATGATGCCCATCCATATTGGAAGGTATCATTTTTTGTGTGTTCAAAATGTTTGAAGCGCATTTATACTTTCTATTATACGAGTACTACTATAAATTATTGTATTGAATCAATTTCTATTTATTATAGTTGCAGCATGCAATTTTTTTTAGTGATTAGTGTTTTTTCGTAAAAATCAATTCAGTAACATAGTCAGCAGTGCATTAATAACAAGCATGAAATATAATCCGTACTTCATTCTATCTGCGCGTAATCTTCTTATTGACACGATTTAACTTCACCTGCGTATAGATCACTGTTAGGTTTAAAAGAATTCGATCTTGAAGAGCAAGTCGTGACAGCGATGCGCAGTTCGGAATGAATTAAAGTTTACAAATGCATCTTCATTTTTTTGTGAGTAAGTAGGTACACTCCTTTACATTTATTTCGTGGGTGCTGGAACACAGCGATAATAAATTACAGATAGGTGGTAAGTACTTCAAACTGTAATTCTGCGATAGGTACCATTTCATTCCCGTTGGTTGGTAAATGGTAATACAACCGTCGTTTGGCGACACAGGTTTTACCGTTTTTTTACCGTTTGCAAGATTTTGATCAGTAGGTAAGTATTTTTTGCAAAACCCGAAACTTGAGAAAATATCAAACACCCCTCTATCAGTAGAAGATATTAGATAATCATACTCTGTTACCAAAGACGTCAACAAATATAGCGTTGAGTGTATTTGAGATGCAACGTGTCTGAGATCACGGCCGACCTTGTCGCAATCCCGCTGAATGAAGAACTGATGGATGATACTGATAAGCAACGGAGTCATTGGTTTTTGAAGAATGCGTCGAGAGCTGTTCATAAAGTACTTTTGTTTTATTTCTAAAAGATGATTTTGGAGGTCTTTGAGTTTGGGATGCAAATATCGGATATTTTGATTTATTTTATTTTCTTATATTTCGTTTGTTTTACCACAATATCAGTGATAATGAGGTCTAAGATAGAGCACGCGGACCTAGTAAATGCATATTCACTCTCGTCTTGAAGATTAGGGTTGTATGTTTTGGAAAACACAGACGCGCATTACTTAGCCGTAAGATGAACCAAATTTACTTTTCACTTATTAATACTACCTATCTTCATTTAAATTTATTTGTGTCGTATCTTTGTCCTCTTGGACAGGTTTTGGCCAGCCATCGGTCATGGTCCAACAGAATACCAGCGCTGTAGGCATTTTTGTCTGCAGCAATAAGCTGAACAGCAGGCCATCAGACATGATTTCAATATGTTTACCTTTGACTACATAACTATTTTATTATAATTATAACTGTTTCGGTCATTGCTGTGTGTGAAATAAACATATTACTTACTAACAAATCCCTTTGTGTTTATTTTTTGAAGATAAGATGTAGATGTTTTTAGTTTGAGAATTTATTAGAAACGTTACTGATCGATTGTTAAGAAAAGCTTTTAGTATAATGTAGTAATATTTCCAAGAATATTTTTATGTAAAACTATGAAATTCTGAAGGAAGAGAACGACGTAGAATAATATTGGCAGAAAACTATTTTTTAAGAATACGTCTACATTAGTGGTGATTAGGACAGTCGTTTGTTTAACGTAAATTTTTTAATTGTACATAAGAAATTAGACTATGAAACACGGATGTCAACATCTTTCATTCTGAGATTCTGAGTCATGTCGTAGGACTATTTACATCACACATTGTTACAAGAATTAGAGACGGCAATCTGAGTTAAGCCTCTGGCAGTATTTGGCGAGTGACATTAAAAAGTATGAGAACCCTGAGACCTTTTCCAAGTGTTGCTTTGACATGAACGGATTCGTCTCACTCACATCTTGCAAGTGCATTGATACTTAATCGATTAGTCATCATTTCGTCTGTTTTTAGGATTCCTTGAAGACTGAAATGGTAATAGTAAAATCGGTGTACTTTTCGGCATGTATATAAATAGGTATTAGTACTTATGTAATTCATACTTTAATTCCGCAAATATTATGCGAAGGCATCATTGTTACAACCGAATCGAGTGAGATTCAACGCAGAACCAAATCGGATGGTTGGATTATGTTAGGTTGACATTAATAAATACAGATATCAAACATTTTTACTTAACGCCAGGATTTAATTAATAGATAACTCAATAAGGTAAATGGTTTATTAAGAATAACTTTAATTCCTATGGGTCGGTAATCAGGTGTCAAATAAAGAAGGTCTTAGGTAAAATATGATCTATATGACTTGTTGGTAGGTAGAGTGATGTGATAACACAGCGTTACAAATCTCTGTAAAGTCGACCACAAGCATCTGTCAAAAGCTTTCGAATAAATCTCAACCTTATGCCTTGCGTAATATGACATATTTCAGATTCTCAAATTTTGACGTTTTGGGTAGGTTGACCTGTGGTAGGCTGTACATGTAAGTACTTACTTAAAAATATATTTATGATTAATACCATTATATCACGGAACCCCGCTGTTAAAATACGATGATCACTCACTACTATTCTTTTTATTTGTTTCTGTTGCATCAGTTTTGATATAAATGTATTCAATCACTACGGTGCATTTTGATTTAAAATGATGTCATAACAATTAAACAGTAGGTCAATATTCTTCGCTTATTAGATTCTGCAATTCACAAGGGTCCATTAGTTACGCGTTCAGGATTTTTTAACGAAATAAACAATATTTTGTTTATTTTTCTTTCATTCGACTAAAAGAAATTTAAGCTACTGTACTATTAGTAAACTTGTCGTGATAAGCCCCATGCATGAAAGCTTTTTTTTACATGGGTCTTAAGAAGTTGAATGGTATTGAATGAAATTCTATAAAATTATCCTTACCTATATCATGAAGAATACTCGTATATATAATGAGTTTTATTAACAGACACAAATTCTAAGACAGATATGTTAAGGTTATGAAATCTACCATCAGCGTAGGACCATATCAATATACACTGTTATTCGAAGAATACCTAAATAAGTAATATTAATATAGAACTTTTGTAGATATATGTACGTAGGTACTCGTAATCTCGTATACAGAAATGGAGAGCAAACGGTGATTTGATACTAGTGACAGTAGATAAAGTGAAAAGACGTAGACACCGGCACGTGAGAGGAGAAAAGTTATACATGTTACGTAATATTAGGTACAGTGACTAAATAAAGTAGCTGTGAGTGTCGGTGGCACTGTGGCTAGGACACCGGACTCCCATGCAGAAGGTCCGGGTTCGAAACCATGCAGTGCCATGTACCAATGAGTTTTTTGTATTTTTCAAAGAATTACGGACATATTTACCGACTGCTCTAACGGTGAAGGAAAACATCGTGAGGAAACCTGCACACTGAGATGTAAAATGGGGAGGCACAAAAGATCCTCAAGGGTCGAAGTGCCGCTGGGGTTATTCCCGACCCCCTATCATAAGATAAGATAAATACAGTAGCTGAACATTTCAAGATTGTGCATTGCATGAGATTATTTGAAGGTGATGGAGCGTATGGCAGGAAAAACATTGACAACTAATTCTATACCGTAAAATGGGGCTATTTGGTACAAATTTGTGACGAAAATGCGAATATCTTAGATATAAATACGTTTACCACACTTTTTATATTTTTAATGGATAAATCCCGATTGGAGCTACTAAATTATTCATGTATAATACCATAGACATCAATAGACAATAAGATATATATTTTTTTAAAGGTGTCTCAAATAGCCTCAAGGTTGGGGTTTTTTGGAAATCACTGGATACAGCATACATTTTTGCTGAATTTTGAAGGAAATTGAGAATACGGCGTGGCAAGCGATAATTGAGACACTTAAAAATGAACCAGCGCACACTTTAGGTTATTTGAAATACTTATTTTTGATTGTTTGTTTTTTTATTACGCAAAAGGAAAAGAAAACAAATTTTCGGAATGAATTTTATATATTACAACCTTACAAAATAGCCTGTTTTCCTTATAATTTAACTAGTTTTGTCTCTCAAGTTTAGAGACAATTAGTAGTTAACAGTATCAATCAACTCTCTTTCTTTACATATAACAATAATAATAATAATAATAATTTTAGAAAAGGTAAACTCTTAATCTTTGGATTATCACATCAGTCATTTAAAATACACCTCATCAGCATCATTGGACAGCTTAAATTCTAATGGCCGTTTATCATTTTCAACAATATCGATTTTTTTCACAATTGATATAGCCGGCACAACGTCTCGATCAATTCTCTTGTTTCTCGCAGTGAACTTTAATTCGGGTTTTTTAACAGTGCTGAGAAAGTTAATAGTGTACTTATCTGGTTCTATATTTTCTATAAAACCTATGTAATACTTCCAGCCACGTTTTTGGTAATATCTGACCATTACTTTATCATTAATGTCATAAGTCAACTGTTCATCACCTTGGACAAATAAGTTAGCGATTTTCATTGGTACAATAGTTCCTGGAACCGAGACCATGTCCGTGTCGTCATTAGCGGGCCTAACGTCAATTATTGTACTTGAATCTTTATCGCTGGCATTATTATGCGCGTTCAGTCCACAACTTACAACATTATTGCTTAAATTTTCCTTATTCTCATTTTCTGTAATGATTACCATGGGTTCAACCGTAGTTGCTGAAGATGAAATCTTGACAGGGTCGTCATTAGTGCCAGTAATCTGAATAATTGGAATTATTTCAGAATCCTGGATTTGTTTTTGGACAGTCTTTTTGCCCTTTCCCTTGCCTTTGGTTTGAATAGATGACTCAACAATGGGTTCAGGGGCTTTGTCTAAGTCATCACTCATGTCACTTTTTACGTCCATAATGTCCGAATCACTATGTTCACTCATTATATCTGATACGCTGGTTGTAGAGTCCTTTCTTCGTAGATTTTTCTTTTTTTCCAAAGCACTTTTGATTGAAGCCTTCCATACTGCACGTAACGCATCCGTATCTTTGTCAATTACTGGCTTGTAATATTCGGTTTTGTTTAAACTCTTGGCAGTACTAGTCTTTCCCTTTCCTTTTACTCTGCATCTTTTTATTGTCTTCTTTTCCTTTTCAATTCTTGTTGTGGATGGGCCTGGTTGTGGTATTTCAGTTAAGTCAATGACATCAGATGAAAGTGATGCCCTGTCCAAGTCTTTTTCAATGTCACTCATCACAAAAGTAATGTCGGAATCACTATTTTCAGCCAACGCATCTGAGACTTTCCCTTTAGATAGATTACTCTTTTTTTGTCCTTTTGTCAAAGCTGCCTGTTTTTTTTGCAAAAAGTCATCAGCCGTTATACTTTTCCCTGGAGCAACCTCAATTCTTTTTTTTCTTTTAGTGGCATCTGTAGGAGCCGTAACTCCCCGCATCTCTTGTAACATTGCAACTACAACTTCCGATGTCACAGTATTCACTTCTTCCTCAAATTCATGAATATTTTGAGGGAGCCTTGACTTAGGTCGCTCGGGATTAACGGGGAAAAGACCGCATTTCTCAAAGCCGGCTTTGATATTTTTGGCGCCAACATCATGCTGTGTTAGCTTGTTTACTAATTTCCCCAAAAGACGTGGAAACGCAATCTTTACCAAAGTCTTGTGTTTACGTCCTTCCAGCTTTTTCCATTCTGTGAGAATCTGCCTCCAGTAATATTTAAGAGGGCCATAAAATGCCACGTCTAGTGGCTGAAGAATATGGGTTGACTTGGGAGGCAAACAAACGAACGATATGTTTAGTTTTTCACACATCTTCAATATTGCCTCCGAAAAATGGGAAGACAAGTTGTCTCCGATTATTACTTTTCGACCAGCTTTCTTCTTTGCGTATGGCACAATAATTGTGTTAAACCAATCTTCAAAGCAAGCTCCATCGAACCATCCGCTTCGCGATCGGTTATAGCTGGTTTTTTCAGGTCCCCCTAGAATCCATGAGTCCCACAGGTGTTCAGCCTTATAAACTACGTAAACAGGCATCATTGTTCCATCTGCACCTCCGGAAAACATCAGACTAATTGCAGATTTTGAACTATTGATCACACGTTCTGGATACTTGGTTCCCCTTTTATATATGTATTTCTTGTTTCCGGGATCGTCACTAAGGTTCGTCTCATCATAATTTATTATGCAGTCAGGACTAACCCCGTCAATCGTCTGAATGTAATTTTCGAAAAACGCATCTAACACTTCTTCTGATAATTTTGCTCTGTCTGTTGAGATATTCGCTGCAAAGCGGTTAGATATTTCATCTTTATTTCGCAGCAAAAAATTCGTGGCCCAATCACAACCCGGCATATTATCTTTCAAAGTGTATACAGTTTTACCAATTTTGTTAAGGTATTTCTGGGCTAGCACTCGAAGGTCCAAGGTATCAAAAGGAAATCCCCAATCACCTAGAGTTTTTATGTAAGCGATAAACGTTTTTTCCTCTGTAGGTGTGAAGAGTGTTGGATGACCAGCTTTCTCTTGAGATGAATTTTTACCTCTATACTTTCTTGATAACGTGCTTTTCGGAATATTATACTTTTTGGCAGCCTCACTTACTGTGGTAGAACCAGTTCGAATTTCCATAATAGCTTTTTCCAAGCTTTCTTGTCTGTATGAGGTGTATGGTTGAAAATTTTTGCCATTGCGACTGTGACGATATGATCTTTTATAAATTCGAACCATGATGGCCGGTCCTGTAGACAAAAAAAAGAATGTTGGTTACCCTATTACGGCTGTTCCAATTAGCCCCAAAAGGTGTTCCAAATAGCCCCGTTTGTAAAAACTGTCAAAATGAATATCAAAATAAAAAGCAATTACGAATAGAAGTTACTCTATATGCTTCCGAGAATATGTGTTTTTAGTTACAAACATTCGTTCTGTACTTACTTCATTCATTTGGTGACAATAAACAGAAGTGAGACAGCTACAAAAATCACTGATTTTACACTTTTTTATCAAACCGTGGCCTCCGAAGAACTCAACGCAGATTAACCTCAAAATATCAACCAATGAACTTGACATTAGTTGCAGTGTTGCCAGATGTAGAAATCAAGTCCCTAGTATTGCCGAAGTAAGAAATATTTTTACTCAAATGTTATAATTATTTTGTTCCAAATATCGCCCAAAATCTAGAATAGCCCCATTCTACGGTAAATGAAAAGAAAGGGTTGAAAAATACTTCCACGGGCAGGAATTTAAACCTTCGATTTTCCATGTATATTTGTGGCTTGCTCTAAATAATGTTTAGCTAAGCGGTTCGAACCTAGTTTCAGTTCAGTGAATAGTGTCCCCGATAATATTTTTTTAAATCCTTTATACAAATACTAATATTCTTTAATGCACATAGGACAAAAATACAGGACAGAAGAAAAGATACAAAACACACATACAATTAGCGGCCTTATAGCTTTAAGCTATTTCTTCCAGGCAACCTTTGGGTGATGGAGTTTTTATAAAATACCTTTATCTAATACACATTCTCGTACTTGTTAATCCTCACGTTTTCTCCATGCACAGGTGTTTATAATAAAATAAAGTAAAGGATGATGTAAAGACAATAAATAATTGTGAACGCTTCCTGCAAGGCGGCGTCAGTCGAGCTGTTTTGATCAGAATAACGTAACGAATGTGAAGGCGCTTCCTCTCTGATCGCTCACTTCCTACAATCGGCTCTCAGTAATTCCTTTTTGATCTGATGTTAACAAAATTGTTCGAATACCAGAGTCTGTGTTGAAAATGTACAACAAGTAAGTTAAAAGGCGTAAGAATTCACAGAGATTTAATAACTCCGGAGCGAACTTCCGCCTTTGAAATATACAATTCTCGTATTTATCTAAGTGCCTATAGCTATTCTATGCAAACAATATTTCAAAATGTAGATAAAATAACTAGAGAATTGACAAAAATAGAGAAAGTCTCGTTTTATAGAAATGGATGTCAAAAATCACTCTGTAGTAGTATTAAATGGTCATATTTTGTACATCTACAGCGCGATGTATGATAGCCCATGTTTGATACCATAGAATGCTCAAATCCGAGCCTTATAGGCTCGCAAAAGTAGGGAAAACTCTCCATGCACTGGGTCCCAAAGTATACAACAAATTGGACAAAACAATAAGAGATGCACCGAGTGAAACTGCACTCACATTAAAATTAAAAGAAATGCTGGTGCGAAGCGCATTCTATACGGTTGAAGAGTTCTTCAACATAGGTAGATCTGGTAGGTGGATCTGATACTCGCCAACCCACATTGCATGATTAAATAAATAACACTTAGTTTTAATTAAAATTGAAACCTATTTTATTATGGTTAATTTAAATTCAATGTAAAAAAAAAGTAAAGGATGATGTAAAGACAATAAATAATTGTGAACGCTTCAGCGTATAAGCCTCGCTATACAGCGGGGCAACGCCGCCAGCCTCCTCGGGACACTCCCTGCAGGGAGCGACCTAGGTCAGGTATTGTATTTGTAAAATAGTTAGGTATTTTGTAATTTTAGCTTAAGCATTTATTTTATTGTTATATTAGTTTTATTTTATTTTGAATAAAAACCTACCATTATGTAAATAATAATGATAAATGTATTTGACGTATAATTGAATATTATAAATAAATACAAAAAATATATGTAGAGCTGTAACTATTGTGGTTAAAGATCCACCGGAACAACATGATGTTCAAAATGAGCTACCTACTTATATGATATTTGCGAGTATATATTTATACAATCGAAGACCGAGAGATCATTCATCTACCCGGCGCACCACTCGCTTGCCGCGCGTGCGGGCGTGTGTGCCGCTCCCGAAAAGGGTTATTTAGCCACGAAAAGCGATGCCTTCGCGACGCTGCTTAAATCGTCTTCAATAGACGTATCAGGCCTGTGATGATGATGATATTTATACTTAAAACGTCCTCTAATCCTCAATAAACATGTAGCGACTTATTCCATTTCCAAGTTCAATTTCTATAACGTTAAAAATAGCTACAAGTATACTACCATGGGACCGACTAGTACAAACAATAATTACTATTGAATGGCCCAAGTTTACCGAGGCAATTACGATGATACCGATCGATCAAGTACACCCGACCCGATCCACCAATTACTCTTTGTTCGAGTTCTAAAGGAGCATTATCTGGAAGTGAAGGTAAGCCGACCCGCCTGCTTTCAATCCAGACTTGAATCATCGTGCCTTCCATTGTATTCGGTAATTTCAGTTTGTTTCTAACATACGTAATCATTTGCTACTGAGCTTTATGTAGCTTCTGTTAATTATAACCCCTAGTATCACCGTGGTAAAGTAAAGTAAAGGTAAAGTAACGTAAGTAAGAGTACCACGGGTAATCGCGGATTATGAAAAAGCTCCGCCCGGATCCTTGCTACATACTCGCGATTTTCAGCACTATATAGTTATAGACTATTAGAGTAGAGCCGAGGAAGTACTTGTACAGTCGACCACTAACTGAAGTATACCATCTGTCAAAAACCTTCGATTAAAACTCAACCTTATGTCTGCGCAATATGGTTCATTTCAGATTCTCAAGTTTTGAGGTTTCGGGTAGGTTGGCCTGTGGTCGGCTGTACTCTTTTATTATAGTTTGGAATCCCGTGTATACTTTAGTACACAATATTTGAGTATTTAATTAAGTACCTATATATTTAAGTACAGTAAAGTAAAAGTAAAATACACTTTATTGCACAAATAGGAAACAACAAACAAGAAATAGAAAAGGAAATAGTGAAGTACAATTTAGACGGCCTTATCGCTAAGAGCGATCTGTTCCAGGCAACTTTCGGGCAGAGGAAATGATTTATAAGTGTGTGTTGTACAATAGAAGTAGGTATATTTTTTTGTATATGTTAGTACATTTTCAGTAAACGGTACCTATAGGATGATGCGTACTTTTCTTACTTAATACTAACTACTCTTTCAATACATTTTATACAAAACCTCTTATTTTATTTCAGTGATTTTGTGATTCATAATAATTTAAATTCATAGTTATTCAGTCATCATTTACATTTCATAAGATGTTTTTTAAATATTCTAATTCAGTACACCGAAAAAACAGCTTGTTTGATTATGAGCACATAAAGTAACTTTATTCAGTTGTACACTTCATTTGACAGACACGAAAGGTACCTAAAGATCATGATTTAAGTGAACAAATTTTTGGTTGAAGTGAACAAGCCTACTTAGTAGGTTATATGAACCTGCCAGGTAGGCTGTTCTTGATTGAAATAAACAATCTTTTTTTTCAGTGCACGTTTTCTCTTTAGTTGGCATAAAGTGTATAAGTAATTTTTTTCTAAACTGTTACCTACTATGCAAAAGTTATTAGATTAGTCACGGACAGTGAGTATCTACGTGTAGCAATTTATGCGCGTTTCTAAATTACTATTTGCAGATTTTATTTGACATTATTATTGCATATTAGCATAATTTTATTGTTTCAAATATCTACCGAATTATAAACAACGTTAAAAGTGGTATGCCGTAATTGAAATGAAGACGTACGGTAAAGCCAGACGCATAATTACTTTAAGAACAACATTCAAATGTTTTCGATACATTTCCAAATTTCTTCATTAACCACTCCAACTCCAACTAAACTAAAATGTCTGTACATAAGATAAGATAAGATAAGATTTATTGTGTAAAAGTTTAGGTAAGGATTACAAATATTGCAGATATAGTTGCATAAACAGGTCACACTAAACTTTACTGTGCTAGGAGTGTCCATCACAATGGTCCAAAGGTGTATTCGATCCGGCGACTCTTGCGCATAAGTCTCGTGCCCTAGCCTTTGAGCCATTGTTTCAGTTGAACAAACCTTACCGCGACTCCAAAGATTGGGGTTTTCGCAACTTTGCTGATCTGACTGTGACGGCAGGATGCTGGTGGACGTGGGAGTGCTCCCGGGAGATCGTGGTCTTCAGTTGAAGCACTATATGGCACAATTCACAGGGCTTTTGATATTTTTCATCTCATTCCAAAAGTTAACGACCGGTCGCGGGAAACCACAGAGAAGAGAGAGGTTTCTTTTTTTTCTTATTGCGTTTAGTATGAGGCAAATGTAGTATGTCCAAACCGCCTAGGTCTACAATACAAGGTGCAGTAGGCGAAGTCCTACTGCAGTATGAGGCCGTGACACTTACGATACTTACTGAGGAATATCTCCGAATCAATAGTAAGTATGTAGTTTACAAAACGGTGGCACATACTTAAAATTGGCGATGTAAAGTTACCCAGTGTGTATGTTGTGGCGTCCCAAATAACGAATCAATTGAAAGATATTTTTTTTTCAATAAAAAATCTTTATTTTCCAAATTCGAAACGAATTTAACATTTTCGTAGTTTCTTCGTAACTATTATAAATCTTTGCCCCTCCTAGAGTGTCCTCTAGAAGAAAATAAATATGAGGTTTTGAAAGGAGTCTCGACCGAAGTAACCACTAGCCGCTACACTATGCTGTGCTGGTATTTAAATAACACAAGTTAACATTGGTCCAGTATCAACTGGGCTGCCCTTGACTTTTAAATTGCCTCCCAACGCTTCCGACGAGTGACAATACGCACTTCTTATGTGGCATACTACTGTCGTAGTACTTGTCCTGGTTTTTTTAATAGTGGCGTAGCGTCGGGGTTCTGGCCGTCATAGCCCCGGGCGGCAGATTTTAAGGGGCGGCATTTTGGCCGATTGCAGATAGGGAAGTAAAGAGCGTCGGTGGCGCAGTGACTAGGACACCGGACTCCCATGCGGGAGGTCCGTATTATCCGGTATTTTTCGAAGACTTACGTATATTTACCGACTGTTGTAACGGTGACGGAAAACATCGTTAGGAAACCTGCACACTGAGATGACCAGTGTGTAAAATGGGGTAGGCACAAAAGATCCTCAAGGGTCGAAGTGCCGCTGGGTTTTTCCCCCTTATCATAAGATAAGATAGGGAAGTAAAAAAATGGGCATTTACATTTCAATATCACGATCGTCCTGGCGGATTACAAACGCGTCGTTGGATTCTCAAAATGTATATTTTTCGTTTGCCGCCGCCTTTAATCTCAATCAAAGTTAACACTGATTGATTGACATCATTAACTTTCATTAAGATCTTCCTTATTACAGCACGATACGTAATTAGATTAATGTATTGGTGTCAAGTCGTTCAGAAATGTCTATTTTAGTTTAGTTAATTTAGTATCGTAACATCCGCCCTAGCCCGGGTGTGCAATATTGAAGACTGTATTATTGTGACATCAAAATCAAGTTCTGCTTTATATGACCTTAGCGAAACCTTAACATTTCTCAACCATATCTGTTTGTTATGATCTAAAAACATAAGATAATTACTAAGTGTGACTGAAATACCTAAGTGCTTATTTGGACATCTTCACTGGTAAACAGAATAAGCCATTATATTTCAATGGTTAGTAATTAGCAATGCCGAGGGTTTCAGTCCGAGTTTACAATTGCCTTTCCGCATGTAAGTCAAAAAACGTTTTTTATTACACCTGGCGAGTAAATGGGCAATTTGTAACAAACATGACCCGCAACATGACTTTGCAATAACATAAAAAAGTTGTGTTCCATGCCGTTTCAGTATCGTCCCTATAATACCAGAAAAATAAAACGCACTAGTACGAAATTATCAAAATATGTCGATGGGCTATGCATGCATATAAACGTCACACAGTTATTTACCTATGTGGTATAAAATGGATGGTGACGTAGACAGTAATAAAATAAAATTACTCGTGGAAAAACATATCGGTAATGAAGCACTAATAGGATGCGAATAAGGATCCTACTTGGTACATATGAATAGACGGCATTGCCATTTAAATTTTATTTTTATCGATAGAGGCTCTACACAATTGCGGTCTAAATCCGGGTCATGGTTTGTCTACATCGGAAAGACTTAACATTTTTTCTTTATGATGACAAACTCAGCTGAGACCTATTTACATATTGAATTTGCGTCATGAAGGTAATAACAGTACTATTACTTAAAATTTCCTTGATTTACGTAACGTTTCCTTTTTATTTCAAATGGACTGTACTGTTACTGT
Organism: Hofmannophila pseudospretella; assembly: GCA_947369225.1. Taxonomy (NCBI): domain Eukaryota; kingdom Metazoa; phylum Arthropoda; class Insecta; order Lepidoptera; family Oecophoridae; genus Hofmannophila; species Hofmannophila pseudospretella. Next base: position 10,243,269 of record OX376317.1, on the reverse strand, counting down.
TATTTATATATTAGTACTGTAGTAAGTAACTGTACTAATTGTATATTTTTTTAAGTTCTTTACTACGACTACTTGTACACAATTGGTAAAAAAGATGAATTGTAATTTGGTAGTGGAAATTGCTTTATTAATTAACAAAAAAAAGCTTACTATTAGCATTAAAAATAGTCTGGTATTTTGCGAAAGTTGTCGTTTTATACTTTGTTTGTAAAAACGATATTTTGCAGAACTTGAATTTTCATAATTTATATGTGTGTGGGTTTTTAAATGTAACCTTTTGCTTTTTATTCTCTAATGGTTTGAATAGAGCTCCATTACTCAGCTTCATAAAACAATTAGTTTTTGCAAATGTGTCGTGTTTAGTGCCAGCCAATACGCATTTGTATTACACGATGCAGGCAGAGATCAATAAAATATATATCACGACTGTATATAACCATGAGGTGGTCGTGAATTAGCGCTAAGTAAAGGCGAATAAAATGACGCAAAACTTACAAAAACTTTTTATTCGAGTTTTAATTTAGTAATAATAATAATGTTAGATTAAATTAATGGTGTATTTTATACAAATAAAATAAACATGGCTTATTTGAACTGCGGTTTTGGACAAATGTACCTAAATAGGTGTTCGTTGATGTCTTTTCTATGCAAGGAGACTATGGTAATAAAATGGATAATTTTATTAAATCTTCTATCGATTCTATTTAAATTAGCTATTTTCTGCATGTCACCTTTTTGTAGTATTTTATTATCCTTATGATAGGGGGCCGGGAATAATCCCAGCGGCACTTCGACCCTTGAGGATCTTTTGTGACTACCCCATTTTACACACTTGTCATCTCAGTGTGCAGGTTTCCTCACGATGCTTTCCTTCACCGTTAGTGCAATCGGTAAATGTACGTAAGTCTTCGAAAAATACAAAAAACTCATTGGTACATGGCTCTGTACGGTTTTGAACCCGGACCTTCCGCATGGGAGTCCGGTGTTCTATCCACTGTGCCACCGACGCTTTTTAGCATTTTATTATCTGTGAAGTGGAGTGTTGGATCGTGTTGCGTCCGACATTGAGTCGCGAATTACGGAAGACGAGTCGAGAATCACAGCCATGCTCCTTGTTCCTAACTAGTGGTGTTACTGATGTTACCAGGAATAATAGGAAAATATTTTAATAAAGACTCAACCTCTGGACCATTGCGGTGGACCACTCCTATAACAGGCATTTTAGCCTAGTTGGAGTGGTTAATAAAGAAGAATAATATTAATAATGTCCCTTCAGTGAACTCCTTTAAAAATAGACTAGACAACTGGTTTAAAAAGCAGTGATAAATAACCATATTTTTAATCTTATAACAATGTTTTAGTGCAATATTTAATTTAAATAAATAACAATAAATAACTTACTGTGTAAAAACTGTGAACTGTGGAATCTATAAAATGAATCTAGGAACTTATAATTTCCAACACTATGACATAGACGCATCAGTATATATGCTGCCTGTCTATAAATATATAATAATAATAATAAAATATTACCAATGTTTTTATAGGTTTGTTATCATCTGTTCTACTGGATCCAAATACAGAATCTAAAAATATTTTGAATTAACATACGTATAATTTAAAACTATGAATGTTAAAAATATACCTACTTACATTGAAAAGTTTTAAAAGTTTACCAGCGGTCAGGATTGTTGCCAAATAAATAAAATTATAAATATCACTGTAAAATAAAGACCAAACATATTCAAGACCGTAGTCTTGTTTATGGTAGTGCAGCTTCACTACTAATTACTGTTTTTATATGAATGCATAAACCATAGTAGCATCCTGCCTCTCAATATAGTTGAAATAATTATTAGTGTGGCTATAATTTATAGCGGAAACGAAGGCCAATTTTAATTGCTTGTTATTCTAATTGTAAGTCAAAGACGCGTTAAACGAGCTGTGGATGATACCATAATATTGAGAAAATGTTGGTTATTTATTTCTAGTAAGATAAGATTAATTTTATTGTGTTTATTAAAAAAACTTGTGTAATGTTTAGGAAAAAATATTTTTAGTATCCTTCACCTACCCTCACCTTAAAATAGGTGTTCCAAAAGGCAAAAGAAAAGCACTTTTATGTGTTAAAATTTTAATTTTAATGTTATGTTATTGAGACTAGATGTTGTATGGATTTGGATATTTTGCAAGATATTACTTAGATACTACAAAAATATACCTACTTTGTTTAGTCCTTAAATGTTACACATACAAAAACATTATGTGCACCTAGAATCTATGTACATAAGTATGTTAGAAGCGTTCATAAAAAATAACCTTTAAAATGTCCTGAGCTCTATCCCTCCTGTCTATGAATAACTAATTAATAATGCCAATGTCACAAAAAGTAGAGTAGATGAATGCAGAGTATTACAAGATACCTATATTTATGGTGATGTATGTTATAATAAGTAATTATATACCCCATCACAGAAATGTTGTCGGCATAGTGACTTGTTTTTAATTTGTTTTTGTTGTATGAGAAACGTAGGAAATATGTATGTAGAAGAACCCTATGTACTTTTTAGCTACATAAATTTTAAATAATATCTATTTTTATACCTCGTAACCTTCAATGCAAAACAGCTTTTTGTCCAGACATGTTGATTCAACCCACGAGTACCTACAGGTAGTTAAAAGATCCAGACTATTATGATAAGCATCTAACCTAGCAGTGAACTGGACGACGTATTTCATTCGATTATAGCCTTTGAGTCTAATTCAGAACGACGTACAGTTCTTTGGCTAATTTTTGGTCGACTATACAAAAAACATCCTGTTGACATAATACAATACCATACTAGTACAAAAAATGTCACATTAAGATTAATTGGCGGCGATTTTAATATAGATAATGATACTTACCATCATTGTGTAGGGACTTAAATATCACATGCCCTTGTTATAACGTTTAACAAAGCAAAAACTTTGTTTATTCCATGGTTGTTTTATTTCCTAGTTATTATGATTTTACTATGTTTTATACAAAATTATGTAAGTAATATTTACAGCTGTCTGCAGTTAATATTGGGTCATCTTGCTTAGTGTTTAAAAATCTGCATTTATAGGAGTCACCTCCGGCCTATCTCATATACCTACATAATATATAGCATCTCATTGGCTAATTATATAGCAAACGGATCTACCTTTTGATTCACAACTTACCTGAAACAATTATCTGTTAAAAATTGCCCCCCTCTATTACCGATTATACCTCTTACTTACACCTCTTACACACTAAACGGACCTATTGAAATCTATTATCAGACCAAACCTATTTTTTATCTATTTTTCGGTTTGTTTGTTTTCTATGGATTCGCTCCGATTCCGATACAAAATCACTGCAGTGTGGTGAAGGCGTTAATAATACCCCTCTCCCTCTAATCTTATTAATTAAACAAGACTCAACGAGCCTATTCGATTATATCCGGCACTAGAGAAATAAAAATTCCCGGGAACTGATTCTGTCTCTGAATCAGCCCTTGTTGCGTTTCATTCTTAATTTACTTGTTATTGACACAGATAGATAAAAACACTATTTATAATTTTATAAACAGAATTACGCCGAGCCCAAGTTTCAATGAGAAATTATATTAAATGTCTCAATAAAATTGCTATTAATGTAGAGTTTTGAGGACATGTATTTAAATCAAAACAAATTGCACCTGATTGATTGCGAAGGTGGCTTGGGATAGTAGTTTTCTCGGACCGTGACATTATAACTTGATTAGTATTAATGTCCTGTTTATATGAGGGGCGTGGAGAAGTGTCGATAATAGCCGTGTTGGGTAAAGTTAATTTTGGAGTAGTCAATCCGTAGCGTATACTGATTGGAACAGAATTATGTTTGACGCAATGCTTTAATGGAAATGCAGCAGGCGATGCGGTGTTTTTCCATTTTGATTATTTGGAGCAGTCATTAGATAACTTACGGTTTATGTGACTTTTAAGATAATCTTTTCGTTTAACTGATGGTTCTTCAAATATCTTGGAATTCAGATACATTTTTACGTTTGTATGAATTACGGATTTCTTATTGAAGAATGTTGGAACGAAGAGTGTGAAACGCCTGTCGTCGGATCGGCGTCTCGCATGTAACAAGGATGAGAACTTCCAACTTTATTCTGTGATTTTGTATTAGTAAGAAAATAGGATATCATGTTCTCATATTAGATAATTCGTTACAAAATTACTGCACTAATGGATGCTTGACAATGAATTGTGTCATAATATGGATAGAGGATAGAGTATCGTATGTAAAGCCTAGAATGGCAGATATGTACTATAGATGAAATCAGAAAGACGGTAATCAGGAAATCAGAGGGACGGTAATCACTATATACGTTTTAGTGGAAATTTTCGAAACTGAAACGTTCGATACATACAACATATAAAATTTTAAATTGTACATAGGGTACACTGAAAGTTTGCGCTCCTGACCGCTTATAAATGTTTGAATTTCTAATGTTATATTTTGTTTAAACATACAAAACTCATTTATTGAATAAAATAAGGGGTTTCTCCCGCGCTTTTGTGGCATCCACGTCAGCTTTGTTTCGTTTTGTCTTGCAAATTGTTTTACAGTAGTGCTTTTCAAGTAATAATGGTGTTTCTTGCTTGAAGAACTTCTACAAGATGTGAATAATGTGTGGGACAGTGAAATAAAGTCAAATAAGACGCGCAGCCTGATCCGTACTTGGCTGGATTTTGAAGAGCCATACTGCGTCCGGGACGCCTTCTTCTTTGGTTCGGATGGTGCAGAAGCGTGGAAGATTCTACCAGATAGCATTGAAATGTGTCATACCTGCATTTTATTGAAGACTTGAAAGAGTTGTTTACATCAGACATGGTTGTATGGGCTCAGTTCCCTTTGCTTTAAAAAAACAAACAATAACAAATGATTGAAATATTTTTTGTCGGGATATCGCTTATCAATTGTTTTTTTACCACAAGTCGAAGTTCGTCAAAAATGTAAGTCGTTGGTACGCTGAATTTGATCGTGGCCGAGTACGAGTATATTTCAATAATGTACATTATCCTTCATTTCTTTCCTAATCATTTTATTATTGAATGTAATGTCAGATGAAAAAGGCGGTAAAAAAATTTAACGCACGAGAAGCCAAACACTAACAGACCAATGAACTGTAAAGGCCACTTAGTAAGACGATACAACATTACAGTCGAGTCGTAACCATGGAGTTTTAACCATGAAATCATGTGATATTACAAATTGCCTTGGTGTAAGATGTCGGTGTTTTAGATGATTATTTGAGTATTTTAAGTTCAATGCCAAAATATTCCAGAAATCTACTTTACTTATAGCATAATAAAATGATTTGTTTATTAATACTCGTAGATACACAGTAGTTACAAATATTATGTATAATGATATAAATTATAAGTAACCACTTAATTTTTTTTGGGATATTTTCTTTGAGTTTTCTACTGGCACTATTGCCTAATGTGTTGAACGTGAGCCTGAGCCCAAGGTTTTTGAATATTATTTATTTATATTATTTTTTGATCGTGTAAATACAAATACAATACAAATAATCTTTATTGCACACAGGACAAAAATACAGAACAAGAAAAGATACAAAATACAAATACCATTGGTGGCCGTATACCTTTAAGTTATTTCTTCCGGGCAACCTTTGGGTGATGGAGTTATTGTAAAATACAATGTAAGAAAGAACGATTTAAATTATACCAAATTATAAAAATACAACAATTAAAGGTACTTAATAAATAATAATGTTTAAAATACATAAATAGGTAGGTATACTTAGATATTTATAATATAAATACATAATATGTAATATTTATACATGATTAAAGAAAAAACTAGCAGATAAACACAATATATTCTATAGAATTTAATTACGCAATGTGGTTAATTGCTGTAATATTTGAGCAAATTGGTTAATAATGATGATAATGGATCCAAAATTCTGTTTTTATGTAAATATAAACTGTGTGGTATTCAGTAAAAGTTTGGAGAGAACAGAAAAAGACCAGGAAGCCTATGAGGTTAATTTCATACAATAACCGTGACCCTCATTGGTGAGGAATGCGATTGTAGGGTGAGGAATTGGGAAATCATGGTAGGTTCCTAATGTATCTACAGATATCAAAAGCGAAGGGTTTGAAACCGTGACTAGTTTAAGGATAATCCTTTCGTTTTAATTGATTTAGCTGTGGATTTGGTAGATGCTGACATATGACCTTTGCCTCTACTCGTATTTGACGAAGATGGTCATGAACTGACTTGAAAATATTTTTGAAATTATCTACCAGATGGTTTCTTTTATTTTAACACAAACTAAACTATTTACAATAAATTACTTAATAAATCAAAGCATTTAAATATTTTTCTTGTACTAGTATACGAATAAATTATTGCGTATAAATTATGCTCGAGTCGTGCATAATAATAAGATTTAACATTTGTAGGTGTTTTGAAAGAAATCTTGCGTAGATTGATTCAAAAATCTTTGTTAGTAAACATTTTTTTGGACTTTATTTTACTTGTATAGGTGTAGGTGCGAATTATTTAATTTAAAAAAATATGTAGTGGTAACCCTTTTGTTTACATTTTCGATCTCGGATTTCATTTCACAGTTTAGGTACTTTTATACTATTAGTTTAATCGTGTACTTACCAAACATCTGATATATTTTTTCAGCGGTGTTTTTAGAAGAGCCAGTTTACTAAGCTCCTGTGCTCTATCTTCGACCTCATTCATCATCACATACCACCAGGTGAGATTGAGGATAAACGGAGGTTTAGTCGTAGATAAAAAAAACTTACACCATTGAAGATAGAATGGGAAGGTAAAAATTTCTTGCCTAGGCGTTGACGAAATAAAACCTAATGTAGTGCAAGACATTGGCCGGCAAGGCGCCAACGACACAAGCTACACAATAAGAGCATGTTATGGGAGTTCCAGCTGTGATATTGAATACACACGAATTGCGTTGCTCAATACATCAGCATTAAAATTGTACCTAGGTACATTATAATCCACAGACCAACAGACAGGAATGTATTGTGAAATGATGAATGAAGCATTAAAGATTAATCGAAATACAGTGAGAAGTTAAGTAAAGTCTAGTGTGTCTAAAGTTTATATAGATGTTTCAAGAAAACATATAAGACTGATTTATTACAATCATTAGTTTACAATAGAGCATCTTTTGAATTGATCAAGAGAAGTGCGGTACAGTCAAGAATAATCAAGCTACGGTAAGTAAGGTTTGTTAAGCGATCTTAGCCTTGTCTGATAAAAATTGGATCAGCAGTTTCCAAGATCTTGGAATATATTTGATGTCAGATGGGATCACCGGAACGGTAACAGTTAGGTGGAAGGAGTTTGAGCTCAAATATTTAGGGCCATGGAGCCCTACCCACACTGAGGACCTGATGATGACCAGGAAAGGGAAGGAGTCTCCAAAATGGTAATTCGCGGGTTTATTAATTTTCAGTTTGGAGTTATTGGCAAATACTTACACTCGTATATATTTTCATATTTCTCCGACTGTTTCTTACAATATGGGTTATGGTACAATATGCTCGTGAACTGTAAACCACAGTGTTCCGCAAAGGAAAAGGTGTTGAAATGTTATTTAGTCTAGATTACTACGCCTAATGGCTTGAAACGGTTCATTGTCCGTAATATTATTAGGCTTTTATTCGCACTTTATATCTGAAACTTGATCAAATCGGTTTTTATTACCAACTTGATAACTTTTGCCCATGATTATACGGCTACTTCATAATAAGTCACGATTTTGCTTACAACACCGATGATCCGACTACTCGTTAAATCTGGTGTAAAGCAGCCCTAACTACTTACTCTAGTGGCGAAATCAACAACGGACTCAAAGGTACTTATGTATTGTGCAAGTGATGTGTTTGATCCTTTTTACTGTGACATGCTAATTGGAATACCTATTCGTACTAGTAAGAAATTACTGATGTAGGCGCAATCGCAACTGTTATTTCAGCATAGTATTTTAATTATAAAAGTATACCACTTTTTACGAGGAGAAACATTACTGTTTTCTGTAGTTTTGGTATCAACTTTAATAATTTAAATATTTTATACTATGGAGCTATTTAAATTACCAGCCGAGGCCGTTAAGAAGAACATTGTTATTTAATAAATAAAAATAGGCTATCTAGAAACAAACCTACCTACGATATTATGCACTAACGACAGAACTAGTTTCTTCTTTCTACGGGTATAGATCCTTACCACACATTTTTAGGGCTAATTTAAACACTTTCCTGGCTGTATAGTATTTGTATCAGTTCTAGTATGGTCAATGATTGGTTGGTAAGTATGGTGCAGACCAAAAGACTAACCGTGAGTTGCAAGAAACGTAAGAACGTTTAAAATACATGCTATCTCTTTCTTCGCCTTAGCTCTAAATAGAGATGACACAAAACCAGATACCATGTATCTTAACTTTATTGACGTTTTATGCATTTGACGATAAATACTTTGATGGTTATTTAGTTAAAGGTAACTTTACAATAAATCTTTGACTTAATAAAAGTCTGGTCAACAGCTAAACTTAATCCTTTTTTACTTTGCTATCATAGGATTAACCTTCGATTTATTTTGTAGAACTAAATTCCGACTTATATTTTCGAAAATGTAAGTTACTATAAGCAGTTTTCACCATTCCTCTAGTTGTAGTTGTTACAACAAAGTAAAATGAACTCGCGCAACTAATAAATTCCAATAAATACAAAATGTAACAAGGCACATTACTGTCAATACTCTAACTGAATAGCGAAGCAGGCGCAATACCTGACTCCTCTGATGCCAATAATCACCGGCGTTCGCCAGACATCGGAAAGTGGACATTTCGTAGATTGAATAATGATATAGGCGGCTAATCAAACAGGTGCCGCTAGATAGTATATCGAAATAGATCCATTATAGCACTAATACAAGGTGTTATAAAATACCTGTAGGATTGTATAGTATAGTTAACGATACAATTTCTGGAAAGTGAGGTTTGGAAATTCAAAGAACGTGGAAATAGAATGTGGTTTAAATATTGACATGAAATTCCTCTGTAAATTATCAATATAGATATTTCGCTACATACCCTATAAACTTTGATCGTAAACCTCCGTTCGTTCGTAGTCAAGTTTCCATTTTCTCTATCAGAGATACTGAAGTTAGATGAAGTTTTCCACAAGTAGATACTAATGACTTACTTATCTATTTATTTATCACTTTTGTCCCTATTTTAGTTTCTTCTCATTTACGTTCCTTTCTCCAAACAAAAAAAATGTTTTTTTTGTATCTTCGTCATTATACATGTTTATGTTATCTATCAACTTACAAATGATAAAAATTTATGAGTTTCTCGAGTTATAATCCCATAATCAGTTGTATTCGATCTGAGACTTTCCGTTTTGAATTTTAATGTCGGTGTTTGTAGTTGGCACATGTTTCGTCCCAAATCTTTTTGCACCATATAAGAACATGCTGACAACTTGCCTTGGCGCATGCCATGCGTTATCGCTAAGATGTGGAGGAGTGAAGTAATGATGTAAAGGCTAAATGAAGGCTATTATGCTGTCGAATTTCGTCATTGTCGATCTAATTTGTTGCTCTTTACAGCTGAAGGGGCAATAGTACTAGATAATTATCCAATTTCAAAAGGCAATTAACACTAATTCCTGTAATAATCTAATGAATCGTTAAATCAAGATGGCGTGCATTTACAAGTATTTACAAGACCTTTTGATCTTGTCATTTTATGGGGAAACCCTAGAAATATATTTGGCCGAAGGGATTGCGGCACTTTGTGACACTTTTTTAGAATGTCGTTGTATTTTGGCAGTAAATAGTAGGATAATAACTTGAAATAATGCGAGTTTTAACTTAGGTTTAGCTGAAAACGTTAAAAAAGATTAGTGTTAAAATGATCTACATTTAACTACAATAGTGTAATGTTAGGTGTAATCAGTGAGACCATACTTAATAATTTGATTATTATTTGATTCTGATTAAGTACCAAAATTGTTATGAAAATATATACTGAAAGATCTTTAGAAAATATCGGGAACATTTCATAAGAAAGCATTTCATATGCTGATTTTGAAATAATCTCAGATTCAGTCGTATAAATAGGTATATAATGTTCTCATTTATTTATTATAGCTGCTGGTAAATTTCACGCAACACGCATTTTTTATAAGAGAAACACTTGATAAAATAATTTGTATTGAAGAACACGCAAACAAATTTGCTTCTTATATCACTACTACTCGTACTTATAAATTGAGTGACAGCTCATTGTGTTGTGACTGGTGCCTAGTTGTGACTGCCGAGCTGATGTGGGCGTTGTGGTTATTGTCACTGCCACACCATGTCACACTCTAATGGTCACAAATAAACCGGCGTGCATTAAATGGGAGGCTACGGTTATTACCAGCTGTCGAATTATCATACAATGAGCACCCGGATTTTAGGGTAGTGACAAAGCAGGATCTGGTTTTGGTCAGTACATTCCTGATTTCTATTCTAGTCTACTGCTGGATATACGCGCCATTGAGCCCGATCTGCGTTTCTCCGCATTTTACTCATTGTCAACCACGGCCAGATTTTGGTAAATTACGATCATCGGTTTTCGTAAACAAGTTGTAAGTGTGTATTGTTATTGCTTTTATTATAACGTTTATACAGCATAGGAAGATTACCATTAGTAATTGAATTGCACAAGGGCGTCGGTAGTCACGTGAGAAAGACGCGAACTTTCATGCGAGAAGTCTAGGTTTGATTGCATGACGTGCAGAAAGTATTGAACTTTTCAAGACTTACACATATTTTACTAATTGCTAACGTATGTGAGGAAATCTGCATTAGAAAAAAAACTAATAATTACTTTATTATGTGTACTAATTTATTTTTATAATGTAATACTCGAGATGTATATTATAATCTGCTTTGTATTTAATAATCGGCGAGCTTGATATTGAGTTTTTGATTAGGTTAAACAAGCGACATATTTATTTCGCTGGGTTAAACTTTTACGTGGTAAGTAGTTATTTTTTAACCACCGACCGATCGAGGGAGGGCGTGTTATGAGTTTGACACGTTTGTCTGTGGCATCATAACTTAACAACGGATGATCAGATTTGGATCCGGTTTTTAAAAATTTAATAGATAATTTTGTCGCGAGAATTCTTAGCTAGGTCTTGGACCAGTGGTTTCCAAGATCTTGGAGTATCTTTGATGTCACATGGGATCTCTGGAACGGTAATAGCTAGATGGTTCAAATTTGAACTCAAATGTTCAAGTTCATGGTGCGTTTCCGACATCTGAAATATTGAGGATCAGATGATGACCAGGAAAAAGTTAGTGAACTTCAATTTTACAATATGAAACTGGAAGAATTGTAAGATTATCAGCCCGCCAAAACTATAATAGTTAGATGGGGTCTTCTTGAACTAAAGTTATATGGAATCCTAAGACATTACAAGAGAAAAAAATTGAAGAAGGCGGCCAAAAAATAAATGAAAATGATGTGGAGCTAGGAATTTTAAGATAGCCATGGCGAGTCCGAAGTCCGAGCTCCGCGTAGGGCGAGAAGCCCGGAGCGTCCCACGCCTTCAGGCGCCGCAGGTCTAACCTGCTGAATGTTCTTAGCCATGTCAGATGAAAAATAGATCAGCGGTTTTAAGATCTTGGAGTATCTTCAGATGTTGGAGTATGATGGGATATCTGGAACGGTAACAGTTAGGTGGTTCGAGTTTGAGCTCAAATATTTATGACCATGGTGACCTTCCCACATCTGGCATCTTGATTACCTGATGATGACCAGGAAAAAGTAAGGGATCCCCTCAATCGACAATGAATGAATGAATGAATGAACACACTTTATGGTACGTCGGGGATTTTAAAAATTTTTAATTTATAATCTTTGTAAAACCAAACAACTTTTTAATACTGATATTGTACTCGTACATCACTACCATGGTCGATAGTTGTTAACTCGAAGGTTGAAACGACATCTCTACACATTTTATTCGATTAAAATAAGCTCTATAGTAGCTTCGAATAAAAGCTCTATAGTCTTTGATAAATTATTTATTGTAACCAATCTTGATGGCATTTGGCCGTGGCTTTTCTGTTTTGGAGATTGGTTGCGACATTTTATATTCAATTGAAGATCAGATTATTGTGGACTCATTGGTATGTCATATCACATGCTATGAGTGGGTAACGAGCATTGTAATTTTAATGATAATAATGACGATAGTACACGGAAGTCTCTATTGATTAATAGCTGCAATATAATCGATTGAATTCTCTGAACCTATAATTTTGTTTTAATAGCACATAGAGTACTTAGATTTTTTTCTAGGTATAATAATTTGTCTAGACGTTTTAAGATCAGCCCACAACCTACCTACCGGTGACTTTGTAATGTAATTGCGTTACGAGTATTGTAATTAAATTATCTCGCCAAATGGTAACCGTAATATAATGATGACATATATCGTTTCTATGACGTCACTTTCAGGTCAACTGATGAAGGAATGGAATGCCTCAGTTTTAAGTGCATTTATAAACTAACCATTTTAATACGACCCTTACAAAGTAGTTTCTTCGTTGTGCTGGGGAGAAAATGATACGTCAATCAAAGGTCGCGTTTGATTGGTCGTTACAGATTCGGTAGGTGTCAAAATGATTGACTGACTCCGTGGGAGGGCGCCAAAAGCTTTATAACGCTTTATTGCCCATGTGACTCTAATGGTACAATACAGTGTGTGAAATATGATCATAATATCTTTGTGAACTTCGTACGACATTGGTATGGGTAAAACAAAGGAATGACATGGACATTAAAGTCGTAAATCAAAGAAAACTGTTGTTTACTAGCATAAAGCTTCCTTGTAATTGAACAATCACAGGAATCATGGTAGCTATAATTATACTCTTATCTACAAGGTTTGTTTGGTAGGCATTTAAGATTTTCTAATTTTCTAATGAAGGACATTGGTAAATACCGAAGTCTCTTTTGTATTTTGATAGGTACCTAAATACCGTCAGGTTTGCCGTTGCAAGTTTTCTGTGCAATTGGCTATTTTTAAACAGAGTGTGTCGGTGACCTAGGAAGGTCCGGGTTCGAAACCATGCCATGTACTAATGAGTTTTTCGGATTTTTTCGAATACTTACGTACATTTACCGACTGCTCTAACGGTGAAAGAAAAACGTAGTGAGGAAACCTGCACGTCTGAGGAAATGAAAAGTTTCCGAAGGTGTGTGAAATCCATCAATCAGCACTTGGCCCGCTCTCGGTGGATCATGGCCGGTAACCACCTTGGTCAAGGGGAGGCCTGCGCCCCAACAGTGGGGACATTAAAAGGCTGATGATAATGAATGATGATGAAACAGATTTTACATTTTTAAGTTTAACATGTTGTAGATTGATAATTGACCTTAGCATACATTATAATGCGTACAAATGACAAAGTTTTCATTTTTGAGCATGTAGGTTGGTAAAACGTGATCTTCATGCAATCTGCAAATACCTACATGCATATCTAAGTAGGTACGCCGATGGCTGGTGCACCAGAGCCCACAGTGAGTACTGACCACGGTCGAGTAAAAGAAGAGTGGGTTGTCCAGTAGCCAGATGGACGGATGATATCACCAAAACGATAACCTGAATGTGACTTGCACAGGTGCGGAAAGGGTGGCACAAAAGAAGTATGCAGTGGGACGACATGGGCTGATAATGATAGGTCTCGTAAGTATAAACGGTTTTAACTTACATACATACATAACTTTACGCTATATCCTATATATAGTGAGGTAGGCAAGCCTTTCTTGCTTCCTCTACAGTCTTCGACGTTTTACGCATGCTCGCCGTTGGGGTCGTCTCCTCTGTATATTAAAATCATGGTTTTGACAGACAGATGTTCACAATATCGAGTGGCTATTAAATTAAAAACTATTTATAGATACTTATATCATTAAAAGTGCCTGAAGCGAGAATTTTATGAGTTAACATTCACCTTGAGTAAATCACTGCCTGCTCTTCGAAGCTCGGATTTGGTCCATCGTGTAATGAGATACCAGTAACTGGTTCTTAAGTGCGATTCACATTGAGAGAAAAAAAATCAACTTCAACGTGATTTGCAGATTTTTCTGCTTTGATATAATAATAGGTTTATTCAAAATAAGGTAATACTAAAATAACATTAAAATACATACTTAAGCTAAAATTAGAAAATACCTATCTATTTTACAAGTAAAAGACCTGGCCCAGGTCGCTCCCTGAGTGTCCCGAAGAGGCTGGCGGCGTTGTCCCGCTGTATAGCGAGGCTTATACGCTGATCGAAGTAGAGGCCAGCCTTCAGGTCCCGGGATGTCTCTACGAGGCGCTTGGCTATTTCCCGGTAGAGGCAGTGGGCTCCAGGCCCCCACGGCCCCAAGGTCTCCACCCCGAACGGCGCAAATATGCAATCACCACCCAGACCCGCATATTTGCGCCGCTTAAGGTTCTCCGCAGAAGCCGCTGCTGACACGCCCTTCAAAAGTCCAATAACAATTAAGTACCTCTATTATAGAATTTACTTCAAGGGTTATAATATCACTAGGAATACTCTACATCTATCCATCTACCTACTTTATATTGTGATTGATTGTATAGAGGTGCTGTCGCTGATATTTTAACTATAGTAACACTAAACTACATAGTCTACATACATAATGGGTCGCTAGTGAGCGCAGAAAGTCTCTCGCTTTACTATTGATCATTGTCAGATTATCATTTAGAGTCGGTGCCCAAAAATTACCTTACAAATAGGCCATATTGATGAGTTGCGTTTGTTTGCTCTTTCTTTCTAGGAAACTTAAGAAATATTTGTTTCATGCTCAGTGTGAAGTTACCCTTACCTATAAGCGCTCCTTTTGTGCGTGCAACTCGTGCAAGACGAGTAGTGTACGAAGTAAACAAGGAAGCAAAAACCAGAGCACTTTAATATCGGGCTCGCTGATTGGTACATATTTCAATATGTTGAAAAATTGTAGATGTTTCCCTTGTGCATACTTCAAGCTTTCGGCGTTTGGTAAAGGGCAAAGTTTTGAATTGTAAATGAGGCTTAATGGGTACCGATTTAGTAACCAGTAGTTTTAAGGAAGTTTGATGGAATACATGAAGGTGAGAACAGCTTGCGATGCTTTATTTCCTCCATGGATGGAAGAATCTTATCTTAGATAATCCCAGCGGCACTTCGACCTTCGGGGATCATTTGACCCTTTTCTTAGCCTCCTCCATATTCCTTAAAGATATATTTGTATTAAAGATGTCTTTGTCTTACGTACAGGAAGGAGCCTGCCCTATAGTCTTCTGAATTTTTGAAGACTCATGTGCTTTCTATCCATATTGCACAACATAAGTTCCCTTGACTCAATGGATGGAAGAATAATATTTTATCAGACATTCCGTTCATTTGAATTTAGCTCTTCTTCTTGATTGTCAGTGGCAACCTAGTTCAGCTTAGCTATCACTTTTCGTTTGTCGGCGGATGGTGTTCGTTTGTCGGCTTTATAAGACCGGATTTTATGAGGTCAAGTTGTTACTCAATGTGATTAATATATCACCACCCATTTGCGTCACATCTAATTAATTCTTCTCTATTATTGATGTAACAATGGAATTTGCGTAGAGAGACTTTCCTTTAAATATGGCCTCTGCTAGTGTACACACTGCATTTTGGCCAATGACCGTGTTAGAATCTTAAAAATCATTCGAACGTTTTGGCGTCTGTTTCGAAAAAAAAACAGTTTACCAACGTCGAGATTATGGGAGAGTCGTATGCATCAGGAATGTCTAGTGCCTTGCAATACAAGTGCAATTAGAGGTTAAGTTGCCGAATTCACACCATCTGTTTCTCACTCGCATTTCACTGTCTTATATAACGTTCACTTATCACGGACGATTTTTAGGTAAAATACACTAGTTTTACTAAAAAAACCCACTGTAAACTGTTTTTAAACAATAAAATAGGCCGAACACGCCATGACAGCATGAACGTTCAACATAACATCAGAGAGACACATACAGGTTGTCCACTACCTACATGACGTAAAGAAGAAGACAGATAATCAATTAAGTTACTTTTATTTTATTTTATCTGACTAATTATAATTGTACATTATCAGGTATAGCGAGTGTTACTCACTTCATAATTATTATCGCGGAGGTTGCTCCGACGTTTCAGTGTACTCAAGAGATCTAATAGAAATATTTCAAGGGGACAATAACATTCGTAAACAATCCTACACAATGTTAGCTAAATCTGTATTAGCAATGAGACGTGTTTAAATATTCATCTCCGTGACGGTTACGATAGCTTAATTCACGAAAAGGTTAGCGTGGGTTGCTTAACAGCTCTATTTGTTTGTGAAGTACAGTCCAGTGTTATTACTTTCATACATTTGTTTGCAGAACCATAAAAATAACGATTTAACGATATAAAGATATTATGATGAAAGCTATTGGTTTTTTTATTTATATTTATATGTTTCTGAAGAGTATACGACCTGTGCGTATATTTTAAGATTTCGACAAGACCTTTTGTTTTAATCAGAGTTTCTTGAGAGTCACTGATTGATTTACCAATCTCCAAATGTCAAGCAATAAGCCATACCCAACACAAATACTTTTGTAAACATGCTAGTAAGAATATAGGTAATATCCCTTCAGTGAATTTAGTAAACTGTACTATTTTATCATCCATTTTAATTATTATATTTAAAATAAAATTCATTAAATTATGAAAAAGGGGCTTAATCGCATCAGTATTTATTTTGGTAAATTAGATAATCAGTTACCTTTGTTCGACGTTCCGGCAGACTCTAGTTTACCAAAATAAATACACACGCGGTAAAGCCCCGTTTTCGTAACTTTAAAATCGAAGTAGGTACATTATTCGTGGAGGGAAGCTATGTCAGTTATTTCTTTATAAGAAAATAAATAAATGTTTATTGTATTCCATCAATAACACTCGTTTAAAGATACGAGTATCGACGGCTTATAACGAGGTGTGTTATTTCAAAACTTAACAATTTTGAACAAACACTAAGTATATAAAATTTTATGATTCATATTTCAGAACTACTGTCATAGACGATGTTGATTTAGAAATTGTATTAGTTAATAAAATTATTCGATGCGATCTAGGTATTTCATCATTTTGGTGTTAGTGTTGGGAAATTCTACTTTGTGTTTTATACCTTCTCAGATAGAAACTTTAATTTTGAAATCTCTGATAGATACTCCTAGATGGATCAATTCTTTATTGCATGCACACAAGTTTACTTTATTTTTATGATTATTTTTTATTGTTGCCAATTCGAGTCTAATAAGCACTTCATAGAGGCTAAGATTTTAAGAATGACTGAGAAAGATTGCGTTAAGGCAAAAAACGGTCAAGTGCGAGTCGAGTCTCGCGCTATCAACTATAGGGATTACCGACACAATGGGCTGTAATTTGGATGATATTTTTGTTTGTTTTGATAACGACTATTATAATTATATTTAAAAGATTTTATTTGTATTTATTGTTAAAGTAGAGGATATGACAAAATTAAATATTGTAGTCAATTTTCAAAATATAAGTATCAGAGTTTATTATATAGTGGACCCAAAACTACTTCCTTACTATAACTTTTAGGGTCGCTTACATTATAGTAAATATTAAATGCAAGTTATTTGAAAATTATGTCTTATGATTAATTTATTCTCTTTTGCTCTATAGGGTGAACAAATTGTTGTCTACCATTATTATATACAAATCAAATTTTTTTTTTTATTGTAAATAAGTACCTTGAAGTACATTTTTACAACGTCATTTTTTACTTTACCATCGCTTCGTAAGGTGCTGTAGCTGAAAGGAAAGAAGCGGCGCAAGAAACTTTCAGCAGCACGTCTTTTGAAATAAATATATCTTACAATAATTATGAATACAATCATATACACAGTATTCAAAGCTACGAGTACGTTAGAGAACCATGTGCAGGATTATTCACAGTAAGTATAATACACATTAAAGTCTAATCATAACACGTAATCGCTGCCCATACACGCTGCTCTTGTACCGGAAAGAAAGTGCATAACCCTAATTATTGCAGTTTATAGTTTCCCTACTATACGCTGTTATTAAATGGAATAACGGAAAATCTGTGTGTATACGTGCGTTTCGAGTCAACAATCAGTGTCGGCGTAATATTATTGAGATGGATAATGAACCCAACTAGATTATTCGGTCAATCAAATCCCTGAACGTCCAAAGATAATTACCTTTCCCCAAACGTTGATTTCCCAAAACGAATAAACTTGACTGAATCGACTAGACATTCGGGGTAATTGGACGTAGTTAATGTTTCTTCTGAGTAGTGCTGGGCGATGCCATGTTAGTTTAGAGTAGCGTAGCTATCATTTAGGGTCCACCTGGATATCGTCCAACTTTCTACAGGGTGTAACAAAAACCCCTTTAGAGCCGACAGGGGGTGTTCAGTATCCATAACTGAATAACTTTCACTATAGGGTCAACTCTGAAATCCTGAAAAAAATCAAATAATATATGTGACTAACATTATAAATTGATAAACTTTAAAAATTTCGAATAATCTACAGATTAGCTGCTGCTGTTGATATTGTGTAATATTATGTAAGTAGACTTTAATAAACTTTGACACATGACTGTAAATAATGCACCTTCCGTAAACAAGAACTTTATGCTTGAAATACAAATATATAGTTATAGTAAGAACAGACTAATTCGATGACGGTTCCACACTTTTTTTTTCTTGTTGATTTCCGGTACAAACAATGTCGTGATGTTCTTTTCTGTTAACACATTGTTGATCATCCGTTGTTGAGATATGACTAACAAACTTATAACATCCTTCTTTCAATGTGGTTTTTTTTATCATCAGTTTATAGGCTGACAGTAATTCGACCTTATCATCGCAGGTGCAGCTCTCTAAAATTACACGAAAAAAAATTGCATACGTACGAGTATATAAATACACAAAAGTATCTAAAAACTATAAACAATTTACGTAACCCTAAAAGCTGACTGATTGGCATTAAATATTAAGGATTATATTTGTCTGCGGCTGCTAAGATAATGCACTTGTTTTTTTACACATATTGTAACGCGTCACGATGCACAGATGTTGTCAATAATAAGTACGATTCAAGGCTTTGCAATGAACTAAATGTCATCCAGATTTCAAATTCGATTATAGTGCTAAATTACTTCGAATAGTTAATCAATCAACTTCCACTAATGATCGATATGCTAAATGTATTGGGTGTTTGTTTTTCTCTGTCGTACTCCTAAACTCTTCAATTTTATTGATTCAAGTGTCTATTGCAAATATTGGTTCTTATTTTAATTTCAAATAACAGAGTACCAAGGGGATTTTCAAAGCTGACATGAAGACTTCTTCAAACAAGTTATTATATTCCTTCTATTCCTTATTTTCAGATAAGTAGTGACCTTAAAGGGAAGAGACCAACTTTCAAATCTGAGTTATAGGTACTAACAGAAGAAGATAGATAGATAGATTCAAAGTATAACTTTGTATAAATATAAAACTAGTTTTATGGAATGTATAAGAAGTTTACAGTAACATTAATCAGCCTTTGGAATGATAGGTAAATAATTTGGATTACTTAATAACAGTTATAAATCTGTCGTGAACTAGAAAAACCCATAAAGTGCTATAATAATTTATTTGCAGCATTAAGATACTTGTACTACTAATAAATTTTATTAATTGCAAATGATCGATCTCCATCCGGCCATAACTTCAAGTTTGCAGCTGTAGAACCACTCGTATACACACTTTACTACATTACTGATACAGTTCTCCTTCTGTAATATTTATTAATTACCCGACTACGAGGGAGGGTGATGTTTTAGTTAAATATTATGGTCATTGAATTTATTAAAGTGAATTTTTAAAAATTAAATATTTTAAATAACAAACACTAAAATAAACTAAAATGACTATCTATCTAAATAAATTGTAAAGAAAACAGTCTTAACTTTGATACTAGAATAATAGAGATAGACAGAGACTAGAATAATACTAGTTTTTATAATCTACGACATAGTGTAATAAAACAAACAGTAGTATTGACCGCTTGTAGAGGGGCCTCTTTTTTAAACGTTGTAGATTATTATTTAATATACCATAGGTATCGCTATTTGTCTCTGTATCTTTTGTTGCTTAAGAATTATGCAGTCATGTTAATTTCCTATTGAATATTATGCTTAATCGATGCATAGTTTTTACTATGCTCTTATGAAGTCACATTCCTATTAATACAAATGTACGTAACGGAAAAATTAATGGATACATACTTACAACCATGTTTTATATACGTCATGCGTCACGCCATGAACAAAATTGATAACTTTGCAACAAATGAGAAATTGCAGTTTAATGTGACGAAACCCAAAATGATTTGTACAAACTGAGCAACTGCAGCTATTGCTCACAATTAATTTATTTTTCTACCGTACAATCAACTCTCAGCTCAACGAGTACCTAACTACATAGTCGCACTCCAGCAGCTGAAAAATAGCGTGCTAACTGCTCAGATCTTCTTCTTCTTCTTCAGACTTTATTCATCCACTACTGCCTCTCTCCTATATATTTCCATGTAGCCCGATTTGCAGTGCTTCTAAAGCCAAGTCTGCCGTGTCAGGCCAATCTCTGTTATTTTAAGTTACACGAGTTACGTCTAGCCAGTGCGAATCGTGTTTTTTCACCCCTTTACACATTATACTAAACCCCCTTTTTTAAAATTTTGCTTCATTGTTGAGGAACTTCAATTGTCAAAGTCATGTAACTCCGACATTGGCCAGCGCAATCACACCTTACTCGTGCAACTTAAGTTGCCATAGATGTGCGTTGCGGTGGCGAGATGCCGCGGACGCGGGCTATAACAGTTAACATTAGTTACAATAGATACGCATGACCACTTCGTTGGTAAATAGATCGCCGCTCTTAAATATATTCCCGCGCACTTTCAAGTAGGGATGTTACGGAGGTGGTTTTACCGGAACCGGAGTCGAAACCGAGGGTTTTTAATTTGATTTATCGGAGTCGGAACCGGATTCGGAACCGAAGTCGGAGGTAGAAGAGATATGTTCGGAAGAAGTTCAAATTTTAAACCGTTTTTTAATTTTTATAGCTGAACTGGCTAGAATTCCTTTATGTAGTCCTACACTATTTAATAAAATATCGATATTTGAATATGTTTGCTCACACGCAAAAAAGAAATACCAGCAGATGAATCAATTAGGCAAACTAGTAATTCTAAAGAGAAACAGAAAAAAAACCAGTCGGTCAAAGAGCCAGGAAGGAATACAAATACGTGAATCTAAAGAAAAACAGGAAAAGAAAAAGGTCAAGTCAATTAGCAAAGACGAAATACAAGCAAATGAATCACGCAAGCAATCTGATGAATCTAAAGGACAAGAAAAAAAGAAAAAAGTCACACAGCGAAGTCAAAATAAAAGCTGATGAATCAAACAAGCAATCTAATCAATCTAAAGGGCAACAGAAAAAGAGTCAGTCAAACAGCGAAGACAAAATAAAAGCTGATGAATCAAACAAGCAATCAAATCAATCTAAAAGGCAACAGAAAAAGAGAAAGAGTCAGTCAAACAGCGAAGACAAAATAAAAGCTGATGAATCAAACAAGCAATCAAATCAATCTAAAAGGCAACAGAAAAAGAGAAAGAGTCAGTCAAACAGCGAGGACAAAATAAAAGCTGATGAATCAAACAAGCAATCTAATCAATCTAAAGGGCAACAGAAAAAGAGAAAGAGTCAGTCAAACAGCGAGGACAAAATAAAAGCTGATGAATCAAACAAGCAATCTAATCAATCTAAAGGGCAACAGAAAAAGAGAAAGTGTCAGTCAAACAGCGAGGACAAAATAAAAGCTGATGAATAAACAAGCAATCTAATCTATCTAAAGGGCAACAGAAAAAGAGAAAGAGTCAGTCAAACAGCGAAGACAAAATAAAAGCTGATGAATCAAACAAGCAATCAAATCAATCTAAAAGGCAACAGAAAAAGAGAAAGAGTCAGTCAAACAGCGAGACCAAATTAAAGGTGATGAATCAAACAAGCAATCTAATCAATCTAAAGGGCAACAGAAAAAGAGAAAGTGTCAGTCAAACAGCGAGGACAAAATAAAAGCTGATGAATAAACAAGCAATCTAATCTATCTAAAGGGTAACAGAAAAAGAGAAAGAGTCAGTCAAACAGCGAAGACAAAATAAAAGCTGATGAATCAAACAAGCAATCAAATCAATCTAAAAGGCAACAGAAAAAGAGAAAGAGTCAGTCAAACAGCGAAGACAAAATAAAAGCTGATGAATCAAACAAGCAATCTAATCAATCTAAAGGGCAACAGAAAAAGAGAAAGAGTCAGTCAAACAGCGAGGACAAAATAAAAGCTGATGAATCAAACAAGCAATCTAATCAATCTAAAGGGCAACAGAAAAAGAGAAAGAGTCAGTCAAACAGCGAGGACAAAATAAAAGCTGATGAATCAAACAAGCAATCTAATCAATCTAAAGGGCAACAGAAAAAGAGAAAGAGTCAGTCAAACAGCGAGGACAAAATAAAAGCTGATGAATCAAACAAGCAATCTAATCAATCTAAAGGGCAACAGAAAAAGAGAAAGTGTCAGTCAAACAGCGAGGACAAAATAAAAGCTGATGAATAAACAAGCAATCTAATCTATCTAAAGGGCAACAGAAAAAGAGAAAGAGTCAGTCAAACAGCGAAGACAAAATAAAAGCTGATGAATCAAACAAGCAATCAAATCAATCTAAAAGGCAACAGAAAAAGAGAAAGAGTCAGTCAAACAGCGACACCAAGTTAAAGGTGATGAATCAAACAAGCAATCTAATCAATCTAAAGGGCAACAGAAAAAGAGAAAGTGTCAGTCAAACAGCGAGGACAAAATAAAAGCTGATGAATAAACAAGCAATCTAATCTATCTAAAGGGTAACAGAAAAAGAGAAAGAGTCAGTCAAACAGCGAAGACAAAATAAAAGCTGATGAATCAAACAAGCAATCAAATCAATCTAAAAGGCAACAGAAAAAGAGAAAGAGTCAGTCAAACAGCGAAGACAAAATAAAAGCTGATGAATCAAACAAGCAATCTAATCAATCTAAAGGGCAACAGAAAAAGAGAAAGAGTCAGTCAAACAGCGAGGACAAAATAAAAGCTGATGAATCAAACAAGCAATCTAATCAATCTAAAGGGCAACAGAAAAAGAGAAAGAGTCAGTCAAACAGCGAGGACAAAATAAAAGCTGATGAATCAAGCAAGCAATCTAATCAATCTAAAGGGCAACAGAAAAAGAGAAAGAGTCAGTCAAACAGCGAGGACAAAATAAAAGCTGATGAATCAAACAAGCAATTTAATCAATCTAAAGGGCAACAGAAAAAGAGAAAGAGTCAGTCAAACAGCGAGGACAAAATAAAAGCTGATGAATCAAACAAGCAATCTAATCAATCTAAAGGGCAACAGAAAAAGAGAAAGAGTCAGTCAAACAGCGAAGACAAAATAAAAGCTGATGAATCAAACAAGCAATCTAATCAATCTAAAGGGCAACAGAAAAAGAGAAAGAGTCAGTCAAACAGCGAGGACAAAATAAAAGCTGATGAATCAAACAAGCAATCTAATCAATCTAAAGGGCAACAGAAAAAGAGAAAGAGTCAGTCAAACAGCGAGGACAAAATAAAAGCTGATGAATCAAGCAAGCAATCTAATCAATCTAAAGGGCAACAGAAAAAGAGAAAGAGTCAGTCAAACAGCGAGGACAAAATAAAAGCTGATGAATCAAACAAGCAATCTAATCAATCTAAAGGGCAACAGAAAAAGAGAAAGTGTCAGTCAAACAGCGAGGACAAAATAAAAGCTGATGAATCAAACAAGCAATCAAATAAGTTTGCCTCTCAAAAATAATAGAAAGTGTTGTACAGCATCAGCTCATGAATTTCGTGGAAAAATATAACATTCTCCCGCATATTCAGTCAGGATTTCAGGCCGGTCACAGCACTATGCACTGCACTATGTCATGTTACTGACGATATAGTGGCAGCATCTGATGAATTTTTTTTTAAAAGACTCAAAATTATTTATAATTTACGGGTACGATTTTAGAATATATATATTTTTTAAATTGTAATCTCCTAATATCATTTAATATTGTGTATTCTATTTAGTCTTAGTTACGTTCGAATTTTTTATTATGTTTCTACTAAGTATGTAATTAGTATCTTTTAGTTCCAACAGTCAAAATATAATGATAATTACATTTGTATTCAAAATTATTGCTACCTACCTAATTTTAATTGTTATATTGTTTAGCCCCTTGCTCATAAAGAGAATTAGAGTTAAAATTACTTCAAACACGGGTTTTTATTTTACTAATATTGTTAATAAACCTAATTCTACCCACGAGTCCAGGTGTATGGTAACTTGATATCGTTATAGGCTCTGAATTTGTTTATACCACTACACTACAGTACCTTACCTATTGACAAATTAAAATTACCTTAAAAACAAATATTAAATTCTCCCTGTCACACCAATCTCATGCATCTAGCACCTACATGAGATGGACCGCATACTTACCGCGTCCTGTCTGATAGCGGCAAACTGTTGTAAGTTAAGTTACAACATGCGGCGTGGCCACATTTGTATGAAACAGTGGTTATGCCCAACTACTTTAATTCGAATAAAACGCAAAATATTATTTATTTCTGCGGATTTTTAAAGACCCTTTATGCCTGAATATTTTTATAACCTTTTTTCATACAAAGATATACTATAAAAGTTATAATTAACTCTATAGGCTAATTTGTCTATCCACAACTTCAAACTCAATTATCTCAAAACGCAATTTTTTAAGTTGCACGAGATTGGCCTGACACGGCAGAAGTCACTCCAGCTCTAGCCCTGATGTCGTCTGACCACCTCGCTGCCGGACGTCCCACACTCCTGCTGCTCGTGCGCGGTCTCCACGTAAGTACTCTGCGGGTCCACCTGTTGTCGGTTCGCCTAGCCACATGGCCCGCCCATTGCCATTTCAGAGTCGCTAACTCACATACTCACATATGAACGAGCAATTAACACCAATCGCAAACACAACAGAGAAGCGATGACCTTCAATGGTAATGAAAAGTCTCGAGGCGTCAGTTTATCTTTGCGTAAAAGCGTCTCTTGTCGCAATTCCTCATCGGAGCTTATCCGCGGTGCATCGGTTATCAAAGCGACAGAGTTGCGTGTGCGTTCGACGAACACCGACGAACAGTTGATGTTCGCGCGTCGAGAGGAAGACACATCCGCTAGCCGAGGTTAGCGCGCGCAGTGACTTTGTGATCGATAAACAATACGAGTGGTTTTGATAATTGTATTACTTACGTACCAACTTTGATTTCGTGCTGCAGGATCGTGGTTGAGATTGAGGGGTGCGTTGGTTTTTTGATATTTTTCTATGAGTGATACAGGTTTGGAACGTATGAATGACTTAGTTTGTAAATTAAGCTCTAAGGTTAACCGTTAAACGTAATTGAATTTTTTCAATGTTGAAACAGTACAAAGGATATTTGTTACAACAGCAAAAAGGACAGTGAATCTATTAAAGCATTAAGAGGGACAATGACTCAGACTCTTAACCATATGGTGTGATACATTATCATAAGTAGTTCAAACTAATTAAGTATGAGTAACAATAACAACTCTGACCGTATACGAATATACTTGTATACTAAGAGAATCGCTTCGCTGACATCTTTTGAATTTGCATACAGTACTATATTCCCATAAATCAGTACTATAACACTAACAATATTGTAATGAAAATATGAATTTTAATAATATCGCTTAGAAAATTATGCAACGTAAATTACGCGATGTATACGTACGAGTATAATAGGCTTTCTCTACATAACCAAATGAATATAAAAACTAATGCAAAATCGTTGCCCGTGACGAATATTTCATGCTGATGCTACAGCTGGTACAATCTCTGCCTGACCCATATTCTGTATTGTAGAATGCATTTCTAATGACGTTTCGTGAATATTTACGTTATAAAATACCTCATGTAGTTGTATTATTATACTACGCTCTTCATTGCTATATAAGTTTATACAGTGACCTTGAACGGTCGTAAAACTTCCATCTTGTTATATGCGATTAAAAATGGAAGACAATATATTTGTCCTTTGAAAAAATATACGCAATAAGACGTCGATAATTGTGTGCACTTTGCGCATTTAAACATACGTGATGGAATGGGAGGATTTCATTATTATTAGACCCTGTGAAATATTGGGATGAGAATCTTAAATCTTTAAGGATTTTACTCAAATTAAAGATTCCTCTGTAATTGTTTTTAAACTCTTCCTGTATGGGACGGAAAAGTGATCAATTTAATATGTATAAAGAGTTATTACGCAAGACCAGTTAACAGTTTTTTTATTACATCAATTCCAAAGCTAATGCATGTATGTATACCTACGTAGAAATAGCAAAAATCATCTGCCTGGATTACTTCATAGCTTCATAGATAATTATTTATTTATGAGTATTTAAAAAAAAAACTAACTTGAGCAATGTTTTCAAATTCAAAGCTGTACCACAAAAAATAAAGGTGTAACCTTGAGAATAGCCTATAGAAACATAGTGACCATAAGGTTATCTTTTTTAACCACACATTATGTTACAAACGTGTGAAGGACAATCAGATAACCTAAACATTGTGGTGATAAATTTTATGGTCACTTTATTGCATTGTGTTCAAAAACGCAGTTAGTAATTATAGCATAAGTACCTATTATTATTTGAAATAGTTTTGTTAGTTGATAATTATTATTACTTGGGTATTTATTCAATTTAATAATAAATAAATACGAACCGAACATAATATAACAGTACTCGTAGCTAGGGCTTCGTATGTACTTCGGGATGAGAGCTCTATTATTACTCCCACTCAGTAGTTTGTCCGTCCGTCTATCACGGCCATTTAGCTCGTAAAGGATTAAGGATACAAGCCTCAAAATTTCACATAATAAGTATTATCTTTATTCGAAACCGATTATTACTATCGTATTTTTTTTTATTGAATTGTATTTTAAAAGAGATCCCATAAAAGTGAAGGGGTTCTATTAAAAAAATATTTATTTTTGTGCTTTGCGTGTAGAATAACATTGTTTTATCAAGTAGAGAACGAATACATTGTAAAATATATACTTACTTCATCTTCAACGGCGTATTATCATCATTTAAAAACGGTTACAATATTGGTCAAACCATCTAGAAACAAACAAAAAATACTTCTAATATGTAATCCTATAATAGTTTGTGAGGTTGAGCAATTGAAACTATAGTTTACAATAATTTATTTAGGTTAACTGTTTGGCCCATTCAAAAGACATCAACAAGAGCATTGTTTTTTTTCTGAACACTAACTATTATTTATTATTCGTCACAATAAAGCATTTGTAATAATTAAACGATAATAACATGTAAAAAGATATGTTATAATCTATTATCCTCTTTGACTCCATAACAATTATAGTATCACGTAATAAAAGATAACAAAACAAATAGAATCAAATATTTCACCAATCATCATTGGGCCGCACAAATATTTATAACCCTCTTGTACAACAGGAGGGCTGTGTCCCAACAGTTTGACGTTAATGGACTAACGATGAAGAAGAATTAACCTAATCGATTTATAATTTTACTCCACATTTGATAAGCTATGGTTACATTGACTTGTTTTATGTTAGTAGCTCTTGTATATAATTATTTTTTTTACTTTACTCATTTCGTATCCCATTTCGTATCCCCCTATTTATTATACAAAACAACATAACAATTCTTTCAGCTTATAAGTCATTCATTCATTAAATTTCAATAGTTACGCGTTACATTATGTGAATAATTACGAGTATATGACGATCAATCCAAACCGAGCCAGTGCGTACTCTTCCGGTAGCCCGATATAGGTGGCGATTTGTAATAAATCACAGCATAATGGTTTCCAATGCGCTCAACTCAATGTAATTAATGCACCGTAGCCTGTAACTGTTCATACTAGAATAAGTAGAAAGTTCATTTAAGTATGAATTACATAAAAAGTTATAGCTACAAGAAGAAGAATTTGTATAAAAGTTTTCATTACTCATAATTTTCTAGCCCGGTAAATACGTCAAAATTCCATGAGTTTAATCTGTATTTGAAGTATTGTATTCCGGATGAGAAGTGCCGAAGATCGGGCTCAATGGCGCGCCCTGGGAGAGGCCTATGTCCAGCAGTGGACTAGAGTAGGCTGCTGATGATGATGATGATGAATCTGTATTTATAGTTTATCATGAGTTATGGTAGTCCATTTTTGTAAAGGAAAATAAAAATTGACAGTAGGTACCTTAGATTATCTATCCCAATCTAAGGTAGGTACTCTACTAAACATTGACAGATGACTTTTCTTTTTTTATTCCAATATTTTTTGTTGCGATACGTAATTTTACCTTCAAAACTTGACATTCAAAACTTGTACAATTTATGTAATGATCCTAAATTGCAAGTAATGCAAGTGACTCAGCACTCATCATATTTGCTGTGATGTGACATACACTGGTATGACAAGCTTGTGTGACCAGTACGAGTGGTTTGGAACGTTTGTCGGAAATCAGAACAGAGGTTCTAAGTAGGTAGGATAATAGAGTACCTATGCCACTTCATTTTCTAATCGCTTTTCAGTTAATTTATGTAGGTACCCGTACATGACGTTACACTTTCCTTGACATTAACTCGATATAAAAGATTAATAGTGTTAACAGGGTAATCAAATCAGCTGTAACTGAAACCCCCAATACTTTTCAAAATGTCCTGTTTATTCTGCCACGTTTGTCCAGTTTTAACTTTGTTGTTTTAGTTGTAAGCAACTTAAGTTTTTTTTTATTGTTTAAGGAGATCAGACGAGCAAACGGATTGTTTGATCCGATCTCAAAACCTTCAAGATATTTCTATACTTGATTTCGTTACCCTGACCATCCCTGATATTGTTTGAACTGTGACTTAAGTTAGCACGGACTTACTTAACCGTCGTGAAACAACTTGTTCTAATTCTTTAGTTGCACAGACTGCTCCGTGTACCATTATATGCTAATTGGAAGACGACACGCAAAATTGCTTAAACTTAGAAAGTAAATTTTTGAACGTACAACATAAGTTTGCGATGCATCCTAATGCAATTTAGTTACACTTCCTATATATTACAGATGTAACATATCTACTTGTTATTTTTTTCTAGTCACAGTAAGTAATTGATTAGACAAAGTAGTCGATATAATTTTGTAACATCGATCATACATACTGAAACGGATACAAGTGAATTAGACGATGTTACTATTTTACGTAACTTAGCATTCGGACCTCGTATTTTGAATTTGCGGGATCTTGCGTCAGTGTGCTTTACCTGGAGTCAGGCTCCATCAACGTATTTGGACACAAAGGTAACTTTAACCTCATTTTTATCCGTTTTCTGAATAGCCGTTGTGTAAGAGTAAATTGAAGTATGGACGCGCGGTGCATGTAAAGATTCTCATTGCACTCGACGTTTTGTCGTAATCGGTCACCAAAGCAATTGCTTTCGAATTTTCGGAATAACGACCTATTGTATACTAGATTGTTACAGAATAATTGCATTTATTTTTACAATGTAGGACGGAATACCTACTCAATCCATCAATATTGTTATTATTTATCGTTCATTTTTTATGAACTTAATCTGCATTTGATTTCAAACTAATGTGTGGATGTGACAAAGATGGTGCGATAATCTTCACTCTGGTCTTAACTTGATGATCAATTAGTGAAATATATAGACGTCTGCAGATTATATGTTACCAGCTTGGACTTTTATTCTAAAGTCACCTCCAAATGTGTATAATATTCCTATAGTTATTCCTGTAGTTTTTACTTTTCCTGATTTTGTGTACAATAAAGTGTTTCTATCTATCTATCTAGATAGATAAAACTATTTATATTCATTACCACTAACTATTCATTGTCAGTCTATTTACGCCCACTGCTGGGTACAGGGACCTTTACTTTATACATAGAGTTCACGTGAAATCGTAAATCAGACACACAAAAAGTAAAAAGTAAAGAGTTTGAAATGGAATACTTTGTAAATGTGGAACAGCTTGTTGAAAGAAATCATCTAAATGGAACTTTGACTGCAGAATTCTGAACTGACAGTAACCATTTTTTTAACTCCATGAATCAATGAATGTACTGAATGTCATTTTGACTAGCCCCAATAATAATGGTCAGACTTATTTAGTTATAGATACTTGCACCATCTCATATAAACACTGTGCAACCTGAAGAGTGAAAGTTCGATGCATCTTCATTTTATTATATTTCAATTATATTACTTTCGTGGTTTCGCACGTTCCTTTTACAATCCAATCGTGATAGGTTTGTGATGAGTTGTGGTCGTCTACGCAATTCTATTATACATAAATAAGTTTCCTAGTTCTGCAACGTTTTGAAATATAAGGCGCAGGTTAAATTAAGGCTGGATTGCATCGGCGTGGTCGCCCAATGTGTGTAAATGCCGGGTAATAAATTATTTGCTCGTAATTATACCCTGCGAAGCAGTGTTAGCTTCGAAACTAAATTATTTTTCGTCATTGCGAATTTCAAGGGAGGAAACCGTTACACATATTTTATTAACCTTCATAGACAATGGCAGATTTTCTGCAGAGCTCAAAGCAGATGGCGTTTGCTTTGTTGGAGGTCTGTCAAGTTATTTTAGGTTATATTTTGATTGACTGTCAAGAAGAAAAAATGTTCGAGAAAATTAAAAAAAATTAATACGACTCAAAACCAAAGTGTGCCAAAGTTTATCTAGAACATCCCGTCATAAGTGTCCGATAGATAAATAAAAAAAAATAAAAAAAAAAATAGATAAAAAGTTTATGTTACAATGGCTAGTGACTATGAAAAAAAAACAAAAAAACATGCTGGGTATTTCCATACAAAATAAGTAAGTAGTCACCATTTGACCTCCAGCTACACTAGCGCCCCAGTGGAGAAATTAGCGAATTTTGCTTACCATTGGTTGTCTCTACCAGCTTTACCTAATTTAATTTTAATAGTTGACTTTCTTTTCAATTTGAATTTTAGACGACATCTGTCTATTTAAAATTAATCACACCACACATGTATGTCACACCATCGATCATCTTGGCGTATCACACGCCATAGTGAAATGAGAAGAGCAGACAGCCAGCAATTAGCTATTGTACGTGCTTGTCAGAGTTGTCAGTGTTGTCAGAGTTAAATAATAACACTCGTGACCGCGTGCCATGGTTATCGTACACCACACGTAACACTTTGACCCCATCGTGGGATTGTGCAAGTGATATAGGTCACTAATCAACGTCGTTGTTCACATGGTAATAATGGAGAAAATTGCTCCCACACCTTTTGATTTTCATCATGGTAACCTTCGTGTTTAGACACGGAAGACGTGCAATAGAGAGCGACTTTGTTGAGAAATACCTAGAAGGATTGTAAATACCTATTTTCGACAAAGAATACATACGAGTATGTATCCCTGGTGATAGGGACCTGCATATGGTGGAGTGGTCAAAAACGACCAACTTAAAACACTAATAGGTTCATTGGAAATGGTGGCACAGTTGGGTGCAGGAAAATTTACAACTATAGCAGGAGTCTCATCCGTCTCATTGTAGGGGCGTTCACAGGCCATTTTGGGACTGAGAGCCTCCTACACAAGATGAGATTGGCAGACAATCCTACCTGTAGAGCCTGTGGTGGCACCGTCGAGTCAATGTAACACTTGCTGTGCGAATGTGACTCGCTGGCTGGAGGGCGTATGAGTCTTCTGGGGGTAGCCTACCCGAAACCAGAAGACTATAGGCTCCTTCCTGTAAGCTGTACAGCGTCCTTGATTCAAAGCATCTTTAAGGAACAGGAAGGAGACTAAGGTAAGGGGAGAGCACAAAAGATCCCTGAGGGTCGAAGTGCCGCTGGGGTTATCCCTGGCCTCCTGTCATAAGATAAGATAAAATCCCTGATGACTGTTGTCTTGAGGAATGCAGTAGGCAAATAAGTAATAACTGAGGGGTCATAAAATTAATAAAATAGGTAAAATTCTGCTTCAATACATATAATTTTCGAAGTAGATGTTTTAATTGTGAGAAACCCCGAATAAAAGAAATTTGGTTACTAAGTTACTATAGCGTATAATATTCAGAATTATTAATATTTTTATGATGAACTTGTTACTGTTACTTTTCACATCCATTTTTATTTCCATAGATAATAGTTATAACTTTGAATAACAGTATAACTTTATTTTGCGGTAAACTACAGTAAGCTTCAAAATTCTACGAATAGCTTTCCGAGTATTATTTGTGGCATTATCGAATCATTCCCTGCTTGCATCTCTATTTATATTAAGTATCGGTTTTATTCGTGCATAATGATCGTTAGCGCGTCGGTTATGCAATACGTGGCCGTGAACTCGGCGCGTGCGCCGCCGCCGGTGTGTTAGCGGCCTAATACTGTGTGCCTACCTGTTTAATTTGTGCCTTCCCGCTATTGTTTTCAATTGTGATTATGATTTAGTATGTTGTTTATGTGAATATATAGATGTGATTAAAAGTTCAAGGGATTTATATTAATTAGTGGATAAATTAAGTTTAGTGTTTTATTTTTACGATATTATTAATGTTGTTGTTTCGGTCATTGCTGTGTGTGAAATAAACGTATTACTTACTTACTTACTTAATAACAGAGTTTATGATTACGTTATGATGCTAATACTTCTTCTTCTTCTTTCTGTACCATTACCATTTATCTGCTACCGGAGGTCAAAACCATTAGGATTATTTTAACTCTTGAAGCAACTGCTCGGAACAAGGATCTCGTGCTCAATTTAAACCACTTGCAGAGGTTTCTCAGCCAAAAGGCAGGAGTTAGTCTTCTGCTTAAATTAAAATAAATAGTTGTTTAAACTCTCTCCTACTTTATACAAGAAATATATTTTTAAGAGGAAATCATTTGTAGAGACTGAGGTTAGCCTAGATAAGATACAACCACTAAATTTGACATCATTGTTATAGAATAACCTATTCAATTATGTTATGCTGTTACTTCTATCATACTAGGTAGGTAATTAAATGGCTGGTAATATTATGTATAATAAAATATCATTGTGATAACTTATACGTACTTACTAATAAACGTACTTACTCTAAATAAATCAAGCCAATAATTCGCTAATTTGCATTTGACATTGACTCCGACATTGAAACGTGCTACAATTTTTCACCTTCACATGTTAATTTTCCACACCTGTGAATTCTAAAGGAAAGATGGACTTGTATATAACAACTTCCTGGTTGTTTTTATCCACTATTAATTGTTCTATGTTTTGTATTTGAACTGAGACAATGGCTTGTAAAAAAAGAAACAAGTTCTATTATATTCCATCTTATTGTTTTATTACGTATTGTTGATAAAAGGTTCGTGGAATTTATTATATATGCTATAAAAACATCCACATACATCTTTAGTATAAATATCGCGACACTACGTCCAGTTTGCTACTTTG
Organism: Hofmannophila pseudospretella; assembly: GCA_947369225.1. Taxonomy (NCBI): domain Eukaryota; kingdom Metazoa; phylum Arthropoda; class Insecta; order Lepidoptera; family Oecophoridae; genus Hofmannophila; species Hofmannophila pseudospretella. The sequence continues at coordinate 10,209,467 of OX376317.1, read as the reverse complement.
TAGGTGTTGGAGTCAAGTCAGTTGTGCCTATTGGCAAAAGCTTCTCCAGTACCTAGATTTAAAAGCTCTGTCAAATGCAATTTCAGTTACAGCCTGAATTCACTTCAACAGCAAGGGACACTCCCTGCAGGGAGCGACCTGGGCCAGGTCTTTTACTTGTAAAATAGTTAGGTATTTTGTAATTTTAGCTTAAGAATGTATTTTAATGTTATTTTAGTATTACCTTATTTTGAATAAACCTTTTTTTACAGCAAGGTCGTAAAGAATTAATTATATTACATAATTAGAAACAAATCGTAAAGTGTAGCTGACATCTACTTGACTATTAGAGTTCTTTCGTTGGCAACTGGATCTCATATATTTCTACTGACAGATTGATATTTATCACTTAATATAACTTTGTTTATAAAGTAGCTTACTTTGTATTTTATTTATGTGCATAGAACATATATGATTTTGCTATCAGGTTTGCAAATAATTTTAGCTGTTTATGCTCCTAACATAAGATAACGTAAAAATACCATAAAGGTTGTATAAGCTAATATTCAGTAACCCTTATGTGGCGAGACCTGACAGCTATAGCGATATAATCTCATATTTGCATTCATTATAGGAGATGTTAAATATTAATATTGGCCACTGCGCACTTATAGTACTTCGTAGTTACTACATAAATATTGATATGATATTTGTTTGAACAAAGTAAAGTATAGCTTACAAGTAGCTAAGCCAATAATAAATTATTGGATTATGTCTGTTTAATACCTACTTGATATTTAGTTATTATAATCACAGGACAGCGTAAGTAAATAAAACCAATATACTCAATATTTGAGCGTCAGGAGCCTCATCCTCACTTACCATCAGATGAGATTAAGGTCAGACACGATCTTAGTTTCTAATAATAAAAAAAATACTTATCTATATATATCGAAATAGAAATACATTTATTGCCAAATCATATAAATTTAAAATTATAGTACAAAGCAGTATACCAAAGCATTATATGTAATGTATATTTCGCAAAAGGGGGGGAAAGTCAGCAAATGCTGACATACTCGGGTACCAAATATGCAGCGCTGTTTTTCATTTCCCCCCTTATCCCAAGACGTTAGTGGGAGTGATAGTGATAGTGGGTAAAAAATAATAATAATAAAAATTAAAACACACATAATCTATTTCCAGCTTAGGGTTACTCATACCTATTTTTATTTAATTCAAAATACACTTGTTATTCATTACACCAACTGTTTAATTCTACGTCGAGTTACCTCTAGGTAACTTTCTAGGTAACTCTAGGTGAGTTTCATTCAATCAAAATCGTAGCTCTTATTGAGTCCATCAAGTCGCCTGTGTGGGATATAATCTACATATGGCTACAAAAAATTTAAAAAAAAAGGCACTTGACAACTAAGAGAAGCCAGCCTGTCAATGCCTAGTAAAGAGTTCCTTTTGTGTTGCTTTCTGTCGATTTTTATCATCATATGCAAAAATGGGGTGCCATAACTCCCTTGATAGACTAACTGTAAGAAAATAAAGTATTAAAGTACTTTTATATATAAGTTACAACCGTATAGGCAAAAAGCTATTCCTATTCTACTTTACGTATGCTAATACGTTAATGGCTTCATGGAATAGGCGAACTAGCCTTGTCCTACACAGAGCTTATGAATCTTATGATGTCATTCGACAAATTATGTCATTTAAGGATCATCAATCAGCGAGATAAAGTACCTAGATACGTTCAGTTTTATAAAATACGAGAGTATTATTTAAAACTGATTACGAAAATTAGAGTATAGTTCACACTCTATGGCGACAGTGTATTTATAACATTGTACTGATAATGTTATTAAATGAATAATATGTAATGTTTATTCTTGTTTACGTTGTAAACCATCAATAATAACTTATTATTATTGTAGATACTCGTAAATACCTATATAATTTAAAATGACTAGCAATTTTAGTGAGAAAAGGTATTTTCGTAGCCAAAAATGGTTCAACAATTATAAAATAGGTAAAAGAAAACATCGCGATTTATTTTATATTAAAAACATCCTACTGAAAAATCTTTTTATTGCAGGCGACCGTATATGGACCATGATTTCCAAGGATTTTGAAATTCACGCTATGTAGTTTGCTCGCTATAGATAAGTTTTATACGGAAATTGCGTCTGCCAGTTGGCGCATGAGCGTTAGCATTTTCCCATACATTAGTCGGGCATTGAATGTCAATTGTATGAAAATATATGCCCTATTATTTATGGGACAAACCCGTGGCTCGAGGTTAGTGCTCACATCATTGTTCTAGAGGAGAGGGCACTAGTAATGCGATTTATGGGGTGATTTCAGATCAATGATCCGTCCTCGACAGTCATGAAGCAAATAACCAAATAATCATTGTCGACAGTGATGGTTTAATTTTGTTAGATTTGAACAAAGATCCATATCAATTTTACAGCCTCTTTAATTCCATGTCATAATTTCTGTCAACTGAGAATAAACGTTGAAATGAGAACAGAGAAAGGGCGTGTATTGGATAGACAACTCCGTCCTTCCTTGTCGACTCATATGCGCCCGCGCAACCTGTTGATTACGTTCTGTATGTTACGTGATTCAATGTTGACTTCGATCAGGTGCTAAGGCCTACTAAACTTTGTCGTGAGATTAGATTTAAGTTTAGAGAAGTCTTGAAACGTCTTGCTAGCCAATGCTTCGTGGCAAGCGAGTCTTCTTGTCTGAAACAAACCTATTGCCCCTAAGAACGAAATATGAATATGAAAACAAAACTAATGCATATCGATGGGCACCGACGAGTAACAGGTACAATTTCGGCATTGGCACTAGCTGCTATGCGTTAAATAAATCCGACACGTAATATGCTAATAGGGTAGTTTCCAATTATCAAATATGAAATGCATTTCATAAAAATTAAGAAATAGTCTTAAATTGATGGTCAAATGTGAAACAGAATTAAAATTCGTTTAGAAATAAAATAGCTACAGCCAATCAAAAATCAGAACGGTAGAAAGAAACAACAATAAATAGTATGACGTCAGTGTTCCCTAGGTCATACAAGCATATCCTGGCTGCATATAAAGGACTGTTTTGCTAAAAAGGAACAGAGCATATCTTCAATACTAACTTTAACCATTAATATCTCTGATGTTAGTTGAGATATCGAATAACAATTTTAGATCCTTCTTTAGGATGTCCATGTAAGTTGATTGATGCAATACTTAAAAAATAGGTTAATACCGTATTACACTACCCCTACAGAACCGGGAAGGGTGACATACCTAAAGAGAGGAGGCTTCTACCCTGCAGTGAGACTTGAGCTGATGATGAAGTTGAAAAAAAAACGGTTTTGACTTTAGGTCTGATTGATATTTCTCTTTAGGTTCGACGCCCCTGCAGGAAAATTGTTCAGACAGATATTTAATGAGAGGCAATTATTTTTTTGCGGGCATATACGAGTACTATAGTAACTCTAGTATTTACAATTTTTTAAATGCGCAACTAAGCATAAAAATGCGGAATACATGCTTACCTACCTATAAATCAATACCATCCATTATTACCTACCTATATATAATAATATTGCAAAATAATATAACAAATTAGCTTAAGTACTTACTGAGATAAAGAAGCCGGTCAAGCAGGTTAATTAAAACATTACATAATTAAGTAAAAATGTCTTACCGTCAGTTGCATGAAACGTCCAAAACGTTAAGTCTTCATTAAAATACATGCTATCCCTTTCTATGCCATAACTCTAGATAGAAATGACACGAGAAGCCTTAACGTTAAAGACGTTTCTTGCAACTCACGGTTCGTTTCAGAATTTTGCAAGATCGCGGAATAGTGATCTTACGAAAAATGTAGATTATTATCAGATTATATCTTAATTGTAATTTGCACATACCTGCGATTCTGACGGTACTGCTACACTTAATTAATTATTCAATTTAATGTAAATTTAGCACAATATTTAAAAATAATATTCATTTTTCAAGCTTCTACTTCCTTTCCTTCACACATATGCGGTAAATTCCGGTGTAATGAAGTTAATGTAAAAGTAAAAGATTGTTATTTACGATTATAAGCATTTAAACTTGAGATGCAAGTTATTAATGTTTGAATTAACATTGAATGGATACGCGTAATTAGCATCATCATTAAATTATGAGGCTACTTAACAATTGCTTATAAACAGATTACCATAAGTTATACTTGTAAACAGATAAATTATATGCTTATTTATAAAATGCAGTACATAAACTGCAATAACATTTTTTTCTGAAGTATAAAAACGCAATTAACTAGCCAAATCAAAAACAATATTCCGCGTCGTAGCCTAGTGTCCTTGGCGTCCAAGACTTCGAAAATGGTTTTTTTTTTAAATGGCTTTAATTGGTAAAGTATTAACTTGTTCATAGGTGTATATTTAGCTCTCTCTAGAGCTAATGTAAGCTGAATGTATCGCACAGAATAGGAATAACCCTTTTTGGTCTCAAAAATAGTTGGACGTGATTTGGATATGCTATGACGAGTGATTGAGTGATTCGTATATACCTCGTATTCGTGAATACCTCTCTGCCCATTTTATGGTTATAGCAAATCTATAACCGCGTCAACGGATCAACATTGCCACAACCTCAAACCGAGTGTTTTAAAAAATTAAGTAATTCTTATGCTTGCTTGGAAAGTACGACGGAATCCCGTCTTCCAATATACAGGTCTCGAGGTTTATAAGTCGGAAGTCCTCGCATTATGCCGTGTCCTGTAAATAAAACCTATTCATTTTAATTTTCTTTATACTTATGGATTTTCAAAGAGCAACGCACTTCAACATCTCGCATTGCAACAAGCTAGCCTTAATATGAGGTGAGGCAACGCTGCTGCTGTGTAATATGCTGTAACCATTATTGCCAAGTATACTCAAGAATAAAAATCGCTTAACTGATTGCGCCCCTGTAGCCAGGCCAAAGCTACAGTACTGACAAAATTCATTCTCAGACGTGGGTAGGACAAAATTTGCATTAGCTGTCCTGACTAATGTGGCTCTTTGTTGCCTGACACATTATCAAGGTGCTGCACTGAGCCAAGGAGACAGGCCAATTATACCGCTTCCTCGCGCCTTAATGCATGGGTAATGGCTTATGCAAAACTGGCTATTATAGCAGGGCTGGTGAGCTTAACATGCGTGTCACCACGCTTTGAAATTGCTGCCTGGCACCAATCTAACGATGTTCAAAATTTTGATAATTAATCGATATTAACGTGTAATTTCTTCTCTCATGTTCTCCCTCTACTATCCCTTAAAATACCTAGTGCCTTATACTAATATTTGTCTTTATTTAATATGGATCTTAGTCAAAACAGGCCATTATGGCATTAAGAGCCTCCTACATAAAATGAAACTGTCAGACAACCCCACCTGCAGAGCCTGTTGTGACACCGTTGAGTCAATGGAACACCTATTGTGTGAATGTGACTCGTTGGCTAGAAAGCGCATGAATAAGCTGTGTCATCCTTGATGCAAAGCATCTTTAAGGAACAGGAAGAAAGGGGTGAGCATAAAAGATCCCCGAGGGTCGAAGTGCCGCTGGGGTTTATCCCCGGCATGTCACAAGATATGATAAGATAGTCAAAATTTCTGAGAAATAAGGTTGTAGTAACAAGTGAAGTAACCTTGTTCATGTTGAAGTCTGTATTTGTTTTAAATAAATTATGAAGGGCTTGCTAACCCTGATTTATATTTTGCGATGCTCTACGTGTAGTCACAATAGCCTTATTGTAAAGGGAAAAGCTTCAGTTTCCTCTGTCACGAATAAATTCTGATGATCAGCTTTAATATAATACCGATACATACCGCTGTTACATTGTGACAATAAAATGCATAATTTATTTAAAGGTTATGAATTTTAAATCAAGTTATTATAGGAATGTTGTTACGAACATAACATTGAGTAAATAATGATTTTATTATGTTACATTGTAATACAATCTTTTGTAAGTAACTTCCTTACACTGAAGTAATTAAGTGTATGACTATTGATACTTGTACAAAAGTTGTAATAAATATTTAACTACATAATAGCTAGACTGGTTCAGAATTATCCGTGTTGTACAACGAGACAAAACTTCACAAAATAAAAATTAGGTAAGCACAATAAATAAATTGTTTTCGATTTTGAACCAGTGCCATTCAGCCGTCATAATAACTCGTATCAAAGACTTTCTTGTCTTTACTTCAGACTTACATCATTGTAAATAAGGATCAGCGATTGCCAGAATATTATGTGCAGTTGTAAATTAAGCATCGAGTTGGCAGCAAAAAAGCATTTCACAACTGTCCCATACATACACGGAGTTGGTTGCGTTCCTAATTTATTGCGGAGAGCCGCCAAGCCTCAGGAATGCCGCACCAGCCGATTTATGACAAATTCTCTCACACGTTTAGGGAAATCAAACGCCTGATTTGGAACCAGAATCGGCCCAGCGGCCAGTATAATTTAATTTATTACATCTCGTCGCACGAGTGACGTTTGACATCAAATCGTTAGGCAGCTGTAAACCCAACCCCGTATAATGATCTTTTGACGCCTTGACTGAATTCTCGAGCTTAGGCGTTGTGGGCATTAAATTTTAATGACCTGTGTGAATGGCGGTGAGATATTTCTCAAACGGTGTACTTAAATCAAACTTTTAGAGTTGGATGGAATGGAATACGGGTAAAATACAGAAAAAATTTACCGTAACAAAACTGTGACTAAACTGAGAAATAACTAAGCTGAGACAGGCGTCTGTAACAAAACAGTGTAAAGGCTAGATTACAAGCGTGAATTTTGTACGGGTTAAAAATTAAAATAAGGATAAATAAATAAACACTTTTTTTATTTCGATTTTATTTATTGACGAGCAAACGGGCCACCTGATGGTAAGTTGTTACCATCGCCGCATACACATTTCACCTCACTATATTGTTATTAGAGGGTTTTTGATGTGCCTTGAGCGCTTCTAACTCAATTTATATGCCACCTATTTCTAATATTAAAATTTTTATTTCCATAAACGTTTTTAAAAATTTTAGTTATATGCTTATTATTAGGTCTCATAAATACATTGACATTATTGGTGATCGGCGTTACCATATTTAAACATTAAGCAAGTTTCAGTTAAGCAAAGTATCTTAATAACTCTTGCATTGCAAAAATATTTGACCTAACTGCCAAAATTACTAAATTCATAGATCACGTGATCCGGAAACATTGTTTGCCTAATAATAATTTAGCCCTAATGTCCGTTGAAATTCAGGTTGAAGTTCATAGCTTTATGGCTTGTCTTATATTGATAAGCGGAGCAATCAGCGACTGCGTTTACAAAAAAGTAAAATAAAGTAAAATACACTTTATTGCACAAATAGAAAACAACAAACAAAAGATAGAAAAGGAAATAGTGAAGAACAATTTAGGCGGCCTTATCGCTAAGAGCGATCTCTTCCAGGCAACCTTCGGGCAGAGGAAATGGCTGTAAAACATTCTGAAAGATTCGTGACCGACAAAGAATCCAATCCAATCATCAGGTCAGAGAATGATGTAAAAAAATCTTACATTTAATCGTTCATAGCATTAATTCCAGTAAAAGGCTTGGAATTGTGTTAGTATTGTTGTATTGTGTAAATTAATAAGAATGTTTATAACATTTATATTTTTCCACCACCTAAGTTACCTACTACGTACGACTACGCGAGGGATCTAACTAAATAATACCTATAAAATATACCAACGGTTTCATACAAAAGTGTTTAAAAAATCAGGTGGTACCATATGCGAAATAATTACTTAAATGTTGTTATTATTATGTTAATTACTGTTGTTGTGTCGCGTATGTAATAATATAAAAACTCCACCATACCACCGCCCAGTGTGTCGCGTCTTTTATCTCTGTGGTAGCACCCAAAAATGACCGAATCGAAAGATGATTACTCAGCGAAGGCGTAACGATTTATCATCATTGTAAAATAGTGAGATCAGAGTTTTGTTAAAATAAAGAACAATTGCGAATATTAAATTAACGTTTGTCTTCTCAGGGACATCTTGTAAGTGAATTAGGTGCATGCATAATGAAGGAACAATAAATTTTAGAATGTATGCATTTGGATATTTTGTATTTACCTATTCTTCTATATACAGGGTGTAACATTAAGAACGGTCAGTATGGGAAAGTCTGAAACTATAAGACATACGAAGATCTGTTCTTAGGAACCATGTCATCAATTTTAGTAACAAGAAACACTGTATTCATACATTTTTAAAAAAACCTGTACTCAGCCTGGGAATCGAACACAGTTGTTTTGAAAAAAAAATCCAACACTATTTCTATTTAGATATCGATTGTGTAGGTCTTAAGGAATAAATGTTAGTATGAAACGTGATGTTTAAAATTAATAAAACGCATTGTTTCCATATCTTTTAATTTATTTTAGTAGGTGTTCGAAATGACTACCATTTTGTAAAATACAACATTCAACTCGTTTAGGTAACGATCTTACTATTGAATGTTGTATCTTCAGGTGGTGAATTTGCGTTAAAATTGTCTCTATGGCTGCTGGTCTCTAGGTCTTCAATTGTGTCGTAGCTTGTTTTGTGCACTTCATCCTTAACGTAATCGATATCTAAATAGAAATAGTGTTGGATTTTTTTTCAAAACAACCGGGTTCGATTCCCAGGCTGAGTACAGTTTTTAAAAAAAATGTATGAATACAGTTTTTCTTGTTACTAAAATTGATGACATGGTTCCTAAGAACAGATCTTCGTACGTCTTATAGTTTCAGACTTTCCCATACTGACCGTTCTTAATGTTACAGCCTGTATATTTTATACTCTTGGCACACACATGGAAAGTTTTTTTTCCCAGATATTACGAATAAAATGAATAGCCATGATGTTTACCAGATTTCAGAAAACGCATCCTATGATAAATATTTATATATTTATAAGAAATGAATAAATACTTTTTATTTTATAAGAAATCGAATTGAAGAAGTTTGTACGACTGATACGACAGTTAAAGAAATGGTGGCAATATTTTATCAAATCAGACGTGAAGCTTGACCTTTTGTAGTTATATTTATATCTCTTGTCGTCTCCTTTTGGGGTTCAATGGAAGCAATTTGTAATGCTTAACACATGTACCTACTTAAAGAAGCCTATTTTTAAATGAGCGTAATATAGGGTTTCAATAATGCCTTGACCTTTCGAGAGGTATTGTATTTCGGACAATAAAAATGACTGCTTAATCGATATCGTTTTCATTACCTCTATGCATTTATGTAAGTAAGAATTGGATGTATAGTAACTACGAGTTTTAAGTGAACTCTCTCAAGGTGAGTCACTGAACCTGATCTTCGACTCTGCAAATCAGTCATTTTTATGTAGATCAGGCAATTGTAAGACACCCCCTACAATTGCCTAATCATTGTCTTCATTCAAAAATTCGATTACCCCAAGGCTTCTTGGTTCTGCAGCAGAATCAGATGTGGCTAGACCACAGCATAACCAGTCACTTCAGCTTGCTAATCCTTCGAACTGTTTCGGTAACTTTGGTTCTTTGATAGATATTCTTGGGTTGTGACTAATCTCACGTTTTTATACAAAACGTTATGTTATGTATTCATTAACTATCCATGAAACAGGAGAAATAAAATTTACTCTATCTAAAATCGTGATATTGAGATGTTAGCCATAACCAATCGTCAGATTTATATATTGCTTAACAAAAGCGGTATTAAAACACATTTAAAACTATTTTGGCATTCGGCTAGAAGTGAACACACGTCTAATCATTTCTTCACATCACGTGCCAAATAAACTTGCTTACCTCCAGATTGTTAACATCTAGGTATGTCATCTCTAGAAACCATAGTGTTATAATGAGCGTTACAAACTGGTCCAATAAGCAGGCTGTTATCTAGCTACCTACTAGCATTTGTACGAAATGTCAGGCTCTATTTACTTGAGGCATTGTGATGTGCGTGCGAGATTGCAGACTAGTTCACCTTTCTTCGTCAATTTCGTAACATTAATCTAATATTGGCTTGTCATTATTTATACTACGTGATTATTATAGGAGTTATGCTCTAACCGACTTTGTCATGACATGAACGTAAATGTCGCCGCATGGATATTGCTTATGATGATGTTCTAACCTAGGAAAAATAGGAAAAAAAACTATTTAGTGTGAACATATCTTTATGTGTTTTAATTTACCTAACTAGTTTTAAGTAACTGCAGTATTAGTACAATTGAAGTGGTTTATTTCCAAAATATATGGTTATACTAATGGTTGTTAGAAATTAAATACTTAAAATAACTCAATAACCGTAGGATGACTAATAAAACAAAAACTTTTAGACAAAATTCGACTTTATTCATCAATATAGTCTCCTTCAAGAGTAATACATTCATTCCAACGCTTGTCTAACATTTCTATGCCCTTCTTATAGAACGATTTGTCCAACCCTTCAAAATACCCTTCAGTTTCAGCGATCACCTCATTGGTGCCATCTCTTTCCGGCGAGCATTTTTTTGAGATTTGCGAACAGGTAATAGTCGCTGGGGGCTAAATCTGGAGAATACGGTGGATACAGAAGCAATTCGAAGTGCAATTCGTGCAATTTCATTGTTGCGATCGACTTGTGACATTGTGCATTGTCTTTGTAAGATCACTTTTTTCTTCTTCATTTGGGGACGATTTTCGCGATTTCGTCCTTCAAACGCACTAATAATGGTATGTAATATTCACTATTGATCCTTTTTCCCTTTTCAAGAAGTCGATACCATGCGCATCCCAAAATACGGATGCCATAACCTTCCCAACCGACTTTTGCGTTATTGGTCGCTTTGGACACTTTCGCCGGTTGCTGTCCACTCAGCTGACTGCCGATTTGACTCTGGAGTACAGTGATGGATCCATGTTTCATCTGTTGTCACATATCATCAAAAAATCATTTTTATTTGGTCTAACTGTTTAGACCAAATAAAAATGTGTTTTTTTTGGAACTGTTTCCAAATAGCGCTCTGAATCATCAACACGTTATTGTTTTTGGTCAACAGTGAGCAAACGCGGTACCCACTTCGAACAGAGCTTTCATGGACAAATGTACATACAAAATAGTGAATATATTGCCTTCTGATATCTTTAAGGTGTCAGCTATCTCACGCAATTTCACTTTACGGTCTTGCAAAACTATTTTGTGCACTTTTTTTATGTTTTCTGGAACAACTGCCGAATTTGGGCGAGCAGAGCGTTCAGCATCATCGGTGTCTGTACGGCCGCGTTTAAAATCAGCAAACCACTTCTCTACCATTTGTATCGATGGAGCAGATGATATCCGAATAACACGTCAAGCTATTGCTTTGCTTGAACGGTATTTTTCCCATTAAAAAGCAATGCTTTATTCAGATTTTTCCATTTTTTTAAAAATTACTAAAGTAGCGTCACTAACTCTTCTGAAATTTTGACGTAATAAACGCAAAAATATATCGTTTGAAGGTTGGTATTATCTAAAAATTATATGTATTTGTTAATAGTGGTGCCATATACCTATAGGTCATCCTACGAACTTATTGAGTGATGTAATACTTTTAAATACTTACTAAAGTTTAATTATGTAACCTAAAGTCATAGCATGAATAGCTATTACCTAACTTTGTAGCAACTATCAAGGAATACCTACTTAACATATGGATAGGATACGTCCTACCATAAAAATCATTTAACGTAAAATTACTCGCGGGTAGTGACTTTCGAATTCTTACAAAAATTCTCATAATTACAGCAATTTGCCGCCTTTAACTGCGTGATATTTAAATTAATGTTTTCAAAAGGAATCAGCGAAGCGTATTGGTATTTTAATTCGTTTAATTATTTTGTACTGCCTCACCTCCTCATAGAGTGGTTATTTTATTGAAATTTGTCTTTTGTTTCAGATAAATTTAGCGAATGATAAGGTAGTCAACACCCACATACGCCAATAAACATGAGATTCTCGGCGAGGTTACAGGTATGTGCACACATTATTTATTTTTATTACCAGACATACCTACATTTGCATTGAATTATTTTGGACCATCATATTCGTCCTCGACTTCAATATAAAATGTTCAATTTAATTGTTTACCTATTTTATATTTTTACCTCCTAGTTTTGAGAACTGTAATTTAGGTCTGCCAGATGGAAGATCCACTGACACTGACACTACATCGATCGAATGACTAAACTTCAACAGGACATTATATCGATCGACTGAATCTGAAGGACTGAATATCGACAGACAGTCAAAGACTGGATGGGAAGGCAAAATGGATTATCTTGTCAAATATCTACATAACGTACGAGTTAAGTCAAAAAAAAATGAAATTATAAAATCTATACTTAATACTTATTGTCGACGTTGTTACTATTCTTATACATATTTTTTATCATCAAACATGAAACTGGAACGCAATAATTAGGTAAATTAACAAGAAACAATTGAATTAACTAGACATGCTGTTTAATAAATCGCAAAGATGTGCCGATAAAAAGTCTACGACTATATTTTAAGAGTACTTTAGATTCAAGAAGGTTACAAAATTTGATGTGCTAACTATACATAAACAATGGCGAACAGTAACATTAAACAGTGCGCAATCCAAAAAAGCATTTAAAGATAAAGTTTTGGCGCAAACGCTAGCTTTTATTTGCAGCAACAGTTAAGAAAGATGTTAACGTGGGAAAGAGACAGACGAGTAACCGCCCCAAGGTTGAGAGATGAGATGGTTGATTTTGATTGAATTATAATTAATTTGGAACTACTTGACGGAAAGCGGATGCTTTTGTGTTGCCTGAGAACAGTATTCTTGCAATTCATTTCAAGGGGACGGTTTTGATTTTATTTCACCTGTTGAAATGTATATGTGTAGGTAGGTATTATTTTCTCGATCACGATGGTTAATGGTTATTTATGATGTTTTTGTGTGTATGGATCGTATCTGTGTGGCAAAAGCATTTGTGACTGAACACGATGATAAAACATCATTGACTCTTAGATACAGAAAGCTCTCAGAAGAAAATAAGATTAGGTATTGATCTATTTTGACCAGTGTGACTTTCCTATATCAGGCACTTAAGGTATAGTCTTTAAGGTTAGCAGCGCATCGAAAACTGTCTTGCAATATTTTAGTAAGCAGATGGAATATCACCCATCAATAGCACCATCACTCATAGACTGATGATGACCATTGACCATCAGATGTCCTGTCTGCTCGTCTGCTTTCCTTCATCATGAAATAGGTAACAATGTCAGTGAAGAAGAAGAAAATCTTGTAGCTTGATTCGGCAATACTTAGCCGATGTTCTGATTATTATTTATTTACATCAATCTTAAAAACTATTACATTAAGTTTCTTGGCACCTATAACCTAGAGTTGGTTTAAGTGGATTCGTAAACTAAAAATGGCTGACTTTAACATAAATTAAAATAAACAATATTTGCATACAATTCTATCGGCTGTCTACCACAGGTGAAGTCCTTCGCACTTTTCGAAATAGATGACTATTTAACGCTTCTGATTTAATGAATTAGAAAAGTAACTAGTTAATGCTTTTCCAACAGCTGCTGACTTGCCTGATGCTGTACGTGTCATGCGTACAGTCAATCATGGTGAAGTTCGGCACGAAGGGGGGGCCCATCGAGCCGCCGCCGCCGGAGGTGACGGTGCCACCGCCGCAGCCGTATCGCACTCCGGCGCCGGTCTGGGAGGAACGATCCAATGACTCCCCCGATCCTAATGCTCAATGGTATGTAACTACTTAAAGGTTTTGTTGTAGTCAACGTTAAGTTAGAAATTGAATCATCCTTATGCACTGATAGTTTTATAGCAATGCATTCCGACAGTTCTCTCTATAGATCTCTTTTGTGTCATCTTACAGCTTGAGTCATTTTTGTAGTTTTCAGAGTTCATCCAGAACCTTGAGATTGGGACTGGTAAATTATACTAATTGGTTCTTAATAGAACACCTTATTAGATTTTTTAATCTATTTGTTTTTGTGATAAGACTAATTTAACGCTAAAACAGTTATAAAACAGAAGTTTTATGTCATTTTTAGTAATACAATAGTTTCAATAATCTATAAATCTTTCGTTAACTTGGTCTCTAAAAAATTACAATTAGTTACATCTGAAAATTCAACAATATACCTACCACTTTCTACCATAATATATTTTTCCTTTCACAGGCGACCCCAACTCTTCATACCTCAACCGAGGTATACCCAGGTGGTGTACAACTTCCCCGCTCCCACACAAGACTCACTGAACAATGCCCAGCGCTTCGTGAACGCATACAAACCCTACCATCAGCCTCAGCCAATCCAGGCTCAACCCGTGCAGAACTATTTTAATCCATCCCAAATCCTCAGCTCTCAAAGCCTACCCGGTTTCGGCATCAGATATTTTGTGCCGACGTATTTGAGTGATGTCCAAGAGAGAAAAGAGGAAAGAAGGCAAGAGGATGCGAAGCAGAATCAGATTGAAACGAACGAAGTTAGTGCAGCAAGCAGAGATTCAGCCAGTGACATACAGTGGAAATATGAGAAGGATGCCACGAAGAGAACCATCAGACATACACTGGAAGTAAGTATAGTATAAAAACTTATAAGAACAATCGTATCTGCCAAAATTGATTCGCCACAACAATGACTAAAGAAATAAACCCAAGTAATTTGATAAGGTGAGGAGAGCGTCGGTGGCACAGTGGCTAGGATACCTGATTCACACAAATAGTATCGTTGATAACACCGATAAACAAAGCTCATTTTGGAATCAAATGTATAAGTATTATGTAGTACGTCCATACATAAAGTAACGTCTACAACCCAAAATATATAGATGTTTTGTGTCCATAATCCCCGAGGGGTTAGACAAAGGAACCACTGACAGACCCACTTTTCGTCGTAAGATTTGGTGGACAAACGTGATGGGTGGCGAGCCTATCGCCATCCACTATGTGTAGAATAGTATCCACAAGTCCCTTAGTAGCCTCGTACGACACCCACGGGAAGAGTTGGGGTGGTGCTATTCTTTATGGCCGGCACGACACAAATGATATTTCATATTAAACCTATGAAACGTGGAAAGTAACATACGAGTATTAAGTTTTTAAAAGAGCGTCAGTGGCCTAGTAACCAGGACACCGGACTCCCATGCGGGAGGTCCGGGTTCGAAACCGTGCAGTGCCATGTACCAATGAGTTTTTCGTATTTTTCGAAGACTTATATACATTTACCGACTGCTCTAACGGTGAAGAAAAACATCGTGAGGAAATCTGCACATTGAGATGACCAGTGTGTAAAATGGGGTAGGCACAAAAGATCCTCAAGGGTCAAAGTGCCGCTGGGATTATTCCCGGCACTCTATCATAAGATAAGATAAGGTAAGGAGGCTAGCAGAACTGTACTTTGGGTCGAAGATCGGATTTAAAATAGCGTGATTAGGGAAAGGCCTATGTCATACAGTAGAGTACGGCGAAGCCAATAGAAGGATAATGTATTTCACGCAAGTCTATGTATGTTTGAATGTAGACTTCTTCGTTGAAGTTAATGTAGTATTATCTATTTTTAAATAGCACTGCTCACACCTAAGCCTGACAGCTGTCAGACGTAATAGTACTTACTTTACAATGCGCAATACTTTACTTCTATCACGTTTTTTTCAGCAACTGTACATAAAAAAAAGGGTGCCAATTAACAAAATGTTTCAGAGAATGATTACATATTTATTTTTTGTTCCAGGCAAGCCCGTTACCTTACCAGTGGCCGGCGTACGTACCTCGTCGATACTAGAATTATTAACTTAGCCAAGTTTTATATTCATCGCAGTTCTAGTAGAAAACATCTATTGAACTTGTATAGTACGTAACACTGTGATGTCATTAGGTAGTGTAGTAGTAAGATAAAAGTGCCAGATGATAAAATATTTTTATACATCATAAATTAATCATTTAGACAAGTTCGAAACGTTAAGACGAATGTCAGCGGTATAAACAGACAAGGCAACCGATTCCTCAAAAGCTTAAAGTAAATAAACGTGAATGAATGAAACATCATATTTCAATGCATTATTCATTGTATTTGCGAAGTATTAAATGTTGAAAGAAAACGGTGAACATGTATTACTAAAACTTAATTGTCCTTCACACAACGCTTCGTCGGTTTGAGTTTAGTGGCAACTCACATGCAATTTACTTTGCGTCTAATATAGTTCCTTTCTAAAACGAAATAACGATATTGTATACCATTACACGTTTTCTCGAAATTTATTTATGTATCAAGTAATCTCGAATAGAAATTTTTTAAATAACTCTTTTCCTTTTTTCTCGATTTCTCTTTAATATTTTTTTCACCTTGGTCAATAGACGGAAAATCATACAGTCGTGACCCAAAGATGGATAGTTACTTGAATGGGAAAAGTTTTATGTTAATGACTAAGTCACATACAGCAACTGTATTCAAAGACCGTGACAGAATTTATTTGTCTTTTGTTCGATTTTGTAAGAGTCCTTTCTCTCTAATACCTACTTATTTTGTAGATACAACTTCTTTCATTCTTTGTCTTTACAGACTTTCTCTATTTAAGGTATGAAAGACTTTTTTGTCTATTCTAAATCGTTGTTGTTCTTTCTTATATCATTGCAGCTGCTAAAGTTAAGATTGTAAAAAGATAGAGATTAGATTTCCTTTTAATACTGTTATCTTTATTTTATCACGAACCATATTATTGTTTTCATTAGAAATCTATGTATTTTAGCTGTAATTTAAACGCTTGTAAATATGTAAAATAAAGAAATATAAAATATTGATTGCATTTTAATTCCAAAATATTTTGAAACTGTGGTAGCATTGAATGATAATAAATTGAGGTTAATGACTGTGTTAATAATAGGCTAAGTTTGATTTAATATTACCTAAGGCCACATAATATGCAAATTCAGAACTAGGTTTATTATGTAACAATTTTGCGCATCAAGACGAAGGTTTTAACAAAGATAAAGGTATTTAAGATAAGAAGTCACGCACGGCAACTAAGTATATGATTGTAACCATAATAGTATCTGTATGTTAAAAATTTACCACCGCGATTGTATATCTTATACGTTCTATCTATACATATAATAAAATCGTAAAGGTTAATTTTTGTTTGAACGCACATCACGTAAAAACTACTGAACGGATTTGAACGGAGTTTTTACGGATATTTAAAAAAAATACTTAAAAATCGCCTGTTCCACATATCCCTTGGTCAAATGTGGGTGTAAAGTTAGCGTGGAATGCGAACGAAGTTGCGGGCAACAGCTAGTAAAACATAAACATTTATTTTGCTACATTTTACAGTATTTTAAAACTGAATATAATCTCAGTGAACAAAGTAAAAAAATATCCATTAAGTACCTACCTGCCTGCACACTTTAAACTTTAGATAAGCAAGTTTATGGGCACTATAATCAATATCCGTACTGTTTAATATAGATAGGAAATCTAGAGCGAACATCTCGCACTCAGTGAGTCGTATCATTAGTTCAAAAGGGTAAATAAAGTGCAGATCTAAGTTGATTATCCCATTACTAAACCACAATGTGCTTCGGGCAGGCAGACGAATGGATGGGCAAGTTTAGCCCCGCCATAGCTTGCTATATGTATGTACATACGAGTATTTGCTTTCAACAGGTTGGATATAAAAACGGAGGCAAATAATTGTCGGAAGAATGAGAGGACTCGATGTTTTACGCTAAAGAAATGTGAACTAGCTGAATCACGGAATGACATCTACGGTTTAAAGGCAACTCATACCTACCAAAGCGGTAAAAAGAATAAAAAAACATTTCCATCCTCTCGCCCGCCTAGCAGAAACACATTTGTGGCTTATAGCGTAATATAATAGGATAAGTGGAAGCATCTCGTCTTCCGTTACAATGACTGAGCGAGTCTAAACAAACAGATTAAATAAAATAAATTGCTGTTATTGTTAGTGTTGTCAAACATAACTCTGCGGTAGACTAGAAAACAACAACATCAAACACAACAATGCGACAACAAATAAAGCTAAACGTAATAAAGTATAATGGTGTATGGCTAGACATCGTCATTACCGTCTCACTGAGTGACTGCGTGCATCAGATGTGTGTAATTCACTCTGGAATATTTTTATAAGAAGTCACACACAAGCGTCTGTACTACAACTATTTAGGTTAAGTAGGAGTAGAAAGGAATAATGTATTAATTATTTCTGGCGATACTAAACTATCACTCTTCTTCTTCTAAGTCGTACCTATTCCTCATTGCTGAGTGTCGTGATCATTCTAAGGAATTAATCACATAGAACGACTCTCGTGGCAGATTTAATGGGGTGGTTTGCCATTTCCTTCACCGTCAGAGCAGTCAGTAAATGTACGTAAGTCTTTCTAAAAAACCGATAAACTCATTGGTATATGGCATTGCCTGGTTTCGATCTCGGGACCTCCCGCATGGGAGTCCGACGTCCTAGCCACGACGCCACCGACGCTCTAAACTCACACTGTTCTATTTATTGTTCGTATGGTGAAAAATATAGTCACTGGCCTGTATAATGTTAAATGTTAATAAAGGCAGTGACTACCTATATTCATCAAACAATGTTAATCACACCGTTGGATTAAATATAGGTATGTAGGTTATATAAAAACCTGTCAGGAGGGCCAATGATACTTTTATAATCTGTGTTGTGGAGATCGCAATGAAAATAATAAATAAATATTTAAAAAAACCGTTATTTCTCATCATATATCATGTAAGTATAGTTCATCATATTACATACATTAGGTAAGTTGCATTAATTAAAATTAATAAGAATATATTTTTTCTTTTTTTTCCTTTTTAAATGAGAACCCCTCTGCGGGTAAAGGCCTCCTCTAGAGATAACCAAGTGTCCCAGTCTTTCATGACGTTCATCCAGTCTTCTCCAGCTTTGTCTATTTCATCGACCCATCGTGCTAGGGGTCTGCCCGGTATTCTTGCCCCTTTTGGTTCTGTCCATTTTGTTGCTTCATGTGTCCATCTTATGTCTTCCAGTCTTGTGGCATGACCTGCCCATTTCCATTTCAATTTTAGACGACAGTTTTCATATTTCTCAAGCTTTAATAGGTATTCGATTCGTCTTTATCAAGACATTATAGTGTATTCGGATACTCTTGACTCTAGCTAGAGTATTGACATGATACAGGATATTCCAGTTTGGTTCACTCAGGATCATGTATTGTTGTTTTCTCTTTTACTATTGCCAGTGTTCTACAGGTAAGTAACTTTAACGGCAAAAAATTTACGGCACAATAATAAGGAATAACTGAGTACTAATAAGGAAAGATGATGCTATAAAAGAAATCGGAAAGCGCTTACAACTTACCTTATTTCTCTTAGGGCCATCTTTCTTTATTGTTCTTTATATTCAACATGCCTTGTGTGGGCCACATAAGCAGGAAGATATAACAAAACCTATTGACAGTTTACAGACGAGTATATGATAGAGCCGACACTAATATTATGATCTGTAAACAATAATAGTAAAAAAATCCTTAACTACTACCCAGATACAGTGCGACAAGGATCTTTTGGCACGTGGATGGCATTGATAGGGGGCGTTGGTATCACTTTTTTGTATAGCGAACTGTCATGAAGTGACGTTTGTATAAGGGTGGCAGAGATAGTTCCGATGTTTGCCACGTTCTAAAAGATCCTTGTCGCGATGTACTTTAAAGAGGATTTATAAAAGATAGAATAGGACATAAAACGCAAAGCGTTTTGTAGATGGAGCAACTAACACACTCCGTAAACAGAAATGCAAAACGAAAAGTTATTTTGAAGATATCACAAATTTCTCGTTATTTGGGTTAATTTAATTTAATTTCTCAAAGCTATAGTAAAATTGTGATGAATGATATCATCAGCATCTTAAGGCCATATCAAAATAGCAGACCTAAAAAAACTGTTACGACAGTGTGGCGCGAGTCTGAAGGGTAAAAAAAAGGTTTGTGGAAAGGAATGTATCTACATGTTGATTGGCTACGTACTATTGTGCTAGTGGTGCCTCTAGTGGTAAAACATTGCAGGTTTATCTCCTATTTTAGTGTGATTCTATGTGATCCTATGGTTGTGTCACTCGTAGCTTGCACCACGTTCATGGTAGAGTTCTCATTAGTTGTTCATCTCGCAGCGATCGCAATGCTTCCTGGTAACGTCTTCGGCTTCGTAGCAGTGCAATGGAGTTGACCAAAAACATGAGTTCCAGTTTCTTTTTTTTATCAGTCTTTTAGAGACTTTGGCACACGACAAGGTGACCCTCGTTAGTGTTAAAGAGTAGAATTTAAATAATATCAATATTTACTGAAAACCGCAATATTTGACATCGACTTAAAGAAAAATTGCCATTATTTATATTCTACCCTTTAAAATTAGATATTTTTTTTAACATGGTAAATTAAACATTACAAATATTCGTCATTAACTACTCCAAATAGGCTAAAATGCCTGTATTGGGAGTGGTCCATCATAATTTTCCAAAGAAGATTTTTTTTTAATACGCTGTCAATATATATTAAAAGTATATATAAAATATACATTAGACACAGCAGACACAAGAAATAATGCTCCCTGCAGGGAGCGATCTGGGCCAGGTCTTTTACTTGTAAAATAGTTAGGTATTTTTTAATTTTAGTTTAAGTATGTGTTTTAGTGTTATTTTATCATTATTTTATTTTGAATAAACATATCCAGAAATAATTAATTATTATATTAATTATATTAGTGTAATAAAATCGAAGTATTAATTAGAAAATTCTTTAAGCAAACATCGAGATATATCGGCGCTTAATGAATTCTATGGTTTTCTATGTTCCTAATGTAGGTAAACAAAAGCACGTAAGAGCAACATCGCAACAGAACTTTCCGCAGAAATTGCTCGAGCCCTACTATTAAACCCTTTTACTTCGCAATTAGTTATGACCCATAACCACAGGCTACAATCGATATTTCTTGTTTCCAAATGGCTAATTGACCTTAGTAACAACGATTAGAACAAAATGCTCAGTAAAGTTTCCTAATTGGCATCTCAGACTATTATATCTTTAAATCTCAACTGATTTCTGTTAGGTTCCTTCAATGGTGCAGGAATTTGCGATTTATTAGCAAAATTCTTCGAATTACACGTTAGTTGAGCGATCCGGCTGTTTATGAAGTTTATTACGTTTCATTAGAAGTACTACAGTCAATCGACTAATTGGCCTACATTTCTCTGTCAACAAGAATCAAATATTATGTGGGAAACTTTATAATAACGCTTATATAGGTGGGATACAAATAATAATAATTGATAAAAAGGTGCATTATGATACGAGTAAGATAGTAAACGGCGATATTTTATCTACAGTTAATAAAATATTTACGGTAATACACAAAAACACACTATTAAAACAATGAAACTAGCTACGAGTAGTTATGTTAGTTGTGATTGTATTAAGTTATATAATTTTTGAAATTTGGTGGATTGCTTTGCAGTTTAAATTATTAGGAATCTTTCTTAGCCGCTGGGAATAACTAGAGCGAGGCTTCTAAGAATACAGTTTGTGAGAGAAACACTAATTAGTTAAGTGTGATAAGTAGGTAATAAGAACTGTGTATGCCAGTTTCAAGTAGAATTCTCTCTGCCCCGCAACCCGCAAGGGATATAGCGTGAAGTTAAGTATGTTATGTGTGTACTATGTAAGTAGAATTCCGTTAAAAATAGAAACTAGGTATTAATGGCGATCTCATCTGACCTAGTGCGAGTGTGACCTAGTGACAATCTGATGTAGGTATAGCATCTAGAAAGAAGGAACCGCTGTCAGTGCAAGAGAACTTCTGTGCTCTCTGATCTAAAACAAACTAAATCAGAATGTGCAGATATGAAAGACATTGTTGCTCTCTATAGTTATAAGTTGAAAAGGGTTAAGTTGAAAACCAGCGTCGATAGAGGTATAGGTATCTATACATTTAGCGACACTCAGCTGAACTTGGCCCATTTAATAGACCATATGTTTACTACATTAAGCCATATCATTTAAAAAATGTATTCGCATGGTTGTAGTATTTTAAGCCAAAAATGGTCTATTAATAAAGGATTTTCTATTTCTAATACGAGTTTTGGTCTCTAGCTCCTGACCCACACGACTTTGAATGTTTGTTTCCTAATAAAAGATGTATTTCCATGTGAGATTTATCAAATGCATTTAGTTGGAGGCGAAAACGCAAAAATTGGACCAAAGCTTGTATGGGATCATCCCAATGTCTTCTCAAAATCTAAGTTAGCCTATTTTTAATTTAGAGATTGGGCTGGTTTAAGAGGTTGGTCTGTATCTTATAAATTATCAAGTCGTTATTTCGCAAAATGTACGAGTATGTATGTATCTGTTTCAAGTCAATCTGCTTAATAATTCAAAGGGCAAATTACGTGAATATTTACAATTTCCATCTAGAATATGCAGTAGATATGATGTGTTAATTATTGACCCATTCTATTTATTACGGAAATACTAGTCAATATTGACTATCATAAATAGGAAAGAAAAGATCTTAATTATTTTGGAGCAGCCTTCACATTAGCGTAAATAATGCGTTGCAGAAACGTACATATAGGTGGCAGAAATACTCGTAGTATAGACACAGTAGTATATTTGCAGCTCAACAAATATGTTTTCACGGTCCTATTTTGAATATAGTTTTTTTAAATATTTTTATTCATTATTAGAAATGTCACAGCATACAATTTTGAAATGAAAATGACTTAAAAATATAAAAATTCAAATCAATAACATTTACATTACAAGATCAGCTATCAATGCCTATAAAAGAATTTGCCACAATTGATTTTTTTGTCGCTACTTCTTCGTGCCTACTTAAATATTACAATAATTAAACAGACTATGTTCTGCTCGAGTAACAGGTTAAATCATTGTAATGAAACGCAAGCTTCCGCGCGGTACTATGAAAAATGTGGTCAAGCCGGTTAACATGTCCACCTATTGTAATTATAAACTTGTTTTATTGTATTTTTTTCACCGTTTATTGCCTTTTTTGCAATCATTAGTAATCAAGGGTAATCACGATCATTGTAATTTTGTCCATTGTTTACGAAGCATCTTCGTGAATCCTAGACATGTTCCCACGCGTAAACCTTTGGACTAGAACCGCCCATTACGATTTTTTTTATTTCTAAACTTTTTCTCATGCTGACAGCTGAAACGGATTTGGTTTGATTATGGCCACTTATTGAAGCAATCGTTGAGATTTAAGTTTAAGTAAGCAAAGTGCATTAGAGACATGGTAGATATTGGACTTTGCTATGAAGCAACCTGGGTACCTACCGAACAAAAGTAATTGTTCAACCAAGAGTATGACAGCTTTCAACAGCAATCTTTAAGCTTATTGGCTACCTTATGACCTTTGTGACTTATAGGCATTTAGGAATTTAATAGCTTGTTAGTTCTTAGCGTCGCGTTACAAGAATCCTTCTGAAATATTAGCTCTATCTTTTTTACAATGTTTTGGGAAGAACGTAGCACCCTCGGTAAAGTATTCATAAGCACTTACAAAGAAAGTGTATCTGAAATATTTTTTGATAATTAACTCGCCGATGTGCCTGATAAAATTGATAGCTACAATTGACGTGAACACGTGACGTCAAATGACGCTACGCACGTCACGTAGAGCAGAGCTACTCCAAAATATCAGATTCACTTTCGCATATTCACTTTCATTGAAAGTGCAAGTGATCGCAACCTACCGTAACGTGACGTATCGGATTACGCTGATGACGTCAGTCAGACACTTTCTTGAGCCGTCCACATCACTTGTCGTAAACGAGAGTGAACCGAAACCGTATCACCTACTGTACTACTTTCTCGTTGCATAATAAAAGCTGAGGCTATTGTTAATCTACTCTACATACTTCTAGTGATAATCGTATGCAAATGAAACTCGTAAATTGTGCAAGGAACTGATTAGTATTCTTAATTTGTCAATATGTATATTGAACCTTTTAGCTTTTGTAATCAAATGACTTATGTTCCTGAAGTAGGACTGTAAGTTAGGTATAAGGTGTTTATTTAGATTCTTACTGACTAAATGCCGGTGCAGTAATAAATTAAAATTCCAGGATTTTATATGCATAGCTCTTCTAACTTCATGAACAATAGTAAGATTGGCCTTTTTGTTTATACTTATACTAGTTTTCCGCCCGCGTCTTTGCCCGCGTCTATCATAGACCTTGGTACACGACGATATATATTCTGAATTTAATTTCATTGTTAATACAAACACTCAAAAATATTGTTACCTTTTCAATCCGATTGTTTTATTACCATTTATTTGTAATTGTCATATGTTTCATAGGTAAATCCTAAGGTAGTAGGTGCTAATATCCGGTATACTTCATTCGGACAATACGAGTAAGTTGCACAAAAATCAAGATAAGTAATATATATGAGACATGTTAGATTATTTCACGTCTCATTAAGGTACAATAACTTATGTAATAAATAAAAAAAACTGAAAACAGAATAATTTTTATCTATCTTTGCCCTATACAGTATTTATTTACTTATTTGAATCAATATATTAAAAAAATATTTACAAATCAACATTAGCAGACAATTACTACTAAACAGTATTAAATTAGCATAATGAAACTTACTGCTAAAGTTGCATTTATGGTTATTAAATATTCAAAGTCAATCAGTATCAAAACTTTCAAATTATGATGTAAAAATACTAACTTTTCAGCCCAATCTTTAGCGCCTTCCATTCGGCCGGCCGTCGGCCGATTATTCGGTATCCGGATATCCCGCCAAATCCATCCCTATTATTTTAATTTTAGTGGTGGATTTTTTTAGCCTAAGGATTTATTTTAGAGGTGCCGGTGCACCTTAAAATCATTTCAGAAACTTAAAAGCCATCATTTTGATAGTCACCGGCGACCAAAAGAAATAACCTGTATTATAATTATTTACGATATATGTGATGGATGTGAGATGAGATGTGACTGGCATTACTTAATTCTAGAGCAGACCCGTGATGATCACGACAAACCCGTTTGCGAGCTCGTCCGTCTGTCACTAGCTCGTATACAATAGAAAAGAGCACAAGGTCCGTCATAGTGATGATCAGTAAACTATCTTCTTCACAAAATATTACATCCAAGACCAATTCCTCAAGACTTAAGGATAATAAGATGTACCTACCTATTTTTTTAATATGTAAGGACAATAAAAATAATTAAATAGTCGGATTCGGATCTGCAATTTATTAGAGACGTATTCAACTTCAAGGTGTATATAATCGTTTGAAGTCCCTTAGTTGACATAATATAAAAGTAAGCAAAGCAAAATTAATGTACCTACATTTTATCTTTTGCTGAAGACTTGTAATATTCAAATTCGACACTGGTCTCAGGTCTTCTTATTGGAATTCTGTTGCGCTGAAGATGTTTCTTCACTAGTCCATCTGGCGAGCCGTTGCATAAGTTGCATAATTAGGCGACAATGGCATAAAAGGATCGTTGATAGGCTGTAACTGCGATAATGTGATGTGCAGTCTCTAGGTCGAGAATCACCATGTGTTTTGTTTTATTATGGATATAGTTTTACTTGCGTAAGTAATACTCCGGTTGAACGACCCAAAGTGGCCACACATCATGAGCTACCTTCGGTCGATTCCGGGACTGGATCTATTAAAGGACACTCTACACAACACCTTTCTTCCTAGTACCTGGGGCGTTAGATAAGGAGACGTTTTGATAAAAAAATTATCATATTATTGGACACAGGCTTAATTCTCCCGTTTATATTATTCTATATTACATTGATTATTCACTTATCATTAATATTATTAATACGAGTATTAACCTACGATAGATTTTCAATAAAGTGTTTCATTGTAAATATCTGGTTTCCATGTCCGTAGCCTACGCGAATTGATGCGTATGCGCAAGATATGCGTCTAAACCGGTTGACACTGGTTACGCCGTGAGTTACCACTTATGACCTACGGTAAAATATTTTTTACGACCTCTATACCTATTTAAATTATCATTTGCATAAAATCTTTTCCATAAAATCTTATCGACGACAGTTGATAAATGTTATAAAAACACCTCCATACAGCGATTATCGCATTACCGTCAAAATCAATACTCCTCGCGAACTTTATCTCTATAGATCAAGTTCGCGTGGGTTCGCTTCGAGTGCAGTTGGCCATGTTGCTTCAGTATGCCCAGGACTTTCAAAGTGAAAGTGTCAGTTATTTCAGGTAGGTATTTTGGAAAGTGGGAATTTTAAGAAAAGATAGTGTGGGAAGTGGTAATTTTGGAAAATAGTCATTCTGAGAAGTGGATATACAACATTTTTAGGGTTCCGTACCAAAATGGTAAAAAAGGAACCCTTATGGTGATACTTCGGGTGTCCGTCTATCTGTCTATACGTCACTCTTATCTCCGAAGTTTGCAACCACAATGTCCTATATTATACAGGAAAAATAAAAGGAAGTTTCAAACATTTATATATTTTGAGAAATAACAAAAATCGAATTATTTTTAACGATAAAATACTGAAATAATTTGTATTAATAGAAGGTGTAATATGTATTCTGGGAAAAACAAAACGAAGTCTAAATATTTATGATTTTTGAGAAAAAAAAAATTTTTTTTATAACAAAAAAGAAATTTCTTTTGCGAACGGATCCCTCGGTACGCGAGCCCGACTCCCACTTGGCTGTTTTTAGAGGTTAGAACGGTAATGGGGAAATATCGACTATGAGAAAAACAGCATGATTTATATTTATATGTTGTATAACATACAGCGTAAATACCAGTCCACTGTGCTTAATTTTTTATGGGGTTTGCTGGAAGAGATCTCTCTTAGAGATAAGTCACGCCCTTTGTGTTTCACATATTTTTTTTGGTATAATTTTGTATTATATTGTGTACAATAAAGAGTTAATATTTAAAGAGTTAATATATTTATATACTTAAAATACGTTCAACTCAATATAAGCTCATTCGTAGGCTGTGGGTACTCGTACATCTAAATATAACTTTATTTTAATGTTTTATTTTAATCTAAAGCTGATAGATTCGTGTCAAGGTTATCTTATAAGATGATAGGCAGATGCAAAAAGATAATACACAACATGTTATTATGAATGACCATTACCGACTCTACTTATAATACTGGCCGTTCTCTTGAATGTTTAAGAATGAAAAATATAAAAATACTATTATATGAGATAAAGTCGAAAACATTGGAAAAAAGAACAATGGATTTCTTGTCGGTAAATGTACATTACACTGAACTTGCTGGCCTTTTTCAAAATTTTTGTCATATCTTTAAATAACCATTCATACAGGGAATCTTTGTAAGGGACATCTTGTTATTACATAGGCCAGAGTGAATAGGCATATACTGAACCCGCAGGCTCCATCGTCGACCTCATCGTCGCTTACCATCAGGCGAGATCGAGGTCAAATGCGGGTTTACTAGTAAATAAAATAAATTAATAAATAAATACATATAGCGAATTATTAAAATAAAACTAATAATTTCATTAACTTCTAGGAACTGAAGAACATTATGCCATCATCTCCGTTCGCAAGCGAAAAAAGCTCGGCCAGAGGCAGAGGTCAAACGGTCTTTTACAAACAATCGGTAATAAATTACGTCCCTACACGTAACAGACGCATGCAAAGGGTACATTTACATGTTCGTTTCTTAATAGCGACAGTTGCATCAGTATGAAGTAACTGAGATTGAACACATGCTTCGATCGACTTGATCGCCGTCCAAACCATATATCATCTATGTCTTTTATATATTCCAGGTTCTGTTTCTACAGAGTGTGACAAAAACTTCTTGAAACCTGAAACAGTGTCGATAACTGAATAACGACTTGCGAATTCTCGAAAAACAGCTGAATTTTTAAATTTTACTGGTATACCTAACTATAGATCGATGTTTTATTTTATGGTAACTTTAGTTGCTAATGTTTCACACGTTGTAAAACTTGTATCTGGTATAGTCTACCATAATAATCCTAAGATGGGATTGATCGTCGTCGTGGCAGTCTCTCCAGTGTTGTCTCTGGTGCGTCTTGGAGTGGCTCAACAACCCGATCCTGGAGTAGCACTCGCGACCGCATATGCTGCATTTTGTCACCGTTGGCGGCCTGTCTCTCAAGGCCGGGTTTGCGTCTTTCTCCTTCCTCTTACGTCTTTTCTCTGCTTCAGCTTTCACCCTCCCCGTCTCGAAAGATTTTGCAGGTTTCTTCGTCAGGTCGCGCCATTTTGACTTGTTTAAGGCACTATCCTCCCATGAGTTGAAGTTGATGTTACACTTTTTCAGATAGTGCTTAAGGGTGTCTTTGTATGGGATTGATATAGCGGCGTTTGCGCCGCAGATAGATAGATAAATAGATAGAAACACTTTATTGTACAACCTTTGAGCCATTGGGCTGTTATCGCTTGTTTTTCTCATAAGTACAGTAAAGTATTGCACATTGATAATATAGAGAAGAAAAAATTCTAATTCATAATCGTAATCGTCAATAACATCTCAAACACGGACTATGGTTTGCGGTCGACTTTTGATGTCGTAATAAACTCATGTTATTTGAAACTCCACAATTTAATTGCTCTACTAACAAACAAAACATATTTTATCCACTTCGTCTATATTAGACACATTCATTACTGTAGGTAGATACCTAAAACAATTATTTGATGACTAACCTACATGCTAAATTTAATATAACATTTACAACGATATAAGTACTTTGGATACTTTTATGCGTACTTATATTCTTTCCTTACATCAAAAAATTAAAATGGTAATTAAAAATAAAACAAATGAGAGAGCATCTACGACTGCAGTGTGTCACTGTGCTACATTTATCTCTTCTTTTATTATTATTGTTGTTGTGTACATACACAGTTACAGTATTTACAAACCTTCGGGCCTGAAATCAAAAAGCTGGTTTGTCAGAGCGCTGCACTTTCCACTCTGCTAAATTAAAACACAAAATTAAACAAACAAAATTAAAAAACAAACTAAATATAAAACAGCTTAACAAATACAAACCAAAACATGACCGTAGGTAAAAATCTAACTCGGTCTTTTTCAAAGTGGACAATAACGCCCCCTTGTCGGTGCTGGAGGCCTTCAGAGGCGGTAGAAGGCCAAAAGATAATTGGGGGTTGTTAAGGCGGTCTAGGGGATAACAGCTGAATTTTAAAAAAGGCGAAAAATTATGATTTCCTGATATTTCGCCCTAAAATGGGCGGTGGGCGAAATAAGTTTGAGAACCTGTGACTAACTCTTCAAATATCTTTATCCAAAATCCGTTTAAATTACAAAGGAACGCAAATTTTCTATACTCGTAGGTGTACGTCATCGTCGTAGGGGCACAGACCTCCCCTTACACAAGAGGACACGGGGCGTGATGCACCTGCAGACGCAGTCCAAAATGGTGGTGCTTGCTGGTAATTGTGACTGCGTCATCGCGACCTTCAGATTCTCTCACAACTGGAATACCAGGGCACCTGATTCTCGAACGCGGTTGCATGTCAACTACATCATCTCTAAATTACTCATAATTACAGCTCTCAGCAGCCTGTCAGTATATAAAAACTATATAATTATTGTTTGTTTTTAATAAATTGAGTCTTCATTTCTTTTATGAAACTCTTCAAAAGGTTGAAGTAATTGTGTGGATGTAACAAGCAATGTGCCCATGTTTTGCGGAGTGCGTTTTGACAATTATTGCTCATACACCTGACCATTACGTATTGTTTATTAATATGGTATTGGTAGATAGTGAAATTGATACATAAGAATGTCAAATAAATTAGTTTACTAAAAATAGAAACGCCATTAATCATACAAGATTGGTATCTTTATGATAGAATATGTATTACGTATTTGTTTTATGTGTTACGGTCTTATTACGTGGTATTATGCATGTAATTATGTGCACTGATTTAGTCAAGTAGAGTCTTGAAATAAATTGACAAATTATAGTAATTATAATAACAAATGATTAATGTAAAGTGATTCAGTCAAGTCAAGCCAGGGAGTAATTTCGTGCTGGAGTAAATTCAGCACTACGAAAGTAGGTTTAGAACCAAAATGAAGCTAAAATAGAGCACAATTTCAATTTTGTGTTAGATGGCCATGATAGTATACTATAGTATACTAAAACGCAAAATAGTACTAGTACACAAAATTGAAATTGTGCTCTATTTTAGCTTCATTTTTGTTCTGAACCTACTTTCGTAGTGCTGAATTTATTCCAGCACGAAATTCCTCCCTGACTTGACTGAATCACTTTACATTAATCATTTGTTATTATAATATATATACTTTATATAGATGTTACGTTAGATGCAACACGTTGAAGCTGTGGATGCATCGTGATTGAAGCTCCAATAAGTTCATCAATGTCCTACTAAGGACTGTGGTTCTCGCAATACATAAAGATGTCTGCTTTTGCAGATCAGAATCATGTTACAACGACCTAAGTTAATATGACTAGAAGAGCCCTTATGTTTGTATGATTGTACATGGCTAGTGGCCAGCAATTAAAATCGCGAGCTACAACGTGGGTGACCGAGTTCATTTGAAATAAATACTTACAACAAAAGACAGTTGAAGCTTTGGAAAAAAACCAAAAGTCCATAAGTATCTGTAAGTAATCAAATATTTTCTGATAATAAGCTAATTACATGAATAGGAAAAGGTTTAATATTGTCCGTTATACTCTCATTTAGTAATTTGTTCAATACGAACCAACAATCTTTCACGAAGTGGTCCAATTTTAGTGGTCGTGTTAAAATAAAATAAAATTTAACGCGGATCAGCATTTTGTACGGGCGCTGTACTAAAATAGTTTCATATGTTCAAATTGGAATCCAATTAGATAGTGAACATCAGGTAGACATTGGACACTGGACATTGGACAGTGAACGTTGGACATAGGACATTAGGCATTGGGAATTTAATTTTTTAATATTTCGTTAAGCCTCATCTCTATCTCCCTTTTGTGATGTAAAATTTTAGCGAGGTTGTTCAATGTCAATTTGCAACTAAAAGTCATTTCTAGTTACGTTGTAATGTAGGTATTTCTATGTATAATTTGGTGTGAGTACCAGCACACACACGTAACTCACGACTGACGGAATCCCTTTACTTTTGGTTCAGCTGGGCGTCAATAAATAATTCTATTTATTATTTATTTACAAATACTGATTTGAGCTAGGAAACTGCGTACTATTGCGAAAATACTATTTTGTGAGGTAATAAATTGAACTTAGAATGTTGAGACACAAGAAGAACACGCATACAACTCGTAACATCGGACTGTGTTATAATTATTTATAAACTTTATTGCATTTTCATACCTCATTATTGGAGTGCTTTCTAAATTAACCGCGAAAAGATATATATTTTTATATACCAACTTTTTCTCAAGTGGTGTTTCCTTTTCTGCCAATATATCTATTATACAGAATGTATAACAAAAACAAAGTAGCTTCAGTAGCCATAACGGAACAACTTTTGTTCTACAACTTTTTGGTGTTCGAAAAAATAATTGATTCTTCATACAGTTTGTACCGATCAGTTGATCGATTTATAGGAAAAGTCGATAAAATTTGCGAAAATAAAAAAGTTGTTAAACAAAAGTTGTATACGTTCTGAACATCCCCTTTAAACTGTATAGGGGGTTTTTGTAACAACCCGTGTTTAAAAAAATATAATATGTTGAAAAAAAGGGAGATAGAAACACTTTATTGTACACAAATAAGGAAAAAGTAAAAACTACAGGAATAACAGCACGATATGTACAAAGGCGGCCTTATCGCTTAAAGCGATCTCTTCCAGGCAACCTCTGAAGTTAATTGGACATTAAGGAGATTAGCGACAGTGTAGTGTGAAGATATGAAAAAGGTTACTACTACTACTATTACTATTACTTGTTGTAGTTGCTTATGGAAAAACAAATGAAAGTGTGCCATCCCATCGCATCTTCGTAACCTTCTATCGTTACTTCGCTAAAGCCAGAGCGTGATGATACCATTATTATATTTTCTGAGACTTCCTGCGCGCCTCAGTGAAAGTCCTGACAAAATCATTACAAAACATTAAAAATTATCACGTAACAAAAATTACATAACAAACACGCATAGTTTATAACAAACAATTTATTGTAATTTTCAAATTATAGACTCTTTTTCGGCTTCCTCGCATCACGTTTATTTAGCTTCTTGTAATAATATACGCGTTGTCGTACCATTTTGCGAGTTGTTAAAACCTTTGAGTTCTATTATCATTTGTCATGAAGTGTTATATAAATAGGTGATATCATATAATTACATATAGCCTGATAGTGGTAGTGTAAGTGTTTCTAGATTTAAGAGCGAAGTTTATTAAATATAACTTATATAATTATTGTTTATCTTTTACATATAAGGAAATTTACATTGACCAGTTTCTGTAGTGTTATAATGCGCTAAAAAGTTGCATACTGGGAGAGGGGGACTGACTACGACCCTGTTAAGGCCGTTATGATTAATAATAATCCTTAAGGTTGGTTTTAGAAAGTAAACTTACCTATATTTATAATTAAATTACCTTGTAACGATGTCGACTTCATCGTCCATATCAACCTCCTTGCCATCAACTTCAACCTCATCTCATTTCGTGTTGGCATCTTCATTTGTTAATTTAAATTCAAAATCATGTTCCCATTCCATTTCTAAATTTCATTATTCCATTAATTTCATTGTTTTATTTGTATTGTCACTTTTTCTCTGTATTTTGTCTCGAACGGACGTCTCCCCGTTCACTTTTATTTCCTACTACTACCTATTTTCTATATTACTGTTTCTGTGTTCTTTTCCTTAAAATATAATATTTATTACCAAATTCTTCTATTACTTCATCTGTGCACTGTCTTAGAACCTTGCTAACCGGCATCTAGAGGACAGACTGTAGCAACCTACTGAAAAAATGTTTCAGGCCAAACGTTCAAGTTTTTTTTTTCAATTTTCAAATGCTTAGTACATTCTTTTGACTTTTAAAAGGTGATAAGCTGAGGCTGAGGTAAAATACTTTGAAGATTGCATCATTTAACTCGCACCGGGTACATGCATTTTTATTGCCATTCCTCCACGTAAGGCAATGACAAATCGGACCGCTCTGGAATACGAGATAAACTTTGTAATTACTTAAAAAATATTTTTTGAAATCTGCCAAACTAGTTTTATTAAATATATTTTTTGGTTGGTTTGTATAAAGCGAGGGCTGACTCTAATAACATTTGAACTTCCGATTCCTCCCCTTAGTACCCTAACGAGGCTGTCATGGATCTTGTCATGAACTAAAACTGTAAAAAACAGACAAATTTGTATGACTGTCGGTATTCAATATCTCTAATAAAATAAAATGATCTAGTAGTTTATTATAACAATTTATTTCGATTTGGGTTTCAATTGGTCAAATATGTTCTTAGCAGAATCAGATAAACAAATCTTTAACAAAAAAAAATATCAATTTCGACTCATTTTCACATTATATGCCAATCTTTGACTAATTCTTCTAAATAACGTAGTCAAGAAAATCTACAAAAAATAAAATAAAATAAGTCAAACACAATAAATAGATTAGTTAATACATACCTACAATATCAGTTCCTTTCGGAACTAAAAGCTAATTGGAAGTGCAGATTCCTATCTCCTCAAACGCATTAACGCATTAAATCCTTTGTTTTAATTACCTTGTACAATGTATTATTTCTATCACCGACAGATCTTGTCCTCTTCTATTATTATACTTTATTGTACATAGAGTTCATTGCAATTAACAAACGTCGGTAGAGCTTATCTCTAAAAAGATATTTCTTCCAGCAGAGAGAAGAGAACATAGTAAATAACAGTAGAACATACATAGCACAATTCATAGTAATGAGGAGAATTGTAGTTGTAACTTTAAAAATACATTCGAGACCTTGTTTGCAACAGAAAATCTGAGGTGCAATACATTAACTGACACTGACACTGCCTTCCTCGTAACATTTTTTGTTTTTTTTCTAGAGCAAGTAGTATTTTAAACGAATGCAAGTTGATCAAAACAATCCTTGAAAGTAAAGACGTTAATAAAGGACAGGGCGAAATGTCATTTGCAATTCTCACCGTGGGCTTGGCCAGTTTGTCAAACATTTGCATAGTGGTCAAGTACCCAATTATGGATAGCTTCTGTCGAGAGCGTAAATAGTTCGATTTATATTTCACATCTGCCATTAGTATTTGGAGCAATGCTATTAACATTATCTTTGTAATTTAATGCGACAAATATTGCTTGCATAAAATTAAATATGGCATAGATACGAGTAGCAGTTTGGTGCACGACACGTCCTGAGTTTTCAACCTTCATTAAAACTTAGTATCTTATCTTATGATAGGGGGCCAGGATTATTCCCGGCCCGTGCCGGACAGTTGAGGATCTTTTGTGCCTACCCCATTTTTCACACTGGCCATCTAAGTGTGCAGGTTTACTCACGATGTTTACCTTCACCGTTAGATCATTCGGTAAATGTACGTAAGTCTTCGAAAAATACGAAAAACTCACTGGTATATGGCACTACACGGTTTCGAACCCGTACCTCCCACATGGGAGTCCGGTGTCCTATCATTTGTGTCTGACTAAGGGACTTGGTGGATACTATTCTACCCCTAGTAGACGGCGATAGGCTCGCCACCTATCACGTTTGTCCACCAAATATTTTAGCGAAAAGTGGGAACTACCTTTGGGTGGTTTCTTTGTCTACCCCCTCGGGGGTTATGGACACAAAATATCAATATATTTTGTGTTGTAGACGTTAATTTATGTATGTACTACCTAATACATTAGACTCCAAAATGAGCATTGTTTATCGGTGTTTTCAACGACAATATTTGTGTGACACTCGCGGCCCGAACCGGCTCCCTTAATTCACGCAGGAGTTATAAGATGTTTTCATATCAAAAGTTTATCCTTTGCACCAGGGACCACTATGGGCGGGTTATTCGACTGAAATTGTATATTGGTATAATTTTACTTTAAAGTTAAGGATTTTAGTAAAATAATTTATTGTTATAGGTAACTAAAAATATTTTGATTATAATTACTTATTTAATTAAATTAGGTACTTAACTCTAAGTACTTAATTTTTTTAAACAATAATTATTTTCAACACTACGCCGCCATCTATGTGAAAAGTAACAAACAACGTAGAATCACCTTAGCAGGAAGTACCAAGTGTTTCTTCGAACGTGCGCAGAAGCCTCTTACTATAAACTATAAAGGCTGAATCGTTAAAGCGTCTACTTGGTTCTTGAAAGCAATGCGCGGGAGTTCCACTTCAATCTGTTGCAAGTTCG
Source organism: Hofmannophila pseudospretella (assembly GCA_947369225.1). NCBI lineage: Eukaryota > Metazoa > Arthropoda > Insecta > Lepidoptera > Oecophoridae > Hofmannophila > Hofmannophila pseudospretella. The sequence goes on along the minus strand of OX376317.1, from coordinate 10,173,891 downwards.
TAACAATGTTCTCAGATGTCGCTTTACTACAATCTACAATCGGTATTATGGGTACATCGATGTAGACCATAGATCTTGTTTATAATAAAACAACGATGATGTAGAGTTACTATTCGTAAATTATTTATTTTCGGTAAGTGGTAAATATCTGAAATTAATGTTCTTTTTTGTTGCTACTTTGTTGTGATATACTCGAACGTTATTTTGAATAACTATAATTACAAAGTGTTAATAATGAAGAGAATAATGTAAAGTTTCTCAAACACCTTACACTTTTAAGTTAAAAAGCACTTTTTTCGATCGAAGGAATTAAAAAAATATGAGATTAACACTGTCGATTTAACTTACGTAGTAATTTCGTAGGGTATCTCGTGATCGTTGAAACACTGTTGACCATAGGCTTCTTCTCAGGCTTGTCACATCACTCGATATTCTGCTATCACATCCAATTATCGCCACAACCTTCTCTATTTCATCTGTATTGATACTATTCTAGTAGACGGCGATAGGCTCGCCACCTATCACGTTTGTCCCCCAAATCTTACGGCAAAAAGTGGGAACTACCTGTCGGTGGTTCCTCTGTCTACCCCCTCGGGATTATGGACAAACAATAACAATATAATTTGTGTTGTAGACGTGAGTTTGTATGTATGTATGTTAGGACCTAGGTATTAGGTTTTTGTTCATACTTACCAAGGAAATATTTTTATTTTATTTATATTTACTACTAAACCCGCATTTGACCTCGATCTCGCCTGATGGTAAGCGACGATGAGGTCGACGATGGAGCATGCGGGTCCAGTAAATGCCCATTCACTCTAGCCTTGAAGATCCCAAGGTTGTAGGTTTCGGGAAATACAGAATATATAGCTAAACATCTCATCGTCACTTCAAAATTATCATGAATCAGCATTTGTTTTCAATTATCAAGCAGGCAAGGTTACTCTTTCGACTGGTAGTCGTGTGAATTTGCCCATTTTCGAGTATATGGCCCAGTTTTAGTCGGCTCGTAGTGTTAATCACTTAAGGCGCGGTTACACAATAGTCGTTGACCGCTTCGGCGACCGCCCTGCGGCGGACGACCTACATCTCCGTTGTTCAAACTTAGTCGTCGGTCCAAGTCGTCTAACTTCATTCGCTCTATGACCTTGCTACAGTCTGTCCTCTAGATGCCGGCTAGCAGGGTTCTAGGACAGTGTGCAGATGAAGTAATTGAAGAACTTGGTAATAAATATTATATTTTAAGGAAAATAACACAGAAAACAGTAACGTAGAAAATAAGTAGTAGTAGGAAATAAAAGTGAACGGAGAAACGTCCATTCGAGACAAAATACAGAGAAAAAGTGAAAATACAAATAAAACAATGAAATTAATGGAATAATGAAATTTAGAAATGGAATGGGAATATGATTTCAATTTAAATGAAGAAATGAAGATGCCAACACGAAATGAGATGAGATAAACGCTAACGATGAGGTTAAAGTTGATGGCAAGGAGGTTGATATGGACGATGAAGTCGACATCGTTACAACCTAGTGACACTGACGTTCGCCGAATGCGTCGACGACGGGTAATTCTCATATAGGCGGTGGTCGCATGCTGTGACCGCCCGGACGGTCGGTCGACGACTAGGTGTAACCGCGCCTTAAATAATACGCAACTTACTTGAAGTGATTGTTTGCGCTCTATTCGATGTTGGAAAGAAAAATCCAAGCGAGTATAAAGATTCAATGAACTCTTTAAGATATGTACTTAAGATTTTGTTTCAATAAAATAAAGTTTTAGATAGTTTTTCAGTAATCTACATACATAGATAAACTCACGTCTACAACACATAATATATAGATATTTTGTGTCCATAATTCCCGAGGGGGAGACAGAGGAACCACCGACAGGTAGTTTCCGCTTTTCGTCGTAAGATTTGTTGGACAAACATGATAGGTGGCGAGCTTATCGCCGTAGATGTAGAATAGTATCCACAAAATCCTTTAGTCGCCTCATACGATATCCACGGGAAGAGTTGAGGTGGTGCTATTCTTTATGGCCGGAACTATATCTGTAATAAAATATAGAGGATAAAATAGAGACCACACAGAGATGCAAAGTTCTAAAAGGCTTCTTGCAGTGGGTTGTCAATTTGACACGGACTGATAATGATGATGGTGTCTATTAAGCTATTCTATTCTAAATTAATCTTGATATTCCTACTTTCTATTTTCTTATTTTCATTGCGGTTCATGAGTTAAACTTCATACAAAGTTAAGAATTTACCGCCAAAAAATATCGAATCCTCCTACATCATACGAAATGAACATACCCTTCCTATTTCTTTCATATTTTCACTGCGGTTCATGAATTAAACTTCATACAAAGATAAGAATTTACCGCCAAAAAATATCTATTCCTCCTACATTATACGAAATGAACATACCCGTCCTATTTCTTTCATATTTCCACTGCGGTTCATGAGTTAAACTTCATACAAACTTAAGAATTTACCGCCAAAAAATATAGAAACAAACATACCCCTCCTATTGACTTCTATCTACTCGTAAAAAGTAATTCAACATGTCATAACATCTGTCAATAAAATTACATAACGTCCAAATATCAATGGGTTATTTCTCGCTACACCATGATGTAAATGTATCTAGAACTTACTGTCGATGTCGTGGCGTAGTTCGAACCTTATCAAGTACGTGTCTATTATTGTTTGGTGTCTTTCCTTGGCCGACTAGCACGTCCAATGTGGTACAATTTTTTTAGTAGAATCTTTAATTTCGCAAAGGTTCAGTACTTGCAATTTTAGGGTTCCGTGAACGAAATGCGCGTTAGTTTCACAATATAATACAAACTTATACAAAAATATGTCAAACACAAAGGGCGTGACTTCTCTAAGAGATAAAGTGACAATTTGATTCATATCAAGGCAGGCGAAGTGTACACCTATATGCTAAATAAATATACCTACTCTTTCTTTCTTCTTCTGAAGCCGTGGTAGTTAACAATGAGGTTACCTAGGTAAGTACCTATTTAGGGTGAATGATGAACTTTGACTTGAATAACTTTCTACAGTTTATGTGATTGTGAAAAAACCATCACTTCGTCATTACTTCTCATATTAACCGGTTAATACCTGTACATACACATACCTACGTAAAATTTAACGGGACAAAATATACGGAATAGTAATTCTGTAATAATTCATAATTTATATCTGACCTCTATTTTCATGGTTAATGAGGTGTGGAGTGTTTTTATTCATCCTCTGCCTGCGGTTGCAAATTTTATCATGATTCAATTATTATTTTTATATATAGGGTGGGCCATGAATTAGTTAACAATTGAAAAAATCATATAAAGAAAACCATTTGACATATTTTTAAAATTGTTTATTTACAAGAAAGTTAGTTATTTGGAATTTATTTTTTAAAAATAACATCATCTAAATGACCACCGTTTCGATTTTTGCACTCTTCTAAGCGAACACCGAAATTTTCGAATACTCGTCGACAAAGAGACCGCGAGATCGCTGACATTTCTTCACTAATTTTTTCCTTTAGTTCACGTAGTGTTTTTGGTTTATGGGTGTAAACACGACTCTTCAAATAACCCCATAAAAAGAAGTCTGCTGGCGTTAAATCTTAAATCTGGATCGCTGACATTAGTGAAGAAATGTCAGCGATCTCGCGGTCTCTTTGTCGACGAGTATTCGAAAATTTCGGTGTTCGCTTAGAAGAGTGCAAAAATCGAAACGGTGGTCATTTAGATGATGTTATTTTTAAAAAATAAATTCCAAATAACTAACTTTCTTGTAAATAAACAATTTTAAAAATATGTCAAATGGTTTTCTTTATATGATTTTTTCAATTGTTAACTAATTCATGGCCCACCCTATATAATAGGTTTATCAACACCTAAATATAATAGTGTTACTACCAAAAAAGTTTAATTAATTAAGTAGATATATTTTCAGAAAAGAATTACATAAATTCAACATCGGAAATTAAATCGTTGTGTAAGAATTAATAACATGAATACTACAGGGTGGACCAAAAGTCCGTTAACATTTAAAATGGTTATAAAAAATACAAATGCTACTTTAGTGAAAAACTGTTTATTTAATAATAAAGTAGACAAATTAGGATTTCACTTTTTAAAAATAACATCATTCAAATGTGACCCTTGTTCATCCTGGCACACCTGTAACCGGGAACGGAAATTTTGCATGACCGCCAGACAAGTGGTTGGTGAAATGTTCTGCATTTCCTCGCGTATATTTTCTTTTAATTCCTCAATAGACACTGGGTTGCTGATGTAAACTTTACTTTTGAGATATCCCCAAAGGTAAAAGTCCATTGGAGTTAAATCCGGGCTGCGGGGTGGCCAGTGAATGTCACCTCTTTTGGATATGACTTTTTGGCCAAAAATTTCACGAAGTGCTGCTATAGAGTCATTGGAGGTGTGACATGTTGCCCCATCTTGTTGGAACCAAGAGTTTCGATTAAAGCCTGAGAAGTCCTGTAATGCTGGAGCAAAAAAAATCTGTAGCATCACAATGTATCGCTCTGTATTAACGGTGACGGCGCGGTTTCTCTGATCTTCATAAAAATATGGACCAATGATTCCGCTGGCTGACAATGCGGCCCATACAGTAACCTTGGGCGAGTGTAAAGGTTTTTGGTGCTTCAAGTCCGGGTTAGTGTCACTCCAGTATCTGCAATTTTGTCGATTGACATGTCCATTTAGGTGGAAGTGTGCCTCGTCTGAGAAAAAGATGTTATTGAAGCTCGTAAACCTCTCAAGCACTTCGTTAGCAAACTGCAGTCTCTGAGCAGGGTCATTTGGCTTTAAAGCCTGTACAATTTGAATTTTGTAAGGATGTAAATGTAAACCTTTGTGTAGAATGCGATTTAGAGATGTTCTGGGCACATCTAAAGCACTAGACCGCTTTCGAGTAGAGAGACCAGGTTGTTCTCGAACAGACGCTCGTACACGCTCTATGTTTACTGGATCGCGCGATGTCCTAGGTCGGCCGGATCGTGGTTGACTTAAAGTTGAACCTGTTGTTTCGAACCTCTGTACCCATTTTTTAATCGTTTGAATTGTTGGTGCTTGATTTCTGTTCCGTATATTGTAATGATTACAAAATTTCCGTTTAGCTTCGGTCGTAGAATCGTTGTTTCGATAGTACTCGCGTACGCAAAATGCGCGTTGCGCTCCGCTGAATGACGCCATGGTACTAAATCCCTATTAGTAGCTCTCGCTTGTAGTAACACCCCCCGCGCCAATACCCCGCCCGCGCCGACGCAGCGACCTATTCAAATGTTAACGGACTTTTGGTCCACCCTGTACTATACTTAAGTTTCTTAAATACTACATGAGTTCATCTCTAACAATACATAGAGAGGTTAAAAGAACATTAAACCCGCCCAAATTAAGACTACTTATCGAATTGAAACATTTCTAAAACTACTGGCTAGATAATAATCAGTGATCGGATTAGGTAGTGCAGTTTTGGGTTAACGACCTCAAATGTTATATTAGTATGGATACGCCCGCGGGATTGCGGGATTCCGGAAATGTTCTGTACATATAAAATACCTTTTCTCCTAATGGGAACTCCTAAAGGAAATCATCTCATCATCTCTTTTGCGAAAGAGAGACAAAGAGATACAGTGGTCTCTTTCTCACATTCACACTTTCTCAGAACACTCTTATCAGTCGTCGCCTTTGTTATGCCGAAACAATGCATTTTCTAAGATTTTTTTGTCAAGTGTAAAGTAAACAACAATATGGCGGCAAATTTAGACTCGTAAAAATCTCATAAGAATATTTAATAATATTTTTGAACGTCCAATGTAACCAACTCTTAACGAATTTGTAATCCCGGGATATCGCTACTTGTCGGGCATGCCCATGTTAATATTTGGTAATAGAATCCCGCAAAATTGCACTACCTAATCCGATCACTGATAATAATCGATCGGCGATCACCAATTATGGAGGTTCTTTGTTCTTATCATCGGCTGCTCTAATGAGGGGTTTAGGCGATCAGAACACAACTCTTGCAACAACTGTTCCCTTGTGCTAATTCCGCAACCGCAATATTGGCGATTTTTATCGGATCTTCGGTAATTAGCCATAATAGTTAGGTTATTGACCGCATTCCTTGATGCTACGGACTACAAAATAAAGTTATTTCTAAACACTTTCTTATAATTTACTGAGTATGAGTATACACTAAGCTAAGGTACAAAAATACACAAATATTCGAGTACTAGTTGATGTAATGGCAAATGAAAATAAGCTTTTCCTTAAAATATTTCATACAGATGCACAAGAAAATTAACCTGTGATGTACTGACTACTGAAAACCAGAGGTTGCTTTACCATACAGGCTAAATAGACTTAAAGCCTAGAGCGTGCGAAATCAGGGGGCGCGGCTTCTAGCGACTGTAAGCTAACAAAAACAAAAGAAAAATGGTCAGTATATTTTAATTTTTGATTTTTGAATGCTGTATCTCGACATAATATTTTTCTTAGGCGGCCCGGGCTGGCTCCAAGCCTACAACAAGCTCGGCCTTCGGCCTTTGAGTTTGAAGTGACGCGTGAGCAAGGCACTAAAGTAATATTAATGCGTAATTTCCGGCACATGAGGCAATCCATCTTAGTCCTCAAGGTTAGCAGCGCATCAAGAACCCTCCAACGTTAATACAGTGAGGTGAGGTGTCTATGGGCGACGGTAAACACTTACCATCAGGTGGCCCGTTTGCTCGTCTGCTCTCCATATTTAATAAAAAAAAAAAAAAAATTATCCTGGGGTACCTAGAACCCTGTACCAAAATAGCCTGTTGATCACTATTCAATCGAACGAATAGAGTTTAAAAGTGTATAGTTTTTTAATGATGGTACCTTAATCTTTTGAATTAAATTATGTAAACATATTCGAGGATATTATGATTTCCTTCTGTAACCTGAAATCATAACTACGTGTAATAGAGTAATAAATAAAATCGTGGTCTTCCGTTTCAGGTGTCGGATGTTGTTTGTGCTTCAGTGAGTCTCATTTTATATAATTTGGATATCTGGTGTTCTAATTGCTTACTATTTAAGTTAATAGTTTTTTAGTGGATATATTTAAATAAGAAATCTAAATTAGAGTTTCATCTTTCATGTGAAGAATATTTCCTTCAGGTTATTAAATAAAGACCGAGTAACAAAGTGAGGTCAACTGGTATGTTAACATCGACCTCCTGGCCTCTTATAATGGGTCACGGGTTCGTATCCAGGTCAGGTAGGCATGTCTTGTGAGCCTGAATGTATATCTCTAATGGTCTCTAATCTAGTTGCGAGCATGGTCCGACTGTGATCGTGCAGATAAACAACATTGGGCGCAGTCAGAGCCAGGATGGGTGATCACTAGTGGCACATTTTATCTGAGCCCCTCCGTGCCACGGAGAGTATTTTAAGAACCCCGGCTGCTGTCATCTTAGGCCATGTCACACACACAATGGGCGTACTGCACGACTCTGACATTAGTTTAGCTACTAATAACGCATAGTATCATACTAATTTTGTGCAATAAAGAGTATTCATTCATTCATTCATTCAATAACCACACGACCAGAAGAGTAAGAAGTATAACAAGACACAGTGAGAAGTAATTGTATCTAAAATCATAAATTACAGCATAAAGCTTTGTAAGACTGTACTGCTGGTGATTCTTACAGTACTCTATGCAGAGGCTACAAAAAATGAAACAAGAATTTACAATGCTGTGAGTATTCAATTCTATTATGCATCAGTGATCAGTTCAGTCATTCATAAAACTGGAATGCAATGAGCGAAACGAAAGAGTAAACCTTGACTGTTAAGGTTTAGCTATGTTTCATAGAAGTTGGGTTAACCGCTTCAGTTGACATAAATAAAATCGAATATTAGAATAAGCTCCCTTTGTGCCAAACTAGCGTTAACTCTTGGGATTAACACTAACTCGTAGATGTCAAGTTTACTATAGTTTTATTATTACAGCATTGAAAAAATCATGATATTTAGTAAATATTTATTCCACTAAAAACATAAATTTAAAAACTGGATGCCAAGTTCAATTAAAGTTCTTTCAAACTTACCTATAGAAATATATAGCATAGTATAACTCTCACGTACATAATCCCCGACGGGGAAGACAGAGGAACCACCTTCATCATTGGTAGTAGAAATATATAACATTGTTTAAATATAAAAATTATTGCTTGCTTAAAACGAAATCCCTAACTTGGAAAGTTTTCACACAGAACTCTTAAACTCTTCTCTTGAATAGGAAAATAAAGAAAACATGTGTGTGATAAGTCCACATCCATGTGAAGCGACGATCTGCGCATGGTGGCTGGCATATCTAGATGTGGAGAGTCCAAGGCAGGCAGGCTTAGTGGCTCAGCTTGGAAGAAGCCTAATTAACCTACACCCTTGGGATCTTCAAGGCCAGAGTGAATAGGCATTTACTGGACCCGCATGCTCCATCATCGACCTCATCGTCGCTTACCATCAGGCGAGATCCAGGTCAAATGCGGGTTTAGAAGTAAATAAAGAAAAAAAAATTACAACAGGGAAATATAATTAGTGCTGATGATTTGAACTTGCGCAATTACTTCGCTTTGTGTGCAATATAAAATAACGAATTTCAAGGAATTGATTTAAGAAAGTAATGAACGATCCACGTTCTGCAGCATTTATATCTAACTCATATTGAACGCATTACCCCAGATGTTACAGAAACCGTTTAAACTATCAATGAATTCCAATACCATTTTATAGGCGGTTTCGTAAAACCATTTCGGTTGAAGTTACTTTAACCGCGAATTCCTTTGTCATACATACTTACTCGAAACTTAGCTGATGAAAATACACAACCAAGTAGTGTCTTTAATTTGTGCTTTAGTTAGGACTTTTTTATTGTACTAAATCTAAATATAGAACTATTAGACAATAAATAGGGACTTTTGACTTTCCAACGTTTTGGATGGCAAAAATGTTTGGATTTTCATTTTATACATACATTTTTTTTTGCTTGTACGAGTGTAGTCGACCACTAACTAAAGTATACCATCTGTCAAAAAACTTCGATAAAACCCCAACCTTATGCCTACGCTATAAGTATAAGGTACATTTCAGAGTCTCATATTTTGACTTTTTAGGTAGGTTAACATGTGGTCGACTGTACATGTAATCACATGAAGCAAACAATTGATGTTGATACAATAATAGTTTGTTTTGTAAGCTGGTGCCACAGAATACATACACAGAAGGTCCGCTCCGGGCGTCCGCGATTATGATTACGCCACTCGACCGTAGCGCTAGGGCAGTTTTAATTCCTAGTTTAAAAGGAACGGCCTTGGGAAAAATATTTCTGACAATGTATTTCATTTATTGAAAGTCTAAAAAATTACACTTACCACTCGATAGCGCGACAACGCGTGTATTTCACGTCGAGTTCCTTTGACTTGCCCTGAGATCGCCTGTACGCAGAGCCCGTGTGTGCGTGAGCCGATTTCACGCGTTTGTATTGAGCTGACCTTCTGTATACTGTGCTGGTGTCGATGGCGGTCTATTTCCTTAATTAACCACATAGTACATGGCTTTTTCTGGGTCATTGCCGAATTGCATTCTACTTATCACTTATCACACTTTCTTTCTTTAAGTTCGTCATTCAATTTAAAATTGGCAACTATATGTTGCGTGTGTTACCAAAATATGTTTTAACTATCAACTGTTTTGGTCTAAAAATTAAACTGGAAAATTGGTTCTGTCTCAATCTGTAATTTTAGGAGTTGATTCGTCACGATGCGCCAACGGCGTTGTTGGTAACTGCAGTAGCTGATAAAGACTGTAAAATGGTTATGACTTGTAACGGTACGCTTTCGGTAAGTTCCCAAAAGCTGTCGTTACATACAAATACCACATAATTGCACTGTTTTACATAGTTTTCATCTTAAAGTTGAGAATGTCTAGGTTATCTGTCGGTTTGTTTACGTTCTTGTTGACATTTAGATTTTTAATTATTTTCATGGCACAAGCCACTAGGCTCTGGCCAAAAATAAACATTTTCATCCGAACTGAGAAAGCACGTGAATGATTTTGCTAAGTGACATAGGGTCTTTATTTCATAATACTTCCACGATTGATTGAGAAAACGTTGGTAGCTCATTATGAATGGTAAAAAACACAGCTGCCAACGAAAAAAAAAACGTTATTGTCTATAGTTCTTTTCATTTGAAACTTCGGACGGAGAGCATCGCCTTTTCCAAAACGTGAAGGAATTTGCCTACAAAATGAAGAAAAGCACTCTTAGAAGACTAACCCTCGTTTACAGTAACTTACAGCCATGAAGTATTAAATTTCCAGCCCGTAACAGGTCAAGAAGAATTTTCACTTTTCGTTGTAATTTTATTCAGTTTTCGTGTTTAGATTCCATATTGAATTGCTCTAATCTTAATCTAAATCGTGTTTCCATTCATTTTCGCTAAGTTCTACCAATTTTTCTTTGTTCGGAAACCACATGGTCATCGAAGGTCATGTCTCAAGGACATGTACCATGTGTCTCTAAGTAGATGCAGTCAGAGGGTAAAGCAGTGCAATTGATTTGTTTCAGACGGGACATATGATTTGGGGGATTTTTGGGATTTCAATGTTTTTCAATGTGATGGACCAGGAAGAATACCTGCGGTCCTGTCTATGTAAACCATAATCCTGTGTTATGTTCCTGTGGTGTTTCCGGCCAACATAATATGATGGACGCAACATAATGTATATTAAGCTTGACACTTCTCTTACTTTAAAAACCAGGCTATAGGATACAGACTTTAGCCGATTATACAAACGCACTTACAGTACGCGACAACCACGGAGTGCCATTACTATGGACATTATTTGTTGATTCTACATACGGACCGTTTACGGCGTCGTGTCTGTCTGTTAGAAACGAATACCTAAAATGGAATGTTATCGTTCTTCCAATGATCAAAACAATTTATTTGAATGTCGATAATATACCAACCAAAGTATTTGTCACAAAAAACTAGTCTGAAAAAGTATTCCGGATTGGCCCAAACTTCTTTTCGTGTACCTATATCACTATGCCTGGAAACGAAAGTATTTAATCGACTCCTACTTATGGAGTCGAAACATAGACATTGACGATGTGATAAATCCAAAAGCCACAGTTTTTTATGACACACTTTGTTCATTATTTTTGAGTAATTAACCTTAAACTGCAGATCAAGGTATAGTATGACTTTACATAATAAAAGCGATATAATAGCGTAACAGAGCGCTATATTCCAATTATATTATGACATATATCACGATCTTTATGTCACTTAACGTGGCTCAAGGTCACAAAATTTGCATCTTTGTTGTTATTATAACGTAATTCTATCATTCACAAAGAATATAAACTTCCGAAAATCAAGTAGAATAGAAGAATTGAATGAACAACTGAAAATCACCACCTTCATCAAACTTAATTACTTACTTACTTACTTACTCCGCTGGCGCAGCGACCCGAAGTGGATCTTGGCCTCCGATACCAAAGAGCGCCATCGCTCTCTCTCCTGCGCAGTCTCGAGCCAGTCAGGCGCCTGGAGCTCCCGCAGATCTTTCTCCACTTCATCGCGCCAGCGGTATCTGGGACGTCCGACCGGACGTCGTCCGTTAGGGCGTCCCACATACGCTCGTTTAACTGCCCGATCCTCCCCCATCCTAGTGATGTGTCCGTGATCAAACTTAATTACTTTTGTTTATTTATTTTTATAATATATTTGCTTAATATTATTTTTATCTTCTGTACCTAATTGTTTGTATGTGTGCGCTATTGGAAATAAATTCAATCTTTCTTTTAAAATGTTAAAACCCTTTTCAAGTGTTTATGTACTTTTCATCATCATCATCAGCAGCCTATTCTAGTCCACTGCTGGACATAGGCCTCTCCCAGGGCGCGCCATTGAGCCCGATCTTCGGCTCTTCTCATCCAGTCGCTGCCAGCCACCTTACGCAGATCGTCGCTCCATCTAGCATGTACTTTTGTTTGATACAATTTTTATAACCGACACCTTACAGAGCGTGGGCTCTTAGAAAAACATTCGGGATTCGTGTAAAATCGACCTCTGTCTCTGTCTTAACAATTATATATTCTTTGGTCTTACTACGGACGTAGTACATTCGCGTATTCTTAACAATAACCGAAGCTCACCAAACTAAAATCTCGTAACTAAAAGTTCGAGCACGGTACTTTGGTGTCTAGTTGAATTTCTGTCAAAGCTGCAGTTAAAGGTGTATTAAAGCTGTCCATTAATCATGAATACCTATCTAAAGAACTTGATCTACTTTTCCCAGATTGCATAACAGTTTCATAATAAAACGCAATGTCGCTTTTATGTGCAAGCCCTACCCTACCTACTACCTAGTAGTTATCTTAGTAGCCCCGTAACTTCGTAATCTAAAATGTACTAAACTGTAACAATGTAGATTGACAACTCTTACCAATGTATCAAAATTGCGGTGTGTTTTCATTATGGTGGTTGCCTCCACCCTTTTTCTCATCGTCGCTTCATCATCGGATTCAATAAATTAATAGGTGCTTGATAGATTTGGTTGCCTTTGCTCGATGGTTCACCCGCGTGGGTGAACACCCAGGTATTCTTAGCAAAGAAGTCTAATTCTGCAGTTACCGTACAACTTTCAAAAGTGACAAGTAAAAGTGACATCGGACAAATGACACGTGACATGTGATAAGTGACAAGTGACACGTGACACGTGACAAGTGACATGTGACAAGTGTCAAGTGACAAGTGACATGTGACAAGTGGCATGTGACAAGTGATAAGTGACATGTGACAAGTGATAAGTGACAAGTTATACAATATTATTTGACATTACACAACACGAGGTCCATGTCATTTAGAAAATTATAAATCACATAGGAAGGACTAAACAATCACCTATCACTTGTCACATGTTATAAGACGTACTATAGACGCTGATCGGTTATTCAAGAGTCAGGGCTCATGATATCGCTCTCTAAAGAAGTCCTAGAGGTGCAGAGTGTACTGGCTGAAAGTAGGTTTTTTTTTCCGAAAATCGTTGAACAAATATTTACCTAACTGCAGTGATCACACCGTCGGTGGCGACCGCCGTTTCTAAACCAAACGTCGTCACCGGTCCAAACAAAATCTAATTGGCGAATATCATATCAGCTCTAAGGGATGTAAGGGGGGTCACCAACATCTAGACCTCCAAATGTCAAACTCACCTGCACGTGGTGCATCCTGCCGATTAACGAACGAGTCCCTGGCGACCGACTAGTGGCGGTATAACCACTCAAACTCTGGCTGGGTTAAAATACCATAAGCACGATGACGGGCAGCAGCGTCATCGGGGCAAGCGACCCGGCTACTGCGATCGCCAACCCGCAGGCCTAGCGTGGCGATTATGGCATTTCCTCCTTTATGAATAGCGCAAAAAGAAAACGGCCCCCAGTTCCCGGCCGCCCCACTATTCCTGGTCACGGTAGCGGCCATGGTAACGGTGGGGTAGGGGGTGCGAAGAATCCCCGGGCTACGGTAGGCTACCAAAACAAACTGGCACTGGCGACGTATAACGGACGAAGTCTACGGCTGGACGAGCACATTGCGCAGCTCGAAGTAGAGTTGGAGAAGATACGATGGCACGTTCTGGGGTTATGTGAGGTCCGAAGAGAGGGGGAGGACACATTAACCCTTGAATCGGGCCATCTACTCTACTTCCGAGAGGGAGACCAACTTTCCCAGGGGGGTGTCGGGTTTCTCGTCAATAGGTCCCTCATAGACAATGTTGTTGAGGTCTCCAGTGTGTCGACAAGGGTAGCGTATCTTGTCCTTAAGTTAACCGAGAGATATTCTCTCAAAGTTGTACAAGTTTACGCACCGACCTCGATACACTCGGATGATGAAGTGGAGGCTATGTATGAAGACATAGCCAAAGCCCTAAACAACACCAGTAAGGCACACTTCAATGTTGTCATGGGGGACTTCAACGCGAAAGTGGGAGTACGGACTTGCAGCGAATCGAGGGTTGGGCCATACGGCTTTGGCGGCAGAAACCACAGGGGGCAAATGCTTGTTAACTTCCTGGAGATGGAGGGCCTTTTCTTAATGAATTCTTTCTTTAAGAAGGGACCCCATAGGAAGTGGACTTGGCAAAGCCCCGATACTGTGACGAAAAATGAGATCGACTTCATTATGACGGATAAGAAGCACATATTCAGAGATGTCTCAGTGATTAACAGGTTCAAAACCGGTAGTGATCACCGACTGGTCCGAGGCACTCTGAATATTGACTTCCAGCTGGAGAGACGCCGTCTAATGAAGCCCACGCTCCGACCTACTCTGCACCAGGCCGTGGCAGGCTCCGACCGGTTTCAGCTAGAACTGAAAAACCGATTCGATGCCTTGGAAACCACAAATAACGTTGACGAGAATTCCCAAAACGTGGTGAGGACTATTAGGGATGAAGGAGTAAGGTTTTGTCGGTTGCAGCGCACAGGCACGAAGTCGAAACTCTCGGACGGGACTCTGGCACTTATGAGGGAAAGACGCGAAAGCACAAAAGCCACATCGTCAGAACAACGAGCACTCAATAAGAGAATAAGGAAGCTGACACGACGCGACCTCCGAAGCTTCAATACACGTCTCATAAAAGAGGCGATCGAGAAGAATAGGGGGTCAAAAGTGTTCGTTCAGCAACTCGGGAGAAGCCACCTGACGAAGCTCAAAATTTCTAGTGGCAGAACCGTCACCTCCAAGCCAGAGATACTCGCCGAGATCGAAGACTTCTATGGCCGACTGTATGCTGCTCATGCTCCGCGCCCTGATCCGACAATCGAAGATCCTAGAGCCACGTTAACCCGACACTATACCGATGAACTGCCAGATTTTAGCCTAGACGAGCTCGAGCTGGCTCTCAAACAGCTTAAGAATGGAAAAGCCCCTGGTGAGGACGGTGTCACTTCGGAGCTCCTTAAGGCAGGAGGAATCCCTGTACTGAGGGAACTTCAGAAGCTCTTCAACTCCGTCCTACACAGTGGGAGAACTCCGGAGGCGTGGAACAGGAGCATTGTAGTTTTGTTCTTCAAAAAAGGAGACAAAACTCTGCTCAAAAACTACAGACCCATCTCGCTCCTGAGCCACGTATATAAGCTGTTTTCGAGAGTCATCACGAATCGTCTTGCGCGGAGATTAGACGACTTCCAACCTCCGGAACAGGCCGGATTTCGGGGAGGCTTTGGCACCATAGACCACATCCACACTGTGCGGCAGATTATACAAAAAAGTGAAGAATATAATCAGCCCCTGTGTCTTGCATTTGTGGACTATGAGAAAGCCTTTGACTCCGTCGAAACCTGGGCTGTTCTGGAGTCCTTGCAGCGTTGCCAAGTCGACTGGCGATACATCGAAGTGTTGAGATGTCTGTATGACGCCGCGACGATGTCTGTCCAAGTACAGAACCAGCAAACAGGACCCATCCAATTGCGCAGAGGAGTAAGACAGGGAGATGTTATATCTCCGAAACTCTTCACGAACGCATTGGAGGATGTCTTTAAGACCCTGGACTGGAAAGGACACGGCATCAATATAAACGGCGAGTACATCTCACACCTACGTTTTGCCGATGATATAGTCGTAATGGCGGAGTCGCTGCAGGACCTTCAAGAAATGCTGGACAATCTCAATGCTGCTTCACGACGTGTCGGTCTCGGGATGAACTTGGACAAGACTAAGGTCATGTTCAATGACCATGTCGTTCCGGGACCGATTATCGTCGACGGTACGGCCCTCGAAGTTGTGCAACAATACGTCTACCTCGGGCAGACTGTGCAATTAGGTAGAAACAACTTCGAGAAAGAAGCCGACAGAAGAATTCAGCTGGGTTGGGCAGCATTTCGGAAGTTACGTCACATCTTCTCGTCGCCCATACCTCAATGTCTAAAGACAAGAGTCTTTAACCAGTGCGTCCTACCAGTAATGACCTACGGAGCCGAAACGTGGACACTGACGGTGCGACTGGTTCACAAATTGAAAGTCGCTCAGCGTGCTATGGAAAGAGCTATGCTCGGAGTATCTCTGCTGGATCGAATCCGAAATGAGGAGATCCGGCATAGAACAAAAGTTATCGACATAGCTCATAAGATTAGCAAGCTGAAGTGGCAGTGGGCCGGTCACGTCTGTCGCAGAACCGACAACCGCTGGGGTAGACGAGTTCTGGAGTGGAGACCGCGTTTGGGCAAACGTAGTGTGGGACGCCCCCCTGCTAGATGGAGCGACGATCTGCGCAAGGTGGCTGGCAGCGACTGGATGAGAAGAGCCGAAGATCGGGCTCAATGGCGCGCCCTGGGAGAGGCCTATGTCCAGCAGTGGACTAGAATAGGCTGCTGTCATCAGCAGCCTATTCTAGCTGATATCATTATCAGCTCTAACAGGCACAAAACTTTATGTTGACATCCAAGTGCTCCACTGGTTTTCCATGTTTATTATTTATTCGTTTGTGACCTCCGGTGTGGAAGCATACTTGCTTATAAGCACATAAAACAATTATAAATAAAATAATTTGAAATCGTAAATCTTTTAATACCTGCATTAATTTTTCAATAATTAATACCCAATATGAAGTATTAGTGTGAATTATATTACAGCCTTGTGAGTTATATCCTTTGGATTGTGTCCCTTCACAAAGTCTGCATTATAGTAGGTATAGGAAGATTCATAGTACTGTTTAGTAGGTACTAATTGTTGAATTAACTTGTAAATAAAGAAGATATACATGAAAAAAGTCTGCTATGGCCGGCAACACAAAAGCAATATCTCTGGTATTGTACGTCTGCTCGTGTCTCTAGGATCGATGGTGACCATCTACCATCAGGTGATCCGTTAACCTGATTGTCGTAACCATTGAAAAATATATATTATTTAGACCATTATTAGACCTCAAGAAAAACAACCTGAAAAAAATTCGATCCTAATAATATCAATAAACCGATGTCATACGAGTACCAAAATCAGTTGCATATCCTAAACTTTTGAGAATCTTCAAATACCTTATTACGCACACATAATATTGAGATACAATCGAAGGTTGTCAACAGGTGGTATTCTTTAGCATAGTCTACCTACAGTATGAACTTCATGTTATTCACAGCTTTTCTCAATTATCACCTTCTAAGGTCCTAACAGTTAAGGCTTGTGTTTCAAGAATTAGATCTACCTAGAGCGTATATCACATACTCGTTCTTATACCACCTACGGTAACAATTAATTTTATGGTATTATTCTTGTAAATATTCCCTGAATAAAAACGCATTCAAATGAGATCACCGGTCATTAAGAAATTAATCCACAGACAAACATACAAACAGATATACGCGTCAAACGTATTAGAGCCTTTTGATCGGAGCTTATAAAGTAAATAATATCAACACCCATTCATTTTCAAAAAAGTATTTCAAATTCCAATCTATAGGAGCTCGTCTTCTTCACCTACCAGTCCAAATACAACGAAGTACATACTATAAACATAGGCACGCGCTAAAGAGGTGGTGCAACCGTCTATGCCGTTATAAATAGACTGCACTGGTCACGCCTGCAACAGTGTCAGTTCTGCTCCTGTCGGCAACGCTGAAGAGGACGAAAGTGACCCAAAAGCTAAAGTGATTTCAGATAATGCGTGCTTTACAAGTAAGTGCGATCAGTGCGGTGTTAACTTAGATCTTCAGGATCAAACAGGAATGAAATGCTTATGTGTGATTGATCGGTGATCATTTGAATTTTAACTTTTGGTAGTTTAGGAGTAATCGATCCAATTAATTTTCTTTATGTCAAATATTGATGGATGTTACCTGAAAAGGTTTACTACGTGAATTATGTTTTTAAAAACAATTATAGTGAATCTATTTCTAAATAATTGATTAATTTATGAAACTATAGTAATAGTTTCAAAAGATCACCCATCTCTATTCATTATGTTCATTATTGTAGCAGCAGCGGATTATGGCACTAATAAAATATCTCGATACGTTATAACTATAACCGCAACAGGTACGTCACTAATCCGTTGCGTACGTGGTACTACGGAATATGGCAGTTAAAGAAAATGATAATAATGGTCATAATATGTATAAGGTACTAGATTTCTATGATGAAAGAAAAAATAGTATTTTAAGGTCAGGCGCGCGTTCGTGTCATCATGCTAGATTTTATAAAAATTCGACTGAAAATCTATACAATCTAATTCTTTTTCCACTTTTTTCGAATCTCAATCCCGTGTATGGGACACGTTAAAAAATTTGCACTACTCTGCTTTAAATTAACGCTTTTAGCACACTGCAGCGATTTTGAAAAAAGTCGAACCGAACCCGTATTTTCTAAATTGTGAGGCGGAACTAAACGGAGTAGACCCAATAAGTATTCCGTCACACAACACCACATAGTTACATTTTACTTAAGTCACGACATTCGATATTTTGCGAATGAAGTAGAAATTTATTTAATAAAATGAAATACTAATCGCTTGTTATTTGTTTCCATTTCGAATACGGCAATATATTTATGTAGCAATCCAGAATGCATGTTTTCCACCACCGATACCGCCATATTTAAATATTACTTAATATAAAACATTACATCAATCAAATGGGTAGTATTTCTCATAAAAAGTATTGTGGCAACCGTACGTTCTTACCTCGTTAAGAATAAAAAGTTACTCCTCAAAACTTTTTATTCTTAACGAAGTTCCGCCTTATTTCGTGCGTATTGTCACAAAACGTAACGTAAACGTGATACTGTGGGAAATACTGTTGTTGACTCGATATAACGGAGCCCTGCGAACAATCATCAGCCTCATTATATCCTTGTGAGGAATAATGCTCTAGAGAGAGTCATAAGTTCATAACTGAGGTTAGAATTTACCCTTGTATGTGATCTAAAGATGCATCAGAGTCATAACTAAGGAAAAGGGTTTTTGATAATTAATCATCATCCTTAGCTCATATCATCCCACTGTTGGGTATAAGCCTCGCTTTCCACTTTTCCCGGTCTTGTGCTAGTTGTATTCAAGTTTTTGATGTGACTTATAATATCTGCTGGGAGACCATCTTGTAAAATTCTCAATAGTATAATTTATATTTACCCTCGAACTGGAATATAACTTCTATTTTATTCTGAATTCTGTTAATTTTTATCAACGAGCATTATTAGTAACAATATTAGCCAAGTCAGAAAATCATTAAATATCCTAGAATTATTATTATACTCTTCCTTCACTTTGTGAGAAATAAGCTCGATCATCTGTACAAACAGCTTTGGAGGAAATACTATGGGGAATTATAAGTTTTGCACTTCCTGCGTTTGTTTTTACATGGCCTATTGTTCCAGTTTTAATACATAATACAAAGAGATTGAGTCTCGACATGTGTTTCTCATGTAACACACATTGTTATATGAATAAGATGTACTAGTTGTTTCTTCTGTTCTGACCTTTGGTTGCTTATCGTGATAAAAGGAATTACCAATGTTTATATGGTAATATTCATTGTTCCAAAGTCAAGGCCGGATATAGAAGGCTGTATTTTAACTGAAATTAAAATTAGAAACGATTGTTATCAAACTCTATTAAGGGATATACTACTCGTATTATCATTTTTCTTTGTTTTTCTTTTCTAAAACATTAGTAATGTTTTACATATTACCAATATTCTTCATTAACCACCTAGGCTTAAATGCCTGTGTTGGGTCCACAATGGTCCAGAGGTATATTCGATCCGGCGGGCGACGCTTACATTACATTACATGGTAAGGAGGTAATAGAGTAGGTGCTTTGTTTGTTTAGTTAGAATTATTCCTAGAACAACCAAACATGAAGATCTCACTGAATATTTAGTTTTATAGAGCAATTTAATATTTCGATGAAGTATTGTATTCGAACAGATCCATTATGTCCTATTTCCGGAATGTCCTGCCGGTCCATGATGTCCCATTCCCCTTAATCTCCCATTCATCATAATTAACGCTTTGGAATTGTGTAAAACACTGTTCTAATAACAACATCAAATGTGGTGAAAAAAAATTCCGCGAGCAAGATTCCTGCGACCTTACGTTCCGTAACGGAACGTAAGGTCGCAGATTCAAATCCTGCTCGCGGAAAATTTGTCACCCCTTTTTCTAATTTATTTAAACATAAACTGTGTCAATAACTTTTATGAAGTAATTTGATAAAATGATATACAAAATTATGTTATTAAACAATTTTCATTATGGGTATTGTAGGTATTTGCGTTTGTTGCCGTGTGCGCAGCGGCTAATGCTGGCTACATCGGCGGCTACGGTGGCTACGGTGGAGCCGGTGGGGGCGGGGGGGCCGATGGCTACGCTGGAGCCGGTGGCTACGCTGGAGCCGCGGCTGGTGGCTACGGTGGCTACGCCAGCGAAGGTGCTGGCTACGGCGGTGAAGAAGCTGGTTACGCCGGCGAGGGTGCTGGCCATGGCGATTACTATGTGAGTTTTATAGATGTTTTATGGTGTGTCTTTCATTGAACAAACAAGCGTTAAATAACAGCTCTACTTTTTAATTGTAAAAGGATAATTTCTGCTGAGCATGGAGATTACTAATGAGTTTTATACGGGTCAAATAAGAACGATACAACTTCAAATTAGAATTATATCTATACCAAATTAAAAATACCAGATATTTTTGCATGAATATCTTATATAGGCTTGGCAATTGCGTATGGAATATAACATCTGCTAAATGTCCACCTCTCTCTGCATAACAAATGCGAATTCTTTTCATAGCGTTTTTCATCACATTTTCGCATACTTCCGGCTTTATCTCTCTAACAGAGAACAAGCATTAATACATTAAAAAGCATAGTTCAACTTTTGGAAAAATAAAAACAGTACTTCGTGGATGACTTTAGTCGAAGTATTTAAAAGTGCAAATATATTGCATTAAAAAAATTATAACTGGTAAAGTACCATAAAAATTCACATATTCGTATAAACGATAGTCCCTGAACATTTCTCAATACCTCATAATCTCATGACGTGTGACGCTATGTTTACTTACCGTGATAGACAAGAAGTAAAAAAACTTAATTTCAGAATAACAATACAGTATTGCAACAAAAAGTCGTTCGAACGTGACTATTTTGCATTGCCTGCTTTTTTTCTCTATCTTCATGAGGTTATTATAAAACCTTCGGCATTGTGTTACATGGTAAACTTACTACGATTTAACCGAGGCGTAGTAACCCGAGAGCTAAAATATATTTTTTAGTCTAAAAAGTACAAACGAATTCAATCCTAAAGCCAGCTTGTATTTGAGCACTGTACACGAAAACTTAAGTAGGTATTTATTTTGGTTACTTTTGAAATAATCAAATATTCAATAACATAAGGTATATATATATTTGAACGATCACAGTGCTTTTGACTGAAACAAGAGCTCGTTACAACGTAGAAGATATGGTAAAAAAATATATTTGACAAGTTCTATATGGAAACCGCGTTCCCCATACATTCAGTCGGCTATTGAAACGTCAAATCTATGAAACTTGGCAAAAATCATTTGTTTTTATTGCATCAATCAACTTACATGGACATACTAGAGAAGGATCTAAAATTAGTTTTTCGATATCTCCAAATAACATGTGCTCTGTCCCTTTCTAGCAAACCAGTCCTTTATATGCAGCCAGGGCCTGCTTGTATGACGCTAGAGAACAGTTACGTCATAAAACTTATTGCCGTTTCTTTCTACCGTTCTGATTTTTGATTGCCTATTGCTTTTTTATTTTTTAACGAATCTTAATTCTGTTTTCACATATGACTATAAATATTTGCCTATATTTTTTTTTAAATGCATTTAATATTTGATACTTGGAAACTACCCTACTGCGCATTGCCCAAACCCTAGGCTCGCTGTCAGTGTTCGCATCATCATTATAGAGGAGATTTATGAGATTTAAGCTATCGTGCTATTATGTGTGCAGATACCGTAACGTCATATTCTTGCATCAGAGCAGAAATAATGCGTGCCGTTGAATTGACGACGTCAGCGCTTAGGGTTTTCACACACGATCGATAGTACGGACTAAATTATTTAAATTATTATTTTAGTTGGATCGCCTACACCACTAATTCACACCAATATGAGTACATTAGTCGGAAAAGAGAGCACGTGAGATCACTTCCAAACGGTACACAAAAATTACTAGCGTAAAAATTTGACCATAGATTTTGAAATTCACCCCCATGTAGATTGCTCGTTAGAGAAGTTTTATAAAGAAACCCCGTCTGCCAGCTTGCGCATGCGATTTATGTGGACTTGACAATTAGTACCTTAGATCTGCTTCTCGATCAGCGCAACTGACAAATTTTACAAATTGGTATTGAACGAATGTTTTAGTGAAAATGTATGGACAGGCATATTCTGTAGTTTAAATCTATGTATCGAATTATTTAGTTAACAGTCGTTCTTTCATCTTCTATACGTGTATCCAACACGTATAGAAGATGAAAGAACGACTATTTAATTGGCAATCGTCGCTGACAGAATTGCGTTGAATATATATATGTTCTGTGTGACCCAAGGATTTTGAAATTCACCCCAATGTATATAGATTGCTCGCCAGAAAAGTTTTATAAGGTACCGCGTCTGCCAGTTGGCGCATGCGATATGAGCATTTTCGACGTTAGTCGGGCATTTAAATGTCAAATGTATGAAAATATATGCCCTATGGGTCAAAACCGTGGCTCGCTCACGTCATTGTTCTAGAGGAGGGCTAGTAGTCCCATTTCTGTTGTCTGACCATTTCATATTATTATGTACTAATATTTATCTTTTATCTATATCTCAACGACTAAACAGTTGAGATGGATAATCGTGTGTTTGAGCCCTTACTCGAATTATGTGACGGACATTCTTGACGCAAGTTCGGAAACGATTTGACGATGCATTCATTGTGACGCACCACCGGATAGTCAGCAACGGAAATAGGCTATTGCATTATTGTTTTACCAATTCTATGTTTCGAATAGTTTCTATTCCTTTTTTACTACGCATCCTGTCGTCGTAATTAATATTGATGTGTTTGTTGTACAGAAACGATTGGTTATATGCTAAATTTCAATTAGAATTGGAGCTCTTTTTATTACGTTCTGAAAGTTTTTTACCACAATTTCTATCACCTCGTGTATTAATTAATTTTGAATACATTATAAATAAGGAATACAAGCATTTTGCACTAAACTTTAAATCCCAATAAAATATTTTAAAAAGCGCGCTACTTGATGTCTATATAAAAGATATACATATATAAAAGACTTCTGCCATATTAATAGAAGTAGAATTTTCGTTTGTAGGATTATTGGTCATGATTTTATGAGAAATTCCTCATAAACTATTTGAGAAATATCATTTTTATACCAAAATATTGGCTCCCTTCTGTCTTAGCAATATTTTTCGCTTTATTTTTTCATATAAAATTATAAGTTAATTAAGTAATTGTAATATTCCAGGCGTACCCCAAGTACACATTCGACTACTCAGTGAAGGACCCCCACACCGGTGACTTCAAGAACCAGTGGGAGACTCGGGATGGTGATGTAGTCAAAGGTACTATTTTAACAATTTTTATTTTTATCCTTGTAAAACTTAATATAATCACTAGACTCGGAAGTAAACGACGAAAGACTCGGAAAAGAACTCCTTAATTAGTACGTACGCTACCAACTATGTGTCGATTGTCAACCATAATTTATTGAACTAATTTATTGCTTACAGATTTTCCGATTTTTATTCTTATGAAGACGTTTGTCTCTTTTCATAGCACTTCTACTTTGTGGCTTCGATCTTGGGATCCACATTTTAAATTAATATTATTTTATTTGTTGTACTTAACCCACATTTTACCCAAATTTAACCTCATGATACGTAAGTAACGATGACGTCGAAAATGGAGCCCGAATTTTCTAAATCTCGGATCTTAGTATAAGCGCCATCTATCGCACCTAACGTGTTTCACTCAACTTTCAGGCTCGTACTCTCTCGCCGAGCCAGATGGCACGACGCGTATCGTCGAGTACACCGCCGACAAGATCCACGGCTTCAACGCGGTGGTCAAGCGCATCGGACAAGCCCACCACCCGCAAGTCTACGGCCACGAGGAAACGGGTCACTACGGATACCACTAGATGGCGTTAAACAAAACTATCGAGCTAGCTACTAAAGTTACCACTAGGTGGCGCTAACCACAACTATCGACCTGGAGTCCGTATGATAAGTTTTTGTACTTGGATAATTTTTGAGATAAGCAAGGAGATGCTGGTAACAAAACTTTATATAAATATTCCTAACTACCATCACAACAATAAGCTTCCATAGTTGACAAGGGGTTGCCAGTAGGCGATTTTATATTTACTGAAAAATTATCTATATCACCTACTTATTAGACAGGCTATAGCTACTAACATATACTCGATAGTTATATCGAAATAACTACTGAATCTCTATAGATGGCCACAGCGGTAAACAACGATATCTTCTAAGGTTACCATTAGATGCCGCTTCGAACAGTTTATTTAATTTATCGAATAATTTGAGGTATAAGTACCTATCATATACGGAGTACTACAGTAGTAGTGCAGTAATGTTATAATCGTTATTTTACAAGAAACTGAATTTCAGTTGATTGAAAATGGATAGATCTGTAACTCATATCGTGCAACCACTAGGTTCATTACCTCAAGTTATTTGAAAAATTAAATTAGCGAATTGTTACCTATCGATGGCGCTAATCAAGCAATACTCTAGTAGTTCTCGCTTTAATCGATAGATGGCATTGTAAATAGTTAATTTAAAGCGCTCAAGTACCTTTTCTCAAAATTATATTCATTCTTATCAACCTGTGATACTTTTTAAGCGATTGTATATTGGAAGGATTTCATAATGAAGAAGATATTTTCTTTTCTTTATTATGAAATCGTTTATCACGACTTCTCTTTTCTTCATACAAATATTGCGGTATTATTTATTAGATAGTAAGTTAGACAATGCGACGAATCGTTATTGTTTTTTGATACGAAGATAAACCAAAATAAAAAACATTTTAATAATTTATCTTATTTCAATATTCTCCTATCTACTTAATTGCTAGATTCTTATAGTTAGCAATATATTCTTAACCTGTTTAAAGCTAATATTATTTATTAACACTGACATAAAAGAAAGCGTTATTTGAAAATTTATAATATTGTTCCTGCTGAAATACATCATCGTTACAAAAACAGCTGAAGCATGAAACTTGGCTGAGCGGTCATTCATAAAGTTTAAATAATGAATACCACCTCCAGTCAATGGTTACGCTTCAATTGTTTGACAAAGTAAATTATGTATGGTTAATTTTTTAATTAAAAGTCAAAAAGTTAAACGTAGTGAAAATCTAAAATAGTAATTCCATTTATATTTCGTGGTGACATCATAGTCCCATAATTTAGATAACAAATATTTTCTGTAATTTATTTTTGGATTATTCAGTAAGAGTTTCCAAGTCGTTTCTAGGTTCAAATTCTTGTATAGAGCCTTGTGAAAGAAGTAGATACCTACATAGGACGTAGACCTAAATCTATTATAGATTTTCTATGGCATAGGTACAAAGAATTTGTGAAAAAGAACAAAAACACTTAATAAAAACACCTCGTACATAATAACCTTGTTCCTTAAATTACTTCACTTTCCTTATTTACAACAACTCACAATGAAAGTGTTTCATTGTTTCAAAGACATACTGATTGATATATGCGATGTATGACATTACAGTCTTGTTAAAATAACAGCTATGTGCGTATGACAGAGAGATTAGAATCACTATTCTTTTACAACGTTTTGTAGTGTAACGGTTGTTTCTGTTTGCATTATGCTACGCTTATCACATTTCTTTAGTGGTTCCTGGATCTTTAATTTTTCTAGCAATTACAAGATGAGTGTTAGAAAGATGCGAGTATCCAAAACCTATCTTTCTACTTATATTAAGTGGTCACCGTCGCCCAAAGATATCTTACCTCAATATAAGGTAAGCGTTTTCGAATTCTACCGCACTCTAGACGCATGTGCCTGTAAATACACTGGCTCTCTTACTCTTCAAATTGAAACATAGCAATGAGATGCATTGATGATTTGCGGCACAAATATATACAAGGATAGTACCACCTCAGACACCGGAGAACTCTTTAAAATATGTGACATTTACAATGTCTAGTTCGCAATTTGATTTTAAATTGGACTTATGTAACGATGATGTAGAAAATTGAGTAGGTACGCTAAACTACTATATTTACACTAGGAAATATTCAAAAGTGTGCGGTTACCGATATCTCTCCTGGATTGTACCAGTATTAAGCTCTTCTGCAGAAATAAGTAAACGACTGGTACAGTACTGCTGGCCTACAGTACCCAGGCTGCCTGTGCACATAGTCAATACCTTACCACTCTCACTCCTCAAACCGGAACACAGCAATGCTGCTTTGCTGCAAAAATAAGTAAACGAGTGATTGAGCTACCCAAATTACCTTTGTACTGTCAATGCCGCCAGTAGTACTCTATAGTATTATATAAAAGTGGATCAGGATTTATGGTCTTTTTGTCTAAACGATTAATGTCAGTCAGCTATAGAATTGCATTAAATAGTGTCCATTACACGCTACACATTCATAATGTACACTTTCATTAATTTGCATGCCCTGTTGCGTTTCAGATTAATGAGGATTAAGGCATAAAGTTGTTTTAACCGTTACTTATACAATGATCTTCTGCTTAGTGAATAGGAAAACGAATATGATTGCCTGCCGGCCCATGCGAAAAAAACTAGCTCTCACTTAGTATTTTCTAACTAAAAGGAAGGATTGTTACAAATATGCGTATGTTTGTTTGTCTGTAGTATCACAACTCTACAACCGATGGTCTAATTTGGACGCGAGTTTTTTTATGTAACATAGGATTTTGTCGTGTATTTGAATTACTGTTATCGTAAAATTAGAGGCATAGAAATAATTTTCTCCGTGATATTGTTTGAAAAACTGGGTATGGCAAATTATTTTGCATTACAGCAAGCCGAAATAATGCAGTGGAAATGCATTCCTTACGTAGTATATGTGGTGTAACAGTGTGTGACAGAATAAGGAATAGTGTAATAAGGGAAAGGTGTGGTGTGCAAGACGATGTAGTGAGTAAGATTGAAAGAGGAATGTTGAGATGGTTTGGACACGTAGAAAGAATGAATGGAACGAGAGTAACGAAAGCGGTGTATAAGGAAAAGGTGAATGGAAGGGCAGTAGAGGATAGATCTAGAAGTACCTACGTCGACCAGATTGCGGACGTTCTAACGAAAGGTCAGGTGCGGTCAATCACTAACCGAAGAGCGTGTATGAAGCGATTGATGAGTGTGGAAGAATCGAGAACGGTTTGTCAGGATCGTTGCAGGTGGAAATCTTTAGTCTCTGCCTACCCCTGCGTGAAACAGGCGTGATATTATGTATATGTATGTAAAAACTTTTCGTAAAACAGAACTATCTAATCCAAATGGAAATACAATTCTTAAATAGTGCTGCAGCAGCCTTTCTTAAAAGGATATAGATGATGACCTTATCTAGTTTCGTTCTAAATTTTTAAATCCTACATAGAGCATTTGATTTCTCGATATATCTCTTGTCATGAAAATTCTCTGTTGTCATTTCCGGGAATTCTTGAAAAATCAGAAATATTATAATTCCGATACCTACTAAATACACGTATTCAATCATTGATTCACGTCGAAATCTTGGAAGAGTTTGGAACATCCACTGAAAGAAAGTTTCAATAGACAAGGGAAGTTATATTGTTAAGCACATCCGTGAATAGTCTGTGATTAAAAGCAAATGCATCCTAGGTGAGCTATCGTTCAATCGGTGTATGAGTGTGTTCCCCGATGGACCGGGAGGTGCGTTTGTGTGCGTTTATAAAAGTACACGATATTGCACGCCGGTACGCGTCTTCGTATAGCCTCAACCTTGGCAATGGACAGGTTTATTGTAACTTTATCTAATACATAAAAATTACATTATAGTAACAAAAAATTGTGATGCTAGTAATATTGGTGTTGGTGTAAACTGCTGTGGTGAATGCTGGAATTGATTAGCAAGAGATATGGGCAAAGTATTTGCAATATTGGTGAGTTGTATTTATTTAATTTAATTCACAGTTAATTAACTACATGATTTATTTTATACTGTTATTAGTAGAACATTTGTCGTTGAATGGTCTTGTTCAGTGTGAAATATATCTAACGGGTTTTCTAGTTGGCTCCTTTTTATTTGGCGCTGCTATGTTGCAATTCTGTGTGAATATCCTATCTATCCTTAGAATAATAATAAGAATCCGTGTGCTCTATCTTCAGCCTCATTGTTATTTACCATCAGGTGGAATTGAAGTCAACCCCTGGTTTAACCATCGTAAATAAAAGCAAGAAGAAAATTGAAAGATAACATTGTAACGTGATTATAAACATATTTTTCAGGTCCTCTTGGCAAATCTGTTGGTGTTGAAATGTCAAGAGGAACTTATAGAAGATAATGTTGAACAGACTACGTCCACAGTAAGTAAATAATATTTTTCTAGTACTAACTCTATCATTAACATAACTGAAGAAGATGCTTATATAATACAAATTAATCTTAATGATAAAGAGGTGTCGACAAATATCTATGAAATAATGTTTACATCAAGCAACATCATTAATTTTAATCCAATTTGTGCTAACTATTCATTTCATCTCGAAGTATCGTTTTCACTGCATGAGATATAACAGCGCACGCAAAATTTCGCTTACATTAATAGTCCATTCACTTGCGTCTACGCAGAACACGCTTTTAGAAAAGTGATACATCTGAAGAATAATTTAATGCAACAGCATTGTCTTTGACATTGACTTAATTAATTTCCACTTTTGTGCTAGTGTGCACGCCCCTTAAACCACCTAAGTAGCAATAATATGTAGTGGCTTTGTACCGATATAAACCTAAGTAAGTATTGAGGTAAAATATCCGACAAAAAACTGCCTGCATAATTTAATTCAATTAATTGCTCAATTAAACTTGTTTGAAATGTAAATGTGTTAGAAATAGAAAGTCTTTGACTAAGCCTTAACAAAACAGTATTAATCTAATTATGCTGCTGAATAAACTTTGTAACCTTATGTAAGTCTAGACTTTTGCAATATGCACTGTATATCTACAACTCCATACACTTAAAGTAGCATTTATACATATATCTTTGCCGTATCTCAGATGTCAATACTCGTTAGAAGAAAAATAAGAATAACAAAGAATCATTTAATGATGAGTTTAAACTTGTGTTTGAGAAAGAACAATATTTGGTAAAATAATACATTTTCTAGGTCTGTGAAATAACATGGTCCACAATGCAGAGGGTGTCTTAGAATTAGAATTAAAACGTGGTTATAACTACTTAGATCAAAGCAAAGCAACTATTGGAACTCCACAATGCAGAGGGTGTCTTAGAATTAGAATTAAAACGTGGTTATAACTACTTAGATCAAAGCAAAGCAACTATTCGAACTCCACAATGCAGAGGGTGTCTTAGAATTAGAATTAAAACGTGGTTATAACTACTTAGATCAAAGCAAAGCAACTATTGGAACTCCACAATGCAGAGGGTGTCTTAGAATTAGAATTAAAACGTGGTTATAACTACTTAGATCAAAGCAAAGCAACTATTGGAACTCCACAATGCAGAGGGTGTCTTGGAATTAGAATTAAAACGTGGTTATAACTACTTAGATCAAAGCAAAGCAACTATTGGAACTCCACAATGCAGAGGGTGTCTTAGAATTAGAATTAAAACGTGGTTATAACTACTTAGATCAAAGCAAAGCAACTATTCGAACTCCACAATGCAGAGGGTGTCTTAGAATTAGAATTAAAACGTGGTTATAACTACTTAGATCAAAGCAAAGCAACTATTGGAACTCCACAATGCAGAGGGTTTCTTAGAATTAGAATTAAAACGTGGTTATAACTACTTAGATCAAAGCAAAGCAACTATTGGAACTGCCAACCTAGAGACGTGAGCAAAACAGTTACCAATCTCGATTACACTGATTAATTTTAAAATTGTATCAGGATTCCGCAACTTAGTAACTGCACGACCAACTTATTAACATACCGGCGGCGCCTGAGTTTATCATTGACGAAACCCTCGTAACATATCGGTACACAAAATAGTTATCGAAAGTGGTAAATGTGTGTCGAAACGATATACCTCCGAGCCTGTACCGTTGGACACCCACTTCACTCCTTAGTGACCCAACCCGTTTTGAGCAGTAAAAGTATTCTCGAAACTAGATTACCTACTGCATTCTAGGGTTCCGTAGCAAAGGAACCAATATAGTTTTATCATGTGACTTGTCTGTCAGTATAGTGTCTGTATGTCACACAGGGCGGCTCCGTTAATTTTCGAAATACAGTTGCAACACTCTGAAAAAAATCTGAATTTGTTCCAAATTAACCATATTATAATTTTTTCGAGTTCTATTTCCCAACTTTGGTACAGGTTATATTCATTTTCATTGAAAGTATACTTACTAATACTTTTAATGAAAATTATAACATAAAGTATACTTTCTAATGCTTTCAATGAAAATTATAACAGACCCTGGAACATAATTGTGAAATAGAACTCGAAAAAGTTATAATGTGGTTAATTTGGAACAAATTGTATGAAATTTGTTATAGAACGGCTACGGAACCCTATCATGTGCATGCCCGACAAACTCTTGGTCAGTTTTTATTTTTATGTCATATCGTATAGTAAGTATTACAGTTAAAAAAGATAATAATACTCATTATTATTTTACTGTCATCTGAATGTAAAATATTTATTTTGCTTTTAGATTTCAGACATCTCAATGAATTAAATTTTGAACTCTATGTATTAATACATTAATTCGCTGTAAATCGCATAATTTTTCTAGGTGACATTGAGGTAAAACATGGTTAGACGTTATGGTTTTATAATAAAAAATATAATATGAAAAATTATCTATTAGTACCTATTTCGAAACAAAAACCGGTTTAGCAGTTACGGTTATCGAACACAAACGCAAGCTGAAATAAATGGAGCGAATTATGCCATTGACATTGATTGAAGTGAAGCGGAGGTATGCGGCATAGAGCGGCGTGCGATGCGCCGGCGCGGCGCACCGGCTCATCTTGAACTTGACGGAAAGATGGCCGCCAACGAGTGACATTTAGACGAAATGTGCTTGTATGTAAACATTGCCGCTCATCTGTTATGCATAGTTAACATTATTCCAGTAACCATTCCAGTCGCCCATTACAGTAGCGATTGCGTTCACTCTTCTTCACTCTTCTTTTCACTCATTCCAGCAATCCAGCAAAAAACAGACATTCCAGCAGACTGGAATGGTGTTCTATTTTTCATTCCAGTAGGACTGTAATGGCCTACTGGAATGGGACTGGTATAATGTGAACCATCATTCCAGTGCAGTGGCCATTCCAGTTCATACAAATTTGACTGAAACTTGTAGACGCTTAGTGGAATGAACTCTGCTGGAATGGTTGGACTGGATATTCCATTGATATTGCTTAAAAAATCATTTTTTGTGTAAACCCACCTAAAACTTTCTTAAATTTAGTTGTCTTAATAATTATAGATGTCCTTCAAGTGCTTTGAAAATTGTTTTAGTTAGTTTGGTCAGTTCTGTTGTTCTAAGAATAATGCTGAATGACCCTGCGTCCAAACTTTCCATTACAGTTAAGTTTATATGATACTTATATTCATAAAAACTTAATCTTATCATAGATTCACTTACTATTGTTACGCAGACAGTTGAGCAATAGCAAATCGTGATCGAGAATGATAAATGCGACACGCGTTACACCCACCAGCTTGACGGACAGATAGATATTCCACACTCACTAACGTAATTAACTCACTACTCACATACCAGAATTATGGAAACGATTAAACCACTCATTAACCATTCAGAATTCTAAACTATAATCAGCAAGCATGCGATGAAATGTCATAACGAGTAAAATACCGAAATACGCACACGCAAGCTATCGCTTCACACATTCTGTGGTTATTTTTTCTCTTTCAGACCATTACAACGTAATTGAGGGGTGTAAAAAGTTAATCGTCGCATTAATGCGCCTGATGAGCACCGATTTTTGTTTTCAGGGAAATCCAAACTATGCGTTCAGCTATGGAGTGTCTGATGTTCAAACTGGAGATGTGAAAGCAGTTTGGGAGGCCAAGGAAGGTGATACTGTTAAAGGTAATTTTAACATTGGTTCCTTGGTCCGTCTGCCTCTCTCATCTATTTAGATTGAGAAACAGCTAAAGGCAAAATAAAGCAGAAACAACTTAATTACTCTGCCTATTACAAATATCAGAAACAAGCGATCGAAAGAAAACATCACCGGTGGAACTACAACTTACACCTCCTGCTTATCCGTAACTAGTGCGTTTGATGAGGTGGTGGTGGTGATTTCTTTGAATCACTTATTTCTGATATTTGTAACATCTTCTTTCGAATTTGAAAAGTAAATTCCAAGTATAAAAAATAAAAATAATATTTTGGTTTACTCTACCTATTACAATACACATCTGATATTCTTCTAGAACATAAATCATTTGATAAAGATAAGATAAGATAAAATATTATTGGTGTTTTATTAATAAGATATATAAAAAAATTACAGGTCACTACAGTGTGCTAGAAGCGGACGGCTCTATGAGGACCGTAGAATACTCGGCAAGTCCAAAAACAGGGTTTCAGGCGGTAGTCAACAATGATGGTGAAAAAGTATTGCAACATCGTGAAGATCGAAGCTACATGGAGGACAAAGTACTTAGAGATTAC
Organism: Hofmannophila pseudospretella; assembly: GCA_947369225.1. NCBI lineage: Eukaryota > Metazoa > Arthropoda > Insecta > Lepidoptera > Oecophoridae > Hofmannophila > Hofmannophila pseudospretella. The sequence continues at coordinate 10,140,869 of OX376317.1, read as the reverse complement.
GGAAATCACCACGATTTTTCCGAAGATGCAGAATTCGAAACTTACATGAAAGAAAGGAAAAGGTCAAAACACCCTTTTGATACATTTAAAGATTATCCGCCGAAGAATCGACCCAAATACCCGTCCGATTTAGAACCTAGTGACTTTACCCATAGCATTACTATCAAACATCCACGTGATCAGTCTGGAGCTGAAAGTGAGTCCCACACACATTTCGGACTTGATTTTGATCCAAATTGTAAAACAAAACACAAGAAACCTAATTTATACACAAACGTAGTCGAATTTGATGCAGTAAGGCCTCATGATTTAAAATATCCCCTATTTTCTCCGGAAAATTACAAAGACAATTTTGAGAAATATGAACCATCTAACATTGATTACGATAAATTTGTAAGTCCATATGGCACCAAATTACCAAAATTTGAACCTACGGATTATGATAAACTAACAAATCCATATAACAATGGTAAAATACCGAAATTCGAAGATTTTAGGCCGTCAACTCCAGTAAAGTATAAGTATCCGTTCATTCCTGATATACAATCACCAGACAGTTACTATCCTGAAGATTTTCCTCCACGACCTAAGAAAAAGAAGCCTTATAAGAAACCTGACTTCCATTATCCAATTGAGGACTTGGAAGATTACTGGGTGGCTAAGAAGAAGAAGAAATCGCCACACAGGGTAGTGGAACCCGAATATATACCCGACTCAGACGACGAATACGACCGTCCTCGGTATCCTACCGATTTTGATGACGATGAAGATGAGAGACCCCATAGAGGTCCTCCAAGAGCACCCGTTCAGAAAGAAGTAGTTAAGAAAGTTGTGAAGAAACGAAGACCAGCATTCAATATATTCGATATTCTTGATATTTAGTAATAGTACTACATACAAATTAGTTTACTGCCTAATGTTCGGTTCTGCTCGTAATTTTTTTAAGTAGCGCCTATGTATGGCGATATTTTGTGACTGATTTGACTGATAGACTGAAACTAATTATTGGTTATAGATATTTAATGTTATTTAATTCATAATTGATAAATTCATTTAAATTTCACATCAAAACCCAAAGACTTTTATTAGATTAGACTGACGTTGCAGTGAATTCATGATGTAAATTTTTCTCTAGGATCCGACATTTCCCGACGTATCGGAAAAAAGTACTATTATAGGTATACCTTTGTAAATTAGTTGAAAATAATTTGTTAACGAATTAATAAAGTTAAATTTACTGTTTCTTATTTATTTATGAGACACAAACGACAAGTTAAGTTAATTGAAATCTACGTGATGTAGGGATTCCCATTTCTCGAGCTTTTCGGTTTCCCGGGACACGAGAACTCGCTTCTATCTTTTCCCGAGAATTCCCGGGAAATCGAAAAATGCTAAATTTAAATATAATATAATAAAATATATTAAAAATTAAAATGGTGTCGCCGAAAATTCCAAAAAATGCGTAGTTTCGGTCAATCAACTTTTAATGGGAAAAATAAATATTTAACAAGTATTTTATACCCGTAGTTTAACAAAATTTCTTGTCTTTTAATTAACTAATTAGTCTTTCATTATTACTTCATAACCTCAGTTGCCCCACTTTCAAATTTCGACCCCCTATTTTGGACCCTATTTTAAATATAAATAAATTTATTTCCAAGTTTCTTATACCTAGAATAGTTGGAGACAAGCAAGTTCTACAACTGTGCCAAATTTCAAGTCTATAGCTTGAGTAGTTCCTGAGAATAACAGTTGTGACATACAGAAGGACGGACGCCGAAGTCTCTCGGTTCCTTTTTTTTACCATTTCGGTACGGAATCCTATAACATTATGAAACGAAGCCAGCGGTGGCAGGAGATGCACCGCCGCCGCTCGCGTATCTAAATGACTCGGTTTTCCCGCATTTTGCGGTTGTAGAATTTCTAGATTTCACGATTTCTCGACAGAATGTTTCCCGGGAGGAAATTTCGTGAATTTACCAGGAAATCGAGAACGAGAATTTCTGACTCAGAAACCCTAAGTTGATGAGTCTATTCTCTATATTGTTTTCGTATATCTGTGTAAGATTTTCATTAAACATGGAATCTTTAAAAATATTTAAGTACAGTAAAGTAAAAGTAAAATACACTTTATTGCACAAATAGAAAACAACAAACAAGAGATAGAAAAGGAAATAGAGAAGTACAATTTAGGCGGCCTTATCGCTAACAGCGATCTCTTCCAGGCAACCTTCGGGCAGAGGAAATGATTTCGAGAAAGAAGTAGTGGGTGTGCAAGCATTATGGAAAACGTTGAACTGACCACGTTGACTGATTTTTAACTATTTTAAAAATTGTTAAAAATTAGTACAAATCGTGGAAGTATAAATGTCAGTAGTTTGATAATATCAAATAGTACGATATCATATTTGGAAAAATTGGGCCAAGAATTCGACAACTACTGCCGTCTTTGCCAAGTCACCATTTATCTTGTCAATCTGTGTAGCGGTAAAAAAGGTAACTTTGATGAATAGTAGGCTGTATTAATATATTATTGCTCATACACAAGCTATAAATTACAAGCTCTATGTGATAAAAACAAATATTTTTATTGGAGACATTAGTAGTTCAGGGCAATGTGTATATACCTATCAATTATGTTAATTACATGGGTCCTATCCTAAAACAGTGCACTTATACACTAAAACTTGCTAATGACCCTAACGAGGCTTGTTGTGTATCGAATTCTCTAAAACACAGTTTAACAAAATAATACCAGTGTTTCATAATCGTAGATTCAATGGAATCAGATTTAAGAATGACCATGACGCATATGGAAAGCAACCGTCCTACATAATGATAGCTTAAAAGCTATACCTTCTATACACGATGCTTCCACAAACATTCCTGATGTACTACATACACATACAGTATCGCGGCAGCTCATTAGCATCCTAAAATGTGCTATTGTAATAAATAAAAAAATATCAGGTGCTGTTACGGTGTCGTAACGGCACCTGATATTTATTTGTAACTCTATTGAGTTATATTATTTGTGCGTTTAATAATTTGTGCGTAACTTATAAAAGAGAACAAATAGACCAGAAGAAGCCGCCATCACTTCCTGCCTTACAAACAACATCAATCGTGATTAGAAACCTCAACACCATTTGTTCACCTGCTAATTACTTTTGGGCAAAACTGTATCAGATATTATGCATGCGCTATGGAGGTTGCGCAAAGCGAATTACAATGATAGTGAAAGTGCCAAAGCCTCAGAAACTGGAGCGAGTGGGAGTGGCGGTATTACCTCACAAGGACGTTCAGTTTGAACCATTTTTGTCAATCTGTAGTTATTTTTGTCTTGCATTTAAATTTTAAATGCGTAAATGCCCATTTCTGTCGTCATTTTGTATTTCCATTTTGATAATAAGGATTAAGCAACGTTCATAATTGTTAGAAAGGTGTCAGATGTAAAACCATCTTCTGTTGCTATACGAATACGTATGACAGATTTTAAAATAAATGAGTAGGTATTTTATAAATGCAGAATGTTACTATGTTTTTGGAAGAACTGGTGATTAAATCTAGAACTACATCTTTGTGATACATTGGTATGGGTCCCCACGATACAGGTTTATCAAGTGTGAGCATCACTGTTATATTGCTTGTGTGATAAATTATTCTTATTTTTCGTAGAATCATACAAATACCTATTCAAAAAAAATAACAGGATGCTGCGTTAATTTTAACTGGCGATGGCGGTGGCGGCGTGGCAAATGTAGAATTTCTCACCATTTAATGGTTACTTTTGTTAATGGAATATTTCCCACGATTTACCTGTATTATGTTTTATGTAACTCATACACGCATGTTGGACATTCACTAGTGGACGCGACCGTGACACAGTCAGCAATTGGAGTTTCAGCTTAGGTACATTTAAAGAAAAGGTAATTTTCTCAAAGATGCTCGGAAATGTGCTCAATACATTCGAATTTTGAGCCAGTAAAGTGCAGACAGGAAGTATTTCCTGTCTGTTCAAAGACAAATACTTTTTTTTTAATTGACAGTAATAGATTTTCATACATCCTTACCGGGCTAAGGCTAGGAATTCTCTCGTCTTTTGTTTATTCCTTTTTGAAAATCTAATTATAACTTCAAAACGAAGTGCGGTGCTGGACGAAAAAAAATTCATTCAAATACGTGGACCGGTCCCGCGTCACCACCAGCGCGACCAGCTGCAGCTCCTACTGACAATGCCACTTCTTTCCTTTTATGGACGCCTAGTACTTTCGACTTGGAATTAGTACTTGAAATGTGATTCTTTTTATTCCTTCGCATTATTTGAGAAAATCCGGTTTCCAATGCAGCATTATAATTCCAACCAATCTGACGTCTTCGTAACCAGTTAGTTTCTCTTTTACAAAAATCAGATCAAGGTACCAGCCCTTAATTACTAAGATGAAATTCGATATCGGTAAAGCACGCCGAATGTGATCCGGCGCAGTTAATATCCCACGATTTACGGGTGTTATGTTTATTGGAGTTGCGCACGCATGCTGGACATTTACTGGTGGGCGCGGCCGTGACACAGCCGGTATTGTCGCAATGCACCGACACAGATTATTGACTACTGGATTAGGTCGGTTGATCTTGATGTGCATGGATCACCTAGATCTCCTGGATCACCCTTATTGCATTGCTATGTTTCGGTCTTAAGGGAAAGAGATCCAGCGTAATTACCACATACACATGAGGTACTTCATCTGTCCTCAAGGTTATCAGCGCATCTATTACCCTCTAATAACATTATAGTGAGGTGAGAGTCTATGGGCGACGGTGAACATTTATAATCAGGTGGCCCGTTTGCTCGTCTGCTCTCCTAATACAATAAAAAACGCCTGGACTTATTCCTTCAGTACAATTTCAGGCAGGATAGCTTTTCGTACGAGGTTGCAAACTCGATTAATCCTGGTTGATAGTAGAAATAGTAAGCAATATAAAGGGTCGCCTGACTAGCGACAATTCTTTGAAGGTGTTGTACCTAATATCATTGCCTCGACGATCATGTAATCCATCAAAATTTTTTGAACACTAGAGCCTGCAAGATAAAAAATATTTTGATAATTGACAAATTGCACAATACCGCATCTCTACGAATTCGTCTTACTTATTGTTGAGGGTTGTTTTCGTAGAATTAACCACATTTCTATCACTCTCTTAGCAGATTTAATGGGGTAGTTCGTTATACTCATATTACGAGTTGTAGACACTCATCGAATATTTTAGAGGACTCTATATTCATTTGTTTTTAAATTCTAGAATTTTCCAGTCACTCTCATACACATACTACATATATTATGCCTCATCTAGATCTTAAGAAGTCGGTGGTCGACATTGTCGCAACACGCTGCGCCCGCGCAGCACGCGACTTGGTTCACTCTTACTCTCACCGCTGCATTCATTCACACCTGTCTAGTCATGATCGATAGATCCATATTTTAGTCTTGGTTGAGTTTTTTCTGTAGGCGTTTTTATTTAAATATTGTTATGAAATCGAAAGGTTTGGAAGGATATAATCATAGTTAAATATATTTGTTCTGAACTAGGTTTCAATAAAAATATGGGACGTTATTTATTGTAAACGATTAGACTAATTAAGGTTTACTCGGTTTCCATACACGAGATTTTACACATTTACGTCGTATTCGTGTATATTTTACTGAAATATTATTACTGTCAGGTCAATCAAGCTTTTGTTCTGTCGTCAATATAAAAACAATACTTTTAGTAGTAGGATCTTTAAATATTGTACTTTAAAAATATAAACGTAAATTAGTTATTTTTAAGCTAATCAACCTCTACTCTTATCAGCATTTCTAATCGTGACACTTTGAAAATGAGAACATGAACTTTTAAAGCGTTTAAAAGATATCCATAAAAAGTAAGATAATTCTTGCTTTATTTGACAAAATTATAGAATAATGGTACCTGTATTTATTGACTATTAACACAAATACAAACCAAATTAATTAAATGCCTAACTCAACTATTATCGGCTATTAGGATAGTGTCAATTAAATTACAAGTTTTTAAGTAATTGGTAAATAGCTGGAGTAAATTGAACGTTTGAAATTATCTTGCAAGAATCTTAATAGTTGTCACCGAGTCATTAAAGCAGTAAAAATTAATTGGACTGCTTAGTAAAATCCTAGATCGGTCGTATTTGCATTGCAGAACTATTGGTTTCCTCTTTCAACACACAGTATACAACAGTGTAACCGTGAAGGAAAGAATGCGTGCTAAGGGCTTTATTTTTTTGGTGATTAATTTTTCTTCCATCCAAGTGTAACAATATTGTGATTGTAATTTTCTTCTAATATAACGACATTCTTATAGAGGACTTTAATCATTTATTTGTCAAAATGTCGTACATAATTTATAATAACATAATAGATAATTAAATTATCTAAAAAACCAATCCTATAAAGCTAAAACATTCTCACTACATGAGTAGAGCTTATTCATATTGAAATACTTATATGAGGAACGGAAAGGTAACGGAAGGTACTTTATCTGTGTCTGATCTGATACAACAAAAAATGATAAAATACTAGATACAAATAAATAAAAAAAATATAAAAAAATAATATTGATACTAGATTGCAATAATAATTAAAATAACATTAAACTTGTTGATATGGTCCTATATGTATATATGACCGTAAGAATTTGGTATACGAAATTTGAAGAATTTCTTTTCAGTTTAAAAACAGTTACAAGAATTAAAACCTGATATCGATCTCATTATAAGTTTAAGTACTTACCTATACCAAAGAGACTAGAGTACATCCTTACTAAAAATATTAATAGTGACGGTAAAATAACTATAATTATACATGTATACAAAATAGGAATATAAGTAAGTATAATTCTGATCAATCTTTATTTCGCATTGCAAAGAAACCGGTAGCAAAAATACACATTCACATGGATAACTTAATGAAGCGGGAACTTGTAACGTACTTGTAGATTTCTTAGCTTCCTCTCGTTAGCTGAATGCACCTGTCGCATGTTTTGCTACAAGTCTCCACTATCCCAGCAAATATTACAAATACAAAGGAAATCATTCCAGTCATGGGCTAAGTATTTATAACCTGACCAGAAACTTGTCAACAGGCCGCCACTTCTGTTTTAGCATCTGTGTTATGGAGATAGCTATGAAAAAATAGAGTTAGTATTTTTTAGTTCCTGGTCAGGATATATATGCGATAAGAACAGAAGCAACATGAAGGTAAATTATGTCTAGTAAAATCGCACCCATACAAAAAAGTTAATATTTGGGCGCCGCGCCGTCCGGCTGGAAATCATGTTCCCTCTGTTTACTATATTTAATCTTTTTAATTATACCCAATAATAACTTCCATTGATCTTACATAAATCAAATTATGTTAATTTATTGCAATGGTTACAATAAATTTGACTAGTATACGTAGTTTATCCATTAAATCCATTTAAATTAACAGTTGCAGCCGCTGCAAGTAGATCTTATTGACACTGTTTGTACTTTTATAGCAATTTGAGTAACAGCTGCACAGCTGCTGCTATAGTAACATTATTACATTGATATGAAAACACCTAAATGTGTCGTACCTAAAGATTTTCAAATTCCCCCTATGGGCCGCTACTAAGACTAGGTACTAGTCCGATTTATGTGGTCGTACCTGATTGTGAACAATAAAATAAACTACATATTAGATATTAGGCTCTAACCTATATACGGATCGTTTTCTAATATGCTATTTGATTATTCATTAATATATCACAGAAGATATGTACCTAATTATATTATATCCGACATAAACAATTCTGCGATACTGTACAGAGAAAGACACATCAATCTATAGGTACTATGAGGAACCTTGTCGCAATAAGTTTTGCTTATGATTTCTTGTCATTCGTATCAAATCAAAGGGACAAAGTGCTAAAGGGTATAAGGGTGTTGGCCATTGTACATCTTCAATTATAATTTGGAGATTGAAAATAGTGTATTGGAGTATACTTACTCGTAATTATTCGTAAAATCTGATATCTCTATTGTATAAGTCCCGAGATCAATACACTTTAATAGTCAATTGTTTGGAAATTCAGAGAGGAATGCAAATCACTGATTGCTTTATACACTTGCGTCCTTGGAGAATCTCATTTTAAACTGATTACACATAAACTGTGGGTGTAAAATTAATAGGCCTCCTAATTCTCCATTATGTACTCGTAAATTCTGAATTATCCATAACTGCTTATCTTAATTTTACCAATTATCTTGCAAATAGCAAACACTTCTTCCTTCTCTTAATAAATGGGCTCTACAGTTATTTACAATAAAAAATATTGACACTGACTTTTATCTACAGCTTGTACCCCTTCTTTGTGTAATTAGGTAGGTCTTACCTGATGTCATTAAACCTAGCCACATGTCCCCTAAATCGCCATTTCAGTCGTTATTTACAATTGTACATATCCTGTGACCTTTTAATTCATTCTTAGCCACATGTCGTGTGCTACTGTATAAGTAAGCATATATTTTGTTTGTTTGTAAAAGGTTTGTAAATAATATTCTATGCCAAGATGTTAACTGTGATAGTCAGGATTAACATCCTTGTTCTAAGCACTCTATAAACTCTTCCCGCAATAGGAATCCTAGACTTCTAAGGGCCAGAAGTGTTCTGGTAGTCTAGAATTTCGGGATTAGATTAGCGAGTTTGATAGGCCAAAATAGTAAAAAAATACAAAAAATTATATCAGCGAATGGCGATGATATGAACGAAACGTCAGCCAATGTCAAACAATAAACACGACCAATGACATTAGTGCACATTAGTGTACCCCGGGTGTACGGGGAACATTTTGCGCTCACGAAAATAGTGTACACACGGAACTACGAAAAACACTTGACGGGTTAATCGAATGTGAACGAACTGAGAACTTTACCAATTGAGAAATTGCACCAACTGCTCACAATTCATCAAAACTATCTAAATACCTATTACACTTGTTTCATTTAAGAAAAAGACAATTTCAAGTACTGAAATCGTAACTACATTTAAAACTCAATCTAACATCGTACACGCCTTATAAAGCAATTTAAATAATTGCTCGATGCAAAACGAGTTTCGCCTAATAAAGCTCCGAGAAGCGAGCTCAGTGGGCCGAGGGTAATGAACTCGGATAGATGAGTCACTTTACAGACACTTGACACCCGAGACTACACGGTAGACGCCGCTTTATGCAAAAGAGAAACGGAAGCGGACAGAAACCATATATATCTTAAAAAAGATAAAAGAAATAAATATATTCTATCTATTCTATTCTAGTAAAGCAAAAAATGCCATCTGATGGGACTATATGCTCCTTCATATTTGTCACGTGAAATCTGATAAAAGGACAGATAGTTACCTCGTTAAATAGTAATAAAGGTAAAGATCAAGATTGCGATTAGTGAGGAAACTCCCCGTAATGAATACGTTGTGGTTTGATTTGCGGATCTAATTTACTATGACCGGTATAACTGGTTACTGGATCCCGCGCTATTATTAGAATTATGTTAATCGGACTAGCTGAAAATAAACCATCGTCATTAGTATACTATTAAGCCTAGTCTTAAAACGGATATACTTAGGTCTAATAAAATAAAGAACAACGAACAGCTATGAGATTACGTCTAATGTTTGTGATAAAATTCGGTTCACTTTAGTTACCAATTTTGAGAGTAACTCCAATTTTTAACCGACGACAAAACAAGCTATCTATTTCCTCGATTTTTGACACATTTTAACTCGTGTTACAAAGGAAATTGTAAACTTCTTACAACTAATTGTAAGTGTATACAATTTCTTTGCAGGATACTCAGAGGAAGAATCTCAGGATATTATTGTTTTCTTTTGGTCGCCGTTCAAATTTTTAACCGAGCGGTACTATATTATTATAATGGCAAGGCGTGAAAAAAAATGTAACCGATTCTACTGAACTTGGCGATAAAAAAATAACATAAAAGAGCGCGACCTCAGTAGAGTCGGTTGAATTATTTTTTTACAATTAGACTTAGTATAACATAGCTCTCACGTCCATAATCCCCGAAGGGGTAGACAGAGGAACCACCTTCATTATAAGCAGTTCCCACTTTAGAATTCGTATAGATACTTTATTAGAATTAGTATAGGTACTTTATCCTACATAATTCCCTAGGTAACTATATAAAACAAAATATATTCAAACATATTCATTGTAGTATTGCATGCACCTATCTAGGGGTAATACTAACTTAGACGGGTGGGCGTGGAGAATGCGAGCTCTTATCTGCGCCGGCGCACGTACCGCCATTGTCATGGTAATTATCCCTATCAAGGCTCCATATTCATCCACATCAAAGATCTGAGAGCCATGTTTTAGATATCTAAATATAGGCAACATTTTGTGTTTAATCTAGACACCCATAACAAACAATTACTATCGCCACTTTATTGGTGTTCGTTTATAGGGTTGAATAGATTGTAGGTTTTCTCAGGTTGTAGAAGAACTAAAATTACAGAGTTTATTTTTCATAATATTCATCATCCGATGCGACTATAATATTCCTTATATGTATGTTAGTATTAGGGTGTTACCTAAGTTAACAGAAAAGTTACTGACTAGATATTTTTTATCTGGTAGAGATTATTGATTGGGTATTATCCTGGTAGGGATAAGACTTATCCGATAAGTGGACCGGCCGGTTCCTTTTTTGAGGCTTCGATCCATTATAAGGTCAAGCCAACCGCATAGGGTAACTGAAGTTCTTAATCACTAAACTATTACATTTCATTTTTTATGACTCCTAAATGTTATTAATGAGTAAAGCACTCAAATCCAAGAACTCATAGTAACACAATAAAATGAACTTATAATATCGCAATTTCTCCCTGATATAACTACTATAGTCTTTCTCACAAAGGAAAGCACGTTGAACTTTTATGAAAACCTAAATAAAATACGGATTCTCATTAATGAAAGTCGAAAGTCCTCCTCTATGTACTCTCTGGGACTCAACCTGCCTTCGTATGTGAAAAATACTATAGTGGCGGAACCGTTTGTATATACGAGTACCTACCGCCTTTATCCGACTTAGCTGTATTTTAGTAAACCTATAAAACCAAGTTTATTGTCTTTTAAGCCCTAAACGAAATGCAGTTTACAAAGTTAGCTGTGTTTATGTTTAATTTATTCGACATTCTATACATACTCACATGCTTGCTCGTGTATACGGTTCATGTAATAATATATGTACGTAGGATTAATGTGGATTAAATATCGTGATTTTATTTGTTTACTGCTGTCATAAAGTAACTAGAAAAATTTGGTTTGAACCTAAATCGCTCCAAATTGGGCCCAACTATCGTCAGCCCACCTCGCTGCCAAATTATGTAGCTTCTCGAATAATTAATTCTACTTCTATAGCGTTGTCCCGCCGTTGATTACGGAAAATCCAGAAAATGTCTTTCAATTTTCCCGGTCTTACGGCGTCTCTTTTCATAGAGAGCATTTCGACTAAATTATGTAACTGAAACTTTGAAACTGTAATTGTACTAATCAATAAAGGTACTTAGGTACTTATTATTTTAGGGCATATCTCTACAAGAATGTCCAACCTAAGTCCCACGATCTAGTTTACTTGCGGCCAGCGCCCACTATAATAGATATACCTACTTAGCACTAAGTATATTTTCCCGCGTCTGCGGCAGTCGGGCGGGACTCTGGGCTATACCTATAGGACTAGAGCCTGTATAAAAGCTGCAGTTATCACAAGTTTTGGCACACTACAGGCCCTAGTGCTTACAGTGAACTATTGTGCTAGACTTAGATAAAGTTTAGGAAAATGTTCGCTAAGGTAATGTGCTTTGTGAAAAAGTGTCTTTTGTGATTGAAAATTCTTTTGTGTTTGATAATAACGACAGTTTGTATTATACAAATTACTAGCAATGAATAATTTGTTAGATACTTGTCAGAAACGTATGCAATGAAGCCAAATGAAGTCTAAATTATCGACCAAGATATTCAACAATATGATAATCTATTTTCAATTTACTTATAAATTGAGGTACTTATATATTAATAAAATGGGTAAAAAATTCGACATCAAGAACTGCTCTTCCTATACTACTATCGTATCGAATAAATACCGGTAACATAATTATAAAAGTGTATGCCAATATCACAGACGTACAATTGAAAAGGAACTCATGTAAAATATATGTGCCACTAAACTTGTGAGACGTACAAAAGTACTCGCAAATATACTTTATTTGCGTATACTTTTCTTGTCTGTTTTTCAAATAACTACGAATTCTTCAGGTGATCTTGGTTTGCGGGTTGCTGAGCGTAGCTCGTGGAGGCCTGATAGCCGCGCCTCATGGAGCTCTGTCCTCCCAAAGCTTGGTGCTGGGTGCCCCAGCCCTGGCCGGCCACGGATATGCTGCTCCTGCTTTTGCTGCCCCTGCATTTGCTGCCCCAGCATACGCTGCGCCTGCGTACGGATATGGACTAGGTAGGATAGAACATTTGAGTTTTAAAAGTTTAAAGATTTTTAAGTTATAGCAAAGTTGTTATTCCTCTATTGTGCCTACGCAAATTTTAAGAGAGATTCTATTGGAGGTCAGGCGATGTAAATACAACGGCGGCTGCGATAAAAACGATAGGCGAACACGATACGGAGAAAGGGATACAAAGAGTTAGGAAAAATACGAATATAATGAAAATAAATCACTTTTCTGTTGGACCACCAACTCCTCGTTTCCCGATCTCTGGTGGACCACCAACTCCTCGTTTCCCGATCTCTGGTCACCACCCAGTGAGGGCTTTTGTCCACCTACCATGTGTCCTGCCACTTTAATGTAGCAACCAATCAACCGACACCCATAATGTGATAAAAGAATTAGATAGTGTCACTTATAAAAGTGCTTACTGCTTTTTATTAACAACAATCGAAAACTGCTATTTTATATTTCATTAAAACACTATACGTCGAATGAACCTCTTTATGTTATTGATTGTTGTTTTTTAATGAACAAATTACGAAATGTTTCATTAATGATTTGTAGGTACCTACATAATTCGTACACGCACTTTATAATAATCTGCTTGCGATATTTATGACATGCAAAACAATTACACAAGTATCTCTTGTACGTTAATTTGGTCGCCGGTACACGCGTTAATATGCAAATATTAATTTTAAAAAAAGAAAAGTAAATGTCAGTAAAATCCATGACAAAATTGTGTAGATATTTTGCAAAATTATTAAATGATTACGATAATGGCCCGACGAGCTTTTGCATAAGATAGACTGCCGAAGATTATTTCAAAAATACTTTGAACAGGAAACTCTTATAGCTGAACCCGAGATCTTTTGCACTGGAGTGGTAGTAATGCATCACCAGGGGCCGTATTTCCCGAAACAACAATCCTTCTAATTGCAAGTCTAAATGGCAACACTGACGATAATTGTAGGTGGATTTCTATTAATGTTGCCATTTTAAGCTTGTAATTACAAGGATATAAAATTACTCTAAATTAAAAATACATGAAACTGCCACTTACATTTCTCCTGGTCTCAGATCCACAAGAAAGATGTCAAAAAACACCATGGTTATGAACATTTCAGTTCAAACTGTGCCTGAGATCACATTTGACATCAAAGATATTCCAAGATGCTTGGAACCAACTGAACCAATTTTGATCTGTTTTTTATTAAATAAGGAGAGCAGACGAGCAAACGGGCCACCAGATTGTAAGTAGTCACCGTCGCCATTGTCATCTATTGGTATCCAAGTCCGTTATAATGAAGGTAGATAAAATAAAACCTTACTTTGTTTCTTGTTCACTTCTAAAAACGATTTACCTCCATATTTTTATTTCTCTTTCAATATACGACCATCGAATCGTGCAGACAGTTTCCTTTTCCCTGAGCTCATTTCCAATATCATCTCATCTATATTAATATTAGAGGGTTTTCGATGCGCTGCCAACTGCCAAGGATTTTGTTGGAGTGCCACATGTGCCGGTAAATTTGATCTGACATGGTATTGTTGAGATATAAAACCGACAAATATACAGATATACGTGTCAAACCTTGTAATCCCCCTTTTTGGTCCGTGCTTAAAAATGAGAATTATATCTCTTCTGAGTCGTTTTTCCTCATTGCTGAGGGTCGTGATAATTCTAAGGAATTAATCACATAGAATGACTTTCGAGGCAGATTTAATGGGGTGGGTTGCCATTGCCTTCCCCATGAATTATATAGAGATGTATAAAGATACTGGATGGTCTGAGAGCATCGTTGACAACAGGCTGGTTGCAGGTCACGGCGCGGTCGTCGCACACGCAGCGCCCTATCTACGCGCGCCCATCGCGCACGCCGCTGCCCCTGTTGAAGTTTATGTAAGTTACTATTCTACATTTCCCATAAATAAGCTTACCGAAGATGAGACTAGCAAAAGCATCTTGGTTCAAGGGCTAGGAAACGACATTGCGGTGCAACGTCGCTGGATCGATCCCATCTTGGGATCGTTGAGTTGGATCATCCCAGAGTCCAGATACAAACTTTTACGTGCTTAGTTGAAGTGCAATAAATATTTTTGTTTTCCTTAGTCAGTCTGTCAGTAGAGAGAGTCGGAAGGATTGAAAATCAAAGGCCTATTAAATATTTTTGTCCCAAACAAAACAATAGAAATAGAAACTCTAATAATATAAAAGTGAAGCAAAGACATTAATAGATATTGACCATTTTGTGAAATGGTCATTCTGGGAAGTGGACATTATTAAAATCTGAAAGTGTAGATGCTCTTTTAATAAATAATACAAATAAATTTATTTTGCAACTTACATTAATACAAGAGTGGTTGATGCTCTAAATCCCGCACTAGAATACCCTGTGTCGCGGGATTTAGGCTCTTCTTTTTAGGAACAATTTTGATTTTTGAAGGAAAAATAAATAAATAAACGTATACAATTTCAAATTAACATTAGATACTAAGACGTAAGCATGGAGTGAATGTGTGTGTGTGTGTGCGTATTGGTGTGGGGGAATAATTGGAACTAACTAATGTTGTCATCTGCAAATTCTTTCATACTTACTATCATGTTTCAGTCCCACCCCCGCTACCAGTTCAACTACGGAGTCGCTGACGGTCACACCGGCGACCAGAAGAGCCAATGGGAAGCGCGCGACGGAGACGTCGTGAAGGGCCAGTACTCGCTGGTGGAACCCGACGGCACCGTCCGCACCGTTAATTACTCTGCTGATGACCACAATGGGTAAGGAACTCAGGTTTGAAACACTGAATCAAAGAAAACGTTAACGGGAAACATGCAATGGTAACTGCGCGGACAACTACGATGGGGTCGCTATCGGAGAACCCACATAGTAATTCGACGACCCCCCCCTTCTGATTCTACGTTTGAAGTACTAATGGCGACAGATAAGCCACTTAAAAGAGCATACTGGGACGAAATAGTAAAGGACCACTTTAATTAAATACCTAGTAATTTGGCAAAGTTACGCGGAACATTCCGTTTCCCCGTGTTCATTTTAATCATTTCTAATCCTACGTCAACTATTACATCTTTGGACTCCCTGAGCAACCCATTGGATGTAGCAAACAACAGTGTTATCAAAAAATGAAATCCTGCTCGTGGAATTTTTTTCACTTTTTTTATAATTTATTTAAGTAGCCTAGTTGCAAAGTGCTTAATAAATAAAATTGGTTAACAGTGTCATCTATCAGTAATGATTATAAAAACCCTTTATATAAAGTTAGACTGTTGTGTTTACCTAATGAATAAATTAAATTAAATTAGACGTCAAATTGGTATTAAACGCAATGCTTATGTTATAACTTATGATAGATAGATAGATAGAAACACTTATCGTACTCAAATTCAGGAAAAGTAAAAACTACAGGAATAATAGCACGATATGTACTAAGGCAGCCTTATCGCTTAAAACGATCTCTTCCAGGCAACCTCTGAAGTTAATTGGACATTAAAGAGATTAGCGACAGTGTAGTGTGAAGATATGAAAAAGGTTACTATTACTTAATACACAGTAAATTTAGTAAAATAAAAGTAATATGATATACATAAATAATGTTATGATTACAGATTCAATGCTGTAGTAAGCAGGGCAGGTCACGCTGGGCATCCGGCTGCCGCCGCACCGGTGGTCGCTGCACCCGCGTTCGCGCACGGACATCTCTACGGCTAGATCCCATCTCTACCACCTCCACCGACGACACCTATTTATTACCTAATACTTAGCCTAAGACGGACGGTATACAACGAGAATGCTTCACGGGAGCGATATATGGACGGCCCTTCGGGGCTATACGCTTAGAGGCGCGGCGTTTCATAAAGTGTATCGGGACTTATGGCCCAAATTATTTGTAGATAGTTTCCTTCGTTATCTATTTTCAAATTGTCATTAGATTAACTTTTGTATTATATTTTCTATTAGTTTGTAAGTCTTGTCACTGTGTTTTCAAACTTTTACTTAGTATTGTTAAATACGTTTTATATTGAATACACTTTTATGAAACGTTACATAAAATGCCTACGGGGTGCTGTAGAAGAACTTCGGTTTTTGTGACTGATAAATGTAAAATAATATAATATTTTCATACACTAAATCCGTTTTATTTAAAAAATATATTTGCACACATATACATAACACGATAAAATTTCACGATTACATTTCATTATTTAAAAGAGTTACTTTTTTACTTAGAGTAAGTTAACAATAATATTTTAAGATAAAAATTACGACTGTCATTAATTGTTTCTCGCTACAACCAAATAATTTGCAGTTAGTAATACTTCACTATCTAAAGTGATAAAATAAAATAATAACATTGGTAGTGCAAGTTTACTCGTTTGAATTGAACCTAGAATAGATTTTTTTTAATTGAACCTACCTGTAGGTAGTAGTTGGGCTACTATTTTATACAAATAAGTTGTATTGCAATATGGTTCTGCCAAAGTAAAAACTGTACTCGACAGGTTGACAACTTTAAACAGGTTTCCACCACGTGTGATTATACACATGTAATTCGTAAGAAAACTTATGCGTAAGCTTTTGGGTAAGTATAAAAAGCTCGAGTACTTTTGAATTGGCATCATTCATTACCAAAATTCATAAGAATAAACACAAGAAAATGTACTCTAAAGTAAGTGGTTTATTTTCTTGATATTTGTAACATTCATAATAAACAATTAGATATAAATTATTACACAATTATTGTGGTAGAAAGCCTGAGATTTAACTTTAAACAAAAAATGGTTCACAATGTACATCTATTCCTAGTTGCTACCTTCTGTATCACAACCTCTAGTGGTAAATAGGATTTTTTTCCATCTGCAACCAGTGGTGGCCTACGGGAATTATTCATTCCCAGTTCCCAACATCTGGGGAGAAAGGCGCATTGATCTAATCAAATCAGCTGTAAATCAAATTAATATTTTTCCATATAGATATCTAATTCAGGATTAACCGTCAGTATCACGATACATCCTTAATGAAAAACCAAGTGGACAGATCTTTCTAATTCCAAAAGTTAGGAAGAGATGTGAAGAGTGATGTTCCACTACTACTGTTTTGAAGTCTCAAAAGTTCATATTTTTACGAGTGGGGTTCACTACATCATTCATCTTTACTCCAGATCGTGATCCTCGCGGTTGCGCTAGTGGCGGTGTGCGCCCAGCATGACTCCCATGGTCATGGCCATGGTCACGCCACCTCCTCCCAGTCCATCATCCGCCACGAGGTCTACCATCCGGCACCCAAACATCACGAATCACACGGTCATGATTCCCATGAACAATACAACTACCACCACGAAGCGCCAGCCATTCACCATTTCGCCCCAGTCGTCCACCAGGCTGCCCCAGTCGCCCACCACGCTGCCCCAGTAATCCACCACGTTGCCCCAGTAGTTCATCACGCTGCCCCAGTTGTTCACCACGCCTCCCCAGTTCACAAAGAAGAAAATCACCATGATGACTCCCATCAGTACTATGTAAGTTAATTACGTAATTTTTTGTGTTGATTTTTACTATCGGCTAGAACGTCGGTGGCCTAGTGGCTAGAACACCGGACTCCCGTGCGGGAGGTCCGGGTTCAGAACCGTGCAGTGCCATGTACCAATGAGTTTTTCGTATTTTTCGAAGACTTACGTACATTTACCGACTGCTCTAACGGTGAAGGAAAACATCGTGAGGAAACCTACACACTGAAATGACCAGTGTGTAAAATGGGGTAGGCACAAAAGATCCTCAAGGGTCGAAGTGCCTCTGGGGTTATTTCCGGCCCTCTATCATAAGATAAGATAAGATAACACTATCGGCTTAATGTATAATGGGATATTGAAATTGAACGTTTATTTAGCGCTGTAAACACCAGAATACAGAAGTATACAAAGTTTAATACTTGCAGCACAGAACATCTGGTGTGGTACAGTGTCAAAAATGGTACTCAACATTATGCTCAGCATAATGCTGAGGCAAATCACAGCGCTGATTTTCAGCTGGCCCCTCAGTGACTGCACGGACGAAGAAAGCAACAGTGTGTGCGTGTCGTGATGTATGAACGTGTTTGTTTGTATGAATGAGGGTATTAGTGTGTATGTGAGGTACTGGGTATGTGTGAGGGTGATGGCATGGTGCGGGTGTATTTACACAGGGTACATCATGCATAACGTTATCAAATTCACAGTCTCACCCCAAATACGAGTTCGAGTACTCCGTGAAGGACCCCCACACCGGTGACTACAAGTCACAGCACGAGTCCCGCGACGGCGACGTCGTGAAGGGAGTCTACAGCCTCCACGAAGCTGACGGATCCATCCGTACTGTTGAGTACAACGCTGACAAGCACAACGGGTAAGACAGATGAAAAGATATTCAGCTCCGAGTGACGTCACAAAAATTTTCTTAGACTGGTTTCAGAGCAGTGCGTATGGTCCGCACGGACCGTCCGCCTACGGGCTGTCCGCACACTTCGAGTATGCGTGTTCCGTACGAAGCAATCCACGTCACTGTAAAACGATGCTCCGGAGGTGTCCGCACGGACCATACGCACTGCTCTGAAACCAGCCTTATTCTTTGGATTTCGTTCGAATCGAAGAAGAATACCTCAACACTATTTACATTTTAGAGTCAAATTTCAGGGGTGACCCGATCAAAAAATATGTTACAGACTCTAATCCTGTAGCTTATTTTTTACAAATCCCTATTAACTTGCTTGTCTTTATTGTGACCTTGAATCTTCTGTATTTTTGTGATAGAAACTGTTGACTAAATCGACTATTTTCTTCTTTACAGCTTCAATGCCTACGTGAAAAACTCTGAACCCTCCAAGCACATCCAGCCCGAACATAATCATTATCATCATTGAGAATCAGTCGAATAGCAAACTTCATACCTTTTACGTTACAGTTAAAATTGTTAAATAAATTATCTAGTCTAAACATACACTTTTTTATTTAGTACTTACCTTACAATTTCATACATTACATAAACCAAAGTATTTACAATATTTTTTTCGAGAGCATGATTAGACCTGCGACTGTGCCGATCAGTGGCAATGCTCTAACCAAACAACCAGCTTAGCATGGTACTATTATTTTTATACTCGGAATTTACTTTAAATACGAAAAACCATGCATCTTATCATAATCCACAGAAAAAAATATTTTAATGTATATGTCAACGTTGGATACAAATCTAGATTTTTCGCGAAAACTTAACCAGTCAGTTTATATTTTCGCGAAATCACTAGATTCATACCATGGGATCGCGATATGAAACTAAGGGGTTGTCCTAATACAACACTCCAAGCGATTATCGCGCGAATAAGCGATGCTTCATCAAACAATCTGTCAAACTGTCAAACTGTTTGAAAATGTTTGACATCGCATCGCTTAATGGCGTGGTCGCTCTAACTCTACGCTTAGCCACTACGTCACATTTTGATTGATCGTCAAGATTGAATATTTGTAGTAATGGTACATTACCAATATGTTTTAGAAGAAAAAAGCTTACACCATAAAGTGATCAAAGCTCGACAAAAGTGATACTAACCACTCACGTGTGTTGTTTCGCGAGCGCTCGCTCCTAAAATGTGCCATCAGTGAAATTACCAACCGCAAAATAGCGCACCGCGGTTTTGTATATTCGATTTATAAAATATACATCAAGAAATTAATTTCTTTCAATCTCATAACTTATTTCTTGTTGTCATTACATTACTAGCTAAAGAAAATTATTACTTTTTCGATACATATGTCTTGAGAAAGTTAATTACTATAAAGAAAATAGTATGGTTGAAAATTTCGTGCACTTGGAGAAATGTTATTATATTTCAGAACTTAAATTGTTAATAATGAATTATTTTTGTAATATTTACATCCCCTGCAATCATATAATAACAAATGTCTAATATGTCTTTAAACAAAAATACGAGAATATTTTTAAGATTTATTTTACTACTAAAATAACCCAGTACTAAAATATCTGCAATTTATTGCTAAATAACATACTTTCACGCCTGTTTAAGTAATAAATAATAATAAATTATAAAATAGGCATCAGGGACACGGCAATTTAGAAATGACTTTCTACTGCACAAATAAACTACCTATTCTTATTCTTATTGAAATTTCAATGTTATAGATAGTAATTATTATTCTGATATATTCAAGAATGCTTATAATTTATAAATTTTATAATACAGACATTTTTAATAAAAACAATTTATTCCATTACTCCATAAATACTCCATAAAACTTACTCCATTACTTACTACTCTTTTCTTGATTGATTCTTGAGTGAAAATGTGCCAAGTCAGAGATTTAGTTTTAAGCAAGCGATATTTATTTTTGTTTAAACAATTTCTGTAGGTAAGTTTGAAGGAACGTTAATTGAACTTGGCATCCAGTTAGATCTCCTTTCTTTTAACGGCGAAGACGACAGGCCTACTGGTTCCTTGCACCGAAATTGGCACCCTTTTTCACATTTATGTTTTAGTGGGTTCAGATTGCCCAGAGCTAGTGAGTCAAATAGTGAGATTATTTGTCCCCATGGTGTCTCTAAACATCCTCAGACCGCGGGAGCTACTGCAGGTGACGCGGTCCGTGTCGCACAGGAACTCGCCGCTCCTCCGCGCCTTAACGTCGCTCAATGCGCTCCTGACATCATCATCATCATCAGTGTGATGTGTTGGCGACTGTACGGTGTGTATGTCTGAGGTACTGTGAGATAATGGATGATAGGCAGTCTAGTGTTATGGTATAGGTAATATCTGTTTGTTTTACTTATTTATCATTTTGTATTAGTTAATTTCACAGTGCATTGGTTGTTAACTGTAATGCAGTGAAAATATTTGTAAATAAATTAAATTTAAAAAAATAATAGATTTACGTAATTTTTTTAAATAGCCTATAGACTATCCCACTGTTGGGCAAAGGCCTCCCCTCTTCCTTTCACAAGCCATTCCATATCTGTTTGTTTTACTTATTTATCATTTTGTAATAGTTAATTTCACAGTGCATTGTTTGTTAACTGTAATGCAGTGAAAATATTTGTAAATAAAATAAATATTAAAAAAATATATAAAAAATAGGGTATTCATGCTTATTCCTGCTTACTATTATCTATATAATTATTTTTTTAATATAGACTGTCCCACTGCTGGTCATAGGTTTTTGGTTGGTTTTCCATTCCATTATTCCCTGTCCTCGCCGTAAAGACGCCGAGAATATGGCAAGATGGTATAAAGATACCATCCCTGTCGGAAGTGATATAATATGTTATGTGATGCTTTCTCATTTAATTTAATTAATGATGAACAGCATGTAAATACGTACATCATGAGATTAGACACGTTTGCTTTTGAGGGTTCTGTAGGTAAGTAGGAACCCCTATAATTTCGCCATGTTCCCCCCCCCCCCCCCCCCCCCCCCCCAACCTTTAGAAATAAAGACAGTAACAACAAATCTAAATGATATCTTGTATAAACTTTAATGCCAAACTTTAACGGACCCAAGCACCACATCAAAGTTAGTGACAGTGACAGCACGGCTTCGGAACCTTATCATGTGCATGCCCGACACGCTCTTAGCCGGTTATTATAACAAGTGATGTGGAGATTAATTCCATTGGGTCGTTACTAATGCTTGTATGGAATGCATGTGCACTAATCTCATTCTATAGAAAATGGCAGCGGCGAGCGGCGCGCGGCCTGTAAATAAATCGAGCTATCTTAAAATACCTAGCTCCACATCATTTACATTTATTTATTTTCATTTTTCATTTTTTGGCCGCCATCTTAATGTTTTTTTCTCTTCCTCGTGTTATACATTATCTTAGGATTCCCTACAACTTTAGTTCGAGAAGACCCCATCTAACTGTTATTGTTTCGGCGGGCTGATAATTTCTCTTTTCTTTATGTAAACGAGTTCCTCTCGTTTTGTTACGTCAATTTATTGACGCCACAACTCATAAAATCTCTTATTGCGCCAAGTCACAGAATGTTCTTAAACATAAGATGAACTTGGTGTGACTTGTTAATGAATGTAATAGAGGTAAATTTATAATCCGACTAATTTTGTGATATTTTGTACATATTTTTTACATATATTTTTTATATATGGTCTATTAATAAAGGTTTTTCTATTATAATAGTAAGAGCATTTAACTTGTCTCTACATTGGATCCCATTACTTTTCCCGAGTAAAGATACACGAGACTTGGCTTCCTCTTACATGAAATGTTTTTGGGGGTTTATATTTTCAGGAATCGATATGTATTATAAAACGTTTGATTTATTTTTTCTGGCTACAGGTAGATTTAAATCATGCAATATAACCTCCGATGGTACTAAATACCTCATATTGGGTTTTAAATAATTCTTTTAAAATATATATTTTTCAATACGACTAAGATCCTCGACAGACAAATTTAGTACTTACATATGTACTTAATTCGTCACATTACCAATTCATCACTGCTATCTTCATTGATTCATAATCATAAAGCTTTAATATATTTTTACACATTTCCAATAGTGCAAATACCCGAAAAGTATCCATCAACTATAAATCCTTCTATCCTTCTACATATATTTCATTACAAAGGTGTTTAATAATCTGCATGTCGGAGGAAAAAAGAAAGTTAGCGAAGGCGTGTGAAATCCACCAATCAGCACTGGGCCTGCTCGGTGGATCATAGCCCGTAACCCCCTTGTACAAGGGGAGACATGTGCCCCAATAGTAGGAACTTTAATAGGCTGTTGGGGAATGAGGTGTTTTATATGAATTATGAATTCGTTGTGAATATATTTTTTTTCACGTACTGTGTAAATAAAAACTTAAAAGTTCTATTTGTGCCCAATATATTATACATATTCATTTGAAATTGAAAATTGAAAAGACTTTTAGAACTTGATCGGACTTTTGAAAACATTGCGAAGGTCGGTCAGGTCAAGTCTTTTAAAATGTGACGTGTAACGAAATATTTAATTGCGAGTGTATGTAATGTAGGTATCTGCTGTACTCAATGCAAAATGTTTAAAACTTGTTTACCACCCTGAACCTGAACCTACGTAACTTGCTTTTAACAGGACTTAATGCAAGTTTTGTTTGAGTATAAAAACCTCGGCTTTTTTTGCTCAGGTATCATTCATTCATTAAGGCAATTCGAATTAACACCAACTGAAGGAAAATGATCACCAAAGTAAGTACCATTGACAAAAAATATTCTCTATTTATTTTAAAACTAAAGTTTCATAGCTCACCAGCAAATCTATAATTACACAATGAGCTTTAATGTTGATGGAAGAAAAAAATTGTGGCAGTCGAGCGTTCCTTTCTTCATGGATTTAATAATAACATTTCATCTTGTCCACTATTCCTACTAATTCGATTGCTGACGAGCTTCCCTTCCACGAAAGAGTACCCAATTGATCCTGATCTGATCCACTGTACAAATCTAGATTTGAATCTACTAAATAGCACTAGTGCCTCTAAAAATAAGAGTTTCAAGATGTTATGCTTGAGCATACAGTGAATGTACGAAGTCTTGTGACCAACTGCATGAAGCTTTCTTAAAATTCTGGCCCATCTCTTTCTAGAGGAGAATTTTAAATGGAGATGGAATTCTTAGGACGCTTCGTGCAACCTGACGGTAATTCTTCGAGAATTAAGAAAAACTAACCGGTTACACAGTGATCAGACACCGGGTCAACGACATTTTAAATATGTTTTTTTATTCCATAGATCGTAATTGTAGCGGCTGCGCTGGCGGCAGTATGCGCCCAGCAAGATTCACACGGTCACGGCCACAGCCACGCCGTATCATCTCAATCTATCATCCGCCACGACATTTCCCACTCTAATCCCGGCCACAACCACCACGAAGTCCACGTCCAGCCCATCTCCTACCACCACGCTGCCCCAGTCGTCCATCACGTCGCACCAGTTGTTCACCACGTCGCCCCAGTTGTGCACCACGTCGCCCCAGTCGTTGAACATGTCGCCGAGGTCGTTCATCACGTCGCCAAAGTTCAGGCTGCACCAGTCGCTTTTCACGCTCACCATGAGGAAGAGCACCAAGAGTACTATGTATGTAAAGATTTTCCGTATATAGCTTCCAGAATTAAGGGTTAGGTTATGGGGCTCTTCTTTTTGACATCTAAATTTGTAACGCATAACAGAACGTATAGTTTACACAGCCTCCACTCACTTTAAGTTATTAGTACCATTGACAATGAATGTTAATAGTCCTCATCAAAAGAGTATTATCGTGTCTATAACCTAGAAAGGATTCTAGAGCTCTGAACGATTGCATTGCTGTACACAACAGTTTTGGTATTCATATCGATAAAATTATTCTTAATTCATACAGCATTTTACATTGGCGAAATTTTCATGACGTCATCATGTTCACAGTCTCACCCCAAATACGAGTTCGAGTACTCCGTGAAGGACCCCCACACCGGTGACTACAAGGCGCAGCACGAGTCCCGCGACGGCGACGTCGTGAAGGGAGTCTACAGCCTCCACGAAGCTGACGGATCAATCCGTACTGTCAAATACAACGCTGACAAGCACTCCGGGTAAGAAACTTGAATTATTATAACTTGAGGGGCTAGTAGCATAGTTGCGAACATGATCAATCATGCAAGTTAAGCAACGTTGAGCGAGGTCGGAACCAGGATGGGTGACCGTTAGTGGCACTTTTCATCTGAACCCATCCGTTCCTCGGACAGCACGTTAAAGAGTCGGTTCTGGTTGTTGTCGTTCGACGCGGCCTGAAAAACAGGACTTAATGCAAGTTCAACTCTGACAATAGGTTGGCCACTAACCATACGAAAAACAAACAAACATTACTTATATATCTTCTTTTAATTGGTTAAGAACGCTACATCCCATGATAATTTTGGTTGAATGACCATGCCTGTGGGTTTTTTCGTATCGAAATAGGTACTCATTTAATCTAATACGACGCTTTTAGAAGTTAAATCTTTTAATTAATTATATCCTCCGAATCTTGTGTTATGTACCAAAATAATTTAATCTGACCTTAAACCGAGGAAGAATCTTTTCCTGAGAAATATAATACATAATCTCATACACTTATTAGATTTCACCGACTCGACCTTCGGGGAATTGGACGTAACGCCCAACATCCTCGTGAAACACTAACAATTGTTCTCTTGTATTTTAGGTTCAACGCTGAGGTTTCGCACTCTGCTCCTTCCAAGCATATTCAGCCTGAGCATCATTATCATAATTAAACCTCACCAGAGAGTCACGCTTCGTTATGTTTGCTTGTTGCAAGTGTTAAATAAATTATTTTCTAGTCTATTCTTTAATCAGTTTCTCTTTTATATTACATCCTTTTCGAAGCTATTTTCCTTTAAATTATGCAGTCGCGTAGCATACTTCTCCGAGCAGCAGAATTCAAGGGGCAGCAATGAGTGCGATGCGATGCAGACAGTCGATAGCAGATGGTGCAATTTAAAGAAATCCGGCTACCATATCGTAAAATTATGTCGATAACGGATGGCGAATCCAAATTATTTGATCCTTTGTAACAGAGTACTCGAATCACAGACTTTTTCTCGGGTTCTAACAAGACGGATGGAGGAAGTATAAAAAAATCTTGTAAATGTTCATTAGATCGCGAGTAGATTAAATTCGACCTAAATTGTGTCATGCATTTTAATGAAGAGAATTATACTTGTTACGTAAGTATTTAGGATACTTCAGAAACAGAAGTACAAATTCAGAACCGAAGTTATATGTACATAATTCAGGATTTATTTTCAAGATTATAGGTATGTACGAATACCTATGCATGAGAACCTAACCTATGCTAAATTGTAAATTAGCTTTTTATAGAATTCTTACTGATATGTACGTAGATAAAGTTCCGAATTCTATAACATCTCCTCGTTTAAACCTCTCGTTTTCGATAATCATAAAATAGTTTATATTGATTAGAATGGTAGCCATCAAAATTTAATGCTTAGAAGTGAAATTGCAATGAAATTGTCCGATATTTATATGCGAAGATAATTTAATTTAGTCTTTATTTACACATCTAACAACAATATTATCGTCTTTATTACAAATCTTTAAACTAACAGTCTTTTATGAACACTAGTTTTGATGATGGCTTCGAATCTCGACATGTTGTCCGGGGGCAGAATGCTTCACTACCGCATTGAATCTGTGGAGATAATAGGTAAATAATTAGAAAATTAATAAAGAACACTACATACATAAACTGGGAGTTTCTGGTACATGACTAAAATGTCTTGTAACTTTGGCTACATATATTTTATCGCCAATCGAACCCGTTAGCCGATTTTGGAACCAAATTGAAAAATCTATGCCTCTTTCGGGCGCGGTCCAAATTCCATCATTGGGGGGAGGGGGGGGACTTATCTTATATAGGAAACTGTTGATTTTGGGGGGTCACAACGTATTTAAGGATCTTTTCTATGGGAGTCGAAGATTTGGGGAATGGAGGATCATGCGATCGCGTTCTCATTTCATAGAATCAGGTCTAGTAAAGCATCTCAGACTCACCCATTGTGTTTGTCCGAAGTATACTCGACAGTTCTGATAGATCCGTCAGCTTCGTGTAAAGAATATACTCCCTTTACGACGTCACCATCACGAGTCTCATGCTGGTACTTATTGTCGCCAGTGTGAGGATCCTCCACTTTGTATTCATATTGGTACTTCGGGTAAGCCTGAAATAGTAATGCCTTAGTTTAGTACTCTTTACATAACATTTCTATTCCGTAGGCAAATGATCTCACTTGTGATTAAACAGATAACTGTGATCAGAATAAATGAATATAAGAGTAGAAAGTAGAAATAAATCGGGAGCCGGACGTCCGTAATCGCAATAAAGATTTAAACGAAATTGTTAGAAAAGGAACTTACGTAATAGTCGATAGGCTCTTCGTGAGAATCGTGGGAATTGCTCTGAGACTCATGATGGGATGCCTCGTGAGATGGAGCCTGGTGCGATGGAGTCTGATGAGATTGAGCCTCATGGTGGTAAGTCAAGGGTTCATGATCGTGGACATATTGAGTTTCATGAGAAGGCGAAGCTTTTGTGTAGAGAACAGACTGAATTTTATGATGAACAGGAGCGGCATGTTGAACAGGAGCGGCATGATGAACAGGAGCGGCATGTTGAACAGGAGCGGCATGATGAGCAGGTTCCTCATGATGGGCTTGCACGTACTGGTAAATAGGAGCATAATGTTCATCTGACTCCTGCGATCCTTGATGACCAGCCTGGCTGTAGTGGACGACGCTCTGTGATGAAAGTCCTTGTCCGTGACCGTGGCCTTCCGGCGTAGACTGGTATTGAACTTCATGAATCGGAGCAGGTTCCTGGTGGTACCTCACAGGAATGTGCTCGGATTGATGATGATACTCCTGGGGCTGCTCATGTTGTACCACCATTTTATAAGCATGCTCCTGACAATACGAAGCCGTCAGAGCGACTGTTAACACTACGATCTGAAACGAAAGTCGTTAGATTACTTGACTGTAATGGTGAGACGCAATATTTTAACTTAAAATTATGTGTGATGCGTACTTTTGCTAACATTTCGCTTATTGGTCTTTCTCCTTAGACTTCCGCGGTGGAACTGGTGTATCGGCATAGGTTATTAGCTCAATATATACCGGAGACGTTACGAGAGAGAATTGAATCATGTTCGCAACGCGCAGCGTGCTGTCTTTGTATGATGTAATTTACGTAACCAATGTGAAGGTTGTCAGTCTACTTGACCAATCAGATCTGAAATGCAAATGCATACCTAGTCTTTTTCAATATTCAGGATCCTTATCACAAAAATTGAGTGAATGTTACCTCTCGTCTATACCCAATCCTATGATAGTCTCACTAAATGGCACGAACTTTCCTAACAAAGTTTCTGATGAAATTCCTCATCCCCATTTTAAGTACTAATCCGAAATAATTTTGAATGAATCTGAAATTTTAAATTCAAGCAAATTTTTAAGCATCAATTTGGAATGAATGATAAAATCGGAGGGGTTCACCTGTAGTCCATTATGCTACCCCAGAATTTGTATTCAGACATTAAAATAGCTATAATGTAGGTACTTGCGATAAATATGTGACTTCCGTAATGAAGAAACATCATTTTGTATTCAAGTGGTTTTATCCCGCCTGTATTTATAGACATTTTATCTCCTTACAACTTTTCCTATATAAGTATATCGTATGCGTCAGATACTGCAATACCTATACCAAGAAAAAGTTGCATCACCGATCTAATTCTTAGTTTCCTAATATACATTTTAATTTGTAGCTATTGTACTTTCATATGTAGTTCAAATAGAACAAGTTGTATTTACTTACCGTAGTATTACAGATTGCAGTTCACAATGAATTAACATTTTAATTGAAACACGGTGTTTTGTTGATTGTATAGAATTATTATTTTTCAATATTCTTGACCCTTGAACTGCGTTTCAATGTCATTAAATTGTATGAATTTTCTAAGTTTCTCAATTCTCAATAATAAATCATTAAATAAAATCGCTGACATGTTTTTACCGTGATCCAAAAAATGCTCTAATCACAAATAGAACTCGTCTTCAGTCGTGATTATGGAAAGTGACCTTAATATAATGTCAATGCTAATATAGTTTTTGTACCAAAATCGAGGGAATAAAATACAATAAGTACCTATTTACGCATTGGCTCTCTTCTTGAGCCATGAACCACATTTTTTATTGAACTACTTTACTTATTCATTCAGTGGAATCTTAGCTCTAGATTTTTTTATCCTGATATCCAAATAAATATATGTGACTCTACTTAGATAAATAATACTCTACATATAATTTTTATCAATGACAAAGTATTTGTTAACGTTTGACAAACAAAACAAATAGAGAATAGAGGATTAATTGAAACAAAAGATGAATAAGGTATAAGATTATGACCAATTAAAACAAAAAGGGCTCAAATCGAGTTAGTTGTACCTGTTTTCACTAGAGGCAAAGATGTATTTGTTTTAGTGTAGGTATGTCGGTGATGTTGGTGATCTAAATAAATAAATGGTTCTATAACGCGAGCCTTCGCCATGCCCAAGAAAAAAATATTCGTATATCATAAAGGTTTCGCAAGAAGACGTTAAATTCCTTTCTTGTTTTTTATTCGTTCCATATTATGATTTCAGATTATAGTGACTAATTGCTTTTAAAGTGATTGTAAATAAATTCATCTTTAAATAAGCAAATAAAAGTGTAACATAACAAAAGAAACTTTTTTCGCATATAAGTAGTACGAGTAGGTATGCAATCTATCTATCTATCAGCCCGTGTCTGCCCACTGCTGGACATAGGCCTCTCCCAGGGCGCGCCACATTACTCGGTCCTCCGCCTTTCTCATCCAACCATCACCAGCAACCTTCTTCAGGTCGTCGGTCCACCGGGCAGGGGGGCGTCCCACACTGCGCTTTCTTGTACGCAGTCTCCACTCTACAACTCGTCTAGGTATGCAAGGTCTATAGTAGGTCTCTCACTCTAGGTATGCAATAATTAACATTAATTTTATCATGATAGGAAGCTGTTTTTTACCTAATGAATCGAGGTATCGACCTATAAAGCCTTGCTTTAAAAGAAAATTAATAATAACGACTTCAAATAATTAGCTACTTACATGAATTATCTAAACATAAAGATAAAAATCTAAATTACAAGTTCCTCTCTTATGTTTACCTAACACTATGTGGGTACTGGGTAAGTATGTGGAATAAAGTAAAACACTAAAATACATTACAATTAACAGTTTTAATTTATTAGACATCTAACTTAATAACCTAATGATCACAGTTGAAATGACTAGTCAAGCGAATCAATGGTGATGATGTTGCGATGCGGTGTCATGCGAACCTGCTGACTTTTTCACCAATACGTTGAAACTGAAATAAAAGGTATCATAATATCAGAGACCATCGGTGGCGTCGTAGCTAGGACGTCGGACTCCCATGCGGGAGGTCCGAGTTCGAAACCAGGCAATGTCATGTACCAATGAGTTTTTCGGTATTTTCGAAGGACTTACGTACATTTACCGAGAGCTCTAACGGTGAAGAAAAACATCGTGAGGAGATAACCAGTGTGTGAAATGGGGAAGGTAATGGCAAACCACCCCATTCAATCTGCCACGAGAGTCGTTCTATGTGAATAATTCCTCAGAATGATCACGACCCTCAGCAATGAGGATTACGACCGAGAAGAAGAAGAAGAATATCAGAGAATATTACCAACTTTTCTCATGATTTTATTTTTCTCATATTCAATCGTTGCCAAGCCAAAAAATTTAAGAACTTCGTGGACGAATTAAAAAACGAACTCTCCACCTACCACCACCGCCACTCATTGAGCTATTACGGATAACACTAACTTACCTAGTTATAGATCTAAATTCCATGCCTAGCCATGCCAACTGCGGTGAATCTTGCATTACATGTCAAAGAGGCATTGACCTGACAAGAACGAGACTCGTTTGTTCGGTGAAGGTTATGTTAATTATGTTATATATTTATGATGATACAGAAAATCTATAGCTACAGTTTAGTTTAAATAATGGCAACCAAAGAGGAATTCTTTTAATCCCTATTATTAGATGGCAACCTTTACTAAAGTTATATGGAAATGTCATTGAAATTTATCATCGATGTATGGAAAGATGATATTATTTAACTTAAATATCCTAAAATGAAACTGTTCTATATTTGTAATCAGACTGTTCTTTCTTTTTGTTAGTAGAGACTGTGGTAGAGATAACTTCCTGAAGCTTCGTTACATGATTTAATTTCTACTATTCCTAATAGATGGGTACAACAATTTATTCGAGAGCTTACTTAGAAAGACAGCGTTGATCGATGTGATCTTATTATCTTCGAGTATATTTGTTTAGAAAGCAGCTACATTGAAATAATCCCACAAGTTGTTTTTTTGCGGTTTAGTTAGACCTTTACATTAGCTACTAGCGGTTTAGTTAGATTTTTACATTAGTTATTAGACGTGTTAGATTTCAATACTTACGCAGAATGCTTAACGGCGGTGTCGGTGTACTGCTCTGCGGCGACATCCTCGCTCGATTTATGTTGCAATTTGTAGTCACCGGTGTGAGGATCCTTCACTGAATATGAATACTCATATTTAGGGGACATCTAAAAGAAAAGGCTTAAATTAGACAAAAATGAATTTAGCAACTCATCACCATAAGGTACTTAAAAGTTAAGTAGAGAAAGCGGATGAAAATAATATCAAAATACAAAATGAAACTCACATAATAATACTCACGATGAGACTCCTCATGATGTCCCAAATTTCTAGCCTTATGTTCAACTGGTGATTGGTGGTCAGACGTTAAATAACTTTGCTGAACATGACCATGTGCACGTGATTGATCTTGTTCAGCTGTTCCATGGTGATAGGAACCGGAGTTGTAATTTGGTTGATTATGTTTATGTTGGCTCTCGTGAAGAATAATACTTTGAGAGGAGAAAGCATGGTCATGCCCATTTGACTGGCCTACTGAATGATTCTCATGACCTGAGGAGTGATGGTGATATGAACCAGAGTTATGATCTTGCCGGTTGTGTCCACTGTCGTGAATAATAATACTTTGAGAAGAAAAACCATGACCATGCCCCTGTGACTGGCCTACAGAATGAGCGTCATGTGTAGCACCTTGGTAATAATATGAACCAGAGTCATGTTTATGACCACTGTCAGAAATCACACTTTGAGAAGCAATGGCATGATGGCCGTTGTGTAGTGACTGGCCAACCGAATGAGTTTTATGAACAGCAGCTGGATGATGATAAGAACCAGAGTTATGATCTTGATGATTATGTTTGTGATCACTGTCGTGAAGAACAATACTTTGTGAGGAGAAAGCTTGGCCATGATCTTGTGACTGGCCTGACGAATGAGAGTCAAGTGAAGCGTCATGATAATTAAAAGAACTAGTGGCATACTTATGATCATTGTCGGCAATAAAATTTTGAGAGGAAATAGCATCACCATGACCTTTTGTCTGGCCTACTGAATCAGTCTCATGACCTGAGGAGTGATGGTGATATGAACCAGAGTTATGATCTTGCCGGTTATGTCCACTGTCGTGAAGAATAATACTTTGAGAAGAAAAAGCATGACCATGCCCCTGTGACTGGCCTACAGAATGAGCGCCATGTGTAGCATCTTGGTAATAATATGAACCAGAGTCATGTTTATGGCCACTGTCAGAAATCACACTTTGAGAAGCAATGGCATGATGGCCGTTGTGTAGTGACTGGCCAACCGAATGAGTTTTATGAACAGCAGCTGGATGATGATAAGAACCAGAGTTATGATCTTGATGATTATGTTTGTGATCACTGTCGTGAAGAACAATACTTTGCGAGGAGAAAGCTTGGCCATGATCCTGTGACTGGCCTGACGAATGAGCGTCAAGTGAAGCGTCGTGATAATTAAAAGAACTAGTGGCATATTTACGAGTGTGATCATTGTCGGAAATAAAATTTTGAGAGGAAATAGCATCACCATGACCTTTTGTCTGGCCTACTGAATGAGTTTCATGACCTAAGGAGTGATGGTGATATGAATCAGAGTTATGATCTTGCTGATTATGTCCACTGTCGTGAAGAACAATACTTTGAGAGGAAAAAGCATGACCATGCCCTTGTGAAAGACCAATTGAATTAGCGTCATGTGAAGCCTTTTGATGATGATAGGAACCAGAATTATGTTTATGACCACTATAAGCGATCACATTTTGAGGAGCAATAGCATGACCAAGGTCTTGTGACTGGCTAACCGAATGAGTATCATGATCAGAAGATTGATGGTGATAGGAACCTGAGTTATGATATTGCTGATTGTGGTCATGAATCACATTTTGAGTTGAAAAGGCATGTTCATGTCCTTGTAGTAGCCCAATTGAATGAGTCTCGTGAGCATCAGACTGAAGATGATAATTATATCCAGAATTTTGATTTTGTTGATTATGCCCATGACTATTTAGCGAGAAAATACTTTGAGAAACATGGTCATTTTGGTTCTCATAAATTGGAGCATGAGAATTTTGTTGATGGTGGCTGTGTTCGCTATCATAACGGACTATGTTTTGCGAGGATTCAGCATGTATGTGAGATTTGGGAACTGAATACAGTTGGTGAGTATTGTGCATGGGGACATTAAGAGGAGCGGAATGATGCATAGTTTTTGGTTCCACATGCTCGATGACTGATGAAACGGAGTAGGAAACATGATTCCCGCAGCTGACTACTCCCAACACAGCTATGAAGGAGACAATCTGAAATATTAACGGAGCGTTATTTAGTTACTAACTATCGTTTATAAAACTAAATTTACCTATTCGTACTTGAACCTTCGATAAGTATTTTAATTACATGTAATACCTATGTAGATACAAACGCAAAATATATTTACAAATAAAATTAAATTCACAAAATCATTACCTTTGAAAACATTTTACTGTGTATACTATACAAGATTCTTTTCATGTGTGATGTGGTATGTTACAGAGCCCTTGGATTTTATACACCGAAATATGGGTCCTACAACAGGTTTGCTGCACTTATTTTGGACTGCTCAGTGCTTAATTGCATTTATTTTTGCAACAGTTGCAGTAACTTTAATTTGGATCATACATGTAATATGAGCAGTCGTAAAACACTTTGTGAAATTTATTTTTGTATTGCAGTTAATTATTTATTTGTTAAAGTTTAAAACCTTTTTCCCGTGACCTAAGCGTAACATATGTAACATCTTATGTAAATATTTCACTCTAAATATTTCACGTATTTCCAATCATAAACTATCCTATCCTGCCAAGGCCGGTAGCGCACAATACCTCTGGTACTGCACTTGTCTCTAGGCAACGGTTACCACTTCAGGTGGTACATCGTGAATAATATCTTCACGATGTAACATACTCGTAGGTTGAGAGAAAGGACGATGGATGGAAACACTAACGCAGGTTAAAAAATAAAATTTATTCATGCAGACAGGTCTGAATCTCTAGTTCCTTTTTGAAACCAAGACGCAACACTTATCGTCGCTTTTCAGATGAAGGGGCGTAACTGAGTTCTGCGTAAAATAAAAACGTAACAAGTTATATACTCGTACATTCGCTGATGTGATTTGTATACCCAGTTTTGTACACACAAAGTGTTCAATGACTAATTTCACATTCTTCCCCAAAAAATTTTTTTGACAAATATCTCTCACATCATCTGCTGTCTAAATATGCATCGTATCCATTGAAGGTTATTTCAAAGAACTGTAGCAGAAAAGATAATGGTAGGATAATGGAGTCCACGGGGACCGACGCAGCCCATCGTATAATTTGTCTGATCACACAAAGTTTACGGTGCTGTTCACGTCATAGAAGATAAGTATAGGAGACGTTTTTAAGATGGTATGTGCAGAGTGAGCCTAGTGTGGTACCACTATATTATCTATTTCTGCCACAAAACAGCAATGGTTGCTTTGCTGTTTCCGTTTGAAGTGTAATAAGAGAGCCAGCGTAATTACCGACACATGAGGCATTCCATCTTAGTCTGGTTAGCAACACATTGAAAACCCACTAGTAACATTATAGTGAGGTGAGAAGTCTACGGGCAACGGTGACAACTTACTATCAGGTGACCCATTTGCTCGTCTGATCTCTTTATACCTACAATAAAAAAATATCGTCAGGGAGAGGAAGATGGCAAGAGGTCACGACCATCAGCACTGAGGAATGACTAGAGGAGGAGTTGGCAGAAATATTTGGTAATGTTGGCTAATCACTTCTGATATGATTATAGTCTTTAATAGTGGCCTACATAAGTCTTCACTGATTTCGTTTTGCAACAGCTTTCCGCTTTTTAATCCAAAAATTGAACAATTATCAGGAAGTATCAATTACCGTAGTCGGCATGTTAGTTCAACACTATTTGGTAGGTACACACTGTTTTGTTTTTATAAAATTATTTATTAAGCAATCTTAAAAAACAAATGCATAACTAACTTAAGTTATACAATTACACAGATTTTGTTGTTAACTTCAACAGGCTAAATAGACACCTTCTTAAGTTATTTACATAATTAATAAATGCTCATTACATCTTGAAATGTGTCAAAATTAGGTACTAATTTTACGTTATTTTATAAATATGAAAGCTATTGTACTTAAAACTTTACTTTTTTCATGTGACAATAAATAAATAATTATTACACTAAGTAATATATCGCTACGAAAATAGCGGGTAAAAAGAAAATAGGTATACAAAATGTACATCACACAAAACGCAAGGAATTCCTCAACAACCAGGAAAAAAAAAACACACACACACAGGTACACACTGTAATACAACTATTTAGGGATGTAAGCTTATGTTATACAACATTTTTGCTAGTTGAGTGTCAAATTTCTATATCAGTTCGGTTAGAAAAATCCTCAGAACAAAAATTTCCGGCAAATTTTTACACCATAATAGTTAAGTAGGTACTTATTATTTACATTCCAAATGGATTAGCATCGATACAGAAACCAAAGCAAGTTATCAGTAATTACCTACCACATCAGACAGGCAATTATTACCAATTTCCGCCACTTTAGAAATAACTGGATATCTTTAAGAACTTGACGTGTGAAACATCCATTAGATGGATGTATCAGTAATAATTTAATTGACGTCTACTAATTGAAAAACTACCCCGAGTGTTCCAGATTTCTAATTGCGCTCTACAATTACGTACACGATTTTATTGTTTTGATAAGTAGAAACCTCAAGGGGCCGCTAAGTAATTAGTTTTATTGAGCCTATGCAGTTGCTGCAACTTTTAATCAGATAGGCAGTTTTTTAATCATTTAGATTTGTGTCAACAATGCGACACGAGAGGGCCTTGCATAATTTTATTGATAACAAAACTGTGGCAATGTCACACAGGCAAGTGTAGGTAGGCATGTCGAGCAAACGGTTTTACGAAATTATTGCAAATACTGCATACTTTAAAGCTGGTGAATAATTTTAACTGCCTATAATTTACAGTGAAATCAATATTGCCTTGGTTTAAGTCTTGTTATCGATATAAAAGACGTAGATTTTTGCCAAAGTGTATCAGTTCGCCGCTGAACATAGAAACATTAGCACAACAGCTAGCACAATATACAATACAAAATGATCTCTAAGGTAAATATTCAAATTAAAAATTTTATACCAGTGCCGGTGAAGTGAAAATCATAATTATGTGGAATACGAGTACTCGTATACAGTTTTTCAATAAAAAGTGCAACAGTGTCTTGTTCTCAGGATTTTAAGGAACTTTGAAAGTGCACCAAACGTTTACTTGTTGACATAATTATCTGGACCCAGGAGTGAAAACATTTACATAATGGAAAAATTAAAAGAGCTTTTGGAAACTGTTACCGTGCTATTCCGATCTCAAGAGCTTTTATAATCCCAATCTAAACCACCAGTAAAGGCCCTTTCGTAAAAGCTTTTCAGCAGAGCTTTTAACATAAGCTTCTATATTTTTAGTTCTACCACTTTACATCTTTAAATACATCCGCTTCTTCCCCTTTCTAACTTGAGTTTAAAACTTTGGAATGTTTCATCCAGCCTAACATCTGGAAGGGGTCAATTACAGGGTGCCCACATTTTGGATTTTGTCGATTACAGGCTTGCAAACAATTTAGAGTTTTTGCGGAGAGAGATATTTTGAAAGGTGTATGTGACTCCTGCCCCTCCCCTAGGACCTCACCTGCATTGACGACTGATGCATGATTTTTGAACATTCCAGGTTCTTTGCCTCGCCGCGCTGGTGGCCGCCGTGGCCGCCCAGCATCATGGCCACGGCCACGCTTACTCCTCGCAGCACATCTCCCGCCACGACGGGCCCGCCCACGAGGTGCACGTCCCTCATGGTCACGATCATGGCCATGGTCACGGTCACGGCCACGCGGTCGACTACTATGTAAGTTGAAACGTGTTCTCGTTGAGAGCGAAATAATTGCTTCCTCTACGTTCAGTAATTACGGAATGTAAGATTACTTATTATAATATCTTTCTAGGACTGGTATTTAATAGCAATGTGATTTAGTATCGATTATCAAAGAAAACTTTTTTCTCGTCTTTCCATACAGAGTCAATAAATCTATTGTAGCACTATTTGTTTCACGATTCAAAAATATATTCAATTTAATTGAATAAATCGCATTACGAGAGTTGCCTTGCATGAGATTAATATAGGCAGTTTTTAGAACCTTTTATGAAATGTATTTCTAACTTTAAAGTGTCTGTATTATTATTTGGAGGGCCAGTTATTAGGATTGGCTAATCAGTGTCAATCGAGTAGCTGAGGAAGAACAACATTATAATTGAACTTATATTCATATGTTCTTCTCTCTCCAGGCTTACCCGAAGTTTGAGTTCGAGTACAAAGTAGAGGACCCGCACACCGGCGACCGCAAGACCCAGCACGAGTCCCGCGACGGCGATGTCGTGAAGGGCTTCTACTCCCTGCACGAGCCTGACGGTTCCATCAGACACGTCGACTATCATGGCGATAAGCACACCGGGTAAGGATATCAATTTTAAAAGATAAATGTGATTGCACTTATAACTCGCTTATTCGCCCATATAAGTAAGTAAGTACCATGGAAGTAATTTCCCTATATTATCGTTAAATTATTCATATTATAACTGTGAATTGTTCTTCTTCGAATTCTGGTTGTGCTCTCTGTGAGCGCTTGCGGTTGAATCTACTCAAATGCTTTCTTACTTATTTCCATGGTTTAGCGACACAAAATTGATAAGGATACCAAGCGAAGCCAAGCTCTCTATGTTGAGCCGCCTCTTTCAAATTGCTGGACTTTACTTTACTGCGATTCTTGCATGCTAAAAATTAAAAATATTTTAAATTCAATATCAATTACAGCTTTTCTCGAATCATATTGAAACCTGTTAGGCCAACCTAACAGGTTTTATCAGAGGTACAATATTCGGCCAGTTAATTTCTTTCTCTGTGTCTCCCTCTTTCCATCGTCGTCGTTTAAATTAGGGCCATTGACTCATTGTAGGTACTGCAATTTTCATGTAGGAGTATTTTATTGTCTAATTGTTACCATGGTGTTTTCTTTGCAGTTTCCACGCCACCGTGAAGCACCAGACACACCACATCGTCCCCGAGCATCATCATCATCATTATTGAATACCTGACTGTTAGCAAGTTAACTACTATTGTACCTTTCTGTGATCTTTACCTTAATGATTTATGAATGATTGTTACGTTTCTTTGATTGTGCGGTTTTGATATATTTTGTACCAAATATACTATTTTCCTAATTAATATTCCTCTTTTATTTATTTTCTATTCCAATGAAGACCATGCCGCTCTCGGGGAACCTATAGGTAGATGATATTGTGGTCGTTCTTATTAGTATTTAATTTTCATTGTTTTAGTTTATTTATGCGTTGCTGATTACATTTTTTTTTCTATTTTCCAAACCTAGGAACAAAGACCTAACCGAAGACTTCATAAATATTGTAAAATTTTTAGAATCTAAGTTATACAAAATCCAATTTAAAAAAAATATTTGATGATTTCACTTGTCGCCATATATAGTATTCAATACAAGAATTTTGTATGGTACCAGTAGGTAGGTACTCATACTCATACTCATACCATTTATTGCTTTTCATGTGTTACAATTGGTCTTAAAAATGTATATTATCTGGTCATACATGAAACCCTGAGTAGGGCACCGCAATATAAAATAAGAGATTATAATATTTTATAATAGTAATAAATGCTAACGAGATAAATTGAATTAAATGTCATTATAAGTTATACATAATTGATTTTATAGTTACGTATTGGTTTTATCATGAAAAAACTCCTGCAGTGAATAGAAACATTTGTTAAGAAGATACATCTTTAATCTTTTATTGAATATCGAGTCTTTTAATTCGATGTCGATAAATTTTGAAATTTTGTTAATTTCGTTTGTTTGTTATTTTGTTATTGATGTATACAAAAAAATTATTTCATTCCATTTAAGTTCTATCGTTTCTTACAAGAACTTTCTTCAATAATCTTTTTATAACAGGTACAGTGCTTGAAATACTTATTCAATTTTCTTACTAGGAATGTAACATTATCACAGTATATAAACCTATTCCTCCTTCTGTCAAGTCAATAGAATAAACTATTCGACATACTTACTACTACAACAAGGTCAATAGAGTGGGTTAAAAGAGAAGAAAAAATGATACTTTTTTCAGTCCTCCTTATTTTATTATGAAACGTTATCCTAATTTACTAGATGTTATGCTAATTTAAGCATGGATGAAAAAACATGTCTTCCCTAAGGACGGGCGTTCCTACCTTTATGAATTTAAGTTTTAAACTAGATTTTACTTGCCATCTACGCTATTTTAGATATCGTATACATATTGTCACAATAAAGGGGCAGTGAGAAAAAATACAATGTACGAGTAATAAAGATTATTACAGTTCAAAAAGAGTAAAAGGGGGTCGCAGATGTCGCAAATATACGATTACAATGTGACGTCAGTTTTCGTAGGTGGATGTAAATACGAAATGAACTGTTTATTTTTAACTTTTAACCTTCATACCTTAGTAAAGAATTTGGTATAGTCCACTACCTTTCAACGATATTTGCGTAATGAACGACTTTTAAGAGAGGTTACCCATAATGGTATAGACACTCTCTCAGACCCAGAAACCCAATTGTTATCATCACAAGGATAACAATTGGGGTTCTGGCTAAAGCCAGCTACATATTGTCATTCATTTTAATATAAAATTATAATGGAGATTTGACCACATAATCGTGTTGTGTCCCGCAACCAGCGCTCCATCTAGCATGTTAGGCGAGACCTGAAAACCAGCGTGTCGCTGAGGTCTCGACCATTTCATTCTACACATAGGTCAATGCGTGTTATATATATATTTTGTTTATAGGTTAAGAATTAGAATAAAATAACAATATTGTACCTTTTTACTAATGTGTGAATGAATAAATACTCTTTTATTTAATTTATTATTATTATACCCCAACACTGAGCTCATCAGAAATTGATGTGGCTGATTAACTTTATGCAGAATGAATACGTAATCATTTCTTTACTTTTGAAAGATTCGGTACCTAACTCAAA
The DNA here is from genome assembly GCA_947369225.1 of Hofmannophila pseudospretella. Taxonomy (NCBI): domain Eukaryota; kingdom Metazoa; phylum Arthropoda; class Insecta; order Lepidoptera; family Oecophoridae; genus Hofmannophila; species Hofmannophila pseudospretella. Next base: position 10,100,041 of record OX376317.1, on the reverse strand, counting down.
ATGCTTACAAAAGTACGTCAAAAATATGATGGCTTTTTCATTATCCAGGAAAAATATTAATAATTAATTATTACATAGACACGTAAATGAACTCGGAAGCTGTAATCAAATTAAAGTCTTTTTAAATTAGGTATCTTAGATAAGATGGGTGAGATGGGTCCTAGTTTTATGGTCTAATACGACCGCTCTTAATAAGGTAGTTTCCAAGTATCAAATAATAATAGCATTTTTTTTAAATTAAGAAATTCTCATTATTTGATGGTCAAATGTCAAAACAAAATTAAAATTTGTTGTAAAATATAATAGCTACAGGCAATCAAATATCAGAACAGTAGAAAGAAACAGCAATAAGTTTTTTTATTCCACAATTCGAAAAGCTCTCATTGGTTCTTCAAAAAGTAGGAAAAAAATAGGTATTTTCTGTAAGAGATTTTTAAACAGGGAAGAGAAGTGATTTGAATTTGGAACATGAATATTGTTCCTAGTGCACCGCGACCAAAGAGATTGAAGGAAAATACTGTATGAAAAATGTTACTGGCCGGCTGGCGCGGTATTTAAAAATGATAACGCGCCAACCTCATCTTTTGTTTACGGTGATTTTATTGCACTGACCTGTAATATCTATGGTCAGTATTTTAATGTTATAAAATAATTTCGAAACAAATGAATTCATATAGTAGTGAAAGCGGTTTCTCTCGCGCTTTTGTCGCGTCCACACCAGCTTTTTTTCATTGTTTTGCAAATTGTTTTACAGTAGTGCTTTTCAAGTAAGAATGGTGTTTTTTATTCGAAGAACGTCTACTAAATGTGATTAATGTGTGGGACAGTGAAGTAAAGTCAAATAAGACGCTGCAGCCCGATCCGTACTTGGCTAGATTTTGAAGAGCCATACTGCGTCCGGGACGCCTTCTTCTTTGGTTCGGATGGTGCAGAAGCGTGGAAGATTCTCCCAGATATCATTGAAATGTGTCACACCAGCATTTTAATGAAGACTTGCAAGAGTTGTTTACATGAGACATGGCTGTATGGGCTCAGTTCCCTTTGCCTTAAAAAAACAAACAACAAGTAGTGAAAGCGAAATATTTACACCGGAAAGTATTCAAACTGATGCGAAATATGTTATACCTATTACCCATGAAATATATTTGGAAACCTATATTTTGATATCATCGTATAGAAAAATGTACGTTGTAGGTGTGAAGTAAAAATGTATTTTAGTTATGTTACTTTTGCTTTGTCCAATAAGTAATTACAATTAATACAATTTTATATAAAATATATTTAATATATTCATGAGTTGTATTTGAACGCGCCTCTTATTTGTTTTCCATGAGGAAATAATACACTCTGCTTTTCATCATTTTGTATCACTCGGCACAAAAAATATTTTCATCTCAGGCGACGTACCCTGAATTCTTCGCTTGCTCTGTTTGAAATTATCTCAAGAACTACTGACTTCTAAAATACCTTTGCATGCAGTATTAATTTTTCGTAGACTTACGAGTACCTACATTTACCTACCGCTCTAACAGTGAAGAAAAACATCGTGAGGAAACCTACGCACTGAGATAACCAGTGTGTGAAATGGGGAAGGCATGGCAAACCAACCCTTATTAATAATCTCCCAATTAATTCCCTATAGAATGATCACGACTCTCATCAATGAGGAATATGACTGTGAAGAAAATCGGTGGCGTAGTGTCCAGGACGCAGGAACCATGCACTCATACAATTTTTTTTGGTTTTTCGGAAGACTTACGTAGATTTATCGATTGCGCTAACGCTGAAGGAAAACTTCGCGAGGAAAGCTGGACACTCTGGGATAACAAGTGTATGAAATGAGGACAGCAATGGCAAACCACTCCATTATAGTCAAGAGAGAGTGTGGTGCCATAGAATGATCATAACCTTCATGAATGAGGGATACATTAATCTATGATATATAAGAGTTATAGAGTTTTAAGAATCGACCCAGCAATTGTCGATATAATCTCAAACACATTTTTGCTCCCGTATACCTAAATATACAGATGCAGTACCGGTAAACTTGTACGTCGAAGCGTCGGTGGAATAGTGACTAGAACTCTCATGCGGGAGTTCCGGTACGAAACCATGCCAGGAAAACATCGAGAGAAAGCTGAGGAAGTCTGAGGAAAAAGTTTTCTAAAGGTAATGTGAATCCACAAATACTCGTATGCACTGCCTGTAGCTCCTTGTGCAAGAGGAAGCCTATGCCCCAACATTGGTGACGTTAATAGGCTGATGATGATGATAGTACTTCGAACGTTTCTGAATTTTTGTACATAGGTTTTAAAAGAGGATATAATAAGTGCCATGATCATAACACAAATAAATTCCCGTATCATTGGCCATAGACATAAAATGCGTTAATCGAACCTAAACTTTATCATTTAGAGATTATTAATTGGAGCTAAAAGGTTAATTATTTTTTAATAAAGCCGTCTCCATATATTCATACAACGAAACTGAAAAAGTGCTAACATGTCAGTTCATTACATTTGTTAAAACTACATGCCACCGTTTCAATTAGAATTTGATTGAAAAAATTATGTCATTATGTAATTTTTTCGTAACTAATGCTGGAATATAATTTTACGACATAATTGCAAACACTGCATACTTCCAATTGGTGAATAATTTTACTGCATTTAATGTAGAGTGAAACCAATATCACCTTGGTTGAAACTAGTAGGCGATATAAAAGTCTTGAGTTTTTGCCAATATGTATCAGTTCACCGCTGAACTTAGTATCATTAGCCAAGCTAAACACAAAAAGAATACAAAATGATCTCCAAGGTATTATTATATATTTTTTTACATTCTGACTGCCACAAAAAACTATAATAATAAGAATAAGTTATAGAATAAGAATAAGTTTATTTGTGCTGTGAGATTACACAGGATTTATAGTCCATACACCAGTAGTAACTATACATCAAACTTTTCTTTTGAAAAGTGGAGTTACAATTTCCACGTATTCATTTTAGGAACTAATGGAATCGTTAGATTTTGATGCAAAAAAATTAGTAAAACATTTCTTTGTAAAAATATTTTATAACTTTTCAGAATCAACTATAGCTTTTCCATCCCTATCAACCATTCGTTCATCTAGACGACAATCTCTTCCATTAAACCCATGCTTTTATTACGCTATTGTTTAAGATCTTACCTTCTGATTTGATGTTCGAATTTCTTCTGAAAGCCCAAGAATACTAGGTGCTTTTACTTCATATTCCAGGTGGTGTTCTTCGCCGCGCTGGTAGCCGCTGTGGCTGCTCAGCATCATGGCCACGGCCACGCTTACTCCTCGCAGCACATCTCCCTCCACGACGGACACCCGCATGAAGTGAAGATCCCCGTCCATGACAAACATGGTCATGAACATCACGTGGTCGACTACTATGTAAGTCTGAAAAACAAATTGAAATCTCTCTGACTAAGTACATTTACGTACCAGTCTAAGTTAATAACTGCAAAACACTTCGAAAATTCTATATTCATATTTGTTTCTGATGGTCTAGGCATACCCGAAGTATGACTTCGAGTACAAAGTGGAGGACCCGCACACCGGTGACCGCAAGACCCAGCACGAGTCCCGCGACGGCGACGTCGTGAAGGGCTTCTACTCCCTGCACGAGCCTGACGGTTCCGTCAGACACGTCGACTACCACGGCGATAAGCACACCGGGTAAGGATATAAGCTTTATTAGATACAATCATGGATAGGACGCCCAACACTTATTCGTTTCCCGATTAAACCAGAGGTAATTAGTTCAGTTTTGTCAACATACTCGTATTTTATTGACTGTTCTATCGATGAAAGTAAACATTGAAATTCTTAATTATTTTTGATGTTATAAAATGTTCCAATAAGCGCTGGCCTCGCACGGTATCACGAGTTGTACCTCAACGTCCAAAGTAGGCTTTCTTTAACTTGATGATGATTATTATTTGTATTCACCTTATTCCTTATTCTGCAGTTTCCACGCCACCGTGAAGCACGAGACCCACCACATCGTCCCCGAGAAGCACCACCATGACCACCATCACTACTGAATATTAGAGTGTTGAATGTTACATACTGTTGTTCCTTTCTGTGATCTAAGTCTTTATGATTAGTATAATGTGCCGTTAATTGTGTGGTTTTTATAAAGTTTGTACCAAATAAATTTTCTTGTAAATATTTACTTGTTTGTTTCGTGTTGACTTAAGAATCTAGACACTTGGCAGTGTATCCGCTAAGTTAATTATACAAGTACAAATACAAAATACTATATCGCACACCCGGGACAAAAACAATACATGCAACATAAAGAGAGGTACAATACAATGTGCAGAAGGCGGTCTTATCGCTTTAAGCGATATCTTCCAGGCAACCTTCAGGTGATGGAAAAATCATAATGTCATATTCTATTTCCTTCTCTAATTCTATTGTTTATGCCTTTTAAACTAATATCCTATATACAGGGTGTAACATTAAGAACGGTCAGTATGGGAAAGTCTGAAACTATAAGACATACGAAGATCTGTTCTTAGGAACCATGTCATCAATTTTAGTAACAAGAAACACTGTATTCATACATTTAAAAAAAAAACTGTACTCAGCCTGGGAATCGAACCCGGTTGTTTTGAAAAAAAATCCAACACTATTTCTATTATTGATGACATGGTTCCTAAGAACAGATCTTCGTATGTCTTATAGTTTCAGACTTTCCCATACTGACCGTTCTTAATGTTACACCCTGTATACTAAGTACTTACTTTTGATTTCGAGCGACTCTTGGAATATCAACAGGAAAATTGGAAAGACCGATATCGAGATTTCAGAATAACAAATAATTAGGTAATTATGGTGGTATGAAGTGTGTATTATTCCTGGGCGTAAAGTTAGAGATTACAGAGTAAATAACTATATAAAAATAAAATCTCTCTACAAATACATCGGCGCTTTATTTATGATTAATTTTTATTTCAATAAATGTCACACCATAACAGTGATACAAATACAAAATAATTTATTTACCACAACAAAGTTTTACACGTTTTCAAGTTGACTGGACCCCGCACTAGGGCGACCATGTGTCGCTTTTTATATTATTATTTATATATTTGGACTCAGTTGTATTTTACAAAAATATATAGTTTGTAATGTGTATAGAATACGTGGGAAAGGTTGAGGGTGAGGCGGTGTGTGTGTGTGTGTGTGTGTGTGTGTGTGTGTGTGTGTGTGTGTGTGTGTGTGTGTGTGTGTGTGTGTGTGTTTGTGCGTGTGTGTATGTGTGTGTGTATGTGATCTTATAAATATAACTCAATGATATATAAATCAATGATTTGCCCTCTTATTGTGGAATGCACAAAGTCGCTTCCGTAGCACTGTAATCCAGTGTTAATAACCATTTGGTAATTTTCTGCTTAGCTTCCCTTAGAGAGATCATTTTTATGTGACAGAATTTAAGGATTTTATTATAGATAAACGGGAACAAAAAATTACTGAACCGTTGCCCGAAGGTAGTTTTTACTTTTAAATTTTCTACTTTGAAAACTCTTCTCTTCAGCAACTCTAAGTACTTGGGAGAGCTAAGCGTGGCTTTATGTTGTACAAGTCCTGCCCCAAGGCACTGTGAAATTCAAACAAAAATATATCTATATAATTAATTACACACTAACTGAAGACGGACGCACATCCATGCTCTCACAGAACCTCAGACACTTATCACGCACACTCGCCCATCGCCCACTTTTTATCTCAAATCTACTGCAATCCGCCAAGAGCGGTTATTAAAAAATTCAAAGTAAAGTGAATGATGTTGCTATTTAAATTCCGTTATACTGGAAGATAATGGAAAATACTTTTAGCTTTAATTTTACCAATATTACGAAAAAAAGTTTATAAAATAATTTATAAACCCATTCCTTCTATAAAGAAGGAATTGATGACAATACCTCGTGCATTAAAATCCATTAAGCCGTTAAGGCTACAGGAAACGAAGAAACAGACATACATACATACACTCGAAAAACATTACCGTCCTTCTGAGGCAGTCGGGTAAAAAATAAGTATGGAATGCACCCTGACATTATAAACAACATGGTATTTATTAATTTGCTAAATCTGACCTACCTACTGGTATATAAATCCGTTGTAAAAATATGCAGCTTTTAAAATTTTGTCTAAACCTATCACACGATCGACTTTAAAGATTTGATTACTTACTTACTTACTCTTTGTATCGGTTAGATGATCGGTTGTTTGATTAGAATTACATATTACGAGTGATTTATAAATCAATTTTTTATTAACATTTCCTTTATATTTTACACAAACAGAAATCAAATTAATACATACAGGATTATACACAATTTATAACTATTCAAAAGCCTGTTTAAGGAGAAAATACGCCGTCTAAAGAGCCCCCATACGCTTGAGTTCGCAGGATACTAGCAGAATTACCCCGCTGAACTGCCAAGCTTAGCTATAGAGCAATGTATGCATCAGCTCTACGATCCGATAAAGCGAGGACTTAGTCTGGACGAAATATTTTAAAACAAATATTTTTTTTGCCGGAACACCACGGATCCGAAGTTCTCAGAGCAATCCTCCTGCTCGTTGCTCCTCCGCCCGTTGCCCCGGTCCTGGGAGCGGCACTGCCGACGTGAGTAGGAGCCAGGGTGTCCACACAGGTGGTGTTCCTGACTAACGCGCGGCGGAGAGGCAACGATACTGTGTGCACCGTCGGTTGGTCAAGTCGAAAAAAGAAAAGCTTAAAAAAGGTGTAAAATAAACGCAACAGAAACAGTTAGAAATAGTAATTGTTTAACGGAATTTTATTATATCAACATTGCAAAAACGTTCGAAACTACCATTTTAATCTGGAATGGAATATCTTGCGATCGAGCTAAATGGGTCACGCGAACGTAGCGACGACGCTAACTATCATATGCTACCATCGTGGTGAATCACTTGTACTTTTACCTTGATAAAGAGCATTAGAAATTTGCTTAACATTATTAATATTTCTGGGTGTATGATTACAGAATACCTAACTACTTTACAAATAAAAGACCTGGCCCAGGTCGCTCCCTGCAGAGAGTGTCCCGAGGAGGCTAGCGGCGTTGCCCCGCTGTATAGCGACGTTTATACGCTGAGAAAAGTAGAGGCCAACCTGTCCCGGGATGTCTTGCTTGGCTATTTCCCGGTAGAGACAGTGGGCTCCAGGTCCCCACGGCCCCAAAGTCTCCACCCCGAACTGCACAAATATGCAATTACCACCCAGGTCGGCATATTTGCGCAGCAAACTAATATTTGTAATATTTCCAAAATATTATAATAAACTACTTATACATATACCGATTCCCCGACATAGGGTATATACTCGTAGATGGTGTTGGTTATTTTTATACGATGAGAACTATTTACTTTACATGTAATCAAAGTTTTGATGAAGGAAGAATACCTGTTTTAGACTGATTTGAAATTTAAATCTCCACATTAAAATTGTACAGTATTGTATTAATTGGGTACCACACTATGATAAACATCGAATATGAAGAAATTTGATGTGAAGATCTTTCAAATTCAGCGTCTTCACTTCACACTTGTATGCCAGTGCAACAGACGACTTTACTTTTCTAACATCAAATCCACCGCTACTTTCCCGGCTTTACATATTGTTATAGTATTATTAACTTTTTCTGACTTCAATGTTGTAATAGTATAGGTACTCGTATTATCGTTAGGCAAAGACTTAATCTCAAAATATGAATTAAACCATTATGTAATTAAGCAATTTTGCATAACTAATTTACGACACAACTACAAACACTGTTAACTGTCTTTCATGTCGATTCAATGTCACATTGGTTAAGACTTACTATCGATATAAAAGACGTGAGTTTTTATCAATATGTATCAGTACATTGCTGAATACAGTACCATTAGCACAACAGCTAAATTCAAAAATAAAATGATATCTAAGGTAAAACATAAAACAATATAAACTGTTTCTAGTGATTAGTGTATAACGTGATAAGTGTAGTTCAATTCAAAAATCGAGTATGCAAGTGGAAGTTATATCAATAGTGTCGTCAAAATCACAATTATATAAATTGCCATCAATTCAAAAATTCAAAGCAGTGCATGTTCCTCGAGAAATCAGATTATCATTCAAGTTTTCTACTAAAATCTGAAGTTGATACTTCTACTCCTGATCACGTATTCCGATCACACCTATGGATTTTGATTCTGGAACAAGGAAACATTCAGAAAGTTCTACAACTCCATCCTTTGATATTTCTACAATATCCTTGACATCAGTCCTGTGCTTAGCTTCTATATTAAACTCTTTGACTAAATGACTTCAGCGCCTTTAGAAAAGATTTTTTTATATAGAACATATTATAATGTTCTAATCCATATTGAAACCGTTCACATTGCAGGTGCTCTTCCTCGCCGCGCTTGTGGCTGCCGTGGCCGCTCAGCATCACGAACACGGCCACGCTTACTCCTCGCAGCACATCTCCCGCCACGATGGACACCCGCATGAAGTGAAGATCCCCGTCCATGATAAGCATGGTCATGAACATCACGTGGTCGACTACTATGTAAGTCTAAAAAGTAAATAGAAATATCTAAGTACGTACGTACATATTGCTATACTATATTAATGAGAACTGAAAAACACTTTGTTAATACATTAGTATTTCTTTGTAATTGTCTAGGCATACCCGAAGTTTGAGTTCGAGTACAAAGTAGAGGACCCGCACACCGGCGACCGCAAGACCCAGCACGAGTCCCGCGACGGCGACGTCGTGAAGGGCTTCTACTCCCTGCACGAGCCTGACGGTTCCATCAGACACGTCGACTACCACGGTGACAAGAAGACCGGGTAAGGATATAGCAGCAGCCTAGCACTATCAACCCCTGTATGGTTAAATACCGTCCAAACCTCTTTGCGTGTGAGCTGAGATCTATTATTTATTTCCAAGGATAATGCCACAATAATTGTTAATTTAGATGTTATCGGAATATTTAAACGAAGCACCATAATTACGAGCACCATGTTTTGGGAAGATTTTTGTAAGGTGAGCTTCCTTGATATTACATTTATATTTTATTCTTTGTTCTGCAGTTTCCACGCCACCGTGAAGCACGAGACCCACCACATCGTCCCCGAGAAGCACCACCATGACCACCATCACTACTAAACATTTGACTGTAGACAAATAATAATTGTCTGTTCTTTTCTGTGATCTTTGTCTTAATTATTGTTGTACGTTTATTTTGTTGACCACGTACCAAATAAAGTATTTTAAAAAATATTTTGTGATAATTTTTTGATATAATTAATGAATTTCTATTCTTTCTAGTAGATACTGCAAGACTTAGTTGGTCCGAAGAAATTTGTTGCCTTCCACTTCAAGACGATTTGCTGGAAGAAATCTCTTTCAGAGATAAGTTCATCCTTTGTACAATGTCTCATTTTAATTGTTTTTGTTTTTTTATTGTGTTGTACAATAAAGTGTAAATAGATAAATTAATAAGACGGATGCTTTTGTGCCTACATCTGCAATGCGTGTCTTGGAACGCAGGGTCGTGTTCCTGACGCGATCTGCCCACTTCACATTTAATACGCTTAAAAACATTGGAAGGCAATCCTTCTTTAGCTCTTTAATTGACCAGTAGCTCTTCCAGACGTTTTCTATACGTTTAGTAATTTCCTTTTCTTGTGTGTTATCGAAGGAGACTATATGGCCATGATAGGTGTATTCGTCGAAATATTGTATTACTTGCCCATCTACCTCGATCCTATATTTGATGCTATTGGTCATCAGTTGGGTCTTGGATATATTCATCTTTAGTCCAACCAAGCTCAAGACTAACCACGCTCAGCTCCTGTTGCATGACTTCGAGCTCGTTCGGCTTAGAAGAGAACATGACGACATAGTCTGCAAAACAGAGATTTCTAAGGTTTTATCCACAGTGTTTATTCCCTTCATTTGCCATCAAATTATGAGTTCTTGAAAACTACCTCATTAAATCACTTTATAGGGATTGTGCATCGCCTTGTTTCACGCCTCTGCTTTAAACGATGGTCCTACATAATACATAAATTGTCACGTCCATAGTCAATAGACAGAGGAAAGTGTACCACTTCAATCATAGCACTTTTCGCCGTAAGATTTGGTTGACAAACGTGATAGGTGGCGAGCCTACCGCTGCCGGGGTGTAAAAAATATTCACTAAGATCCTTACGAGAGTCGCTTCGTACGACACTCACACGGGAAGAGTTGAGGTGGTGCTATTCTTAAGGGCCGGCATCACACAGCACGATGATCTTGAACTATGTAATTCGATATCAACTGCGCTGTTGCAATAAGGTTCTGTTTTCTAGAACTTGAAATATTGCTGCTTGTATGATGCTGTTGAAAGCTTTAGAATAACTACACATCGAGGAAAAATATATCCTCATTGCATAAATGATGATGAGTGTGAATGAATGAATGAATACACTTTATTGCACAAAAATAGTGCGATACAGTGCGTACGAAACGATTAATAAACGATTTACAATCTAGGCGGTCTTATCGCTAAAAGCGATCTCTTCCTTTTGGTGGAGAAATTTTGGTAGAAAAAGGTAGGTCGTGCACCGTTTACAATAATATAGTGTGAGTGAGATAGTTAATGTATTCAGTGCCATTATAACAAATAACAAGTTTGCTATCTATAAGAATAAGAATAATATATATTTATTTAAATACAATGTACAGAATATAATTACTAACTTATTGGTAAACATGAGACATAAATATGTATCTACATTGCAATTTAAAAAATACTGCTACACACCAATAATACTTGTTTCTGTATAAATATTAGAAAATACGAACCACTTAACTATTACAATACATGGAGAGCGTCTGTGGCACAGTGGCTAGGACACCGGACTCCCGTGCCTCCCGCACGGGAGTCCGGTGTCCTAGCTGTCCGGGTTCGAAACCGTACAGTGCCATGTACCAATGAGTTTTTCATATTTTTCGAAGATTTCCGTACATTTACCGACTGCTCTAACGGTGAAGGAAAACCTCGTGAGGAAACCTGCATACTGAAATGACCAGTGTGTAAAATAGGGTAGGCACAAAAGATCCTCAAGGGTCGAAGTGCCACTGGGGTTATTCCCGGCCCCCTATCATAAGATAAGATTACTATACATGATACCACATCTGACATTAAAGTTACTCCAAGATCTTGGAAAATACTGATCCAATTTTTATATGACAGAGCTAAGAAGTTTTTGTAGTGGTAGATCCTAACGTGAAGGATCGCCTGGGGTGGTACCACCCTCTTATCTATTTCTGCCGTGAAGCAGAAATTCAAGCATTTCTGTGTTTCAGTTTGAAGGGTAAGAGAGCCAGCGTAATTTCCGGCACATGAGGCAATCCATCTTAGTCCTCAAGGTTAGCAGTGCATCAAAAACCCTCTAATATTAATACAGTGATGTGAGATGTCTTGACGGTGACCACTTAACGCCAGGTGGCCCGTTTGCTCGTCTGCCCACCTTAATTAATAAAAAATTAATATAAAAACTATCTCTATAAAATTCTCCATCTTTTACAAAAGAAACTGAATGCAAATCTGTATACCCAAAGATACAGGGTAAACGTCAACAAACTAACAAGAGCATAAATAGAATAATCTCGTTGTCGCGGGTAAAAATATAATTAGGTATATTTAGTTGCTAAGCTCGTTTAGGCTGAGGCTGAAACCAATAAATTTTCAAGTTTACATCACAAGCAAGCAAGTTGTGTCGGATGTCGTAATTATTGTATTGCAAACATACCTTTCTCATAAGAAACCAGAACCAGTACAACTTAGATAGTTCAAGGACACAACTTTTTTTTAATTAAAATATAACATTTTTAAAGTACAATCGTGGTCGAAATACACTGATGTTACTCGTAACATTGTGAAAGTATGAATGACAGATAACTCTAGAGTATCATCTATCTTAGGTCACTTCTAGAGTCTGAAAGAAAAAATTGTGGGCGTACCAAAATTTAAATTGTAGCCCAAAGTTGGAATGAATTTGAAGATTTCAATAATGTAGACTATAAATGACAATGTAAACTAATGTGCTTCCACAGTCATTTTTAGAGACGATTAATTTAAGAATACTATACTAATGTTTTCTGAAAAATTACTTAAAAACACGGCCAACTCCCGCCGCTGCGTTGATACTTACATTATTCGATCAATTGTTGCGCTATTTTTTTGCGTATTATTAGATATTCGTTCTACATATTTAGGCACTGCCACCAATTTTTTGCAAATACGATGCAATGAGCAGTGTTAACAAATTTGAGCACTTCAACTTGAGAATTCGACAACAAGAATTATTTCTCCTTTCAGAGTCATTTCGAGCAACCATTCCAGCATTTGCTTTGTTGCACAAATTTTTTCAAGTCAGATCCGACCCAACCGGCCGTGATAAGCTGTGATTAGTAAAATGTTTATCTTGCCGGTTCATTTAAAACTTGATTAAAACAATTGTGTCATTAAATAATATGGTCGTAACTAATTTACAACATAACTGCAAACAGTGCATACTAACTTACTCGTAACTCTTTTAATGTAGAGTCAATGTCACCTGGGTTAAGACATGTTATCGATATAAAAGACTTGAAATTTTGACAATATGTATCAGTTCACAGCTGAACACAGTACCATTAGTACAACAGTTAAATTTACAATACACAAAATGATCTCTAAGGTAAAATAAATCATGAAGCAGTAAACACTGCTTTAGTATTTAATTAGTGTTACAATAGTTTATAATATAAAAGCTATATATAATATATCTATAATACAATAGATAATTCATGTCTCAATGAAGGTGCAACGATCCTAAGAACTAAAATAACAAATACTATTCCAGCTAAAACCTGGCGCTGACTCGCCTTATCTACGTAAAACTCATTCATGTCAGTTAAAAAAATTGTCCTGTAAAACTGTTCAGATATTTTGCAATCAATTTAAGGTGTTCGTTTGAAGCAAGTTAAGGATATTTAACCTTTCATTTCCACCAATCAGGTGATCTTCCTCGCCGCGCTGGTGACCGCCGTGGCCGCTCAGCATCACGAACACAAGCACGCTTACTCCTCGCAGCACATCTCCCGCCACGACGGACCCGTCCATGAAGTGAAGATCCCCGTCCATGATAAACATGGTCATGTACACCATGTGGTCGACTATTATGTAAGTTTGTAATTTAAACTAACATACATACGCTTCACGCTATGTTCCTTGCGGGGTAGGCAGAGAGATCGGAGCGCCACGAATCTCTGTCTTGGCACGCTTCTCTTGCTTCTTCTACAGTCATTCGTCGTTTCACGCATTCTCCCCATTGGGGTCGCCTGCTCTGTATATTAAAATCTAAGAGCACTTCGTCAATTTGAACTTTAAAGATCTGTCTAGGACGACCCCGGCTTTTCCTTCCATTAAATTTCGCTTCGTATACATGCTTCTCGTAATTTTATTCGAATTACAGTCTAATTTTATTTTCTTCACACTTAGGCATACCCGAAATATGACTTCGAGTACAAAGTAGAGGACCCGCACACCGGCGACCGCAAGACCCAGCACGAGTCCCGCGACGGCGATGTCGTGAAGGGCTTCTACTCCCTGCACGAGCCTGACGGCTCCGTCAGACACGTCGACTACCACGGCGACAAGAAGACCGGGTAAGGATTCTTACCACCTGAAAATGTATATTTTCGGTCATTTCTTAAGAATTTCTCAACTTAAGTGTTAATTTAATCTTATGCTTTTTCCTGCAGTTTCCACGCTACCGTGAAGCACGAGACCCACCATATCGTCCCCGAGAAGCACCACCACCATTGATACTCAATTGTTAAAAATTAGATACTATAATTCCTTCCTGTGATCTTTGCCATAATAATAGGTTTGTAATTTTTGTTTGTATGTTTTCATAAACCATGTAAATAAATAAACTACTCATAAAAAAATTATTAATTTGTATTTATTTGTTCTAATGAAATCCACTACTTTAATATTATCCTACTGACTATTTATTAGAATCAAAGTACCCATCACTATAGATATATAAGAAGAGTTACTAATACTAATTTATACTAAGTACTATAGTTTTGGGACAAAATGCTTATTTATACTACTGTAGTTTTGGGACAAAATGCGATGTTTATATATTCTGAAACAAATATATTACACATTACTTTTTGACCGTTGTACATTTTGACAATATGTAACAATCAAGCACATTGAACATTTTGGCATTTGCAAGTATAGTGTACCCAGCGTGGAACGCTTAGGCGACCACTAGGTTGGTGTACAAATAATTTATTTGACAAGGAACCCTGTCAACAATTGGTGTACACGGATTTTGTGAGGAGCAAAATGGAAGCTGCTTCAATAGTGTGGAATCCATATGAGGTTACATATACTCTTCTTCTTGAGAAGGTCCAAAAAGCTGTTGTATATGTAGGTAGTAAATAACACATTGTATTGAGGGTAAGTCAGTTTTATAATAAACGTTCTTCCAATGACACAGTATTTGATTCTCTCCGCCCCATATATATCATGTTCCCGTGGGAGAGAATCAAATACTGTGTCAATGGAACAACGTTTATTATAAAACTGACTTACCCTTAATACAATGTGTTATTTACTACCTACATATACAACAAAAGCGTTCCTCCGAGTTTTGTACAAAAAAATGTACAGATATTACCCGTTCTTGTATCCTAATAAATTTTTGTTCGGAATCTTAGGTTTTAATTCCCTCGAAGTGAGGCGAAACTGTGATTTGATTACCACATCATGCCGCATTCTTCGCGGAGAGTCGGACGGCCCAGACTTAGTGTCGCGACTGACCAGGCTGCATGTACCCAACAGCTATCTCCGGGCTCGTCTCCACCCCTTGTTGTTAGCGCCTTTGCCGCGAACCGGTTTCCATCGTAACTCACCTTCTGTGCGTCCACTAGTGCTACTGAATGCGCTTCTTGCACTAGTACCGTAATGCGACTTATTTGCCAGTCGATGGAAGGAGTAAGTTACCAATGACTGCGATTTTGTGAGAAGATGAATGAATGAGCTGTAGGTTGTTTTATCTTTATAGAGATTTTATTATTATATTTAATCTTCTGTACGATACTATACGATACATTAAGTACTGTATTGTGTCAATGTCAAGCATATGAATTCACAGTGTCTTGGTTTTAACTGTATTGCTGTACAATTTTTTGTAATAAATAAAAAAAAATGGTGACCAGGGACAGTAAAGGAATCTCCACAAAGGTAAGCCCCCGACTTACCATTTTGGAGATGCCCTTACCTTAATTTTTTTTATTTAGAATTATATATAAAGGTTATGGTCAATAACCTAGCCAATTTTCATGTCTCTATATAATACAATTCATGGGATAGAGCTGATGGATTATTGACGAGCGCTTACGTCGTTATTTCATCTTCACGAAAAATTATATAAAAACATTATACGAGTAATATGTATTCGTACATGAGCTCTAAACAATGATATCACACGCCGGTACAGATTTTTTTATCACCCCCTTTTACTTGTAAGAGATCCCCTCTAAAATATAAATTCTACAAAATTTAAAAGTCGAGGTTCGGTTTTGGGTCAAATGACTGAATTTTGAAGTCTGTGTCTGTTTTTCACATTTATGCGATAACAACATTTGTGAGAGACGAACGACGGTGAAATAGCAATAGGGTTCCGTTTTCGCCTCGGTATACGGATCCATAAAAATCACAATAATATTTAAAAGTAGGTATAGTTTGCTTTTGAGTTTTTCTCTAAAAGTATCCACAAGGTTCTTTCAAGATTCTAAATGCATCATGGCAGTGGTTCAGGAAGCTTGTATATGGTACTATGATTCTACGATGGCTACTCCTACGATAGATACTGTTACGATGCTACGATCTGCTACAATGGCTACTGCTGCTACGATATCTATTGCTACGACGGCTACTGCTAAGATGGCTACTGCTACGATTGTACTATGAAAAAACTCAGGATACTAAACCACCTATTCATAGCCACGTTTGGCAAAGAAAGCTATAAAATGCTCTTAATAAAACGGTTAATAATTCTTAATAATAGGTCCTTACATATGAAATTGGCGTTTTGTCGTACTGGCCACTTTGATCTGGAATATTTCCACTTTGGTTAAGAATTCCAAATTCAAATTTATAAATCCACATAGCTGGTACATTTGAGTTTCTAAAACAGTCAATTATTTGTTTTTTCCTGACTAGTTTTATCTTTGGCGTCGCTCATATCGCACAATGGAAAACATAAAATATCGCTATATTTACGAGTACGAGTTCTACCGTGGCACCAGTGTTGCAGAAACAGCTCGAAGGATTAATGATATGTATGGCGCTGGTGTCGCAGAAGAAAACACGGTACGTTTTTGGTTTCAACGTTTCGTTCTGGAAATTTCAACCTTCAGAACAAGCCCTTGGACGACCGGAGACCAAAGTGGATAATAAATAATTAAAGGCTATTGTGGAAGCGGATCCATCGCAAACCACTTCAGAGTTAGCTGCAGGCTTCGGTGTGAGTGATAAAACTGTTTTAATCCACTTGAAGCAAATCGGGAAAGTAAAAAAGCTTGAAAGGTGGGTACCTCATGAATTGAGTCAATCAAACTGGCAAACACGCGTCGACTGCTGCGTTACATTGCTCAACCGACACAATAATGACGGGATTTTAAATCGGATCATTACCTGTGATGAAAAGTGGATCCTGTACGACAATCGGAAGCGCTCGTCGCAATGGCTGAACCCTGGAGAATCAGCCAAATCCTGCCTCAAGCGAAAATTGACTCAGAAAAAATTACTTGTGAGTGTTTGGTGGACTAGTGCCGGTGTCGTTCACTACAGTTTTTTAAAATCTGGCCAAAAGATTACGGCAGATATCTATTGTCAGCAACTGCAAACCATGATGGAAGAACTAGCTGCTAAACAACCGAGGCTGGTCAATCGCTCTAGGCCACTGCTGCTTCAGGACAACGCTAGACACACTCACTGCACAACATACGGCCGCTAAACTAGAGGAGCTGCAATTGAAATGTCTGCGACATCCACCGTACTCCCCGGACCTTGCTCCAACAGATTACCATTTTTTCCGGAATTTGGATAACTTCTTACAAGGAAAAAAATTCAACTCCTATGTGGCAGTCCAGGCCGCCTACAGAGAGTTTATTGATTCTCGCCCCCATGGATTTTTTAGTAAAGGGATCAATGAACTACCTATGAGATGGCAAAAGTGCATAGATAACAATGGTGCATACTTTGATTAATTAAATATATTTAACCAAAAAAAATCGACTTTATATTCCTCCCATACAAAACGCCAATTTCATATGTAAGAACTTAATACTTAGATTCATAAAAATATTCGTTTCAGTTAACCTGGAAAGAATATTTATAATAATTGTAATTAATAAACCTAATCGCAATTGAAAGGTCCTATACAGAAACAGTTGTTACTTACCTAATTTTACGACATATTTGCAACTAGTGCATACCACCTCAAACTGTCTTATCAATGTCACCTTGATTAAGACACATTGTCGATATAAAAGTCGAGAGTTTTTGCCAATAAGTATCAGTTCACTGTGGAACACAGTATTAGTACAACAGCTAAACTGAAAAAATAATTCAAAATGATCTCTAAGGTAATATCTGAATCAGTTTATGATTAGTGGGACTATAATAAAGTCAAGAGTGACATTAAACTCTCCAATTGCAAATTACCTATTATGTCTCAAAACGTAAAAATATACCCACAATTCTTTCAAAAAATAATAATTTTATAAGTACCATTTTGCTGAAATCAGAACAAACGGTAATCTAAGAAACGTCATTTTTGACTACAAGGAGGAACTCGAATCAAATTCCAATTCGAGGTTGCCGTTGTCTCATACATTTCATTGTATTGTAATTTGCCAGGTGCTCTTCCTCGCCGCGCTGGTGGCCGCTGTGGCCGCTCAGCATCACGAACACAAGCACGCTTACTCCTCGCAACACATCTCCCGCCACGACGGACCCGTCCATGAAGTGAAGATCCCCGTCCATGATAAACATGGTCATGTACACCATGTGGTCGACTATTATGTAAGTTTGTAATTTAAACTGACATACGAGTACTTACATGTTTTTCGTAATTTTATTCGAATTACAACCTAATTTTTTTTTCTTCACACTTAGGCATACCCGAAGTATGACTTCGAGTACAAAGTGGAGGACCCGCACACCGGCGACCGCAAGACCCAGCACGAGTCCCGCGACGGCGACGTCGTGAAGGGCTTCTACTCCCTGCACGAGCCTGACGGTTCCGTCAGACACGTCGACTACCACGGCGACAAGAAGACTGGGTAAGGATAGAACTAAATGTTTAGCTAAAATTATTATATTTCGGAAATGTTTACTTTGAAGCATCTCTTTACTTATTTTTAATACGAAAGTTAACATTTTGCTTTCATCTGCAGTTTCCACGCCACCGTGAAGCACGAGACCCATCACATCGTCCCCGAGAAGCACCACCACCATTAAGCACTAATTGTCTGTTTTCTAGTCATCTAATGTTATTTCTTTCTGTGATCTGTTGTACGTATTGTTGACTGTGGTTCTGAATTATGTTTTACTGAATAAATTAGTGTAAAAATTATTATTTTTTTCTCTATCTATCATCTAATGTAATGATACTTTACTACTAACAAACTGTAAACCTAATCTAATTACTAAGTTTTCATCTTCCCAGAAATCGAAATTAACGAAGATTTATTTCATATTATTTTTTTCGTCAATTACATTACAGTCTCAATTATAATTGACTCAGAAATTGAGTCAATTTTACCTATACAATTATCTTGTACACATGAATCTACACTAGTCCTAGTCACTAGTCTTTTCCTGTATTTGTGTACAATAAAGTGTTTCTATCTATCTATCTAGTCCAATTAGAAAAATCGTTAATTGAACTTATTTTTTTATGTGTCAATTCTGAAATTTGTCAAAGCATCGTTCATTCGTATCATCTAATACTTTACATTGGATGTGAAACGCTTGTCGACGATCTATGAAATAAACTATAGGTATATCATTTGTTCAAAAACCGTATTTTGTTTGGACAACGAAAACACACTGCAGATTATTTTAATAAAATCAGACGGAACCCATAGAAATCTTGAAAACCGGCAAATAGATTTGTATGGGTTCGGTCCGATTCCGTTTTAATATCTATCTGAAATGTGCCTTAAAGGCTTTAAAGTTGGATGAATTTGTATTACACGGAAATACGTAGTAAGTATCGCCTGGTATACATGATATTGAACAACGCATTGGTGATGCTTTAGTTAGAGGCTGTGTTTCTCAATATATTTTCCAAATCTAAAATATAAATGTCAAGAGTAGTAACTGCCCAGTCATCGCAGTCCTTAGCCACTATACTCGTAAGTTACAGATATTGTCCACTAAGATTCAGGAAGTTAAACAATAATACATGAGTTTTGTGAAAAGAGTTCAGAAAAATGTTCGGTTGTAATGTGAAATACCTTGTGCTATCTGAAATTTTCGAATGTAATACTATTTTATTTTTATTTATGTGACGATTTATATTAAATGATTTTTTATTTATTTATTTTTATTTATAAGGGAAATCTACAGCTATTAACAATTATGAAATTATATATGTATTAAACTTAAAAAAGGCCAATTACAGATTTCCTCGTTTATAATTAACTTGTATACCTATAGAACGCGGTTAACTTTAGAATAAAAATATAGAGTTTACATGAATATTTCATACATATTTTCCACGAGTATTAACTGTTATATGTAAGTACTTGGTAATCAAGTGATGGCTGAGTGAGTAAGATTAACATGTGGTGGCGTGAGAGTTTTAGGGTGTGTTGTGTATGTGTGTGTGAAAGGTTATGATTCAGGCTGCTGAAATGTTGCTGAAGCGTTGTGCATATCGCGCTGTACAAATAACAATACTTACATTAGTTACACCACCGCGCCGCAGCCGCCCGTGGTAAGAACGTCGTCTACCATCACGTTGTTGCTCACGATTGGGCGCCTCGAAATAGACTTCGACGTCACACCGATATAAAAGTTCATTGTCAACATCACTAATCTCTGTGCAATATTAGAAATAAATGCATATATTTTGCTGTACAATATTTGGACATAGGTACGGAAAAAAATCAATACTTTTATAGGTTAGTGTTTTGTAGGAATGTCATCTAATATTGGTATTACTTTTACCGTCAGTATAGGTATATAGTTACCCATTGTTAATTAACCCTGGAAGGGTGTCTCTCGACCAGAGTTGTTCGGAGGTAGCGAGGCGGTAAGCGAGGAAAAATCCACCAATAGGATCGCGCTATTATCACGTCATATCACGTGACAATTAAAATGGCGTGATCATATTGGCGGATTTTTCTCCTGTGAATTAGTATTCATACAGGACCGTTTTACTTTCAGGATTTCTGTTCTGTGCACTTGCGGGGGAGTTAGATGTTATTTTCTATTATTTGGTAAACCTAATTACTACTAAATATGTTATACTTTTTTATTTCCTCAAGCATGCGCTTACTTTAAACTTCGATTGAACCGAAGAACTATATTAGTTAAATTGTTTACACTGAAGCAAAATCATATTATTAACTGAAAATTATTACATTCATCATGAAACCAGTCTCAAAATAGAGTACATATTAAAATAAAAAACGTTTATAATAATTAATAAAATGCAACATACATACTGTCTTGGTTAATCGACCATAAATAAAACAAATAAATATCAGTAAGTGTGAATGTATGTAGTAAACGTACTTACCACATGCAATATTACGAGAGTTGCAGTGAAAGAAAGGTAGGCCTGTATGAAATATTGACATGACAACAGACCAAGGTCATACACCCATTTGGCTTACCCATAACTTGCAAGTAAAACTGGTTTCCCCTTTTCTTTTTCTTACGAAAAACTGTCGCACTCCACATTTGTATGTACTTAAATGTATAAAAGACTGATGAGATATTCAGTGATTATCATTTACATATCGGTGTGCAGAAAGTTAAGAGCTCCAGAAATATTATAATCATGAACTCTAAGGTAAAAAAAAACATGTATTAGTAAAAAGTAAAGCATATTGTTATTGGATAAAATAAAGTTTGTGAACAACGTGTATTAGTGTCATATTTCAGAACAATAATTGATTACTTACTAATCTCACAGAGCTTCAATTTTCTTTGCATGAAAAGGCGATTGACAATCTAACGCGTAATAACAAACATGAATGTCAACAAATTGTTTTGACCGCAAGATTCTGTATCTACACCTGAAACTGGCAGACGAAATATAGACTGACACTAAATTTATAACATTGTAACGTCACCACCAACGTGATACATCACTCCTATTATCAACCATAGAAGTGACCATTCTATTCCTGCTGGAATACTTTAGGGGATATCTACTACGGATAACTCTCTGATGAAGTTTCGGGCTGTTTCGAAGAGTTTGCACGTGAAGCGCCTGTAGACAGAGACTGATTTTATCAGTGAATTAATCACATAAAATTTAAAACTTCTCATTTTAATTCTAAAATATTATAGGGTGGATGTTAGAATGTCAAGACGTCTCGTGCAACAAACAACATTAATGGAGTAACATGACAATTAAATGTCCAGATCATCCTCATCGCCGCCACCCTCGCCGTCGCGGCGGCGCAGTCGCAAAACGGTGGCGGCCACGGTCACGGTCACGCGTACTCGTCGCAGAGCTTCGTGCTGCACCAGAGCCACGGCCACGCGCCGCAGCAGCATCACCAGCTGCAGCAACATCATCAACAGCAGTATCATCAGCAGCAATACCAGCAGCAACAGCACCATGCCGCGCCTGCGCACCACGACTCCCACCATGACTCCCACCACGAGGAACACTATGTGAGTCCACACACTACCTACGTACCCTTCGTTACAGTTAAGGCTGGTTCTAGTTCAAACCCTTCCCTTCTCCTACGCTATAGATCCACCTCCCATTGCGTACCAGATAATATGGTAAAAAAAGTCGACTTTAGGTGAAGACGACAGAAAAAAAGGCGTTCGTCCCGTTATGGGTGCTCTAGGAGAGCAATTTAAGGGTAATTTAATGTTCGAAACCTCAAGACTGTAATCATCAATCTGATGATCGACGACATGGAGAATGGCTCTGTATCTTAAAACATAGTGCCCACTGAAATTGAACGTAACGCACAGGTGATCCGTCGGGTAATTTCCAAATCGTAAAACCTCTCCAAATGGCCTATTCCACTAGTCCCCAAATCTTGAAATATCATTCTCGAAGTCGTGCCCTGTAGTTCCCATAGTTTTTAATTATGACATAATATTATGGTTCTACTATTGTTCCAGGCCCACCCTAAGTACGAGTTCGAATACAAAGTAGTGGACCCCCACACCGGCGACAACAAGTACCAGCACGAGTCCCGCGACGGAGATGTCGTGAAGGGAGTCTACAGCCTGCACGAGGCCGATGGCACAGTCAGGATCGTGGAGTACTCCGCTGACAAGCACTCCGGGTTCAACGCCGTGGTGAAGCGCCAGGGCCACGCCAAGCATGTCGTACCTCAGAAGCACCATTGATCTGTGATAAAAAGTTGTAACCTTAAGGATTGTTATGAATTTGTTAAAGTTGTAAATAATAAATAAGAATAATTATAGTACTTACTCAAGTGAAACATTACTTTTCTCTTTTTTCGCTGTATAAGTATATTCTCTGTCTATACCAGTACCATACTCGTATAGGTACACTACATTTAATAACTTACTTGCACTATTTAATAACTTACTTAACTTAACATTGGGTCATCAGTGTTCAATTTTTTTTCTGACTACAATGGAACGGTTCCGGGACTCGCGAATTATCTATGCTTTTCAAACTAACTGACCTCGGGTTAGAGTTAACCCGAGAGTTAACTGTTCGTGCAAGAAGACCTGCATCAGTCATTTACCATACGGCATACAAGATTTTGGATTATGAGCCGCAGTTAACAAAACATAAGTAATCTGATCGATATTACGCAACTGAATTTACGGCTTCCATAGACTTACGTTCCTTTGATTATGTGAAACAATGGGCTCTACCACAATGGCTTTGCATATTACGTCTAGACCAGCTGTAGTATTATGACAACCGTTTATTTTTGCGTTAATCGCTTTCAGTATTTTCTACAGTTTCAGAAAATTAAGAATTTTTTATTTTATTAAATAAGGATCGAGAACAGACAGTTTGTCGACAGCGGGGAGTTAATTCCTCCAAGTGTAATTTATAAATTTTGTAACTGTTAATCAACGATCTATAAGACATTCAAAGAAATCTTAAATTATCAAACTAATTTGTATGAAGAATGCTTAAAAAATAGATACGAAATTATTTAAATCCTATGTATTTCCATCTTCCACTCTCTAATTGTAGAATTAAACAAAGGACGGTTCTGTACCAAAATGGTTAAATAGGAACCCTTAGGTTGCCTTTCCACCAAAGCTGTGCGAGAAAGCGGAGCGGTGAGTGAGGAAAAATCCACCAATAGGATTACTTCATTTTACTCGTGATGTGATAATGAAGCGATTCTATTGGTGGTTTGTACCCGCTCACCACCTCGCTTCCTCGCACAGCTTTGATGGAAAGGCAGCCTTATGGTGAGACTTCGGTGTCCGTCCGCCCGTCCGTCTGTCTATCTGTTGATTATACTCAGCACATTTTAGGTACGATTATACCTAGTTTTTATTAACACTTACCTAGTTTTATTTTTCATTCATAAATCCCTGTTACATTCTCCCACAATGATATTTAATCTCCCCTGCGGAATGTATTGTACGTAAAAATAACAATCATGTGCGATGGAATGCAAATCTATAACATCTTATAATAAATTCAGACAATGGAATAAAGGTGTGTTTATGCTCATTGTATTTTCATAAACTTAGGTACTTACTTACTTCTCTATAATCTACATACTCGTATAGAACTCAACGTATAATATATCTTATCAGCAGCCTATTAATGTCCCCACTGTTGGGGCGCAGGCCTCCCCTTGCACAAGAGGGTACGGGCCATGATCCACCGAGCGGGCCCAATGCTGATTGGTGGATTTCACATACCTTCGGAAACTTTTCATTTCCTCAGACATCTAGGTTTCCTCACGATGTTTTCCTTCACTGTTAGAGCGGTCGGTAAATGTACGTAAGTCTTCGAAAAAATCCGAAAAACTCATTGGTACATGGTATTCAGCATTGCATGGTTTCTAACCCGGATCTCCCGCATGGGAGCCCGGCGTCCTAGCCACTAGGCCACCGACGCTCTACGCAACGTCTGTCTATATTACTCGAGAACCACTAAACCAATTTACATCCTTTTTTTCAGTTTATAGATATGTTGTCTGGCCAGGTTTCAGAATATTTTTTTCAAAATAATAATGTGTACAATAACATTTGTTTGTCTAATACTCAATTCACTAAATCGTTCTTGGGTATAATTTATAAATCCATCCTATAAAATATTAAAATAATCTCTAATTACAATACATCCCCGACATCAACAATTTTCTGTTAGATTATTCAACTCATCAAGAATAAGAATTGTCTAAACTCAGTATGGTAATTTAAGTACCTACTAATTTATCTATAACACCTAATAAAAAAATCCAAAAGAGGCCGAAATACAGGTTACAGTAGAAATAAAAGAGATCTCCATAAGGTTACGCTTGTTATTACGCCGTATTAAAGGTCTTTTGCATTACTTACTATAAGTACTTATACTTACTTACTTATAGTTACTTACATTTAAATATAACTGTATCTATAATTTTGAAAATCGAATTTAAACGTAGTAGTGGCCTCTTGATGAATATCAAAATATTAAAGTTGTATGCATAACGCAATCTTGATATAAATTTGATTAGTCGTTTCGTTTTAAATTTTTTCCTAATACCTACTGGTATCAAACTGTATTGGCGCAACCAACAATAAGGCACTATACAAAATTAGTTTATGTCTACTAACAATTATTAAAAGGACGGTGTTTGTTTCCATACATTGTTAGCCAGAAATACAGCAGTCACAGAAAATTAATGATTTTGTTCCAATAAATGTATTCATTTTCCTGAAAATTAATTTGTATTACGGATAATTTGAGAATTGTATTAAGGAATCTTACTCTCATTTATTTATTTAGGAAAAAAATAGAATGTAGATGATGAATATCATCTTATTGATAAATACCTACCTAAAAACATGGTGGGTGACATTTTGACCCGTCGACCTCGTCGCGCCCAAAATGCACCTAGTATAAAAGCGGCTCTTTACATATGCAATGTATCAGTTGTACTCTAGTTACACATAGCAATATGTTCTCCAAAGTAAGTGCCTAAAAATAACCAATAAAATTGTGGACAAAGTGATTTAGTTCTGAAAGTGTGGTGTAATGATGGTGATCGTTCGCAGGTTCTCGCTTTGAGCGCTGTTCTGGCAGTGTCCGCGGCCGGACTCCTGCCTGAACCGCACTACTCCTCAGCGGCTGCTGTCTCCTCGCAGAGCATCGTGCGCCACGACCAGCCCCATGCTGTGGCTACCAAGCTGGCTGTCGCCGCCCCCGTCGCCTACCATGCCGCCCCCGTCGCCTACCACTCCGCTCCTGTAGCCTACCATGCCGCTCCCGCGCACTATTCCTCCGCTGCTGCCGTGTCCTCCCAGAACATCGTGCGTCACGACCAGCAAGCTCACTATGTCCATGCCGCCCCCATCGCTAAGCTCGCCGTGGCTTCCCCTGTAGCCTACCATGCTGCTCCCGCTCCTGTCACCTACCACGCAGCCTCCGCTCCCGTGGCCTACCACACTGCCTCCGCTCCCGTGGCCTACCACGCCGCTCCCGTAGCTAAATTCCTCGCTCCCGCCCCTAAA
The DNA here is from genome assembly GCA_947369225.1 of Hofmannophila pseudospretella. Lineage (NCBI taxonomy): Eukaryota > Metazoa > Arthropoda > Insecta > Lepidoptera > Oecophoridae > Hofmannophila > Hofmannophila pseudospretella. The sequence goes on along the minus strand of OX376317.1, from coordinate 10,073,994 downwards.
GTCCTCGTCTCCGCTCACCAGGAGGAATATGTAAGTATCGTTTTCACGATCTTAGTTAATTTCAATTGTTTGAAGTGAGATTTGAATGGTGTTTTCGGTCACAGGCCCACCCCAAATACGAGTACACCTACTCCGTGGCTGACAGCCACACCGGTGACAACAAGTCGCAGCACGAGACCCGCGACGGCGACGCCGTGCACGGCGAGTACTCGCTGCTGGAGGCCGACGGTTCCGTGCGCAATGTGCAGTACTCCGCCGACGACCACAACGGCTTCAACGCGGTGGTGAGCCACTCCGCGCCCGCGCACCACGCCGCGCCCGCGCCCGCTTTCCTCGCCCACCATTGATTCTCAAACTAACTGTTTAAATTGTACAAGGAACCTAGTTGTAAGGAACAACGCACTGTAAATAGCTGATAAATATTTATTGAAATAAAGCAAATTGTTATAAAAACTGTCATTTTAGTTCTATTTGCTGAGGGACTTCATTATCGAGTATTGAAGTGCAAAGCTAATAGAGCTCGTGTTATAGGTATAAAATCAAAGATCAAAGAAATCAACCAATGGAATTGGATTAAACAGAAATCGAGCGCCACACAGTTTATACTAACTGTGAAAGGTATAATAAAATTAAAAAATCACCGCTCCCATGGAATAAAATAAAAAGTATGGTTTGACTTCTATTAAATTCGCTTTAACTTACGACCTTACGATTAACTACTTACAGTTGTACGAAAATATGATTTACACGAGATAAACAGAACGACAAGGTCCATCATATTATGTTGGCCGGAAACACCACAGGAACATAACACAGGATTATGGTTTACATAGACAGGGCTGCAGGTATCCTTCCTGGTTGGCCAGGGACATCTTTCCGTCAGACTTAAAGCTTCAGTCCAACACATTGAAAAACATTGAAATCCCAAAAACCCCCCAATCATATGTCCCCGTCTAAAACAAATCAATTGCACTGCTTTACCATCTGACTGCACCTACTTAGAAACACATGGTACATGTCCTTGAGACATAACCTTCGATGACCATGTGGTTTCCGAACAAAGAAAAATTGGCAGAACTTGAGGAAAACTTAATGGAAACATATTTAAGATTAGATTAGAGCAATTCAATATGGAATCTAAACGCGAAAACTGAATAAAATTATTACGATAAGTGAAAATTCTACTTGACTTTATACTGACCTGTTACTGGCTAGAAATTTAATACTTCATGGCTGTAAGTTACAGAAAACGAAGGGTACTTTTCTTCATTTTGGAGGCAAATTCCTTCACATTTTGGAAAAGGCGATACTCTCCGTCCGAAGAATCGAATGAAAAGAACTATAGACAATATCGTTTTTTTTTTCGATGGCAGCTGTGTTTTTTACCATTCATAATGAGCTACCAACGTTTTCTCAATCAATCGTGGAAATATTATAAAATAAAGGCCCTATGTCACATAGCAAAATCATTCTTGTACTTTCTCCGTTCCACGTAAAACGACTTCGTATGAATATGTTCATACTTGGCCAGAGCCTAGTGGCTTGTGCCATGAAAATAATTAAAAATCTAAATGTCAACGAGAACGTAAACAAACCGACAGATAACTTAGACATTCTCAATTTTAAGATGAAAACTATGTAAAACAGTGTAATTATGTAGTATTTATATGTAACGACAGCTTTCGGGAACCTTCCGAAAGCGTACCGTTACAGTATAGAGTGGAGATCCTGGAATTGGATCATGTGATGCATCGCATGAAAACTAACACTTCTCGAAATGTATCCGGTAAAATATTTAATGTGCAGGCAATCCAGTCTATTAACCAAGCGGCCATGGCTCAACCAGTTTGCGCGTCTGAATTGCTGGTTTCCTGAGTGAACTAGTAGTTTTAGATGGCTCCTCATCTGATATTTTGACCATTAATACCGGTATTCCAGGGATCTGTTCGAGAGAACCTACCTTTTTATGCTGCATATCAATGACATGCTCATACGCGGAATCTTAGGGTAGACAGACGACATAATTGTTACAGAGAGATATATTTCTGATGCGCGCGCTGGTGCTAACGAAATCCACTATAACAGTGAGGCATGCTATAGTTAGCCTCCTATTTGAGTTAACCTCCAACTTTAATTTTGGGTGCTCCATTGAGTCAAAAGCTCAAATTGCAGCAACAAAGCTGGGCATCTTATTCAAGGTTATGCGTTACTTCAAACCTGGACAACTTATCAGCTCTATTAAGCTCAAGTCCGATCGTGTATGGAATACTACTGCTACCTCTGGGGTAGCTCAGCTATGTCCCAACTAGCTGCACTTGACTCAACGTAAAGACTTGCTAAAAGACTTCATCATCATCAGCAGCCTATTCTAGTCCACTGCTGGACATAGGCCTCTCCCAGGGTGCACCATTGAGCCCGATCTTCGGCTCTTCTCATCCAGTCGCTGCCAGCCACCTTACGCAGATCGTCGCTACCATGGCCGCCACCGTGACCAGGAATAGTGGGGCGGCCGGGAACCGGGGGCCGTTTTCTTTTTGCGCTGTCCATAGGAGGTGATGCCATAATCGCCACGCTAGGCCTGCGGGTTGGCGATCGCAGTAGCCGGGTCGCTTGCCCCGATGACGCTGCTGCCCGTCATCGTGCTTCTGGTATTTTGACCCAGCCATCATTTGAGTGGTTATACCGCCACTAGTCGGTCGCCAGGGACTCGTTCGTTAATCGGCAGGATGCACCACGTGCAGGTGAGTTTGACATTTGGAGGTCTAGATGTTGGTGACCCCCCTTACATCCCTAAAAGACTTAAAGGCGACGAATCGCTAGTATGTGCCAGTGCAAGGTTATCTGCCTTTCAGTTGGAACGGTCACAGTTGGAACACCAGTGCAAGGTTATCTACCTTTCAGGATGCATTTCAGAGAGTGTGCGTCGGAATTACACGACCTAATTTCAGCATCCCCGTTCCGCCATCGAACGACTGGACGTGGGGAGGTTCCACCCTTATGTCGTTGATATTCTTCTTTATTTGCTTCACCTTTATGATGCCAACGGCGATAGTGTATAGGCATTTACTGGGTCCGCGTGAAAGTAGACCATAAGCAAAAAATCAGCTATTCCATACAAAATCTCAATACCTACACGACCGAAATGTATGGAACATCTGATTTTTATTTTTGCGATTATAGTGTTAGCCCCATAGTAAAATTTGTTCAGTTATGGATACTGGACCCCCTCGTATAGTGAGTTTTTGTTACACCCTGTATTGATGGTCCAACTAGGTAGACGGAGTGGATAGACACGGGCAATAAACACCTCTGAGCTATATGGTTGGTGCAATATGGTTTTTGGTAGGACGATGATTCTGTATAGGTATGATTGGTTTTTGTTTAACTTCGTTATTTTATTAATTCAACAGTCTAATTAGTATGGTAGTCTACTAGAGAAATAAAATTCATACATTTAACAATTTGCTTTTTAATAAATATTTATCAGCTATTTACAGTGCGTTTGTTCCTTATAACTAGGTTCTTTGTACAATTTAAACAGCTAGTTTGAGAATCAATGGTGCGCGAGGAAAGCGGGCGCGGGTGCGGCGTGGTGCGCGGGCGCGGAGTGGCTTACCACCGCATTGAAGCCGTTGTGGTCGTCGGCGGAGTACTGCACCTTGCGCACGGAACCGTCGGCCTCCAGCAGCGAGTACTCGCCGTGCACGGCGTCGCCGTCGCGGGTCTCGTGCTGCGACTTGTTGTCACCGGTGTGGCTATCAGCCACGGAGTAGGTGTACTCGTATTTGGGGTGGGCCTGTGACAGAAAACACCATTCAAACCTCACTACAACAAATTGAAATTAACTAAGACCGTGAAAACGAAACTTACATATTCCTCCTGGTGAGCGGAGACGAGGACTTTAGGGGCGGGAGCGAGGAATTTAGCTACGGGAGCGGCGTGGTAGGCCACGGGAGCGGAGGCAGCGTTGTAGGCCACGGGAGCGGAGGCAGCGTGGTAGGCCACGGGAGCGGAGGCAGCGTGGTAGGCCACGGGAGCGGAGGCTGCGTGGTAGGTGACAGGAGCGGGAGCAGCGTGGTAGGCTACAGGGGAAGCCACGGCGAACTTAGCGACGGGGGCGGCATGGACATAGTGAGCTTGTTGGTCGTGACGCACGATGTTCTGGGAGGACACGGCAGCAGCGGAAGAGTAGTGCGCGGGAGCGGCATGGTAGGCTACAGGAGCGGCGTGGTAGGCGACGGGGGCGGCATGGTAGGCGACGGGGGCGGCGACAGCCAGCTTGGTAGCCACAGCATGGGGCTGGTCGTGGCGCACGATGCTCTGCGAGGAGACAGCAGCCGCTGAGGAGTAGTGCGGCTCAGGCAGGAGTCCGGCCGTGGACACTGCCAGAACAGCGCTCAAAGCGAGAACCTACAAGATATAATCACATATTTTATTCACTTTTTATCTACATCATCACTTTATAGTTCTAAAATCATCCCTTGTTAGAGCACTAATTACTTATGTTTTTGTTTGCACACTTACTTTAGAAAACATATTGATGTGTTAGTCGAGTAAGTACAACTAGTGCATTGTGTGACTAAAGAGCGGCTTATATAGTAGCCGAATTTAGGGTGTGACGAGGTCGACGGGTCCTAACTTACGAAGCTACTAAACAGGGTCTTTTAAAAAGCTGAGACGCTCAGTAAGATAGGTAAGATACTCATTTGTTAGGTAAACTTTGGTGAAAATTAGGTAAATAAGTAAAACATTTATTTGCAGGTACGTGGTATTAAAGAGGTACATAAGTGTAGTATTAATTAATATGTTCAGACATATTCTGCAATGTATATAAGCTGTAATTATGTGATAAGAATTACAGAATTAAATTCAATTGTTTTTCATTCAAGAAGACCTTAACGTAAACAACATAAACGTAATAGCATTTTTAGTAGCAATGCAACTACCTAAAATCTAACATACCAAACGTTATGTTTTTTTGGAGTGTAAAAGATCCATATTTGTCATTTTCCCACTCATAACGCAATTACATAATATTACACAAAATTGTAAGGCAAACAGCCGAATGTAAGGGTAAAGCAGTGAGTAATACGTCAACATTATAGTACTAGAGCTGGAATATGAAAATTACCTACGTCATCTGGTTCCTCTTTCGCGAAAGAGGTACCAGATGGCGTAGGTAATTTTCACGCCAGCTTGTAGTTTGTAAACAATTTTTGGTGCAATTGACTCCCTCCGCCAAACTTACTCCCTCCCTCCCCACCCCACCCCATCTGCCCTCCCCCATGGACATCCGGGCTACTCGACGTTAGTCGAAGTATCTCGAATTAACTTGAATTTACTGTAACTTACCAGAATTTAATATTATTTTCAAGTCTGCCTGCCAACTTTGGACCAACGTAGGCGTGGCAGGCTTTCATATTTGTAGATAGGGATGTCAAAGCTATTCAATAGCGTTTGTTTCATCTCGGTACCCGGTGACGTAGGTTGACGTGGTTGGCGGGCCACCTTTAATGTTGCCTGCCGGGCACTTTGAAGCGGGTGGCAGGCAAATGTTTTCTTTCACTACTAATGAAGTGGCATTTGCTGACACTAATTTGATTCCCGTACCAGATGACGTAGTTTTTGCCCAAAAATATGGCATAGTTGGTATATCTCCGAAACGGACCAATGAAACCCCGACAGACACAAGTTTTCTTACATAACTAAAGTGCGTAACGTACGTAATTTGCTGGCTAGCTCTTGTACTATTATAGGGAGGGATTACTTCTTTTTGGACACGTTAGTTATTATCATAACTGCATCAAATATTCAAATATTTAGTATTATAGCTACGAATACGATTTGGTGGTCATTGACCGATTAATTAGAGATGATTCACAATGTCATGGCAATATGAAATCGAAGACGAACTCGTGCCTAATATTTGGAGGCAGGCCCTGGCAGCTTTAATAGCCAAATTCAACGGCAAACACAGTATTGACTGGTACAATATAATCTCAGTTTATATTCGTGCGTACATAGGTTGGTACTTTGTGGTAAACGGAATCATTGCACAAGAAGAAGTAAATAAAACTCTATTTTCTTTAAGACTTTCTACTTTTAACATTACTAATTTTTATCTTATTATTTTGCTGCTAAATGATCTTCTTACTGCTCACTTAGGGCACAGAATACTAAACCGTACCGTACTTAGGGTGGGCAGTAAGAATTAAAAACTTAACACACTTTTCGGTTTTCTAGATTTCTGTTGGTTCGGTTTGATTCCGTTTTAAAATCGCTGCTTTTTAAGGCCAATATACTTTGATTTATCGTGATCGATCACCCCTTTTGAGTAGGTATCTTATCTTATCTTATGTTAGGGGCCGGGAATGGCCCAGCGGCACTTCGACCCATGAGGATTGTGCCTACCCCACTGGTGTTTTCCCTGTTTTCCTTCACCTTAGAGCAGTCGGCAAATCTACGTAAGTCTTCGAAAAATACGAAAATCTCATTGGTACGTGGCACTGCGTGGTTTCGAACCCGGACCTCCCGCATGGGAGTCCGGCGTCCTAGCCATTGTGCCACCGACGCTCTTTTCGAGTAGGTAAGGCTTAAAGTCAATAGCATAACAATTCATTTAATAACTCGCCTTCTCCATAAATTGCTTCACTTTGTTAGAACCATACATATTATATGAGTAAGGTAATATCGTAAAAACTCCAATCTACTAAGTATAGCCAATAATAATATTTAACTTCTCAATGCAAGTGCTCCGAAATGTGACCTAGTTATAAGGTCAGGGATAACTAGCGGCATAGTTGACCGGCTCTAGTCATAACGCGTTATACATATCGCATATATTGTATTCATGTGTAGTCTGACTGGCTCCAAATTATAAGAGTCAGCGGATTCTAGATTATTCTAAGAACTCTTCCCGTGGGTGTCGTACGAGGCGACTAAGGGACTTGGTGGATACTAATGTGCACCTAGTAGACGGCGATAGGCTCGCCACCTATCCCGTTTGTCCACCAAATCTTATTCCACTAAATCCAAATATTGTCCACTAAATCCAAATCGAATACTAAAATTGGTATTTTACATTGCTATTCGAAAGTTTGGAATCAGAATACACCGTACACGGAACGAAGGACTATCACGCGTACCTTCTAAAGTAGTTTTTATTAATGGCATTTATTGTGTTTCAGGCAAAGTAGTTTTTATTATTAGACGGACTAAACTGACGTTTTCTGTGTTGCCAGTTTTTCATGAAATATTATTAGTGTTGTGACCAAAGATCAAGTTGACCACCATCATTGACCAATAGTTCACCAATCAAAGTATATTTTATTTTCTTCTGTAATGTTGTGATTTACTTTTTGTAAATTAAAAAGATAAATCGCTAAGTTTCACTTTGTATGGGAGCGAAATCCATCTTCTTTCAATATATAATTTAACGTTGTCTTTTTGGCTCACTATTTGGGTGAACTAAGGGAACTGATTCACAAGTGAACTGAACGCATCACTAGTAGATGACAACATTATTTGACAAAGTGACATTAGCACCTGTCAGTTTAGTACGTCTAATAAAATATTCTACACCGGTCATTTTCACTATGTGTCTCCCTCACAACGTGAATTGGTGGAATTATTGTGCCTTAAAACACAATACCCAAGGGCAGTAATTTAAAAAAAAATCTACTTTAGAAACACACTACCGCTTCTCATTTATACAGCAGCAGAGCGCCCCAGGCATTGGCCTCCGCCCGTCGTGTGTCAACAACTTGTCTTCTACTTAATCTAGCGGATTAATTAGAGATTTCGTAACAATGGACTTACTCATTTGTTTTATTTGCTCAACAAAACGTTTGGACAGGATTAAGATATTGGTGACTAACAATCGTCTTCATTGCATCAAATTAAAAACTTTTTTTAGTAAATAGTTTTCCGATCCTAACGTCAAACAGAACATGCAATAATAGAAAAATTACAAATGATGACTGGCCGTGAGCGTGACAAAGGAAACTTTTTTTAAATCTATTTCTTGTTGAGGCTTCGGTCCTTTATGTGGCCATGCCAGCCTCATAGGGGAATATATATAATTCTTAAGTCACTAAACTGCTGCCTTTTTTAGAGGGTACACTGAAAGAAAGCTTGTTTGATTTAGAGCATATAAAGTAATTTTTATTCATTTGAATTAATTACTTGATAGATACACCTAAGATCTTAGTTGAAGTAAACAATTTCTTGGTTGATGTTAATAAACCGACTTTATATGCTTGTTTTGAAACAAGTTCTTGTTTGAAGTAGGTAAACAAGCTTTTCTTTCAGTGTATTTCACTTACAGGTTTCAGCTATCAGAACTTTTTAAATTATCATCACTCCTGCTAAGATGCTTAACTCAGTTATTATAAATTCAATAACATCATCATTAAATCAATTTTAGAGGTAGGTTTTGGTTGTAACTAGCTCCTATAATCAGCATGCGTGGGCGTTACAGCCTCCAGGGGCGACCACGTAGTTTAGTTGTTGTTGTTGATAGAGTCAGGTTGGCATCAAATGGCACAAATAACGGCTTATTTGTGCCATTTGGTGCCAACCTGACGTGATAGCTCAATTGGTTAGAGCAGTGCCACGGAAAGGCAAGGTCGCAGGTTCAAATTCCGCTCGCGGAATTTTTTTTAACCCTTTTTTCTAATTTATTTGAGTATGCCTAGCATAGCTAATTGCTTAATAAACAAAAATCAAATGGCACAGATTTTCTTGTCAGGATGGGAACAAGGAGATTATCTGTTGTGTTTAGAAATAAAATATAAAAAGAAAATTCATTGCGTATGTTGAATGTAATGTTATTTAATGACGAAACAAATTTGTAAGTACAATTTGAATTGAATTGAATGATGTATGACTCTGCATCAGATGAATCAGCTGCAGCCTCTTTGCAACTCTTATCAATATTTCAAATCGCAAAATAATTATGACTCTCCACATTTTTCTATTTATTCATGAGCTATATATTAAAGAAAAGAAATCTTTGGCAGAAATTAAATCGTATACAAATAATACAGTATCAGAGAACTATTTCAAAAGTACTCAATTCTGATCTCATTTAATTTTCAAGTTCGAGCAAGCTGCAGTGACGTAATGGTACCTATCCCTTAGGCATCTGAAAACAATGGCTCGGATCAAAATAATAGTGCAACGGTTGATATCATTGACTATGAAATGAAAACATCGTTATGCGCGCAGGTGCAGTTACGTTACTCGGCCAGTCGATTCTTAATCATAGAATGAGAATAGCGAATAAGAGCGACATACTATGGTCGCCTTATAAAAAACGGGTGAAAGGTCCAAGCCCATCGGGTTTCATTACAGGACTCACGCGTCGGAAGCTAGCAGACAATTATTACTACTCCACATACTGTATAATTGTTATATAACGAGTGATTTCTCTTTGTGATTAGCCCACGTATATAAGTGAAGCAGTTTGCATCCGGACCCAAACACTTCCGACCTCCGTCTGCCGACCAACGAACTCCGGCAACATGTTTTTCAGAGTAAGTGCTAGTGAAATTGTGAAAAGTTTACATACAATCAAATACTCGTAAATACTTGAAAAAACTAAATTAGAACTGCATTTTTCAGGTTGCAACTATGGTGTCGTTAGTAACAGTTTGCACTGGGCAGTCTCTATTGCAATTCCAAAACGAACCAGCAAAACATGCGATATCGTCACAGAGTTTTCATCGAGAGGATGTACCGCTCTCATATAAGTACAGTTCTGTTCACATCTACTCCACACCCAAACCGGCTGAAACTGGTCATGAGCCACACAAATACTATCCACCAGCAAAACCGAATCAACATTCCGTGAATTATCCCAGCATACAATACGCTCCTCTCTTAGATCCCCAGCCGCTCTATACAAAAGTAGTTCTTTCCAATTCACAAAGGACTCCCTCGTATACCAATAATCTCGCTGCTGAAACGACTAAAAAGAAGGATCACTTGGAACCCAAAATAGTGTCCGCCAATGCGGGGACACATGGACACCAAATAACGAGTCTTGATTATATCCCTGGACACCACATACAAGTGATGCAGTCAGTGAATCTTATTCCAGGACACAATGCTGTTTACAGAAGTTATCCTGAAAATTCACCAAACGACAAACTTAATAAGGTATGTCTAATCTATTACTTTGATATAGGCGTTAATTGTTACCGCAATATAATTTGCTAAATATCCGTCTGATGTAGCCTAGGAAACCTAGTTGAAGGCACACATAATTTTAAGTTCAGTTATAACTGAACTTGAAATTACCTTCGTAAGTTCTTCTATCTTATGAAGATTATAATTTACTCTTATTTACTGTTGGCGATTTAACAGAAGTAATTTTAGCTCATTATTTCATTAATGTTATCCTTCATGATACTTATAATGTCGTACGTAGGTAGTTCATTTCCATTGTGTTCTCTATAACAAGTCACATTTTCGTAGAGCAGTATTGTTTCAACATAATTGCTATAGTAGTGCAGAATGATCTAACCCAATATTACTTTTAATCTTTGAACTTATTACATACTTACCTGCTTATCATATTTTAGGTAAACTATTTGCGACAGTATTTAATTTACCAAAATGCACAACGACAAATCGACTCAGCACCTCAAAACGTAAGAAGTACTGTAGCTGTCACCACCACGACATCGACGACAACTCAAGCTCCAAGACTTTCTGCCATGATTCCTCTTCTGAAGCCCATGGAATATGTCGGACCAAAACCACCCAAGAAGTAAGTAAATACAGTTCCTTCTATACCTACTAAAATATTATGTGTACTTATACTTATACACGTTTGTGATTCACAACACTTGCATGTTCAGAAGATCATGAAATTCAACGTCCTAAAGAATAAAATTATCTATACTTACTTACATATCTCTTTTCTGAAAAAAATTGTATTATTTGTCGGCTACCCCGCAAATGAACATCATTAAACTGATCCTCTTCTTTCTGGATAAGCACTTACCTAAAACTTAAGTGCTTATCCAGAAAGAAGATGTAAAGTAAAGTAACTTCGTTACGCTTTCCACAAGTCACGAATTGTATAAAAATGCAACAGTAAACGAAGTAGTGTAGTTTTACATATCTAAATTCTATATTTTCAGGTACATTGCGGATGTTATAACGAAAATGGTGGAGATACCCCTGCCTTCATATAAAACGCCCTATCAGAAGATGCATTCTTTGTTCCTGAACGTTGCACGCAGCTACAACTTCGTGCCTGCAGCGTTGCACAACGGCGCCAACCCAAACATTTTGGGAAGGCCACAAATGAATTACCCAAAGCCATTGATTAGAGTACCAGAGACATCAAAGTTGGGGGCAGCTCCACCATCAGACAAGAAGACCCTAGTATTCCCAATCCAGAAAAATCGACATTTTGCCATCCATTCGTAATAATTTTAGCATTAATTATGTAAATCAAACATAATTTTAAATAATTATTTAATTTAAATTAATTGATTAGGAATTTAATTAGAAAACAATACAATTAACTAATAATGTTTCTGTAATTTTATACGTGCCAAATACATGATGCGGGTTAATCCTTGCTCACAACTCTTTTTGACTTTCACAATTTTTGTAGCCTTGTTCTTGCGACTAATACGAGTATGAAGCAAATATATTTGTAGGATCCTGGGTAAGTTAAATGTAGTTATAATTTAATTATAAATACGTAAGAACCTTCATTATTACGTCACTTTTTGTTCCGTAGCCAAGCCAACTAAGAGCCCTTTATAGTTTCGTCATGTATGTCTGTCTGTATTTCATACAGGGCACTCCCCCACCTTTAACTTTGACTGGTTATCTCAGTGTGCAAGTTTTTTTATTCATCTTTTGTACAGTATAAAATACAGTAATATCTTAAGTGTACTGCTTAGCAGTTTTTCCACGGTGTTTCTCTCTCTCATTAGGTACAATACATTGCATGGTTTATCCCGCATAGAATAGGATGCATCTTACGAGCAAAATATTTTTTGTGATAAATTAGCTACAGGACTCTAAAATGTATGCCGACACGCTCTTGGTCGGTTTTTAAGTTGAGAAACATCCCGGCGCTCATTCTGTAGAAATGAAACCTAAAGTGTAGGTGGTTTGCAACATCTTTAAAATCAACTTCATAATAAGTAAGCACTGTAACAAGTTTGACTCTATCCTTTTCCTTTGAGCATGATCCAGTGAATGTAGACAGCTTAGTCAAAATTGTATGACCGGAGGCAAGGTTAACTACTCGAACTTGCTCTAAACTAACGAAGTGATACGCCGAAGAGAACTCGTACCTATAAAACCGGAGGGCAAAATTTATTTAATATCATTCACTGTTCCAACACAACAGAGAAACAATCAATATGTTCTCCAAAGTAAGTTACAGTTTACTGATGTGACTAGTGTGATGTGTGCTAAAGTGGTGTTATAGTGAAGTAAAACGCGTGTTATTTTATTGCAGCTGGTAGCACTCTTCGCTTTGGTGGCGGCGTCCCAGGCTGGACTTCTGCCTGAGCCCCATTACTCTGCCGTGTCTTCCCAGAACATCGTGCGTCATGACCAGCAGCCCCAATACATCCACGCCGCCCCCGTCGCTAAGCTCGCCGTGGCCGCCCCTGTAGCCTACCACGCCGCTCCCGCTGCCGTCGCCTATCATGCTGCTCCCGCTCCCGTGGCCTACCACTCTGCCCCCGCTCACCTGGCCTACCACTCTGCCCCCGCTCCCGTCACCTACCACGCTGCCCCCGCTCCCGTAGCCTACCATGCCGGTCCCGTCGCCAAAGTTATCGCCCAACACGAAGAAATTGTAAGCATAATCCTTACTTCATAACGAGTATTGTTAAACATTATACATGCTATTGTTGCAAATGTTAGATCAGCGTTAGTTTATATCATCTGACTCAAACATCCATTGTGTTATCATCTCTATTACATCACAACATTTCTTCTTTCTAAAGCGGATGTGTACTTTGATTTGCTGTTTTACTATCATTGCGTCCATTATCTGTAGAATTTGTACACTTACTTATATATTATTTCACAGGCCTACCCCAAGTACGAGTACAGTTACTCCGTCGCTGACGGTCACACCGGCGACCAGAAGTCCCAGCAGGAGGTCCGCGATGGTGATGCCGTGAAGGGCTCATACTCCTTCCATGAAGCCGACGGCTCCATCAGGACCGTAGAGTACACCGCTGACGACCACAACGGTTTCAACGCGGTCGTGCACAACTCCGCTCCCACTGCCGCCCCTGTCGTGTACAAGGCCGCCCCTGTCGTGTACAAGGCCGCCCCTGTCGCGTACAAGGCCGCCCCTGCGCTCTCCTACTACCACCACTAGGACTTTAAATTAATTTTTAGGCCAAAATTAATGTTGACTGTTTATTTATTGCAATATACGAATAAGTTCGATACGAAAGCTATTTATCATTTTCAACTACTACAGATTTTATATTCCTCACTTTATTATCCCCATGAAGGAAATAAGACCACTTCTGGTACGCTCAATATATTCACTGATATTTTTTCTGCGCCATTTCTATTGAGTATAGCATCACCATGTAGCCCCATATTGGATATTAAAAAATGTACAATTACATTCATTAATAACTCTAAATTAAAAATGTAAGAAACCCTCGACGTACCATTGTGGAGATCCCCTTACATTTTTCTGGTCACCATCAGATCTTCAAGGTTCCAGATGTGGGATGGTCACCATGGTCTTAAACATTTAAGCTCAAACTCGAACCACCTAACTGTTACCGTTCCAGAGATCCCATCATATTCCAATATCCTAAGATACTCCAAGATCTTAAAACCACTGAACCAGTTTTCAACTGACATGGCTAAGAACATTCAGCAGGTTAGACGTGCGACGCCTGAAGGAAGAGGGACGCTCCGGGCTACGCCCTACGTGGAGCTCGGCCTTCGGCCTCGCTATGGATTTCTTAAAATGCCTAGCTGCACATCATTTTCATTTATTTTTTGACCTCCATCTTTAATCTTTTTTCTCTTGAAATGTCTCAGGATTCCCTACAACTTTAGTTCGAGAAGACCCCATCTAACTATTATACTTTCGGCGGATTGATAATCTCTCAATTCTTCCAGTTTCATATTGTGAAATTAAACATCACTCACTTTTTCCTAGTCATCATCAGATCCTCAAGGTTTCAGATGTCAGAGACGCACCAGGAACCTAAACATTTGAGCACAAATTCCAACCATCTAGCTGTTACCGTTCCAGAGATCCCATCTGACATCAAAAATACTCCAAGATCTTGGAAACCACTGGTCCAATCTTTACCAGACCTAGCTAAGAACACTTTTGACAAAACTTTCTATTAAATAAAACACCCGGGTCCAAATCGGATCATCCGTTATTAAGTTATAATGCCACAGACAAACACACAAAGAGACAAACAAACGTGTTAAACTTATAACACGCCCTCTCCCGATTGGTCGGGGGTTAAAAAGATTATACAACAAAGATTCGAACCTACCACAGGTTCTCTCTCATATACAACAAAAACATACGCCGGACTTTTAGTAGTTCTACTCATGAATATGGTCAACTTTGTATGACTTTTCATATAAATTGATCGCTCAAGATCACTTAGTTATTGTATAGAAAGTCTTTGAAAACTTTATGAACAAAGTACAGGATTAATGAACAATTAATCCTGGTAAAAGTCAGGCGAATGTTTTTGTTAACGCCCTATTCTATTTGCGCCAAATGACGCCCATATTAAAGCTACAACAGCGAATAAAATAATACAATATTAATTCATACTCCATACGCAGACGGCGCAAATATGATTAATGAATGAAAACCATAAATAAATAATGAAAGTTTATTCATGATAATTAATACGAGCACACATTAAAATCACAATTATATACCACAATGTACACAAATTTATGACTAAAGAAAAAGCTTACCAGCCAAACACATCGTCCAAATCCCCTGCAAGCGGCATCGTATTATCCCCAGTATTCTGGCCGCGTAACTTTCTGAATCGCGAAGCTAACCCAATATAATGAAATGTTTGCAAAATAAAGTTCAAGGGGACAGTAAGAATTTTCTACTTCGCACTCAGAATTGTGCCTTGTTCTGAGTGAGAAAGAGAAAAGAAAAGACATTTCTTTTATTCTTAATGTATTTTTCTCTATTTTAAGTTCTTAAATAATTGTTAATTAGGTTAATATGGAGATTATCTTAAACATAATTATATGAGGACTTTACCTCGAGACCAAGCCACCCACAAGGCTTGCACCAACTGATAATCAATGAACATTTAGGAGTAGAGAATTCCACAAAAATAAACAGTAGCAAAAATCGAAATTCAGTCCGACCTTGTATAGTCTAATTTCTATGAGCAATAGGTTATTAATTTAACAGCAGTTGACTAGTTGAGTGATGTGTTGATAACTTGTCAAGATTAAGTTATTAATATAAGCGATTTAATGGGCAATCGTGAAAAGAAATATACCAGGGTGGAGCAGCTGAGTGTTTACAGACGATTATTTCGCCACTGATAAAGATATTCAAAATATTTCACTGAAATTGCTACTAGATCACCTTCCTAGTGTAAAATTTTAAAAAAAGGGAAAGTGCAAGTCGGACCTTGCCATATCTATAAGGATCCTTACTTTATACATATAAGGCCGGTTTGTATTTTTTGAACGAATTATCAGTTGCTTTTTTGCTCACAACTTATAAACTGTTACAGATGTATACAAAATTTTGTATTTGTCGTTCAAAAAGAGGATATGAACTATATTCTAGCCAATTTTCATAATTGATAACTTGACTGACCCTTACATCGTTATTTCGCTTAGAACTGAATTTAAAAAAAATATTCGTACAACGATACCCCACACGATAGGATAAAAAAAATTATCGACCCCCTTTACTTGTCGATATTCGGATTTGAGTCTAAAGAATATCATCATAGTTATCTTATGAAATTTTTAATAGTCTGTATCTTATTTCGTTTAGGAGCTAGACCTGCCTGACAGACGGACGGACGAACGGACGGAATAGCGGATGCAATAAGATTCCGTTTTCCTATTCGGGGTACGGATCCCAAAAATATCTAGAATTTGCTAGTATGTAAACATGTATATACTATACATGTTTACATACTAGCAAATTCTAGATAGTGTTAAAAATTCAAAGACACATACAAGTCATGCATGGGGAGAGCAAGAACCAATACATGTATAAATTACTTAACTTGAATTTTAGGCACTTTTTCATGAGTCGACATCAGTACCATCGCACAAACAGCAAAAAAAACAGTACGACAAAGTCAGCTTCACCATTGATGCGATGCAATACGATGTGATGGTAGGTAGTAATGAAGAAGAAGAATAATGTAGAAGAAATTATTATGAAGATATTTATAATGAAGAAGAACAAGAAAGAAGAAAGAAAAAGAAAAAATAAGTAGTCATAATAATAGTAATAAAAATAATAATAGGTGCTTTCTAGCACAGGCGTAATACCCAAACATTTACATCACAGTTTGCAACTAATAGACCTCCCCAAAAATACATATATCACAATGCAGAAAGCCGCAATCCTGAACACTTGTCGTATCGGACGTATGAACCGTCAGGTGAAATAGCTTTAGGAAGTGAAGCTCACTTGGTCCTGGACCCGTGAGCTTCGCTCTCAATTTACCCCAGAAATGGGAGACAACCTAACAGGCTAGAATTTGAATAATAATAGTAGTATAATGTAGTAGTATGATAAGTAGTAATAGGTGCTCATCAAAACCAACTTTTCAACTACAAAATGGTCAGAGAGATTTTTATATTTTTTATGCCATCTAAAAAATCTGAAAATTTAATACTCGTATGGAGAATGTTTTTTATTTATCTAGCCTATTTTTACGGCAGACTAACTTTTGGACCTATAACATCACCACAGAGTCTTATCACATTGTATATCCAGATACATCTCTAACTACATTTAACAATCTACTCGTATCTCTATATCCATTAGGATTTCCATGTTTCAATTGTTGACCGAAGGTACTCGTACAGCTTCATACTTATAAATTAATGGTTAATACTTGCGGTTGTTGGTACTTGGTGAAACTTGTAGTACACGATTAGACTTAAATAATATACTGTTTCACAGGTTTATATTGTATTTTATTAATTATGACCGGTTTCGTTTACATATCTTCAGGTATTTACCTATTATTATACAATACCTGAAGATGTGTAAACGAAACCGGTCGTAATTAATAAAATACAATAAGAAGCCGTGAAACAGTATATTATTTAAGTCTAATCATTATAAATTAATGAAAAACTTGTCAAATAGTAACAGGGACGATGCTCAAGAATTATTTTACATAAGTAGGTATATCTGTAGCCGCTGCTCGCTATCGTAGACCATACGACACAATAGAGCAACTACAATGCACCGATTAGTTTATTGTGCAATTTTTCAGAGCTGGCTTTGTGAATGGATTTATTCGCGAATTATGTGACCTAATGTAAGGTCAACTCATAAGCTCGTTTGGCAGCTTGACTTCTTGAATAGCAGCCTACTCACGACTGGGAGTATAAAACTGGAACGCGAGCTTTTTTTGATATCATTAACTCATTGATCATTTCAGAGACATAATCGATATGTTCTCCAAAGTAAGTCAGCCATTACAAAATATCCGAAAACCTAATGTCTGATAGAAATGACAAGTAATAAAAAACCGTTAGGTACTTTCAGGTTGTGAAGCGATATTAAAGTGATAACTAATATTCTTTCTTGTAATTTTCAGGTGGTAGTTCTTTGTGCGCTGGTGGCGGTGTCCCAGGCAGGTCTCCTGCCAGAGCCGCACTACTCCTCCGCTGCGGCTGTTTCCTCGCAGAATATCGTGCGCCACGACCAAACTGAGGCCGTCGCTACTAAACTAGTGGCTGCCGCCCCCGTGGCCTATCATGCCGCCCCCGTTGCCTATCATGCTGCCCCCGCCCCTGTAACCTACCACGCCGCCCCCGCTCCTGTAGTCTACCACGCTGCCCCTGCTCCCGTCCACTACACTGCCCCTGCTCCCGTCCACTACTCTGCCCCTGTCGCTAAGGTTGTCGCTCACCACGAAGAAGAAATTGTACGTCACCTTTACTTTTCAAGACATTTATTATTGTTTCTATTAGATTTGTAAAGTTAATTTAATGGGTACATTAACTGTTAATATTTTATAGGCCTACCCCAAGTACGAGTACAACTACTCTGTCGCTGACGGTCACACCGGCGACCAGAAGTCCCAGCAGGAGGTTCGCGATGGTGATGCCGTGAAAGGCTCCTACTCCTTCCATGAAGCCGATGGCTCCATCAGGACCGTTGAGTACACCGCTGACGATCACAACGGTTTCAACGCGGTCGTGCACAACACCGCTCCCACTGCCTCCCCCGTCGTCGTCAAGGCCGCCCCTGTCGTGTACAAGGCCGCTCCCGAACATTCCTACTACTATCATTAGGAAATTTTAAATTACGACCTGTTAACCAAATGATTGTTGAATAATTTTAAAAATTGAAATATACGAATAAATAAGAATAGAATATTACTTTTATTAATTTTTCATCACCTGATATCAACCATTAAAATCGTTACCGTTCTACCTCTTAGCATTCGAGCTTCACATGCGTGTGGAGCTACCATCATGATAGAATTTGTGAACGCTTGCCGAGGCTTGGCAAACGTCTGGAGATAGCATAATGAACGTGCCAACAACATGTGAATGCTTCGCACATAAAATATAAACACCAGTCCGATCAGCCGCAAGCGCTTGCAAACCTACGCAAGCCAAGCCAAACGACCAATTAAGGTTCAAATTTTCAAATTTGTGAACGCTTGCCGAGGCTTAGCAAGCGTCTGTAGCTGGCATTAAATTAAACGTGGAGCAATTAGCATAAAGCCCTTTCCTATAAATGTGGATCTTGTTTCTGCAATAAATGGTTTATTAGAAAAGCGACATCTTTTTACCCACGTCGGAACGGAGAAGGTATCTATATGCGATTGACATAAGAGGATGTTTGATTGTTTGTTCGCTTTTTATACATTTACATGTATAATCATAATAAAAATAAAAAACAAAATCCGACCCACTTATTAATAACAACCATAAGAACCACTTATTATATTTCTGATTAGTCTGGCAATATGCGTCTAAACCGTCCAAATGTCATGTTTGGGTAATTTTGAACATAAAGTAACTACCATAATTTTGTATATCTGGAGAGCTGGTCACATGATATAAACCCTGGCCTAGCAACCATAAGGCCCAACACACACCGCTGGAGTGACGGCGCGGCGTCTTTCTCCGATAACAATTGAAGTAAACCTTAACAAACACTGAAATACGGTTTAAAATAGATTGACAATAGCAAGCGAATCGGCGCGCGGCGTCTCGCGGCGGCTCTTGACGGCTCTCGGCGGCGCGTGGCGGGCGTTTCTAGGCGGCTCAACTTTATACTGACCTGTTACGGGCTGGAAATGTAATACTTCATGGCTGTAAGTTACACGAAGGGCTAGCCTTCTAAGAGTGATTTTCTTCATTTTGGAGGCAAATTCCTTCACATTTTGGAAAAGGCGATGCTTTCCATCCGAAGATTCGAATGAAAAGAACTATAGACAATATCGATGTTTTTTCGATGGCAGCTGTGTTTTTTACCATTCATAATGAGCTACCAACGTTTTCTCAATCAATCGTAGAAGTATTATGAAACAAAAGTTCTATGTCACTTAGCAAAATCATTCTCGTGCTTTCTCCGTTCCACGTAAAACGACTTCGGAAGAATATGTTTATATTTGGCCAGAGCTTAGTGGCTTGTGCCATGATAATAAAAATTAAAATAGATATTTTATTATTTTCATGGCACAAGTCAACGAGAACGTAAACAAACCGACAGATAACCTAGACATTCTCAACTTTAAGATGAAAACTATGTAAAACAGTGCAATTATGTGGTATTTGTATGTAACGACAGCTTTCGAGAACCTGCCGAAAACGTACCGTTACAATGTACAAAGGTGACCTAAGTTTTTATCTGTTTATAGTTTGTTTATTAAATCTTCTTCTTCTTTTACTTTATTTTCTTGCACCAGGCCAGTCTGTTTTGGGTTATCGTATAATTTAGTCGGGCTGTCACTATATCCTTATTAGACCACCAGTTCGCGAATGGCCTACCACTGGTTTTCTGGGCATCCAGAAGAGTGACTGCTGTGCGCACTGTATATGATCCTCGCCTCTCACATCACATAGTTATATCACCTCAACGGCAAAACCTCAGTAAGCAAAAAATTATGTGTTCATTTCTCGCTTTATCGAGGCTTGTTAGTTTTTTTTTTATTTCATTTAATTCTGTTCATGGGGCCGTTTGTGGATCTGAATCGTATATATCATTTCCGGTCACACAGCTGTTTTACAGACCTTTGTTCTTATGGACAATTTTACATTCGATATATATAAAATTCCGGCAAATGTTCTCCATCTTTGACAAGCAGTTTGGAATCTATGGATAACGTCGGTCGGTGACGATGTTCGCGTCCGATTCGATGTTGTCATGGATCACAGTATTATTTAGTCTGGGTGTAACTTAAAACAAAATATACTTAAAACCATAAAATAATTTCATGTTTTAAGCTTAAGTATTCTCTCTACTATAAGATATTTTTCTACGCCGTAGATGTATTATTTTTACTTTTCTCTGAAAGTATAGAACAACTGCTCGACATGAAAAATTAAAAACTCATAAGAGTTTAAAAAACGAGTTTAGAATTACAAATTATTTGTCGCTTCGGTATGAAAATTCATTACGACTAATATCACTATCATCAGTCTACTGTAGAAGGGAATTACAAAAGCTACCGCATTACAGCTTAGGGGTTGCTCTACAGTCCTTCGTTGGTTACACATGATTGATTGTACAGGACTAGTGCCAATTTTACATACCATATTGAGCACTATTTCATAAGGTTAGAACAGTTACTAAAAACCGAAAGCTCATACCTCGTGTTTGACTGGATTTAAGTAATTAGTTGACTTCTAATTACCTACATACTTAATAAAGTAACTTTTCAGAAAGTAACTGAATTTATAAACCTGATTTTAAATAATAATACAATACGTAATACCTACAAGTATTTATTTTCACTAGTCCATACTCTATACTATAGAAAATTTGATTGTAAGGGAAAAATTAAAGATTATAGTTGAACTTATTCATACTCGTATATTGCTTTTTATAAATATTTACCGATATATTAAATTAATCAAATTATCGTTAATTGTAAATCCTAATGGTGGTAGTAAGAGTACTCGGGAGCCTTGTAGACGACTGGGGCAGCCTTGTAGATGACAGGGGCGGCCTTGACGACGACGGGGGCGGCGGTGGGGGCGGTGTTGTGCACCACCGCGTTGAAACCGTTGTGACCATCAGCGGTATACTCAACAGTCCTGATGGAGCCATCGGCTTCATGGAAGGAGTATGAGCCCTTCACGGCATCACCATCGCGGACCTCCTGCTGGGACTTCTGGTCCCCGGTGTGACCGTCAGCGACGGAGTAACTGTACTCGTACTTGGGGTATGCCTGCAGAAATTATAGCATTTAATAAAATATTTGCGAATACTTCTACCCCCATTATTTAAAAAAATAAACTGGCTATTACAGTTGGTATTATCAATGTTTTTATTACTTACAATTTCTTCCTCGTGATGAGCGACGACCTTAGCGATGGGTGCAGCGTAGTGGACAGGGGAGGCATGGTAGGCAACAGGAGCAGGGGCAGCGTGGTAGGTGACAGGAGAGGCGGCAGCGTGGTAAGTGACGGCAGCGGGAGCGGCGTGGTAGGCTACAGGGGCAGCCACGGCGAGCTTAGCGACTGGGGCAGCATGGACGTAGTGGGGCTCCTGTCCGTGGAACACGATGTTCTGGGAGGACACGGCCGCAGCGGAGGAGTAGTGCGGCTCTGGCAGGAGACCTCCCTGGGACACCGCCACCAGCGCGCAAATAACTACCACCTGAAGATTACAGGAAAAAATATTAGTTATCACTTTAACATCTCTTGAAACACTATTTCACACATTGTTCTTGTTTATATTGCCTTACTTTGGAGTACATGTTTGTTGTTGCTAAGTAGATCAGTTAATGATGACAATAAATTACAGAGGTCTAGTTTTATAGTCGTTGCTTTTACAGTGCAGATAAGTAGTGGAAGTTGTCAAACTACCATATGATATGACACGTTACAACCTTGTGGGTCACATATTCGTGAATCGATCCATTCACAAACCTGCTTCAGAAGAAATTAAGGCATTCGTGCACTGGAATCGATTTTGTTCATGCCTACATTCACTACCTATTACACGGTATTGCCCAAAAAAGAACACCATACAACCATCAATTTATAAAATTACTTATGTTATATTTTATGGGAGTGATTAAATTTTTGTTGAACGATTTACAAGATTCATATTCAGTTGGTGACTCTAGTGACATCATTATCAGCCTTTTAATGTCCCCACTGTTGGGGCACAGGCCTCCCCTTGCACAAGGGGGGTACGGGTCATGATCTACCGAGCGGGCCCAGTGCTGATTTCACACGGCTTTGGAAACTTTTAATTTCCTCAGACATGCAGGTTTCCTCACGATGTTTTCCTTCACCGTTAGAGCAGTCGGTAAATGTACGTAAGTCTTCGAAAATATCCGAAATACTCATTGGCACCGAAATACGCATGGGAGCCTAGCAACTAGGCCACCGACACTTTTTGTAGTGACATATTTATTTCAAACTTGGTATGATAAAATTTTCAAAGAACGTGCACATTTTGGATTTTTTTCTCAATGCCACATTTTAAAGTTCATTCGTTATCTTTACGTAAAATTAATTCGTTTCAATTCCACTATTTGGTCATTTTGAATTGGTCTTTTTAAATGGTGTTATAAATCCAATGGTGGACCGTGGACAATGGATTCACCGCGACTATTGAATAGTGCCGATGCCGTGTACGATAACACCACGACAGAATCCACTCTCTTTTGTGAAATTTCTATATGCGGAATTACACTGAAGGGTAGACTGGACATCGTTGGAACATCTTGTTTAGAACTTATATCAAGATAATAAAATAGTGTGCATTCTCCAGGACTTGACATTGGCGAAGTGATTGTGTCTAACCACAATAAAGGCTATATTTAAAAGAATTTAATTAAGAATGAAATAAAAAAAATAAAAATCTTTATTGAAAACATCACAAATTAGTAAATCGAACAATACCCTGACTCCCAAACTAGGCGAACCTGTATCTTGGGAGACAGTGCTTTTCCAAAAAAAAGGTAAAATATTGATTTGTATCTTCATCTTCTTGTATTAAAGAGCAGGCCTTTGCCGCTGCAACAGCTTTCATAACATCTCTGTCCTCGCCTTCTCCTTACTACTAATTGGAACAAAAATTTAAATATCAGTGTGTGGAATTACGAATGCTTGCTTGCTTGCTTATCGTATGGTTAGTGGCCAACCTATTTGTCAGAGTTGTTCAGGCCGCCCGTAGGCATCTGACATGGTTTAACGACTACTGTCGAACGACAACAAGCGGGACCGACTGCTTAACGTGCTCTCCGAGGCACGGAGGAGCTCAGGTGAAATATGCCACTAGCGGTCACCCATCCTGGTACCGACCGCACCGACATCGCTTAACCTGCACGATCACTAAAACGAATTATTAAATTACAAAAAAAATATTTAAATGGAGATCGACAACTACCTGAATTCTCCTTGCGATGCAGTCCGGTTAATTCCAATTCAATAGCAAGACGCTTAATTTTTAATACCTAAGTACTTATATTTACCTACTTATTTCATTTTATTTATAAAATTTAATTTTACTATAAATTTTAAAAATTTAACGGCATTTTGTTCAATAGTTAAACCAATCAATTCATCAAACGAAATGAGGTCATTACCATAGATAGGTACTACCACTATAACACTATATATGGTTATCATTAAAAAATAATGTACAGCATGTTGCATACACTTTGTTGAAGCCATATGCCTGTTTGGGTGGTTGCAGTCTATGGTGAATTCGGACGCCATTGTGCCGTCATTGGGCCTCGCGCCCGTCGTGTTCCGCTGGGCCTCCAACGGCCCGGTGCGATGAATCCTGGCTCCTTGAGCCATTAAGGTTGGGCTGCGTTTACAACGCACTGACTAAAAGTCGCATGTACTAAATTTAATTCATGTATGAAGGTTTCTAGCTATGTTTTATTAAAATTGATACAGTGGCGCTTGAGGTGCTGTCATATCAAAAATAGTTCAAGATTTTGAATTTTGAAGCTAGGAACCTTCACAACTTTTTTGTGGGTACACTAGGACATTTTTGAAAAAGTTCCAATAATTTAAATAACTTTATTTTCGTGAAGAATTGGATAACCATATATGGTGTTATATAGATAGGTAACGACCTCAGGCATCACCCTGTTTCGTTTGATCCATACTTTCTGGGACAGCCCGTACTATGTTCTATTGTTAAACATAAAACTAGTGGTCTAGCCCTATCTCCTCACTCCGATGTACGAAAGGTGGTCTCAATACCTTCTTTGATTTCTTAAATTGTGATGATACGATAAATTACTACAATTGTCAACGCTAGAATAGTACGGACCGAACTCACCAATTTAAAAATTTAAACTGAATTTTATTTTTCATAAAACTTGGGATACAATTACAATCGACGTCTATTAAAGCAAGAGTTGTGTAGAATTATCAACCAAACTTTAATTAAAATTAAGCTAACTCTACTAAACTCTGTTCAAAAGTGAACGGCGTAATAAGTTCAGTTACTAGAACCTCTGCTGGAAAAGGCTACCGCGATTACATCGTTGCAGACAAATGTTAGAGTCTTATCCTCTCTATTCCAACAGAGAATTGGACTAACTACAATATTAAAGATTTAACAAATTTATGTAATAGGTATTGGAACAGTATAAAACGGTTTATAATGGAACGATTAATCAACAGTTAGCTAGTTCATTCCGTTAGCAACGGTTCATCCTATATCCCTCAAAATGTCTCAGAAGGTACGATTGAGTTTTCTCTAAAAAATACCAAAATAACAGTGAAGTGTTCTAAAATACTGATATTTAGTTTTAAGTTAAAAGTGATCTAAAGCTTTACCAAAGTTGGCATGAAATATGCAATTTTTCTGGATAAGCTCCTAGGATATACATAATATTTCAAATCTATCAGTGCAACCCAAAGATATTCTAATTTACAATAATATGAAATAATTTATAAATATGGAAACCATGAATCGCACTTGGCGCATGCGCCATGTCGCTCAGTCGACAAATGGACAATGCTCTATGCATGAAACTTCAGAAATCTTTTGCGGACTTCGTTCATCTAAACCACAATTCGGTTCCTACGAATTGACTGTTATCTGTGAATATCCTCATTATCTAGAGAAGACGTTTTATGTGCTGAAACCTCATCTTTAAGAAGCTTTATCGTGGATTGTCATGTTACAGATTTTATTATTCATTTACTTCGTGGGCGTCAGTCAAGCAGTCCTTATAGACCCCAGTAAGGATTACAAAGATTACGGGACAGACAACTCGAAGGCGTGGCAAGTGGTCAAAGTTTACCATCCACCACCCAGGTCTCAGACAGTGGTCAAATATGAATATGGTCCATATGTAAGTACTTATTCATTACGTATTTAGTCATTTAGTCATCATAATTATTTAGTAGAACGAGTGCAGAGGAGATATTTGTAGAAAGACCTATTAAAATTAAGCTTACGAGACATTTATGAATTATAATTTAATATCTGTTTTGAAATTCTATATCCATCCCTTCCATATCAATTAACACATCTAAAGAACTTTATTTGTACAGTCGACCACATGTAAACTTTACCAAAAAGCTCCAAAACATCAACATTCGTTATTCTGAAATGCTTACCTACCAAAACCATATTACGCGAACATAATATATTATAGCTTGTGGTCTACTGATACCATTTACTTAGGTACTAATGATTTTAAGAACACTGAATTTACTTACTAGAGATTTTAAGAGCACAGGAAAGAAGAGAGTGGGTATATTTGAATAACCTTCATTGTAGGTACTTATCTTAATTTATTATTGACATGTTAAGTTTTATTTATAGAAAAGAGCGCCGGTGGCGTCGTTGATAGGACGTCGGATTCCCATGCGGGAGGTCCGAGTTGAAACCATGCAATGCCATGTACCAATGAGTTTATCGGATTTTTCGAAATACTTACGTACATTTACCGACTGCTCTAACGGAAATCTGCACACTGAGCCAGTATGTGAAATGGAAAAGGCAATGGCAAACCACCCCATTAAATCTGCCACGAAAGTGGTTCTATGTGATTAATTTCTTAGAATGATCACGACCCTCAGCAATGAGGAACACGACTTAGAAGAAGAAGAAGTTTTATTTTGAATACTATATTTTTGATATTGTAACATGACCCTAAAATTATGTTTGAATGTGAATTGAGTCCTATATTTGACTATTATTTTTTCTAGGCCTATCCCAAATACGAATTCGAGTACGCAGTGTCGGACAAGAAGACGGGAGACCACAAATTCCACCACGAGACCCGAGATGGTGACAAAGTCCGCGGGGAGTATAGTCTGATCGAACCTGACGGCTCACTCCGGAAGGTGGAATACGACGCTGATGATCATAATGGGTATGAACAAATTCAATAACGTTTTTGAAAACACAGTGAGGGCTAGTTGTAATTGCAAACATGATCCGAAAGTGATCGTGCAAGTTAAGTTACGTTGGGCAGGGTCAGAACAAGAATGGGTGACTGTTATTGGCACATAGGGGCGGCCTGAACAATTATGATAATAGGTTGGCCGCTCACACGATATGAAGAAGAAAATCAAATTTTGATTCCATTTTAATAATTTTTTTAAATAATTTATCTAAGACAAACAGGCAGGCGGGTCACCTGATGGTAACACTGAGAGGACTTTTTAAACGTTCTTTTTGAAGCATCCCATGTCGTAGCGCTGCGGAAAAACGTCGGTGGAAGAGAGTTCCACATTTTTCAGGTGCGTGGCAGAAAGGCCACGCATTTAATGGTTAGAAGTAAAGATGAGCCAGAAAATAGAATACATACTAGGTAAACATGATAAGCCTATTTTAAGACTCAAAGTCCAAATACATCGACAGTACTGACGATTACAGGATATGTATCTAGATTCAACCTTACCTACTTTAAATTCCAGCAATAAATACGAAGATCAGAATGTTTATTTATCCAACTCTAATTTTAAAAATAAATAGGTTCCTATAGTTTTTAGAGGTAAAGTAAAATACACTTTATTGCACAAATATAAAACAACAAACATGAGATAGAAAAGGAAATAGTGAAGTACAATTTAGGCGGCATTATCGCTAAGAACGATCTCTTCCAGGCAACCTTCGTGCAGAGGAAATGATAGCGAGAAAGAGGAAGTAGGTGTGCCAGGTTTATGGAAAACGTTATACGTAATAATAACGTATATAAGAGAATTTTATTTACAACAATAACATAATATACTAAGTACATAAAATAAATAGGCAGATATAGGTATATAGGTAGTTAAGTAGTTTGCAAATAAACAAACAGTTATAATCACTTTTTAAAGGCTTCAAACTTCAATAAACGTGTTAACTTCAACTGTTTAATTTAATATAGCAAAGAACTGTAGATACTTACTTTCTTTTGCTCACAGATTCAATGCAGTTGTCAGCAAGAGTTTTAACAAGCACGGCGACCACGCTTACTCCGTCTTCGGACACACCAGGCACTTCTACCCCATCGGTCATGGAGTCAAAATCAACCACTATTTCCCTGGCAAGGACTACAACTACCAAGATAAATCCGAAAGAGAAGTTACAGAGCAAGAAAACAAACCTGTCAACGAAGTCGAACAACCATCCCCAGTCAAAGAAGAACCCAAAATGATTCTGGTCGAAGGAGATAAAATGATGTTAGTAGAACCTTCGAAAATGTTCGAAGCACCTAAGGAAATGTTACCGATTGCTAAACCAGAAGTAGTTTCTTCAGAAGGAACTCCTGCTAAAGTAATGCCCGCAATTGTGTCGATGATTATGAACGAAGCGCCTGCTAAAATAAACGCAGAAGCTGCTTCTGTAGTTCCTTTTGAGAAGACTGACTTATCTGCAAATGACAAGATTCAAACAATTGAAAGTCAGAAGGTAAATAAAGAAGAACCCAGTTCCGATTCTGAAGTAGCCTCATCGTACTACCATTCTAGAATTTACTATGTTGGGTACTAATGTAGGATTGTTATTTATTCGTGTCAAGTTGTTATTTAGTTTGTTAAGCACTTATGAAGTCATTTTAGGTTTAACCGTGTATATTATAGACGATCCATGAAGTAGATAAATAATAATAAAGTATTAATATAATACATTGATATTTGCCTTTGATATTACAATTATTTAGTAAGGTATCATTTCCTTAAACAGCATCACCTATTCCTTTCCTAACGAAGCCTTAAACCAACTCTTCATTGCCTTTCGAATCATAAATGGTGTTCAGCGGTACGGTCAGGTATCGAGAAACTTATTTTATAACTCGAAAGGTGGCAGCTATATGAATGCAGAAAGTTAAAAAAGAAATCTGTTTTCGTCGCATGTATAGCTCCATATATTTCACTTTATTTTCGAGTACTAGCTGTAAGCCCGTGATCGTGTTTTATACGAGTATGGTCACCTATCTATGTTTTTCTTTTAATGTGACCCAATCTGTCTGAAATGAAATAGATAGCTTACTCGTAATATATTAGTCAAACATGTATAGGGCAATTATTTTAAAAGTAATTATACAATCTTGACCTGATTATTTAACCCTAATAATCCGCTTTACAAAAGAAAAAAACTAAGAAACATCTACTACTCGTATCACAGTGGGACAGAGACGATCTCAATATACCTATAATTTTCAAGTCAACCCCTAAGCTTTACTTAATTACTTTTGTTTATTTATTTTTATCTTATATTTGTTTAATATTATTTTTATCTTCGTTTGTATGTGTGCGCTTTTGGAAATAAATTCTTATGTAGAACTTGAGACATAACAGAAAACATTGTGTATAACCGGGCTGGGTACTGTTGGTATCATATGATAACCAGCATTTTATTTATCTAGAAAACTAAACGACGAGACTCTAACACCTTTAGAAAACTACAGCTATTTTGAAACGGAATTGAACCGAATCCATAGAAATCTTATTTTTCGGTTCTCGTTATTTATTAATACTTAACTTCCCACACTCCCACACCCACTCACCCTACACTACAGATGCACGCTTAAATTATTACACACTCCCACATAACCTAACACCCCCACCCTCACACACTCTTAAACATTATCTTTCCTATTATCAGGTATTCTAAATTCCTTTTGATTAACTTGTTCCAAATTCCTTTTAGGTATAGTATATAGTTACACTAATGTAATGTTATAAATTGTAATATGCTTGCACGGAAAGTGCGACGGAGTCCGCACTTCCAAGATACAGATTTCGACCTAGTTTGTAAGTCGGGGGTCCCTTGTATTATTGCGCCTTGTTGTAATAAGTGAATAAACATTACAGTACGCCATTTAACACTCCCTACCAGAAAAGACTTGCTCTGCCAAAATCAAAATTAAGTCTACACAGTTCTTGACCGTTCGTTATGTCTATAAAAATATATAACAAAATTTCACAAATCATCGACATTGAATTAAAAGACTCAATATAAAATAAAACATTAAAGTTATGTCTTTTTAACAAATGTTTCTATTCACTGCAGGAGTTTTTGATGATAAAAAAGATACCTAACTATAAAATCAATAATAACTTATAATGACATTTAATTTGATTTACCCCGTTAGCATTTATTACTATTATAATTTATTATAATCTCTTATTTTATATTGTTGTGCCCTACTCAGGGTTTCATGTATGATCATATAATATATTTTTTAAGACAAATTGTTACACATGAAAAGCAATAAGTGGTATGAGTATAAGTAAGAGTATGAAATACTGTAAAGTAAAGTATGAGTATGAATACTACTTAATAAAGCGGCTATATGTTCATCGATAAAGTTAAAGTCGAAACCGAGACTAAATTATAAAGGCGTCACTTTGATTGTGCAAACTTGCAAAGGTCCTCTACAGAAAAATATGCTCGAGATTTGGATCGTTTGTGCAAGACACATTTTGGACTACTTACGGCCTACCTACGCATAATTTATGTCTAACAATTGCTTAGTATTATAATAATAATAATGCTGTTTCACAAATCGTAATTATTTCTTTTGTTTCACTAGCACGCATTCTTCGCATTCCTCATAAATTGCAATAATTGTGTATACCTACTTATGAATATTTTTTGCATTTAAAACTTAATATTAAACGCCAAAAAAATCCTACACGAGTTCAGTAAGCACTTCAACTAAACGCCGTGAGTGGACCGACGACCAAAGTGACGGCCACCTGATGGTAAATGGTCACCGTCACCATAGTTACCAGCACAAATGAGGTGCGCATGCTCAGGTCTTTGCTCGTCTGCTCTCCGTAATAAAAAAATCCAATCAGTTAAACTTACCGAAAAATTTAACAGAATATATTGTCCATCAACTAGAAATCGTGACTAACCGGAGAATAACAAACTCTTTACTGTGAATACTCAAAAAACAATTTACTACAAATAATTGTTCGAACGAGTACCTACGTATCCTTATAGTGGCATGAAAATTGGTATAACTAAGGCCATTATGCAATTTTTTACGCCAATCATGACTACGAACTATTCACCTTGTGTGTATATAAATTTTTAATTGATAAAGTTCATTGTCATTGGTTATTTACCCTTCACACGGATTGTGAGCTTTTTATTATTACTCCTCTATTATTTCATAGACATTTCAATAATGTTTGTTTTATTTGACTGTATAATCCATGAACATTTGAACAATCGTATTCCTTACTAACTCAGAGACAGAAAACAAGCTGCTTTAGTTTTACCTTTTATAAAAACTGAAGACCCTTTTACGTCCTAAGCATCATTTCGTAATAATTATAAACAATTTGAACATCAACAATTTTTTCATAAATAGACACATACGACATACTCGTAATGGACCGTTTCTGTCGGTTTTTATTTTCTTTTGATATTTATAAAAGTAAATGATCTTTTTCCTTTCGTCTGAATTTATTTATTTATTTAATTACTAAGTAGGTACGAGTACTTTTGTACACTGAAACACTGGTTGAAGTTAACATACTCACATGGTAGGCTCATGAAAACAAGTGCTTATTTGAAATAAACAATCCATTTTAGTGTATTTTTGGTAATAAAGTAAGAAAATCTCTACTAGTACATTTTCTATTTCGAGGCAAATTGTCCCAACCTATATTATACATCACAATGATCTCTGAATTTCGACGAAGGCCCCGAAGCACCTGTTTTCCAGCGGCTGTAAATCAACAGGTTGACAAACGTTCGCTGTTCGCAGCAGTATTACATCTGTTCGGTTTAGTTACGCAGGGCCAATCTTCCGTAATGCTTTGTTCCAGTAATAACCAGTACTTTGTCCTCGATTACACAATTTTAGTCTGTCTACAAATTACGAGACTGTCCCTCTTATATCCTACCTATGTCTTTTTTTATTTTCTAATGTTCAACTCATTGTCCCGAGTTGGCTCTGGATACTTAAAATGAGCATTCTGAGTTTTTATCACGATATTTAGGTATCTTTTAGGTGGTATGTTTCGCCAAGGACACGTTTTAGGATTCCATACCTACATAAACTGTAAAAAAAGTAACTCTTATGATGAGGTAAAGTGTCCGTCCATTCCTTCGTCCCTCTTTGTCGGTCGTTTTTCTCAGCAACTACTAATACAGGTTGGCCAAATAAGAACTATACAAAATTAAAATTAATTTTATACCAAATCAAATATACCAAATATTTTTCTATGTATACCTTATTTAGGCCTGGCAATTACGTATGGAATATAACATCTGCCAAATGTTCACCAGCATAACAAATGCGAGCTCTTTTCACCGCGTTTTTATCACATGTTCGCATATTTCCGGCGGTATCCCTCTAAGTCCTTTAACAGTGTCACGAATACATCTGACATAGATGTGATACAGTACATTCTTAAAAAATAAAAATTGTATAGCACCAGTGTCAATTCGACTAGTCATATTACAATTTCAATATTATTATCTATCACATAGGTTAATACTGTAGTACGAGTACATGATTAGACTTAAATAATGTACTGTTTCACGGTTTTTATTATTGTATTTTATTCATTACGGCCGGTTTCGTTTACAATTTCTTCAATTTCTTCAAGTATTTGTTTATGATTATTTTTTTACTACATGTAGGTAGATAAATACAACATTGCGTTTTGTTTTTGCAATTACTAAAATACAATTCGTCGTAATTAATAAAATACAATAAAAAAAACGGTGAAACAGTATATTATTTAAGTTAATCATATCAAATAGGTATTTGTTATCTTAAATTAATAATTATTACAATGATATTGATTCGGCTGTATAGGGGGCTACGTCAGAAGAATATAACAATAAATTATAAATAATAAAAAAACTAGTACCATTAGTTACATTTTAAGTATGAATTCACTTATTTTGTATATGGTGTTACTCTTTATGGTGTTTGTTTGTTTGTTTGTTTGTAGTCTCTTTATTGCACACATAGGAAAAAAAAACACAGAAATTAAAAACATTAAAATATGTACAAAGGCGGGCTTATCCCGGCGGCGGCGTTAGTCGGTGTTATTCTTTGACTCTAATATCGGTTACTAATGGTGTTGCTACTTTCTTCTTTTATTGTTTCTGGTAGTTTGTTGTACAGTTTTCTACTCATCACTGTAGGCATTTTATTCTGATAGTGCCAGTTTATAAGGACTTAAACGTAAGTTGTTGGGGAATCTTGAAGGACGAGCAGTATTAGGTCCGAGGGTTTCAAATCTGTTTAGATTTTCACGAACGAACATGATCACAACTTTTACCAATCATTATTGGTTAATCATTGCATGTACCAAATAATAATAATAAAATATTTTATTGGCATAAAATATGTTACAATTCTCGTGGTAAGAGCCCGAAAATTCTCCAGCATTTATATCAATCCTTATATTTACCAACTCATGTTGGTAAATCTTAAGATTTACAAGTAAGACCTCAAATTTACTTTACTATTTGGGGCATTACAGTAACCGACATACTTTGTAACTTATGGCCAAAAATGTGCGAAAAAAGACCGTTCCCCTTATCTTCGAACAAAACGTCGGAAACATAGAAATGTGTATTCTAAGGTCGGAAAATGTTACCCGAAAACTCTGAAATAATTCAGACTTCTAGATAATCTTCTATATTTTACAGGAGATACCTAAAATTATAATTATTAATACCTTTTCAACTATTATATACTTGTAAATGCGGAATGCAGTTTATTTTGCATTAGTTGCGTTGAGTCGTTCAAAGTCTAGACTGCGCTTTATTGAAATCGATTTATCTTCAATATTGGAATAATTAATAGGTAAAATGAATCTAGCACACGACAAGGAAACGCACTTTCGCTACTAGACCCTATTCTTGTAGGTAAATAAATGTTGGCAGCAAGTTACAAAATGGTCCCGTAACGAACTGCAATAAGCCCCTCAAAGTACTACTTAGCGAGCAATAAATTTAGTTAATGGTGCGAAACGTCGAATTAAGGGGAATTAGTGTATATCTTACGATTGTACTAGGAGCACAAGCCCGTCTGAACAATTGCAAAAAATTATAACAATATAGGCCTCTCACTTAATGTCCATTTTCTCTACATATTGAGAGTTGCGACACTCGATAAAGTGAGCAGATTGGCAATGCGGCAATTACTGTGATCCGATCGGATATCGTCGGGAATAGACCCCCTCCACGCCGCTTATGTTTTGTTTGTTATATAAAAAGAGTGCAGAATCAAAGCTATACCAGTCGTCAAGGCATTTGTCCGCAAAGCAAAATGTTCTCCAAAGTAAGCTTGTTCGAGATTATCAGAATATTATTATGCAATAATTTTTTAAATGCAATTAAGCGAGTTTAGAGAGTTAATCTGTTGTTTTGTCAGTGATGCCAAGTGGTTTGATTGATGGTGTATTTTTTCGCCAGATCGTGTTAGCGTGTGCTCTGATGGCGGTGTGCCAGGCGGGTTTACTGCACCACGCGCATGCGCCGGCGGTGTCCTCCCAGAACATCATCCGCCACGACCAGATCGTGCACCACGAGGCCCCGGTGCACTATGCCGCCGTGCACTCCTCCCCGGTTGTCCACGCCGCCCCCATCCACGCCGCTCCCATCCACGAGGCTCCGGTCCACTACGCCATCCACGCCGCTCCTGCCGTCCATGCCGCTCCTGCTCATCATGAGGATCACTATGTTGATGAATACGTACGTAGTACTTTGTGACAACTCACTGTAGCGTACATATTATATTATTGTAGATGAAATTGAGGTCTTACATGAAATAAAGATCGGTGGAAAAGGGATATTCTAGAAGCATACGAGAAATTTAATGTAGAGAAGATCCAAACCCGAAAAGTGGACAATAATTGGTGAAATTGAATTTATTCAAGGTTAAACGCAAGTTAAACTCTTAAATAAACCCAATAACTCTGGAAAATTGAATAAAACCTGCCCTTGCAGCGCTCCAGTTATATTTCAACGAAATTTGGGTCAGTGGACCAAGTTGATCAATCAAACTTTTACAGGCTCATCCCAAATACGGCTATTCTTACTCCGTTGAGGACCCTCACACCGGAGACCACAAATCGCAGCACGAGGAGCGTGATGGAGACGTTGTGAAGGGAGAATATTCCCTGCTGCAGCCTGACGGCTCCTTCAGGAAAGTGACCTACACCGCTGACCACCACAACGGGTAAGAAGTCTCACTCCCTAAGAATATAGCCAGTACGTAGATTTTTTGGGTAAAACTACGCTTATATCTTCTAAAATTTCCTCATTATCGTTAAGGTCAGCAAGGCACTTCATTCTATTCAATATTCTTGTGATAGTATTTTTTTAGTATGGTTATCTTCTATAGAGCTGGAACAAATAATGAAGATGGGGTGTTTGTCTGTCTATATAGCTAAAATTCTTAGCCTTCTTTGAAAACCGAGTAAACGAACCACAAAAGCATTTCCGCGGTGAATTGTAAAGTATACCACTCGTGTCGACGCTTATTACTTTTGCCTTTTGTCATTAAATGTACCGTCTATTAATGTGTGCAATTTTATTTGCAAGCATGTCTAATGTATTATTCTCTTGCAGTTTCAACGCCGTGGTACACAACACCCCGCCTGTGATCCATCATCATTAAGAAGATCTGCTTAGCCAATCTGTGATATTATTAGAGTAGTGTTCTAGTTCTTATGATAAATCTAATGTCGCCTTTATTACTTCTATGTAAATAAATCTTTCTTTTCACTTTACCTTTTGATGTAATATTTTGTTTTTCTTCTCTTCTTGTTCCTCGACTGATTATAGAGCTTGTTGTGAATTTGTAAGCTGTTACTTAAGTACGAGTATGTAATCGAAGTCAATTGTAAATATAAAACCTTGTACTTACTGAACTGTAAGTTTCCTTTTTACCAAATCTAAATCTTCCTTACCTTTTTTAACTTAACTTTTCTCTTTTTTGTACTTTATTTGATACGTCAAGAATCTATAAACTCTCTATTTCTTGACAAAAAGTTATTTAAAAATTCGGTGTGTGTAAAAATTCAATATAATTAATCTTGAAGTAAACAGCGGCTGTTCCCTATGGAGTAGAAATAAAGTTTAGTTTTTCAAGATCACCTCAATTTATGACAAAGAGTCCAGTATTGGTACTCAATACTACATTAACTTTATACCCTGAAGGATTTTCTTCATCCAACCACAAACCTATGTGGTCTGCGAGTTTATTCAAACCGCAAACATTTAACAGGACTGTAATTACTGGTCATAGCTTTAGCTAAGTGCTTCTCGTATTACACTACGACACCACTCCATCCGGAGCACTTAATAAAACTAGTTGGGGAAACGTGCACTGAAATTATAAAACTTTGCAATAAGTTACATACCTCTCTCTAGCTACAGATAACTTACTGCTTGCTTAAGTTGAGAGGTTAAAAAATAAATTTTCTGAAGTGTTTTTCATTGTTAGTCAAATACTTACAAATAGAACTATACCTATGTCTAATTGTACTTTTGTTGTCGAAACTAAAACCGAACTTATTATCTATGGCCAAACGCTACCTCTAGATGTCTGGGTACCTATTTAATATTTGTAAACTTTAACACACCACAAAAACTTTACAGAACTGAAACTGATTCCAATCTTCCTTTTGGATTCTCGTAATAAATAAAGTGAACACAATCTTGAAATAATTTACATAAAATATTATGTAATGTGGAAAAAAAACATACTTCATTAATCCATCAATAATCAAGAAAGGTACAAGACTATTAGTGACATAATCGACACAATTAAATTATTCGTGCCCAAAAAATACAAAATAAGTGTCAAAATTATGTACATTCATTATATTAATTCGACTTAATTGACATACTTAACTTTTCACTGACCTTTTCACATCTCGTGTTGAGACTTTTGCGAGGGACACAAATATCATGCTGTTTATATCGCCATTATAATTTTCGCCTCCAGTGACATATTGAAATATTTTGACCGCCAAAAACAAACATTAAAAATAAACAAAGACAAATATTCCAAATTATCCAATTTGTCTGTTATTTGGAACAGTTCCCACATCAGCCAAATAAAACAATGACAGCGCAAAGATCGCCGCAACAATGTATCGCGAAACGAATCTTTGTATGTAAATGCCTATACGTACAACATGTGTATGTACTCGTATATATCTGCATATAGGTGTGCTAATTGCTTTTATAGTGCAGTAGAGCGTGAGAACCATCGGATTCCATAAGAGTTGTCTACTGGAAATAGAGACGGGACTGCGCCGAGAACCGAATACAATTGCCCATTAATAACGCTAAACTTGACCTAAAGTACAAATATATTAGAAACATCAGACTAATATTTGTACAATAAAGCGCGGTGACCCGGTTTTTTTAATTTAATATAGAATATTATCGAGAGTGTCCTTAGCTAGGTCTGATAAAAATTGGACCAGTGGTTTCCAAGATCTCGGAGTATCTTTGATTGCAGATGGGATCTCTGGAACGGTAATAGCTAGATGGTTCGAATTTGAGCTCAAATGATAAGGTACATGGTGCGTTTCCGTCATCTGAAACCTGATGATGACCAGGATAAAGTTAGTGAACATCAATTTCACAATATGAAACTGGAAGAATTGTAAGATTATTAGCCCGCCAAAACTATAATAGTTAGATGGGGTCTTCTCGAACTTGAGTTGTAGGGAATCCTGAGACATTAAAGAGAAAACAAATAAAAGATGGCGACCAAAAAATAAATGAAAATGAAGTGGAGCTAGGCATTATAAGATAGCCATGGCGAGGCCGACGGCCGAGTTCCGCGTAGGGCGAAACCCGGAGCATCCCCCCTCCTTTAGGCACCGCAGGTCTAACCGGCTGAATGTTCATAGCCATGTCAGAAATAGATCAGTGATTCTAAGATCTTGGAGTATCTTGGGATGTTGGAATCTCCATAATGGCACGTCGGGGGTTTCTCTAATTTTTATGAGGAAGTACCTAATTAGGTATTAGGTTTTTCTAATAAACAAGCATGGCATTATTAAAATTTTCATTTCATTAGACATAAAGAATCTTTCTGTCTATTGAATATTCGGTTTCAATCAATCAATTTGAATATTCGGTTTCAGCTCTAACTTTATCTGAAAACCATTTTAGTTAGACTCTAATTAGATCTTTAGAATTACCATACAATATCCGAACCGAAATAAGGAGTGAAAGCAATACAGGTACAGACGTAATCAGTGCAGCATGCGAAACTGCCAAGAAACCCTATAGTATTAATATTCCACTATTTAGCAATTAGATCACCTGATACCTAGGCAGAACCTAGATGCCTACAGCCACGTAACGTAGGAATTTAATATTTCTGGTGACAACGTGACAACTGAACTAAGTAAGTATTTAATTAATCATAATATTTGCTGGGGATTTGGATGATATGTTCGGCTGGTAAGCATTTTTTTAATCATAAGTTTGTGTACATTATATAATTGTGAATTTTAAGTTGTAGATACAGAATATTGGATTTACACGACAGTGTTGTATTAAATAATTAATTTTAATAAATTATATCCCTAATTTTGGTATAAAGAAAACGCCTCTACCAATTATGACCTATATTATAATATGCCAGAACAAGGGAATATATACAGAAATTAAGTCTGTATCTTATTCCGTTAAGGTATGTATAGATGACCATGACAAACGGATAGACGGACGGAGCCGGAGGGAAGACGTAGTGACAGTATAGTAGAGGGTTTTGTTTTGCTCTTCTCTTCAAGGTAGGTACTTAGGCTAAATAGGTGGCCAAAGTTGCAATAAAATTTTACTCACTTTATTAAATAGAAAAAAATATGTACGAATGAATGAAGTACCCAATAGGCTACGAAATGAGGTTTAAATCAAGTAGGTACACATCTTGATAAGCTTTCATCAGAGAAACCTAACTATGAAGTAAGTCCTCGCCCTACACCGTTTCATAATCATAAGTCATAACATAACAGTAGGTATGCTAATTGGCATGGCATGATGAAGTACTTAAACATTCTGAATATTTTAACATGCTATGAATTTTTACAACCTTTTGATTGACCATTATTGTGAAACAAGACCCTTTTGTGACCATAATGCATCAAGTACTTATTTCGCAATTTGGAAGCTTTATAGTCACCATATTGGAGAAACATTACTTGAACTTCGGATTCGTCACACTGATGAAGCCATGATGGATGGCCTATCAATTTATATGTGTAGCCATTTACAAGTTAATTCGCCGCCTTGGTAGAGTAATGTGTAAACAATTAAGTATAGAGTTGAAAAAAATAACCAAGCATCATAGCAGACTTTCAGTATTATTCAGGATTGATTAAGAAAACTAAAAGTATATGTAGCCGTGTTTATTATTTAGAAATTAATTTTCCGACGTATAAAATAATACCTATAGGTAAGTATATGATTCTTCGCAGTTTATTGACGAAAGTAGTCTCTTTTACTCTTGGAGGAATGAATTTTCCTGCAGCCTATGCTCTGAGCTAAGTATCATCTGCCAAATCAGAATCGAATTCAAAACCAAAGACCAGGATTTCTTTGCAAACTAGTAAGTATGTACAGTAGAAGACACATCAAGCTATACTCTTTGGAACATTGTCGCAATAAGTTTTTGACATTCGTTGACATTCGTTTGAATGTGTCAAATAAAAGGGTATAATAGCCTGATGTGTTGGGCACTGTACATATTTGTATATAGATAACAGACGACTCTTTTATGAATTTGGTCTTGAAATCTCCCGTCACTATTAAACTATTAGATAACAATGACATTGTCTGCAATTTGGTTGAACACAAATGCTTGCGTGTCTGGCAGCAGTCGGCGCGGGCGCAAGTGGTAATATTGATATTGATACAAATCCGTCACGGTCCCAACCGCAAGGTCGTTACACGTCTATTAAAAGAAACAAAAATATAGAAAAAAAATAGTTAAGGAAGTTCATGGCTCGCCACCTATCACGTTTGTCCATCAAATTTTACGGCGAAAAGTGGGAACAACCTGTTATTGAAGATGGTTGCCCGCGGGGATCATGGACGTGAGAGTTTATGTGTTTATTATATAAGTTTATGAACCTTCTCTAGTCCTCTATAAAGTAACCTATTACCCGTACATCTTGAATACTCAAATCAGAGTATTCTGAAACTAATGTCTCAGCTTCGTTCCAGAGTGTAGAATAGAAGAGCCGAATTTAGGTTAAGAATAGGCGGTTTACCTAAACGACGGTGCCCACTAACCTTTAGGTGGAAAGTCTACTTGTAAACCAAAAAAAATATTTTTATTAAAAAAAGTTATTTTCTGTTGACAATTAAATGTCTGTAATAGAAATATTTCGGTACTCAGAATATGTAAGTAAAGTTGGTAAACTCTGCTGTTCTTACGGATTTACCACCATCATTCGACACACACGCCAATGAAGATTCTATAGTACTATATTTAAACCCTTACGAAACTTATTCACGTAAGTGCATCATCTCATCCCATCGCACGTGACCACGACAAGACAAACGACATCGTTACCCGACAAAAAGACAATCAGATTAAATTATGGCGGTGGCCGCGAAAGATTTAATTAAAAGTGACCGATTTGCCAACGCGGGTTAAAGTGTCTCGACCTTCGCGGAAAGGCGGGCAGGAATTAACCACATTCACGTGTGTGTGATCAAGGGAAATACGAGACTACGAAGTCCACCGGTGTGAAGTGCACCAAAGATAAGATCGGCTAGGGATACAATGAGCTTATTTTATTCTTACAAGTAGGTACGTACTAGATATATTTTACCTCATGTGGAGGCATAATTAAATATACTGATTGAGATTCTCCTCCTTTTTTGAAGTAGGTTAAAAAAGTTAAACTGAATGTCATAGAGCTGTTTCATACAAAATGGAATTAATAATTTTTTTCTAAACAACATGATCAGTAAAGAGCGCAAAAATGATGCATTTTTTAAGTTTAAGTTATTAAATTGTTTTCTTGGACTAGTTTATTTTATATTACCTAAGTACGTACGTGTATTGTATACTATATAATCAATCATGTCTGATTATGATGTGGGTGATATTATATCCTGTACAATAATAACATTATTCACTTTCAGTGATTTTATAGATTACAAAAGTCATTACGTCCTAAAAATACAAAAACGATTAACTTATATTATCTTGCTCCCTGTGTGCCGCTGTCCTCCGGTTGCGCAAGAGTTTACTGGAGCAGCGGTGCAACCCAGAGCGCTACTTTCTTACCGGCTCATGCGCTTCGGACGCGTCCACACTGCTGTTTCTTATCATATTATTATTATGGTGTTTATTAATAAATAATACATTTGATTGTAATGTTTATTGAAATTACCTATTACTGAATTATAACTAATTATAACCTGGTAGGGATAAGAGGACCACCAGATTCTATTTGATTATTCAAGACTATTATTATTTTGCTATACCGTAATTATTAACTCAAGTAAATAATATTAAAACTTACCTACCTACTTCTTTTAAATTACATATTGGTTTACCTATCTAATAGTTCGTTTCGTACGCACTGTATCACACTATTTTTGTGCAATATAGTGTATTCATTCATTCTTCATTTGTTGTTTATAATACTCACTACTGATCTACTTATAACATACTATTTATACGAACGATCTATCTCTACAACTTTGGGAGATATCACGGTTTGTTTTGCGTTCCAGTGTAGATACGAGTAGTTCAAATCAGCGGTTTATTGTTTTTACAACTTTTCAGCTGCAGATACTTTAAAAAGATGGCGCTTTGTGTTTGTTAAAATTGATTTGAAAAATTGAAATTGAATAATGTTTAGTAAATAAACAGAGTAATTTGATAAACGTATCTGCTCCATCGCCAATTTGGATCGAAATTATTTTTCTAGCCATCATCTGCAACGAGGAATGGTTTGAGGAATAAATTATTATTATTTTCTCTATTTTTATAAAGTATTTATTTTTCGTCCTATGAAACCAATTATTTTTTTCGGCTGCAAATTGTTACAGGGATGTCAGAGCGTCGGTGGCACAGTGGCTAGGACACCAGACTCCCATGCGGGTGATCCGGGTTCGAAACCGTGCAGTGCCATGTACCAATGAGTTTTTCGTATTTTTCGAAGACTTACAAACTCGTACACTTACCGACTGCTCTACCGGTGAAGGAAAACATCGTGAGGAAACCTACATACTGAGATGACCAGTGTGTAAAATGGGGTAGGCACAAAATATCCTCACGGGTCGAAGTGCCGCTGGGGTAATTCCCGGCTCCCTATCATAAGATAAGAAGATAAGATACAGGTATGTCAGCATACAGCTTACAATAGTATCTATCACTATAAAGCGTTTAACATGATACACCCAATAAACATTAAAAACAACTTGATGGAAAGAGCTTTACGTTAACCTTGAATGAAACCAAAAAAGCGCCATTGCAATGACGTAAGGACTAAAGGTGATCGTATGCACCGCACGGTGTCATGTGTCGGACCCAGGCCGGTTCTGCGGTGTCGGGTGTCAACTGTCAGGCACCGCATCGGCTTCCAAGTATAAAAACTTCCACAAGCTCGGGTCCTTATCAATCGTGTCCTACGGTTCGGTAAAGTACACCAACATGTATTCCAAAGTGAGATATTTTAATATTTTTGTAAAATAAACGTGTGCGAAACGCACTTGCCTGGAATTCAGGTGCCTAGTTTACAAAAATGGATCTGGATATTATTTACCAATTCTTCTTCTTTCAAATCAGTTAGATACTATAATCGTTTTATTAATTGGAACCAA
Source organism: Hofmannophila pseudospretella (assembly GCA_947369225.1). Classification (NCBI taxonomy): domain Eukaryota; kingdom Metazoa; phylum Arthropoda; class Insecta; order Lepidoptera; family Oecophoridae; genus Hofmannophila; species Hofmannophila pseudospretella. The sequence goes on along the minus strand of OX376317.1, from coordinate 10,031,312 downwards.
AAGGATCCTATGAAAACTAAGCTGAAAACTAAGATACTTTTGGCGTTTATTGGCATCACCAGCTTCACTCCCCTCCACTTTGGCAGACAAGCACTGTTAAACCATGTCTCCAAACTACCTTTAACATAATAAAAGAGGTTTCCAAAATTCGTAAAATCTCCAAGTAAAATCCTAACATACACAATCTCCAACAGTTCACGTTCATCAGCGCCCTAGTGGCTATTTGCCACGCTGGCCTACTAGTCGAGGAGCAGGGCCACCACGCCGTGTCCTCCCAGAGCATCGTCCGCCACGACCAGCCCCACCAGCAGCAAACGCAGCACTACGCCACCCTCACTCATGCCGCCCCTGTGCTCCAACACTCGACGGTATACCAACATGCTGCCCCCGTGGTTCAACACGTTGCCCCCTACGTACAACACGCTGCCCCCTACGTACAACACGCTGCCCCCTATGTACAACATGCTGCCCCTGTGGTTCAACACGTTGCCCCCTACGTACAACACGCTGCCCCGGTGGTTCAACACGTCGCCCCAGTCGCCATCGGCCATGCTGCCCATATTGAAGAGGAGCATCATGTAAGTTATAAATGATTAATTTTATTAACTTGACCGTTGTAGAGTTGTGGAGCATAAGAGTAAGACACTACACTAACTAACCAACCAACAACGATAACATTAGGTGTCCGTTTACTTTTCGGATACGAATGCCTAAAAAATAATGACTTTTTTTTATTTACTACTAAAATTTTACCTCTAGATTTTTTTTACCATCTTCAAACTGTTGCGAATAATTTGATTGTAATAAGTACCTATCCTACCTAGATATCGAAGCAGCTACAATGAAATTCCCAGGCATGCAATGCGTTTCAGATATTCACATATTCGTAACTGCAATGCAAGCATCTACATACGCGTAAGCGCATAGGTACTCCAACACGCACCCGAATTTACTAACACAAAGAAAGTGAAAGGCACAACTAAGTAACATGTACCTATTATGATTAAAATTGTGATCAGTTTATACCAACCCAATTAAATATTTATTGTGCAAGCTCCTTGTCATTACAAGACTATAGAAAGTTTTGTAACATCAGCTTAGGCAATCTATCACGCTGTGATTGGGATTAATGTCTATTTATCAAACACATCATTACCTACTAATATTGTAGGTTTACAGATGCCCCGTGCTGGTCAAAATGTGTTAAAATAGTTGACCGAGAAGATTATATGTATTACGTTACCTATTCCTACTAAATATAGGCATCATTAACTACTGAAATGGTTCGGTAGAGATTATCGTTTATATTTGCGTACCTACAGCCATCATTATAATTATGATTATCATCATGATTCCATATTTACTGTTGGATTATTGGCAGAGAATCGTAGAGACGTTTCTAGCATTAATATGACAGAAGTGCTATAACTTCCTTTGCACTATAGCAAAGGTTCTACAGAAAAGAAAAAAAGTGTACACTGTTTTATGAATCATAAAGCAGATATAAGAATAATATCCACTAGAATCTCAAAGAAGAGACCAAGATCTCATCTAAGACCGTAACTGACAAAGCTCGTAGATCAGAATGAATCCATTGCTGAAATATTTCAACTTACAAAGCACTCACATATTATATGACAGTGTGTATGTTGATACCTATCCATATGCCATTGATTACCCTTCCATATCCCATTGATTACAACCTCTCATCGCCTCAACTCTTCCAGGCTCCCGCTCACTATGAGTTCTCATACTCCGTGGAGGACCCCCACACCGGAGACCACAAGTCGCACCACGAGTCCCGCGATGGTGACGTCGTGAAAGGAGAATACTCCCTGGTCCAGCCTGATGGCTCCATCCGCAAGGTCGAATATACTGCTGACCACCATAACGGGTAAGTTACCATATTTAAATACCTCGCTGACGTAGGAGATTTTACAAGAGAACTAAATGTGGCTAAACTTTTGAATTTGCTATGATTATGATAAGGGCCGTGCGCCAACAGTTGGGACGTTAATAGGCTGATGAGATGAGAGATGAGATGATTTTGTGCACCCTGAGATAGTAACCATCCTATTACCTATTTCGACATTTTTGACACTAATCTTTGTTTAGAGGCTTAGGTTAAACGAGGAAGTTATTAATTATAAAATGATAAATTACATAAACGACCGCGCACCTGAATGTGATTCAGAACGCGAAAGAATGTCGATTTCATTCATAATAATAATAATGAACTTGCGCATCTAAATTACACAACGTATAATTTGTCTGCGTGAAGGCCAAATAACATATAAAATAAAGAAAACTAGGGCTGGCGTGACTAAATGGTTTTGCGTACTAAGTAATTTAGTTTAAGATATCTTTATCTTAACAGATGTTGTTTCGGTCGATAACATCGATAGCATCATCACACATTTTCCCCTTGATGCAACTGCGACGGACAGGCCGCCTTCTACTAAGCGTTGTTGGTTATACAATCCATAAATTACATGTTAACTGTAGTGTGCCAGGTAATTGTAATTACATAGATACAATTTAACTCAACGAGTCCATCGCTTATGTCTAAATCGAATCTAGGTAATAAACAATTTCAAATGTAATGTAATGAATGATATGATTAACATTGATTGTCCTGCGATAGGTAAGACTATGATTTAAACGGTCAGCTAAATATTGAGGTTTTGGACAGCTCTAAAATGTTTTCTGTCAGCAAATATAGTGAATTGAGACGCTACTTGTGGTCAGCAAGAATAACAAAATTGGTCAGCAACTAATGTCATATTGGGCAGCTCTAAAATTGGTTGCATAGCAAATTAAATACTATTGCAGCAATATAGTGAGTCAGATTTAATAATATTTGGCCAAGCTGTAAAATTTATTTTGATCTGCTGATTAACTTTATGAATATGTTACCGGCCAAACTCGATTTCAGGACAAACTAGTTTAGCATAGGCCAAACTAGTTGATCCTAGTATGAATACGAACTCTCCAGGATAAACTGTATGGCCAAGTCTGAACTAAGTTTTTTCTGGGTGGTTATAAAAAGAATTAGCTAACGAAGTCTTAGCCTTCAACCTAACCCATCCGTGTCGGTTTCGCTCCGACATATAGACTAGACGAAATTAGTTTGTGGATATTATTTTCGTGCTGATCTATTCTATAATCTTGCTGACCAAGTAGTTATTTTGCTGACCAAAGCTGTATTTATTTGCTGATATGTTTCGTTTGTTTGCTAACTAAGTTTTGCGCCCGATATGTTTTACTGCCGACAAAAACATATTTTGCTGACCAAATGATTTAATAGCTGATTTTTCTTGCTAACAAAATATTTAAATGGCGAACCATTTAATTACTTCTCGATAGACGTGTATTACACACGTTATAGGAAATTACAAATTGATAACTTAATTTTAGATAGCCTACATATATATTTTGCGACCAAAAATTTGTATTTATTATTTATAAATTTTATTTATTATGCATTTCTCATGCTAGGTATACTTAAATAATTTAGGAAAAGGGTGAACAATTTTCCGCGATAGCTCAGTTGGTTAGAGGACTGCCACGGAATTGTAAAGTCGCAGGTTCAAATCCTGCTCGCGGAAATTTTTCCACCCTTTTTCTAATTTATTTTATTATTTATTAGACAAGTGCTAGAATTACTATGATTGTTAACCTCAGTGTTAGTTTAATCTATCCTAATAGGTAATCTTATACACAGGTATTATGTGTATTCTGGGAAAAATAAAACGAAGTCTAAATATTTATGAGTTTTGAGTAACAAATTTTAATTCATAATTTATTCAGAACTAAAAAATATATATTTTGAGATAGTAATCCTCGGTGCGCGATTCTGCCTCCTCCGGTTTTTCTTTTAACAGTTAAAATTCACCAATTTATCAAACAAGTGGGCAGTAAAATTGTTCCAGCACGGACGTAATGTTTAGAACAATACGAAGTAGAAAGCGAATTGCAGCAACGATGTTTATTAAGTAAGGAAATTGACTTACTTGGTTCTTTTCTTCCAGTTTCAATGCCATCGTGCACAATTCGGGTCCCTCGGCGCACGCTGCTCCCGCCCAAGTCCATGCCGCCCCAGTGGTCCATGCCGCCCCAGTGGTCCACGCCGCCCCAGTGGTTCATTCCGGCCCAGTGGTCCATGGCGCACCGATATATGCAAACTATCATCATTAAAGACTAAACTAAGCGACGACTGTACTACCCAATTAATTAATTTAAAATATAGTGTTGTTATTTATATCTATAGGTCGTATTTTATTAAAGCCACCGATGCCGTATGATATACAGATTCTTATGTTATTCCCATCCCCGATAGAACCATAAGACCATCCTGCGATCAACTACCATCAACTCATCAAAGCAAAAATGGTACAACAAACAAAATATATCCAAAGAATCTATCATAAGCATCACTCTCGCTCCTATCTTAGACTTACAAATATCATCAATTTTCAATTAACCTCAATAAGGTACGTACCTATTTAACTAACTATACTTCTTACAGTAATAACTAGATCGGGTTTTTTTATAGAATCGCTTTGTTGGGCGCCATTTCTTCCTAGGAAACCCGAAAATAATATTTTGCCCAATTAACAAATCCGATTTTACGCATCGCTAGCGTCCAGGAAACTGCTAACATTTTAGTCTGCAGAAAGCGAATAGCCGGCGCGGCGCTAGAGCAGTTGCGTCGGCGCAAGCGTACCAAAGAACAATTCATTCGCGTCCGACGTGTGATGTTGAGTAACTTAATTGCTAATTACCCTTACTTACACCATCTGAGTAATAAAAAATCGACAATAGACCTAACCGGTCTGACTTACCTATGCGCTGCCAACTAATATCTAATCACCTCTTTGAAGAGTTTTTTGTCAAGAGTAGAATTTTCAGTTTCGTTACTTTACTTGTATGCTCTACTTTGAGGCGCAAAATAAAACGTAGGTACCTAATAAAACACACAAAAAATATAAAACAGCAAAAACGAACCCTTCTCTAAATAACGACAATCTTAGCTTATGATAAGATGAGGTTTAACAAACATAGGTCAGCTGTATAAGACACAACCTCTTTACAACTACCATTGTCAATACTAGTTTCTTTTTTGTAGGCCTAGATTCTGACCCAGAAAGACAGTTCTATGGCCACCGTCGTAAATTACTAGAAGTACCCTACTTTATAGGCAATTCGTTCCTTGTCAGAGACAATCTTGCGTCAACATTTATCAGATGACGGAAGTAAGTCTCAAAAGGCAACACGTAATTTTATACTTCACCCGAGATATCTCACGACTACAAAGTTATAGAAATATTTACTCACGACTACTGAGATAAGCTTTTTTGCTAAGTAAATTATAATTTCATTTGCTCTAATACCAACTTAATTAACTAAATGTAATATAACGAGCTCAGGCCATTATTAAAACACTAGTGTTGTACCCGTAGTGTTGACTGAAGAAAATATGTCTTATTCTTATTTTTTTGGATGATCAAAATAAAAAAAACAATTGTAACAATAGTTCCGTCAAACTGTAACAACAGTTTGTTGGCAATTTGTTCTAGTATTATATGTAGAGTAGGGCGAGAGCGACTTCTTCTTCTCTGTCTTAGATCCAGATTTTCCTGAATTTAAAAGATTCATTAGATGGGCCAATGTGTGTTCATATTATCTTATATATAACCGATATTTGTTTACCTGAATACCAACAAACTCATTCAAGTTAGTATGATTATGATGACCTCCTTTTATCCCTCATCAGAGAAATAGGGCTCGCAGTAAAATCGACCTATGTCCCACGTGATGATCGTAGAATCTCACTGACACTCATTATATGCAATAGATATGCTTTTCCAACGCCGGAACACTCAACTACTATATTGACGGTATATCGAAGTGTGACGATATAAAATTCCAACACGTTGCCATCTTACAAATATAAGCTCGATTCCAAAGCTCCAAATGTACCATTTTCTCCGTACTACCTATTATTTTCTCACCTATATATGTGTGCGTTTGGCCATGCATTTTTTGCGCTAATGTCAAATCTGCTCCTGTTTACCAACCATAAACGTTTGTGACTCCAATTCCTATTTGTTTATTATTGTTTTTAATTCATGTATGTCTGCCAAGATCACGGCCATTATTATGACTTTTGTAATGAGATTGTCAGCAACAGTTGGCAGCAACGCTCTAGTTATCCAGCATAATGTTTAATGGATACGAGAACATCTAAAGAATGACTCAATTTTAGTTAATTAAAATATCATCCAATTTAAATTAACGTTTTGCTGCTTATTAGCTAGAATAAGCAGTTAATTATAAAAACAATAGCGCTCCGTAAGGCATTTTCAACTTAGGAAGACAAATTTTTAGGACTGCTAAAGGCGCATTAGTCATATAAAAAAGTACTACGAAATTTTATGGATAGGTTGTATTTTATGGGTTTGAATCTGAAAGACTATAATTATTTAGTATTTATGTGTAAGCACTTGGGGCCCTAGAGGCTAGAAAGTTATCCTTAGTACGAGTAAAATTAAAGTATTAGTAGTAATAATAGTCGATAATCACTTTACATAATTATGAATAGATAATGAATTCTAAAGATATTGGCACCTTGATTACCCTTGGTTAAATAGTTTGTTTGTTAGAATTTATTGAAAAGAAAAACTAATAAGTATATTGCTGAATCGAATCGAATCAAGTATGTAAAATAAAATTCTAATTAGAAGTCCTATCGTAAAATGCAATAAGAAAAATTCAACTCCTCCACCCCAGGGGACAGCTGGTAGGGACAGTGGAACAGTCCAACTATTTTGGTACTCTACTTACTAAAATATGAACTCCAAATCAAATAATTTTAATTTGTTTCTGAATATTTGGAATATTCAGAAATAAAGTTTATTTACTTACATATCAATCAAATAATGTCGTGAGTTCGTACATAAAGACTTCGTACATAACGTCAAAGGAAATAATTCTATAAACCTAATGTGTCACCGAATGATCTGCTTTCCTTACGTCGATTCAATATACATAATTTTGTCACCTTGAACCACACGCGGCGCTACATAATTTTACGTAATTGCTATATCATTATTAAACTACTGTATTCTTGCGTATAGTGCGCGTGCGACGCTGAAGCATCTCACCACGTAAACTAATATAAAAGTCGATGGCTGCAGTCTTCGCCACCAGTCGTGTGTGGTCGTTCAGACGAAGCAAACCTTATTCTAACACAATGATTGCCAAAGTAAGTGCCCGTGATACTCTCCTGTTGCGAAGTGAAAGGATTGCCCGCAACCTCCCGCAACCGCATCGCCGCCGCAACCGCGATCTTGTTCTGGAACAAACGCGAAGGATATACGCATAATACATTGCATTCCTATACAGAAGTGTTATATAGAACCACAAGCGTTCAAAATTGGCATATTTTGATAACCATCCAGGAATCCAGAACCATCCATTATCAAATTAAATCACCCTTCCCATTAGAGTACAATAGGATTGTATGTCTGTATAATTTACAGAGAGAACTGTATGAACTGTATAATTTACAGTGTTTACAGTTCGGTGTAAATCATTATTTCAAGTGTTCAAGCTTTCTTGAAAAAGGGTTAGAAATATCTCGAATTAATTTTTCTACATGAGCATTTATTCTACTATAGTCATATACCTTAGACCTGCTATACACAATTCACGTCAAACACCAGACTGATTTGACGTCATGATTATATCCGCCCAAACGTACCGGCCCGATTATGTATTTAGTACACATCTCTCTTTTGTAAACTCAAGAGTGTTCAGTCAAATGCCTCCTGAAGCTAAGATTTTTCTTATTAACCTTATCTAACTTTTTTTCTTAGCCTATTTCCTTATTTGGTGTAAATGTTTGCAGGTCGCAGTAATTCTGTCCATAGTGGCCGTGGCGACAGCCGGTGTGGTCCAATATGCCGGTTACGGACACGAAGCCGTAGCATACGCGCCCGTAGCACAGCTGGCCCACTACGGCGGACACGAGGACCAGCACGTCGACTACCACGTAAGTTAATCTGTGGTCGCCACTGAAGATGTGGCAGTTTTTAACCATAGATAAACCTTTTCAATGGAAAGGTGTTATCTGTTTGTCTGTCGGTTTCCCTGTTTGTCTTTAGTATCATAACAACGATGAACCGATTTGGACGCGGTTTTTTTATTAAACAGATAATTTTGTTGAGAGTGTCTGATATATAGTGAATCAGGGGTTTCCAAGAACTTGGAGTATTTTTGATGTCCGGTGGGATCTCTGGAGCGGTAATAGTTAGCTGGTTAGAGATTGAGCTCTAATGTTCAGGACCATGATGCCCTTCTAGAATCTAAAAGGACCTGATGATGTACAGGAAAAAGTGAGAAATCCTCCACGATTGTAAGTCGGGGGTTTCTAATTTTTTTAAGTTAGAGTTAGGTATAAGATTATGACTATACAAGGTTAGGTAGACATAGAACAGAACTCTTGTATAGCCAAAAATAGCCAGCCATGAGTATCAGCACAGCAATTCGACCATCACTTAAGTCCTTCTAAGGTCACCATATCACAGTGGTCTAACTAAGCACAGCCGTTATAAGATCGTGATTGCATTTGGCTGAGGTCTTCTATGTAAGTATACTGGACAGTTATAAATACCAGCACTTCGACTGTCATTTAATTCATTATGTGGTCACCACAGAAGGTATGGACTAAACATCTGCTCTAAGTTTTATGCTCCAGACTAAAGCATAGGCAAAGATGTAGTTCTCCTACTTGGTAGTCTTGATAGAATAAGCATGTCAACAATCATGTAGGTACGTGAAATGTATCTTTCTTTCATCGCTACAAAAAACATATTAAGATCTACGAGTAAATCGCCAATTTATCGCGCATACTAAAAAAAAAATACCCTTCGCAAAAAAATAATTTTAAATTATTAACTTTTGTTTAAAAAAAACTCATCGAATTGCACTCCGACAGGATATAAGTAAGAATCTTGATGATCTCTAAACAGCGATACCTCACCCACACGATGGGGTGCAAAAATATTTAGGCTCGCCACCTATCACGTTTTTCCACCAAATCTTACGGCGAAAAGTGGGAACTACCAACGACTGAAGGTAGTTCCTCTGTCTACCCCCTCGGGGATTATGGACATGAGAGGTATGTAGATATGTATGACCCTTTTATCCCCTCTGAAATATAATTCTACAGAATTTTAAAATCGATATTCGGACTTGGGTTAAGGGAATACATAATACGTGAAATTTTGAAGCCTGTTAGATTTAGATTTAGATCTTATTCCATTTAGACCGTAGACGCACATGACAGACGGACGGACAGACAGATGGACGGAAAACGGAGCGACAGCAATAGGGTTCCGTTTTCCAATTCGAGGTACGGATCCCTAAAAAAACGGAACAGAAAATAAACAATAAATCTGACTTCAAGTTCATGAACTAAGCAGAAACATTCAGTAGGCAATGAAAATTCCAGCGTGTGACCTAAATCACTATACGAGTACAATGTGTGATTTCTAAACTACAGGTTTAAAAATGCGAAAAAAATGCTACGTGTTCCATATTGTCGTTAAATTATAAACAACCTTCAGCTAATGAACATTGCGGCGGTGCCAGTAATAAGAGCAGTAGACGCCGTAATAGTCGCAAAGCTCATTACGGTTTCCACACTACACTTACTGCACTGCACTGTCCCAAACACTAAACTTACAACAATGCGGTCAAGGACGCGCACGCATCGAAACGAACGCAACTCCGCATCATGACTAATAAAAATTGTAACAATCATAACCGTAACAGTCGCGCAATTTTTGGCTAATTGTTACCGTAAACAAATACCCGCTAATATCTCAGTGAGTGGGGCAACGAATGCGGGTTTAGTTTCCCCAGGCCTGTGTTACTTGAAGTTTCATAATACAATTGTAACTAGCTAATTGATACCTTGCATAAACCCGCGTATACGCCGTACGATCCGACACAATCGGAGCGGTTTCCGGGATTCGATATGGATCTAACGTGTACTGGCTAAAGTTATCTGGTTAAAATATTACGTCGCTGAGTCAGTTTTTACGATGAATGGAGCTAAACAATTAGTAGAAACTGTTTTCAAATTAACTAACGTAATTATTACGCGCGATAATCAAAGCAAAACAAGTCTAACTGCATCTACGAGTACAAAATTGGTACGAGCAAATCTATCACATAATGAAACAATGGAGATATCCCAATGAAATGGGCCCAAAATATATAGTAAACATAGACTTGATAAATTAAAATCCTTTCAAAGACATTTGTTGGAATTCATGTCGCGCAGTTACCAGTCATAAAGAGCAAAAGCCGCGGGTAACAATTTGATACAAACTATTACAAGTTACATAACGTTTTTGCATGCCAGTATATCCCGGTCGTGACTGAAGGGCCGATAACGCCACTCTGTTCCCATGGGGCTTGCGACATTCACGCCTTAGAACCTTTCGGCCTCAAGCTCTGACATGGAGGAAAGAACATTTATCCTGCGAATAAAAAGACGATCCTAATGAAATACAACAGTGGCCTTGAAGAGCTCAAGTCTTGCAATTAGAACAGTTTAGATAAGTGAAGAAGCATTTTCTTATGCCATGAGTTTTGCCATGCCCCACGAAACAGTTGCCTTAATGATGTTGAGGCAACGATGTGTTTCGGCATACAATATTTAAAAGTTATAATTACCAACCTATACAAATACAATTTATGGTTTTTGAAACATTTACTCTATGGTTATGGGTTGTTAGTTGGTGTTGCAAAAAGAAGCCGACAGCGTAGCTCCTTTAGACCAAGTATCCTAGCTCTATGAGATCCGGGGACGTAATAACTGTCATGATATACTGGAAAATGGGCCGTTGTTTGCATAAACCAGCGCGTGCTCTCACGCTCGTTTTAATGGTAGATGTGGAATCGTTGCCGATGTCGACCCAAATGCGTTGCGCAAACCACCATTTGACACAAGCTGAAACATGATTCAAGTCTAGATCTAGAGCACGCAACAATAAACACTTGTTGTTGAGATAGATACACGAGTCTTTTTTTCTCAACTTGCACATTGAAAATTTTTTTGTGAAAATTCCGTGACCAACAAACAAGCCAATATAAAAATAAATACGAATATTTTTTTATAAACACTTAGTTAGATGTATATAGACGCGCAATAGATAAAAAAATACAAATAACCAAAAACAACTTTAAACTTTTATGCTATTGTATATTTTAGTTTTGGTACATATGCAAAATCGTTGCTTTCTTGTGAAGAAATAATTGTTAAACTAAATCCTTCAGCAATATCTTTAATTTATATACAAAATAAAATAAATTAGACCTCTAATTTCCCAAAAAAAAATTGTTTAAAATCAAAATTAAGTCAAATTATTTTAAAACTTCATCAAAGTTATTGAATACGATAAAAACATTACGTGAAAGTTGGGAAAAAAAAGACTCACCTACCAACATTAAGATTAAGAATCTTCTGTTAACTTGTGGGCTACGAAAAACGAGTTTAGAACATTCATGTTTCATTAAAAGTGCCATTGATATATAAATAAATACCTAATTTGTCATGGAATATTCGATTCTGAATAATTTCTTCATCTTTCACTCATCATATCACAAAGCTTGGAATTAGACAAAGTCTCAATCCAGTTTAGATATGTCTTATCCACGAAACTATTACTTATTCAAAACATCTTTAATTATTATCTTCGTCTTCTACACTGTCAGTTCCTCGCATTTTCTTTTGCTAGGCTAAATATATATCATTGTTAGTTCTGTGCTCTGATTGATTTCTTAGCCACGATATTTTCCTTCAACCCTCACATCTTTTCTCTACCACAATCAATTAATGAACGTAAACTCTTCTTTTCTAGGCACATCCCAAATACGACTACTCCTATTCAGTATCAGACCCTCACACCGGAGACCACAAGACCCAGCACGAGGTCCGCGACGGAGACGTCGTGAAGGGAGAGTACTCCCTGCTGCAACCTGATGGCTCCTTCAGGAAGGTCACATACACCGCTGATGATCACAATGGGTAAGGAAGAAACTTCTATAAGAAGATGCCTTTAGTATTAATTAAGACTACATCAATGTCTTATCCCAATTTCACATGATTTCCGTTTTGACTTCATTTACAATATTTTTTTCAAACTTAGTTTTGTATTGTATTAGAGAATACAGGATTCATCTAATTCCAAGAACGGACCCATACCTCAATGTCAGAAACGGGATTCTTATTAACCTTCAAGGAGGAGTTCGCATATAAGGAAAGGATGCACCAGTAGTTTTGGATGCCTAAAGGCGGCAAGTTGTTCGAAATGATCCGTAGGTACAGAGATGAATGTAAGTTATTAGGTTCTGTAGCGAAGAGAAACTGGGAACAGGAAAAGGGAAGATCTTCCCACCAGGCTGGGTGGCCTGGGGACCAACTAGTCCGCTAGTTGATGTTTGGAACTTGTATATATGCGATGTCCTAGGAACACTTCGATAGCGCGTTGTACAGCGACATCTGTTAGCGAGTTGAGTGAACTAATCGTAGTGCGTCGTCACGACCACTTTTGACTTAACTTTGATAGTAAATTTATGGTTTACAACCACAACACTTTAAAGTTATACACAAAAACTCCGAGTTGATTGCGAAAGCGTTTGTATCGTCAGTATTATATAGTACCTGCTCTATGGTTTGTATAAACAGGGTGTAGCCAACAACAACAATCCACCGTAATTGATATAGGTAAGTGAAAAATTGCTAATCACAGGTTTAAACTAAGGTACTTCCAAAACAGATAGTGACTTGATCAATTATTTACAAGGTTGTAATTCGTGGTACCTATTTAAGGTAGAGTACGTTACTTCATCTCAAAATTAAGTTCCTCTTTATTGTCTCATTTCAATTTTACTGGACAAATTATGCAATTATCTCTGTTTTTGTGTTATTAAATCAACGACCGGTTTTATAATGAGTGGTTCCACATGGGAGATGAGTTTTTGGACACTGGCATAGGTTGTAAGGTGTTATGTAACTGCAGGTTGGAAAAACCACCTCTATTGACTATTTGTAAGCCGCTATAAAATATTATCTATGGATAACAGTTAAATGTTCATGAAGTAGAAAAACTTAGTCGCTTTTTGTATGAGGAGTCAGAAAGAGTATTTTGCATCTTCTAGTTGTTGGTAAAATTGATCTGTTATTGATACTTAATCGCTCCATAAATGGACATTATATATATTATATATGGTATAGTTACACCTGTATATTCATAAAGTACTTTAAATGTAAAAAAGAGAGTAGTGCAAAAAAACAAAAAACTTCGTAATTGAATTGAAACTACACTTAAAACAATAGTCGAGCACATGACCCAAATTTACCTTTCTCATAGATTTATATCTAGATCTAGATATCACTAGCTAATCCATTCGTTACTCTCGGTGACTAATGCCGTCTTAAAGAGATAACTCTAATGCAAAGCAATCTTTTGCAACATCACATGCATATAAAGCATTTCATTTTGCATTTAATTACTTATTTATGCATACATACATAACTCTCACATCCATAATCTCCCATAAGTTGATATTAATACATTTTCTATATGGAAAATCAAGGAAAATCCTTAGGTTCTATTATTAAAAGAAAGAAATGTTTATCTGATCTTATCTTATGATAGGGGGCCGGGAATAACCCAGCGGCATTTCGACCCTTTGAGGATATTTTGTGCCTACCCCATCTACACACTGGTCATCTCAGTATGCAGGTTTCCTCACGATGTTTTCCTTCACCGTCAGAACAGTCGGAAAATGTACGTTAGTCTTCGAAAAATACGTAAAACTCATTGGTATATGGCACTGCACGGTTTCGAACATGCATGGGAGTCCGGGATCCTAGCCATTGTGCCACCGACGCTCTGATAAGATATGTTTAGCTAATTGGTTACGTTAGGTTAAAAAATTGTTCCTTGTTATTATTACACATAAACCCAAATTATGAAGAAATTGGAGAGGTGGAAAGAATTCGAATAGATACCTAATTACCTATACTAGAAAAGTGTATAAATACGAAAAGGGTTGATTCGTATGAAATGAAGCGTGCGCTCGGCGGCGCGGGTCATTCAACCGAAAGTGTGCAGTCACCTGAATCAATTTTGCAGCACTTGTAAAATTGAACACAAAGTTTTTGCTTTTAAGGTAGAATCTACAACAAATTATTTCGGTCAAATACCGGTAACGGATATTATTTATTGTAGATTCTACACTATTATCGGTTGAATTTTGCATGTGCTGCAAACAACCCTCTTCGCACTAAATTTTAGTGGGTTACATTAAATTCATGATATGTATAAGTATTTTATCAATAACCTTTTAAGTGAGTACGCCGAGCATGGCTTTATGTTAAAAATGTAGATCAGCATTACAATTTTATTTTCTTTTTCAGCTTCAACGCGGTAGTCCACAATACGGCGCCGGCGCACCACGATTTCCACTAACGTTATAAGCGGCCAAAGGTCAAGCCTCCATGTGATATTATACCTTTAATACTTATTTAGATAGTCTTTAGTCGATGATTTATGTGTTATACCTATAAGACTGCGGCGAAATAAACAGTTGGAAAATTCGACTTCCTTTTCATTTAAAGGTAACCTTTTCTCTTTTGCATTAAATTTTTTTTTATGTACTTCTTAACCCGCATTTGACCTCGATCTCGCCTGATGGTAAGCGACGATGAGGTCGACGATGGTGCATGCGGGTCCAGTAAATGCCTATTCACTCTGGCCTTGAAGATCCCAAGGTTGTAGGTTTCGGGAAATACAGACGCCGGCAGGCTGTTCCATTCCTTAGCCGTTCGCATAATGAACGAAGAAGCAAATCGCTTCGTGCGAGCAGATGGGATATCAACAACATAAGGATGGAACCCCTCCCCGCGCCTGGTAGTCCGAAGGCGGAATGGAGATAAAAAAAAGATTTGTTTAAATTTGATGGATCATAAATAATTAAAGAATTTCTATATACTAGTACCTGAAATACTGTAATTTTGCGTTTTAGACCTGACGCTCATGAGTGCAAATACGGAGTAGTTCTTAATTATCTGGAGAAGTTAACATTCAAAGGGAAAATTACACTAATTATAGGGAAATTGAGATAAGAAGAACAAGATAAATGTATCAAGACATCATAGGTTGAATTGTTCGGTACAAGCACATTGCAAATCAGGAATCAAACCCAGATTCCTGGACTGGCATGAAAGGAATTATTCTAATAGCCTGAAAAAGTAGACAAGATCGAATAGAAAAATGCAGTCTTAAAATTCCTTAACATGGAACGAAACGAAGGTGACGAGGAAGATAGAGTCGTAGAAATATAAATAAGTACCTATATGATACCTAATGTAACGTAAATAACCGTAAATCGTCTTTACTAAATGGGTACACTGGGTAGTGTTAAAGAAATTGCACAATATTCTCCAAGCTATTAAGCATTACTATGGCAATCATGTGAAAAGACTTCATAAAATATTCACACTTGAAAATATATCATATATTTTTATCAGTCTTTTAGAGGCTTTGGTACACAGCGAAGTGACCATGTCAGCCTGGTTAGGGTCACTGAGGGAAGGGATGGGAAGTACGAGTAGGTATATAAAAATATATTAAAAGTATAGTGTGTGGATGAGTAGGATAGGATGATAAGGCAACCGATTAAACATGAAATCGATATAGAAAATAAATATACTTGCGCAAAATTTTATAGCGATGAAGTGGAAAAGGATCTGCGGGAGTTTCTGGGCAGTGGCAGATCTGTCAGGGGTACCAGAAGAATTAAGCGTGGGCTAGGTCCAACACTGCGCCAGTTATGCCGTTGACGTATGCCAAATAATCACACAATGGCGCTGCTGAACCTTACAACCTGTGTTGCAATTCGTTCCCAATATGATCATTAAGAATCTAAAGAACAGGACTTGTCAATAAATTAGACGAGAAAAACCCAGGATCGAAGATATAAATGTTCATTAGATTTATGTGATCTACACTCAGTACCAGTGTAGATACCAGTCGAAGATATTTAGAGCATCTGTGATACGTTAAAAGTTACTTCGGTGGCGCAGAGACACGAAGTGGATCTTGAACTCCGATACCAAAGAGCGCCATCATTATTTACGCAGTATCGAGCCAGTAGTCCGCTCGGAGCTCCCGCAGAGCCTTCTCCACTTCATTGCGCCAGCGATATCTGGGGCATCTGACAGGCCGTAGTCCGTTTGGGCGTCCCACATACGCTTGTTTTACTGCACGATGATCCTCCCCCATCATCCTAGTGACATGGCCGAGTCATCAGAGTCGAGCTGCTTTTGTTTCTCCAGTAATGTTCGGCTCATTCACCAACTCTTCGATCTCCACTCTATTGATACAGACCAAAGATTTTCAAGTTAATAATATGAAAACATACTTATCATATTAGCTGTACTTACTAACGCTATACCAGACATACATGTTGTATAATGTTATGTATATATGTTACCGACAAAGAAGTTGACTGACAAGCAGGCTAGACAGACGATAGACGGTCGGAGTACATAAAGTTTTCGGAATTATAAGACACGACGTGTAAATGGTACTTTACAGTATTTACTAATAATTACATCCATGGAAATAGCAAATAAAAGTAGATAAAAAATCATAAATCGTATCATTACAATAGTCGAATAGGTTTAGACCTAGACTATGCTTTAGGTAGACTATAGTTTGGATAGAGCTGATTGTAGAAATGTAATGAAGTAGGTAAGTAATGAAAATGCATATTTTAAATATAAGCAAGTAGCTACACTTTTCCCGTGTGTGTGAATGTATAATCACCTGTGGGTTCAAGAAAGTAATATTTTTATTATTATCACCATAAGATACAACAATATGTATATTGTTGCACCTAGCCCTACTCTAGAATTTACCATACCGCGAACGAACGAAGAGTTATTAAATTATAGGGGTTATGATCTGACGAATATTGCATCTGCCTACTTAAATTGTTTGAGCAAGTTAGCACAAAAGTTATAAGCGCGTATTTAAATTACATACAGGCGTTTTCGAACTCGAATAAAAATGAAGGATGAAGGAAGTAAAGAAAGCTGAATTACTTATTATACTTTAAATCCTAATCTACTCTACAGATGAGCACAATAATAATATCAAATTAGATAACAAAAAGTAGGCTTTGACTTTATCCATCATGCGGACAAGATTCAATTCAGTATAGATATAAAGATTTAGGCGTATCCTTTTAATACTCCTTTCTATATCAAAAATATCTTTTCTATAGATAGTACATCACAAAATAATCGTAAGTACAAGACAACATAGTCTGTTTATTTTTTCAGAGTTTTATTATATTTCCAAAAATGTCAGAATAATATCGTAGATAGAAACTGTCTGGACCCGGATGTCTCAATCTCATTTAGTTAAGCGGAAACATGACTTAAAGTTTTATAGATACTAGTTATCTATTTGTAACATTTGAGCTATTTCACAGCGACATAAATAGGCACTCTACAACTTCACTTACTAAAACAACGTTTGAAATGCAGCGTTCCAGGAAACGCTTTAAATTCAAATAGCAAGCTCCTAATGCAATGCTGCACTTTCATAAAACTAAATGATCATGGTTTGCATATTTATTTAAGAAAGGTTTCCTGACAACTATTGTCGTGAAGCTGGAAGCAATGTGTTAGGGATAAAGGAATCGCAAACAGTTCCTTGTAATGTTGCATAAGTAAGACACCGCCAGGCCGCCTGAAACAAAACTAAATGTCATGCCGCATTACCTAGTTTTTGTAACTTTCGTGATCTGAATACGGGAGAGAGAAACGGCCAAGTGCGCGGTAAATCCTCATTAACATTTTGATTGTTCGCCTCTATTCATCTAGTCAACGACATTGATGGTTTGTTTCGGTATTACCGAACAGAATATTTTAGGACAAACAAAGCACCTTTTATAAGAGGGGACACATTTCAGAAAAATATCAGTAGTCCTTCCATCGATCAACAGGAAAGATGATTCTCAAAGTAAGTCTACAAAACCCCGTCCATCTTTTTACACTATAGTTACGCATTTACCGTTCATATTTAATTGTTTCAGAATTCTCTGGTAGTGGTAACTTTCTGCATCATCTGGTTCAAGGGAATATCTGGAGCATCTTACTCTAAAGTCTATGTGCAAAGTGGTTCGGAAGTGGTCCCGGTGGAATATGTGAATTATGGTGCGCCTACGGTTCAGTTGCCAGGTCCGCAAATAGCCCGGCTGTCGTCTGCTCCTTTAGGATCAGTGGTCCCTCTGTCGCAAGTGTCAAATTTTGCTCCATGTGTGTCGCCTTGTATCATTTCCTCTAAGGCAGTCGTCGCGCCGGTGGGGAACGCTAGAGTCGTGGCCTACAAAAAACCTATTTCACCCGTTGTAGCCCCGCAACCCAAAGAAGTAAGTTTATTTGTATTGTATTGTATTCTTTCATCCCAAACTACCTAAAACCGTTACAAGTATTTGTGCCTACATTCACTATGCCTATATTTTTGTAAAATGTTGTAACTTGTGTCAAATTATGCCAGTTAGTTTCCAAATTTTGTTCTGTTTTAGGAACCAACTAGTTATGAATATTCATACGTGGTCTACGATGAGAATACTGGTGACCAGAAAGCACAGAAAGAACTAAGCGATGGTGTGGTGGTCCGTGGTCAATACTCTCTCATCCAACCAGATGGCTACGTTCGGGAAGTACAGTACACTGCCGATGATGTTAAAGGGTGATAACCTCAAACTTACACCTGTGAATATAATACTAGTGGAAGTATGTATTTTTATTATTTCTTTATTTACAGGTTCAATGCAGTAGTTAAAAATTTCTTACCCGAAGACTCTGGTAAGACAGCTGTTGTTGAAGTAACAGACAAGAAAGATTCTCCACCACCATGCGTCGAAGTTAAAAACGAAGCTTTAAAAGAGGAACCAAAAAGTAAGGAAGAGCCAAAGAAAGCTGAGGAACCAAAGAGTGATAAGGCACCCAAAACAGAGGAGAGAAAGAAAACTGAGGTACCGAAACCTGCAGAGGAATCGAAAAACGCAGAGAAACCATCAGAGCCGACTAAATATGTAGATTTTGAATCTGTAGTACCTATAAGTGGAAAACAAAGTCAAAAAGAAGCCTTAACTGAACCTACGGAAGCTGAGGCTATTGCCAAGTTAGCGTTTTTCGGTGATATCCTCAAGTGCATTCAGGCAGCTGTAAAAAATAACGCTGACGAAAAAAATTCATCTGCATTGACATACCTAGTCTTACCTTCTATAAAATGTTAGGTTTTTGAACTTTTACCAAATACCAACTTATCCATCTAGTCTATGTAACTATTTGTGATTAATTGTCAGTTATGTTTAAAGTTACAGTTATGTTTACTAATAAAGAAATGAAATAATGTATTCAAGAGAAATTAATTTTATATTTTGATTTTCTTTCCATACACACTTGTTGATCCCAAATTAATGTTGATTGAAATTACCTATTACTGAGAGAATTACAACTAATTATAACCTGGTAGGGATAAGAGGACCACCAGATTCTATTTGATTATTCAAGGCTATTACAACACGTACACACTGTTGCTTTCTTCATCCGTACAGTCCCTGAGGGGCCAGTTGAAAATCAGCGCTGTGGCTTGCCTCAGCATTATGCTGAGCTGGTGTACCCTTTTTGGCACTGTACCACACCGGATGTTTTGTGCTGCATGTATTAATCTTTGTATACTTCTGTATTGTGTTCTAAATTCTGGTGTTTACAGTGCTAAATAAACGTTTTCAATTTCAATTTTTTAATTTATTATTATTTTGCTATACCGTAATTATTATCTCAAGTAAATAATATTATAACTTATAATTTATAAGTTACCTACTACTTCTTTTATATTACATAATGGTTTACCTATCTACTAGATTAAATAATACACTGGGACGCAAAAATAACGGGTCACTCAGAAAGCCGTGATATCTCCCAAAGTTGTAGAGATAGATCGTTCGTATAAATAGTACGTTATAAGTAGATCAGTAGTGAGTATTATAAACAACAAATGAAGTTTCATCTTCACAAGTTTCAGGTCAAATAAGTTAACATTGACCAAAATCGTATCAGAAATTTGATTAACAGCATGCCATATCGTGTTACTGAAGTTATATGGGCTCGTGGAGGTAATACTAAGTATTAAAAATGATTTTTTAAAGACGTTTATGAGGAAAACTGAGATATGTTGACTTTACTGAGATTTTTAAATATTTCAAATTAAAGTTATAGTGTACAAAAGGTATGTGTGCTTTTTTATTAATAAGTCATCTTCAACATACTACAATTTCAGGAATCAATTTCATATATTTAAGGAAATATCATAGTTTTTTTTAAGTGACTCGTTATTTTTCCGTTCCAGTGCAGACACGAGTAGTTCAAATCAGCGGGTGTCGTAATTACTCAATCGATCAAATCGCTTGTCAAACCTTTTAAATCTGCTCTTGATACAGATAACCATCAGATTATACCCTCGATATTAAATTTATATTCCACTGCCTATAACAATAATAACACAGTACTTACCACAACATAATAA
Organism: Hofmannophila pseudospretella; assembly: GCA_947369225.1. Lineage (NCBI taxonomy): Eukaryota > Metazoa > Arthropoda > Insecta > Lepidoptera > Oecophoridae > Hofmannophila > Hofmannophila pseudospretella. The sequence continues at coordinate 10,010,622 of OX376317.1, read as the reverse complement.
TTAAAATAAACAGTAGAGTTTAAATCCACTACACAGTGATATTTAGAATATAGACAATTAATTTATAATACGTAAATATCATTCATTAATTTCTACAATGATAAATCTATAATAATACTAAAGCTAAAACTAAACTTAGGCTAAGAAGAAAAAAAACTAAAGATACGAATTAATAAACACCAATTATTCTTACTATTTATAATATAGGAAAATGTAATTTTATGCAATAATAATCTATTTCACACATTAATCACTTCAAGCATGAAATAAATACTTAAGACCAAGGTAAGCAAAGAGTATCTTTCAAAAGTTTCCTAATGTCCATAAAATTTTCTCAAGCGCAGAACATTAAACAAAGGTACCGCTGAAGTATATTACCTCGGTTATAAACCTACCTACATGGTTAATATATATTAATCCTACAGGCTGTCAGAAAAACCACAGCATCTCCATCTAAGTGGTGTATTAATGAGTACTGTCTTGACATGAAGAATTAATTACGAGAAAAAAAAAACATTTAAAAATGGTTGCTTTAAAGTTTTCTCTTCACTTTTTGTTCCGGATTAATTTTTCATAATCATTGATACTTTTATACCAGAAATACGTAGTGCGTTTTCTTTTACACCTTGTAGAGAGCGTCGGTGGCACAGTGGCTAGGACACCGGACTCCCGTGCAGTGCCATGTACTAATGAGTTTTTCGTATTTTTCGAAGACTTACGTACATTTACCGACCGTGAGCGCACCGTTCAGGCTCAACCCCATCCCAAGTGCATCCTTCCGCTCAATTAAATTAATCTAACTACACCTTAAGCCCGTTTAAATTTAACGGCACCAAAAACACCGGGGATGTATTTAGAATCACCCCGAGCTTCTGTCCGGGCACGAGGTTCGCCTCCAGGCCCGCACCCACTCCCAGCAGCCAGGGTTCGAGTGGACGACCCGTTTGATTGATTGACATTTACCGACTGCTTTAACGGTGAAGGAAAAACCTGCACACTGAGATGACCAGTGTGTAAAATGGGGTAGGCACAAAAGATCGTCAAGGGTCGAAGTGCCGCTGGGTTATTCTCGGCCCCCTATCATAATTTACACCTTGTATAAATAAAAACAATAAAACGTATTATGATGAAACTTTTCTAGTAATATAAGTACTATATTATAGGTGTTGTATATAGGTATAGGGCTGCTGACACAGAAAAAACTATACAAAGGTTGTTAACGTACCGGCAAACTAATTTAAGTAAAACATTTGAATACGATCAAATTTCATGGGAAAAATTGGTAAATCAGAACGTTCACTAGCGACTCAAAATATATTGTCGTCCATTGGTAGCAACTAAAAATGAAAAACGATTTAACGCCCCTGAGTTTAATCGACATTAAGGTCTCCATGTAAGTAAATAAAGTTATTTTTATGCAACTCATACATTTAACATTACTCGTACTTATCTCAAATATGTATCGTAATAAACAAAGCATTACATTATATAGGCCTTTCTATTAAACATGACCTACACTGTCCAAGTGTGGGTTGTGTTGTGAATGACATTAATTAATAACTTTTTTTTCTATTAGATCCTTATGATCAACTCCATTAAGATCACAATAATATGTAATTTTATTTAACAGCATTAAAGTGTCTGTGTAACTCTATACATTTCTTGAAAGGCACGACTTCCAAACATACCTTACTTACAATAAACATACCGATCAATATTATGAATGACGTGTTTTTTATTAAACGAATTGGCTCATTTGTTATGCTTAATCTTGCGTACTTTAACTCATGGTTAAGGAATGTGAGTAATCAAGTATATGTGAATGGATAGTTAACAGCCTCAATCAATCACAGATATCCAACTGTATTAAATGATACTCGTACGAGTATAAGCAGGTACGTAACATGGGTACAGAGTACTTAAACAAATTATGAGGAGGATTGTGATGATCTCTCCTGGAATCTAAAATAAAATTATGAGGGATTCTTTCTACTCCTAACATTTTCACAATCAGGCAACGAATGTTTCTATAAAGAAATACACACCAGACCGACGAAGTGGGGCAAAATACAAGTATACATAAGTGTACATAAGTATATGTATAATAATCACAACGGTAAAATGCCTACATAATTTGCCTACCCTCAACATTTGACTTTCCAGTATTTTTTGTTTATTAAGCAATTACCCATACCTACACAAATAAAATAGATTATCGCTCAACTTGCTTCGATCACTGATATTCCTGAACCAATAGTATATAGCACCTATCTGCAGAGCGTAAATCATCAGAACATACGAGAATATAAAATGCCTGCAATCTCCATTGATTAATTTAAACTGCCGGATATCCGTCGCACACTCACACAATCTAAAGATAAAGGAAAAGGACCTTAAATGCCACAAACACAAATTAATATTCGACACCCACTGGTTACTACAGACAGGACAGATCATTGTGACCACATTGATTAACAGCTAACACATTAATTAGTATCGGAAATGCAACCTTGGACGCATGTCAAAGTTACAGAGTCAAGGTGCGCGCACGCATTTCTCCGCCCCACCGCGCACGCGCCACAAGCGACCGTGTTCTATAAAACCATACCGCTGGGCCGTTGACATTAATCAACTTTTGATTTTTGAACAACACACTCAAAATGTTCAGCAAAGTAAGTGTTCCATATCTACGAACGACATAATTTAAATAAACTCTTGGATTAAATTAAAACCTGGTTAAATATAATAAAGGGGTTGAATACAGGAAGTGGGAAAAGCAAAGTTTAAACCACAATTAGTCCACTAACATAAAAGCCCCTATAACATTCAACGGATCCCTTTCTTCCATTTTTACACTTTTACAAGTACAAAGTTTGTCATACAGGAATGGTATTCCTCGTAATTTTATCATCCTTCAGCCTGTCAATGTAATTAACAACTGTTTCTTCTAAAACTCAAATTCTCAATGTTTCAGATCGTAGCTCTCGGCGCCCTCCTGGCCGCGGCCAACGCTGGTCTGTATCACGACCACGGACACGCCGTATCCTCCCAGAGCATCGTGCGCCACGACGAGGGCCACTATGCCGCCCCTGCACATTACGCTGCGCCTGCGCACTATGCCGCACCTCTAGTCCATGCCGCCCCAGTCGCCCACTATGCTGCCGCTCCCGTCGCCCATTATGCCGCCGCTCCCTTAGCCCATTATTCCGCCCCTGTCGCCCACTATGCCGGCCCGGTTGCTCACTACGCCGCCGCTCCCGCTGCCCATTACGACGGTCATGATGAATATGTAAGTATTTGAAATCGGGTTTGTTAACTAAAGTCCCAAACGATGAAACATCTTCGCAAATCAATTCCAAATTCCATTGATTCTAAGGTGTTCATAATTGTCAATTTCGTATGTACGAGTATGTAAGAATAAGAATAAGAATAGTTTATGATAGTGATTAGTGTATGATATGTCATCAAGTATCTACACATAATCAAAACCAAGGCTTCAGATATTAAACGACATTAGATGAATACGTCTTTTGGTACATTATAAAATCGTTTCTCTTCGATCGTTTGCGATATTTCTGCATCTGTACTTCTATATCTTCTGTATATTTCAATTGGAGTCACAGCTCATCATGCTCATTACCATGACTCCAGGCCCACCCCAAATACGACTTCGCGTACTCCGTGGCTGACCCGCACACCGGCGACCACAAGTCGCAGCACGAGTCTCGCGACGGCGACGCCGTGCACGGCTACTACTCGCTCGTGCAGCCCGATGGCTCCGTGCGCAAGGTCGAGTACACCGCTGACGCACACAATGGGTAAGAAGCATCTTGAAATACGAGTAGTCACACGCATGTGACGCTACTCACAGCAGTGCTGTATGACCAACAACCTAAGACTGGCAAGACTGCAGAATTAAAATAGAATAAGTCTCAGTCTTGCGATGATAAAGCTCTAAGCGACTGCATTAATTGGAGTAGAAAATCCACTAGAATAGAACTCTCCCAAGATACGCCATTGACTCGACCTTCGGCTCACCGCATCCCAGATATTGCAAGCCACTTTGCTCAGATTCGCTGCACCATCTGGAAGGGGAATTAAACGGATGATTAATCGAACATTGCTGACCATATTTACGAGTGTGTGGCGCAAAAAATCTTCTTAGAATCAGCGACTGTTTGGACCTTCAAATTGTCATAACCAATTTGTCTATTCTTTCAGTTTCAACGCCGTGGTGCACAACTCCGCCCCCGCTGTGCATGCCGCCCCCGCCCACGCCCACCATCACTACTAATTTATCACACAAATGTTGTTAATTGATCGCTTGCTGAATGTTTGTGATATTTATACTTTTGTAAATACTTGTATGTGAACGTGAGAAAATGTATCTAAATAAAGCGTGACTGAATGTTTTTCAATTTAATTTTTGGTTTTATTACCCCCGAGGAAACTGAGAAAGATAAGTTGAACAACTTATATGTAAATACACAAAGCGACCAACAACATACCTAAGTCTATAAGTTATAGTTTCGTATGTTACTAATAGGGTTTTAAATAATGAAGATTGTTTATACAAAACAATATTTTAGGAAAATCGAAACACCTTTTCTACAAAAGGTCTACTTACTACTTCCCATGAAAGGCTTCCCATACCTACTTCTTTCAAGTAAGTATGGGAAGAAGTACTATTTATTTCTTTTTCTACTCCCATTTAGTAATTTGTTCATTAAGAAACCACAATCAATAACATAAAGAGGTTCATTCATGTGAAAATATTGTTTTAATTAAATATTAAATAACAGTTTTCGATTGTAATATGTAAATATTTCTTTGTTGTATAGCACTGCATACAAGAACTCTTTCGTATTAAATGCACTACTTTTCACTGGCCAACTACTTGGTACTAGAGCCATAAAAAACTCGAGACCCGCGCCTGCGCGATGTTGACAATACGTCAAACATATCTACGGTTTCCATAGTTACCAATAACATATCATGGCGTCTGTTGAAGTATCCGTAATGGTTTGTATTTTCTGTATATATGTTTCGTGGTCGTAGAAAAAGTATTGTATGCAACGCGAATAAGGTTCTTTAACACTCGAACGATCTATTATAAAAATCAGCTTCGCTTCGTTTCATGAACAGTTTTCATGTTAAAATCGTTAACATTACGTGGCTGTTGCATAAACTACTATTTCGATAGAAGTCACTCATGAAAATCATAGCCATACTACCTCTTTCGTTGTATTAGATATGTAAGTATGGTTTAAAGTTTTATTTGCATATTTAGGTCGGCTTGCGCGAAGGTCAAACTCAGAGATAATCCGAGGGTTAGTGCCTAACCCTGGTTAATTCACAAAAACGTCTTGCACCAACGCAAATATTTTGTATGAAAACCATAGACAATGTCCTAGTTAAATCAGGGTTAACTAACCCGGGTTAAGAACATTTAACCCGCACTTTCGTGCAAGCAACCACTACAAAAACAAAAAGGAAATAAAAGTAAGGTATCTTACATTACATTTTTAGGGTTTCGTAACTCAAGAGGTTAAAACGAAACCCTTATAGGATCACTTTGTTGCCCGCCTGTCCTTCTAGGTCGTTTTTCTCAGGGACGGTTTAAAGTCTGAAGTTGAAATTAATATCAAGTACTAACTAATATCTGGAATTATTAACAATTGGGTCCCCTAATGGCCATAGGCATAATGCTAAAATGGAAAAATGTAGAAGATTACCAGAAAATCTTAACACCTTATCGAAACTACAGTAGATTTTCTTGAACATAATTTTAGAGAACCCTAACTAAACTGTACCATATTGCGCAGGCATAAGATTGAAATTTAATCGAAGGTTTTTAACAAATGGTATAGGTACTTTAGCTAGTGGTCGGCTGTTTTATTGTAAAATACCTACTTAATCTACTTTTTTTTATTTATTTTTTATTTTTTTATTGTACGTACGACCAATACGACCGATTCTTATGCCTGTATTATTTTTTTGGAAATGTAATTTGTTTTATTTACATAAAGAAAAAAAAACAAATAGTAAACTGCTGTAAAACTGCTGTAATAAAAACAAACAGGTTTGTAAGTAGGTATTTTGCTACGGAATAATGATTTCGTAGCAGAGGATACGAAAAGACAATAATTAATTAGTGACACTAGAGAGCTTTGACAGCGAATGGTAAAAGTCATAGGCATTATGGTATAATAGATATAGGTAATTACGAGTAGAATTAAATTCTTAGTTTGATAATAGAAGAATGAACCATAATAAAAGCATAATTATAATTAGTTATGCTATAAAACATTTGTATGAAAAGCTTACTCTTCTTGGAATGAACTGAAAAAGAAAAGAATTAGAATTTCATGCATTATGAAGTTCAAGAGTTCGTAGTTCATTTCTAAGTTCAGCACAATAATTCAAACAGATTGTAAGTTGAGCACAATCTGGTACAATCTTATCATCACTCACAGTGATCTCTTTAAGGTAACAACGAAAGTGGTTGATGAAAATAGTAAACCACAGATTTGCGGAAGGTCTGCGGAAAAAAATTTTGAAATTACTGATTGACTTAAAAACTACTTATCTACAATTTGGTAATGGAAATTTATTATAATGACGTGTGATACAGAATATTCTGAAATGAATATAAATAAAGTAATCGTAAATAATGATAATTTAATACACCTACAGGGTGATAAGGAGTTGCAACATAAATATGAACAACTTACCATAAAAAATTAAATTTGGCAAAAACATCAATAGTGTCTCAATGACCCATAATGCGAACTACTGGTAAAAATACGCAGAACAAGTAACAGAACTACTTAGGTATAGCTGAGAACAAGAATGAAACGCTTAAATTTGAAAGAATCCAAACCCAAAATATTGGATTCTTTGATATAAGGAGTCATAATATAGAAGATGTACTTAACATTAAAATAGGACATTAGAACTCACATTCTTGTTTTCAACCTTATTCAAGTTTTGGCTCTAAAAAAACGTGTAAATTAGCATTATTCTTGCCTGACTACCATTTTTCAATAATTTCTGTACGCAGTTTTAATAACTCCAAAAATTAGGAAAGTTCCTTTAAGAATATTTTAATATTTCACCCAACCATTCTCGGATCAAAGAGGCTAATATTTTGGTTTTAGATGCTTTCAAGTGTAACTAGTGTAAGCTCCTCATACTCAGCGAAACCGAAGTCCATATGAAAGTTTGCAATCACCTTTGTGGGGTTAAATAAATCACTGATGATTACGATAATAAAGCCAGTTTTTTTGCATTATAGACCGTTCAATCATAATCCAATACACCCGCCTAGAATCGATCGAAATACCTATCTAAGCTGATTAGATTCAAAAAGAACATAAACAAAATAATCTTAAGCTGCAGTGCGTGCCCAAAAGCAATATAATCGATACCATGACACATATTGCAATTCTATAATCGGTAGTTAATTCGACCTTATACAATTGTCATTGTCGTACCGAGGTCCGCATACTGTGCGGTCAGCCCCACTTGTTCTTGTTTGTTGTTACCTAAATATAAAAACCCGCGGTCAGAGGCAAATGGTATCAATCACCGACCAGAACTAACAGCAAAATGTTCAGCAAAGTGAGTGCCATTAGATCATAAATTGGTAAAATCGGTGCAATTAAACATGGAATTTGAAAGGAATTCAATAGCCGTAACAATAAAACTAGTGAGGTTAATGGAAGTGAATACTTATGCAGTATCAAGGATTTGGAATTGTCTAAAAGGATCAGTGATAAAGTTCTATTCGCTTACATGAATTAGACACCTAGAACACAGAATCACAGAATATGACATCACAGTAACGAAGAGTGAATAATAAAGAAGAATGAGCATAACAGACTTGATAGAGCGTAATTTGAAGAAAGGATTTATTTTGCGACTTTAGATATTATCCAACTAAAGCATCTCCCTTCCTTTGCCTTGTGACTTTTTAACAAGGTTTTGCTTCACTATTTTCAGATCGTAGCTTTCGGCGCCTTTCTTGCCGCGGCAAACGCCGGTCTTTACCACGGACACGGACACGCCGTGTCCTCCCAAAGCATCGTGCGTCACGATGAGGGCCACTATGCGCCCTACGGCCAGTTCGCTGCGCCTGCGCACTATGCCGCCCCACTAGTCCATGCCGCCCCTCTGGCCCACTACGCCGCTCCTGTCGCGTACGGTGGACACTACGAGGGACATGATGAGCATGTAAGTATAAATACTCTAAATATGATTAATCTTAGGCGTGGCGCGGCACGATCCGACCCGTGATAACACAGGCCGTGGGACCCAAGGTAATTCTAAATATTGTGTACATAAATAAAATACAATAAAGATATTGTATTGTATAACATATCTGACAGCCTCATTACAACTATAGAAGCATTTCTTCTGAACAATAGCGCAACCACTGGTGAAGATCAAGAAGAACTCCAAAATGCAGTACTAGTAAGACTAACTATTCTCCTACTCCTTAGTGAAATTGGAATAACCAATACCATCAAGGCTCTAGATATTAGACGACATTAACTGAATACGACTAAGTATATAAGATCGATTAACCCTCTTCGACCTTTCGCTTTTCTTCTGCATATGTACTGTACTATTCTTCTGCGTATCTTTCAATTATGGAATCACAGCTCATCATGCTGATTACCATGTTTCCAGACCCACCCCAAATACGACTTCGCGTACTCCGTGGCTGACCCGCACACCGGCGACCACAAGTCGCAGCACGAGTCTCGCGACGGCGATGCCGTGCACGGCTACTACTCGCTGGTGCAGCCCGATGGCTCCGTGCGCAAGGTCGAGTACACCGCTGACGACCACAATGGGTGAGTTAATAATTAATAATGATCGATCATACCTTTTTACCACTTTTAAAAACCTTTCTACATAACAACTTTTTGATTTCTGATACTCCATTTGAATATGTATTCAACGTCAGTGCAATATGTAAGCTCTCGTCATACCGTGTACTGTAATGTAATCTGATGAGACAGGGCAAAAAATTGTGCGTCAGCAACTACTGCTGCAAAATATTACTTTAATTATGACTAGGTATTTCTGCACTGCAGCAGATCTAGTTCGAGCTTGTAGATGTTTTACTTTCAAAACTAAATCAGTTTGCAATAACATTTATCTTACCTTCAATTAGAATTATCTTAGATCCTAAAGTGTTACCTATTCAAAGACCCAAGTTTATAAGTAAGTATTAAAGTTTCGTGAGATCTAATCAGAAAGACTATAGTAGCTAATACAAAGCTGCTACTATTGAAGGCTAGATACTATAAAATAATACACGAAGCTTGATGGTAACTGAGGCTATTCATACTTCAATTATAAATAGGTAGGCACCTAGGGTATTTTTTCAATTTACGGTAAGTGTATAAAATTATAATTATTATAGTAATTTACCTATACACAACTCTACGAGCTTGATGGCTACTCGTATAATATACGAGTATACTTATTACTTCCTTACTTATAAATAATAGACGAGTTGAAAGTCACAGTCTATGGCGGGATCATTTATGCTCCCATCCATAATTGCCATAAAAATAATTATTGTACATTGTCAATTATGAAATAGGATTTCTCAGAAATTGATTACTTATTAATAATACGACTTACTTACTAGATCTACTCGTAGATACAGCAGATCAACACAACTCAACTTAATTACAAATTGTGTATAGAAAACAGAGAATGCAAAAGAAAGACGTAACAGGTCCTGTAGCGACTAGTAAAGCCATGGTTATGATAAATTATTTATAAATTAAATTGCCTCCTTTCAGATTCAACGCTGTAGTACACAACTCTGCACCCGCCATCCACCCTGAGCCTTACCATCATCATTACTGAACGAGGACTTTCATTTAGAATTGTTGACTGTTTAAACGATGAACCAAACTAAATTGTAAATAATTTATTAAATTATTATTAATTTATACATTGAACACGTTATTATTAATTATAAACCTACTTGTAAATTATATACTTGGAATGGTAAATACAACAAAAGTTATCGACATAGCTCATAAGATTAGCAAGCTGAAGTGGCAGTGAGCCGGTCAAATATGTCGCAGAACCGACAACCGCTGGGGTAGACGAGTTCTGGAGTGGAGACCGCGTTTGGGCAAACGTAGTGTGGGACGCCCCTGCTAGATGGAGCGACGATCTGCGCAAGGTGGCTGGCAGCGACTGGATGAGAAGAGCCGAAGATCGGGCTCAATGGCACGCCCTGAGATAGTCCTATGTCCAGCAGTGGACTAGAGTAGGCTGCTGATGATGATGATGATGGTAAATACAAATACTAATATACTTTATTGCACACCCGGGACAAAAACAAAACATACAACATAAAGAGAGGTACAATACAATGTGCAGAAGGCAGCCTTATCGCTTTAAGCGATATCTTCCAGGCAACCATCAGGTGATGGAAAAATCATAAGATACATAATATACGGGTGCAAAATGCATATGAAATAAATACTACCCTCAAATAAATAATTAACAATAATAATAAAATGCAAACCTTTGCAAGCTGCAATGCAACTCTTTGCAATTTACAAGGATATTCCACAATTTGAAAATAATACTTTAAAATCTAAGAGATATTAAGATTTTAATCATTCAAAAATACTGACCGTGATACAAAACTGATCTTGCCTATAGATCAGTTTTATATCACGGGCAGTATTTTGAATGATTAAAATCTTAATATCTCTTAGATTTTAAAGTATTATTTTTCTTTTCTATGGGCTGGGCGTGCATCTATGAACCAAGCTTTGCTATGCGGATTCCACGAAATATACAGTTTTACTTGACTGTTCAGAGTAATTCAAATTCATTTGAAATTCTCTAAGTTTATTTTCCTATTGTTTGTCTTTCTCAAGATTTAACTGCCATATAAAGCGCAGAAGATAATAAAGTAATTTGGCGGTTTAAAACAATAAGAACGCTTTATTATTTGTTATTGTTCCCACCGGCCGAACAAAATATTGCATCGCAAAATAATATATATAATACCTACCTACCTACTGCGATGATAATTTCAGCAACTTCGGAACAATCCCGTATGATGTATGAAATTGAGGAATGAATTGAATGTGTATGTAGGTAATAAATGAGTAAGTTTTTAAAAAATTAAAAGCATATTACAAAACAATTAATGATTAAAGATTTGATTAGATTTTTATTTATTATTAGGGTATAATAAAATCAATAACAGTTGATATTTTTTTCTAAATATTTTCTAATTCATAATATTCATCCTGCTATCAGTATGAGTATATTATCTACAAAGTAGATACTTACATCAGATTGTAAATACGAGTACTATATATTTTGCGGTTTGTCACGGAATATAAATTCTACCTAAAATGTTACATTACATCAGCAGTGCCTACTTATTTCACAATTTCCTGCCTCACATATCCTCAGTTTTCCAAATCCATCAATATGGTGATCAATTTACGTACATCTTGACGTAAAGGGTAAATCATAGGTAGAGGTGTCACAAGAAATGAAACCATAAACAAAGTTGTTTTATATTACCAATGATTTGATGCTTGCATGTTCATTTAAGTCTAATAAAGTTAAATCCGCGTTCCTGGTAGTTGTTCTCGACATTTATATTAATTTTCCGGTCTTTCCTATCGGTTCCGCTGTATTATCATACTTTATATCACACGCAAAGAAATAAACTATTCGGTTGAGCGCTCCGAAATTATATTATTATTTTACTTTCATACATTTATCTTTACATTTACTACTTACTACTGCTTTGAAAGTGAAAGAAAATAGAATGAGTTTGGTATCAACTCCACTGCACGTATCCAATGGAGGTGGGATCATACTTACGAGTAATTTGATATATAGGGAATTAAGTACTGCAGTAGAAATGTATCTAAATAATCTATGATGATGATGTGAATATTATTTCTTATTGTAGTGACTACCACGACATTAGCGGTCTTGATAAATCGAGTAGACCCTATACAAAATACTTAGGTATGTAAAAAGTCTGAAGCCGCGTTGATAATCATGATCATACAATAGAAATCTTATATATATCCGTGACAAAATCAGTCAGGCACGAATTAAGTATAACTGCTTTTCGCATGTGGAACTTTAGTTCCATATTAATGTTATAAATGTCGTAGCCACATAGCGTAATGGCGCATTTCAGGAAGTGCGTAGTTATTTCACGAAGCGATAATGTTAGACAGATAAATGTAATAGTCGAGTTTTACACTATCTGTCTAATATTTTTAGCCACTTCGTAAAATGCAGATTTCTAGTTAGCACATAGCGTAATGGTACCTATTGTTTTTTTCAGTTGGACCACGGGGAATCCACTGAATTACACTATGTGCCTAGACTAGCTCGGAAGCGCACTTAGTGAAATGCCTAACCTTACGCGTCTTCGTCGTTCGAGTCTTAAAACGTGCGAGGTCCGGATTCGATCCCTTTCGTGTTTTGGATCTGGTTTTTGGGTCTGAGTCGTAGGTCTAAGTCTTGAATCTGGGTCTTGGGTCTGTATTTAGCTGCAATCGCAAATCGTAAGACATTTCATAAAATACGGTTCAGAGCTAGCCACATAGATTAACCCAATACCATTACGCTATGTGCTAACTGGGGATCTGCATTTCACGAAGTGGCTAGAAATCTTAGACATATAGTGCAGAATTTTACTATTACAATATCTGTCTAACTTTTTAAGCACTTCGTGTAATTCCTACGCGCTTCGTGAAACGCGCCATTACGCTATGCGTCTATGACATATTATAGACCTTATAGATCTGCGGTATTAGCCTTTCCTTTTATTTCATAAACTTTATTCTCCAATTTGTGCTTACAATCAGCAATCACTTAATGCATTGGAGATTGGCAGATAAATCAAAGGGCCAAATACCTATGTCAAACCACAATACAAGACACAATATTTGGAAATTATGAACGGTCACCGTCGATGGACGTTCGATCTGATATTAACAAGCCCGGTTATTGCGCTTGCGTGGTTCCACGCACTGATAATAGATTTATTATTAAAAGTGACCAAGACCGCCCGCGGCTTTACATTACAACGGCTCTACCTACCTCAACTGTACCATATAACATGATGAAAACAATACCTCTATACTTACCTACCTACCCTTTATCCCGAGAGCAAACAGGACCTAAAGAAAAACACCAATTGCTTTTCCCCACGGGAAAAAACCTGCCTCTCCTCTCATTTAGTATTTGTCTGAACTCTGCATAAAACTCAGTGGGGAAACTTCTTGAATCTGAGTGGATAATACCTGTAACTTGCAGTGGGCAACGACTGCTATGACTGGGCAAGCACTGTACTTGACATATTTTTAGGGTTCCGTATTTTTTATTTGAATTGGTAAAATATTTATATTATATACCAGAACTGAATACCTAATATATAATTTGTTATGGTTTATTGTTCTCTGTATGCATGGTTTACCATATCTACTAACAGACTAACCAGCTTATAAATATCTATCTGATATTAAAAATAATTTAAAACATTGACCCTTACTCATTGAATTATAATGGCAATGTTGACACCTACGAATAATAAAAAAATATGAATGAGTGGTGCCGTAGTTTACGTAGAGCCGTAGTATGGTCGACAAACGTGTCACCATCTACGGTGTAAAATCGTATCCAATAAGCCCCTTAGTCGCCTCGTACGACACCCACGGGAAGTGTTGGGCTGGTGCTATTCTTTAGAGCCGGCACCGTACAGCAAACTATGTAGGTGCAGATTTGGTTTAGGCTTTGAGATAAACACAATAACACCTTATCTCGAGTTGACCTAGTATAACAAGGTATCTCGGTTCACAGCGAATTTTTAAGAAACAATCATTAGCTTAGTATGTAATGCGAGAATGTAGAAGACAAAGCACGACCTTGCTGCCGCGGGGACGCACTCGCGCTTTCGGCGCCCCACCGGACGACCCGCAGCAATTCTTATAAAACCCACTGGTGGTTATCAAATGTGTGTCAGTCACGCATTACTATCCACAAAAAATGTTCACTAAAGTAAGTCACCTGGATATCCGAGAAGTGTTTGAAATGTGATGTGAAAAACGTGATGGATTCATTTATCAAATTATAAACGGGAATTACTGTGTGATTGGATTAAACTAATCAAATCTATACCTACCCTATGATTTAAATATGTTGTGATTTCCAATTAACCCGTGACAAGGGCATTGTTGATGTAACCTAACACTAAAAAAACAAATACAACAACAACAACAATATAAAATATATCATCATCAGCAGCATACTCTAGTCCACTGCTGGACATAGGCCTCTCCCAGAGCGCGCCAATGAGCCTAAAAAAATAAAAAAAATATCAACATCTCACAAAATTCATTACGCAGTGATTCCCGTTTAATTTCCCAAAAAGTTAACACCGGTCTTTGATTGTGCAGATCCTAGCTCTTGGAGCAATAGCGGCGGTCGCCCAGGCTGGTGTAATCAGCCACGGCGGCTACTCCCAGCACAACCTGGTGCAGCATGATACCTCATACGCCGCAGCCCCTCTAGCCCACTCGGCTCAGCTGATCCATGCCGCTCCAATTTCCCACGCATCTCAGACATATGCCGCCCCGGTTTATACCACCGCTGTATTAGGAGGTTACTCTGGTGGTCATGGAGGATATTCTGGTGGTCATGGGGGATATTCTGGTGGTAATGGAGGATATTCTGGTGGACTCGGAGGATACTCTGGTGGACATGGAGGATATTCTGGTGGACAAGGTGGCCACGAAGGTCATGACTATTATGTGCGTATCTAAATTTTCTTTTTAGAATTAGGTCATCTACTTGCAATAGATACTTCCTAGCCTAGAGACAAGCTCGGAAATCGAGACACTTTAAACTGAATTGTGAAATATAGGTTCTCAGACGATCCCTAATTAAAAATAGAGATAGACTTGTAAAAAAATTCGTTAGAAAAAAATCATTCCCAGGCTATCTAAGACTAATCTATTAAACAGCTATGGGTCTTGATTTCATACAAAAACATTAGAATAAATCTCACTCTTATCAGTCTATTAAATAGTATCCCCACTGTTGGGCACATTAGAATAACGGTTATTCTAAATTAACAAGCGTAATCTTCTTACAATTATCATGAATATTTTCACAGTCCCACCCTAAGTACCAATACTCATACTCCGTGGAGGACCCTCACACCGGAGACCACAAGTCCCAGCACGAGGCCCGAGACGGTGACGTCGTTAAGGGAGAATATTCCCTGCTGCAACCTGATGGCTCCTTCAGGAAGGTCTCCTACACCGCTGATGATCACAATGGGTAAGATTTTGAAGATAATTATTTAAATAAGGGATGAACCAAGATCATTTACGCCTCAGAAGAACTCCTGCGAAAAAAACAGTACTCGTATATTCTAAGCTTTAAACCATTACCAGTTGTAAATATCAGACTGCTCTAACAGTAAAGGCAACCATCGTGACACTATGAAAACCAAATGTGAAATGAGGAAAGCATGGCAAACCTATTAAATCTGCCAAGAAATTCGTAATGTGTCGTTAATTATTTGGGATTTGACAAAAGAGAAAGATCCTATGAATGATTTTTTGCAGAATTGTGAGATTAAGTTTTCAGAACTATAGTTAGACACGGGATTCTTAAACAACTCCAAACCGTGGTAAGAATTAAGGTCGGTCGAATGCATTACTAAATACTAAGATAGACAAAGGAACAAATGGGTATCTATTTACAAGATATCACTGTTCGTTTGTTTGCTGTACCCATTTACTTCTGGCTAGTTTAATACCTTACTCATTAACACTAACTTACATAAACTAGAAAACTCGTAACTTAGAGACCTACATAATCAGCAGGAGCACATGAATCAGCAACTTTCCCTAAATTACGCAAAACCAAACTTGCATTACCTGTCAGATTTGGCATTGCTTTCTCAGGAAGCTCTTTTAAGTTAACACGTACGTAATATATGCGTGTTTATATCCCGTCATATGGTGGTCAAACCAGTACACATTCCGGTAGCGTATGAGTAATGACCTCACGCGACCCCAGGCCGTTCGCGTATATACGAGTAGTCTCGTATGTCAACAGGTGGTCGAACAAGTGCGATAATAACAAACATGTTTCGAAACTAGTTTGGATGTTGAGCGATTGCTTTTATGAATGTTTTGACGCACTTTGTCTTTATGCTAAATAGAAATGGTGTTAATTTTTATTTATTATGTATTTAGTATTTATTATGTACCTTGTTTTATGTTCTTTACAAGTTTACTGAATTTTAATGTTATTATGGCTCAGAAATTCATTCATTTTTATTTTCAGTTTCAACGCAGTGGTACACAACTCCGGCCCCAGCCATCACGTCTACTCTTCCCAACACCACCATTACTAGATCTCCTAAAACATTAACCTAGCTAAGCTTTAAGTGCAAAAATGTAACTCGTTTATTTATTCTCACTGTGATCTTGTACTTTTATTTTACTAAAAAGTAAGTCATTAAAATTAGTACAAAGTTAATCCGTTTATTATTGAAAAGTTTAATAAATATTATGATATCGTTAAACTGTTAGACTGGTTTAAGTTACACAATTTAACTAAGCTACCTTGACGATATCTAAGCGATAATGACAGTTTACGCTAGACATACTATTTTCAGTCTCTTTGGCAATTATGGAAGAAGGAAGTGTCACGCGATTGGGTCCTTTTCCATGTGAAATGAGTCTGTATTCGCGAACTAACTTCACTCAGTAGGTTACTGTAACGAGTTTCCAACTCTAATCTAATTAGAGTATTCTACTGAAAATAATCGCACCTATGTAACCTACATTTTAAACACAAACATCAGAATGATCATAGTACCGTAAGAAAGTAAGTCAAAAGTTTCATTTGAGAGCCTTCAAAAAACGCCAAAAGTGGTTCATCTGCCCCCGTAGTTGTTACGAAAGGCTGGAAATAATTAACGCAAAGTACGCACTGCGCTGTCGAAAGCATTTCAAACGTTGAGCATTTATCAAAGCAAGTTACAAACTACAATTAATTTATCATATCTACTTACCTATACCAACTCGTTCACAACAAACTTACAAATATTAAATCTTGATTTCCACTGATATTTCCAAGTTTCAACGGTAGGGAATTTCTTTAAAACTTAATTTAATGGTTGCTTTTTTAGATTACCTTATTAATTTATCAAATATGCGCGCCGTCGGTGAAAACTTTAGCTCTAAGTACTAGAGTCTTCCTAAGCTAAGTTTTCGAACCATATTATGATAGCCTCACAATCCGATTTAAATACATACAAACAATATTAAAATTGTATACAAGGAAGATTGATAGAAATGAGGAAAAGGAAAGAGAGAGAGAGAGAGACAGCACAGCAGATTAGCATTGGAGGACTATATCTTCAAATCAAAGAACATCATTCCCCAGTGAACTAAAAGGTTTCATTATCATCATCATCAGCCTACTCTAGTCCACTGCTGGACATAGGCCTCTTCCAGGGCGCGCCATTGAGCCCGATCTTCTACTCTTCTCATTCAGTCGCTGCCAGTCGCGACCTAGCGCAGTACGTCGCTCCATCTAGCAGGAAGGCGTCCCACACTACGTTTGCCCAAACGCGGTCTCCACTGCAGAACCCGTCTAAATTAAAATAAAATAAATTAACATTTAGCTAATTGCATTTCTTAATTAAAACACTTGCGTATTCCACGACGCTTAGCTAATAGGATAATTATGCCACGAAATAGTGGGTGCTACAATTTTTTACAGGAGTAAGTAATGCTTTTAACGCTCCTGTCAGGTGGATAAGTAATTACTTATTAAGTTACTAGTTTTACTCGCCACAAGTACTGTTCGATGTCATAACTCATAACATAGAAATAGGACATAAATAAAGCTAAAAAATAGAATAGAATTACAAATATCTCTCACTATAATACTTCACTTAATCATTATCATTACTCATTACATACCTACAGCGACTGGCTGCGACCAATTAATATTAGTATACATATTTAACGTCTGTTACTTTTATTATGGCCAGTAATAGTAGCTGTTACTTTACTAGTGATGAGTTGTGTTCCAACGGAATATACCAGAAGAAGTTTTATTGTCTGGAAAAAATCTGACAGGTAAGTAGAGCAAAACATAAATCCTAAAGATTTGGTCAAAATAAGGACTTCAAAAAAAATTATGTGTGGCATAAATCACGAAATAGGCCTCATGCATGATACGCGCTAATAATAATGTCTATTTAATCAGGTGACAAGTTCTGAACGTAATTACCTAAAACGATGCTCGTCCGCCGGTGTTTACAGTAATCGATGTGAATTTTTTGCATCTCACTTTTTTTTCTTGGTACAGGTGAGTTAAAAGTGTGAAACACCCAAAGCAATGTCATCTACTTCTCTGAGGAGCTTGTAGCCTAGTTGCGAGCACGGTCCGAAAGTGATCGTGCAGGTTAAGCGACGTTGGCGCGGTCGGCGAAACATGTATGATCTATTCCAACAATACTACTATTTTATATGTACCGTGTTTCTTGCGAATAAAATAAATTTCATTTCATTTCATATATTTTTTCATTTCGGTACCTAGATGGGTGACCTCTATGGCATATTTCATCTGAGCTCCTCCGTGCCTCGAACAGCACGTTAAGAAGTCGGTCCCGGTTGTTGTTCGACAGCAGTCGTTAAGCCATATCAGCGGCCTACGGGCGGCCTGAACAACTCTGACAAATAGATTGGTCACTAACCACACGATAAGCAAGCAAGCATCTTCTCGTACTTCTTTAACCCAACATGCCGGTTTTTTCCTACCAGACTAAAAAATCTTTCGGTAGAGTGCCAGTTTCACTTCTCAAAGTCGGCAGTGCATCAGCGACATTTCTAGTTTACTAATGTTTGTATGCGAAAGATCTAAATTTCATAATTTAATTCGGCAAACCGAGTTTATTGTCTGTCTCAAAATGCTACTATAGAACGTTTACTTCTCGTTTGTAGTATATAATTATACGATATGTCATATTCCCGATGTATAACAAAAGCTAGAGTCTGGTCAACAATGACTTTTGATTAATGGTAATAGGTTTTTCGTCTCACGGTCATTTAGGTGAGCGACCTATGAACTATCGGGTCAAATTACTCCTTTCAATCAATTCTACAGTTAAGTCCAGCCTTGTGAGAAACAAAGGTAATGCTAATGTTTCTGTATCAGATATAGTTAACCCGCTTCCGTGACGATTAAAGATATCGGTTCACACGACCATATAGTACATAGTTCCACTTAATTAACTGCCGGACGTATAGTTTCGACGAAACTAGATAAGCTGCAGGTTAGAATTAATAAGGTACTACAAAAAGTGTATGATATAGTTTAAACATTTGTATGGCCTACTCTGAGGATAGGAACAGATGGCGAAATATCGTTAGAAAAAAGTCATGACTGGAGGAGGTCACGACCCTCAGCACTGAGGTACACGAATTGAGGAGGGGGACAATTTTATGAAGTTGCCTCCAATTTTCATATATATTTAAGAGTATTCTTTCATTCATTCATATTTAACCAAGATGTCAAACAGAACTTCTTGATAGATGGAGCACGAAGGCTTTCAATCGCTCTTGAAAACACCTGGGTAGAGCACCCAAGTGCAATGAAGCACGAGGAACGACGCAAGGCAGCTCTATGTAATAGAATCTACCCGAATCGAACCCAATATATTTATTATAATCAATATAATATTCCATCGAATGACTGAAACTGAAACATGTAATATTGCTTTTAAATTATTTTTTGGCATGCCCTGTCCGGAGTCCGGACCTTTACGCCACGAAGTGAAACAGTAGGTGGTATGGGCGGTCGACCATAATGCCAATGTGATCTAAAACAATAAAATCAGTTATGTAGAGCACCGTGCCGACGCTATTAAAGCCCTTTCAAACGTTAAATATGCATGATGTAAATGCTCCTTCAATTTTAATAATGAAATGAGCTTACGTTTGTATAGTTGTATGAAATGCGAGTTTTTAATTACCTACTACTTTTCTTTTCAACGCAGACAAGTTTGGAGAAAGCTTCTGATAGTCAGTCATCCCAAGAGTCGAGGTTCGTCAGGGTGACAAAAGATACCGTGTCTCAAAAATAAAATAATATCGTTTACGTATTAGCCCATGACCATGATATTTAGCATTGGTCACTGCAATTTGTAATTACAATAAACAATAGAATTTCTTATTATTTATTTTGCTACATATGTTGGGCTATTTTGTTGCAACACTCAATTTATGATATCAACGCCCTGCGATCGTATTTCGAACATCGGTTAAGAAATTAAATACCGACCCAGGGTGCCGTAGGTAGTCTAGTTGTAACCGCCGCCGCCGTGCGGTTTGAGACAGTGCATTCGATATTGCAATGTCGCAATCGCATTGTAATGGAGTTGATGAATTTGAAGCAAGAACATATCGTTCGTCAGTTCGATTTAAGTACTAATTGATATTAGTTTTGATCTTGCAATACAAAGATATTGTGGCAAACCCTTGTCGTCAACGATTGGTCTTTGTTTTTGTAGCGGAATGTTGCAGGTTTAAGTCAACGGAGTCTGCTTCATTTGTTACAATAGTAGATTATCTTACTAGTGCGGAAAGGACAAAACTTTCGCTACGAGTATTATTTTACACACGATCAAGGCGAGTTTTGTGGATACATGAGTGCGATACTTTCGTGGTCTTCTCGTATAGATAGACACGATACTTTGATATGAAAATATCTTATAACTCGTGAAGTATAAATCTGGGTGCATGTTCGGGCAAAGTGTCTCACTTTTTGCTCGTCTTTCAAAAGCCAATAACTTCGTCAATTTTAAAGATTTGTAAAAACAAATAGTATCATTATTGAAATATATTTGGCTAAAATAATCAGGAGAGATGAGGAAGGTCTAATTTATCGTGCCATAAATGTATCGTGACGTGTTCGGACAAAAGTACAATCTAGGCGGTCTAATCGCTAAGCACGATCTCTTCCAGGCAAACCGAAGTGCCACATTCTCGCAATAGGTGCGAAAAATATTACCCACGATCAGAAGTACCTACTCAACAATACTCAATATATTTATTGCTGTATGTGGTTACATTAAAAGAGTTCAAGTCCTACCTATTATACCGGAATACAAACAAACGGAACCTTCTAATTATTGCTATGCCCTTTTACTTTGGCTTGTTGTAATTAAATACAATATTCATTACATTTTTTCGATTATTTTCATATTGTATTCGGCCAGTGGCGTTGCTACAGTCTATCCGGTCCCACAAGTCGGAGGCAAAACAAATACTAACTTCCTTTTATGCAAACGTGTATGATTTTTTGACCGAATACGGAACTATAACGCAATAATAAAGTGTACGTAAAATTATGTCATACAGTAATACCAAAATAAAATAAACAACGTAATATTGGCGCATTTTTGTAAAGGAGGTCGACAACTTTTAATAATAACATTGGTTATTCTTTCACCGTCTAGCGTTATCTAGGGTCACAGGCCTTGTATGCAGTTTGACAGGTTTTTAGAGTTCCGTACCTAAACGGTAAAAAGGAACCCTTTTGGTGACACTTCGGCATCCGTCCGTCCGCCCGTCTGTCCGTCAGTTAGTAAGTCGCGGCTGTGTTTTTCAGCACTACTATGTTACGAGTACTTGAAAAGCACAGTTCTAGAATTTGTACTACCCTATGAGGCTGGCATGGTCCCATAAAGGGCATAAACAGATTAAAAAACTTGCTCAGCCGCATCCTTGGTAAAAGAAATTTGAAAATAATTTTAGTTTAACTGAAAATTGGATCTTAAATTGTATATTGAAATCTGAAAATAGGGTACAAGGGTACTGATGCAAGTAGGGTATCATATGAAAAGGCCTTATTATTTCTTTTGAATTTAGTACACCTATATGTCCTATATTTTATGATCCGTGCCTATATGCTATACTTATAGTAGCTTATAGTCAAAAATGTACGCAAGAAGACCGTTCCCCTTCTTTCCAATCTTGTCTACATTTTACGGAAAAAATAAAACGATGTTTCAAAACTTTACAATTATTGAGTTTAAAAAATGTTAATATTTTAACGACGAAAAACCTAAAATACATAATTAGTACTCTTACTGATAGAAGATGTTGTATTTATTCTGGGAAAAATAAAACAACCTTCAGAAAACTTATGGTTTTTAAGAAGAAAAAAATTAAACGGATATTTTTTCTGTGCTCGAGCACCGTACTCGTATTAAGAACGATTCTGTGATCAAAACGTGGATACTTCAATGTTCTGTGATGGATGATTAAGTATTATTGCGCGTCACATAAAGTCTTACGTACGGAACATTCGTTGAGCGAGGCCGACTTGCACTAGGCCGATTTTTTATACGTCTGATGGCGCCTGCATTCTTACCCCCAAGGATCTTGCTTACCCCTTTTAACATTTTAGTAGCTCAGGATTTGAATTCGAAACCATTTATGCTTAGAGTAGGCAGTCGGAGCTTTTGTGTTTTTGTTTTCTTATAGTAGGTCATCCCGTGCTCGTGGGTAGGTATTCCAAACTTTTGTTTCCCACCACCGAACTAGTCTAGCTAGAACGATAGAGCTCAATAAAACTTGGTAATGGAAAGTCCTCGAGCTCTATAGTTATAGACTGGAGCGGTGGTAGTAAACAATAGTTTGGAAGGGTGCATGGGATGAAGGACTATTAAACACGGGCAGCCACGTCGCGGCTTTTGATAAATATAAAAGTAGGATCGAAACTGAACGCTGGTGGTATTTGAAATTGAAGCTCTCATGATGGAAGTAGCCAAAGGGTAATCACATCTCATTTACCCTTTTCATATTATTACTTAAGCTGTAATTTTAAATTGATGTATGAGTCTCTGAGAGGCTCCACTCCAACTATAATCTATTAATTATCTAGGTCAGGAGAATGTCACAAATTGAATTAACCTATGTACCTGATTGTACCTACCTATCAACTTTACGGAAGGTTCATGGTGCGATTCCAACTAGCGCCGTGTATAAATGGGGGTTTTGGTTTTTTTTTCGATAACTTCAGAAAATTACGATGTGAGAAAACGTGTGAGGAATTCTGCAATTCTAAGTAAATAAAGATAATCAGGTCGGAACCATAAACCCATAAGCTAATGATTTTCTAAGAGCATCGGTGGCGTAGTGACTAGAACCCAGGTCACTAATCCTGGAGGTATTGATTCAATTTAATGCAGATTGTAGAATGAATATTTTTGTTTTTTCATAGACTTACATACATTCGCTGGCTCCGACAAAGAGAGCCCTATGCCTCATCATTGGGGAGGTCTGTGACCCGTGGAAATATAAAGTATAGAATCTTCTTTAGTATAGAATCTTACTAAGAACTTCGTTTGCTCTAGTTTCAATGTAATTGGTTTACATAGTCAATATCTAATTATATGTAAAGGATCGATCAAGTTTACCTAGAATCAATGAACAAGGCAGTTAAATGGTTCCAATCATTAAAACTGGAGCGATTATCGCTATTGCCATAGCAATTGATATCAAACACAATAATTACAATTACTATACAAAGGTTTGGTCTCCACAGGGCGGCGCTGGTGTGAGGGCGTTCGTGAATTACTCCGGAGGTATGCGCGCGCGACCTCGCGGTGTCAAAGTTACGGAACTAAGTGACCGCATGCCCCACCACCGGCAGGACTGCGGCTCCGTTTTGCTTTTCATATAAAAGTCACACTGGACCGATAATAGTATCAGTCACCTGCTTTGATTAACTAGTGCAAAATGTTCACCAAAGTAAGTCTGGATTAATATTTTGTAGAGCTTTCATTAAAAGCTTTACAAACCTTTGTCAATAATTTTAGTCTGTTCAAAAAAGCGTTTTTGGTAAAGTTCTTCTCAGCGATCTATAACGGTTCAGGAAACAAAGACAAGTATTTGTATAACACTTGAATAAATAAAACACAAGAAATTGATGAGTTTTAAAACCACATTACGACTGGAGAAATACTATGTTGGACAGGCCTAAGCAGATGTTGCGGCAGCCTGTAAAAAACTATAAATACTTAGCTACGAAGAATCACAGATCGGGGTTTTTGATGCATCCTGAAACGGTACAATTCTACAGAAATGAACTATGACGACTGATAACTCTCCCTGTCGTCAACCCTACTGCTCATGAAGACAACGTGCGAACTGTCGCCATCTTTTTGCTAATACTACTGGAGACTTCACCCTAGAGACCGCAAATGCAGATCAGGAGCCCAATTTCACTATTTTACAACGTTACTTCGCATTCTGCTTACACCCATATGAGTGGACCGATCAATCGTTAGCTTGACCGAAACGTTACGTTAATCATTTAAGCGGATCGAATTCACCTTTGGACAATTGTGGTGGACCACTCCTGGCACAGGCATTTTAGCCTAGCTGGAGTGGTTAATGAAGAATATTTAAGTTCACATTGTACGAGTATTTAGAAGCAGGCTTCTAATCATCAACCAATTACCTCCAGGTCGTAGCCCTCAGCGCCGTGCTGGCCGCCGCCAGCGCCGGCTTGCTGCCGCTGCACCACTCCGCGGTCTCCTCCCAGAGCATCGTGCGTCACGACGCGCCGGCTCACTACGCGCCCGCACACTACGCGTCTGCGCACTACGCCGCGCCCCTGGTGCACCACGCTGCCCCAGTGTACCACGCCGCCCCAGTGCACCACGCCGCCGCAGTATACCACGCCGCCCCTGTCGTCCACGCCGCTCCTCTCGCTCTTGCTCATGGTCATGAACACGTGAGTAGCTTTATCTTTATCTAATTCTATAAGACGAAAGCAGGACCTGCACTGACTCCATGAGCTTGGAGCTTTATGTTTCTATTTCTACGATCTTAACCTACCTACGGAAAATTTAACACACTGCTAATATCAGAATAGCTGTCCCGTTTTATATTCTTTTTATCAAAGCCTTACTTGGTAGCTCAGGTTCATTGTTATTCATTATAGTACATTTACCTGTAAACCTGTAACTACGTGTAAATCTCGAATTAGAATAACTAAGAGTGCGATGAATGTCAAACAACTCAAAAGCTTGTAAGTAGTAGAAAAACTTAAAGCTCTACACAAAATTTCATACGTAAAGTAGGGTTCAGTAAAACTTGTTCATAATGTAAACCTATCCTTGATTTATCACGTAAGACGATCAACCAAAGTTCAATACACATGGAGTTCTCTTTTTCCGTATCCTAAACTACAAACATAAATAAAATGCAATGAAATATTAATAAAACATAAATAATTCATCATACTATCAACATCGCCAATATGTTTACATTAGGAACAAGTTTCATTGAGCTCGACTATAGATGGGAACACTTTTGCAGTATCAACCTCAAATCTTACGCTTTCAATTATTTTCCCATAAGAAAGAGTGTTTAACATTTTCCAGGCCCACCCCAAGTACGATTACGCGTACTCCGTGGCCGACCCCCACACCGGTGACCACAAGTCACAGCACGAGTCCCGCGACGGTGGCGCCGTGCACGGCAGCTACTCCCTGGTGGAGCCTGACGGTTCCGTGCGCAAAGTAGAGTACACCGCCGATGACCACCATGGGTACGAATTTTTTTTCCTGCCAATCACCATTACGTAACTGAATAGTCAGCTAGATTTTTTGGAACATTCTGTTCTACTCGTAGAGCTGATTATAGTAATACTACATAAAGGACTAACCTACCCAGCACAGCATTAAGGAGGTTTTTCTGAGAGATCTTTCTAGGAGAGAGGTTTTTTCACAAAAGTTTCCACGCTATTATGTGTGGTATAATGGCAGTAAGAAATAAATACTCTATCGACAATTAACACTAACATAATCATGATTCCCAAACATAGTAATCAATACACTATAGAAAAGCATTTTTCAAAGAAAAAATGGTGATATAGGTGACGCTGTTGTTTCAGAAATTCTAATATATTTTTTCTCTTACCCAGTTTTAACGCGGTCGTCCACAAGACGCCCGGCCATCACCCCGCCCCGGTCGTGCACGCCGCCCCGATCGTCCACGCCGCACCCCTAGCGCACTACGCCGTCCCTGTCGCGCATCACGGATACCACGGCCTCCATTACTGAACCAACCCTAGCTTTAATGTGCATATGATCGTGATGGATGACTGATGATTGTGATATTTATGTGTATATAATGATGATGATGAATACGAGACTTTATACTCGAATGTAAATAAAATCAGCTGCTGAAAATTATGCATTTGTTTTAGTTTACTGTTTCGTAGGAAGTACCCAAAGGTTTGATTGTGCTAAACTGTAAAATAACTGGAAGGTGAAATAGTTCTTTGTTATGAATTATAAAAACTAAACTGCTATGGAATAGTTGAAGGAATGGAGCGATAGTTCATTGTTGTGCAGGTTAAGGAGAAGGCGTGGTGGGACAGAATCGGATAGAGACGCCAGGGGCCTGCCCCTTAATATAAGAAGAAGAAGAAACTACTATGGAATATACAACCCTTTCGATTATAAATATTCGTAGTGGTTTGCGAATAACTATTAGTTATTCAAACGTTGTTATTGTGCTATAAAATAAGTACAAGGTGAAATATAGTTATATGTATATTAAAAACAAAACTACTTACTATGGAATATTTAAACCTTTCAACTTTAAATATGCGTTGTCAAATAGTTACATGAACAGTAATTAAAACATTAACCGCTCATGCAAAGTCATTGTCAAATCAAAATAAGTACCAAAAGATTCCAAAACGATATAACCGTGTAATTAATTAAATTTTTACCACACTGCGCCCTTGAATGTTAAGGTTACACGGTGGCTTAGAATAATTAGTCTAGTTATTGTACACGCGTGGTTGCGTGTGCGCAGCGCACCCGCTGCGTACTGCGAGTGTTTTGGTGCGATAATTGCGCTTCGGTATGGAGAGTTGTGTAATTTACTCACTATAATGCCTCTGTGAGACGACCTAGAAAACTCACTGTTAAAATTATACGTTAAAACCGTTAACCTGTGGACTGCCAATGGTATACGTAGGAAAATGTTCCCATGAATAATGTTGGCTCGAAGTGACTCGATAATAATCAAGTTCGATAGTAATAGTGAATTGTAGGTCCCGTTCACGCTTCCCGAAGAATATGGTAATTTCCACAATAACTTCAATTTGAACGTAATGACCTAACGACTGGACATTGCGGACCTGCAAACACATCGTAGGTACGGTAATGGTACAAATTGTGGCAATTTCCTGCGTAAGCTCAATAAAGGTTTACCCATATTTCGAAATTACGTAGAAGTGATCATTACTACCTACCCTAACATCAGAATTCTACTATAACGTAGTAACCTTTTGTTGTCGATCCTATGTAAACAAACATGTCTACAGACAATTTACAATTATTAATTCGTGTGGCAATTTAATTGCTCAATTAAGTACGTGTACCTCAAAATATGAAAGTTATTTGATGCACCTTGATATCTAGTTTTTGGTTTCTATTTTTATTTTTTAAGAAGAGCAGACGAGCAAATGGTATAAGTGGTCACCGTCGCCTACTTATATCTAACCTCGTTATAATAGGGGGTTAAATGCAGTGCTAACCTTAAGGATTTCTATGGAATGCCTCATGTGACTCTATGAAAAAATCACAGGAAGTCATAATTTTTTATTTAGATGCCTATGTGCTTCATAGCTTAACCGTTCCAATCATTTATCTCATAGATCGTAGATATCTAAATATAGCTTATACTACAAATTTAGGAATAATTACCAATTCTAAATTTGTAATTATTAAAATATTTTAATAATTAATATTTTAATATTTTAACAATAGAATATGCCTATATTCTATTGTTAAAATATTGAATAGAGACAAAAGTCAAATACAATTAGCAAATATACGTATTAAGACAAACATTAGTGTGAATTGCTTCACTTGCAACGTTGCAATCAACAATAATCATGGTTCGAATCAAACTGCAAAGGGTTCGTCATGTGCGGAATTCGATCACAATCTCATGGTAGGTGCTTTATACTTGTGCTACGTTCCGAAATACTTTGTCGAGTAATCATAGTTGAGTAAAGTTACTGTTTTGGAAAGAAGTTAACAGTAGTTTTACAAATGACACAATTTTGGAACTTTCACAAACGTAAACATGAAGAAATCAAACGGCATCCTACAACTGACTTTCAAGACAAAGACAGAAGCATTCTGAATGTCTTCCTAATTAGAATCCTGTGATGCTATAAGCAATGATTCAACTTTC
Organism: Hofmannophila pseudospretella; assembly: GCA_947369225.1. NCBI lineage: Eukaryota > Metazoa > Arthropoda > Insecta > Lepidoptera > Oecophoridae > Hofmannophila > Hofmannophila pseudospretella. The sequence goes on along the minus strand of OX376317.1, from coordinate 9,982,267 downwards.
TGTTACCTCGGCAAAAACGAGACCAAATGTTATTTTTGTAAAGTCAATCTCCAAGGGTCGTTCCTGAAAAGTCCTTCAATGAAAAGCCCATATTGTAATTTGAAAGTGGTTTGGGCGATAAATGGAAAAATAAATTTAACCGCATACAACCCTACGCTTTGTTTTTTTCTCCTTTTTTTTACCTCTTTGGGTACGTACCGTTCCCTACGCAATGCAGCTTTGGTACGCACACCGGCGACCCTGGGCTCGCGATAACAATCTCGATCGGCGCGGGCGCCGATGCAACGGAAGCCGTGGTCGTACTGGAGAGCCACTGACCGACTGTCTAGTTTCACTTTCTTTCAGAGAAGCTGTGGGTTGAATTAATCTATTGCAGTTATATATAAAACGCTGTCTGAGGCTCTCTTCAATTAAGTTTTACTAACTTTTCATAAGTAAACTCACTATGTTTTTAAACCAGTTTATTGTGTTTTTTTACATTATAAAATGCGTATAGGTACGATTCTAATACTTCCTAATACGAGACTTATTTTCTAGATTCAGGTTGAAAACCTGAAACGTGAAACTTATATAGTCTAATTGTCTCTTTAGGTCAAACGTGGAATTCCGTTTACTTTCCTCTTGGTTATTCGTCGTATGTTTTCTAACGACATATAAATTAGTACTAATGATCATAGGCTCACAAAGGTAACAATAATATATTTAGAATAGTGCACTGTAGACGCAAGTTTACTAGACAATCGTGCGCAAGAGCTTTGTTTCGTGCCGTGGGATTGGCTGGCGATTTTAGTTTATTCATTCATGTCATTGTTCCATTCCAGCATCGTACAATTGGTATCTGTAGGCTTTTATGTCGTATCTATGATAGACTTTATAGCAAAGTAATGGATCGACAATCGGAAAGCAAGACAAGAGAGTTCATTTGATTGTGCTTTGTTTTATTTACGTACAGTGGAGTTCACCTACCATATTGAGAGTACTAACATTTTAGGCACGTATTATAATATCAGTAAGAAACCATTATTACAGGCTGCATATTCCCATAATATAAATACCTTACAGAATGACATACATAATGAAATGTAAAAATAAAAAACTAAAAAACTATATGATAGGGATTTCTTCAGTTTGGTAGCTTCCCTTTAGCGTCGAAGACTCTAAAAGACTTTTAGATTCTTCAATTTTATGTGACTACTGAAGTCTTTATTTTATGGTATAAGTAAGTATTGTACATAATGTGACACAAATAAGGAAGTTTGGTCACCATAAAGACGTATAACAAATTGGCAAATTATATTCAGCGATACCGAGTCAAAACGAAAACCATTGTTGAAATAGGCGTTCTCTTTTATTAAGTAGAACAAAATAGCTTTACACCCTATCTAGACACACGGCAGTGTGTCCGCCAAGTTCGAAAAAAGGGCGACGATGCACTGACGTTATACTTATAGTACAGGAAGAATTTCGAGCCATTTTCGACCTCTATAACTCAAAATCTATTTGACCTACATACGTGAAATTTTGTATGTGTATTAAGACCCACCCAGTTACTCATAATCCCAAATTTCATTAAAAAAAATGCTTCAAATAGTTTCTGAGATATTTACCTCTAAAAATTGCCATTTTTAACACTGACTCCATCAAAAATATATACCACTTCCAGTTGACTTAGAAACTATACATACAGACATAAAGGAAAAAAAATCAGAAAACAGCCAAGTGGAGTCGAAATAGAAATAGAAATACCAGGTATGTAATTTCTTTTCAAAGAAGAGTTATAAGAAAAATTACGAGTTCGTAAGTGATAAGTAGCGATCGGAGTAGGTAGCGCTGTTTTTGGTACTTGCAAGCTGTGGTCATGATATGGATACGGCTTTCTTATAAACCATATTTGGATAATCCCGGGATTTCCGGAATTGAAAAAATCGCTGTAGATAGAGCTACTTTTGGTAATTCCAACCTGCGATCATTATACTATGGACATGCCATTAAAAAAATATTAAAAAATCCCGGGATTTTCGGAATTTAAAAGAAGACTAGAAGACTACTAAAGAAACCCGGATTTAGACATACTTGAAAGAAATGAAATAGACGACGAAATTCTATTGAATTATAAATTCGCTTCACTCTGACGTCTACAGATGTCCATACTAACCTAGCTCTAACCTAGCTTTTGAGGTCTTTGACCCCAAACAGCCCTACCCACACCGATCAGTGGTGATAAGTGACAAGTACAAATACAAAATAATTTATTTACCACAAAAAAATTTAAGTGATAAGTGTCAAGTGACAAGTGATAAGTGTCAAGTGACAAGTGATAAGGTACATGTGACAAGTAACAGGCAAGTGGCATGTGGCAAGTGATACGTGACATGTGACTAATGGACTCTTGTCTTTTCTTGGTTGATTCTTGAGTGAAAACTTGCCAAGTTAAGGATTTAGTTTTAAGCAAGCGTAAATTTTTATGTTTAAACAATTTCTGTAGGTAAGTTTGAAGGAATGTTAAATGAACTTGGCATCCAGTTAGATCTCCTTTATCTTAACGGCGAAGCCGACATGCCTACTGCTTCCTTGCACCGAACTTGGCACCTTTTTTCACATTTATGTTTTTGGTGGGATTCAAATAACAAGTGGTATTGTAATTGTAATATGAATAAGTACTTACGCCGCCGGCTCAGGGACTCGCAGTTGTAGATCTTGGCCTCTACTACCAATAGACGCCACTGACGCCTCGGTCAGTTCAGACCAACGGAAAAATGCTCGTGCACTTCTTAATGTCACTAAATAATAAACTGTAATTGCATTGCCTTTAAGTACAAAATCCGACGCAGACATCAAGCGTCAACTCGCGCGTTTGACGCTTGATGTCTGTGCCGGATTTTGTCACCCTTATCCGCCTCTCCTGCTAGTTGCTGACTTGGAGCTTCCGCAGGTTTCTTTTCAGGTATCGACCTGAAGTTGCCGACCAGTCGACGCTCTGAAACTCCTTTATGCTTTCCTCGTCATCCTCCATGTCCATTCCTCCTTCCTTCTCCTATTCTTCCAAACCCTTTCAGATACTTTAAAAGTATCCGAACTAGCAGTCTTGCTTTACGAGCTTTCATTGGACTATTTGTGGTAATCCACTAGTAAGGTACGGGTATTTTAACCTACTAAAGACCAGAAGTAATGTGACAAAATTTCATAATTTACTTATAGTACCTATATGCGATAAATACTGTGTATAAATGTGACTTAAATTTATTCAATAATAAGAGATATTAAAATAACACTAAAATACCTAAGCTAAAAAAAATTATTCGACACTAGGTTAGGGTGGTAGTGGTAGGTTAGGGTATTTCTTTAGATCAAAAGTGGGCGCCCATGAAGAGTGTACTAGGTACTAGCCGTCGGGGATGCGAAATCGAGGTTATGACTCAAATAGGTAACCCCTTAAAAATTCATTGTAGGCGCCTTTCAAATACCTACTTCTAGTAATCTGTCACTCACAGTTCATTAATAAATCTTACACTATTTGTCGAATTCACGAGACTTTCAGTGTCAAGGGCCCGATTGGTCACGCCCGGCTACATCCGTCGCGGCACGTTCCACCAACATCTACGTAACAATGAACTTGAAATTCGCCAATATGTAGAACACAAAATATGTAACCGGATCTTTCGACAATACTGGCACAGGATTTTTATGCATATTTTGCATTACAATCAATATATTAAGTTAGGTAATAGCAGAAACTTTTGTGATAATAGCTATCTATTTGTATTTTGGATTCGCTTACTTATATAAGTACTAATTATGACCACTAAATATTTAAAACTAATTTTTACATATTAACAAAATATATTTCTATCTTTATCACACTTTTATCAATCATGACTCGGCGATGAGTAGATATGATTTTGCTGCATGAGTTTAACGTAAAATCCTAAATTAAAACCTTGATCATATCCTGACAGAAATGAAACTTACATTTTCTGAGAACAGTTTACATAAAAATAATGTACTTACATAGGATATGAGTAAACTCATACTCCTAATTATTGAAGATAATTCGCCACTGATGAAATAAATACTGAAATATGTGTAAACAAAATACACGCAGAACGTCAATACATTAAAATTCCATTATGCAAATTCCATCGTGAAAAAATATCTCACAGCTTACAATAAGAATCATATAATGGCAACTTAATGTAAGTCTAAGTGCAAAATTCCACAAAAATACTTTTATACCCGTAAATCCTATAAATTATCTCAATACCAAATTAAGTATTACGTCACATTAATATACCATTGAACTCGTAAATTTTATAGCTGATGGATTCTTTTAGACGCTAACAGTCGCCACAATTTTCAGAGTTCCGTAGTTATACCACATCTAAATAAATGAAACACATTAAAAAACCGGTAATGATATTTATGATTCCGTTAAACTGTCAAATTGCGTAAGAGTGATCGGAACGTTTTATTTAGCGATAATTTTTAAGCGAGTGATACCCTGTAATAAGTACTATTATCCCCATAAACACTATATCTTCCTAAAAAAATATGACCCTAAAAATGTAATGTGCAATACCTACCATAGTAGGAAACATTTCCAGGAAACAGGTGCATTACTGAGACAACGAACACCTTCAAACATCGGGATGCTTGATACCCGCAAGGAAGATTCGTAAAGATCTAAAGGTGAAGGAAGACATAATAAGGAAATTTGAAAAAGCTTTCGAAAGCATGGTAAATCCATAGCACGGGAACCCCACGGTGGATCATGAGCCTTACCCCTCATGCGAGGGCAAGCGTGACCTCCCCTCCCCCACACATTAATAGTAGCGACAAACACTACTAGTCTATAATGAAATTAAATTGACGGAACCCACGTAGCTATATACATATATACTTACTTCCCACTAGGCCGTTTTTTCGCCCCGCCTCGTAAAGACATTGACCTGAAAATAAGTTAAGTGTAACGGTTACTTTAGTAAGATATACAACATGCACTTGAGTAGTCGAATTGAGCAACTCTCGTTATAGAGCAATAATGGGGCTTGACAAAACAAAACCACAATGTATGAACACCTCCTACACCGTCAAACATAACAAAGTGGAACGAATAGGTCGTGGCAATCAAATAACTATTCCATACATGTACGTATCTAGGAGTTTGTTGGAAAGGTTAATCTTCAAACGTAGACTGTGGATAGTATGTTGGCTACCTACATGAAATCTGAAAATGACATTTCAGAATTAAGATTGTAGTAAAAACGGCCGAGAGAATGGAAGATGATCGTGAGGCGAGGAGAGCAACATACTTGGAGCCACAGAGCTGACGTGAGTCGCTCGATTCGTTGCCAAGTCAGCAAGTAGCAGATTGTGGGACAGGACAATTAAAGAGTTGTGGCGTATTTTGGTAGCGGAGACCAAGATTGATTCATTCATTCGATTCGCTGAGCAATCGGAGTGGATAAATATTTGAGTGAAATTCACCGAGGGACACAGAGCGTTGGCGGTATTTGATACCTACTTCAGTACATTATGGGACTAATACTTAGATAAAGTTAATACAACTGATTGCTACCGTGGCTATGTTAACAGGCTTTTAGCTGGGACTACATGCGCCAGTTCCAGCGCCGGTTCGGTTGGCTGCAGCTAATCATAAGCGTTCCGCCCTTCCCCCACTAGAAGTCAGCGCCTCGTGATTGGCTGCAGCGAAACTAACCGGCGCTGGAACCGGCGCATGTAGTCCCAGCATTAATCTCTCTCTCCGTTATCGAGGCTTTCGTAATCGACAAATAACATTACTGAAAATACATTCATTAATTTAAATCACAGGATAAGCCAGTTCACTTTACACCAATAAATCGTCAGTCAAATCGAATTGAATAAAAAAAAATCGAATCGCGACTAAAGTTCAATGTGGAAGATTTTACAGTTTTTTTAATCATAAAATGTCACTGATTTGAGTACAAGCAAATGTTGGTATTTGATGAACATTTAGGTGGGTCATGGGTCCACATAAAACACCCAAAAATGTATGTTGTCATCAGAGTCATAAAAATAAACATTATAATGCAAGTGCAATGATTTTGTCATCTACAAGTACGTTGACAGCCCCATTTTACACAGTCATATTACTTGGAAACTGTGTGAGGAAATAATTTCAGATGCAAAGTAAAACACATTATGGTTCTGAGATCTTATCTATAATTTGTAGACCATAAAAACGGTGCTAATTTATGCATGATTTCATTCGTGAAACATTATGTCGTCTTAATTACCTACACCTATAAAACTACTTGCAGCGTGAAATATTCAATTAGGAATTATTTACATTTTATTAGAATTTGTTTGCCAATTGGTTAAGCATGTATATATGCTAAGCTGTGTAAGTTAAAACTAGTTTATTTATGTCCTTGTATATAGCTACATTTTACTCCGGGTGTAAATCCGTCAGTGATGGATGATTTAAAATCATTGTAAAGGTACGGAGGGAAGTTTAGAGGAAAACAATTGTGAATTCGATTTTTCACCAAAGATTTACTATGAAATTCATTATTTCCCAATCAAAGTCAACTAACACTTGGTACCTGCCAGTAACTATTCATTAAATATTCCAGCCTCATTGTCGCACTTTTTCATGTGTAGTATACCTACATTTTCACACGTAAGAATACAATATTAACAAGTCCGCTTTTGTAAGACCGGCCCCGAGGTGACACTGCCGTTTCTTACGATAATATATGCGTAGTTCACAGCTAATACAGTACTACTAAACTTTGTCCTTTCACAACAAAAGTAAGTAGATGTATAAGATCGTGGGTTCAATTCCAGACTGCGTCAGAATATTTAAACTACTATAGTCACCATTTCATCCCGGTATTAATTAGTTATTTGGATTAGGAAGTTTAAAAGTTTGTCTTAGCACAATAAATCGAAGCGGCCCATACTTACTTACTCCCGGAACGTCTATAATCGATCCATTATGTATTATTCCTGGAACGTCCTTCCTATCTGAAGGTCTAGTTCCCGTAGTTTCCAATTTCCTGAATGTTTAGCTAGACCATAATAACTAAGCCGCAAAACAGACAGAGGCGATGCGCTGACGGCACGCCAGTCGACAAACCTCTTATATATGTTTTGCGCCACTTCAATTTCATAGATTTTGTATGAAAATAGTTTGTTTTCCATAACTTGTCCGCGGTTTACGGGCAAACGGCCCACCGTGAGACGCGCTGCCGGCACAACGTATGAGTGCGGTGCACCTCTCGTTGCACCGACAGGCGCGCCATGCCCCCTGTATGTTTTACGCCTAAGATGAATGTGAAAAACAAACTAACTAAATTACCTACTCCCAATTTGTTTTCTGGTTTTTATTACTACTACTATCAGTTTGAAAACCGTAATGCTCATATGCCTCATTAAACTATAACAGCTATAAATAAAGTTAACAAAACAGGATTCACGCTACGCGTACACCGAAATCATCGCATGCCTAAGTCGATAGGCGCTCAAAATAATTACATATCGGGGACCATCGATACTTTAACCTTCCTGATATATGCAACACCTAAGTATGTGCAATATTAGCAAACCCTGAGAAATTGATCAATGGATTTTTGCTCTAATAATTCCCACAATTATAACATAGTATAAAAGCTAATGAAGCAGGGCATAGCATGTGCACTATTGTCTCGGATCCCTATCAGGGCAGTAATTAGTGAGTTTTGTTAAACAAGTGTAAAGTGATTGAACAAAATGTTGTCTAGAGTAAGTTACCTACCCCGCTACAAATAAATTCATACTTGGCGTAAATAAGTTCTTAAGTGGAGACTACGATTTAGGCGAAATAATAGGCGATAATGTGAAATATATTTTTGCTAGACAGAGTGAAGGGTCTCGCAATCCAGTCCGAAAAAGTCCGGATGCGAGACCCGAAGATCGAACTCTATGGTTGAGCCTCGGCAAAAATCTATGTCCGTAGAGTTTTTACTTAGGCTAATAATGATCATAGGTTCGTTTCTTACAATATCATCAAGAGGTAGCCCAGATAGCCTTTAGGTGTTCGTTACGAAACATGTAGACAAAAATGTATATGTGTTTCGTTACGAATATCTAATGGTTATCTGAAAGTAGACTGATACAAAGTTAAACAGCATTTTAAGAAGTTTTCTGTCAATCTTATCCTATATTACCTTCATGATCATATCTCTGAAAGGAAATATTTAAAGTGTCTCCGCCATTAAGTGAACATGTGATTGCGGCAAATACCTACTCAGTGATTAATAACTGTGATAATGATAAGTGTCTAAAATTGTAAACTGAGTGTACTTACTACATTAGCTGGTCTCCACTTCCAGATTGAAGACTTGATTTCTTAAGTGAAAAATCTAGTTTCTTATCTATCAGTTTAAGATTACCTTGGTTATTGGTCGATAATATTAGTGTAGTTAATAGGATTTTGTACACAGGGTTTTTACTAGTCTATATTGGTAATGTCTATCGTTCTGTTTCAGGTTTAATTAGGATTGGCGCTTGTACTAAAGCGCCAATCCTAATTAAACCTGAAACAGAAGCATAGGGCAGATGCTTTGACGATTGTGTCTGAAAACGTTTCGATATTTTATAGGAACCAATCGCACCGAATCGAATCTGAAATTAAAAGGTTTTAATTTATTAGGTTTTTTAGGTTTTTATTTATTTTCAGTTTTAAGACACATTTTACGATTTAGTCGCACTACGTCACCTGACGTAGTCGTAAAATGTGTCTTAAAACTGAAAATAAATATCAATAGTTGAAAATAAATGGTACCCAATAGTGTTAGATGAACTGCGATAGCGCAGTCGATTTAGTCTCAAAACCTCAGCTACCCACGGAATGACGGAAATACTTGGTTTAAAAACATCTTGTCTTTATTTAACAGGTGATAGCCATCTGCGCCTTGGTGTCAGCCTGCCAGGCCATATTCCCGTTCCACCACCACCATCATCATCACCCGGCGGTGTCCCACCAGGAAATACAAAAGCACGACGGTCCCCACCACCACATCCCCATCCACCACGAGATTCCCATCCACCACCATGTCCCACTACTGCACCACCATGTCCCAATTCAGCACCATGTCCCACACATTCCGCATCATGATCATTATGTGAGTATACTCTGAAGTGTTGGTAGCTACTTAGAATACAGGGTGTTTGGACTGTATGGACATTACTGTAAACGGGTGGGACAGTGGCCAGTCAAGCTGCCTTGCCAGTGGACTTATGACTTTTTGTCACTGGCCAGGCACTCGCTACTGTACTTTCCACTTGAAAAGGTGTAAATCAGCCCTTAGGGAAAACGCACCGTTTCCACAGAGTACTGTCCGTTGCACGAAACGTCTGTAAAATTAAATTTTCATTGAAATACATGATATCCCTTTCTACGCGATAGCTCTAGACAGAGATGACACGTGACTCAAAGAAGTCTTAACATTATGGGCGTTTGTTACAACTCACGGTCTATAAGTATACTGACGTTCTCCTTATGGCGATTCACAAACTCTTCGTGCGATTTCATAATATCGCACAGACGCAAGTCACTCCGCCTAAGAGGTGAGTATTGGCACCCATAAAATGGACATTAGATAACTTTACCGGGAAAGGTACCTCCTTATTTTACCTAAGTTCGGCGTACAATGTATAATCATTTTGTATGGGAAGATAAATAAAATATTTCAAGTTCAAATAAAATTACTTACTAAAACTCTCAACTTTATTCTGCAGTTAGTTTAATTTATCTAAACGTAGTAAATTTATCGAAATCTATGTCAACTCAAAATGTAATTTAATAAGTTACCGTACAAATTCTCCCCAAGTAAGTCAACCAGTAATTATATAAATAGTGCATAAATTATTGAACGCCCTACAATTGCAACACTGTCGACTTCCTGTCTATTCGGACTGGTTGTTTTCATAACTACGACAAATCTATTTTAAACTCTAATATTAGCCATGTCGAAATTGAACCTGTTCCTGATTGATTTGGTACCCTAGCAATAACTGTCACGCCAACTACTTATTTATTTATTTTATTCTATACTCGCAGGTGCATCAAAAAAATATCATGTCAATCACGTGCAGGAAGATCACATGTAGCACTCGAGTATCTACAATACTCGCCCATCGCTCGTAGCGACTAATATGATCCTTCCCACACTAGTTAGACAAACTGTTATTTTTGACGGTTGAAATTTTTTTTACCAATAGCGTGAAGATATGTGTGACTGTATGTACATGTAAAACAAAAGTAATTCAATTATCGAAATTGAAAACCCCTGTTTGGCTTACAAAGGGGTTTTTGTTACATACGAGTAAATATACAAATCACTTATTCAACAGTGGCTGTAAAAATCTGAGATTTACAACTGAGTGCGCTATTTGAACTCGGAAAACACACTCGTATTAATGTCGACGATACGTCTGCTTTTCAAACTGGACAAATAGATTCTTTCACATATAAAAAGATAGACAAAAGCTTCTTTTCTTTTACAGGCGTTCCCGGAGTACAACTTTGCATACTCAGTGCACGACCACCACACGGGAGACGTGAAGTCGCAGCATGAGCACCGGCACGGGGACGTGGTGAAGGGTGCCTACGAGCTGGTGGAGCCCGACGGTCGCTATAGGAAGGTCGAGTACAAGGCCGATGACCACACCGGGTGAGGAATCTTTTTCTTTGTAATAATCAAAGAAAATTTAAAAAACCTTTTTTGACAAACTCCCAAATGTATTTCTGGTCATTATCAAACTCTGAAGTGACCCGGTGCGATGTAGAAGCTGCACTTGAACCTATACATTTAAGTTCAATTTCAAGGTTCCAAGATATCAACATTGCTGAGATCCGTCACTAAGTTACCCAAGTTTTATTTAACTTGTATGGAATCCGCTCTATCGATTTTCCACCAAAAACAATTATGGTTCTAACAAAACGTGCAAACAAACGTAAGCGTGAAAAGCATAACCCATAAAGCTTAAAGCATTGATCGGGAGTTAAAGACATGAGAAGGAACTAACTTAAGATATTCATAAAATGCGCAATGTACATAAATTAGGACGATTGGTTGAGGAACGTCTAGTACAGCAGTAGTACAGAAATACGCTCTGTGTTGAACTACATCTTACATTATAGCTCCTTTTTTTTACAGTTTCAACGCCATCGTTCATCACACTTCGCCTCATCATCATGTTCATTTGGCTCATCACCATCACATCTAAACGACAATCATTCGGAGCTCTACAATCCTTGATGAACCCCAGCTCTTATAAGACTGACTCAAGCCTACGTTTCACGTTCAACTGTAACATAATCGTTTTTGTAAAATATAATTATAATGATAATGAACAAATTAAAGATATTAGCGCTAATACTTTAATCGTAATTTTTATTTACAAAAAAAATTTCAAAACTAAGTACATAAAAATATAAATAGTCTAAGTTGTCTACGTTTTCTGAGAGCGGCATGTTCCTAATGTTATTTTTTTCATTTATATAAAATAGACCCCATGGTTTTGGAGCTCTAGGGCTTCGAAAAAATATTAGTGAAACTACCACAAACCCTTAGTAGATTCACTATTAATGTTATTTATCTATTGAAAGAAGGTTTCAGCGGCGGCTGGTTCCTTCTTTCAAGATTTAAAGTGACTGAAATACCTTCTATTTGAAACGACCCGAAATCGAGAAAACCGAAACATAGATTTCTTTGGGGTTCAATCCGATTCCATTTCAAAATCGCTGCGGGATACCGCAGAAAATGTGCCTATTGAAATAGGTCGTATCCCAGCGACATATCGACTCTTGGAGATCTTTTGTGCATTACTCCTATCATAGCATGATTAATTTTTACTAGAAACATGAAGTTACTTGTCGTATAAAATAGCAAATTACATTTCATTGGGTTCTTCATACAAAAGACATCAACGTGTTCATTTATTCTTAAAGGTATTTCTTTTTTCTATGGATGCGTCGCTAAAATTAATACTAATCCAAAATTAGAAAAGATGATTCCTATTATAAGATCGCAGTTACCCTAAATTGTAAAAAGGAATTGCAAAGCTAGTGGTACAGGTAGAGATATTTGACAAAATAAAACTCTACCTGGGCAAATTCTTGCCAATTTATTTGTTATAAGAAACTTTGCCGTTACAATTCGTAAAGGCACTGTAATGTAGGTAATACTCAGAAAGGCATATTTAACTTAAATAATCTTCTTGCGATTAATAGGTGTTATACCTAAATTCATTAAAGCATTAAAACAAATATATTAAAAACTCTCTAGCTACGTCTGAATATACTCGTATAGTACTCTATGTACTACTCGTAATCGATTGATAACCACGAGTAAGTTATACATCACTTAGTTTCAGAGCTGCCAGTTCTTATTTCCTTTTCACACGATTTGTTGGTCAAACGGACAGACACGCCTAGCTGTAATCTAGAGAAACTAGTCAAAAAAATCTCCTGCAATTTATAGGTTATTTAGTTAGTAATTATAACTGTTATAGTATCATTACTGAAGGATGTTCTCGATTAAATCCGAACGCACATACGATAAACCTTACGTGTATAAATACTTGAGGGAGATTATTAGTCTTATCACTTCAGTAGTTTAGTGAATCTGGTAAAGATTACTTACTGATAAAATGATTTTGAAGGTGAGTTAGTAGTGCTTTTATTAATTTCTACGATTATTTAAAAAATCTAAAAGTAATATAGAATACATAAGTGAGATGTTTCGTCATCCAACAGTTAAAGTATAAGTACTACTTAAAGTTTACTGACTCTTATCTCAGATATATGTATTTAGTTTAAAGGTAATTTTGTTCCGATTCAAAATGTTTGTTATTTTGAATTATTCTAGCCACAGAGATTCTAATTTTGATTTAAAATCACTAATGTTTCTAAAGTTATTTAAAAATATGAAATCATCCAGTGCAACTCGAGAAAAAAAAACGGATATTACCTATAGTGATTGTTCTACAATAAATAGCATTGTTGTGTGGTGAAGACTAAAGAGCAGTATTCACCAGATATGATGCTAACTACCTTCGAAAACTTTTGAATTCCATAGGTTGTTTCGTTGCTGGGTGCTGCCATCTGCGTGCTAGGTGACGGGCATGCGTACTCAGAGCAGTCGGTGTCGATGCACATGGGCCACCATGGTGAGCTCAAACACTTGGGGTCCCACGAACCTGAGCATCATGAAGAATACGTAAGATCGAGGGTTAAATCTATTTTTAAACAGAGGGCAACGCAATTTCAACTAAAAACGCTGTTGAGATTGCGTTGCCTTCTGTTAAAATCGTCTAAAAACAGTATGAGATATAAAGGAGAAGTTATTTTATTATATCCAAATGTAGAATACAATACAATACAAAAACGTTTAATGTCAGACAAATAAGTACAGATATAAAATGTTAGTAAATTCTTATAGCTATGTTAGTAATGTAATGAATTGCGATTCGGTTCAGTTCGAGCGAGATCGGTTTACTTTTGTTTTGTGACTTTATTCTATGTTTTTCTATTTCTTTATGATGTTATGTCTCTAACTGAAGTCAGCTCATATTCTAGAAAATCCTGGTTTCGATCATTGAAGTAAAGATAGATTTTACTAATTATGGTCAAATTACTTACATGAATATTTTCTCTCAGGCTTGGTCGTATCCGTCATATGAGTTCTCATACGAGGTGAATGACCCCCACACGCATGACGTCAAGGGACAGCACGAGCAGAGGCACGGGGATGAGGTGAAGGGCATGTACTGGCTGCATCAACCCGATGGTCACAAACGCACCGTCCAGTACCATGCTGACAAACACAGCGGGTGAGTCATGGAATGGGAGAAAGGGCCTAGTCAATGAGAAAGAGGGGAAGAGCATAGGCAAGGGGGAAGGGCGTGTACTGGCTTCATCAACCCGACGGCCACGCATGTACTATCAAGTACCATCCTGACAAACTCAGCGGATGAGTAATGGAAGAATGAACGACGGTAAAGGAGAAAAGGAAAATAAGAAGAGAAGGGCGTGTACTGGCTGCATTAATCCGATGATACTATTGAAGATTCGTAGAGGTCAACAGTGAAGTGTTTTCGAAAAAGAAGGGGAAAGGGTTTAAAGGTTCAAGCCCAACTCGAAATCCTTTAGACTTACCGCCATTGACCTTCTGTCCCCAAAGCTCACCTACTATGAAACCTCTATAGTTATTGTATCTTTCACTTTAAATTAATTTTAATCCTATATCAAGTGTATCTATCTAGCACAACAGCATGGACCATAATGAAATGCAATTTAATAAAATTTCAACTGTTTTCATAACAGAGGGCCCTACACAAATACTGAACCACTTCAAAAAGGTTACGTTTTTAAATATTCTGACAAATGTTATATTGTTTACAGATTCCACGCCAAAGTCGATTATGAGAGGATTCATCATGGCAATAACGATCATCATTTACCACATGTAAATCACATTGAACATCATGAACCAATTGTTGAGCATCATGAACCAATCCTTAAACATCATAAACCAATCGTTGAGCAGAGGCCCATGGTTGAAGACGTAAAGCCAGTTGTCGAAGAGCCAATGGAAGAGCACCACATCCCAGCGCACCACAAGAAAGTGATCGAATTCTACCAACAAATCCATCACCCGCATCACAACCATCATGAACATAGACATCATGAACACAAGTCGGTTCATGAACAGAATATTGTTCATCACCAAGAGAGGCCGATTCATCACAAGGAGAGACATGAAGAGAGAAAATCTCATCATGAACATATGAATCAGGAACACCGGCATCAAGAAGATAAACATGCAGAACATAGACATCAAGAACATAGAAATGAAGAACACAGTCGTCAAGAACACGGACATCAGGAACACAGACATGCAGAACACAGACGTCAAGAACATAGAAATGATGAACACAGACGTCAAGAGCACGGACATCAAGAAGATAGACATGCAGAACACAGACTTCAAGAACATAGAAATGAAGAACACAGACCTCAAGAGCACGGACATCAAGAAAATATACATCAAGAACACAGACATCAAGAACAGAGACATCAAGAACACAGACATCAAGAACACAGACATCAAGAGCACCGAGAACAAGAGCACAGACATCATGAACATAGGCATCATAATAGGCCAATCTACATCGAACATAAGGCTGCACATTTTGATTCTCGAAATCACCACGAGGGTCACAAACATCATGACTATTATGGCAAAGCATTGGAAGCTTTCCGAAAGCACAAAGAAGCACACCATGAAGAGAGACACCACGAAGAGGAGCATCATCTTCCCGCCCACCACCCTGACCACATCCCAATCCTGGATCTTCACAAGCCTCATATCCGGGAGCCTGCCTATGGACAACGTCTTCACCGCTCCAGGCACCATCAGGAATAAACTCTTACATATTTCTCTGTCTATCCAAAGAATACTGATTTACGGTGAAGGAATATTATGTTATGACTTGAAATCAAATTATTGTGATAGTCTACATTATTGTAATAAATGTATATTGTGTACATTAAGATATTATTATGAACGAATATGCAAATATAAGATGAGCGCTCCAGATTTCTTCGTTTATTTATTTACCTATATCTAAAGACAGAAATTGGACTAGTAGGCCCTCTTCTCTAGAATGATGATGTGAGCACTAACAGTGAGCCTAGAGTTTGATTACCCAAATATGCATATAATTTTGAATAGTTTCATACATACAAACTAGAAAAATATATATACAAAACGGATCTTGGGCGTTACATCCAATTCCCCGAAGGTCTAGATGGCCCAATTGGAGATATCTAATCCCTTAATGTCCAATAACGTAATTCATAAACACACTAGCTATAGTTTTTGGAATGCAATGTTGTTAATTTTCTTAAATTTCGATCTGTACGAATGGTCGTATGGTGGTCCTACAAGTTTGCAAAATTCAAAGAATTAAAATATAAGGTCGGAGAAAAACTCTTTTCGCATATTGTATGTATTATATAAACTTGTAATAAAATTTCTTTGGTTGTACTATTTGTATCTGGCTGGTTTTGATGACATTAAAAAGGTTACATTAAGAAGAAAAAAACAAATTAGTAAAATGTTGTTTCCAGCTATTTTTCATTTGTTTTTCTCTCTGTCAAAATGAGTGAATCTAATGAAGAAATTCGATACATTTTGAAATTTTATTACAAAATAGGGAAAAAATGCAACGCAAGCCGCGAAAAAAAATTATGACGTTTATGGACCTAATGCAGTGTCAGTAAGAGTAGCACGAAGTTGGTTTAAGCGTTTTCAATCCGGGAATTTTGATGTCAAAGATGCACCTCGCTCTGGTCGTCCTGTTACTGATAAAATGGACGCCATTTTTGAAAAAGTTAAGCAAGATCGGTATATCAGTAATTACGACGTAACTGAAGAACTGGAAATTGACCACAAAACAGTTTTGACCCATTTGAAAAAAGCTGTGTACACAAAAAAACTCGACATTTGGGTGTCACACGAGCTCACTGAAAGAAACCTAATGAACCGTGTACTCATTTGCGATTCTTTATTGAGACGTAATGAAACCGAACCGTTTTTGAAGAGATTGATAACTGGTGATGAAAAACGGATCACGTACGACAAGAACGTACGAAAAAGATCGTGGTCAAAAGTCGGTCAGGCTTTACAGACTGTGGCAAATCCCGGGTTAACTCGCAATAAGGTGATACTGTATATATGGTGGGATTGGAAGGGCATTGTTCATTATGAGCTTTTACCGCCAGGCAAAACCATCGATTCGGATCTCTACTGCCAACAACTGATGAGATTAAAGCGAGAAGTTGAGAGAAAGCGGCCGGGATTGATCAATAGAAAGATAGTGGTCTTTAATCACGATAACGCTAGACCACAAACATATTTAGCCACTCAGCAAAAATTAAGAGAGTTTGACTGGGAGGTGCAGCCACCGATGATTGAGAGCATCGGTGGCTAGGACGCCGGACTCCCATGCGGGACGTCCGGGTTTAAAACCATGCAATGTCATGTATAATATGTACCTATAAGTTTTTCGAGTCTTTCGGATTTTCATTGTGCATTTACCGACTGCTCTAATAAGAAAACATCGTGAGGAAACCTGCACACTCAGATAACCAGTATGTGCCAAGAAAGTCGTTCTATATTTCCATAATATACATCACGCACGACCCTCATTAATGACGAATACGACTTAGAAGAAGATCCATGGTATCATGGCAAACCACTAGCCCATATTATCATAGCACACAGAAGCTGAACGAGAATAAAACCGCTTACTCCTTATTAAATTAGGAAATCTGTGTAACGCAGAACGATGCGTAGAATGAAGTTACATTTTCCCCTCCCATAAAAATTCTGCTACTTAATTGCAGATTATTTTGTGTGGTAATTGATTGGCCAAATTGTTTTCCAAAGGCTAAATTCTGAAATTTGCGTCATCAGTTTGCTCTATTACGTCGATCCAGAAGCTCCCTGCTAATCAATGAAGGAACAATACTCCTACCTATTAGTCCTTTACAAAAACAGTGAATTATTGTTTTCTACACCTATAATCAAGGTTTTTAGTGTATTTTTTGATACTATATTGATAATTGGGTTTAATAGTTAAGGTATAATTAGGTCTTGTAATTGGCTATGAAGGATATAACGCGGCACGCTTATCCGGTAGAAAATGATTACTTCCACTTATCTTTTTAGCATAAACAGTTGAGATCCGACGTAATTATTTCGTCAGTTGTTATTTACACGACTGAGAGAAAAGATGTTTCAGGTGAGTGGCGAATATGAATAATACTGGGAAGGTTAAAAGATTAAAACACTAACGTTTCTTATTTGGAGCCTCTCAATTTCTTTTGTAGATACGACAGCATTGCTTACATTATCAAAAACGAAACGCAAATTAGCAAAACACTTCAAAAATTAAAACAAACATAATAGAACAGCACGCTTTAGCACCCTATAAAATGTTACTTACTAAAAATATTACGACAACAATCCTTTAGCACCATAATAATGCAATAAGTATTTCCAGTGGCTATTTCTGGCGGCTATTGTAGCCGTAGGCTTGTCTGAGCCCGCGGCGGAGCCAGCAGCCGCGGCAGAGCCTGTGCACCACGAAGTCAACTACAACATCGGACCTAGTCACGACGTTCGCGGCCACAATCGCGACGACCATCACATCGACCGCGGGCACAGTCACGACGTCCACGGCCATAGTCACGAAGTCCGCGCCCACAGTCGCGACGACCATAACAACGACCGCGGTCACAGTCACGACGATCGTCACGATGACCGCGACTACCGGCGAGGCCACCACCGCGAACACCATGACGGTGACCACATCGGACCCAATGTTGTGCGTGTTCTCAATCCATCACAAATAGTGAGTAGTCTTTGTTTTGATTAAAATTTAGATATTTGAGTTAGTACCCATTCGGTAAATGGAATTTGTAATTTTTCAATACAATTTTAAATTCCCATGTGTAACGAAAACAAGGATTAAAATTATTAACATGTCACTCAATAAATGATTTCGACTATAAAAGACGGCTTCAGTCAAAAATTCCGCCAGGTGTCGACCCCGGCGCAAAGGTCCCCATGATGCTCGCGGCATTGCCACGCTGCATCGCCACGACCAACCTCAAACAAGGATTTAGTTAGCAAATATATGGAAAATAATTTCTAAAAACTTCTTTTGCAGGCATTCGATCCGCACAACCTACATCATAGAAAGTAAGTTATACCTATTTTTTTACACTTGTTTGATTCTATAGAGCCCACACCTAAAGTAAATACTGACTGCTAAAGACTGAAGCAGTTCAAAGGGTTCAGGTCATAAAATTAACTCTAACGGTCATATATACTACTCGTATTTCTTATTTCCCCACAGAATAATAGAAAACACGTACAGTCCTGACTACTATCAGCCCACTTGGATCCTCGACTACCGCTACCTGAAGACTGGAGGTAGAGACTATACTCGCTCCGATGGCGGCCAGGTCCTCATTCTACCCAAAAACGTTCACAGCCACGAACCCAAAGACCACAAGTTTATCAACTATGACGAACTGTTGGAGTTTCTCAGACTGAAACAGCTGGCTGAAGCACAGAAGTACCACTCATACACGCCAGCAAATCAGCATAATTATAACTCGCATGGGTACGAACATAAAGAGATCAGAGGATACGAGCACAGGGATGATCAACGATCTTACTACTGAATATCTAAGCAAAGACCTTCATTAACTACGATTGACAATAATAAATTAAATACTCGTTTATGAAATGGAAGTTCTTTATCAATGGATACAGAAGTTATTAGTAAAAATAACGATAGTAATTATTGCGCTGAAATATAACTTTTAATGAGTACATTATTTAGTATTAATTATTTGACTATTTGTATCCAAAAAAAAATTCGATATTTTTATTTATTTCTGTGTATTTATTTTATTTAGATATATCTTATTTATACATAAATGTATTACAATTTATTAAATTAAAAAATAAATCCAACACTTGTTTTTTCTTATAACTTCTAACCAGTAAATAGTATTTCAATAAGGAGTTTTAAATCTATTGTATACCAAACTTGTCTCAAAACTTGAAAAAATTAATTGAATAGCCAAAAAATGAAATAAAATCTATTTAGGTATTTTAATTCCTAACGGTATTAGCAATATTTTACGACAATTGTGGCCAGTAGTAGAAAATTTCAGAAGTATTTACGTCTAGTCGAATTTTAAAAACAAACGATTAAATTAGCCGTTGTATGTAAAATGAAAAAAAATAATGAGTTGAGTAAATGGCTCTAATTATCTTTAATGCTTTTCAAAAAAAGTTTAATACAGCTGAAATTAGAGATAAATTAGCGCCCATCCCCAGCACTTAATTACAAATTATTTGCCTTTTCTTCAATTTTTTTACCATACTATATTCAGCAGACAAACTGATGATAATAAAGGTCTGAACCATATGGATGACTGCTAGTGGTATATTTCATCTTAGCCCCTCCGTGGCACGGTGAACACGTTAAAGAGTCGGTACTGGTTGTTGTCGTTCAACAGCAGTCGTTATGCCATGTCAAAGTCCATCCCAGAGTAACTCTGACAATAGGTTAGTCTAACCACTAACCATACGATAAACCTAGGTAATTTAGATACACGTAGCCTAGCCTACATGCTTAGAATATTTTTGAACTACGAACCGCTGTGATCAAGTTACTAAGTGGGGCTATATACTTAATTAACTTTTCTTATAAAACTGACGTAGGGCTAGAGTTAACCCGAGACTTACAGGCCGGTTTACATTTAGTCAAGTACAGTGGCGAGTGCAATTGATATCGAAACCACCGTAAAAGACGACTTCGATATCAAGTGAGTAAAATTAAATACATAAAAAAAAACCTTAATACTTGCGAATTGTCTATGTTTTTTTCTTCTTTATTTTAAGAGCTTAGTTGCATCTACGGCTATGTCGCTCCGTAACTTACCTACAACAATTTTATACTTACGACTAGCTACTTAAAATAATTTGCACAGTGCCTTCGCCGAATCCGATTGTCTATGCTTTTCATACAAAATTGATACTAGGTTATGTTAAACCGAAAGTTGAGTTCGTGCAACACGGCCTAACTGACATAAATACTTGACGAAAACTGCACTAGTTGCACATGTTTTACCAAGAATTTATTACTACAACTAAGTATTAATGTCGAGTTAAAAGGTGTTAATTGATATACTTACTTCAGTCCACTTGTGTACCCATTCGTGACGCCCGCCCTTGGCAACCGAAAGCGACTGAAGTTTCGCGGATCAGACCCATTATAGGTAAACATTATTTCGGTAGGTAATTGGAGGATAATTACCTAATAAATGTCGTCAAAGTTGCATCGCACACAGGATTACACGTGCGTGCCTTAATATAAGGTGACGGTTCGTCGGATTGTTAATTACTTATTTGAAGTCAGTCAGGCAAAGTACACCAATCGAGTTTTATCAATATGTGGTTCCAAGTGCGTATTCCGTGATATTCAGAAACTCTACAGCCTACTAACACATTTTGTCTTTTGTAGCATTTAATATGTGATCGCTTGTCTTTACTTAATACGTATTTCTATAGAATATAAACTAACAAGGCTTAAATATAGTTTATCCATAGTCAAAATGTAGATTCTACATTCTAAGCACTACATAAAAATAATGTCGAAATTCTTGGACCCAGGAAATTTCAGTACGCTCGAAATCCTCCAATTGGCGTCAATTCAATTCCCAGTACTTAACTACTTCAAGACTGGCTCATTCCCGCCCTTAAACTGTAAACTTCTTCCCAGGTTCTCGCTTTTTGTGTTCTGGCCATCAGTGCCCAAGCACACTACGGCGCAGTGTCGCACACATCCCGCGTGGATGGCTACGGCGGTCACGGCTGGGGCTACGGCGGCCATAGCAACCTCGGTTGGGGCGCAGGAGCCTACGGGCTAGGTTGGGGTCATGGCCACGGCTACGGCGGACATGGCCACGGCGGACATGGCTACGGCGGACACGGCTACGACGGACACGGCTACGGCGGACACGGCTACGGCGGACAAGGCTACGGCGGTCACGGCTATGGCGGTCACGGTGCTTGGAACCACCATGGTCACGACGTAAGAAGTTTTCTATGAAAGTTTGTAGAAGCGGCTACAATGTTAATTATCACAAGAATTGATAGCAGTATAGTGCAATTGCTAATCTTGTGCAATTGCTAATTTTGTTATCATTTTTTCTTTCTTTGGTACAATCGCTAAATGTAACTTCTTATTTTTCAAATCAAATCAATCAATCACTTTATTCAAATCTGGCCGAAAAGTGGCTATCTGACCACACCACTTTCTTTAGCGATACCGATATAGTACAACAATGTTCTAATCAATGATTTTGATATTCGCCCTACGGAGAAAGAGGGCAGAGGGAGATAAAATATTATATTTAGTAGAAAATAGTAAAGAAACGAGATACCAGTAGAAAATCGTTATACTTAATATTTTCTGTTATTTGTCCACAGGCGTGGTCGTACCCCTCGTATAAATTCGCTTACTCCGTGTCGGACCCGCATACCGGGGACCACAAGTCTCAGTCGGAGACCCGCCATGGAGACGTGGTGAACGGTGCCTACTCCCTCGTCGAGCCGGACGGCAACGTGCGGTCTGTTCATTACTCCGCTGATGACCACCGTGGGTGAGTATACCTCACTGTTTCTTCTTCTTCACTTCCTACTGACTTACAAGAAGGTCCCATATAACAAGTCGAAGAGGTCCGTAAACCGTAAGACAGCGGCGGCAGAATGGTTAAATTACATTATTCTCTTATTACGACCACACTCTTGAAGTTTCGTATCTACCAAGTCATTACCAACAAACGGGTATTTCTTTCACCAACAACTAATTCTGACCTAGAAAAGGACTGGTTTCGATCAATCAAAGGGTATTTTTACAGCTCGTAAATAACCGTAGATTTGTGAAGAACTTTCATCGGTGGATATCGAAATATGTCATGGACAAAGCAAAGCCTTAATTTCTGAGCTGGCGGTTGAGATGCAGTCATAAGTAGATAATAATTATTGATTATATAGATACCCTATATGATTTTTTTCATTTTTCAGTTTTAATGCTGTTGTGCACCACAGGACGGCTCATCATCACAACATCCCTCATCATCATCATCATTAGACGTTGCTTCCGAACATCATCAAACCCTAGTTACTCGACGAAAGGTGTAAAAAATGTCTGTACTGAACTAAATGTTTCATATATGCTTCCTTTGCATATTCATACTTCGTTAGCGCTAACGAATAAAAAAGTTTATAAAAGAAAAATTAAACTAGGTATACCTAATCAAATGTCTTTTATTTACTTAGTTAGGTACAAAGATTAATAACATTAGTTATAATCGCTGGGTATAACATTAAATCACAATACACATTATGGAAAGTGCAGGGAAGGTCAGAATTTGGGGGGTCACCTGGCCCACGTTGCCCCGCGTGCTAGATGGTATAGACGCTGGTATTTTCTCCCTCCGTTCGTCTTCCACAGTTGAGGAGTTGATGCGCCAATATCGCCTGGTTCGCGACAGCCGCGGCTGGATCTTAATCGCGATTTTAGTCGTTTTGCGCGACGATGAGGAGCTTATTATGGAGTTTATTTAGGAGCTTCGTAGGGCGGCGTAGAAGTGGCCGTTTGACATTTAGAATTGTCAAACGAACGTGTAGTTGCCTTACCCCCAATTCAAGGTAGGATACAGAGAAAGGTTGATGGAAATGAGGGTAAGTAGGTGTTGGTAAAACTATCTGTCACATTATGTTAAACAACTATGGTAGATAGGTATATCACTAAAATATTCTACTATTTGACCACGATAACAAAAAGCGACAATGACTCAAAAGCCGGATTCATTGTAGGTAATGGATCTCTCCCAGTAAAACAATATCAAACATTATCAATGTTTTTTAATTAATACATATTTACCTACACCTACATTACGTATATAAAACTAGTGATCGTAAAACTAGTGAACTTAAACTCAGTATGGCTTAACAGAATTCTCCCCTTGTTTTTTCAATCCGACCACGTGATTGACAGAAAATCCCACCCCGGGGTTATAACCAGCGCCTGATCCTGATTGCTTGGAGTATCCACCATCCTGGCCTCCCTGGAACGAGCCCCTTTCTGAAGAGTATCTGGGACTACTGGCGGATGTGCATAGCCATCGTGTACAGTGTTGTAGGTGTCGTGTGGCCGCCGATGTAAATGGTTTGTCGGCTCGTCTCTCCTTACTACAGCGTTAAATCTAAAATAAAAAATTAATTGTGAGCAGTTGGTGCAAATCTTCATCCGTCTACATATCCGCCACTCCACTTAAACCGAAAATATGGTAGGTACGTTTATTTGGTTTTCAACACATAAGAACATGTTAAGGGGGGAAATGAAAAACAGCGCTGCATATTTGGTACCCGAGTATGTTAGCATTTGCTGACTTTCCCCCCTTTTGCCAAATATACATTACATATTATATAATTCTTTGTACTATAATTTTAAATTTATATGATTTGGCAATAAATATATTTCAATTTCTATGTAAGAAATCGTTTTTCATGGCACTATTTTTTCAAGTTTTCCTAGTAAACTATGGGTATAGTAAAATTCATAAACATAATAATGAAGACGATACAGTAGGTCTTTTGGAATATTAAAATTGACAAACGGACAGTCTCATTTTTACACAAAAAGTATTAGTTAGTCATTCATTAGAGTGTAAAATTTTAGTAATTTTATTATATAAAATATAATTAATATTTCGTACCCATGTAAGGCATCGGCGGTGTACTCCACCGTCCTCAAAGCACCATCGGGCTCGTACAAAGTGTACACGCCTCTCACAGTGTCACCCTCCCTGCTCTCCCAGTGACTCTTCCTATCGCCGGTCTGATGGTCTGATACCTCGTATTTATATTCGTATTTTGGCTGAAAAACAACAACATAACTTACTTGTAAGCCTATATGTATATTTTTAATTTCAAACTATAAAAGTCCAATGCAAAATATAACAGATAATATCGGAATGAAATGGAGCTGCATGTTCAGTTAGTTTTTGCAGCGATTTACTGTACAATACTTATTTTCAACCTACTTTCACGTGATGGCTTCCTCCATATTGATCAATACCCGAGGAACCTGTAGAACAGACAACGATTTTTTTATAAATTGGAGGGAGAAATAATGGGAACACTTACGAACTTTGTCAAAGTAAACTCCAAATTGTCAGTTATTGCAAAGCTGTCACGTTTGTGCATGTAAATATGACAAGATTGTAAATATGTATCCATTATTTTTTCTGACACTGTATCTATAAAACGGCAAGTCTTATAGCAAAAGACAGAACCTGGAAAGGTTAGTGCAAGTGTTCTACAGATCGATTTTACTTTGCTATGGGCATGGTATCTTAAGTGTATTTAAATAGAACTATTTGTAAAAAATAAAAGTAAGAAGCCACAACCTTCAGACCCTCGATGAATTACGATGATCTTAAGTCACCAAGAGAAAATCTGGTCTGACCAAGATAGCTTTGTATAGACAACGAGATCCATTGGTAATGGAAATTAGGTCAAATTCATACTAGCAATAGTAGCAGGCGGAGTGCTAGCTTGTGGTTGATGAAACACGATGCTCTGAGAAGATGTAGCGTGCTGGAGCATCGCCAGGGGAGCGCCACTGACGAGTAACCCGTTCAGTAATAGCACTACCTAGAAAAATGTTCCGTAAACAGCAATTAGAGAACACGAGTGCTTGGCACGCACGTGCGTAATCTCTTGTTACATCGCCTGTTATTGCAAATTACGGTCCAATGAAGCACAAAAATTAAAAAATGTAACAATTTGAAACAAAGTTGCTCGAGAATGCACATTTTTTATGTCGACCTTACTTTCTTACTTATGTTATGTATGAGTAATGTTATGACTTTTAATTCCGTGCTGACTTTTTTACACCTGAATTTTTTTGGCGAAAACTTTTTGATAATTGGATCGAATACACTAATGTCGATGGTTCGTCGATAAAAGTTTTAATTAAAAATTGTAGAGCTATTATTATTAACAAGTTGAAAACCATAGTAAACTATGGCGAGGCCGTTTGTACTCCTATTAATAGCCGCTAAAAATTGAATTAAGCTCGCCCAAGCACTTGCCAGAAACACGCTTTTGCTTTATATAAAGTAAAGAATAAGTAAAATACACTATATAATAGGATCATACAGGAAATGTAAGCTAATTTCAGAATTGTATTGAACTTGCAATTTATATTTTGAAACAGCACATTTTGTCTAGTGTAAGTCAAAATTTCTCTTTTCAAAACTCTATCGTAATAAAAGTTACCATCAACTATAACACTTTTACAAGAACACTTTTACTAGCCTTAAAGTACAGGAGTTTCATGTT
This sequence comes from Hofmannophila pseudospretella, assembly GCA_947369225.1. Classification (NCBI taxonomy): domain Eukaryota; kingdom Metazoa; phylum Arthropoda; class Insecta; order Lepidoptera; family Oecophoridae; genus Hofmannophila; species Hofmannophila pseudospretella. Next base: position 9,956,234 of record OX376317.1, on the reverse strand, counting down.
GGCCGCGGCAAATAGAAACGTCAATAGTGTAAAGTAGAAGATTGAAGGGATCTTTTATAGGGTCAGTCCATCAGATAAGTGGAACAATGTGCTGTCGACGGATGTACGGATTTGCATCAACTAAGGTCCTGTTGTCAATTAATATTGTACGGCATAGCACTGTATGCAAACCTTCGGTCAGGTATGAGGTAACATCATTGTAACATGCGCCGACGTTTTTTCATGTCGATGTGATTTAATATGACAAGCATGAAGTACCTACTTACATGCTTGAAGATACTTTTTAAACTACGAACAAAAAAAACAAGTAAATTTAAGCTCTATGAAAATTTGACAGAAAAACGATAAAATTCATATAGATTCCTACCTAATGGCGGACGAGAATCGCACTGATATTATTACTAAGGTGTATCACTTTTCGTGACCTTTGTCATACATAAAATAATTTTAAATTCATTATTTTGACGAAATCATCAGAATATAGGTTATTTCTACTCCACTTACCAGTTTTGCCACATTTTTTCCCAGATGGACTAAAATTTCGTCGGTATAAAAGCTCATAGAAAGCTCGTTATCGACCACTAAATTCAAATTCACGGACGCTTAAGATGGCATCCGTATTATATATTATTTTAAATACTTTTAGAGCAAGATTCATAAACTACATCTCTGTATGTTTTGCCGAACTACTCGATACGATCTACCTATCTTATAACATTTCCTTTCACGGTCTACCGCCCTTGATCAATGCGTGTACGCAATTCACTTTGAATCTACTCTACTTGCATTAGTTTATACCTTTCTCACTAGATGGGGATAAACGCATTTACATACGCATATTTTAATTAATAACGTCGATGTTAGATGAGACTCGAAATAAATAGAAGTAAATAAATAATTTGTAGAGCCTCTCTAGAGTTTAAACGCAAGTTTAAACAAAACTGGTCCCAATTGAACGCTGTGAAGAAGAATATAGCGACCTTCCTGTCACATTAAATTACCTACTAGTTTAATTTAATCATATTAATTTTACTTAACCGCATACACTCGTATGCCCGTAATTAACACAAATTGAACACATGCTTGGTAATCGTTAATCGAATTACATCATATTTCCTTTACTACTTTAACTTCAACATTTACATTGCAACAATTTGGTGTAAGAATTTTATGTTGGTATGCGAGTTTCGGCTCGCATCCCTACAAGTTTCCTCATTCACGCAGCGCATGCGTAAACAATTAACTTACCTAATTAATGTGTATTAAATCCAATTATAATAGTCTGCATTAAATCCAAGCAGATATTTTTTTAAACATTAGTAGTATCTATGTTAATGGCGATGGGCGGGACACTTGGTTAGACGTGTTGATGGCCGGTGGACCAGAGCCCTCACTTAGTGGTGGCCAAGGTTGGGGAAAAGAGGAGTAGGTCGTCCAGCAGCCAGATGGGCGGATGACATCACCAAAGTCGCATCGAAGACCTGGATGCGACTAGCACAGGATCGTATAGGGTGGCACAAAAGAGAGGAGGCTTATGCAGTGGGACGAGATGGGCTGATGATGATTATGATGATGTTAATGTTTGACTATTTGACATCATTACCATTACGAATAAGGTATTCTTAATTAGTCACTTCATCTAGGATAAAATGACTGCTGGGAGTGGACCACCACATGGTCTAAAGATTCGTTAAGGCTATGCTTGGGCCCCAATCTCGTACCTTACCCTAGCCTCCTTTAGTGTCGCTTTGAGATAAATACTGTATATCCCGAAACAAATAATTGCGATCATCGAGATGAAACAGCTAACTTTTCCAATGCAAGTAGCTTTTAATATATTAATATTATAAACAAGTATACATTGCATACGATGACAAATTATTACATTGCACAAACGGATATTTACGAAACAATATGTATATAGATTCTATTCTAGATTTATCAGTGTCCCACATCTATTGGTATTCGTCACACGTCTTCTAGTGAAGACTGACAATGATCTGTAAGCTGTAAAGGAGTAATCTCACATGTCATCACATTATCGCCACATAACATCTAGTTTCAATAACACCTGCATAATGTTTATTATCTCGTGTATTATATCTAAAGCCGTTATGGACACCTCGTGGCCTTGGCTTTACTTTACACTAAAGGCGTACTTTTGACCTAACAATTACTAGTGATAGTGATAGCAGTGTAGGTGCGAAAGCAAGGACTAAGCTTTGGACCACTATTACCTCGGTACAGTACCCTAATAAAACAAAAAAAACATTCAAATATGTTTGCCTGATTTTGATAGGTACCCTTGAAGCCTAGATTAGCTTACAAACTAAATCAAAATATATTTACATGTCCCATTCAAGGTTCGATTCTGAAAGCAATCATTTGTTACATGTATGAGAGGTCAAAAATGTTCCGAATTTTTATTTTTCAATATAATCTCCGTCTATTTCAACACACTTCTCGGATAGTTTCATTGTGATTTTTATCCCAGTAATAAAATAGTGAGAAGTGGTTTGTCTTCAAAATTGATGAAAATCGCAGCGATCACTTCATCGTCAGTGAAAGTTCGCCTTGAGTTTTGAGAACAAATTGTAATCACAGGGGAGCCAAGTTAGGACAATAGGGTGGGTGGCGAATTTCCTCAAAGCCACACTTTGAAACAGCAGCCTTTTCTTTGAGCACGCTGCTCGTTATTATACATTGCATCCAGAAATACGTCAGGCCAGAAACGTTGGGCTTCACCTCCTAATACACCTTCAAAAATTTTTAATGAAGCACGTTTAAAATCTAAAAGTGATAATTGTTTAAAAACCACTAATACGAGTCAAATCTCTGTCTTCAAAGCCTATCTATGTAAAGCCTAAGTACATTTAGACATAGGTACCTACTGTAAGCTTCTTAAGTAGATTTGTCGTGAATATAATAAGATAATCAATCATGACGCTATAGTTGACACCGAATCGCGGCGTAATCTTCTTTTACACAACATTGTTATACGGTTAATGCTTGTATGTAAGTGTATGTTTTTTGAAATAGCAGCCTTTGCGATTGTCACGACTTATGTCACGACTAATGCGTAAACCCATACGGTTGAATGATATCGATCGATTTCGAAATAGGTACCCAACTTAACGTACAAATGACGGTTTCGTATAAGCATAAAACACATAGAGCTTACATTATATTTAGTTCCCTGACTGATCTAATCTCACCTGGTGGTAAGTGACGATGAGGTCGAAGATGGAGCCACATGGTCTTAGTAAGTAGGTACTGGTTCTTCTATAAACACTACCAAAACACATCAACGCCAAAGCGAAGATATTTGACGACATACCTTACATAGAATATAGTTATGCAATAAATGCCTTTGACTTTTTTTGACTTTTGACTTTGATCGCTAATCATCTGTAAATTGTAATGACAGCTTGCAGGACAACTCTCGTTTAATTTCGACTTCTCGTTGAACCTCTCAGATTCAGTCAATCATGGGTGAGGACATTACATCATAGTAGAAGTAAAGCAAATAGAAAGTTATTGATAAGAACAGAAATATAGGTCATGACATGACCCCGTAAATCGCAGTCAGATCCAGATATCACAGTCAGATCTGGCGTACGATACTAATACTCTAGTCAGATCTTTATGATACGAGTCGCCTTTCTTAGGCAATAAGCTATTAAATACATGTACGTATAAAGACAGAAATTCGTGATTTTATCAAAACCAATCTATCACGTTAAGCAAATTTCCAGTCAGCGTACATTGATCATGTTAGCGGATGCGTGTGATTAGTAAGGTGTACCTAATCAACATACAACTTACAAGAACTTACCTACAACATACTTTAACATAATTGCCGTATCAAGAATATCAAAACGCCGGTATTGGTTTACCAAACATAAGGTAATTATAATTTTGTAATAATTATAATTAACTTAGTTGTTACTCTAGTGTCTGAAAATAAAGACATTTTAATTTAATTTGATTATTAAAAATTTAATTTTGGTATTTTTATAACAGTTTTGTAAAAGTTACTTTCAAAATACAATGTCCTCAGAAATATGCATGTTACGACCTCTGGAAGGTTAATAGTAATTAAAAATACACTTAGTAATAAAGTATGAATAAAGTTTTAATTGACGTTTACTTATACCTACTTTAAAACTGTGTTGACACTTCGACTGCCTAAAATTGCATGAAAAGTCTTCTCTGCTCAACTTGTTTTGAAGCATAGTAAACTCGTTTTTTTTTTTGCTTTTTGCTTAAGTTACTACTCCATAATAATGTTACCGCACAAATAAACTATTCTTATTCTTATCCTTATCACAATGATCTACTAAACACTTCCACTTGTATAATAATAAAATATGCAAATGATTAACCGTGAGTTGCAAGAAACGACTGAAATGTCTCGAAATGTTAAGGCTTCCTAAGTCTCATGTCATCTCTATCTAGAGCTATGGCGTAAAAAAGGATGGCATGTATTTCAATGAAGAACGTTTCGTGCAACAGACGGTTAGACTGCTGAACTTGCTGATAATATTTTCTTCCTTGTGCGTTGAAATAACCCATAACTAAAAGCCCCAGTCCGATTTCTGTGTTAAACATTTGTAGATTTTATTCATCTACCTGTAATGGATCTACATCTAAATGTTAAATGCCTCTAAAACTAACCTACTCCAATTATATCTGTGCATTGTAATGATCTATTGTAATATATATCTCCTGACATTTGTATAAAGTTATACAAATTACGTGTAACCGTATAAAAGTCAAGTCATAACGCTTAATGAATGGCTTGCCCAAGTTGCCCACGACAGTGGCGTATGGAAATGCTCTAACGAAGTCCATTTATAAATAATTTGCTATTCAAGATCTGGTAACTTATTGGCAGCACATAACCTACATTTGAATCCCCATAAGTGGATTTAAATTGAGTTATTTTAGTGCTACGTACCTACCTTACACCTTCAAATGCCATGATGTAATTGTTATTTTATAATCTAGGTAATTACCGTTTATCTGTCCGGATATGAGAAAAAACATGCATACAAAATCATGATCATCCATTTTTAGGAACTGCGGTTTTATCAGCGAACACAGAATATCTTTCTTGATTGGGCCAAACTTATTTGATACAAGAAACACAAAGACACGGAGAATTACCTTCTATTGCTCATAATTTTCTGTTGTAATTCTCACGCATAAGATATTTATTACGAAAAATGTAGATAAACCTACCTACCCACATAATAAATGGAGTGAATTCTAATGTTACTTTATCTATACCTTGTAAAATGAAGACTCAAGGTGACTGCCATAAAAGCATACACTTGTTATTTGTCTAAAACAACCTTGTATTTACAAAATCCAGTCGATTAATTGGGAACCTGGCACTAGATCATTAAATTTATACGGTTACGTAAACTTAATTTTAAACTAGTCAATAAAATTCATAAAATAAAACAGTGCTCCAAATTCTATGAGTATCAAAACAATCAGGTTCTCAATCGCTACTGGGCATACTTGTGTAAAATATCTGCCATTCGGTGACAAGATAAATCACTACCCATAATTCGAGTCGGCCATTATCAGTAGGTAATCTGGATATCAACGTATTGTACCTATTGCAAACTATATTGCAATTATTGGAGTAACAGCTTTATTTTTAAACTGGACCATAATTCTACAAACTTTCAGTCTAACTATCCCAGGAAACTTTAAAATATATCTAAGTAATTTTAGTATTACCATACAATGATAATGCCTGTCTCGTGTGAACAATACTAGTCATAATAAAAACAAATTAATTTGGTAATTGTATTATGTCTAAAGCTGGTGGTCCCTATTTATTTACCTACATCTATGTCTAGATAGACTGTGGACCTCATTATTAACAGGTCACGTTGACATTATCCACATTTACGAATAGTACTAAATCAGCGTAAGTACAGTACGGGATACTATTACTAAATCACAGTAGGTAGTAGGTAACATACAGGCCCATGCATGCATATATGCATAATTTGTAGCAAATGCTACAAAATTCAATATTGTTCAATTGTTTAAAACTTGGTAAAATAATCAAAGTTAAGCAAGTGACGATTTCAAATGATGACTTTGTCTTTTATTTTAAAGCCTTGAATTTGCTTTCATAATGGTTTCATAGCAGTTACCTACTAAGAGAGTTTAAAACCACAACGTTGTGGCATGTAATTTGGAGTGATGAAAGGTACTCCAGTGTTTCGTATCCACATTCCTTGTAGAAATATCAATTTGCATTAATATATTGAGTTCGCACCATTTTGTGGCAATTAAACAGCCTGTTGGTACCGGTAAATATAAATTGGTTCAAATCCTTCGCAGCATGCGTGTAGTTTCGTAATTTGCATGTAAGCTGTAAAGAGCTTAGAGTATGGCCACGAGAGAAACGATTGACGCAAAAGCTACCGCAGCGTAACGACGACTCGGATGGTGCCGCATTTCTTTATTGTTTAAATGTGGTCATTGCCCTCCAGCCAAGTGGACCGCTGACCTATATTTTTTAAGGACGGTTCGATAAAAAGACTACGTGTCATTTGGCGCTTTAGAAAATAGGTTCAAATAAGAGTACATATAACTTGTGGTATGAAGATAGAGAGTGTCAATAAAAGTCAGTCTCCACTACCACCAACCATATAAATCAACAGCATTTGACTCTTCATACAAAGGATGAACGACACCAACTGCCATTTTGGTCATTCTGCCATAGTCAAAAGCGAATACCTCTTATGCAAATGTCTTTTCTTTATCTAACACATATGGCATAGAGCAATTATGCCTTTTTCAGCGCTATTTCGTCACCCTTTCAGTCCGCCGAGTTAGTGACCCCAGACTCGGGGGCTTGTTGCCTTATGCAAGGCGCCGCCCGCGCCGGGTCTACTACCATAACCCATTTATCGTGACGTTAAGGTACTCGTACTGGAACATGTGTGTTGGGAAACGCAGGACTGTCCGGTGCACAATGACTCAATGAGTTTTCATAATACCTTGCAGCCAGCGCACTAACACTAATGTGAAGTTTCACTGCCTGTTTGTTTTCATTTGATATTTACAATAATGCTTTTAGGCTTTATGAAGTTTCACTTAATTGTTTATCCCGCTCAATGAGCAAAGCTTGATGTAAAAACATCTTCCGAAAATTAACTAAAACTGTACTTACGAGAGTGATCTATATTATGGTTGGTGTCTGCCTTATGTCCGCCATTCCATATTCAATACTTATTACTACAATAGTATTTACTTTCCGGAAGAGATATGTTAACTCTTATATACTCGTATAAACGAATTAAGGTAATTTAGTATCGAATAAAACAAACGTAAGTAGTATCATCCTTCTGTAAAGCAAGATAAGAAATCGTTCCAAAACAAAAACGAAGCACTACTATTTTCATCCAACTAATGTACACAGAAAATGAGATGAAATATGCTTCCATATTACCGTCATAATTCTAAATATTGGCTAATAAGGGCAAGTTACAATGGAATTGCGTTATGAATTCCTAATTATAACGTGAGAATAAACCTTTAGAGTGATTGCAACCTCTATTTCTAAATTAAGAACTTCTATAATTATAATTTGATACATTTTTGAAACCTAAACTTAGTTGCACTGTGCGAAATTACTAAGCCAATGTGTCACCGTTTCACAATGCAACCTTGACTAGACTTTTACAATGCATAATGAAGGTTATCTATTTATTAAAATTTTCTACCAAAATAAACAAACCACAATTTGCCGCGTATATTGTTACTTTAGTTACACATAACGACGCGTAGCAAGTTTTCTAATTTATTTTGAGCTACTCAATGGTCAACTGGAAGAAATCCCTAAACAACTTAATCCCGTTTTTTTTTGTCGATGTTGTATTTCCTTTCATAAAGAATTCAAATAAACAGACAAATTATTGGATTATTGTGTTTTAATCTAACGACTGCCTGCTTTAGGTAAGTTAGTACTTAATCAAAATTATTAATAAGCCATGATGTTTCTAATAGGCATTGAATACGCTACATTATTAATCATTTAATCGATTTATAATCAATCGAAGAAAAGACAGACCTAAAAAATATTCACACGAAAACTTAGTTTAGTTCCATACAAAAGACATCAACGCGCTATACCTACGGTATGTATTATATGGACATATTTTTTTCGGATAAAACTTGCTAATTAATTTCCAAATAATTAAGGATCCGTACCCCGAAATGGAAACCCTATTGCTGTTGGTTCACCGTCCGTCCGTCCGTCACTCCGTCCATCCGTCAGTCTGTCACACGCTTCTAGCTCTATAATCATCATATATTGTCTAGAGACTAATCGGAATACCTAATTACTTAAATTTTGTAAAATTATATTTTAGAGGGGTCTCTTATTAGTTAAAGGGGAGTCGATAATAAATATTGTTGTGTCCCATCGTGTGGGGTATCATTGATTAAAGCTCATCACAGCAGAATGCGTATTAATAAATAAAAAATATATTTTTTGTAGAGAAATTCAATTTTTTTTAATGTACTCTTAAGTACCTACCTTAAAAGTACATTTTCACAAGGTATTTTTTTTAAATTACGTAGGGTCCTTCAAAGATGTCAATTTTAAACCAGTATCTAGAAACTTGAAAATTGGCTAGAACATTGATTATTTCATCAATTTTTAATTGAAATACTCGTATCTGTAATAGTTTGAAAGTTGTGAGAAAACAAGCAAAAAAAATTTTTAGTTAGACCTTAGAGCGCGGATTCCTATAGAGCGAAGCCCGACTCATACTTGACCGATTTTTTTTTATTTACTTAGTGGTAATTCCCGATTATAATGACACCGTCTCAGAGCGTGTATGTATGTAGGTATTGTATGCGTCAAGTGTGAAATATTTTTTTATCTATTAAAGAGAGCACAATAGCAAATAGTCCTCCTGATGGCATGTACCTAATCATAGTCGCCCATAGACATGTCTCCTCATTAATATTACTAGAGGGTCTTCGAGACCGCTACTAACCTCGAGGACTTAGAAGGAGTACCTCATGTGGCGGTAATTACGCTGCCTCTCTTACTCTATAATCCGGAACACAGCAATATAAACAGTGCTGGTTTACGCTTGAAATAGGTAAAAGGATGGTTTATGTACTGATTCTATACTTACACAGTGTGTGTTTGTTTGTTTGTAGTCTCTTTATTGTACTAATAAAAAAATACACAGAAAATATCAAAACATTAAAATATGTACATAGGCGGGCTTATCCCATAGGGATCTTTGGAAGAGATCAACCAACCAACCAACCTTTGATTTAGGAGAGTCATACCACCTTTCATGAATCAGAATTTAAAAAATCCACTGACACCGAGGATTAGTGTCTAGTAGAAGATTATAGTTTCGTAAGTGAAGTGATAAATTAAGTGAGTGAGCCAGTATCATTTACTACATTTACAAGTGTCGCATTATATGAGCGACATAATTATTTATACTTTGCCTAATCCTCCTACGATCGTGTGCAATTAGATTTTGAAGCTAGTTTTTTTTTTAAATTAAAAATCCTGACTACATTGTTTTGTAGAACTGAGAAGTGTTAGAATTGTAAACCTAGAGGCACAAATGTTATAATTATTTAGTATGAGTAGGTGTATTTCATTGAAACGGAGCATAGAATACTTAGAGCAACACGTAGGTACTTATAGACAGCGTTTTTAGAGATAAATTTCTTCTAGATTAATTACCTTTGAAAAATAAATATCATGTTAAAAGGAAAACTATATACTTACCTTGTGAAATATTGATATTCTAACAATTTCATGCTTAGAGCATACTTAGAATGTAGAGCAGCGCATGGTTCTAACTTTTGCTGTGAGATCATTATTTTGTCACCATTTTTATAGTTCGATACAAACGGCTTCGTGAGCGTCGGTGGCATCGTGGCTAGGACGACGGACTCCCATGTGAGTCCGAGTTCGAAACCAGGCAATCCCATGTACCAATGAGTCTTTCGGTTTTTTCGAAAGGCTTACGTACATGCGTAGGCTTACAAACTGCTCTGACGGTGAAGGAAAACATCGTGAGAAAACCGGTATACTGTGATAACCAGTGTGTGAAATGGGGAAGGCAATGGCAAACCACCCCATTAAATCTGCCACGAGAACAATCGTTCTGTGTGATTAATTCGTTAAAATGATCACGACCCTCAGCAATGTCGAACACGACTTAGAAGAGAAGAGATACATACATGTTGTCCATAACTATTTATTATTCGGAAAACACGTGTTTCAAGTGGTCAGTACCTCATCGAAATAAATGACCATACACACATTAGGACCTGCCGTAGTCCTCGAGGTATAGCGTAGCCGCGCCCACTGACTGTGTGAACGTAAAAAAGTGTGACCCGTTCTTACACATATGATCTCGCTATATAAGACTTTGCGGGCCCACATTGCTCTCATTTCGACTTACGCTTAAGTTTGGCAAATACACATTCGAGTTCTATAGATGTAAAATCCTTATCGAGTAATTTTATCAACGTTTTTTGACAAACATAAGAATGATATCGGTAAGTAACTATTGATAGACATTATAAAGATAGTGTACAAAGGATCTAATCCATCAACATTTTTCAAGGTCTTATTAAAATGACATTCAGGGTCTTCAGTATACAAAGTAATTCAATATACAACCATTTTTAAGATTTTTGGAAAAAGTTCAGTATACACCTACAATGACCTACATTAAAAATAACTTTTCACCTATTTTGGTAATATAGGTACAAAACATCTAGAATACTTCCTTAGAAATAGATAATTTTATTCAAAATACCGTTTCTATTCCTTTCAGGTGATTATTCTAACAGTCACATTGACACTTTCAAATGTACTGGCTTACCACGACCCGGACCTCAACTATCATTTGAGCCAAGTCCAAAGGCTGCAGCCGTGTGATCATGCCGGGTACTCATACCCCGCGCCGGCAGTTCAACTCACGACCGCGGGAGTGAAGGCAGTCGCGCAACCTATCCCACAAGCACCTGCTTATCAATACACGAACTCCGCTGGATATGCAGCGAGTACAGCGTACCAAGCACCAAGGGTATCTTATGCTCAACCAGCTGCAACATACCAGTCAGTCGTCTCTCACGCCAACTACGCGTCGGCGCCTGTATATACAACACAAGTCCAGCCCCAGAGAGAAGTCCATGGCTACGCCACTTCTGCTGGACTCTCCTCCGCCGCTTCGCCGCGCAGAACCGTGACACCGCTCGCAACTTACGCTCAAGCACCAATCATAGCCAAAGTGACCGCCGCTCCACTGATCGCGAGATTCTCCCTGACTCCTTCGAAGACTACTTACGTGGCTCAGAATCTAGTGCCTCCACAACTGTCCTTCGCTACTGGATCGTTGGCTAAAGCATCTTTATACAGTTCTGTTCAATCTGGTGGACCAGTTGTCACTCAAGTGTTTGCTGCCCCGTCGGCTACGTATGCGACATCGCCTGCTCTGAGAGTTCAGCAAGTATCGCAGGCGAGATATACGGCTGTACCTGCACAAGCTCAGTATAGTCAGGCAGCGCCAATTTCTGCCTTAACGCCTGTCGCACAGGTCCCACCGTATAGAGCATCATCACAATACGCAACGTCTTCCGTCCATGTGTCTACTCCTGGTGCACAATACGCCGCTCCAGTCGCAACTCAGCAATATGCAGCCCCCGTAGCCCAATATGCAGCCCCCGTGGCCCAATATGCAGCCCCCGTGGCGCAATATGCAGCTCCCGTGGCCCAATATGCAGCTCCAGTGGCACAATACACAGCTCCTACTAGACAATACGCAGCCCCAGTGGCGCAATACGCACAGTATTCCGCTCCTGCTGTGACTAATTACGCAGCTCCAGTTCCTCAGTACGCAACTCCTGCCGCCCAGTACTCCGCTCCAGCCGTGGCATCAGTGGCGCAGTATGCATCAGCGCCAGCAGCCGTTGCGCATGTGGCAGCGCCGGCTGTGGCCGTCTCTGCACCAGTTGCTAAGAATGTGCATACGGAATTCTTGGAGAACTATGTGAGTTGAACTACTTTACTTATTTTATTTAGTTTCATTTCCGACACACTCAGCTTAGCAGTTAATCGAAAACTATCTAGTAACATTATAGTTAGTGAGATGAAATGTGTATGGATAGACAACAGTGACCAATATTAAAAAAACACTGTGATGTTGTGGAAAAGTGTACTTTTATATGTAAAGATAGGGGGTCCGTTTTCTTAAACTCAGGTACGGACCTCAAAAACTGCTTATGCAAAACTTACTAACTTCACTAAACAAAGAAATAATCCAGGCCATTACAACAACTCAACATTTGATTTGATACACATTGCTCTAAATACATCCCTCATAATGACGTAACTCACTTTGATTGGTCGTATGATTGGATCCAGGACGGGTTCCACTACATCGAAATCTTGACCAATTAGTCACTCCAATGTGAGAAATTGTCGTACCCAATGTCGATCTGATCATACTAGTTGCGAAATGTTACTACTACTCTAATTACCTAAGGCTGCTACCTTTATAAAAAATTTAGGAATTTGGACGTTCAGGGTTTTTAGACGTAATAGACCGACTATACCCATTTCGGGAATTAGACGTAGCGAATCGCTCCGCCTAATTTTACAATGCAGATGTTATTGTGCACGGCTAATAAAAAATTTCGAGACTGCTTGGAAGTTGATAATCGTATAACCTTACTTTACGTTGATTTTAGCACTTAGCATTAAGTACTTAAGTAAATGTGTAAAACTGCTGAATAAGCATTCGAGATTACCCTTTCGAAATTCGGCAGCCCAAATTCACAATCATTGTTATTACGGTTTACTTCACTGCTCATTCCTACGTACAACTGTTCTTATAGGTAGGTACATTTACCTCTTTAGTATTGCATAAGATTTCGTCCTCATAAGCTTTAACTGCAACTTAACTTTATTTGCCTTATTATCATTAATTCACTTTGTTAAATCTATAATATACGCTGTTCATTGCCCAGTAAAATCAAAAATAATGATAAAAAATAATCCACATAAGCCTGAAACTATTTTTGTCGCAAAAACAAATATTTTATGGTAAATATCTGTTATATTATATAAGGCTTCAAATAAAATATTAAAAATACTGAAAAAAATCCTTGGATGAAGGCTTTTCAGGAATTGACTGTCCTTTATATAGGACGGAAGGATTATAAGTAGTAACTATGGTTACGTATGAATCTTTGTGTAAAAATACAAAAATAATACAAAATTTGTAATTCGATAGAAAATAATATTTACTAACTTTATTTATCTGATTGTAAAAAAATATGTTTTATGTATTTGATTATTGGTATATTATTATGATCAAATATACTTTCAGGCGATTAGCAGCGTTTATGGAAGTTATGAGTTATGTATGACATTGTCAAAAATAAACTAAAGAGCTTGTTATCTCTATAAAATCGAAATTCTAATATTGCTTCGTAAAAATAGAAAATTAGTTAATTAGAAAATAGGCCTAATTGTGACGAATTTTGTCGAAAAGATTAGATAAATTCACAGTCATAGTACAGTTTACATAGTTCATGGAACAAAATTTTGGCTAATTGGCTATTTGGCTTGTACTATTTTGCAAAAATGGCTTTTCTAAATATCGGATTTAACCTGATATTTAGAAAAGCCATTTTTTATTTATTTCGAAGTATTCAAATAATATTATTTGAATACTTATATTAATCAAATAATTTTTCTAATTTTTAAACATGTCAAAAGAAATTCCTACTTATTAGGTCTTATCCTACTGTCCCATATGAAAACACTGCAATATAATTCTATTTTTTTTAAATTATTTTGTAAAATGAAAAAAATATTTTTATATTACGTTTGTAATTTAGGATAAATTAATTAATAATTAATTTAGGATAATTTTAATTAGGGATCTATTAGTTGATCATATGCAAAATAAAATCCACATAAATTCTATAATGATTTTTTACTTAGCTTCATCTGACGTGATTTTCAGATGACATTAGAAAAACTTTGACAAATAATATATACTATGAATTATTTAAAAATAATAACTTTCTTGTTTAACATCAAATATTTAAAACTTCTAAAACTTAAAAATCAGCTTCAAATTATGACAGTAAATTTTAATGTACCAACAAAAAAACTCCGCACGTCCTACATATGGAACGGTCGGCTTATCTGGGTTAAGTACATACTGACCCTACAATATACAAGACAAATCATACCTACGTAAATCCTTCGGAATCTGAATTGGTGACGAAAATTATCCAATGCAAAATAATAAGTAGATGTATTTTGTTAAACCCATGTGTAGATTACTACGACTACGGTAGACAGATATGCATAGCTAAGCATTTTCTTGGACCGCGGTACCTGTACAATAGGAACCAGTAAATTACTTTATGTAGGTCTAAAACAATCCAGCTTAACACCTCACTGAACTTTAGGTGGCATTTCTCACGACATTTCATGGCATTATCTTTCTCTGCTATAACAAAGTAGAGCAACAGGCGGTAGGCTGCAAAAGCTGCGCTTTTAGTCTTTTGCAATATCTACAACACAAATGAGCAGTACGAAAAAATACATAAGTAAATTAGTCATTCAAGGTCACGAGAATCGAGGGTGGCAACACTTTTTACCTTCATCGATTTTTTTTGGTGCTCAATTATCTCTGCCTACCCTGCAAGAGATATAGCGTGAAGTTTGGCTTTAGAGTTACATATTTAAAAAAAAATGTTTATGAGTGGAAATGCTGATAAAATTTTGCCCATTAATTCCGATAACGCCGGTATAAAAAGTTTAAATATAGTAAGAAGTAGATAGGTAGTTGTAGCGTGTAGTTCCTGTAGTTTTTTTTAAATGGCTAATGGTGACCTTTACTGCCAGGGTCGTTCCTGTAGTTAATGTAAAAGTTTTTGATTTAGGTCCTACCTACAAGCGACATAAACTATCGACATAGTTGCGTGCTAAGTGAAGCTGTAGCATTGCTATACAGTAGCAACCATCAGCCTAATTTCACTAAATTCTGTTTTCAGGACGCTCATCCTCGATACGCATACGAATATGGCGTCAACGACCCTCACACCGGCGACGTGAAGCACCAGAAGGAGGAACGCGACGGCGACGTCGTCAAAGGTCAGTGTATGAGTACATATACTGAACTTATTTAATAGATTGCAGACAAAGTCAGTTGGATCGTCTAGGTCCAACTGACAAACCTTGTTATACAAGCTTAAAATGGGTACAGACTAGCGCCAGTGTTGCCATTTTAGACTTGTAATTACAAGGACTGTAGTTTCGTGAAACAGGGCCGGGACGTTGCTGATGCGCTGCCGACTCGAAAAAAGAGACTAGGCTCTTCTAAACTTTGGCGGAATAGATCACCGCCGAGGCGGAGATATTTAGTGACAGACTTCATAGAAGCCAAGCTCCAGGCCGCTAGCCAGGCTACTAGACGAATTAAGTTCCTGTGTCCTCAAACAGAGGCTGATGTGCCTATATACAGAAATACTTATAAACTTGCAGTTAAGATATAGTTATGTATGGCGTGAACTCGAAATCAGCAACTGACAGGATACTAATCATCTCCAATACCTACATCTGTCCATTTGAGTTCAAGGTCAATCGTAACTATTTCCTTACACCACTCCGCCCTTACCCAATGACATAACCAGAGTTTAATCTGTCAACCAGTAACTAACCAGTCATCTATTTGATTAATACAGGTCAATATTCGCTGGTGGAGCCCGACGGGTCCGTCCGGACAGTGGACTACGTGGCCGACTGGGAGACCGGTTTCCACGCCTCCGTTCGCAATAGCCGGGACAATCAGCATTAGACTAGATCACAAGTTGGGTTACGGTAACATAACTAAGTCCATAAATCAGAGTATGCAGGTATATTATGAATGCAATACTCTCGATTTGTCCAAGGTCGGGTGTGATGGCGTTCGAAGCTTTTGTGATTCAATTATATTCTAAGTTACTGTTAAGACAAAGTCCGAGGCGTTAGTAGATACCTCCATTATACTATACCTGACAGAACACCCGTGTTATGCACAATATGACTGCCTGGCAGTCATATATATCCTGTATAGGATGGAACAAAATGCGTATATCGTTAATGAAAACTTGCTAATACCTAATTACTTACTTCGTCCTGCAAGTGATCAATACATAATTTTTGTTGCACCCGGTATGATAAAGATTCTAGAGGGTAATGCCATTATATTAGTATAAACAAAGTATTGTATGGAGTTTCACCAATGTCAAGTCTTTCGTATATGTATGCTTTGGTGTTGTATTTCGTCTTTTTATTTTGCGTTTGTCTTGCTAATTTCTTCTACTGATAGATAACATTGATACTCAGAGTCAAAACAATTATTATTATAAGTATGTACTTACCCTAGAACTGTAAATATAGTATAAGAATACATAGTATAAATTTATTTATAGTCAATTTGTGAGTAAGTGCCATTTTCTTAATGATCTACTATGTGCAATGTTGCATGTTATTAGTGATAAATGAATAAGTAAATACATAATTTACATAATCAATGAGATTCTTATTACTATTACTTATTACAGCAGTTTCTTGAAACTGCATATTAATAATATATATAAGAAATGACCTTCTCAAAATAATATTCCGAAGAAAGTCTAAGGGAAAGTGAAAAAAAGAGTAAGTGTTCAAATTGGTAACGAAATATATTTTATAAAATATTAGTAACAATAACTTAAGAGTTTGATGTTAAAGAGTAGAATTTAAATAATGGTAATAAAATCCTATAGAAATGTCATTCCAATTTGACATAAAAGTATGGAAAGTTGCCATTATTTATATTCTACTCTTTAGAATCAGACTATACTATACACACATAATAAATATCTACAATTTTATCACAGCATCTAATGGAACCCTTTACCATAAATAATGATAACTCTTACCTACACTAGACAACAGAAAAGAAAAATGACTGATTGAAAGTATTAGATGAGCTTGAACCTAAACAATTCCCTAAATCCAAATAATCTTAAAGTTTTTTTAGCTTAACTAATGCTCACCTCAATCAATCCTTCATTCTTCTAACTTTCTTCGTAATCCATGGTATCATACCATAACAAATTTGTTAATTTCTTTTCCATTATAGTAACATTTTGGACATGCAAAGTCTTGATCTGCAGTCTTATTAGCCTGAAAATAAAAAATATAATAGAAATAAAAATGGTGTTACAATGTGAATTCTAAAATTCCATAATCTAACATAATATCATCTCAAAATAATGAATTGGATGTGTAGACACGGTCAAAACTAATGGTGTCCCTTGGGAGGAGACTATGTCCAGCATTGGATATTGATGATGTTATCATTGTGATTTAGAAATCTCTCCTAGAACACCAGAATTCATCAATAATCACCGTACCCTAAATCCTAATCCTTGTTTAAATTAATTAGTTAACAAAAGTAATCTTACCATCAAACAATAATAACAAAATATGTGTTGACAGCCCATAGTATACGGCAACACTGGCTTATTTGAACAGCAAGCACAGACTGTATGCAGCGTCATTGTTGCTGGCTTTGATGACATGTTAGAATGTACATGCTTTCTCCACCAAACATATTTTAGTGTGTTGGACAGTTTCCTCCGTAATCCAAAAATGTTAATCAGGGATATTGTTGTACCTATTAATTCCTGAAACATAAAGAACTTATTACAAAAAATGTCAATGTCAATGCATAGATTTAAAAAAACTTACAATAAATTACACTTACAATAAAATTATGCCACAAAAGTTCCCTAGTCCAAGAAAAATCTGTTAAATCTTCTCTTGTCAATTTATCTGCCGTAAGTTCCAATCGAAGTATGAAATCAATAAGACCTGGATACTTTCCACTCTGAACAAATCGTAGAAAATTAAATACATCTCCAATTAATTGAAAGGTTTCCAGTTTGTGGATGAAGTTCTGTACTCTTGTATTTGATGTGAAGCTGTATGTTGCCCTTTCCTTAAGATATCTCAGACCAATTGTATATCCAAAGTACCAACACAGCTTGGCATTTGAGAAATTATCTGTCTTATATTTTAGAGATAACATCTGCTGACCAAATGTGCTTTTGTTATCAAACAGTGAATACTTGAACAGCCATGTCCGAATCA
The DNA here is from genome assembly GCA_947369225.1 of Hofmannophila pseudospretella. NCBI lineage: Eukaryota > Metazoa > Arthropoda > Insecta > Lepidoptera > Oecophoridae > Hofmannophila > Hofmannophila pseudospretella. The sequence goes on along the minus strand of OX376317.1, from coordinate 9,938,008 downwards.
AAAGTTCTAGTTCTGGCAATATAGGCTGTAGAATACCGGGCTGAAAACAAATAGGTGCAATTATTAAAAACTGCAATCGAATATGATTTATGTGACATTTATGTTTATGTAAGAGAGAGACACTTTTTATAACTGACTGTTTTGAGGCTGTACTTCCACCCTTTTCCAAGACTCATGAATGCAACAATGCAGCATCACCTTATCTCAAAAATAATAGGCACTGGCTTGTTGCAAGGCGAGGCAATGCCATTACAGGGTCATAGTTAAAGAGACACTAAGATAAGTCAAAGGAACCCCACTTTACATAATAACCTAATCTATTTAAATCGATTCGGAATCCATTTTTAATAAGTTCTAATTATCCTAATTCTTCTTCCCTCAGTGCCCTCACTCCCCACATTACGAAATTGATAAGTGTGTATTGGTTTATAGAACTTCATCAGGCTATTAACCCATCTACAAACATAACTCTCACATCCATAATCCGCGAGGGCGTAGACAGAGGAACCACTCTTTGGTTTGATTTAATACTAGGATTTTAAAGGCATGATAATTAATTCCAAAGAAAAGTAGATTAACATACCGTAACTTAACATACCTCAAGAAACTTTGTCGCCTGAAAAAGTTGTTGTTTGAAAAGTTCCTCAACTTGTTTATCTAGTTGTACTGCATCTAACTGTAATAGTAAGGTAAAAATATTACTAAATATATTATTATTATTTATTTTAAATCAGGCGAAATACAACCCATACAAATTAAAAAATACAAATGTAAAAAGAACTTAAACAAAAATAACCTAGGCACCTATTAAATTATACAATATAAGACGTTATTTTTTGTTCGGACTCCGGTACATGCGCAACCAACTCTTAAAAAATACATTCTCAAATTATGTATGCCTTTCACAAGAAACAAATAAACGGTACATATTCCATTTTAATAATACATACTTGTGTTACACGAGGTATATAACTTAGAGACATAATTATAATGTAAGTATGAACTGGGATCCAGTCGGGTGCGTGATATGGAAATTAAAAATCACAGAACTTCTAAGAAAAATTATGATCAAAAAGAAACAGCATTTTCCAAAATTTGCAAATGCATAAGAGTGCGTTCTAAAACTAGTTGAAATAATTCACGTTGACAGCTATACACCTTCCATTGCTTAATTCAAATGAAAGTTTGATAATTGTCAGCTGTTAACGCGGTTATGGAAGACAGACAGTTGTCAATGTGATGAATTATTTCAATTTTCAACTGGTTATGGAACGCTCTCCAACCAACCAGAGAGATGGATGACATTTTGCTGTCAATCAATCACTGATTACTACATATCAGTCAATCAAATAACAAACAAAACAAATATATAATATATTTTTTAGACTCTGGATACTAGTCTTTTGAAGAAAATTATGAATGAAACTTGTTTTTCCAAACGAACGCCAGCCAACAGAGGGACTTATTGACAAAGAATTTATATATTATATTACCCTTTTTGGTTAGCAACCGTACGCAGTAACATGAAAGTTTATTTGCAGGCCCTCCGCTAGCCACCTGAGTGCCCGTGTGCATAACCGATTATGCCTCCCCCCCCCCCCCCCCCCCATACTTACCCTCTTAGGAACGTCCGTGTGGTATCTATGACAGTGTCAGTTGTCATTAGTATATCAGAGTTTCTCGTGATTAAAACCTATTGTACGGGTTATTGCTGTATTATTATGCATTCCACAATTTAATCACGAGAAACTCTGATATACTAATGACCACTGACACTGTCATAGATACCACATTCTCCTGGCCTTTAATTCTCTTTTAAAGGGCCGCTGCCATCAGGCAGTCGCAACCGATATATTTTAAATTGTGGAATGCATAATAATACAGCAATAACCCGTACAATAGGTTTTAATCACGAGAAACTCTGATATACTAATGACAACTGACACTGTCATAGATACCACAGTCCGTTCACTCCTCCCACGTCAAAATGAAAAATTTACTAAAAATCCAGTGGTGCGCACTGATTTTTAGATGGCTGTGGCGGGAGCGAGCGAAGCGGGCTCGAAATTTTACTCGAATCTGATATGGATCATACGTTTGGTTATATATAAATAACGCGAATCCGATGCGGTTGATGGATTAGGTTAGTGGACTAGGGCGCGAGCGAAGAAAGCGAGCTCGAAATTTCAGCGGGGATATGATGCGGTCTATGGGTTAGGATCGAGGTTTAGGGCGGGAGCGATGAATGAAAAAGAGTTCGTTTTAATGACAAAATCGCTATATTTGCGTGTTGTATCGTATTGCGTGCGGTGCACGCCTTCTTGCACGGCCGCTTATGGAGGTCCAGCTTGTTTGGACTTCTGTCACTGACCTGTGATATATATTCTATAGACACAGATATTACAGGTCAGTGACTTCTGTTAATTCTCTCGAATCCGCCTTGCACGCCCTGCTTGTTTGGACTTCTGTTAATTCTCTCAATTCCGGGAAGGCCGCTAAATCTCAAACTAAATGAGGAGTGAGCTAATGTTTCATCAAAGATTTTGGCGGTAATACGGAATCAGTACTTTGTTCATAGAGCCATAAAATGTAATAAAAATTATATTTGATTCAACTCGTAGATACTCTGTCTACGATTCAAGCCATTCATTCATCCTAATTCGTTCACTCCTACACCACTCCGCTTCACTTCACTCAACACGCACAAACAAAATAATCAATTATTCATTCATTCACCCAATCACTCTGATACGGTCGTGAGCTAAGTTGTGAAGTGCTTGTTTAATATTTATTTTTTACAAGTTATCGTAGGATTTATATGTTTATTACAGTTGCCTTTTATAAGTACCTATATAGTAATTATGGAGGCTTGAAAACTTTGGCTATACGTCATGGTTGTTTCACCACAAAGTCCCGTCAGCGAAGGCCTAAACGCACAATCAAGAAACAATATGGCGTCCAAACAATCCTCTGTCGCTGATACAAGAGCGGAGCTGGCAGATCTTGTCAAAAGAAAAGCTGAAGTCGCCGTAAGTCCTTACAACTTACTTATTATTTGATTTAAACTTGCTTAAAAAATCACAACTTAGTATCTAAACACTTGTATAATTTTTGTCAGCAGTATTTGTATCATGTTTTTTGCCAGCAGTTTTTGTATCAATAACTTTTGCCGTTTTCAGGAAACTTTGGCTAGTTTGGAGCGTCAGATCTATGCTTTTGAAGGTTCTTATTTAGAGGACACCCAGCTTTATGGAAATATCATCAGAGGATGGGACAGATACCTCACCACCAACAAAAGTACCAACTCAAAGGCAGACAAACGCAACAGAAAATTTAAGGAAGCAGAAAGATTGTTCTCAAAATCATCGATCACCTCAATGGCTGTGAGTACAAAGAGACTTGAAACTGATCTATTCTTGAGTACTTATTGATTTACAATTTTGTTACATTTTAGGCTGTCAGTGGACTAGTGGACCCGGCTGAAGCAAAGAGTAAGTGTATGATGCTTTAATTTCAGTCGTGTATTAATAAGAGTTGAATATTCTATAGTTTTCTTTTTTTTAGATGAAAGAAACAGTGAAACAGAGTCGCAGACAAATGAGGATTCATCTGATACACAAATTAGCACAGGCTTGAATATTGGAAACCTGAACCATACTACTATACATGGCTCTACAGAAAGTATTGCATCTAAACCATCTGGTAAACAACACACAAATGGCAGTATTGATAAAGGCATTAGTCACTCGCAGATAAAGCAAACTGCAACACAGAAAATAGCAACATCATCAGGGATGCTTCAAAAGGCATTTGGCAGTGACAGCAAAATGTTATCAGCAGTGGGACTGGACAGTAGACCTGGCACACCGAAAGAAAAGGACACTAGTATGAGCATAATGAAAGGTGATAGTACACCAAATTCATTAAAACACAAGTTATCAAATAGCGGAAGCAGCAGTAGTGTAAAGAAAAGTAACAACAAAAAGGCCAGACATCGGTAAAAAGGTGAAAATCAAGTTTTGTTTTCACTTAAGATGCTTTTAGAAACAACTCGGAAGAGGTTTCAGGCGCTAGAATGAAATACAATGATTAATGAAATCACAGAACTTTAAATAGAAATTTATTTTCTTGATTTTCCTTTGGTCAATTGTACAAAACTAATATATAAATATAAATTAAAACTACACAGGGATTACTTTCATTTATATCCTAGTTTATACTTCTATCAACTGATCTTAAAATTGTTTGTTTGAATCTTGATTCTGAAAGAAATTGATAAATGAGTAAAATTGATGGGTACTCTACTCAGTATGTAAAAAAGGTCTGTGGTAGTTGAAATAAAATACATACGTCTCAGAACATTTGGTAGGTCTCTGATAGGTCCACAAAACCTCACAGCAAGGTAGTATAACAGTGGAAGACAAGATATGACTGCTGTGCAGCATAGAAACACTATTTCTGGAGACCTTCTCAGCTTACAGCAGTTAAGACTTTTGCTCCATATAGATCTTGTTGCATTCATCTAAAAAAATGTTTTTCAGAAAACAACAGACAGGAACAATTCGATTTAAATATATGGCTAGATTCGATTATCAAATGACTTACGGAATCAACAATATCCATACATATATTATCTTCACTCAGAGATTTGTAGTAGTCATCCAAGCGAATATATGATTGCATGCACTTTTCACAGACTTCTTCGGAATTATTTTGAGCTGGGTTTAAATTACTTCTAATGCAGTCCATGGTATCATTATACATTATATTGAAGTGCTTGGTGTCATTTGATAGGACAGGTGATGCTACAGACCAGTCATAGCAGGCTGAAAATAAAGCTAAATTAAACAGATAATAAATCATTACAGAAGATCATACAATATCTAGGTCAGTGTCATCAGCGGGGCGCAAATTTACCTCTAATCTGACATACAAAACAGGATTTACAAGACTTACTTACCGTTACAGTTGCCTTTCTCCCAAACAGCTAAAATATTATCATGATATTCCAAAACGGCATCCAATCTATCATGAGATATAAAAATGGATCTACAAGAAGTCCCATTAACAACTGTATCCATTAATTCTTGATATTTATCATGAAACTTCACGTACTTGCCGATACATTTGGTGCAGAGTCTGATAGGCCGGGCAAATTTTATAGAACACATGGTAAAGTTTGCAGAATATTGAGCGAATGTGTCCAAGATTTCTGAACACTCAATAGGGAAAGGGTACAAATAACCATCTCCATTATATGAACTAAAACAAGTAGATATAATACAATAAGTTACTATGAATTATATTATATTCTAGGATTTTCTCTAGTACTAAGTCAATTCGAAAATTGTGCTATTGTTAAATAAATGTTTTTTCTTTCTTTCTTTACTTACGAAATTTCTGCCTTCACTATTAAAATATTGAGACAGACTAGAAATGTAACAAAATTCTTCATTATTTACTTTACTTTTACTTCGTTTATATACTTTAGGAACAAGCTAAATAAATTCCATTGTTTCAAAATAATGAATGAAGTAATGTTTTATGTTTTTGTTTGAATGATTTTTTTAACACACACTAAGTTAGAAATCAGCCGAAGACCGAAAGAACCGTAAAATCCATGTTAAAAAAAAAATTGTCAAATGAATGTTGCCGATTTATGAAAATTTTCTCAAATCGGGGTAATTCAGTCTTTGTACAGTCGACCACAAACCGCAAGCTATAGTATACCATCTGTCAAAAACCTTCGATTAAATTTCAACCTTATGCCTGCACAATATGATACATTTCAGATTCTCAAATTTTGACGTTTTAGGTAGGTTGACCTCGCCATCCAAAGGTAGAATTCGCGGACGACACCGCTCTCTATACCTCTGATAGGAACAGGGCTCGTATCACCCGGATTCTCCAATCCGCCGCCACCGCCCTAGGTGAATGATTTCGGAAGTGGAGAATCGAGGTGAACCCTGACAAAAGCGCCGCCACTCTCTTCGCTAGGGGTCGTGCCCCTGATACGACCACCCATGTGGGGAACACTCTTCGTTCGAGCAACTCTCACTTTTCGGCAGACCTATCCGTTGGGAGAACAAAGTCAAATATCTAGGAGTCACCCTTGATAGAGGTTACAAGTTACAAAACTTGCATCCGTCCAATCCTCACGTACGCAAGCGTGACATTCGCGCACTCTTGCCACATTCGCCGCCTTCAGGATATCCAAAATAGGTTCATGCGTAGAGCAACCGGTGCTCCATGGTACCTACGTAACGTAGATCTCCATCACGATTTGGAACTCCCCACGATCGCTCAATACATAAAGTTAGCGTATCGACGCATCTTCGAGCAAGCTTCCCACCACCCAAACACTCTAGTAGTAAGCGCCGTCGCTTACTCCACTAACGGTTTACCGACATCCCGTCGACGACGTCGGCCTAGACGACCCCGACGACGCCATCACGATCTCCATCGAGAAAGCCACTCCCCCACCCTATAGTAGTTCACACACAGCACCTACATACCGCCCGCGCCGGCGCGGGCGGCGACCCGCTTTTGATGCTTACACGCGCTATCGGCATATTCCAGGCCGTTTCTCCCCGATCCCTTCCTCCCCAGCGACGTCCGTACCCACCTTAGGCAGTCGCTTCTTATAGTAGTTTTTAAGACCTCCTCCAGGCTGGAGCACACTTAGCGCTCGCCCAAAAAACCTCGGTGAAGCTGTAAAGGTTATTAGGACCAACAGCAATTGTCAGTACGAAAAAAAAACCTGTTGTGTGTGGTGTTTTTAGGGATATTTTGACATTTCTGCGACAACACAGATGAAATGTTGAAATTATTCACGTTGACAGGAGTTTCTCCCGCGCTTTTGTGGCGTCCACGTCAGCTTTGTTTCGATTTGTCTTGCAAATTGTTTTACAGTAGTGCTTTTCTAGTAAGAATGGTGTTTCTTGCTCGAAAAACTTCGACAAGATGTGAATAATGTGTGGGACAGTGAAGTAAAGTCAAATAAGACGCTGCAGCTCGATCCGTACTTGGCTGGATTTTGAAGAGCCACACTGCATCCGGGACGCTTTCTTATTTGGTTCGGATGGCGCAGAAGCGTGGAAGATTCTCCCAGATAGCATTGAAATGTGTCACACCAGCATTTTAATGAAGACTTGAAAGAGTTGTTTACATCAGACATGGCTGTATGGGCTCAGTTCCCTTTGCCTTAAAAAAAAAACAATCACGTTGACAGTTGTACACGTTCCATTGCTTGTGTCAAATATAAGTTTGATTTTCAGCTAGAATGGAATATGGAAGGTTATCAACGTGAATTATTTCAACTGGTTATAGAACGCTCTTTGTTTTGATTTCGTTCGTGAAGAAGAGGTTATTAAAAATAATCGCCAAACCTATGGTGGAGTCATAATCATAAACCCAAAATATGGATTATTTTCCAATAGGTATGGAAATAAATGAGCCAACACCAGAGGCTTTACAAAGAAAACTATACTTCCTACTTGAACAATTACAAGACATGGCGAGAGAACTACCACCGTAAGATCACATAAAACTCATACATCTGTATTATCAAGCAATACAAATTTACAGTGTCTTATTTTAACTGTATTGCTCTGCAATTTTTGTATTAGTAAATAATGTAATCTCCATAAACTTTAGCTATTTAAAATTATCTTGAGACATAGGTATAAAATGATAAATCCATATAGATCACCCTAAACACTTCATTTCATTTTACGAACCCTCCAGTTTACTTTAATTTTCATTGGCAAATTTTTTTGAATCTGCCCAACAGGATTAAGTAATTTAGGAGTTCAACAAATACTAAAAGGTAAACCGTTTGTCTCAATCATTGGGGTAACATTTTAAATAGGCTTTCTGATCCTTAGGGTTATTGATCAAGATACGCTTGAAGCTTTGTAACTCAGGTTTTCTTTTATTGTTCCAGGAAATACCAAATGCGAGTACCCATAGAGCTACTTTCTGGACTAGCAAATTGTCTACTAAATGATACAGTATTTGAAATAGTTAAAGGATTAATGGAAATACAGCATGTCACTGAAAAACACCTCTTTCAACAAAGGTTGCAAATAATTAATAAACACACATGTAAGTTTATGTGTTTAGGGGGTTTAGTTTCAGAAACAATGCTTGAAAGTTGGTCCTAATGACCTTTACAGCTTCACCGGGGTTTTTGGGGCGAGTGCTAAATGCGCTTCAGCCTAGAGGACTTAAAAACTACTATAAGCGACTGCCTAAGGGCACCCAGGTGGGTACGGACCTCGGCTTAGGACTTCGCTGGGGAGGGAGGGGTCGGGGAGAAGGGGCCTGGAATACGCCGATAGCGCGTGTAAGCGCCAGAAGCGGGTCGCCGGCGGTATGTAGGTGCTGTGTATGAACTACTATCGGGTGGGGGAGCGGCTTCCGCGATGGAGATCGTGATGGCGTCGTCGGAGTCTAGGCCGACGTCGTCGACGGGATGTCGGTAAACCGTTAGTGGAATAAGCGGCGGCGCTTACTACTAGAGGGTTTGGGTGGTGGGGAGCTTGCTCGAAGAAGCGTCGAGACGCTAACTTCATGTATTGAGCGATCGTGGGGAGTTCCAAATCGTGATGGAGGTCTACGTTACGTAGGTGTAGGTACCATGGAGCACCGGTTGCTCTACGCATGAACCTATTTTGAATAACCTGAAGGCGGCGAATGTGGCAAGAGTGCGCGAATGTCACGCTTGCGTACGTGAGGATTGGACGGATGCAAGTTTTGTAAATTGTCAACTTTTTTCTAAGTGACATTTTACTCCCCTTGCCTAGCATCGGGTGTAACCGGCCGAGAATGAATGCTGCGCGGTCGAGGACGCGTTTTACGTGTGGCTCGAAGGTCATACCTCTATCAAGGGTGACTCCTAGATATTTGACCTTTTTCTCCCATGGGATAGGTCTGCCGAAAAGTGAGAGTTGCCCTATGTTATTCCGAACATGGGTGGTCGTATCATGGGCACGACCCCTAGCGAAGAGAATGGCGGCGCTTTTGTCAGGGTTCACCTCGATTCTCCACTTCCGAAACCATTCGCCTAGGGCGGTGGCGGCGGATTGGAGAATCCGGGTGATACGAGCCCTGTTCCTATCAGAGGTGTAGAGAGCGGTGTCGTCCGCGAATAGCGCGAGTTCTACCTTTGGTTGGAACTACCTTTGATGGTGGTTCCTCTTTCTGTGTTATGGACTTAAAATATCTATATATTTTGTGTTGTAGATGTGAGTTTATGTATGTATGTAATGTAAAATAATAACGGGCTGGTTTCCGCAACTCGACGTCAGTCGACGTCTTCAGCGCTTATTTTGCGTGATGTAGATTATACGTTATATTAGCTACTACTAAGATACTCCCTGTAAGTACAAGTTAGAAAATATTTTTATTCTGAAAAAAAATCTGTACATAGAATTTTTTTATTTGTTTTAAGAATAATCAGTAAAAAAAAAGATTACCCCAAAAATTGACTAGGGCAGAATATAAAAATATCGGTGGACTGGTCAAAATACCTCAGTATGAAGAATAGATGGAAAATATATTCCTATAGTCATTTCAGTACTAGAGTGGAGACCGCGTTTGGGCAAACGTAGTGTGGGACGCCCCCCTGCTAGATGGAGCGACGATCTGCGCAAGGTGGCTGGCAGCGACTGGATGAGAAGAGCCGAAGATCGGGCTCAATGGCATGGCGCGCCCTGGGAGAGGCCTATGTCCAGCAGTGGACTAGAGTAGACTGCTGATGATGATAGTCATTTCAGTAAACAATTAAAATGAAAATTGAAACATAATTTAAAAAAAAAAGTATTTTTAGATAACAGGGTTTTGCATCTTTTTAAAGCTTCAGAATTTAGAAACTATAGACATTGTCATTTTAGTTTCTGTGAAGATATAGTTTATAGATCTGGTTTCTAAAACATATTTATTTTTCATTTGAAACAGGACACTTTTATTTTTTTCTCCATACAATTTTGTATGAAAACTGATTCCAGGTGAATTTTCACTTATAATTTTTTTTCTCGAAAACCGAAAGTTTTTACTTTTGTAGTATTTTGTTATATGCATCAAAACACGTGATTTTTTTTCCATACTTTCTCTGCTTTAGTTCTATTCATATCTAATTCTAGATTATTCAACCGACTGTAAGAATTAATGGAGCGTCGTCGGTGGCTAGACCATTGGACTCCCATGCGGCAAGTCCGGGTTCGATACCATACAATGCCATGTACCAATAAGTTTTTCGGGATATTTACCGACTGCTCTGACGGTGAAGGAAAACAGCATGAGGAAACCTGCACACTGAGATAGTAGATCGCGGCTCATAAGTTGAACAATGGCCTTGAATAGTGACTTTCGGGCCTCAATCGAAGTGCGGTATGAGGTGCGACGCGATGGGCCGCAAGTAACCATAGCATGTCTACAATGTACCTGCACGGAATGACACCATTTTTGTTTCAACTTATGTGCCGCGGATTATACCAGTGTGTGAAATGGGGAAGGCAATGGCAAACCATGTGCAACAAGAGTTGTGTGATTAATTCCATAGAATGATCGAACGACCCTCAGCTATGAGGAATACGACTTAGAAGTAAGAATTAATAAAGACTTGACCTACTGAATTGTACTGTTTTCTTTCAGTGGAAATCCAAAATATGATAAACACTTCATTGAGTCCAGAGCAACAAGAATTCCAGAAGAATATGTTATTAAGGAGACATAAAGAAGAGCTTAAACAAACTGACATGAAATTAGTTATCCAATTAGACCAAAAAGTAAGTTAAGGTATTACATGCGTACATCTCTATGTTTTGTTGATATTAGCAAAGTTCTATCAATCTGCATCTAGAAATATTTTGCAGGTGAGTGATCAGCAAGTGACACTAGAGAAAGCAGGTGTTCCAGGATTCTTCGTCACCAACAAGCCTATAGAAGTTAAAGTACAAATGTATCTCCTCGACTTTATACTAAGACTAAGTAGGATGGACATTCCATAAGTTATTTCTTTAACGTACAAAATTTCATATATATAAGTAAAACTACCGCCATGTTTATTTGTGCCCTAGTTTTTACTATACATACTAAAACTGTTATTTATTAATTGTAGTATTAAGTATTATAACAAAATTATTTACAATAAAAAATCAGTATTTGGAGAACATGTCTTTACTGTTAGTGTTTATTATGCCAGTAATGGCAACACACTCCATAATTAATTATACAGTCGGTAACATAACATGTATGTACCACTTTACTACAGAAGTATTACAAGTTTCATAAATTACGGTTTAAAATACGTACAAAGTTAAAATATCTATTTCAGAATAACAATCGAGAATACCTAATAATAAATTGTGGCAACAATATACCTACAGTTAGGTAATTTGAACATTTTAATTACACATAATAATCATAATCAAAGTTATACCAAAATATTCGCATGATAGAGGGATGTATTAAAATTCGTATTTTGAAAACAAAGGTGAGATATTAAAAATACAGGGCATACAAACCTTAACCACACCCACACCACCCATGTTAGTTTTTTAAACATCATACATAATCTATTACCTTCTTGGTAGGATTCTCAAAATAGGGCTTTCTCACTGTGCTGGATGATCATGTCGATGAAATTAGTATGATGTAGAAGAATCATCACGTTAACATGTATTATAGTAGTCATGTATGTTATGATAGTTTTGCTTTAGCAGACTGCTTTAGCTTGTACAGTCAGCCAAATAATTGGTTTACCACCCTAAGGTTGAATGTCATTTTCACGGCAAAGAACAATATTTACTACAATTTTTCTTTGAAGATTCCTACCAAGTATGAACCTTGATATTTTCATTCCATTATGAAGATTTAGCCAAAACTGGTAAAGCACTTTCTTGGCATACTGTACAGTGGCCAAGACATCAAGGGATACCCTTTGGTACTTTATCGAACTTATCTGACAAATTCATACGATTGTCAAGAAATCATAACAAAAACTTAATGTGACAGGGTTCCACAGAGTCACGGAACATATACTAATCTCTTGTACATACGAATATGTAAAATGTGTAGTCTATAATAACCAGTTAAGCCCACCTATTCATGATGAAAAATATACAAAATTATATTCATGATGAAAAATATTAATATATATGAATCTATTTACGATGAAAAATATACAAAATTATATTCATGATGAAAAATATTAATATATATGAATCTATTCATGATGAAAAATATACAAAATTATATTCATGATGAAAAATATTAATATATATGAATCTATTCATGATGAAAAATATACAAAATTATATTCATGATGAAAAATATTAATATATATGAATCTATTCATGATGAAAAATATACAAAATTATATTCATGATGAAAAATATTAATATATATATAAATATAATCATACGTGAAAATGTTATTATATAATTTGGACATGATATTTTACCTTTAGCCTATAGCTCTATCATCGCTTAGTCAAAAAGTATATGCATGGTCACATAAATTGTTAGTTAGGTACATAAATAATGCATAAAATGTTTATAAAAATAATTTATATTAGATATATATGATGATTTTATGAATGTAAAAATTTGAACCAACAAAAATTTTCGTAACAAATTAATTAAATAATTATCTTATCATCTCAATCACCTCGCACAAAACAAAAGAAAATTCTTTTTCATTATCTTCGTTGATTTCTGAGCATTATTTGTAATCTCTACTATAGTTGTTATAAAAATATACGAAATATACTACCATACATTTTCAAAAACCTTCACCATTATTTTAATTATGTAATTGAATAAAGAAATAAAATAATAAAATGATGCTTTGCAAGTTCCTCTTAATCACATTTAGAAAATATAGAATAACTCTAAATTAAAAATTTAACCAACCCCGACGTACCATTGTGGAGATCCCCTTACTTTTTCCTGGTTCAAGGACCCAGACGTGGGAAGGGCATCATGGTCGTAAACATTTGAGCTTATAGGTGTTCGCACCTAACTGTTACCATTTCAGAGATCCCATCATACTCCATTATCCCAAGATACTGCAAGATCTAGATCTGACCCCTTTTTCATCTAGCATTGCTAAGAATACTGAAGGCGGGGTGACGCTCCGAGCTTCGCCCTACGCGGAGCTCCGTCTTCGGCCTCGCCATACCATGCCATGGCTGCCTTAAAATTCCTCTCTCCACAAACCTTTTGTTATTTTTGGCCGCAATCTTTAAATATATTTTTTCTCTTGAAATGTCTCAGAATTCCCTACAACTTTAGTTCGAGAAGACCCCATCTAACTTTTATGGTTTCGGCAGGTTTCTTCAAATTCTTCCAGTTCATACTGTGAAATTTAAGTTCGCTTACTGTTCCTGGTGATGTAATAGTGATGACCAGGAAGGTCAAGGTTTCTGACGACAGAAACGCACCATGAACCTGAATATTAACAGACCCTAGCTAAGAACACTCGACAAAATTCTCTATTATAAAAGAACCGGGTCCAAATCGGACCCTTCGTTGTTAAGATATGATGCCACAGACAAACAGACCGACAGACAAACGTGTCAAACTTATAACACGCCCTCCCTCGATCGGTCGGGAGTTAAAAAATAGCAGCTATTTTTAAATACAAGCAGCATAAATGCGTCACAACATTTTTGTGCGATAGATTTGTAAATAAACAAAATCTAAAGTGATACATATCTATAACAATAGTGATAAGTTAAAATGTAGTTTTGTTTCAGGCGACTGTTCCAATACATAAATTTGTCTTGTCATAACATAACATAAAAGTATGGATTCTTCCTGATCATTTAATTTCTATGTAGTAATTTATTATAATAATTTTTATTTTATAAAAATAATAATTAAATCCACATAATTATTACACGTTACATACTAGCTAGTTCCAGATAATAAAACCACCCTGACCAGAAGCTAAAAAACCCTCGCCATATTGCGGAATTAAGTGGTACAATTTTTTCCATAGCGAACTGCTGGATAAAGACATCGCTGTGCCAGCGCACGAGAGATCTACCGAGTGGCTTAGTAGAGAGAGCCCAACTGCGGAAGAGCATGCCTGGAGGCAGAGGAGACGGTCGCCCACGTGCTATTAGAATGGGGTGAGGTCACCATCCTACCTGGCGGAAAGCCTCGGCACCCCTTATGTTACTTCCCGAAGTCCTACTCCTGTAGGACATTAACGTCCTCATTAATGGACTACTGGACTTTTTGGAGAGGTTGGGGTGGTTTGTTTTTCCATCACACGCAAAATAGGCGCTATAGATGTCGAGTTGCGGAAACCAGCCCGTTACTACAATACAATTCCATAGCGAACTCCACACAGATTACAAAACTACCAATGGCGCCCTCTTGACAGGGTTTTTTAGTTTCTGGTCAGGGTTGTCTTTAACTAAACACGCAATAATATCAGATTTATTAATATTAAAATCCAAAATTAACAACAATAAAAAACTACAGTTACACTCCCTTATGAAATGGTAAAAAAATTATAGTTGCGCCAATTTCACTAGCAACCTCTAAAAGCTTGAATTTAACAATATTTATATAATGACAAAACAAACACTTCCAAATACAACAAAAAGAAATCAGATTATTTAAAGAATTAGAAAAGATTTTCCATTAACGATTTGCTCCAAAATATCTGCTTGGGTGAGCATCTATAAAAAGTATTGACTCATCATATACCAATAATCGTTCTGGTGCAGTTGGCATCACATCAAATACGACTTGTAAGTATTGCCTGCAGACATACAAACACAGAAGAACAGTGTTCTTCGGTCTGGTCAAAAAATTTGTTTTGTATGAGGAATTACTATCACCATTAAATGAATAATGGTTAAGAATGTGTTTCTTCGCCAATAGTACAGTACGGTCGTGGATAATTTATTAGCAAATTCAAAACAATTCCATTTTGCAGTGTAATATCAAAATCATTTATTTGACATTCACACCGGGACACCATACTTGTAATCTCGTCTGTCTCACATCCATTTCTATTACGTAGCAAAATTTGAAGTGTTTTGTAAATGTTCGTCCACTCTACATGGTAAATTAAATACTACAGTACACTAGTTTACATAAATACTGGAACCAATACATACATTATTTCTTTTCAGCCCCATAAGATGAGCCCTGGCTGATTTTTGACATCCCAATAGACTTCTGAAGCAGAACGTAAACTGCAACAAATAACATTCTTAATTAATAATAGATTATTAGAATAAAATATGTTGAATAGATTTAGGTTGGTTGCTGGCTGAGTTCAAGACATTATTATAGAAAAACAAAACATAGTTGAAATTCAAACTATAATAGCGTTCTAGAGATTTTGATATAATGGCCGGTTTACATTTGGTCAAGTACAGTGGCGAGGGCAAGTTGCTAGGACAGTGGCGACTAGAATGCCGAGTGGCGAGTGCCAGGCCAGTAAATAGTACTGCCAGTCAATATTTGGATTCATTGGCAAAGCAGCTTGCAAGCCAAGTTGACTCGCCACTGGATTGGTGGAGGGAATGTCTACAGGTTTACACCACTGTCCTAACTCACTCTACTGACCTACTTCGCTAAACAAGTCTACCTACTTCGTTAAACAAGTATAAACCGGGCTTAAGAGAAGAAGTAGAAGAAACTAGGCTGCAAGTCCCTAGAGCTGTGCGAGGAAACTAAGCGGCGAGCTCGGAACAAATCCGCGAATGGACGCTTGTATCCTTTTTACCGCACGACACGTCACGGTATTACCGTCACGACCTTTTAGAGAAGTAAAATGGGGCTGTATATATTACCCGGGCGGTAAAACCGCGCCCTGCCATGGAAAAGGTATCACCACAAGGTGGACATGCACTCAAGGAGTGAGATTATGGGTCCACTTGCACAATAGTAATAATACCAGTCTACGCGGGTAGACTATAATTATTCCAAAATTGTGTTCAATCATAGACACATTGGGCTCAAACATTCATCGTCAAACATTTACTTCTTTGGTCACTTTTACGATAAAAGTAAGTATACTTACAAGCAGCAATGATAGCGCAACCGATAGAGAAGTACATAAGCTTCCCGCTCAGCAACAGACCCAGTAGATAGTACATCATAGGCGTCAGGGTTATCACGGCCCACCCCAGCGTGTTGATCAGGGAGTAAATGCGGGGTCCCACTAGGAACGGCTCGACCCTCTCCACACCGGACTCCAGGAAAAAGTCGCCGGTGTTTAAGAACGAATCTTGCATTTTATCCTGTAAATAGCAGAGAAAGGTTGTTAAAATAGTGTAGATAAATAGTTTGTTGTTGTCGACTTGAGAAATAAATCTTATTATAAATCTCATCTTTCATTCTACTAAAGAATTTGTGGTGTTTGTGCTTGCTCTATGAATAAATTAGTATACTGACCGATTACACAGTTTTGTATGTGGCCTGATAGACCCAGTAATAAAATAAACATGCAATATTATGAACCCGGGAAAAAACCTACTAATAATAATAAATATAACGTAGCTCTAATATAACAATAGACATTGGAAGATTGACAATTTGTTATCAATACATAAGAATATCAAAAACTACTGAACCTATTAAAAATGTTTATCTGAACAGACGCCTTCGTATTACTCGGTATCATATACTATTATTTAAAACTTCATTGTAATAATATGAATAATCTTAATTTATTATGTATGTTTAGACAATAGATACGTACGTACGTATGTATGTGACTAATTTCTTTTTATTGCATCAATCAACTTACATGGACATACTGAAGATGGATCTCAAATCTGTTTATCGATATCTTAATTAACATCATCGATATTAATGGTTAAAGTTAGTAGCGAGGGAATGCTCCGTCCCTTGCTAGCAAAACAGTCTTAATATGTAGCCAAGGTCCTGCTTGTATGGAGCTACCTAGGAGTGACGTCACACTATAGTAGCGTCATCTCTTACTTCGGTCTGATTTTTGATTGTCTGTAGCTATTTTATTTTTCAACGAATTTGAATTCTGTTTTTACATTTGACCATCAATTTGTCTATTTCTT
The DNA here is from genome assembly GCA_947369225.1 of Hofmannophila pseudospretella. Classification (NCBI taxonomy): domain Eukaryota; kingdom Metazoa; phylum Arthropoda; class Insecta; order Lepidoptera; family Oecophoridae; genus Hofmannophila; species Hofmannophila pseudospretella. Next base: position 9,920,940 of record OX376317.1, on the reverse strand, counting down.
ATTCTAATTTTTATGAAATGCATTTAATATTTGATAGTTGTCATGTACCCTACTATATCTGCCAAAACTCCAAGAAGCCGCTACTAGCCTGATTTCTGTCGTGTCTACTTCACTCTGTATCTTACTTTATGTATGTTTCATATATTTATTTTGTTACGCCCTGTAGTAGATTGATAGTTTAAAACTTTGCTTAAACTGTCTAACATTCTGAATACGGCACCAGTTTCGAGAGCCGTTGATACGAAACAGGAATAGATTAAAAGTAATAGAGCCATAAAATGTTAACTTTGAAATTGACTCTTAATTACCGTGGATGTTCACGATAAACCGATAGTGATATGATAACGATATCAGGCAAAATAATGGAAAATATCTTATTGTGTAGGGAACTTGATAAATATCTAGTTACGTTTTTATAGTACAGTTTATTCGTGCTCAAACTCTTGAATAATTTAACTTTAAAAATATTAATATGAATTCCATCAAATAATCCATATTCCTACAATTTATGTTTTTATTTGGCATCACATCATCATCATGGCAATTGGCACCTCATCCTTGGATATAGATATCCTCTTCAAATTCTTCATTTTAAGTGTAAACAAAAACAATATTTTAATATTAATGTGCTAATAATATAATAATTTATATACGTAATATGCTACCAAAGATTAATATATTAAAGATGTGCCAATCATACGAATACACATACGAGGTTAACCCTATCTCGGAACCTAATTAAAAGAAAAACTGTCTCCAAGCCTTAGGCTCTTTGTGTACTGCTGGGATCCGAGCTCGGATTCGGTTTACTCCATTCTCCTAATCGGTTGATATTTTTTTTAAATGAATGATGGCGTCCGAGATCCGAGCTCAAAATCGGATCAGCGCACAAACATGCTTCTTTAAATGATTATATAATATTATGTATAGGTTTATTGTGGATAATCCATATCAGGCGGCCCGCTTGTAGTAAAACTGTACTGATAAGTTAATGTCAGCGCAACCGGAAAAGACAACAATACGTACTTCTAAGAATAATACTAATATGGATTCGAAATTAAAACTTAGTCACATACACGGGTTATCATTCGCTATCAAATATTTTGTGCCCCTGAGGATTTCATATCCGTTTATTGCGTACAATAAGAACAAGTAACGCGGTCGTGACGGTCGACTGGTCAAGGTGGAGAGTACATATTCGATTTTTTCGTCATGTCATCATACTTAAAAGCGATCGACTATTCGCAGAACTCAAGTTGGTCAGACACAAAAATGCAGTAGAATACAAAAAATCAGGTTAATAAACGTAGTTGGTGGCGTTATGGGAAAGACATTAGACTAGACACCCATATGGGGATGATTCCCACATTCCCAATAGTGCCCCAAATTTCACCAGGGGAACACAAAATTGTACACAAAATGCATAAGTAAGAATTTACAATAAATATTTTATCGATGGTATCGGCTATCAGTACCGATTTAACGAAAATACTTTATTGCAGATTCTACTTTATGTTCAATTTTGCATGTACTGCAAAATAGATTCAGGTACCCACATTTGGCCCCTGCTAGTGGAACTTGTTTCTAGTGGGAATAAAAAAGCTAGTGATAATAAAGTCTTACTAGTTCTCTTGCATTTTTACGGTCGCGCTACCTAAGGGGTCCAGACCCCATATTATTCTCTCACGAGTCCAGGTTCGATTCCAAGCTACGTCTTGTATGTACCGTTTATTTCAGTCCAAACGTAATGTAATGTAGTATCGAGCTGGTTTTCGCAACTCGACCTCTACATCACATATTTTGCGTGTTTTTCCACCAATAAGCACTCCTCATAATAGGTGTCTAAGTCGTAATAGGTGTATCTTATAGATAGAGGGCAGTAATACCTTCAGTACAAAGAGATCATGCAGCCACTTGGTGGCCTCTTCTTCACCTTCAGGCACTTTCTCCACAGGAATCCGTTCGATGTACATATGCCCATGCACTGATTTCCCGAACAGCAAACTTGTTAATGTTGGTGGAATCTGTAATAATGATTTAAAACTATTAATACGTTTTGTAAACATATTGCGTTGCGAATTCTGAACAGGTTGGGAGAGGGCGAGCATCCCATTGATTTGTTCACCTGCACACTGACTAAATTCACAGAAGCAGACAGTAATTAATTACAGTATTTTTTTAATTTTATATTAATGTAACTTATTGACATGTTAGCTAACTTATTAGACATTTAAAAATTCATAATTTCACATATTTTAATAATGTTAATTATGTATAGTATAAAGAAGCATTGACTACAATTTTGATTTTGAATATCCCGTTATGAAATTGTAATGGTTTTTCAATAAATAATAATATTTCAGACTTTGTCTAACTTATACACATACAAAGTTTTATACTCAAAATTTACTTATTCTAGGTATTCATTCTACTACTGCAAGGAGCTCGTAGCCTAGTTGCGAGCACGGTCCGAAAGTGATCGTGCAGATTTAGCGACGTTTGTGCGGTCGGTACCTGGATGGGTGACCGCTAGTGGCATATTTCATCTGAACTCCTCCGTGCCTCGGAAAGCACGTTAAGGAGTCGGTCCCGGTTGTTGTCGTTCGACAGCAGTCGTTAAGCCATGTCAGAGGCCTACGCGCGGCCTGAGCAACTCTGACAAATAGGTTGGCCACTAACCATACGATAAGCAAGTAACTGCAACTTGTTAAATAAGTAGGTAGCTCAGGTTAAGAGATAACAGAGAAGTATTTTTATGTATAAATTCAAACTTAATCTAAGTGTGAATGACATTTTTATGTAAACAAGATATTGCTAACATATCAACAATAAACAACAACCTGTAAAGACAAAAGTATATAAAGTTGGTTAATTATTTCAAGAAGGAAAGTGTACCTTACTGTCGTTTTCAAATGCCAACTGAATATTATAAATAACAGGGATTTTCCCTCTGAAGTGTTGTAAGCTGGTAGTAAAGCCTCTGGTTCGAGGAGTCAGGTGATGCTTTAACGCAGGCAGATTCTTCTCCAAGGCAAATTTCAAGGAGGCTTCATGTTTTTTCTTGGTATAACGTGTTCCTTCTGGTGTCATTAATAGCTGTAAAATTATAAACAGCCTTAGATGGTAATACCACACAGATTAATTAGTTACCATGTGCCAAAAACAGAAAGATACATAAAAAATTAAGTCAACTTAATCCACTTTATCTTGGTTAAGCATGATTAATAAGATAATTAAAAAGCTTCGAGTATCGGTCACTGTTTCATTATATTATAAGAATACTAAACTGGGCATGACAAAGGACATGATTGATGTCGTACAGTATCACATTCGCGTGTTCATTTTTCGAGTAACAGGTCTTCAAATATAAATGCACAAATTGCGATACTATAATTGCATTGGTTTTTACCTATTAACAGCAGAAGCTGAAGAAAACCTTGTATCCAATTAGTGCAAATATGGAAATGTTGGTACATACTAGGGATGTCACGGAGGTGGTTTTACCGGAACCGGAGTCGGAGGCGAAGGTAGAAGAAAGATATTCAGAAGAAGTTCAAATTTTAAACCGTTTTTTAATGTTTATAGCTGAACTGGCCTATGTTTTTCATGATGACGTTTGCGGCAATAAAACATGTTCCTTTATGTAGTCCTACACTATTTAATAAAATATTGATATTTGAATATGTTTGGTCACAAATATTCGGTATAACCTCCGATTCAAAATTATCGGAGCCGAAGTCGGACTCGGAGGTGTAAAATCAATCGGAAGTTCCGACCTTTCGGAGTCGGAGTCGAAGCTCCGTAACATCCCTAGTACATACATAAATTAAGGTCATCAGGTCAAATACCTATAAAATGAAAATAACTAGTAGATGAATGTGATGACTCTATGAAAGCCATGCAACATAAGCCAAATGCACTACATACATTAACGAATCTTCAAGGCCAGAGTGAATAGGCATTTACTGGACCCGCATGGCAGAGGCCTACGGGCGGCCTGCACAACTCTTGACAAATAGGTTGGCCACTAACCATACGATAAGCAAGCAACTGGACCCGCATGCTCCATCGTCGACCTCATCGTCGCTTACCATCAGGCGAGATCGAGGTCAAATGCGGGTTTAGTAGTAAATAAAAAAAAATAAAAAAAAAAAACTACTTTATTCGTATTATGATGTAAAGATATTTTCAACTTATCATAAAATGTTTAAGTCTGTTTAGGATTATTAAACAAATGTTCTAAGATAAATTATTTATTATTCTATGCTATAGGCCCCTTGATAAAGTGGCTATCAAAAGAATGTCAGTTTTTTGATATGGTTATTTACAACAGAGATTAATTAATAGTATAGATCATATTATAATTGACAGCTAATAATAATAATAATCATAATTCCCATTAAATCTTTATAATGTTACCTTCATCATGTATTGTGAAGAAATCCCTATTATCAACACTCGTCCAAAGTACAATAACATCACTGACTTACCCAAACAGGGTCCGGATAGTCGCATAGTTCTGATATCTGCTTCTTAATTATTTCTTTATCTTTTTCGAAAGACCTCTCCAAGAATACGAACTCTCCAAATTTCCACATCCAACCAATGGGCGGCAAATACTGGATAGATTTTTTTGCATAGGCTTTACAATTCTAGAAAAGCATTTAAAATTTTAGTTTAACTCATTAATGGCACCAATTTAAGTCCGACTACGCCCACGACGTAAGAGGGGTGCGGGGCGAGACGACAGAGGGAGCGGAGAGCCAGCGGGAGGCAACCACCCAGCTCGCCGCACGGCCACCCTCTGTTGTCATACCCCGCACCCCTCTTACGTCTCGGGCGTAGCCCGATTTAAATGGTTAAAACATCGCTAAACGAAACATTACCCTTACTCTTTCGTAATCTAGCATTAGAGTGAAACAGTCTAATTCTGTTCTCAAAAATATGAATAATTTGCTTAAGTAACATAATTTGAAATGAAATTAACAATACATTCTGTAAGAGGTAGGGCGGATCCAGAAAAAAAATTGGGGGGCCATCAGTCACTAAAATCGGAAATTAGTACTAAACAAACTTGTCAAGACGAGTTGAGCCTCACACCCTATAAGGATCTTACAGGTTTTGAGGGGCCCTATCCAGGGGGATTACAGGTATTGGGGGGCCCTACCCCCTGCATCTCCCACTGGTAAGAGGTTCCTATTCCCTCCTTCCTGCCTATCGATGTTTGGCCATTGTCCGGCAAGTAGTAGTATTCTCCACTTCTAATATTAAAAATTACTACATTTTGCCCTGACTGAGGCCCCCTGAACAAAATCCTGTCTAACTTTTCCCTTAATTAAGCATAAAAGGTGATAACACTTACACCCAGAACACCTATACCATCACAGAACTGCCATCCCATGAGCCAATCTATTTCATAGCTGTGGTTCATAATAAGGTATCCATGTTCTTTTCCATAAAACTTTTCATATTCGTCTTTCTTGATGTAAATAGACAGCTTGGAACGTGACCACCATTCTGCCATAAACACTAATTCTGCAAACAAATATAACAGCATTTAAACCACAAATAATTTAAATAATTTAAGGTGTTAATTATTAATTACCATTGTACACTTACGACAGTAAAATGAATATGAAAGATAGTAGTTTATTTTCCTGTACAGTTCTTTGTTAAATGGCCTCAGTCCAAAGTATAAAATGGCTTGTATGAAGTTCAAAATCAAACCAGATGTGAAGTATGATATAGCGAAACTCAAATGGACAATAGTAGATTGCTTCAGAATACTTAAGTTAGACATTTTGGGTTAACTAAAGCTGCTTGTCATGAAATCTGAAACAAATAGAAAGATGTAGTAATTAGGTACATATTACTGTGACAGAGTAATAAGGATTGTCATAATCCCTTATATTATCTTGCACCAAGATAAGTCAGAGGAATACCAAATTGGAGGGCTCTTTGCATGGTTATCATGATGCAACCTAACATGACTTAATCCATCAAATTCGGTTCTGTGTTCACTAGGTTTCTGTGAAACCATTCATTTTCTAATAAGTCTGAATTTTTCTTCTTAGTGCATAATTCACTCTCACTCAATGCTCCCATAATAACACTATACATTTTTTTAACCTGCCTACTATTATTGCATTGCTTAGTTGATCACTAGACATGGTTAAAGATGCTACATTAGATAAGTTTTTATCATTTTACATCTGATGATGTCACAGGTACAATACAATAAGGTCAGATGTATTCATATATAATAATGATAAAATTATGTAGTGCAATCTGAGAAGACAACGTAGATCGTTTGACAAGGTTACATTTCACGGGAATGCATATTTTTCACAGATTTTATCGCATTCTGTTCTAACTCACTACATATTATTAGGTACCTACCACTACTACTACACACACGTATTTGAAATGCAAACGTAAACGAACAGCACTAGGAAAGGTAAGAAACCTTCAACACGATGTATTTAAAATTCACTAATATTTTTTGTTACATAAATTCCATCGGATAAAATTAATATATTGACGGACAACGGACGCCAGAGTCCAGAGTAATCGCGCAATAGCACCTATTGGATGGAAGTGGAATAACAGGAATGGTCGAGAAACGCGAACACAAAATACATCTTTGGTACCTACTCAATCACAAAATGAGTAAAATAACAAAAATATGTAGGTAGTTACCTTACCTTTAACTTTTCAATATGAATTGCAATGAACTGACTATAACTAACCACACTGACTGACTGACTGATGATGTGATGAACTGCATATAAACTGTCATGCGATGCGGTCATGAACGAACGTTTTGTAATTTGGCTGAGGCTATTTTCAAATATAAAAGTTGGCGTTCATTATCCATTCGTTCTTTGACCAGTAAAATAAAGGTCGGCGTTCACTAACGAGTTGGTGATATTTTCAGCGTAAAATGGTCGACGTTCACTGTCCGATCGTTCTTTAAGGTTGGCGTTCACTATCCTTTTATCAATCATCACATCACATATCAAAGTTTAATGTTTCCACGAATACGAAAGAAATCATCACTCACCCACCAAATCATCACATCATAGAGTACCCGCCAATTCACGAGTCAATACATGTTTTTAGGTGTTAGCGGGATGTAGAAGAGCGAGGGACGAGTACGGGCCGCCGCGCGGTATGGGGGAGGACATGCCCCGCTCCCTCGCTCTTCTACATTCCGTTAACACCTAAAAACATGTGCTGGAATGCGACTCGTGCATATATTCAAATACGCCATAAAGATTGGCGGGCACTCTAATCATGCATGTAACTTAAGCGTGTAATGTAGACGAAACGAAACGTAGACGTAGAGAGATGAGTGATTTACAATCAAATTTTGGACCAATACCAGTTGAAATTATTAACGTTGACAGCTGATAACTTCCATTGCTTGTGTCAAATATAAGTTTGACTTGACCACAATAAAGGCCATTTATAAAAAGTAAAAATTTCAGCTGACTCTCTCTTATGCTGGGGCCACACTTACGTCTAATGCCATTAATTATCGTGTTATTTGATACTTTGAGCTGATGTGAAAGGGCTTAAGCGCAAATTTTTACTAATGGCGTTATACCCTATCGCAACTGCGTTAGCTACTAAATAACGAGTTAATTAATGGCATTAGACGTAGTGTGGTTCCGGCATAAGAGAGCGTTCCATAAGCTGAAAATTATCAAACTTTTATTATTTAAAACAAGCAATGGATTTATTTGAAACAAGCAATCGAATGTGTAAATTCAACTGGTTTTCAAATGCACGTACTTTTAGAAAAACATGTGGCGGGAAAGTCGCTGGAGAAAGTTCTACGGTGATTATTTTATTGCTCAAAAATTGTTTTGTGGTGATTTTGATAGCTAAATTCGGTGTAGTTTTGTCAAGCAAACTTCAGTAAATGTGTTGAACTCTTAAAATAAACTTCTCGTTAGTGGTTCGCTGAGTAGTTTCACTCTGTGATTCTGCGGCGGGCCATGAGAATTCGCCAGACACTAGACCGGTTGAAATTTCCGTCAACTCCTACGATTGTTTAAATGTATCTACATCACAACATTTTGATGCTAAAAAACTAAAAACTTGTAGATCGCTTAATGTTTAAGCTGATGGCCTGTGTTGCCAATGCCTTGTTAAATAAAAAATAAATAAATTAGAAAACAAATCGGATAGAAAATCGTGTTTTTAAAGTTTTTATTTTTAGCTGTGTTTGTTACACTACACGTTTGTTAGCATAAGTTTAGGTTAAACTACAAGTAGGTACCTATCTACCTATAAAACGTGATTGTATGTTCGTTCAGTGGTACCTACCTACCTAACTAGTTGCTTTTCTATGATAGAGATAATTGTTCAAGCATGTCTCTAGGCTGGCGATCATATAAAACATTTAAGAAAATACTAAACTATTCTTCAATATCAACTTACAAGATATCCTTGAATTCCCAAAGAACTAGTACAACTGTTTTAGGAATTGAAACTTCATGTGACGACACAGGCTGTGCTATTGTAAACAGCGCTGGGAATATATTGGGGGAGTCGCTGTACTCTCAAAATACTACACATCTTAGATATGGTGGTGTCAATCCAGTGTTCGCCCATGAACTACATAGAAACAACATTGAACCAGCAGTTACAGAAGCACTAGGATCTGCAGGTATAACAATTGATGATGTTAATGCCGTAGCAGTAACCACAAAACCTGGACTTTTAGTCAGTTTACAAGTAGGAGTCAAATATGCAAAGTACCTGTCTAGAATACACCATAAACCTCTAATACCAATACATCATATGGAAGCTCATGCCCTAGTAACCAGAATGTATCATCATGATCTACAATTTCCTTTTTTGGTTTTGTTGATATCTGGTGGAGATTGCCTTGTCGCTGTTGCGAGGGATGTCAATGATTTTCTTTTGCTAGGGAAGACCTTAGATAATGCTCCTGGAGAAATTTTAGATAAGGTAGCAAGACGAATGAAATTAAGGAACATACCTGCTTACTCCAGAGTACCAGGAGGTAAAGCTATTGAGTTAGCTGCAAGAAATGCTACAAACCCAGAAATGTTTAATTTTCCCTTACCATTAATAAGATACAGAGACTGTAATTTCAGTTTCAGTGGACTCAAGGACTCACTAATACGGAAGTTGTTAAAAAAAGAAGAGGAAAATAGAATAATTGGTGATGAAGTGATACCAGAAGTGAATGACTTGTGTGCAGCATTCCAACTGGCCATTGCTGAACATATAACACATAGAATAGAGAGAGCAGTTTTATACTGTGAAAAAAATAACTTGATACCAGACCATAAATCTATAGTAGTGTCTGGTGGTGTGGCATGCAATGATTTTATATTTCAGTCAATCCAAGTTATAGGGAGAAAAGTTGGATATAAGGTGTATCGACCACCTCCAAGAGTATGTACCGACAATGGTGTGATGATAGCTTGGAATGGAATAGAAAGGTTTAAAAAACAATGTGGTGTTGTATCAAATATTGATCTTAGAGATATAGATCCAGAAGCACCTTTTGGTTTAAGTTTAATTGATGAAGTTAGAGCTGCTAATCTGGCAACAAAAGTAACTAAAATAAATAAGATAAGTGTAACATATTTGAGGTTTTTTTTAAAAATCCTATTCCCTTCATACAAAACAATATTTTTATGTAGAATAACAAGTTTTATTGAATTAAAGTAACATGTACATTTATTAATAATTATTGATGGTCATGCATGTTCACAAGGTGGTTCCTTCCAATCTACTTGGCTGCAGTTTGTCGTTCTGAAAATATAAATTATTTTTGAATGTGATCAAAACATTTGTCTATTGTAAGTATGCATTTCTCAGACACAATCTTTTGAATCAACATCATGCACACACATCACAACAGAAATACTGATCTAGATTTATTAGGAAGAAATACTGATCTAGATTTATTAGGAAGAAATACTGATCTAGATTTATTAGGAAGAAATACTGATCTAGATTTATTAGGAAGAAATACTGATCTAGATTTATTAGGAAGAAATACTGATCTAGATTTATTAGGAAGTAAAACTGTTATTAACCTTTTCAGCACCACATCAATATTGAAAGTCGTAATTCACACGCCAAGCCTATTTGTTTGTTATATTAAAAAAACATTTTTATTGTCTTATAAGATTCAATATAACTTATACTTTATAATAGATATATCCGTCGGTGGTCAACCTGTAGTGGAGATATATCCATTGTTGGCGTTAAAAAGGTTAGTAACCAAACATGTTACACATGCTGTTAGACAGGTCAAATGCATATAAAGCATTTTATTGCATTTTTTTTTGCACCAAATCAGATATGTATGTAGTTAAAAAATCAGCAGCTATTCCATGTTGACTAAATTATTCTTCCCTCAGCACATTAAAATTCATGATTGGAAAGCAATCTTCAAAATAAAACGGGTATCTTAATTGAGCATAAAATTCACACTATTCTTGTTGCATCTAACTTACACCTTACTGATTAATCCTTTTCATCTGAAAAATTAACAAGTACAATATGTAAAATAAAATGGTACTAGATTGGAAAGGTCTCTTCTAAACTACACTTACTTCGACACTGGTTGCCAAAATAGCCAGAATATGTAAGGTTTTTTTAAACCTTTAGATAGCTGGTTTGTCTCAAAACTCGTTACAGATAAATAAACAACTTACGAGCTGGTCTGCCATTGGCCCATGGAGTCAGGCGTACATGAGACTCATCCCGTTTCATAGCTGCTGCTCGAAATTCTTGCTTCAGGGATCGCCGGAGAATCTTAGCAGCAATGTTGGAATAGTTTATGTAACTGAAAAAATACATAACCTTCACTATTATCACGATAATAATGTATAGCATACAGCGAAGCGAACAGTATTACTAGGTACTTACTTAAGACCAAGTTGCCTCCAAGCAGTCATTTTGCGTTTTTATAAATAGTTTATTCGGTACTGCAAAGTAGATTTTCTAAAAATCGAATTCCAATTACCCGAATGAATGAATGACGTAACAACCAGGGTTGCCGGCCACGATGCTAAAAAGTCCTCACTTTCTCATTCTATCTTTTTTTAGGGGTCCGTGCTGTGGCCTTTGCCTGCCGTCGGGAAAAATTTAATACGGATCATCAATTCGAAAGACGAAGAAGGGATCCGTATAACGGAAACCTCCGCCGGGTGCCCGGTCCTGCTTTTGAATATCATGCAGACAATGTTTTTTTATTTAATGTGAGAATTACCTATCGACGTAAGCGGTCGTCAAATTGTCAATTTTAGGTTTAATCCAATTTTTGTTTGATGTCAAGCTAAGTCGCGCAGACAAAATCTGAAAGTTGTGGTTCCCTAAGTTTCAGAGAATGAACTTTCCTACATTTTAGGGAATTTCTTACAGTCTGGTAATGACGAAACACATGATTTGAGAGCTCAAAAAAACTTGAACGCAAAGCCATAAAATCATGGAAAATATTTGACAGCTTTTGCGTTTCGTTTCTTCACTCGTCCTCGTTCGTCCCCAGCTAATTGGCGTCGATTCCAGGACACCCGTCAATAGTATGACGCTAACGAATGGAACGTGTTTGACAGTTTGATGTAGGTTTAGCTTTGGCGGCCATCCCGGAATCATCGATGCCATTATACCATTGTACTAAGATGCCATTGTACTAAGGGTAGGTAGTACCACAGAGTTACCAATAGAAATACTATATCTGTGGGTAGTACCTACCACGTCACATCATGTGCATGTCATTCGTGTTCGAGTGTGAAAGAAATCACTGAACATACAACATTTGTGAAATAGTGATGACCAAAGAGTAGAAACCAATGTGATGGATGACAAAGAAACGATGGTGTCACAAAACGTATCGAATTGGCGATGTTGACTGTCGATGTCGTGTCGGTATTCTTTCAAGATTTTTTTGAAACATTACAATAGATACCTACACCCTCATAAATACCGTATAATTTCTTCCAGTGTATCTTGAGAAAGTAACATTTTTAGCGAGTGGTAAGATTACTTCTGCTTTAGATTACGTCTGCGAAACTCAAGTTTCCTTCCCCATGTTTTTTTCCTTTCTCTTGTTCCCATTCTTTCACAATCGCTAAACTGTTTTAGATCTTCGTAAAATCTACACGTTTCCCTAAAACGGAAAAGTATTCACGATCCGCCGATTGACTATGCCATTCACTGATTTCTCTTGCACATATGGAACCATACATTTCGTAATGCATGCATTCGAGGGGAAACTTCAATACTATGTCAGCAGTTTATGTGACTGGTACAATCAGCTGATTATTAAGTATCAGATCACCTGTTGTGGGTATACATCTAGTATAATCACATGAATAATATATTTACCCCTATAAAACTATCTATAGAGTTAAATATGAATTAACTGAGTTGTTTTTAAAAGTGTAAATCAAAAGTGACAAGGAAGAGACTCACCCACTTTTTCAGTGGGCTGATACACTTGTCAGAATAAAAATGATTCAAAAATTAACCTAAACAACCATAACATTCAAAAAGTACAATTACATAAACAAATGATACAATGTCTGCTAAAAATGTATGTCCTGAAGCTAGTATAAATACTAGGTACTATCCTATTCAGTTGCTATTAGGATAATACCTCTTGGTATTAAGGGGTTTATGATGGCAACGGACTATTGTGTGTGCATTGCTAACGGTGCACACAGGTGTTAGTTTACATCATAAACTGCTCCATTCCAAAAGGTATTATCCTAATAGCAACTGAATAGGATAGTACTAGTATAATAGAAATTCCTTGATGTATATACTGCCATAGACCGGTTCAGTAGCGTAGCTTTTATGAACACAACCCAGGGCTTTCAGGATATGGTAGGACTAACTCAACAACCTCCCAGGAAGAGCCCAAGGCAAATGCTAGGAGGGCACCGGTGCGTTCCTCTGGAGATCCCGGAGCCCTCCGATATGCACAAGGCCAGCTATCGAGGGGGTTTTAGTGAGTAAAAATCTCACATAACCCAGTCTCTCCCCCTGGGTATCTTTTTTTTATTATATATTAGCTACGACAAACAGGCAGACGGGCCACCTGATGGTAAGTAGTCACTGTCGCCTAGAGACACGTGCAATATCGTGTATCTTTCGAAGATCCCCCCACACCCCGTAAACAAAAAACAAAAAAAGGAATAACTCAACAGTACCCATTATAATAATCACATTACCTCAAACTTGTAACCAGCATAGATTAGATGCTTCTTAAAAAAAGGAATCAAGGTACCTAGATTTTACCTCAGACAACAATATAAAAATAGGCAAGCTTTGCTAAAAAAATCATGTCTGATATTATGTAGAAATGCAACCAATGTGATATGACATGCAAAGTGTTATGTGGTTTTTGATTTGATAACAATTAGGTTGATTTGTAATAATTATAATGGTCAGTTGATAGATGTTATAATTATACCTTTTTGGTCTACCACATTTGATAATCATTTGTATGAAATAGTTGACCATAATTTGTAGCACAATTGCAAAATGGATGCTACTGATTCACTTATGAAGAAGGTGGTCCCAAGTAAAGAGTCGGAGGAAGAACATCTGTTTGCAAAACCAAAGCCTTCAACCAAATATGACATAGTGAATGAATGTCAGACATTTATCAAGGCTGAAGATGGAGGTGGTGATGCTCATCATAATCTAACCAGCAAGGTGCCTGAGATAAATGGTAATGTATTTATCTATATTAATGAATTGAATATTGTTTGTTTGCATTTGTTATTTATCCTAGCTAATACTACTTCACTACTCAGAATCATACATAGCACTTTTATTTATTTTGTAGATGGGTCCTTAGGCATGTATATTAGATGTAGATGTATTTATTCAAATCTTATTAATATAATCTTGATTGAAGTTTGGAAGCCATTTTTAAATGTTAATGACCACAGTTGTAATCCTAATCCAATAAGAATGAATATACAAATATAAGTAGAAGCAAGCTAGCAGCTATTGTGAGGCTTCTTTCTGGTCAGTTGCATAAACAGGTGTTGTGTGGTGACAACTGATTGTAACCATTATTTAGAATATTTGGAAATATAATAAATATGTCATTGAAACGAAAGTCTTTGAAGCGTAGGAATAGTCTGTATTTTTAATTTAGCATTGCTTTTCTTGTAAGATGAGTAAGATGTGAATTTTGTGACATTTTCTTTGCAGAAAAACCTAAATTTGTGACATCAACACCAGACCAGAAAAAAGAGAGTCCATCAGATAATCTGATAGCTGACTCAAATCCAGAATGTGATATTGAAGGTATTGTTAAATTTACGAGATAGTTACAGCCATTGAAGTTGAGCGCTAAGTTAGTTTTTTAAATTTTTTATTGACTATTATATCCGCATTGACCTCGTTCTTGCTTGATGGTATGCGACGATGAGGTTGACGATGGAGCATGCGGGTCCAGTAAATACTTATTCACTCTGGCCTTGTAGTTTGTACATGTAGACCATTAGACGCACCATACATGGTAAACAAACCAATCGCGTGATCGCGATGACACTTCCCTCGTCCATACTGTCAAAGCACTGTCAGAGACCCAATATAGTTTATTGCGCCTACTATCATCGTCGCTTAACTTTGGTGCCGGTAGCTGTAGTTAGTAATTAAAATTAATGGTTTTGAAGGATTATTTTATATGTAAATTTTTTGAATTATGTAATTTAGCAGGAGTTCCAGATTTGCCAATGGACGAGGGTTTGCCCAGCACTGTGACAGTGTTAGACGCCCCTGATGGAGGCAAGGTGTATTTGGTTGGCACTGCACATTTCAGTTTGCAGTCACAGGATGATGTCTCTAGGGTAAATACTGCTTTTAGTACATTATATTTATTAATGCCGTCTGTAGCACAGGCCTTAGCCTATTTGATATGCTACTACTGTTACACATGTTTGATTAAGCAAAATAAAACCGCAGGCAATAAATGTTTTGACTATTTATAATTGCCGTCTTTGCCATCTAGATTTTTTTTTAAATAGCAATGGTTTAAACTGTTTTATACTTTATTCCAGGTAATACAAGAAGTAAATCCCCATATTGTGATGGTGGAATTGTGTGAACAGCGGACCAATATTTTATTATTAGATGAAGAAATTATACTTAGGGAAGCTAAGAATATCAATATTAAGAAAATAAGGTTTGTTTCTGTAGTATTTTTGAAGTGAAACTAGGTATTTTTTTCACTGATATTACTAGGATATTTGGTGGTAAAGGTAGTAATGGACATTCCATAATTTACTTGCCATCAAATGTCCTATGTACCCCTACTGATATATTAAATTGTATATATTTCTGTTTGCAGGGCCACAATGGCTCAAAATGGAGTGTTCAATGGTTTAATGTACATTCTACTGCTGAATATGTCGGCACATATCACCAGGGAGCTTGGGATGGCGCCTGGCGGCGAATTTCGGCGTGCTATGGCCGAGGTAATGTGTTCCATGCCTTGTAATATGTTTTGTACAGACAAAGTTCTGTGAACACTAATATAATTTGATTGCAGCTAAATTTACTGTTTTCCCTATTATATTTATTCAAACACTTGGATTTTAATATGTCAATATATTATTTTGTTTAATAAAACAGCACTTATCAAACTTTCAATATAATACCTAAAGTATGGCGGAAATTCCGGCTTGACCGCAAAATGTAAAGCTCAACCTAAATGAAACTCACGCTCACTTGTATCCTATGTAAGAGTGATCAGGACATTTTGTTTAGCGATGACACCCTGGAATAGGAACCCGTATCGACTGTTTTGTTTGGTTTCTTACGTGACCCTGAATAAGAGGTAGTTTTAATACGGTATACCTTGACCGTGATAGATCATAAGATTAGCAAGCTGAAGTGGCAGTGGGCCTGTCACATCTGTCATAGAACCGTCAACCAACGAGTTTTGGAGTGGAGACCGTGTTTGGGCAAACAATGTGTGGGACGCCCCCCTGCTATATGGAGCGACTGGATGAGAAGAGCCGAAGATCGGACTCAATGGCGTGCCCTGGGAGAGGCCTACGTCCAGCAGTGGACTAGAGTAGGCTGCTGATGATGATGATACCTTGTTGTAGGATCAATAGGCTCATAATCACGACGCCATGATGGCGAGTGTTCAAAACTGTCCCCTAAATCAATTTCACATTGTTTGTTTTCATATTCTAATATTTTTTTGTACAGGCCAAGAAGATACCTAACTGTGTAGTACAACTAGGCGATAGAGCTATAGACATCACTCTACATAGAGCCATTGCATCTCTATCTTGGGGACAGACTATCCGGTTTGTTTGGCATCTACTTACATCAAACCAGACTATAAGGTAAGTTTTTATGATAATTTTAGTTAGAAAATTATGTGTATTTAAGTACAAATCCTAACTAAGTTGTGCCGTGTCGTGCCAGCCATAAAGAATAGCACCACCCCAACTCTTCCCGTGGATGACGTACGAGGCGGCTACCCTTAGTCTTACTTACTTGGTGTATACTATTCTACACCTAGTAGACGGCGAAAGGCTCGCCACCTACCACGTTTGTCCACTATTATCTTACGGCGAAAAGTAGGAACTACTTATGATGAGGGTGGTTCCTCTGTCTACCCCCTCGAGGATTGTGGACGTGACAGTTGAATTGAACTATTATTTTCTTATATGTGCTTTGTGCTTATAATAATTCCGAACTTTAGGGCCGGCAAGATACGGCTAATAATAATAATACAATATATTTATCAGCGTGGAAGAAGTGGAGAAATGCAAGCAGAAGAAAATGCTTGAAGACATGTTGGAAGAAATGGCGGAGGAGTTTCCAGCATTGAAGCGGGTGTTCGTCGTAGAGAGGGATATGTACCTCTGCCACTCGCTGCAGGTCGCCGCTGTTCAGCCGCGTAAGCTTTGATCTTATAATATTCTGGAAGGTAGGGGGAAGGAAACAGTCGAATAAGCACTATTTCAATAATATTTAAATAGAGGAGCTCGTAGCCCGACAACCGCTGGGGTAGACGAGTTCTGGAGTGGAGACCGCGTTTGGGCAAACGTAGTGTGTGCTAGATGGAGCGACGATCTGCGCTAGGTGGCTGCAGCGACTAGATGAGAAGAGCCGTAAAACGGGCTCACTGGCGCGCCCTGGGAGAGGCCTATGTCCAGCAGTGGACTAGGATAGGCTGCTGATGATGATGATGTAGCCCAGTTACGAGCACGGTCCGAATGTGATCGTGCAGGTTAAGCAACGTTGGGCGCGGTCAGTACCAGGATGGGTGACCGTTAGTGGCATATTCATCTGAGCTCCTCCCTGCCTCGGATTGCACGTTAAGCAGTCGGTCCCGGTTGTAGTCGTTCGACAAGTCGTTAAGCCATGTCAGAGGCCAACGGGCGGCCTGAAAAACTCTGTAGGTTGGCCACTAACCATACTATATGCAAGCAAGTAATAATATTCTGATTTCTGAAAGGTGGGAGAAGGATGCTGCCACATAAGCATTGTTTTAATAATATTCCGGAAGGTGGGGGAAGGATACAGTCGCTTTAGCATTGTTTTAATAATATTCTGGAATTGCATAGTTGCATTCTTCTCCCACCTTCCAGAATTTTATTGAAACAATGCTCACGCGACAACGTTCTTCCCCCACCTTCCAGAATATTATTGGATCCTTTACGGTGGGTAATAATATTCTGGAAGGTGGGTAAAGGATGCTGCCGTGTAAGCATTGATCCAATAATATTCTGGAAGGTGGGGGAAGAATGTTGTCGCGTAAGCATTGTTTTAATAATATTCTCGAAGATGGGGGGTTAGAATGCAGCCGCGTAAAGATTGTTTCACTAATATTCTAAAATTGGGGGGAAGGATGCCGGAGGTGTTAAAGTCCATTCGCTCAAATCGTCTCGCTCTTTGAAAATGCCGCCGGCTGCGCTCACGCCGTTATTAGTCAAACGATGACTATGGTTGATCATCTAATGTTGATAATTGATAAAATCAAGGATAAGTTTGTTTAAAAGTCCATTCGCTTAAATACTCTCGCTGTTTGAAAAGTGAGCTCGGGGGGCATTTTCAAAGAACTAAACGATTTGAGCAAATGGACTTTACCAACGTTATAGCGGGTGTTTGTCTTAGAAATGGTACCTCTGCCACTCGCTCCTGATTTGCAACAAATTCTCTTACATATCGTTTTCCATATTGATTGCACACCTACCTCTTTCTCGAAATCATTTCCTCTGCCCGAAGGTTGCCTGGAAGAGATAAATCTTAGCGATAAGGCCGCCTGAATTGTACTTCACTATTTCCTTTTCTATCTTTTGTTTGTTGTTTTCTAAACTTTTTATGAAAGTTCATGTATTTTTCCAGGACGGGAACCGTGTCGAATTGTGGGTGTCGTCGGCATCGGCCATGTGGCTGGCATCGTCGAACACTGGGGCAAGATCAAGCCTCAGGATATACCTCCACTGCTTAAGTATGTTATCGACTTTATTGGTGAAGTATCACATTAATAGGACATAAAACGCAAAGCGTTGCGTAGATGGAGCCACTAACACACTCCGTAAACAGAAAAGCAAAACGAAACGTCATTTTTGAAGAAAGCACTAAATTCTCGTTAATTGGGTTAATTTAATTTAATTTTTCAAAGCTATTAGTAAGCTAGTAGTTAGTAGTGGCGCGAGTCTGAAGGGTAAAATAAAGATTTGGTGGAAAGGAATGTATCTACATGTTGATTGGCTTCGTACCATTGTGCTAGTGGCGCCTCTAGTGGTAAAACATTGCATGATTATCTCCTATTGTAACAAGACAGAGTATGTTATGATGAATCATTATAAAATCAATAAGTATAGCAGTAGCTAAGCTAACTGTTTAAAGTCAGATTTATAAAAAATGTTTCATCCAAACCATATAAAGCATTGCTCACACCGCAACTAAAGAGTTTGCGAAGCGGGAGCGTCAATCGCGCGGCAGACGCTGCTCATAATATTTTATATGTCGCCATGCACACCTATGCTTCGGCGACGCGGGAAGGCAACGTCAGCAAATAGGAACGGACGCGACCACATGTTCTACGAAACAGATGTGACACTAAAAAGTAGGTATGTGTAACATTGCGTGGAGTATTCGATAGTATTCTTCTTGGAGTCGCCGACATTTCTATAGGACCTGACGTGAATTGACGTTTGAGTGTACCGCGCACGACGCGGTCGCTCAGGTGTGTATGACGTGTGTTTCGCGTTGCAGACGTCGCATCGCCACCGCTTCGCAGTCACTTGGTCGCTTAGATTTGAGCAGTCCTTACTTGTGAGATAGTAAACTTAAAAAATATGTTTATTTATTTATTCTTTTACACTTTTATGTACAGGTGAGCTTAATGCCTGGCAGATATGTTATAAAATAACGTCTATGGTCTATTCGCTTGCCGCAGAGTGCCGCCGCCGTCGCTGTCGACGCGCATAATCCGCGTGTCGGTGCGCGCGGCGTGTGTGGGCGCCCTTATATATGCCGGCTATAGGCTGCTGCCGCGTCGCTGGCTGCCATGATGCTCCCAGCTCGACCTGTGCCTCGTTGTTATTTGGTAAGTGTTCAGTATACTAACAGTCCGCGTGAAGGTGCGGTTACACCTGATCGTCGACCGACCGTCTGGGCGGTCACAGCATGCGGCCACCGCCTGTATGTTAATTACCATTCGTTGACCGCATTCGGCGAACGTCAAAGTGTCACTAGATTGTCATCGAGCGAATGACGTAGTGTAAACAACGGAGGTCGGTGACCGTAGGTCGTCCATCGCAGGTCGGTCGCCGAAGCGGTCAACGACTATATGTAACTGCGCCTTCACTGTTATGATGCTCATACATCTATAAGGTCTCGTCCATAGAGACGAGGAGCTTAGTGCAGCGCGTAAGGGCTGGTTTACACTTGGTCAAGTACTCGCCACTGTACTTGACCAAGTGTAAACCAGCCCTAACGCGGGGCGTAAAGCGAGCAATTCAAACAAATGACCATGTATCAGTAAGAGTGTTTATGCAGACTTTGTTTTGAGTTTTTGAGTGCGCCGCGGTACCCGCCGCGTAATCCTACATATGTAGGATTACGCGGCGCGGGTGCGTATATACGCACGCATGCTCCATCGTCCACCTCATCATCGCTTACCGTCAGGCGAGATCGAGGTCAAATGCGAGTTTAGTTCAATAATTAAAAAAGAAACCGCTTTAGAATCCGCGGAAACTCGAGTAATACGCGCGGAAAAACGCGCCTGCATAAACGCTCTCATATGTTTGAATTGTTCGCTTTACGCGCCGCACTAAACTCCACGTCTCCATGCACGAAGCCTAAGGCGCGATCAGGGGGCGACAAGTCGCAATCGAAATACTTAATAGAAAACTGACTTGAAAGAAATTTTGCAGACCCTGTACTAGTTATACATACGCCCGTGATAGCGATTTTGCCTAGTAACTAAGTAGCATAAGCATAGCACAACTCTCACGTCCATAATCCCCGAGAGGGTAGACAGAGGTACCACCTTCATTGTACGTAGTTCCCACTTTTCGCCGTAGGATTTGGTGGACAAACGTGATAGGTGGCGAGTCTATCGCCGTCGTCTAAGTAAGTGTTATTTAGGGTGTGTATAGCTAACACTAGGGTCTAGATTTTTGAGAATAAAACGAGTACGTCCGTGATAACCAAGAGCTATATTTTGACTGGTATTTCATAAAAATGACGGTGACACGGACGCAGCCGTGTCAGAGGTTTTATTATCTACCCACTTAATACTAACAGTAAGTAATAAGTTTATTTCACATACAGCAAAGCCAGTTATATTATAATAGTAGGTATATTTAGAATACACCACTGAGTCGTAATATTTCCCTTACAGGATATCCGAAACGATTGTTTGCATATTCCTCTTCCTGAAGACTACGAATCTATTGAAGCGACTGTGGATCGGGTTCGCGAATGTATCTGCTTTAATAATGCTCGTATTCATCTATCACGTAATGTTATAGAATTTATATTATGCGGTGGTTATGTATGAAATTCTTCTGCCAATCTGCGTATACAGTCGTATTCATTGGTGTTCAAGTTGACTGGTATAATAACAAAATAAAATACCTATAGAACTTTGCACGGATATTCAATATCTATAACTGAATTAGAACTATGATTATGGACATAATTCTCAACTTAGTTTTTCACTTTTCATGCACGTAACATTAGTAGAAATGTTGTTCAGTTTCCGATATAGAATAACTGTGCCAACACCTACTGTAAAATAAGATCAAGTTGTTTTTCCATAATATTGCCTTTGTAGAATCATAGATAACTTTTAAATGTACTATTATTAATTGTTTATCTTACGTGGTAAGTTGTAATGTTTGCTCAATTTATAATGTTTCACGTGAAACCTTACGCATTTACAAGTATCGGCACGTAAAATGCTGTGTATATAGCAGCGTGCACCGCTTCGCGCATTTATCTGTCTAATTCTTTGCTACTACGCACTGACTCGCTGTTATCTTCCCAGCATTTTAATTACGTGCAGATATTTGTACTACTATTGTAATTGAAATATTACATAATGACACGAATAAATTATTATGTATAGAGACCAAGGTTACTATTTTACTACCAGTTTAGTGTTTTATGAAACAAAAGCATAATGGGCTCAATTTAGAGTACGACGTAGTAAATACGTTTGCTTTAGGGCTTAATTCCTAGGACGTATATTCTGGTTATTTACAATTGGCAATTTAATGTGAAAGATCCCTAAAAGTTAGTTGGTCAGGGTCTATACAAAGGTTTAGATATGGCACTGCAATTCGAAATCTACTTTTACGTTGGTTATTAAGGTTTTTATATTTAAATATGCTGAGATGACAGGTTATAGTCTAGTCATGATAAATTATGGGACCATCATGTTATGTCTTTTCAACAGGCTCAACTTGAAGTACTGTATCTAAATTCTAAAGGTTTAAAATCTGTAAAGGAAATGTTTTCTGTCATTTGCTTTCTCTAATGCTTTGTTTGTGACTGAACTGTACCCGGCCTGGATTGTTTAAGGTTTACTGATGTCATTCTAAATCGAGCCTGGTATATTCTAAGTAGATTCTCAGGGCTTAACACACGGATGATTTGTGAGCGATTTGCAAACGTTTTTACCTATAAATACTAGGCGATTCGCGTGATTTTTCCCGATTTCATACTTGCAAATCACCAGTGTGATAAGTTCCTTAGTGAAAAGTTCACTATTCTAAGCTTTTGAACAATAAAATTCGATAAAATATTGTAAAATGTTTTCGGGTCGCAACTCTGAGCCCCGCTCTATATTATATTATAGTGCGCTATTTCACTTACTCTTACTGTATATTTATTTGTGTTTCATTTTAAACTTACGATATTTCGTACATTTTAAACTCTATTTTGTATTCTCACATTTAGGATGATGATTTATTTAAATAATGTTGCTTATATACTTGCCATATAATTCATATAGTAGGGAGCTGACAGCCTCATTAAATTTTGGCGTAATAGGAGATAATCATGCAATGTTTTGACCACTAGAGGCGCCACTAGCACAATGGTACGTAGCTAATCAACATGAGATACATTCCTTTCCACCAAATCTTTTTTTTACCCTTCAGACTCGCGCCACGCGATTAACATATTTTTTAGTCTGCCATTTTGAAATGGCCATAATGCCATGATATCATCATAATTACATTGAAAAATTAAATAAAAAGTGAATGTAATCTACAAGAATAGACGTTTCGTTTTGCTTTTCTGTTTACGGAGTGTGCTAGTGGTTCCATCTAGGCAACGCTTTGCGTTTTGTGTCCTATTAAATTAAATTTATTTATTTATTTATTATTAGGTAAACACAACAGATTACAACCATAGAAATTACAGAAAAATCAATATAAAGTTATGAGCTAGGTCGTAACCCTTAACGTGTAAACACAGCATGGTTAGGAAGTAGAAAATTGGTTGTTGTACAAAATGGAGTTATGAAAAAATACTATTGAATGTAATGACTAAAAAACTTATTCCTATTTGAAAAATAAAAATAATAAAGTAAAGACTGTAAAGTAGGTGCGTGGATAGCTCACTTGAGGACATCCTAAACCCGTCTTTTAAAAACTAATGACGTAGGATCAAATAAGTCTATCGATGGCTTATTGTTGCTGTTCGAAGAGATTTCGTTAAATAATCTACACATTCGCACAATAGGGTTATAGAACGATGTGTTGTTCTTAAAAACATTTAATACAAATGTTAATATACACCCATATTGATCTTGAAGGGTAAGAGAGCATGCGTAATTACAGGCACATGAGACTACCTAAGTCTAGATTAGCAAAACCATCTTGCAATATTTTAGTGCGGTGAGATGTCTATGGGCTGGTGACCACTCACCGTCAGGTGGGCCCGTCTGCTTTCCTTTAAGTAATATAAAACTATCACAGGGTGATTAAAGTATAGATTTTTTTTTCATGCATGCGACATGAAGTATGTATGTGTCTAAAATCAATTTCATAATATTTAATCAAGTAGAATTTTTCGTTTTGTTTTAATAATATTGTTTGGGTTTGATATTATCCTGGTTACTAATAATAATTACTTATAAGATCTGTGATAAAGTAAGAAATTAATTACAATGAATCCTTCCATCCAATTATCATAATTAGATAGATATCAACATCTATAATATAACTGTAATTGTAGAAGTTTGTTAAAATGCTACATTTTATGACCCCTTTCTTGGATGAAATAAAAAACATTGTCTCCCTCCGGGGCGCGTTTATTCCTTCATGCCTCCTTTGCATTATGAGCACAATAGGAAATTACTAATTATGGACATAGAGATAGCTCGTTTTCTCCTTCAGCCTATATTGTACTGAATTTAACACTGAAAAAGTTAATATTTAAATATACGTAGGTAGTTTATTCAATTACAATATAAATAAAATTAATTTTATTTACATGACATCTCTTTACAACAATACAGATGTTAAAAAAACCATTCGTCTGACTTTTACCAGGAGTCCTACTCATGAAATCAACTTTGTCCGAAGTGTTTTGGAAATGAAGTAGGTACAAAGTTTTTCAGACTTTTCATACAAATCGCTCGTCTAAAGTCGGTCGGTCAGAAAAAAGTTATTCGCCATGTTAAACACTTTTTAATGGACCTGGTAAAAGTCCCGCGAATGTTTTTGTTAACACCCCTGTATAGCTAGTAATTAATAAATAAATAATAATGAGTAAGAAAATACCTGTGATGATCTCTTGCATAGCAACTTATTATCGAAAACAATAAACACGTACCTTGTCACTTTCAAAAGATCTAAAAATCTAGATACTTTTGTCCTTCCAAAAATAGTTTTATTTCGGAAAATCATGATGAGTAACTTATTCTCAACACAGGTATTTTGTTACATGTATTGCTTAGAATTTTTATATATTTGTTCCAATAATTGTAAGATAAACTTAGCAATTTATTTATGTTCTAAGAACGTTTTAATAATATAACAAGTCATTTTATTACTTAATCTCAAAGTGAAGGTCTGTAAAAGTCAAGTTTTTTGTTCACAATGTGGTTAGTGTACACTAATGATACAAATAAATAAATATAGGTATATGAAATTGTTTTTTTTAATTATCAGTATCCTTAGATAATTTTTAATTGTGTCGTTTGCAAACTTACAGTCACTTTTCATCTTTTACGCAGGAAACAAAATATCAATTCTGTAAAAAAGATAATGATTACTGATATTTCTAGTATTCATTTCTTGTGTCTTGTTTGATCTGATAGAGTCGTTGTAGGAAATGGAGGTCCATTTGAACCGAAACGATTGATTCCTTATCCAAATGGAATCGATTGGCACAAAAAAAGTGTAAACTGACATTTTTCTTGCTGATTGTACCTCTAAGGATACATGTAGTAAAGACTCGAACAAACACATACAAATGTACACACCCCTTTCACCCTTACACTCTCTTCTACACAAACACGCTCACACACATTTCCAATAAACACATCCATATACACACACCAAAACTTATTTCTCCCTATAGGCGTTGTTTTAAAATAGGAAATCTTTAATTGGCAGTATGTTTTTTTTAATAGACTTTTTTATTTTTAAATTTAAGTGCTGTAGATTTTGTAATAAATAAATAAAAAAAATAAAAAAATATATCTACGAATGCAGTTTTTATATACCTACTTAACTCTAAAAATCAGGGAAGGTCCCACCTTAAGAACATTTTCACGTAGTTTTAATGAGCCCCGTCCAAACTGTCCAGCCTGTATAAACTCTGAAATATGAATGAAATTAGTATGGAACCTTTTTATAGTTAACACGATTTAATAAATCTTGGATGAAGAAAAAATTAAGTGTCCAATTATCTTATTTCATACTGGTGGGCACAATAAAACAGCTGAAAACACTAAGATGAAAAAATCTGTTGACGTTTCAAAAAACATCAGTCAATAAAAATCAATAGCTCACATTCAACCATTTCACAATGCTTTTTTTATAATTAAATTTTACACTTTCAAACTCAATAAAATGTTTTGTAATAGTACAACGGAAATCTTGCGTATAACATATATTTAGTGAAATATGAGATACTATCAAACATGCAGCATTATCAGTCAACTGTTGTTCAAAGGACGAAAGAGTGTTTATGATTCTGTAGTTACCCCTAAAAGACCAGATTTTAATAAATATGGTGAGTACAAAGGTTTATTTTATATACTAAATTAATCCATGTTTTGAATGTGTGATCGCGATTTGTTATATATAATATATCTTATTAAACATATAAAGAACAGTGGC
This sequence comes from Hofmannophila pseudospretella, assembly GCA_947369225.1. Lineage (NCBI taxonomy): Eukaryota > Metazoa > Arthropoda > Insecta > Lepidoptera > Oecophoridae > Hofmannophila > Hofmannophila pseudospretella. The sequence goes on along the minus strand of OX376317.1, from coordinate 9,895,087 downwards.
CTTGGCTGGTACGTGGCGTGGACGCATAATAATGGCTGTGGGATTTGAAATGGTCCCACATATAAAGTGTCAGTGACAAACTGCTGCCGGAGACATACATACATAACTCTCACATCCATAATCCCCGAGGGGGTAGACAGAAGAACCACCTTCAATCACAGATAGTTCCCACTTTTCGCCGTAAGATTTGGTGGACAAACGTGATAGGTGGCGAGCCTATTGCCGTCTACTATAGGTGTAGAATAGTATCCACTTGATCCTTAGTCGCCTCGTACGACACCCACACGGGAAGAGTTGGGGTGTTGCTATTCTTTATGGCAAGCACGACACGGCACTGCCGGAGACTACCTTTCTTTATCAACATTCATGCAACAAACACAATTCCAGCATTCTCAAGATATACTAGCAGCATCCCAATACCGGCAGCCGCCTCATTCTTGCAAAATGACACAGATGCAATTGTTGTACTATTGGGCACAGTGCATTTTAGTAAACAGTCAGTTGAAGAAGTTTCCCAGGTAAGGAACTAAAGTTACAGCAAATTGTTCGATTAATTGACAATTTTTTCGAACGCAGCTAACATTTACATTTTATTTATTTCTCGTTAGATAGTGCGAGAACTGAAGCCAAACGCAATCCTGGTTGAATTGTGTCGACAACGTGTGTCCCTCTTAGAACTTGACGATAAGAAGTTTCTGGAAGATGCCAAAAACTTTGACTCGAGAAAGTTTAAGTTAGTACATTATCGCGAACTTTGTTTAATCACGTAAAGGTTTATAGTAGGGATGTTACGGAGCTTCGACTCCGACTCCAAATGGACGGAACTTCCGATTGATTTTACACCTCCGACTACTCCACTCCACCTTCGGCTCAGATAATTTTGAATCGGAGGTTATACAGAAGATTTGTGAGCATACATATACAAATATCAATATTTTATTATATAGTGTAGGTCTACATAAAGAAATATAGGTATGTTTAATTTGCCGCAAACGTCATCATAAAAAATATTGGCCAGTTCAGCTATAAAAATTAAAAAACGGTTTAAAATTCTTCTACCTCCGGCTCCGACTCCGATTTTAAAACCTTCAGTTTCGCCTCCGGTTCCGGTAAAACTACCTCCGTAACATCCCTAGTTAATAGCATAGGTACCTATCGCTTTGGCAACGGATCCAACTGTCAACTCTCGAGTTGTTCCACCACCACCTATCGACTCCGAACGTCATCGCCTTGCCTTGAACAAGGTAAAAGAAAAGATTAGAATTTTATATTTATTGCACAAAACTATGCATACTAGGTATGTAATTGTAGAATACAATGTAGGCGATCTATCGACCTCTTCCAGACAACCTTTCGGTGGAGAAATTGTGCCTTCTTTTGTTTATAAAGAGGCGAGCCAAAATGCCGCGGTGATGTAATGTGCTATAACCTTTCTATTTGCGAGCTATTAGTTATAACGTTGGATTATAATGATAATGTGTTGCATTTTGTACAGGGAGGCAGTTAAGGGGCAAAACTTTGTGCCTGGCATGTTACATGCGATGTTGCTCAAGACTTACGCGGATATCGCGAAGGAATTGGGAGTGGCGCCAGGGGGAGAGTTCCGGAGAGCATATCATGAGGTAAATGTCTGTGGACGACATTCGTTGGAAATATCTGTAGCCCAGGAAGGCGATTCTCGCAGCGTTCGACATACAAAAGTCGAGCGCTACGAACGTTTTGTCACGCTCACACATGTAATGTGAGCGAATGAGATAGGACTAATGTCGAATTCGACAATCCACTACGAGAATCGCCGTCCTGAACGCCCTTCTGGTATGTTCGAGAGACATAGAGGTAGTCGAGCGGCTACGAATATTGTTGTTACGCTCACCCATAATGTCCGTATCTATGTGAGTGAACGAGATGGATTAAACTGTCGTTTCGATTTTTGCATGTCGATACGTGCCAATCACTACGCCAGGTCCACAGATATTTCCGACTAGTCTAGCTCTAATTTATTTATTTGTTCATTTCATAACAACTCTAACAGCTTAATGTAATGTCTATAAAGGGCAAAGTAATCCACACGTCACACAAGAAATTAGTTATACATAAATAACAGAATTATAATTGTTTCAGATGAAAAAGATTCCTGGATGCAAATTATTCCTTGGAGATAGACCCATCCAGATTACTATATCGAGAGCTTTTCAGTCGCTGAGCGTCTACGAGTTGGGTCAAGTGCTTTACCATCTTACTACTACGAAACCAAAACCATTAGAGTACGTATTTTTCTCCTCGGCTTAGAATATAATATTAACTGGTACTGCAGCTATGACCCGACCCCAGATTAGAAAGGTATTTTAAATTAAGAACACATGGTTTGAATAACTTTTCTGGTTGGCGTGTGTTTTTCAGGGTATGTTTCGCTATACCAATGTAACACAGCTGTTGGGTTCTTGTTATTTAGATAATAAGCTTCAAGTAAATCCATACGAACGGAATTAGAAGACATTTTTCTCGCTTTGTTTTTACGAAGTGAAGAAATGATTGCAAAACTTTTTGAACAATCCCAATTTATTCGATTTTCAAAATTTTAGACGATGTAGTGGCCAGTATTTTTCGGAATTCATTGTTCCACAGTAACCTTTAAATCATAAGTATATTTTATTTGGGTAGCTTACGGCCTTATTTACAAGTTACATATACATATATAAAAACAATAGCCATTTATAAGCTTCCACAGTTAATAAAAAAATATATAATAAAACTCTTAATCTAGCAACATTTACAGATAGGCAGAGGAAAATTCGTTAGTGAGTAAGGATTTTACGGAATCAGGACTACTGTTGAAGAGATCTATAGTAGGGTTATTGCTTAGCTGGTTAAACTCATACTACATGTATGGGAATAGTTTTATGCTATTTCTGAGCTTTCTAGTACTTGAACCTCGCTTGACCCCATTGAGTCTTTTATTCCTGACACGAAATAGAATCGATTGCCATCAAAAAGTTTTTTTGTGAAAAACGGAATTTTATCGCTGACTACCTTTTTTCAGAAATCTGTGAATGCAGTTTTAAATAGCTCCAAAAGTTAGGGAAGGTCTCTTAAGACAATTTTCTCGTAGCTCCAACGGATCTGGTAGCTGCCCTGGGTGCCCCGCCGAAACTTTCCATCCTGTATAAGAAGATTGCTTAAAAGGGCATTCTAATTTTGTTAATCATTAGATAAACTTTTTTTTTATTTTATTTTTTATTATACATGTCAATTATTATTATTTTAAATCTAAAACTTTGTCACTACGTGAGAAGCTTAGTCAAAAAGGCCGCCTATTAGCGCGCCCCGCCCAAATGTTCCCATTATGCATGCTGCATTTCCTCGCTGAATAGCGAGAGAAAGGTGCTGGGCCAGGAAGTATCCCGATCGGGGGTCACACCCCCTCTCCCTCAACCGCCTCCCCAGCTCCCAGGAGCCCGCAGTTTCGACGGCAATCGGCACGAAGTCGTACGCCGCCTAGATAAACTGGTACATTTTCATCCGAGTCTCTCTCTGGGCTGACCGATTTGTATGGGTGGTTGTATGTACAGTGGACAACACGGGCTATACGTACCTCTTAGTACTTTGTATGGGTGGTTGTATGTACAGTGGACAACACAGGCTATACGTACCTCTTAGTACTTTGTATGGGTGGTTGTATGTACAGTGGACAACACAGGCTATGCGTACCTCTTAGTACTTTGTATGGGTGGTTGTATGTACAGTGGACAACACAGGCTATACGTACCTCTTAGTACTTTGTATGGGTGGTTGTATGTACAGTGGACAACACAGGCTATGCGTACCTCTTAGTACTTTGTATGGGTGGTTGTATGTACAGTGGACAACACAGGCTATACGTACCTCTTAGTACTTTGTCGCTTTAACTTATTTGACACATTCATACGAATGTCAAGAAATCATAACAAAAACTTATTGCGACAGGGTTCCATCGAGTAAAGCTTGATGTGTCTTCCACTGTACACTCCGCGTCAAACGTCTAGATCCAGCGACATATTATACCCTGGACGAGTAACTTCCAACAAAATTCCCGTAAAAGATGGTACCAATGTAGTGGTAGATCCTGATGTGAAGGATCGCCTGGGGTGATACCACCCTCTTATCTATTTCTGCCGTGAAGTAGAGATGCTTGCATTTCTGTGTTTCGGTTTGAAGGGTAAGAGAGCCAGCGTAATTTCCGGCACATGAGGCAATCCATCTTAGTCCTCAAGTTTAGCAGCGCATCAAAAACCCTCTAATATGAATACAGAGAGGTGAGATGTCTATGGGCGACGGTGACCACTTACCATCAGGTGGCCCGTTTGCTCGTCTGCTCTCCTTATTTAATAATAATAATTAAAAAAACCAAACCTCACGCCACTGTGCGAACTAAAAATAATGCAACACATTTCTAACACAATGAATCTAAAATTAATATTTGAACACCGGTCATCGTGAGAAAACCTGCACACTGAGATAACCAGTGTGTGAATTGGGGAAGACAATGGCAAACCATACCATTAAATCTGCCACGAGAGTCGTTATATGTAATTAATTCCTTAGAATGATCACAACTCTCAGCAATGAGGAATACGACTTAGTAATGATCCTATAATTTGTTTGCAGTAAATATCAGTTAGAAAAGTACAAAGACCGAGACTTCGTGCAGGCTCAGTTCGAGGAGATCACGCGGGACGTGCCCGCGTTCAAGAAGATATTCCACGTGTTTGTGGACGAACGGGACCGCTGTCTCGCGTACTCGATACAGGAGTGTGTTCGGACAGGCAAGTATTGGTTTGTGTTTAGACCTTTGCGGCGTAACTTACGCAAGTAAAGCCAGATTCTGGATTTGTCTATAGGCCTACCGCTTAACTGAAACGACGCCTTAACAGGTTCCCGTCCGATGAATCACATATGATTCATGATAGCAATTTTCTCCCTAGTCTGATGCGTCCATGAATCATATATGAGCATATTTTCATATATTTGAATACAGAAATAAACATTGAACGTACAGCAAGGAAATTACACTCTTGTATACAGGGAACCTTAACTTTTTGCTTATTGAAAGTGCGAGTGATCTCCTTTTAAACGCTGGTGCCAGTACTAATTATTAGTACTTGCGCAAGCTACTGCACATCGTGTGCAACGGGTGGCAACGTTATCTATCACCCCTCCTGCAACGCCTGGCTATACAAAACCCCCCTTCTAGTGTTGGCTCCATAGTGAAAGTTATGGATTCTGTAGATCCCCTTTTTGGGACTATATGCAGTGTTTGTTACACCTGTATGTGGCGTCGTCTCAGTTAATCGGCAAGCCGTGTTTGTCCACTGGACATATGCTTCTCCCATTATCTTCTCGTCATTTGGCTTTTTCCGGACCACCAGGGTGCGGCCACATTGCGTTTCCGTATACGCGGTCTCTACTATGTTGTAAAACTACTGTCTTAAATTATTTAAAACGAAAACGTACGTCTTGCCAAACATTGGGACTATATACAGTGTGTATATAGGCTATAAAAACCCAGTACAGTCCACCAGAGCAAAAATAATTTAATTGAATACGTCGATGACCGAATGATCTACGTGATTTTTTTCTTTAAAATTCTCTTGGATTTCTTTTTTTTTTGTCACTATAAATGACTATGGTTATTGAAATCCCTATGTCCATAGGAACGTATGTGCCTAAAATATAAGAGCGTAATTTAATAGACGTTTCAGTTTCATAAATGATTGTTTGTTGCAGTTGAGAATCCTCGGGTATTAGCCGTGGTAGGGATGGGGCATGTGGATGGTATAGTTAAATATTATGGCAGAATGAAACAGGACGATATTGTGCCATTACTGTTGTAAGTTTTAGATTTTATTCCTTCGTGTTGAACAATGTAATTGTGATATGATAATGTACCTACTTATAACTTACTTATCTACTGATAAGGATTTAAGCTTCTTCTATTTTGTAGCGTAAAGCAAACGTCTGATTCCTCATTGAGCAAAAGTTACTAATCTTTCATACTATGTCGACTCACAATTATATTGTTCAACCCCGTATGAATACAAATTTGGTTAGTTAATTATAAAACAGTAGAAACGGTGCCACCAAATGTTTTAACTTTGTGTTTTTTTAGGGCTCCCGGAAAACATAGACCAAACAATCCATACCTATATTAGCAGTAGTTGGGTTTTCGCCACCGGCAGTGAAACAGTTGGTGGCACTGTAATGTGAGTAAATAATTGACGGTTTACTTTACACATTCATTCGGCTTTTGCAGTCATGGAAAGGGGCATTTTCAGTCCGTTAGTGACCTGTGTATGATCATCTGTTCGTGTGAAACAGACCCGGAATACTACTGCTAGATCTAAAAGTAAAATGTACTTACTGGATTTATGAATAGTGATAGCAGAATGACTGTGTGGGTATGTCTTGTACTTTAATTGTAGACTTGAATATGGTCAATATCATCGATTCTGGCTTTAGTTAAAAAACAGAATGTTTGGGGCAAATTGTTTATTTGATTCGTACCAATCGAGTTTTTTTAGTAACGTAGGTATTATTAGGTATTATTATACTTATATTATTGGCATCGATTCTGGTGTCGCGCGAAATCTTATGTTAAAATTAAATAAACTATCGTGGCCACTCATATGCAAGATTGTTTAAGAGTGAAGGTTATTTCGTTTGTAGTTTAGCGATACTTTAATCTGTCGCCCCAGAAAGAATCGGTGTCTATTTCCAGCAATAATTGTTGGATTATTGCTGGAAATAGACACCGATTATTTCTGTAAACAAATTGTGTATTTCTGTTTCAGCATTCCAGCGCCGCCTGTCTACTCAGTTGTGCTAAGAAAAGCACTCAAGTTTACATTTTACTTCTTACTTTTCTCTTTCGCCTACAGAATGATTTTTGGGTAAATTTTAGTAACACTTGTTTTGGTATAAAATGTTGTTATATTCTTAAAATGGGTTTTAATTAATATTTAGCATATCCAATCCACGCGTTGCAAAAAGTGGAAACTTAAAATACATTATATGTAATGTATTTTCCGCCTGTTTCCCGCTGGGGTAGGCCTCTGCCTACCCATAATTTTTAGTCTATACTAAATATTTCCACCTGCAACGATCCTGACAAACCGTTCTCGAATCTCTTGTCAATCGCTTTATACACGCTCTTCGGTTAGTAACCTTAGAACGTTCCTTGGAAGTGGAAACTTTTTGTTTAGATTTGTCTGCCCCCGAAAAAACACAGGCCTTTCCTGGTTATCGTAGTAGTAAGCTCTCCTAATGGTCCTCCTAAAGTTACGGCACCAGACAGAAAAGGTCCTCTAGAACAATGACAGTGAGCCAGGAAGTTGACCAATAGGTCACTTACTTTTACATTTGACATTTGACGACTGATGTGTGAGAATATGTTCAAATCGCATGCGCGAACTGAAAGACGAGATTTCCTTATAAAACTTCTCTAGCGAGCAATCTACATATGGGTGAAATTCAAAATCTTTGTGTGGCACGGTTTAAGACCACTAAAACTCGCGCATTATACTTGATGTCCAAATAGTCTCGCCTTGCACTCACACTCATATATTCCGTGTCGGAACCGTAACAGCACAATGAATCGCGACAACACACCTAACATACCGCCTTCATACCACAAATACAATTATAACCTTTGAAAAGTTAACAGAGAGTGCATGTTGAAGTTAGTATGTATAATAAGCAGATACTATGTACCTACTACGTAGTAATTCCATGGTGTAAATATCACAAGGAATCGCGACAACACCGCCTATAATAATACCGTTATTACAAGACTCCAAAATAAAAGTTCTTTGCATAATATAAATCAATAGAAGTCTCTTGGGGCCACACTATAAACCCCACAGTGGCCTCACCACTCCACACAAGGAAGAGACTACCCAGAACTTATCTACCTTCTACCCGGCTTAGCCCCAATGACGATGACTCGCAGGTAAAATACCTACTTTCAAACTAATATTTTATTTAGTGATTCATATGATTAAAAGGTTACACACAGGATTAAAAGGTTTTAAGAATATTATTAGCTTCGATTCCGAGGTGGCCGCCAAAGCTAAAGCTAGATTGTGAGCATGACGATTAGTTTAGCAATTATCACTAATTATGTCGGTTAGTGTCGGTTACTCAGGAATCGGTGTCTCAAAAGGGTTTGTACTCAGAGCCATAAAATTTAAATATATAACCAATGTCATTTGTCTCTTTTTTACTTCAATTCATATTGCATTCTATTAAATTCGAGTTTTTCTCCCGCGCTTTTGTAGCATCCACGTCAGCTTTGTTTCGTTAAATTGTTTTACAGTAGTGTAGAGCCGAACCAGGGCTGGAACCGGGCGCGTGTAGTCCTACACGTACGATTGATAGAAAGATAGTGAAAGCTAACCTTTATTTAGATTGATTGAAAGAAGGATAGTGAAACCTAACCTTTATTTCGATTGCTAAAGAACGAATGGAAGTGTGTGTTCTGAACGGAAGAGTGAACGCAGATCTTTATTTTATGCTGAAAATAGCCTGTTATTTGTTTGTTTTTGTTTTGATTTTTGTATTTTCTTTCAGTAGTATTTCTAGCAGTACCTACGACATATTTAAAAAAATGTATAAAACTACTGTATATCTCTTCATAATTCAATTTGCAAAAGTTTACAATGCAAAAAGCGACTGTGGGTGCAGCGTTGGACGTATATTGACTGAAAGTGGAAAACACAAAATTTTGGATGTTTTTCAAACTAAAGATAATTTTGCACAGTGTCCTCGTCAATATAAAAATAATGCAGGAACAGAAGAAGTGCACACAACTAATGAAATGGTCCTAGTGCCCAGTGGAAGCTACCAGTTCGGTACAGATGATGTGATGATTGAAAGTGACCAAGAAGGGCCGAAGAGAATAGTGAAGCTAGAGAGCTTTTATTTGGATAAATACGAAGTATCAAACAGGGATTTTAGTCATTTTGTCTCGTTAACTAATTATAAGACTGAAGCGGAATCTTTTGGAGACAGTTTTGTATTCTCAATATTTCTTAACAATACATTTAGGGAACAAATGCAAGATTACAGAGTTGTGCAGGCTGTCTGGTGGTATAAAATATTTGGAGCTGATTGGAGACACCCTTATGGACCAGATAGTGATATATCAGGTAAACTTTGTTATTATATTCTAGTTAAATTTAAATATTTTTTATTAATTAAATAATCTAACTACTCTAAGACAACACACCGAGGTCTGAAGTAGATACCTTGATTTTGTGTAAATACAAGTGATCCATTTAATCAATTTGGGAATCAATCCCTAAACTTAAACTAGAAGTAGGCAGGTACCTAGTAAAGATATTTGTATAATCTTGCTTATATATAAATGCAAAAGAGTTTGAAGGACTTGTCCTCGAATTTGCATAGAAATTACTAATAGAATCAAATAGGTTTAATATTGTCGTCATCAGCCTATCAACATACACCTGTGCTGATCATACCTTAGAAAACTTGTTTTTTTAATGTACTCAGATTTACTTATGATGTTTTCCTTCATGGAGCAGACTGTAAGTGGTACATAAATAAGTCTTTGAAATGACACAAAAAACATCATTAGTACATGAAGTGACTGGAATTGATCCTCAGACCAGCACCTCAGACACTAAGTGACAGACTCAGCTAAGTTCTGATTAGAAGCATTTAACCTATGTAATCTTAAATTGCAGATCTGCTGGACCACCCAGTGGTGCACGTTTCATGGCGCGATGCACGGGCGTACTGCGCATGGCGCGGCGCGAGACTCCCTAGCGAGGCGGAGTGGGAGGCAGCTTGTCGCGGCGGCCACCGACAAACAAAGTATCCGTGGGGGGATAAGCTGTTCCCTGATCACAAGCACATGTATGCCTCTTCCTTCTGTCAGTTGTCTACAGTTTTAGTATATCCACAAAACAAACCTTTTGGCTTTCGAAACTGCCACAATATCTTTTATAGATGACAAAGCATAGGCAACATTATCCATAAATTATTTTGTGATTTAGGCCATGGTGTCTGGGTCAGATGCTGATAGCATGGTGCGGCAGCGAAGGGTTTGATCTTGAATTAAACATATATAATAGGAAACCACTGTCCAATTAATGGTTTGGTATGGCTCATTATAATAATGATACATGTACCTCTATTTACAGATACAAACTTATTATTTCATTTTCCATAACTGTGATTAGTTTGTATGAATGACCTATTAGTAGGTGGCAGCCTGGTATGAATCAGTTTTGTTTTTTCAGGGCAAACATTTGGCAAGGCACATTTCCAAACCATAATTCAGCAAAAGATGGATTTATTGGTACTAATCCAGTAAAAATGTTTCCCCCAAATGATTTTGACCTTTACAACATGGCTGGCAATGTTTGGGAGTGGACTGAAGACTCATGGTCCGATGATAAAGTGAGTGTTAATAAATATGACCATTTTCATTTATTGCTTGGTGTACTCAAATAAAATAGAAAATGGTTGAAAAGTTGTGTCTGCAACATTTTTTGGTTATAGATATGCTAGGGAATGTGATGAAATGATCAAATCCTACTTGCAGATTTTCTCAACCATTTTTTATACTTGACCAACTACTATAAGTTATTTACCAATTCTTTCTTTTCAGCCCCAAGAAAAGGTGAAGAAAGGTGGCTCGTACTTATGTCACCGTTCCTATTGTTATCGCTACAGATGTTCGGCGCGGTCGCATAACACCGATGACAGTTCAGCTGGAAACTTGGGTTTCCGTTGTGCTAAGTCCACTGTATAATATTTAAGTTACTCAAGAGTTTGTGCCCTCTCGTGTGATAAGACTCATGAAAATACTTCACTATTACCTATTTAAAAAGTACTTAAAAAGAATATTTGATCAAATTACCTGCCAGACCTCGCACTATGTAAGTACTATGAGTAAGTTTTGTATAACAGGTGTAGTAACTTCAGAATTCACAAAACAAGTTTTGAATGTATTGCCAGGTTAGAAGTAAGTGAAACGTAATACGTAACTAGTCTTCCAAGTTTAGAAATGACTGTTGTTATTAAATGTTCCTCAATCAGTGGACAGTGGAAATCAATCTAGTTAAAGAATCTGTTTGTGTAATGTATGGGTCTCTGCAGTATGTGATAATTTTACTTGTTTTTTTCTTATTAATTTGATACTTAAATATATCATTTTACAAATAACCATTGCTGAATTCTTAATTCAACAGTTTGCTGTTGTGTATATAATGAAAAAGATCATATATGTATAATAACTTATTATTTATTCGCATATTTTTGTATAAAAATTACAATAGGTACACAGTAAACCGATTTCAACATGATTAAATGAAATAAAATTTACATCCACAAAAAATGGCGAGCTGCAGCTGCTATCTGCTAGTGAAGGCAAAACAGTGTTCGGAGTACAAAAACCACTTCGTAATAAATAACAAGTATAAAAGAAGAAAACGGAAGACCAACAAAAGGAAGAACTTCGATGGCTACTGCTATAAAACCCGTCATTAATTTGATCCTATTAAAATTTAAAGTAGATTTTGGTAAATATAAATAAAAGATAAATTAAACAAAATAAATAATAACACAACCACTTTAGTCGCTAACCTAAAACTGCATTGAAAATTCCGTTATAAACGGTAAAAATATTATTGTACTTCAAAATGAAGAGTATGTGCAGTCAATATTACAATAAATATTCGATCTAATAACGTTACAAAAGTCATCAAAATATTTGCTACACAACTTTATTATTATTTTCAATATTGCATTGCTTCTTTACATTTCTGTTTTGTATTAAATAATTCATTGGATTTGCAACTTAAAATAATGTATAGGGTAATTCAGTATCCTAAAGTTTACAACTTTAGTTTTACGAATTTTGGAACTCAAAAGCAAGTGGAAGTTGGAGTGAAGCAAACAGTAATGGAAGTTAAAGATTAGATGTTTCGCCAGTTGCCAAAGGTCGCAGATCAAAAGTTGTATGCACCTACGTTTACTGATATTGAATTATCCAGTAGATTATGAATAACCTGTTATTTTACATTCTGTATAAGTAAAATAATTGACGTTTTATACAAGAATGTATGTTAAACATTTGCGGCAAGGTATTCTACTAGTTTGTGAATAAATTAAAACAAATGCAAAACATTGAAGAAGCACCATTTACAAGTAGGGAATCCATAATTATTATGTATGACTGTCTTTCAGAGGTTTCTAATCTCTAAAAGCAATATTCTAACCCACGCATACTCGAACATCAGTAAAAAAATGTGCCTCTTTTATATTGTGTACATAATACATAATTTACTGTGTACATACAGAATTTACATCATCCATCACATCAACATACTAAATACGAGCTATTTGAAGATGACGGATATTCAACGAGGTATTATTTTGTAAAAATAGATTTATTTATTTAATTGTTTCGCCTTGTAATTTGTGGATAATTCATTATTCAAGGTGCACTTGAATTTGTAGCGATGTTCGAGTATTTCGGCCGGGACTTTGAAACAGTTCGGCGGTGAGCGGAGGTCGGCTCGTGCGTGCCATTGAGCTTTTTTATTATAGCAGTTTTGTTAGTAGTATTGAGCGAATATCTCCCTATCTAGCCGGACGAATTAAATATGACACAAAAGAAACGTTTGTCTTTGTCAGGCCTTTTTAAACAGGGGTGTGTGTAGTGATGATTCGCAGGATGACTCGGTATTGATAGCTGATAACTTTTGAACAACCACTGACGTTTGGATTCGCAAATTTTTTCTATTTTTTTCCCTAACTTGAGAATTTCCAAAAGTGGTAGAGAAAGGTCGTTCAGATATTGACACTGAGTAGCACCGACTCACCTTTATACGATTATAATTAATGATTTATCATTATAAATACGGGTTATTTGTATAAGTAGTTCGCGTAACGCACGGCTCACCTCCACGCGTTTCCAAGTCCACGACCTTAGGCGCAATTCTAAAGTACAAAACGCTATGCGATCACAAACCTAGCTAACTTTATATCAATATAATAAAAATTTACACCATTGATACCACCTAACTCGTATTTACACTAAATAAAAATCACATTTTACACTAACAACTGCAGGGTTATTGCGGACGCGTTTGGTCGCGTCCCACACATACATACACCATCACCCGATGGAGTTCCTCGCGTTAGTACAACCATGTAGGTCCCATGACGACTGGAGGGTGTTCGTGAGGCTATTAATCACAGAGTAGGTACGGAACAGCGTTGCAAAACATTCGATAGTTTCACTATCAATAGTTGTAACTGAAAACCACTCATTCGTTAGTCACAAGATCGTCTCATCAAACACGTTTAGGCGCAAAATGTCCAATTCGTAAAATGCCCAATGAAACGAATTGTTGTTTATTGTTTAATTATATATTTCATAACAACAATATTTGTACAGGGCGGAACAGATGAAAGTAGGTACCCATGATGAATTTGACGTTTTATGGATTGGACTTTCTGAGAATTTGACATATTGCGACCGCTGGTCATTTTGAGAATTGGTCATTTTGCGCCTAAACGCTCAAATAGATAGCTCAAAATAAGCAATACTTTCGACAGTATCGAGGACGACGTATCAGTACTACTGCAAGTTATGACTGATTTGAGTTCAGACCTTATCTATTACTAATTGAGGGAGCTATATAATGTAATATAGTTCATAGAGATACTTTCCCCGTCAATCAAAACAGTTACAACAGTAATGATACTATCGTAGCCTGTGCCTGCATATTTTGGCTATCGATAGAATCGTAATGTTTAATACTGGTAGCGATTCCAAGGAGTCATTCGTTTTTAATTATCTCTAAACGAAACGTCACCCTCAGTCTTACACTTAAGGTCTGGTTTACAATTAGTCAAATGCGTTAGGACAGTGGTGTAAACCGGTGGAAAGTGGCTTGCAGGCTGCTTGCCGACTGATCCAAATTTTGTTTGACTTTTTGTCACTGGCCAGGCACTCGCCACTGGCTAATGCCACTAGACCAAGAGTAAGCCAGCCTTAAAGATAGAGTGACAGTTTTATTTAGTTTTAGTAACTACGCCAGAATCGCTATCGATATCGATATTATGAGTGATTTGCAAGTTGACGTTACTGTCGATACACTATCTAGTTTCCCGCAACGCTAGTTCGGAATGCTAAGGCGGGCGGCGCGCGAGGCGTCAGTTGCCCGCGGGTAGGACGGTGCGCGCGCGCACTAAACCTCCGTTCGTGTGCCCGTTGCTAAAGCCGTTCTTCACCATCCCGTTTTTGTACAACATCTCCTTGATATCCGTCGTCTCTGGTTGAGGGGACTTCGCGCGGACCTGTTGGAATATTTCGTTAATTAGTCGTTTAATTAGTGGCTAGTAAATGAAATGACGAAAGGTAGAAACCGCGGTGAATTTATTTAGAAATAAAATAAAACAAAAGTGGAACTAAGTGATGTAAATCTTCCCCTTTGCCACTCTCAAAAGATCCTTTGGAGTTTCTGGCTCGATTTCATTTGGGGAAGACTATACTCGTAGTTTAATTTTATAAGCACTAAAACATACCCTCGCTCTAGGCCTGGAGTAGGACTGGTTGTAGAAGTCCTTGAAGAGGAAGAAGAACATGACGGCGTGCATGCCGATCCACCAGACGAACGCGCGAGGGTACTCGCACTCGATGAACAGCAGCTGGAACGCGTGCACCATAATGCCCACGAACTGCACCTGCAATGTAACGGAGGGCTCGTTACAGTCAATCAAAGTCTGTGTAGTAATTCTACGTATGACAGGGGTTCCCAAAGTGTACGCCGCAGCGCCCCGGGGCGCCGTGGAGAGTAAACAGGGGCGCCGCGAGGCATTTGAATGTGTCGCTTTGGCTTTGTTTTCGTACAAAGTGGTCGCAAAATGGAAAGATATTTTTTAAATAAGCAAGTTGATAGTATTTTTGTCAAATTTAATATAATGGGAAATAATCCTCCAGAGGCGCCACTAGCACAATAACGTAAATAAATATTTTCGAGCCAAAAAACATTCAAAAATAATGAAATAAGATAGTACTGGGGTTAGTCATTTGATAATAGGTATTAAATATCCTGTACGACTTAAATATGATTTTGTTCTAAACATACCCTAAAATAATAATATGTAATATGCTGTGAAACTGACAAATAAATAAAATATTATTATTTTATTTTGACGTTTCGTTTTGCTTTTCTGTTTACGGAGTGTGCTATTGGCTCCATCTACGCAACGCTTTGCGTTTTATGTCCTATTGTATCAATCACATTGTGAGGTTTAACTGATAAGTTGTTAATTCTTGTCATCGTACACATATTTTGACTAGGGCGCCGGGACAATATACTAAACCTATAATTGCGCTGAGAACTGATAAAGTTTGGGAACCCCTGACGTTAGACAAAAAAACCCAGAAAAATAGATATCATCGGTCAATGGCTTCGATTGAGGGGTGACCGCCAAATCTAAAGTTAAACCTAAATTAAATTGTTAAGCTTACTCATATTCTAGTATATGAGTGAGTATCACTCTGTAGAATCAGCTGGGGTAGTACTATTTTAGCTTTTTCTGCCGCAAAGCGTAAGCAGTAACATGAGGTGAGGCGAGGTGAGGATGTTTATGGGCGACGGTGTCCACTTACTATGGTATAACCAGATCGGTAGCCAAAAAAATAGACAATTCATATTTTTTTAAATTAAACTTTAAAGCCCGCTCCACACCCTCAACATAAACGACATTTAAGACAATGGGTGGTAGAGGTCTTGTTCCTCTAAGGGCTGGTTTACACTTGGTCGAGTGCAAGTAAAATGACAGCGCCGAGTGCCTGGCAGTATACACTCGCCACTGTACTTGACCAAGTGTAAACCAGCCCTAAGGGAAAAGGTAATAAAAAACATTAACATTTTACTTACCATTTGTAAAGTAGTAAGGTACTTCTTCCACCACAGATATGGCCTCATATGGGGTCCCATGGCCGCGAGCATGTAGTAAGAGTACATGATGATGTGGACGAAGGTATTGAGCAGTCCGAAGAAAGTGGAGTGACCACCTGGCGTGAACTTCACACCGAACCACACTGACATCGGCATCACACCGTGGTGTATCACATGAAGGGTAGACACATGATCAAACTTCTTTCTTAGTACAAAGAAGATCTGAAAGTAGTTTACAATTTTATGATGCGATTCAAAAATAAATAGGTAAATAATTTCAATTTAAAAAAAATTATAAAACGAGATTGGTACTTCCTACCTATTTTGACTTTTTACGATGGCTTTCTTTATATTAATGTTTTAAATTATGATTACTATTATATTCTTATTATTATACTATTCTTCACCTAGTAGACGGCGGCAGGCTAACCACCTATGACGTTTGTCCACCAAACCTTACGGCGAAAAGTGGGAACTACCTATAATGAAGGTGGTTCCTTCGTCTACCCCCTCGGGATTATGGACATGTGAGTTATGCTATGCTAATTATATGATTAACGATTTACAGGAAACAATCCTTCAGAAGTTGTAAGGACATAACTTGATTCTTTACTAGTAGTAAAGTCACAAACACATATCAACGAAACATAACTGTACAATCAATCAAAAAATATAACAATGCATTGGTCAGTTGTGTTGCTGTAGCTTCTGTATTGACAGTAATCTATCATATTCTTCTTCTATTTGACCACACACCAGAGAATGTTGGCATTCACATTTTTACTATTTATTCATGATATCCAAATGATTCAGTCTGTTACTCCAAATGAGGTACACAGCCTTGGCCCAAATATCGCAGAGGTCATAATCATAACGTACATTAAAATATTTGATTAATACCTATCTTGCGAATTACAAATTCAAGTACTTACTAATTATAATAATTATTTTAATAAATGTACAAATTACTCACCGTATCAAAGAATTCAGTGAATTTAGAGAAGTAGTACCACCAACATGCGTGAACCATCTGTAACATTAATTATATTACAGTCGCCATTAAGTTGGCACATTATATTACAGTCGCCATTAAGTTGGCACATTAAACATAGAAAATATTGCAAATAAATTCATAATGGTTTACTTTTAAAATTTTAAATGTCTTTATCATAAATCAAATGTTAAGTGAGCGTGTCGTAAAAACTTATAGCCGCGAACCGCATGCAGCTATCACCGTCGATACGATTAGACATACATGCATATTTCCATACCATAATACTACCTTAGGCATTTATATAATTTATTGAAATTACTAACTACAAAATATACATTGAATATTCTCACACATGTAAATGTGGATGATCATGTTATTTCGTAAAAATGACTTGGCATGATTCAGCAAGCGCATGGCTTAATGATGATGAGACAATATTGTAAATTCTAGTATATTGCGGTGTACCGGGTAGACTTTGAAAGTACCCAGTTAAGTTATTTTATAAAGCACCCACAAAATAGCACTTCGTTCAACGCGACCACAGCAATAAAACTAGATTTTACAATTTATATTCGCTTAATATTTTAACAATGGTTGGTTATGGAGGAGTAATGGATATTTTACAAGTGATCTACTTCATGATTATCGTGATGATATGATACTATTCTATAAACTAGACCGAGGGGCTGGAAAGAGGCTAGGCAGATCATTATGGAAACAACAAACAAATGACACTTCGGCCTAAAAGGCGATATAAAAAGTGTACGAGTAACATTTTCATTAAAGTTACAGGAGTAAGGATGTTGTGTTATTGAATTAGGAACACAAATAATGTACATTAATATTACACATTAGTGAAGAAGTGCAGTTAGATGGATCATCTAAGGATAAAATATAATTGTGTGGTAGAAGGGTTCCTAAAGGGTGTTTTGGTATTAAAATACGGAAGAAGAAAGGTAGAATTGGTAATTCACCCTCATTGTTTGTAGATGTTTGGAGTGGTCGACCGGCTGACAGTGAAAGTTATACCTGCCTGTGAACCAGCCCGCGGCCCCGATCTGAAACAATATGCCGACACCTGGCCCTTTGTTATTCGTATATTTAACTATTTACATGGTAGGTCGCCACATGCGTAGCAGCTGGTTATCGGTGGACGAACTCTGATGACATATCTATGCAGATGAGGAAATTCTTTCGATTAAAAATGTTACATTACTCGGCGAGCGAGCGACTGCAAAATAATAGTATCTCTGCTCCTGTACCTACTGATTATGGTACATCTACAGGAATATATCATCAAAGTGATAACATGTTTTTACAACATGTAAATTATTGTAATGTTAGTAGTGTAATAAAACTAACTTACAATTAATTAGGTACCTTATATGCCCTGAAATTGTATTTACAATTTATCCTGAAAACGAAATGATTACTACACGAAAATGTCTATTTACAATGACGTTAGTTAATCCTTGTCTGGGACCAGTTCCCTTAGGCAGACATGCCTAACACTCGTTCTTCACTTACTCTAGTGGCAATAGGATTGTCTGTGTAGTCCACAGGTTGGCACCTGAAGCTGTAATGCTTCAGCCAGCCCCCCATCAAGCTCTGGGTACGGCATTTTAAAACAAGTTATTGGGATATATTGCAAAATAAATATGAAGTGTAAATTGTAAACGCAATTAATAAATTATGAGTCTAGGTATAGTAGTTTTCAAATTAAATATTTTCTTTAGGTTCATTAGGGTTAGAAAAAAGATATTCCTACAATATTATTATAGGAAAAGAAAAAACATACTTCCATCTGCCATTTAGTGCATCTATCTATCTATACAATAGTAATATTGTAAGAAATTAAATTATTTAGTTATTTGGATTGAAATATAATAATAGTAATAAAATTAAATAGTTTAGTAGTTTCATATTATAAGTCCAAAGTTGGAGTTTGAACTCACAATTCAACTTGCATTGCTCACTTCAAATTAATAATGTAATATAATGATGTGATGTCTTCATCACACATCACTGTTGATCATAGTTTTCTTTATTACTTATAAAATAAATATGTGGGTAATTAACACCATACAACTAAGAATTTATAAATACAAATCAGATTCTAATGAGATATGATAAATTCTAACATTCAAGTGGTAATTCTAATACTTTTAAATAGCCAGTAAGTAAAATTTAAATATGATTTCTGCATTCTGCTCTCAACATTGTATTACTCAGAAAGCAACAACAACTTCATAGAGCACGGTACAGAATACCTTCACTGAACAATGGGATTGAGCAACTAATTTACTCATTCATTATGGGAACAATATTTCACTCCATTTCAATTGTTATGTAACAATATGTCATTAATGTTAATTGATATTTGGAAAATCCATATATTCTTACCTCATAGAACAGCCACGCACTAAACACCACTTGTAAAAAGTTGTATACTATTAATAAATTTTTTAATTCATAGGGTTGTCTATTTTCCATAAACCGTGGACCTAAAACCTGAGAATAAAAAAGGCTGATTATTTTTTATTTCAATACACATTCAGTTGAAATAAACCAATCAGTGAAAACAAAACTCAAAAGGACAAATTTTTTAGTATTCAGGGGCTACTAGAAACATGATTTTGTGTGTGTATTATTTTAATATAACACTGATTCTGGGATCTAATACTGAAAAAGTAGACTATTATTACCTTGACTAGATAAATATAACCTAAACATATTAATAATGTAGGAAATGGGGAACTCATCAGGAACCATGGATTCGTCCGAGGATCTGAAAATAAATTAATAGCTTTTAATATTTACAGTATCACTTAACATAATTGATCAGTTAGGCAGTAATTTTTAAAAGTTATTAATAATGTTTCTAAGAACAACAAAATGATAAGTCTCACAAAAAATGGGTAATCAGAGAGTACATACAAATGACAAGAATATACCTAATTCTCACAAAAACTGGTTATTACAGATCATTCAGGTATACCTTCATAGCTGCAATTTTTTACATTATACAAATTAATATACAAAAACATCATATCAGTAACGGCTTTTTATAAAACAAAAAGTAAACAACTTTGTGGCTCCTAAAAGCAGTCATATCAAGGTCAGATTAATTTGTTTTCGAAATCTTGTAAATTGTTGTAAGTGTATACCTACTGCTGCAAAGCAATGTGCTGTCCCATTCTTTGTGGAGTGAAAAATTGAATTTTCACAAAAAAGAATATTATTATTAAAACAATAAAATGTGTTATTTATCTATTTTGTAAAAAAAAATATAGGATAGGCCTGGCTAATGTGGTGGATTTTTCTGCAGCTGGACCATCTACTAATTATCCCAGAAAGTACCAAATTAATAGCTGTAGTTTCTAAGCCTGTACTTATATCGTTTACGTTCTACATTATCATAAAAAGTTACATAATTACAAAGGGAATTTATTTTATGTCATACCTACTGCAGTAATAATACTGATTGTTTGCTATTATTTTTAATAGGACATAAATAATTTTGAAATGTTACTCACCTCCATATTTGTCCATAAAAAGGTGCATATCATTTATATATTGCAATATTAGTGCCATTGTGTAGATTCCTGGAAATAAAAAATTAAAATTAATTGAAACAGTTGAAATCTATTCCGATAAAATGTCAAAGGAAGGCGGGACATGCTGGGGTACATAATGAAGCGTTGATAACGTACCTATGCTCCTGATAGAAGACCTACACGAGCTGCACTGGATTTAATACATGCTCTCGTGCCAAATTTAGTCTTTTTTGAGATAAATATCTGTCACAAGATATATAATTTATAAAGAAACAAAATCTAAAATTAGGTTACGGAAGACAGTCATTTTTCACTAGGGGGAGGCTGCGTTTAAAAACGTACGTACGTACCTAACTTTTCCGATTGTGAAGTAAGATTTTCACAGAGCAATTATTTTCGTTCTAGCTAGATTTAGGAATAAATATATTTAAAATTAATGTTTCGCTGTTGAAATGGTGTGGATTCTGTTGGATATATACGCCCATGGATCACATGGATGGAGGCGGCGGTAGATAGCATAGCAGATAGATTTTAACTCGTATCTTAAGTTTTGGAACGCATTAAACTGCACCAAAACAGTGTTTCCAAATTAAAAATGTCAAGCTACTGACTACAGATTTTGTGACTAGAATGTCAGTGGTGTCAATTCTTGTTGGACCGCTAAACTAAATGAAACTGTCTCGCTCACTCTTAAGTTAGATTGTGGAAGCGTAAAAGTGACGTTTAGTTTAGTTAGCGATGTTTTAATTTAACGAGTGACATCCAAAATTGGTGCCAGTAAGTAAAGGTCGACCAGAATCTCTTAACATTAAAATAAATAGTAGGAATAAGATATTCACATGGAAACACTAATCTGACAACTGCCAATATATCTATATCTTTTTATATTACCTATCTTTTATTCAAAATACAATAGGGACACCATATGTACACTTTTAATAAATAAATAATAATATAAAAATTTCAATTTCCATTATTGTCATCAGATTCTGGTCGACCTTTATGTGCTTGAAAATAAAACATACAGAATTGTCTTTTCCATCCTTTGACTATTTTGAGTTGACTAGACTGTACCTACCTACTCAAGGATCGGACAAAATTTTGGCGTCGATTCTGCGATGACCCCTACATCTAAAACTTAATGTAACCGTCTCTCTCGCTCAGTTATGTTGTACGTGTCATCAACATCACAGAATCGGTGCCAACAGCCTAACAGACACCTACAATTATTTACGCTTGATTTAAATTAATTATTATAAGAAGCGAGTACTCACCTTAAAACTAAGTAATTTTCGAGGCAAATTTAAATTTTGACTGTCCAGAGGCCAGGTTAGGCCTATTTATATCTGAAAAGAATAAAAATACTGCTATAATATAATACACATAGGCATGAGTATTAACTGCCGGAAAAGGAAGTCAGTTTTCAACAAAATAAATAATCTGTAAAATATATCCTTTTATTCACTAAAGGTATGTACTGGCACGTTAAGTAAGGAACGCGCTCGCCCTATATAAAAATAGTCTCCCAATCCCGTTTCGTGGGTACTTGGATTTTTTCTGTAGGGAGTTCCTGACATAATTTAGTAGTAGTAAGGAACCTATCACCAAAGAGTTACATTACAAAGATTTATATTACTTACGCGAAGGACATAGCTGCGGGAAACAATAGCGTTAATGGGAGTTTCGTAATGAAAATCAATTAGCTGGTCGCAGACAGAGCCTCGGTCAGTAACGATGACGTACTGCCTTACGCAGCTCATTGTTCGGAGCAATCTCGATGGCCAATGCCGTGCAATTATAAACAGGACATAATTCAGATAACCTCGCCTCTTTCGTGTGTATGAACTTGCAATATACTCGTACTGACTGTTACCTTACCGCTGTGTTTAACTAGCATGCTTACTATGGCGAAATTTAGTCGAGAGATAAAGTTTAGTCTGTTTAGGTAAGTATAGGTTCCGTTTAGGAGTTAGTCTTATGTAATACAAGGTAAAGATCGTTCGCTAGTGGGAGAATTTACTATAAATTAGAGATAGGTATTAGGATTATATATTATATAATAATTTTCCTATCTTTAATATATAGTAAATTCTCCTAATATTATTGTCACCTAGTCGTGTACTACCTTTATTAAAGCCTCTAAAATACTGATAAAAAAATAATTGGCGAGGGGAGTGAGGGGGGGGGGGGGGAGTTAGCTACCTCCTCCAAAGTCATGCATGGACCCCTTCTATGCCCATGACTTTGTGGCCATTTTCAACGACTCTAGGGAAGACTATTTTTTCACATTAAAAGTAATATGTAGGTAACGATAAGTCACGATTACTATATGATGATTAACGTTGATACGTTAAATTTTGTTACGCTCCATGTACTTATCACTTGGTTGCCATGTAAACAGCTCGGTGTAGTGTAGGGTGATTAGGTAAATCAATTTTCACTTCTCACTTGAGCTGACACAATACCCAAACAAGTACTATTGCGAGCACTGCATATAAGTACTTCCTAATCGCTCAATCAATTATCGTATTTGCCTAAGTACGAGTCTATATAAGTAATTCGAAACCTTCCCAAGTTGAGGTATTGTAGGTATGGATATACTATACATGGGTGGAATTTTCTTCTCGTGCGAATCGGTGAATTTCTTAAGGTAGGTACGGTTTTAATTTTATAACAGCTATATACCGGAATTAATAAATCGTCTTAGAATATATAATTGTTAGTATAAAACAATTAGAATTTAATTAGAATTATCGCGATGACAAGAAGTAATGATAATTTATTAATGACAAGGTCTTACTTAGTATTAGTATGTAATATAAATACAATTTGAATCATGATTAGACTAAAATAATATACTGTTTCACAGGTTTTTACTGTATTTTATTAATTAAGACCGTTGACCGATTGTATATTATTTAAGTCTAATCATGTACTACAAGTTTCACCAAGTACAAACAACTGTAAGTATTAACAATATGAATCGTAAGTAACCCAATATTTTACCTGGGAAATTCTTAATAAGTGCCAAAAAAAATCGTACTAGCTCTAAATTGGAGGTGGAGTACGTTAACCATGAATTTGGCTAACCAATTTGTACGGAAACGAGCTAATTAGAGTAGGTAGTAGTAGTTAGTAGATTTTATCACATTTTTTTTAAAGATAAGTAGTACATTTAAATTGCTTATTAATCTTCAATAGAGCTGTAAAGATTCTGCTACTTATTTGTGAAATGACCTAATTGTGACTTGGTGATACTTGAAGATAAGGCAGTCTCAACGGCGTGATGATGACAGCGAGATAAGGAACAGTTATCTATCACTATCATGTTTTGATAACAATACAGGGGACTACGAGTACACACGCTGGCATTCAACCGGAGAATAAATCGAATGAAAGAGGTCGGGGTTTAAAGTTATCAGTGTTTATAACCTGACTACGAGAAGATTGGTAATATTTATCAGCTTGTAAACAAACGCACAGCTGTAGACGGTGGATGACACGATAGTGTTTGGTTAGGTCATTGCTCATACTTAAACCAATTAAGGTTTTATGTAGCATCTATAATTGTGGTACTCGTAACTTATCAATACTGCCTCAACTCGAGTCGTTCCGAATTCTTTATATGGAGCTCCACTAGAGCAACCATCACTTTAATAACTCGGTATAACGTGAACTGCTTTCGCCTTGCGACAAACTATGTATAGTGCTTTCTTTTGTATAACAGACGTGGTGAAGCCGCGGACACAGCACCGAAAACGAAACGAAAGCTCGCCGAAACTATTGAAATCTATTTCGGTTTTCTAAATTCCTATGGTTTTGGTCCGCTTCAGTTTAGCTTTTGCTGCAGTATGCTAACGTTTTTAGTTAGGTAACTTCACTGATACTACGGGAAACTTCGTAATAATCGGTGTGTTATCTTCGTCTGTTCCGCTTGAACCCGGCTCAACGTGTAACATTATCAGGTTAATTGATAGAGTTCTTAATGTTTCGTATCAGTGGTGTGAAAGGCGTGTAGCTACCGTATCTAAGTATTTTAATAATCCTAACATACATACGTGTAAATATGTAAATAAAAGATAATGTATCTAATCAGTAGCAATATTAATTAATTACCTAAATGTGTAAGTAACAATATCTGTTACATTAAGGTAAATAATTGTCAGTCAGACTTCCTAATCTTTATTCAAATCAATGTAAGCAGGTAATTAAAAGCGATGTTAACCAATTGTTCAATGTATTAATTAATTTAAAGTGATTGATAATTTAATCGTAATTAAATCCGGATCGAGCAGGTAATTTTATTTAAATACATAGTTGTATTGCTAGTAGTAATTTGTAAATTGTTGTGTGAATTATGAAACCACAAATATGTAGGCTAGTTTTGTATTTAGGTACAGTAATACCACAAATATGTAGGTAGGTTCAGTTTTGTATTTATACTTAGTAAGTTTATGTAGGTACTTATATGTTTTTATGATTTATTTGCAGGTAAGTACCTAATATAGTAAACGTGGAATATGAAAAGAAGTGTTTCTTGTAGATTTATGACATTTTAATTTTTTGATTATCTGGCGTATAGGTAGGTAATCTAATCTAATCTAATCATAGGTATTACATTTGATATGCGAATGGATTAATGAGTGCATTAGTCCTTCCAGCTTCGACGCCTTGTTATCACATTCGGACGTGTTCCTCACAGAGAAACCGTATCTCAGAAACGCACTGCATGTTCGCACGTCTTTCAAATCAGCACGAAACGCCATCCACGTCATACTTAATCGATAAAATAACCATGCTGCTTTATCGCTTTCCGAATCGATTCTTTATTTATCACACCAATAGATAATAGATAGTGACTAGCCGTAAGTTGCAAGGAACGTCCTCAATGTTAAGGCTACCTTAGTCTCGTGTCTAGTAAAATAGCATAGCGTATTTTAAACTACGTGGACTTAACTTTAAGGTTGTTTTGTGCAACTGGTGGTAAGTATACGATTTTGTGTTAGTATTATGTATTCGTTCGAATGTATAATACATTTTTCTCTTCACCGATGAGGGTTGCAGTCGTTCCATAGAATTAACCACATGGATTAGAATATTTTTATGGGCAAATTTAATATGGTGGTTTGTCATTGCCTTCCTCATTTTGTTTATCTGTATGCACATTTACTTACAATGTTTTACTTGACCGTCGGAGTAGTCGGTAAATGTAATGTATAACATGACATTGTATGGTTTCAAACCATGGGAGTTCGGCGTTGTACCCACTTACTGACGATGGAACCATCTTGTTCGTTCGTTCGTACAATATGTGGGGAATGTGATACATGTTATTTCTGCAAGTAGGTAGGTGACGATGACGTAACAAGAATGCGTTTCTTGCAACACGGCACAGTGAAGCAGACGCGACTGACGCTCAAACGAACCTTTGTTTATTTACGTTACAAAAATTGCTCGAAGACGTTACAGGCAGTGTAGACAATCATGTCGTTTAGTATCCACTAGGAAAGTATAATGTTATTGTCATCAGTACGGGCAATCAGCGAAGTGGGTCATTGGCTGCACGTTGGATTACGTAACTATAAGCGTAATTATAGCGAACCGCATAAGACTCGCCGCACTGTATGCTTGCATTCGAGAGACTGACTCGCTTCTCACAATGGCATATTTAGCACTTTATATTAAATTTTAACATTATTAATTGAATCTGAAGGAGTAGTAAACACTAGTCCTTCAGACGAAATCTGAAATGTAAATAATTTTCTTCAATTCTTCATTAAAATGCTAGTGTGACACATTTTAATGCTATCTGGGAGAATCTTGCACGCTTCTGCAACATCCGAACCAAAGAAGAAGGCGTCCCGGACGCAGTATGGCTCTTCAAAAACTAGCCAAGTACGGATCGGGCTACAGCTTTTTGACTTTCTTTCACTGTCTCACAAATTATTCACATCTTGTAGAAGTTCTTCAAGCAAAAAAAAACCATTCTTACTAGAAAAGCAATAATGTAAAACAATTTGCAAGACAAAAAGAAACGAAGCTGATGTGGATGCCACAAAAGCGCGGGAAAACCCCTAAATTTTAAGTTTTTCTTTTTGTTTTCCTATCACAGGTATTTCGTAATTAAAAGGAGGCATCGGCATTGTATTAGATCTTATGACACTGATACTTATTTTATTTTATATTTATGTTCGAAATTACACTTCAAATTACACATTAAACTATTAACACATCGTATAATGTTTTGCGAATTAAGTTGCTACGGTTAACCGCAGGCCTAGGTTTTACTATAATGTAAAATGCATTTAAGCAACACAAACATTCGCTACCTACTCAGTAAAGTTTGTAAGTATATGCGTCACGACAATTTAAGCACTAAAGAAACTTCTTTAGTGCTTAAATTGTCGTTTCTTTTCATCTAACTAGATGAAAAGAAATGAAGTTTAAGTATTTATAGAATTAATATTGTAAAAAGTAGGTAGTGGAAATTATAATTTACTAAATAAAAAAGATAAGTAAATGCTTAGCTATGTTTCAGACTGACACCTCGACGTGGAAGAGTTAAAGGTTTGTAAAGGTACTTAATTACTTAAATATAAGTACCTACCATACAAATGATATTTAAAACAATTTAACCTAATAGATGGTAGGTAGGTACCTATTTAAGGTTTTAATTGTTACGGAAAGTTAAAGTTAAAACTCGAAACGAGTTATGCTATACCTTTTGTACATATTTTTTTCCGTTAATTATGTTGTTTTGTATTTTATATGTGTATAATAAAGATTTAAAAAAAAACGTAAATCCTTGAAAATTAATTCAATGGCTGTAACTCGTATTTACCTAATAATTGTAGCTAGCTAAATACAAGCTTCTTGTAATGAAAGGTTGCTAAATTACTTAGCGTCTTTACAAAACCAGCTGATATAGGGTTAAGATAAGCATAATTAAGCGGAAGCCCTTGGATTCGTTTTACGAAACATCACAACTACTTATTGGTAACTGATATTACTAAATAAAACTGTCTAGATAGTTAAATATTACTAAACAAAAACACTAACATTTGGAATGTTTTTGTCGCGAACGTGTGAAGTGTGGAAATAAGAAGGTATTAGATGCGCTTTGATTTGGTAGTTATACACTTCATCAAGGCCAGGTTTGGTATTGCAGTGTCTCTATAGCGGTGACCACTTACCATCTAGTATCCCTTCTGCTTCTTTATCTTAATCGAAGTATTTGTAACTTTGTAAGCTATTACATAACTGACCGAAACTGGTAATTTATGACACCCAATTTTAGTTTTTTTTTCAAGAATTAGCACATAATTAATTTTGGCACTAATACACTAGAAACTCATATAACTATATTATTATTTAATATACTAATAGTGAAATCTACGTGAGTCTCTTACAAAATGATTTGTTAAATCTGGCAATATGTTATGAAAAAAAACTCGTTTTTATGGCCTGCTTGCTTGGCCAGTGTCCTGAATGGACTTGACTGAACTGACATACCTCTACAGATTGCTATACCCATGCATGTCATGGTCCTCACGTGGGAATACTTACATACTTACCTACTCGCCACTACGTTAATATTCTTTGCTTGTACCTTCTGTTTAATGTAGTTTAGACATGCCTCGAGCGGTAAAGAAATCAAGATGGTACACACAAAGAGGGTACTTAGACTATAAGGTATTATAAATATAAGGAAAATAGCGTTCCTATCTCGTAATTTTCATGGTCATAAATTCCTTGGGACGATGTTAATGAGCAACAATAGTATATAGGAAATAACTTATATATAGTCTACAAACTACTTTGGTATAAGTGGTGTCATTTTACTAAAGGTATTGAACATACATACCTGGTGCTGCGAATTGGAGAACGTCATCGATGTTAATTCTTGGTCATAATATGGGTAGGTATAAGTACGAGTACTTATTGGGACATAAAAAGTTCAATTAGATGTTAATTAGTAATTAACATAGGTAGTTGAATGAGCTTTGATAATAGTGGATAGTTATAGAACTGTAGGTATATTTATGCTAAAACTTACAGAGGAAACATGAATATGATTGACCGCCGACAGGTATTGCCCACGCGAAAAAAAACTGCCTCTCACTTAGGTAGTATTTGTCTGAACTATTTTCAAAAAACTCGTAAGTATATTTTTGTTGACAACAGCATATTTATTGAGAATAATAAAATATAAACTTATTATTGTTTAACTGGGCAATATATAAGCGGACAATAACTGTAACTTGCAGTGGGCAACGACTAAGATAATTACGCACTTGACATTTTTTTCTAGGTTAGGTAAAATAATTAAATACCTGAACGGAATAATGTACATATAATTACTGCGGTATCTAACTAAAGTGGTCGATCACTAATGGTTTACCCAACTAACTTACCATATTAATATAATATGTGGGTACCTCTTAAACCCGATTTTAACAGATTTTTCTTCAAAGGCAGCTTTTGCGACATTCTAACAACGCAACGTGTCAAGCATTAAAATTTCCTAATCCTAAACGCGTGCTGTCACAACCGCTACGGTGATTTAATCGGATAGATAGATAACTGAAATGGAAAAGATAATTTTATTGCTGTGACTCAAAGGTAATGCTCCATTATGAAGAAGTATGAGGGCTGTGGGGAAGCCCGAGTGTTATTGACATTCTGGTGTCGTGCACCGTCCCTGGGTGCGTGCGCCGGCCTCCAGCATAAATAAAAGATCAAGAGCAAGCGCATATTCTACGCATGACAAAGGAGCTATCTAGTCTATCTGCCGGTCAGGCTACAAAACACGCACATCGCTGATTGTTTTTCCTGGTGTTTCATATTTCTTTTGTGTGACGTCAGGAAATGGGAAATCACTCGGTAATAGCGCAGCCTCAGTTGCAATATCATACATAATCAAGCCTTAATGTCTTCGCTGTGTTTTACGTTATGGGTAGTAGTAACTTTTACTTCGCCCCTTTTCGATAATGTGTTGAAATTGGATCTACTTAAACTAGTTTTGTAAGGTTTACTACAATTGGTTATGTTAATTTATCCAGTAAAATATTTAGCCGGTTTCACTGTCGCCTTTTGGACTCCGGTTCCTCTGACCCAAGGCTCTTCCTGATGCCCTTACGAGACAAACACCTTAATACGTGAAAAGTACAATTAATTTGTTTTTATTAAAATTAAAACCATACTGGTTATTACACATACTTGTTTTTATTAAAAACCAATGAAATATCTTCTACGTCATTATAAGATCAGAAGGGTTTCTTAAAGATTTATTTCATTATTGATTTCATGTTTTACGAATTATACATCTAAAATTTTAAGTAGAGTCGTGTTTAATAAAATCCATTGAATTAATTGTCTTCAACGTCATTTTACAATTTTTAAATATTTACTTCATGTTTTTAACAAATTTTACAACTAGGTAGGTGCCTACCTACGTACGGTTTCATGTAGAGTCCTGTGTTCTGAGATCGTGATTTGCATGTACCCGTAAGTAAAATAGATAACAACTAATTATTTCTTTATTATTTATTTTATACACCTTTAATTATACATACAACAGACACAGTAGATAAACCGATAAATATATTTTATAGTTATTGGAACATTATGTATACTACATCAGAATTTGAATTAGAGAAAGTTAAAAACAAATTAATTATAAGGTCAAATACACGATTATATTTATGTTACACATCTTAATATTTGAATACTTCCAAATATCAAGCGATGATGTAAGTGTTTCGTGTTAGGAAGACATATTTCTGTTGGGCGGCACTGGCATTCGCCTTGACTTTGAATATGAAATTGTTGACATAGTACCTCGTTGTGAAATGTGCACACGTATTATGTTAGGTAAGTAAATAATGGTCGAAGTGTTAGCGCTCCTAAAATTGATCAGTCAACTCTATTGGTGATGTGTAGTCTAATTGTAATGTGTAATGTTGGTGATAAGTACCTATCTAGTTATAATTTTGAGCTATCATCTACGCAAATTTTGCCAGTGTCAAAAATAATTGTCCTATTAAATATAGGTGCCATAGGTGGGTAGGTACCTACTAGGGATGTTACGGAGCTTCGACTCCGACTCCGAAAGGTCGGAACTTCCGATTGATTTTACACCTCCGACTCCGACTTCGGCTCCGATAATTTTGAATCGAAGGTTATACCGAAGATTTGTGAGCAAACATATTTCAATATCAAAATTTATTTAAATAGTGTTGGAATACATAAAGCAACATGTATTATTGCCACAAACGTCATCATAAAAAATATTGGCAAGTTCAGCTATAAAAATTAAAAAACGGTTTAAAACATCTCTCTTCTGAACATCTCTCTTTTACCTCCGCCTCCGACTACGGTTCTGAATCCGGTTCCGACTCCGGTTCCGACTCCGATAAATCAAATTTAATCAACTCCGGTTCCGGTAAAACCACTTCCGTAACATCCCTAGTACCTACTTATCACAGTCGTATTTTTTGAACTCGATACAAATATTTTGGAATTCACGGTCGCTATTCCGATTTCCGATTTCTGTCGAGTAGAGTTATCATGAACTATAGTTTGCAATTTGTTAATGCATCCTAGAATTAAAAATCTACTTGAATTGCAGTCCCTTTGAAACGTGTATGTTTCATAATGTGGGTAGGTATACCTATAAAACTACTAATAGCATATAAGCGGGTACTATAAGAAGAACTTGTCATTGTTATTGACGATAATTATTACCTACAGGGACGAGTAATTACGCTACGCCAATTGTGTATGATACTACGTAGAATGTAGTAGCTTGTGGTTTATAAGAGTACAGGCAAGCTCATTAGCATCTATACCAGTTGTAATACTTTTATTTTTTTTATTTGTAACCTGCTGTAGGTGTCTACAAAAAACTGGAAATTCAGTATAATTAAATATTCATTAAAATGTTTTCCTTATTAGTGGTATGTATGTTATACCTTCGTAGGTACTTGTCCTGTCCCAGTAACTTTAAAACACAGTTACAAAAAGAATCTGACAAATTTCTGACTTACCTACATACTTATCCAGAAATTTCGTACGAATTTGTTGCTATTCTCAATGTTGTTTGTCCATTAAATAGAGTAGTTTGTTAGGTACTTAGGTAAAAAAATACCAACCATTAATAAGGAAAACATTAAAAAACTAAATCAATATTTAATTAAACTACATTTCCAGTTTTTCGTAGACACCTTTGGCCGGATTGTATCACCTACTTTAAATAATAAATCAATTGTAGCAATTTTATTAGTTCCAAAGTTCGCTGAGATATGTACCTAGCTACTCCAGTGTTTCGATATTAATGAGGTTGAGTGTACAGTCGACGACAAGCTATAGTATACCATCTGTCAAAAACCTTCGATTCAATCTCATGCCAATGCAATAAATATTTCATATTTCTCTTCTTCTTCACTTCTTCTCATACCTACTGCCGGTAAACTATTAATAATTCTTTTTTCGCCTAGGTTGCCTGGAAGAGATCGCTCTGAACGAAAAGGCCGCCTTTGTACACTTATTCTATGTTTCCTTTCCTATGTAAACTTCTTGTGTGCAATAAAGTATTAATCTATCTATCTTATGCCTGCGCAATATGATACATATCGGATTCTAAAATTTTGACGTTTTGGGTGTGGTCGACTGTACACCTGTGTAACAAGTTTCGCTATCGTCTGTGCTCTGCCATTGACATTGCGTTGTACCGCGTGCCTGCACGCTCCTCGCCGACGAAAAACTCCGCTTTGTAATTGAAAATAACTTTCAATGAATTGGCACCGACCGTTGACTTAGCGACGCGCGTGCCCGCCCGTGAAAGTCGATAGACCCGGAATCGACCCCAAAATTATTTTAGTTTCAGCGATTAAACAAATTAATATTTAGGACCAAGCGAGGACCAGAGGAAGCTTATCAGTCCTGCATTGTAAATTCAGCGGAAATATTAAGGGTCTGTCTATAATAGCGGCGCCAGACGCTTGCCAAGCTTCGGCAAGCATTCACAAATTCAAGCGTGTGGATGGGGCGTTTTGTCTTGCGTAGGTTTGCCGAGGTTTGTGGCCGATCGGGCCGGTGTCGGTATTTTGTGCACAAGTCAAAGGGAGCTTGCGGCAAACGCTTGCGAAGCATCCACACGTTGGCGGCGCGTTCGGTAGTATGGCTACCGCACTGGCGACGGGCGGACGTATTTATAAATGATTTATGATTGATGAAAATATTGAACCAATGGTTCGATTTGGATATGGATCGTTTTATTTAAAAGATAATTTTGTCGAAATTGTTTTTAACCGTGTCTGATAAAAAATCGATCAGGAGTTTCCAAGATCTTGGAGTGTCTTTGATCTCCTTTTGATCGATTCACTGTCGTACATGTTGTTCTTACAGTTACAAACCGTACAATAAGGCATTTTAGCACAGTCGCTCTGATCTGAATCTTGCAGTATATTGCAGGATTAAGTCACGGGTGCCACGCCCACTTCACCGTTCTATCTTGATTCATTTTTGTGGCATTTGCTGTTTAATATTATTTAATTACCTACCTACATTTTTAAAAAAGGCACTATGAACAGTAGATATCAATAAACTTATTTTTGAAGTAGATACTGAATGTAAATGTGTTTTTCAGTAGCTTAATCTATTTATTTTGTATTTTTGGTATGAACCTCTAATTCTATAAGTATATAGCTAAGGACATGATCGATTATCAAATAAGTCATCATAATATCAGCCTATTAATGTCCCCACTGTTGGGGCACAGTGCTGATTGGTGGATTTCACATGCTTTCGAAAACTTTTTAATTTCCTCAGACATGCAGGTTTCCGCACGATGTTTTCCTTCACCTTTAGAGCAGTCAGTAAATGTACGTAAGTCTTCGAAAAAAACGGAAACTTATTGGTACATGGCATTGCATGGTTTCGAACCCGGACCTCCAGCATCGGAGTTCGGCGTCCTAACCACTAGGCCACCGACGCTCAAATAAGTACTTAATATATACTCAACTATGTAGGTAAGTAAGTACTAATAATGTATTAAGTAGGTATTTCATATAAGATGAACATTTGTTTCCAGCTCTCGGTGTACAACTGCCGTAAACAAGCGTACGATATACACGTGCTCGCAGCATAATTTTCAATTTAAGTTTCAACAGATTGATAACAAAATAGAGATAAGGGGTAGAACATTGAAATCTACTATATTGTACATCAAAATTATCGTAAAATAAGAAAATAAATATCACTTAATTGAGCATTAAATTACATGTAGACCTAGGACTACGATTTGCAACTAGAAATAGAAATATTATTTATTTGTAAATATGGGTAATGCAGATGTTACATTGTGTTTCAATATCACCATATTCTACACGAAAACGATCAATTAATAAATCAAACAATCATAAATTATCATCAATAAAATGATCAAAATAATAATAAAGGTAACAAAACAAAAACATTAATTTTTTTACTGATACGTCACAAATTTAAAAAAATATTCTTTAACAACAACAACTCTGACAAAGGCCACTAACCTAATAAAATTTTGTTTGATTTGTTTTTGAAAATAAGAAATAACAAGGAAGCTTGTCCGTCCCTGTCTACTCAGATGTGTTTAACAGATCTACTTAACTAATTAAGGATAACAGCATTGCATACCATAACTCTCACGTCCATAACCCCCGAGGGGGTAGACCCTAGTTCCCACTTTCCGCCGTAAGATTTGGTGGATAAACGTGATAGGAGGCGAGCCTATCGCCGTCTACTATATAGGCGTAGAATAGTATCCACTAAGACTCTTAGTCGCCTCGTACGACACCCACGGGAAGAGTTGGGGTGGTGCTATTCTTTATGGCCGGCACGACGACACGGCACAAGGAAAACAGTACTACGTTAAATATATTAATAACCTTTAAATGCCTAATTTTGGTGTTATAAATATTCAGAAACTAGTGAAGCAAAGATGTCATCCGACGGGACTCGGACCCACACCTCCGGCATAAGCGTAGCCTCGCTAATTTCGAGTATTTTTATTACCTTTCAACGTTTGAAAGAAATATCCCAAGTATTTAAAAAATATAGATATATAGATTAATACTTATTGCACACAAGAAATTTACATAGGAACGGAAACATAGAATATGTGTACAAAGAGGGCCGCGCGCCCGCCTGGCAGGCGCTGCTCCGGCAGCGAACGGCGGGGCTCCGCGAGCGGATCATGCGCTCGGTCAACTTAATCATCTCGGCGAACAGAGAATGGGTTACTAGCCCACTACATCGGAAATGGGCCAATTATCATGTGCCAATTACCTGACGTCAATAATTATAATGTAATAAATTAATATAATGTATCATAATTTGTAATGTGTGTGTGTGTATTAGAAGACCATCTGTGCTTCTGGAAAATAAATATTTTCATTTCATTTCATTATCACTCAGAGCGATATCTTCCAGGCAATCTAGGCGATAGAAGAATTATTAATAGGTTACCAGCAGCATAGTGCAGAAAGTGAAATATGAAATATTTATTAGTTTATATACTTTTAATACATAACATAAGTAAAGCTCGGTACGAATACAAAAATACTATGGCCCTAGCCATAAAACAATACATATAATATAATATAATAAATATACGTTGGACACAGATAATAAAAGTTGTAGGTTTTCTTATATACAATACAATAATATTCCTGCACCGTATAAAAGTAATCTGTAACTCTGTAATATCTATAACGTCCCTATCTAACTATCTTATAAGAGTTAATCTGTAACTCTGTAATATCTATAACGTCCCTATCTAACTATCTTATAAGAGTTAATCTGTAACTCTGTAATATCTATAATGTCCCTATCTAACTATCTTATAAGAGTTAATCTGTAACTCTGTAATATCTATAATGTCCCTATCTAACTATCTTATAAGAGTTAATCTGTAACTCTGTAATATCTATAATGTCCCTATCTAACTATCTTATAAGAGTTAATCTGTAACTCTGTAATATCTATAACGTCCCTATCTAACTATCTTATAAGAGTTAATCTGTAACTCTGTAATATCTATAATGTCCCTATCTAACTATCTTATAAGAGTTAAAATGAAGCGGAAAAAATGTTTACTCATTGTTCATTTCGCAACTTGAATGGTGTGTTGGTTGGTAATAAATAAGTCAATGAGAGATTGCCATAGCACTGCGAATGATGTTGCATTCATCAAGGTTTTTTCTTCAATTGCTACTTCATAAGTAGTTGCTTAGTGCTATTCAACCGTGTATTTAAGTACCTAGACAGAGATACGTATAGATGAAAAAGTTAACTTTTGAATGTAGTGGTAATGTGTTCGAATAGACATTCGAAATTTGTTTATCAAATAAAAAGTTCTGCCGGTAACCTATTAATATTTCTTCTATAGCCTAGGTTGCCTGGAAGAGATGGCTCTGAGCGATAAGGCCGTCTTTGTACACTTATTCTATGTTTCCTTTCCTATGTAAATTTATTGAGTGCAATAAAGTATTAATCTATCTATCTATGGGTTTGAAAACTCATGCTTGACAAGTACATAGGTAAATCCTAACCACGTATAATTTAATTGTCTTGATTATTATGTAGGCACTTAAAAGCCTAAATCATTACTTATGCGCTGCTGCGAGAGTGCCCTTACTTAAGTTTAATACTTTATACTATATATAGGTACGGATTTGTTCTAACGATTGGATGGAAAAGATCCTTTTTCGGACTTAATTTTGGCAGGGACCGAATCCGTTACCTGAATTCAAATTATCAGCACATACATAACTGAACACAAAAAACGCATGCTGTAGAATGTACTATTAATACTTTTGTTTAATTTCGGTATCGGTTACCAGTATTTGACCAAAATATTTTTATTTTATTTTTACAGCGTATAATTTTTTTTACATAGTAAATGTTCTTTCAATATTTGTACGCCAATCCAAGATTTCACATATCAAATTTTCTTAAAATAATAGCACAAGAAGGACAGAAAGGAGAATAATAATAGGTTAATATATAATATAATACATATAACTGTTATCTTGGTAACTAATGTACTGTAATAATTATTGTAGATTATATTTTGCATGTGTTTGCAACACATAGATAATAGATTCAGATCTTCAATTTATTCAAGATCATTTGCACCTTAACATTATTAACTAAAACGGTACAAATTATAACACTTATTATACAAAAAAAATTACAAACATTCAATCTACCTACACATACAACCACGCTGTGGGTCCCAGTACGAAATACTTAATCCCTCATTCAATAGATTAAATTACGATCTTTGATGTCGAATATCGATATAATGTAGATAAGTAATGTAAAACTGGATATTGGTCATACGGATAAGTTATGTTGTTGATTAGGATCGGTCTACCTAGCTACATTGTAACGTGTTTACGCTACAGTTTTGTAGTAAAACGATATTTCATCCATGCACTGTACGTAAGTTTCGTTTTTTAGTCCAATAGAAAATAAGTAAGTAAAGTCAAAAGAAAAGTGAAAAAGCAAAATAAAAAGTAAAGTCAAAAGAGTTCCCGAACCCCCGGAGCCGTTACCCAACGGCTCACATTTGATGGATTAAGTAATGTTGCCTAGGTACCTTACTTATTTCCAAACTTTTTATGGTGTTTGAAAGTATTTGTTAGTATTCAAAAAACTGTAGGTATTGCTACCTATTTAGACAATGACGTTATTTTTGAAAAGTGGAAATAAATTAAGTAATCGACGTTGGTAATTTTGTGTGATATGATGTTTCAGTTACATATAAATTCAGTGGTTAGATAAGTATTTATTTGAGGAAAAACTACTAGATCTAATGAGAAATCATCAAATGGATTTATTGACGTTATAGTAATAACTCTGAGACGATTGAGGGCGGTTGTACAACATGTTCCGAGGCCTTGGGACATCGTGGAATATGACGAAAAGTGGAATTAAATGTAACAACCGAGCAAATGATGGAAACCTGGTTTTTCGTAATGCAGTTGTCCGCACAAAGTAGAGCATAATAAAATTATTGATGCTCCTCGGTTAGTTAGTGGCACTTGCTGCGCATACGCATTTATTTTTGTTGTAATTTGTAATATAACATTGGTCAAACATACGAGTACTTATTATTTCGGCAATAGTAATAATTTGTTATAGACGATGGGCCTTGGATTTCGCAATTTGTTGAATAATTGTATTCAGGTGCACTTTCCCTTATTTTGTAATTTTACAACGATGGATTGCTAGAGGGATCAAACAAATCAATATACGGCCATTAGGATGGCCCTGCATGTCAAAAATAACGCGCCATAACTTCTATTATAAGATTTATAAGCGATCGGTGGATTTGCACCAAGTAAGATTTAATTCGCCAAATTAATACGTACCTAGAGCTACCATTCAAAATTGATCTTGGTTAGCGCTAGCCGGGTTAGCGCAAGACAGCCTTAGTCTTAACTGTATTAATAGATATGCATGCCCAAAAAATACTTGGTGTTCACAGATCGATAACATACAGTATATAAAATCTGTGTCGGTGTTATTTACTTTAGTACTATTAATTACTCACTAGATGGCGCTGCTAGTCAAAGGTAACGCGCTATAACTAGCTGGGTTGGGAAATACCTATAAGCCGGAAACTAGAAATACTTTGTTTTAAAAGTTTCTATCTAGACTATAGTCGTTCTAGACTATAGTAAACCAGTCTGGAAGTTGAAATCGTCATTTCAATTTCCAAACTATTGTTCTCTCTCTATTCTAGAACGGTTAGGTAGTCTAGATAGAAACTTTTCCATCAAAGATTTTCTAGTTTCCGATTACGATTAGTGCTGGTTGAATATGTATCGGCGATAATGTTTTAAAAAGTTTTTACTTTTTTACCCCCGACCGATCAAGGAAGGAAGAGGAGTTATGTTTGTCTGTTTGTCTATATGCCTGTGTCGATAGTGCCATATCTAATAAAAATTGGACCAGAATTGGAGTATCTTTCTCTGAAACGGAATCAACTAAACTGTTCGAATTTGAGCTCAAATCCAGTAACCTTGAGGACCTGACGATGACTCGTAAAAAATAAGGGGATCTCTACAATGGTAAGTCGGTTTCTTAATTTTTCAAGATTTATTCAAGGGAAAAGAAGAGTTCAACATCTTTTGTGAAAAAATGACAAATTAGGGTTTTATATTTAAGCAAGCAATAATTTTTGTATTGAAACAATGTTATATATTTCTAAGGAACTTTAACTTGGCATCCATTTAGATCTCCATTCTTTTAACGACGAAGCCGACCGGCTAACGGTTCCTTACACTGAAATTGGCCCCTTTTTTCACATATATGTTTTTTTGGTTTTTTGGGATAGGTCTACTATCAGGAGTCATAACATAATATTAGGGAAAAATTGAAGTTCTGAAGTTAGTCGAAATCTTAGGTGTAATAGATCACAGAATAAATAATTATAATGAATAGATCACAATCATCATCAGGTGAACACGAGGAACGACTCCTATTTAACGTCCTACTGTTGGTGTCATAGTGTACAGAGCCTCCTCTTATACAAAGGAGTATGGGCAATGATCCACCGTGGGGGCCGAGGCTGATTGATAGGCGGTGTTACTGTAAAGATACTCGTTTGTGTACGGTACTCATTGTTGAAAATGGCAGTAATCAGTATCGTATACTACGACGGGGGCGACGACGCCTGCGCTTGCGCAACACCCGGAGGCAGCACGCTCGACCCTGAACTCAATTCAGCCGCGATCATTTTGCAACTAATCGCTGGTCGCGCGGCGGCGGCAGGCTTCGCCGGCTCAAATGTAAACATTTGCAGGCGTGTGTCGATCGCGCGAGGCCGCTGCGGACGTGCTCCCGCGCATCGCTCACCATTAAATGACTATCCTTGCTGTAAGGTCATCATCTTAGCTACTTCTTCCCAAATTCTTGTGTGACTCCGCGTGAATCATTGCAGCTCACCTTCTCTACTCACGGGGCCGTTCATTTGAAACTTGCCTAATCACGTCCTGTATTTCGCCCTACTTCTATTCCACAAATATTTAGGTAGAACTGATTTTTTTCTTTTAATAAAGGCATGCTATTGTGTTAGGTGCAATATAAGAGATCCATAATACAATTAGTTATATTCGGTTTTATTGGGTAAATATATTGGTTAATTTCTATTACAAAATGCGAGGAAATAGAAAAATCGAGCATGTTTAGTTCAGGCTATGCGACGCGCCCTTGAAATTATTTGAAAAGTGACGTAACAAGTGCTATTATGAGACGTAAGTAGGAGTAGTATTGGATCATCCGTAGATAACAGCATAACAACACTTTTCAGTTTTTAGAATTCCGTCGGAACCCGTTTCCGACGGAATTCTAAAAACTGAAACTTCATTTGTAAGTAGGAGTAACTAAAGAGTTTGTAACTCTATCATGCTCGTATAATCTGTCTATTATTGTTTGCAACTTCAATCAACTTTTTGTTGTAGGTAATCAACAATTGGTTTTTGTGGTAATCAACAATTGTAAATTATAATTGTAATTGTAAATTGTTGATCGATTAAATGAAATAAAAACTTCGCTTGACCACGTCTGAGTATTATTCAAACTAGTGACGTAGACTTATTAGACCGAAGATACGAGCCTATCCTTGCTTCCAGTTCTCTGCTGACGTGTAACCTCTCCGCCGCAATTTTAATACGTACAGGTAGGTACCTACTAAAGTCGTGATTTTTAAAGTCATGGTAGAAGTTAAAAAGTAGTTAACTTATTGCAACTTAAACGCTAGCGGACTTTGCTCATGAACGAAAAATAAGTACTTTATATATATACGTTTTTTTTAAATGTTGGCCCGGAAGTAACTTTATTGGGTGGCCGTCATGAATTGTTGCTGCAAAATCAGTGTTACTTATTATAGACCGGACATTTTAAGTTTATACCTGTTTGTGCTGGCCTTGATTTAAAATTACAAAGTCGCCGAATGCTAGTTAGTGCAACATTGGCATTACATGTAAATAGATCTAAAACTTAGAATATAATTATCTTCTGGTGACGTACGTAAAAAGTTTAATTTTAGATACATGAATCCTGTTTTTTATTGACGACTTTGGACTTTGTTCGGTACCTAAGCACCTACATAGCGTTTTTATCGTAATGGAAATCTTTTAGGCTAGATTTATCCTTTTTATTATAATGATAATAAGAGTGGGTATTCTGTAAGTATTAGGTAGGTTATTGAAGGTAATATCAAAGCGATAAATCATGTCCCTTATAGGTAATAAGAAATGTCTAGGTGATATGAGCGCTACGACAAGCTACGAAAACGATCCGC
The DNA here is from genome assembly GCA_947369225.1 of Hofmannophila pseudospretella. NCBI lineage: Eukaryota > Metazoa > Arthropoda > Insecta > Lepidoptera > Oecophoridae > Hofmannophila > Hofmannophila pseudospretella. The sequence goes on along the minus strand of OX376317.1, from coordinate 9,854,200 downwards.
CGTTGCCTTGTTATAGGACGTCTCTTCGCTTCTTCTACGGTCATTTGTCGTATCGTAGTTGATCATCATTGAGGCTGGGTGCTATGTATGTATCTCTATTTAATATATGTAGATGTCTATCCAAATTCCGAGCCTTTCAGATCTAATTCTTCATTCCACCATAGATTCACCTTCCTTGCTGTCCTGTCTAAACTTCAAAACAAACTTTAAACTTCGCAATCCTAAAACTTTTGTATTAAATGTTTTTAAGAACAACACATCATTCTATAACCCTATTGTGCGAATGTGTAGATTGTTTAACGAAATCTCTTCGAACAGCAACAATAAGCCATCGATAGACTTGTTTGATCCTAGGCCATTAGTTTTTAAAAGACGGGTGTAGGATGTCCTCAAGTGAGCTATCCACGCACTTACTTTATAGTCTTTACTTTATTATTTTTATTTTTCAAATAGGTTTTTTAGTCATTACATTCAATAGTATTTTTTCCCAACTCAATTTTGTACAACAATCAATTTTCTACTTCCTAACCATGCTGTGTTTACACGTTAAGGATTACGACTTAGCTCATAACTTTATATTGATTTTTCTGTAATTTCTATAGTTGTAATCTGTTGTGTTTACCTAATAAATGAATTAAAATTAAATTGAAATTAAAGGCTCATAGTCTATCACCTAATACCATTTTTGATAGCTATACCAACTATTTTTCGATTTTCAATCCCATTTCTGGGTAGTAACCCAGGTAGCATGGAGCTGACTCTTGATTTCGGTTGACTAGATGGACTTATTATCATAATTCCTAATATAGGACATTATTTGGAATTAGCAAGATTGTAGCTACGACTCGGCAGACAGGATCACACGACATATTTATTACTGTATACTGTAAGCGATAATTGCTAGGTAAATACGTATAATAATAACATAGGCAGACATTGCAATAGTTACCTTTATAGGTACATAATTACTTACTGATTTTATACCTACCGTATGCTTCAAAGCAAACTTCTATTTTCCATTACGTAAACTCTAGTCAAATAAAAAAGTATGTACTGAAGTTAGTACTTACCTATAGTTACTACTATTTATATTGGTGTAAATGCTGCTCATTAGCCTTTCAAGGATCACAAGACTGGAAGTTTGTATTTGTAATTTTCGCGTTCGCAAGTTAGGTATGTATACCTATATTCAGACGATACTGTCAAAATATTTAATGTTTTTTAACGTCAAGACCACACCCACAACCAGAGTATATGGTCAAAGTGCTGGCGTTTTTTAAAATGACCCTCTTTGTAAAGTCTGGTATTTAATAGTATCGACGCAAATAAGACGAGAATCTTTACCTAGGTTTATAAATTATATAAACCTAGATTCAAAACATTAATTAGAGGTTGCACGGTTGGATCAGGAAAATAGTACCTACCACGTTTGTCGCCCTCGTGTTCTCTGCCGATTTTCCTTCATTATACATGAAGGTTCGATGCAGAGATTGAGAAAATGTTCGTGTGGACGAGACATTAATTTATGTTTGCGATATCAACTAAGCTGACCATCTCCGGCTTGGCAGTGTTTGTGAACAAATATTATACCTACTTACCTATAATGTATTTATCTTACTGTGGTTATAGAATCGACTATATTTTATAGGTATCTAAAAGTAGTATGCGGAATGTTGAGAATTGAACTGATAGGCACCGACATACTTATTTATTTAAGGTTTTATTTTTATTTAAGGTTTTATTAAAGGTTATTTGCCCATGCCGATAGAGCAAGCCGGTTAACTGATTAACTGTTTCCAAGAAATATACCTACACTCAGAAAATCTTTATGTTTGTTTGTTTATCGTATAGTTAGTGGCTAACCTATTTGTCAGAGTTGTTCAAGCCTGTTGTTGTAGGCCTCTGACTTGGCTTAACGACTGCTGTCGAGACGACAACAACCGGGACCGACTGCTTAACGTGCTCTCCGAGGTACGGAGGAGCTCAGATGAAATATGCCACTAGCGATCACCCATCGTGGTACCGACCGCGCCCAACGTTCCTTAACCTGCATGATCGCTTTCGGACCGTGCCCGCAACTAGGCTACGAGCTCGATGCATTTACTTCATGACATTTAGTTTAATTCGCTAACATCCATCTATAACAGAATAATTATTCCATTCATTATTCCGACATTTTTCAGTAAAAATTAGTTCAAATCGAATTGAATCGAATCAAATTATTCGAATCGCGACTAAAGTCCACGGTGTAAATTTTGGGATTTTAGGATTTTCGTTTTTTTTGGCGATGATGCCAAAAAAACGAAAATCCTAAAATCCCATCGGTTTGACGAAGTCTAAATTCTATGCAATTCTTTCTATTAGTACATTTTTTTATTTATGATTAATTATATATGTTTATTCAAAATAAAGTAAACTAATATACTTAACACTAAAATGATTTATGATTAATTGATTACCTATTGGCAAAATAATTTTAAGTAAGCACTTAATTTATACGGTCGGACTATTAACAAATTTATTCGATAGAATATAGAACCAAGGTAAAAATGACATTACCATAACTTTTATTAAAAAAAGACAGGTATCTATTCTACTTATTATGTTAATTAATTAATACAATAGTAATAAAAAGTACAATAAAAGTACTTAAGGGTTGTAAGCGTACCTATGTTCAAACCTAGCAAGTTATTGCCTTAATATAAAAAATATTCAGGGAAATGTTTGTTTATATTTTTCAAATACCATAAACAAATATACCTAAGTTCCTTCCTTCCTTTGTCATTATTTTAATGAGTCGCCTAAAGTAGGAATGCCTATTCATTATCTTATCTTATGATAGGGGTCCGGGAATAACCAAGCGGCACTTCGACACTTGAAGATCTTTTGTGCCTACCCCATGTTACACACTGGTCATCTCAGTGTGCAGGTTTTTTCACGATGTTTTGCTTCACCGTTAGAGCAGTCGGTAAATGTACGTAAGTCTTCGAAAAATACGAAAAACTCATTGGTACATGGCACTGCACGGTTTCGAACCCGGGCCTCCTGCAAGGGAGTCCGGTGTCCTAACCACTGTGCCACTGACGCTCTTTTGCCTTTCACTAACTTCATGGGTAGTTAACAAAAAAAAAAATATATTTTGTTTAGCATGTGTTGTGGAAATTTTATTTTGAATTGAAATTCTTATTTTCGTGCGCGGTATCCAGTTATTAACCTGTTATTTATGATGATTGTTCAAATTATAATATTACTTACGGTACGGACGTCAAACGGAAAAAGCCATCGTTTGATTAAGTTCAAATTATGACCAGGTATTTTTGCTAAACTAGTTTCTTGCTCGCCTGATCGACCTTCGCTGATTTCAATGTTAGCTTTCCATAAGTATAATACTGTAGCCTTGCGTTCAGTCTTAACTCCGAATTTGGTTCTTATAATTATGGCTTCATTGTTTATGTAAATCATATTTCCTGACTTCGATGTTGCAAGGACCTTGATTTGATGAACTTTGAACTTGAGGATGTTTTAGCGTCATCTCATATAAATTAGGCATTAGTAGTCTTGAACGTCCATTTATAAAGTCACATTAAGGTATGATGTTCGGGGTCTTTAATATTGATTTCTGTTAGTCTTCAGACTTGAATTCAATGTTATATCTACTATGAAAGGTCATTTAAAGCATTAAAGATACTAACGTCATGGAATTGATTAGCAATAAAATTGATCTATCTTAATTACACAGGTCAAATTAATAGTGAAGATATAAGTGGAGGAGCAGGTTTTTATGCGACCATGGGAGGTAAGGGAGACATGTTAATCTCTCGACATGTCATGTCAGTGGCCAGTTAGTGACCTTACGTCACGCGCCCACCGCTTCGCGCCGACGCGCGGGGAATACTAACACCTGCAGAACGCCTTGGTAGATCCTTGGCTTCAAAACCGAGCTCCTTTCTTAGTACACTGTTGCGTTCACTCTGCATGTTTTCTAGCTATGTTTGCAACTCATTTAATGTTGTCATTAACATGTTCCAGCGTACATTGTGCACCCGACGATTGAATCGCAGGATGTCAATCGTGTTGACTTATTGCCTTCCTACGCGTAATTATCATCGACGGTTTCTGTAGTCCTACACGAATTACACAAAACCATTTTCCAGTATTCCACTATGTGCAAGTTAGTAAGATTGACTTCATTTGATCTTTGCATCGCCGCTGACCTCTGATCGGCACACACATTCTCATCAAATTAGCCATGTAGTTCATTAGCGTCTTTGAAATATTGGATCACTTCTCGAGGCCAGAGCCCGCCCATCGTTTCTGACACGTTACTTTTGGTTAGGTAGTACTCTAAAACTAAAGCTTACTGTTTATTGGAAATGTTTTTTTTAGATTTTTATAAAATTCACAGTCATAATACCTATAGCGGTTAATAAAATGGCAGAATCACTAGGTAAGTATACTTTATCAGTTAAATATTTTCCGTAAGTACCTAATTTATAGTTGATAATGATGATTTGTATAGTCTTGTTCTTCCGTTATCAAAAAATATATAAAAAGGTTTTGGTTATAAAGGGGTAAAAACTTTTCTTGTCATACCTTCACCTTGCAGGTATCCAGATAAAAAGAGTGGAATGATTTCTAGAAGCTTACTATCACGATAGTTACATATACCTACTTCGGTTCTTAACTTAACTTCTAACACTATGATCATACATAATCCAAGTTATCGCAACGTTTCAAAACCAATTCACACTATCATACGATCGGACCACCTGCTGATTTCTGGTTTATCATTAGCCTCACCTGAGAGTAATCGTTGGTACGACGAGGTTCCTCACGGATAGGTCTTCCAGTCCAATAGCACTGACACTATAGAGGACAAGTCCAGTCCAACGTTTCGAGATGGGCGCTAGAGTTGCGATGCGAGTTGTGATCGCGGCGCGGGGACGCCTGCGATCGACGTGCAGGTGTGATTGGTACTGGCCGCGCGCGCAGCCCCCGCACGCTTATATCACATCGCACCTCACGCGCCTTAAACTTGACTCTTCGTCATTCCTCGTGGTCCTCGTGTCATCGTGCCGGAGACACATTGTTTTTCACAAATTTACAGTTTCTTTTTTATCGGATGTCTAATGATATGGTCAGAATCACAGAAATTGCACTAATACGAGTATACGCAATATACTATTAAGTGAATTTCAAAATCGTGGTCAGATTTTGTAAATAAATTAGAAGATTGTTTGTTGCAAACAGATTAAGGCCATTTTGCGCGATTCGTTAACTCTCCGGTTAACTTTAACCCGAGGTCAATTTTTTAAGAAAAGCAAGACAATTCGCTTGTTAAACCAGGGTTAAATGTTCGTGCAAGCAAGCCTTAGATATGGATTCGGTCGCACACAGACGACTTTGATGTTTGTGAATTCCGTTGACCCAATAGAATTCTTATGTGGACTTGCACTTGACCACGAGTTAGTGTTAATCCGAGAGTTAACGGTTGGCCCCAAGATAGCCTTAGTATGCAGGTTGTAAAAGCTTTATCTATTAGTAAACTAGATAATGTGTGAAACTTCTCGTAGTCTACTGTACTACAGGTACCAATTACCAAAATAGATTTTATAAGGTACTATACCCAGATTACAAGTTCTTTCTTAATAAAAAATTAACCTTCAACTAGTTTTTTCCCATCTTTAATCACACTCTGTTCGTTTCTGTGGTTACTGTCGATTGACGTAGGTATATAGGTACTAGTATATAGGTATACTGAAGCTTGCTACGCCGCTACGAGGCTACGATCAAACCAGCTTTTTATTGATTACTAACGCAAAACGTAACAGTAGTTGACCATTTTGAATAGAAAGTTGACTCTTTTAATCGTTTGAACGAAGTATTAACGGTGAATTTAAAATAACTAAAACAAGAAAAAATGTCAATGCTCAGGCGGAAGATGAGTATATTTGGAGTGACTTATGGCCAATTGCAAGGAGCTTCTTTATAATTCTGGCGTCTAGTGACATGTCTTTCTAGAGTTATAACGTGGGAAGGGACAAAGTATGTCTAATAGAGGAACTTATGAACTTAATAAGCAGGCATTGACTGAGTTATTTAGGTAGATATTTAATAATATACCTTAGCATAACTGTCACGTCCATAATCCCCGAGGGGGTAGACAGAGGAACCACCTACATCATAGGTAGTTCGCCGTAAGATTTGGCGGACAAACGTGATAGGTGGCGAGCTTATCGCCATTTACTAAGTGTAGAATAGTATCCACAAAATCCCTTAGTCGCCTCGTACTACACCCACGGGAAGAGTTGGAGTGGTGCTTTTGGCCGGCACGACACCTTCATCCATTGAAATAACTTACATGGCAGTAATTGTATAGAAAATAATAGGTAAAGGGGACCTATATCATCACTAGTTCATTACCTACATAGTATAAAACAAGGACCCCTGCGTGTTCGTCTGACTGTATGTGAAGGCTAATCTCAGAAACGCTGAACTGATTTTGTACCGGTTTTCATCGAGTTATAGATTGATTCGCAAGGTTTGTCTTGTACCCGTGCGAAGCCGGGCTGGTTGCCTGTTTCGTGTAACTTTAAGCTCGTTTTGTATTGCCCTGGGAAGTATATGTATAAGTAAACCTTTACCCGGATCTAAAATACCCTGTCAATAGGCCCATTGGAAGTTTTATAATCTGTGTTATGAAATTCGCTATTACAAAAATAGTAAGTAAGTATACCATTTAATTCCACAATATGTGGCGAGGGTTTTTTAGTTTCTGATCAGGGTATAAGTAGGTATATAGTTTAGTTACATGATTCTATGGTAGCTATTTTCGTGTTCTGAACCTTGACACTTAAGTGCTATAAATAGAAACTTTAGAAACATATTGGTGAGTAAGTATATGTATTTCTAAATATAATACGCAGTCATCGACAAAAAAAAAGAAAATATTTGTGAATTAAAACATAAATATTATTGTTTACCGTGTATTGTTCATAGAAAGTTTTTGTTGAGTGTCAGAGGTCATAAATCAATATACGATAATTGTAATTTTAACTTAGGTATTTTTGGTGTTAGTTATTCTTATATTTCTATTTAAAGAAAAATTTATACAATGATTTTAAATCAGATTAAAATATTTCAAGAATAGCATCTGTAGATTCCAATAATAACGATTACCTAAAAGCAATACAAAATTAAAAAAAATCTTTAAATACAACAGAACTGTTTTATCACTTCACTGTACATTGGCAAATTTCTATGTTTTATTTCCCTGTAAAAAATTAGCTCCCTTATAAAACGTCAATGTAAAGCGATGTAGGCCGATTTAAACAGTAACTAATTTTGACTAATTTTTACATAGACATTCTGAAGAAGGATCTAAAATGCGTTTTTCGCCTTATTCCAGAAATCCCCTGTGCGTCGCCCGTTGAGTGCCGCAGGGAATTTCTGGAATAAGACCGTTTTTTGATTTTTCGACTAAAGGACGTTGATCTCCCATGCGGGAGGTGAGGTCCGAGTTCAAAACCAGGCAATGTCATGTACCAATAAGTTTTTCGGTATTTCGAAAGCCTTACGTACATTTACCGACTGCTCTGACGGTGAAGGACTGAGATAACCAGTGTGTGAAATGGGGGAGGCAATGGCAAACCACCCCATTAGGTTCTAGGTGATTAATTTCTTAGAATGATCACGACCTTCAGCAATGAGGAATGACTTAGAAGAAGAAGAAGGAAAGGGGCGGGCGCTAGGAAAATTCTCCAAACAAGAGATACCTACATTCATTAGGTACCTATTTCCAATGTTGTATCAGACCTTATCATCTTGTAATTATGTACATACATTCTGGACAAATAAATTAATCTGAATCTGAATCTTTGAAATACAAAACACTAAGTGGAGGTCCACACTAAAAGGTTACATTTGCACTTTAAGTAGAAAATTAACCTGAGTATGGAAATCGGTCGCCAAGGATATAATCTAATCTTTAATACACTAAAACTTCATGGATACAAAGTTATAACCACGACAAAGTCACGTATTTTACTAAAACGTAACATTTAATTAACTTGTGGGAGTTATAATGTTTTTCTATTTCAAAAAGAATAGGAAGGAAATGTTACCTTTTGGTGTGGACCTTCACCGTTCTGCTTAGTGCAAAAATAAAATGTTGTAACCTTAATAATAAAAATAATACTCGTAAATACTACTTACTTACCTAATCAAAGCTATATCTGCGGTTCATAAACCGGAAAATCATAAAATAATGTGTTGCAAATGATTCACACCCGGCATTAATTACATATTATAATTAATAATGCTATAATTAGGTTTTGTATTTTTTTTATTTTTCGTGGAAGTGAGTACATAAATAAAACAAGGTTTGTTACATTTTGTATAAATTATTGTGCAACAAAGAGTACAGTGGACAACACATCAAGCTATACCCTTTAGTACTTTGTCGCTTTATCCTATATGATATATTCATACTAATGTCAAGGAATCGTAATAAAACTTATTGCGGCACGGTTCCACATAGTATACATAATATAATACTTGATATAATGTCTTCCACTGTACTAAGAATCACATAAGTATTTACGTCGTAGGGGAGGATCCAGAAAAAAAGTGGGAAGCCATCGATTACTGAAATCGAAAAATAGTACTAAAATACTAGAACTAGGATTCTCAGGGCTCCATATTCGCGCCGCGAAGATACTTGTCTTGTTCTTGAATGCCCGCGAACAAGAATATGGACACCTTCGAGAGCCGTTTTCACGCCTTCGCGCTTTGTTCCCCGATCGGTGTCCGCGAACAGGGCAGCATCAGCAGCCTTCTCTAGTCCACTGCTGGACATAGGCCTCTCCCAGGGCGCGCCATTGAGCCCGATCTTCGGCTCTTCTTTTGCGCTATCCATGGGAGGTAATGCCATAATCGCCACGCTAGGCCTGCGGGTTGGCGATCGCAGTAGCCGGGTCGCTTGCCCTGATGACGCTGCTGCCCGTCATCGTGCTTCTGGTATTTTAACCCAGCCATAATTTGAGTGGTTATGCCGCCACTGGTCGGTCGCCAGGGACTCGTTCGCTAATCGGCAGGATGCACCACGTGCAGGTGAGTTTGGCATTTGGAGGTACCTAGATGTTGGTGACCCCCCTTACATCCCGGGCACAGGGCAGCCTTCGCGGTATTTGTTGGCATGAATTCTTGCACGAATGTGGAGCCGGCTTTTTAGGTGATGAGGGATGGGGGGGGGGACCCCCCTAACCACCCTTGATCCGCCACTGATCTTACTTAAAGTATGACTCCTATTATGTATCAAAAGAATTTATGTACTTAAATACTTTGGAATACCAAAGTATTTCTTATATATAAAATATTCTTGTGTACTGACTTACGTAATATTTGCATTTGAATTACATTCAACGCTAAAGAAAGAAAGGAAAACACTTTATTACCACAAAAAAATAAAAAAAATACATACTTAGTTCACTCCATAATACTATTGGCAATAGACACCTGGCTCAGCTAAGTAAGTAAGCTAAGCTAAGTAAGTAAGGGGCTAAGCTGAGTACTTTACTAATTTGTAACTTATAAATAAAGTTAAAAAAAAATTAAGTTGAATAGTTACAAATTAATCGTGTTGACGTAAAAATAAATACATTCTATTACCCTTAATGAATACAGCAATTTAGTTAATGGGAAAATGGGAAAAATACACAAGTTCCTTTACTTATTTGACGTATTACCTTAGCATCCGCAAACATTAGGTAAGTAATCAAACAAATCATATTTATTAGTTTGAATGCTCTACGTTTTCCCAGTAATGTCCAAAAAAACCACGAAAAAGTCTCCAAAGGATTTTTTTGTCGTGGCTATCTAAAGATGATATGGAGTTAAAGTGCAACGGATTACTTGGTTTCCATACAAGTAATTTTACACATTTACAATATTTTACTAAAATATTATTACTATCAAGTCAATGCTGTAGTAGTACTGCTTCAAATCAAAAATTTATTACAATATATTTTATTAAAGTGTTTATTTATGTACCTAAAGGTTTCATACAGATATTGAAATTTGTAAATTAATCATATTAAAAGTTCTAATTTGTATTATTTTTATATTGGCGACAGTAAAATAGCATAACTGAACGTAACAATATTCCAGTGAGATGTTTCACATGTACGACACGAATGTGTAAATTAATTTGTATGGAAACAGAGTAGTAACGTTGCACCTTAAAGCTAGTGCGTCAAATTACACACAAAGCAAAAACTGCTTGCCTATTAAGCTTTTATATATTTAAGTTCCGGGATCTATACCCACATATTTATTTATAGAGAATAAACTAGCAAAGAAAAAATTGGTTGAAATCCAATTGTATTAAACCTAATTTTAAAGTTAAAAAACTTTGCAAATATGCACGTTATTCATTAGTTAGTATTATATGATTAATTAAATCAGCAGAGTAGTTAATCTACATAATATACCTAGGTATGTTCAGATTAAACCAACAGAATATACTTACTTATTTTAGCTAAACACGAATATTGGTATTTAATAACCAGTACGTGTCACATATGCGAGTATAGATACCTTATATTATACATATATCGATTTAACCATAGATATAGATAGAGATTACAAATCCTAGTTAAATGAAGGAATTGAAGAAATTGGTTGGGAGAGTACCCACCTATTTAAATTATTTGAAATTTGTTTGAAGTCTAAGGAATCAATTTGGCGAACAGTGTCCAATAAGATCAATTCGGGAGATTTTTATTTCAATATTCATTTATTTAATATCATGGATGTGGCTTACAGTCTAAACCAAAACACCAACATGTTTTAGGGAGGACTTCGCATATAAGGAAAGGAGGTGCCAGTAGTTTTGGATGCATAAAGGCGGAAAGTTATTCGAAATAATCGTTAGGTACAGAGATGACTATATATCTTCGCTATTTTATAGCGAAGAGGAACTGGGAACAGTAAAAGGGAAGATCTTCCCACCAGGCTGAACCAATGCCAACCAAATGGGACCAATGCCGGTCCGCCAGTTGATGTTGGAACTCGTATATATGCAAAGTCAATTCAATACTTCGATAGCGCGAGGTACAGCGACATCTGTTGGCGAGTTGAGAGAACTAATCGTGGTGCGTCATTACAATGTCACAACAAATATAGAAGTACTTTATCACTCAACCCTTTTGTTTACGGCAATGTGGAATCTGTACAGGATCCGGTATATCATGATGGGTAACTTAGCCACAAACCACAAATAAAGTAATTTTAATTTTTTTTTCCATACTTAACTGCCAATTCAAAGGTTTAAATCCCACAAGATATGTAAGATAACCTGTTTGTGAATAAAAGTTCATCGGTCTTTTTAATATCATGTTGTGTTGGGTGGGAATTTTACTTGCGTCACAGAATCCTGCGCATTAAACGGACCATTATAGCCTTGTTGCCTAGACTCCTTGGGTGGAAACTGTAATTTTTGTAATGACGCAAATGAGACAGTGGATTTTTCCAAAGAATTTAATATTACCTAATGATTTCCTACACTTTAATGTAATTGGAGGCAATTTTTTTTAGTAAGTATTTTTAGATCCTGTTATTGCGGAGGCTATATTAGTAAGTATTTTTGTATTCTGTTATTGGCACGGTTCATTATTATAAAATGATGGTTTCTAGTTTTTACAAATTGCTCTTGGGTAGTTTGGGTGCCAATGACCAATCGTAGGCATAATCTATTAGTCTATGAGGTAGTGTACCACTAGTGGGTCAAATTAGTGGAATCACGAGTCGTAACCCGTACTATTTAGTATTCTGTGCTATGAATATTCTTTTTTAGCACATTTTGGCCATAGGTCAAAAACTATGGCACATAGAATTAAAAGAAAAATAGTTTTATAATGTACAATCAAAGCCCTTACATACGATACCCCACCTCCCTCAGTTGTCCCACTTTCAGATTTCATTTCAATTTTTACTTCATTTCAATAAAATAATTTTCAAATTTCTTTTACCTACGATAGATGTGGGCAAGCAAGTACCTGCTACAACTGTACCTTTCAAGTCGATAGCTTAGTCGTTTCTGAGAAAAATAGCTGTGACATACAGGCAGACGGACACCGAAGTCTCATCAAATGGTTCCTTTTGTACCTTAGGTACGGAACCTTAAAAACAGAATGGAACGATTATAAGATTAGAATTGCAAAAAACATATTGTCGGTGTTATTGTAACCATTGTCTAACATTGACCAAACTTTAGGAAATACGTCATCTAAGTTGTAGGTAAACAAAAAAATTGAAATAGCATGTCATAACGCCGAAATTAGAAATGTTAGACAAATAATGCCTTTTATCCTTTTTAACCAGGACTGTTTGAGCTCAAATTAAGGACCATGGTCCCACATCTGGACCCTTGAGGACCTGATGAGGATCAGAAAAAAGTACGGGGATCTTTACAAAGGTATCTTATCTCACGATAGGGGGCCGGGATAACACCAGCGGAACTTCGTCCCTTGAGGATTTTTTGTGCATACCCCATTTTACACACTGGTCATCTCAGTGTGCAGGTTTCCTCAAGATGTTTTCCTTCACCATTAGAGCAGTCGGTAAATGTACGTAAGTCTTCTAAAATACGAAAAACTCATTGATACAAGTCGGGGGTTAAAACGTATAGAGTTGTGTAAATATATCTTAGATATACAAATAACTCTAAAAGTTTTTAAGACTTAGATATAATATAAAAATAATTATATAATTCCTTTATTCAGGCAAAAAACCCATCAAACAATATATATATAATAATAAAATAAATAAACAATAAAACTAAAATTAAAACTGCACAATAAATGTAATTCCCTGTTCGCGCGCTGGTGCACGGACAACCAATATTTAAATATCGGACATGTTAAGTCCTCGCTTATGGCTCTGAGGATGCTGTTGTGAGAGTTTCGCATTCTGTCCCAGAAGGACGCTATGCGAACCCTCACAACAGCAAAGAAATCGGGCACTCGCGCCTCGGCAAACATGCCCGACGCACTGCAATAGCGCGGGTTCTTCATGAGGATGCGTTACGCGGTACGATAATATCTAAGATTTTTTTATCTAGAGTTATGTATATTGTATCTAATTAATATAGGGACCTTCTTGCAATAAGCCGATCATATTAAATATATCTACATCTATACTATGTTTTTATCATGAATTCGTTGATCTCAATTTTGCTATCTTGACATTTTCAGATCTGTACTTCTTATTTTACTAAATTTTTACGGAAATCAGACGAATAAACGGGCCCACTCTCGCGATTTGGAATATTTTGCAACTTGAAATTTTCGCGATTTTGACGTAATTTATAGTCTTAACTTTTTACGACTTGGACTTGTTTTAAAGTAATACTTCTAACTATACGCTGCACTGGCTAGATCGAGTAATACGAGAGCAGGTGAGGGTATAGTTTTGGCGCTTTATGATCAGAATCGACATTATATTATAGGGATAATGAAATATCTTTGGGTTGTTAGTCAGGCTGTGAAGAAAAAAACGCAGATTTATTAATTGTTCTGCTAACCATAAGTAGGTGTTACGTCATCCTCCGGGCTTTTCAGGGACAAAGGTAGGTACGAATTTTTACAAACGTCAATATTTGTGATTTTGTCAATTCACGTATGAATGATAAACTATATGGATAGCGATTCACTAGACAAGTCGTTGCATCGCAATGTAGAGGTTGACAAATGTAATTGTCAGTTGGCGCAGTACTGCCGTGTGTGGTTGGGTTAAAATTTCAGGAATGTATGGCTGTTAATGCACACTTCTTGGTAAACTTAGCACATCGGTGTAATATCGATATAATACGTCATTTGTACACACCACACACATAATATGCCTGGAAAACATATACAGGTTGTCGTATTAGTATATGACGTACGTATGACGTACACCTGAAAGTAGATTAAAATATACTTAAATACTCGTATATGAAGCCCAAAAGAACGTAGAGAAAATCTCTTCTAAAAATATCTTGACTATTAGAGATAATATCCACTCGGTATTAACTTAGACTTAACTTACTTTAGTTACTTAGTCTTCTTCTTCTTTTCAGCCTAACGTAACCCATCGTTGGGTATAGGCCTCTTCATGTGCACGCCATTCTCCTCGGTCTCTAGCCGTTCGCATCCACATCCTCCCCGCCGTCTTCACAATGTCGTCGGTCCACCTCGCGGGCTGCCTCCCGACACTTCTGCGCCCCACTCGGGGTCGCCACTCGAGCAGTCTACGGAGCCACCTATCGTCCTGCATTCTACACACGTGCCCTGCCCATCTCCACTTACACCTGGACACTATACTGGCTATATCCGGCACTCACGTCTTTTCCCGGATCTCGATATTCGGCACTCTGTCCACGAGGGAGATGCCTATCATGGCACGCTCCATCGCTCTTTGTGTCACTTGGAGCCTTTCAATCGCCTGTTTCGTTAGTGTCCAGGTTTCCGCTCCGTATGTCATAACTTGGTACAGTTTACTGGGTTACCCAGTTACTAAGTAAGTACCTACAATTAACAGAAAATTAGTCTTGATTATTGCCATTACTTTGTAGAATATTGTTCCAAATAAGAACTTCCTGTAAATATTATAGTCATGTAGACCTATCAATGGTAACTACCGTTTACAAAAGGTACCTACTTAATTTTGATTAATTAAGTATTAATCGTTCTCATTTCAACATCTTTCTTGTTCTATGTTCTATTCAACAGTCATCCAAGACTCTGCAAATGACTAGTATCCGATTAAAAAACAGCCTGTTGTTGTTTGTTGAATTTTTGGTAGTTAACATTGGTTCTGAAAAATTATACAAGTGAGATTTTGTTTTAGATACTTAACGGCTCATTGATGATCCCACTAGACAGTGGGACCACGAGCCCATTATATCGAGATACTGTACCACTAGTGGGTAAAATTAGTGGGGTCCCGAGTCGTAACCTTTATTAAAACATGTTATATTTATAATATTACTATAGTAAAAATATTAAATAATTGCATTACTTGAGTAAAAATATTAAATATATCCTAATTCTACTCGAAGAAAATGTCCATTATAATAGACATTTTGCTTAGTCGGTACTATAATGAAATTAATGAAGATCCGTTATTTTTAATAGGTCCTGTTAGAATTAGGATAGACCTAGCATTTTGTTCTTTTACTTATACCTACATGAACATGCATGTTTAAAAGAAACAGGTTTCAAGAATAAATGCATATAATCATAAACTGGTATTTAATTCATGATATACTATCGATTGAATAAATTGATTTGTTTTCTACTTTGTTGCCAGCTATTATTTGTTTGTGAACTTGCTGAACTGTTTTCATTATAGGTAATTCAAATTAATTGCTGTAAAAGGTATTATATTTTAATTGGTATCATTATTGGGGTGCTCAGTGAATTAATAGGTTTAAGTGATAAAAAATAAATTAAATCATCTGTGTTAAACAATTTATAGGCTGATTAGAGTCTAACTCTGTTACTCTGCCTGTTTCAGTGATTATTTTTTGGAAATTCAATATACTTAGGTAGTTTTTTATTTTCATTCAATTTGCAACAATGTTTGGAGAGTCATTTGTGGAATTTTCCAAACTTACTTACTCCGCTGGGTGGATCTTGGCCTCCGCAAACAAGAGACGCCACTGCTGCTCCCTATGGGTTAGACCTTCCCGCACAGAATAGCATTTTCCTGTAGCTGTATCCCTGTCTGTCGCTCAGAAAGATCGTTCGCTAGAGCGAGAAAGATTGCTTCTATCTCGAACCATCTCTCTCCGATTGTCGGAGATAAACTTAGATGGAAAGACGCAGTGGAAAATAACCTGCGTGAGCTACACTCTGACAACTGGAGAGAGGTGACTCGAGATAGGGCGAATTTGCCAAACATTTAGGTCAGGAAGGAACGAACGCGTACCCGTCGCTAGGAGATAAGGAGATCATATATACTGCAGTTTGTAGCAGTTACATCCTGTTTTGTTTCTATAGGGGATTCGTGGTACTATCCGTAATTATCTGACCTGAAAATAGATACTTACAGTTTTTAAGGAGAACACCAGAGATAGACTTCTGATGGTAGTAGTTCATCAGTCAGTCGAGGACATATTTGCCTAGAGATACCTGCAACATCAATGGTACAAAGGAATGGTAAGGTATGGTCTTGCTATAGTGCGCTGGCGCCTTTGAAGGACTCTTATACGTGTCTTTTAAAGTAAAGTAACTATCATACTCGTAGCGATACGGGATAACGTCAGATGGAATTAATGAAAACGTGAAAATTATGGAAAAGTTCGTGTGAAACAATCGTGACTTGTATTTCTGTAAGGTAGGTACCTACATAAATTGAAAAAATGTGATTAGAACATAGATTTACCGATGAGTAATGCGCAGGAAAGCGGAATAGTTACCATCTGATTCAGCCTGCTCCCTATTATACATGTGGTAGAATACACAATCTTCTTAGCTAATTATTATTGCATCAGGTATTATTGCAGTACCTCGTGCAACATTGTACATAATGCAACCTATTATTCCGTGACATCGTGTTTATTTACCGGATGTATGTAGTATACAGTGTAGAGCAAAAGGTTGTTTATAATTGCATTTTATTAAACAACTGGCTATACTTCGGTACTGCTTGCGTTTAGGTGTCCTAAAACAATACCATACCTTTCATTACTACTTATCGCTATTATAAACATTTTCCCCTTTTATTATATATCCGGCACCAGAGGTGTGATGAAAATACCCGAGACTGCTAAGTACTGTGTTAAAATAAGAATAAGAATAAGTATATTTGTGCGGTAAGATTGCAAAGGATTCGTAGTCCATACATCAGTAGGAACTTAAGCATAGGTTATATTAAACTAAATAAAATTAGTGAACAACAAGTTAGTTTACATTAAACGCTGACCTCCGAACTAGGAAGTTCCTGTATCTGGAGGACAGATCTCTTCTGTGACCAGCGCAAATGAACATGTAACAGAACATGGGAAAATATAAAACTGTCAAATTTTGAAAGAAATCCAAAAAAAAACAATAATAAAGGTTAAGGGGTGGCGGGAATGAATTGTGTGTGCGTGCTCGCGCGCGTGTTGTGTTTGAGGGTGTGTGTGTGTGAGAGAGAGGATGAGTGGGCGTGTAAAACCCGAAGATAAAACCCGAGATTGTCTCGAAACGTAATTCAGAAAAAATATCGAAGTTCTTGCAACGTCATTACATTAGGTATATAAGTATCGTAATAACAATGTGATATCTGTCTGTTCACCTATTCATTCTACTGGATAAAGGAAAATTTCAAGTGTAAGTTCTTACTATTTACAACAAGTAGGTAAGCGTATAGTAAACAAACTAATAGGCATATTTTTATTTTCATACATTACCCAGATCCAGGCAGATCTAAAGAATTTGGATGTATGTTTGTAACCATTACTAAGTGTAATTTAATTTCTTGTTATTACCAGCTAGGTAATATGAATGGAGTTAGAGCTGGGGCTCTAAGACTTTGTTGAGAACTACCTGTTTTTGTTTATTTAAGTACCTTCATAAATACCTATAATATTGTGAATGTATTCACTTGACCATGAAACCCTCGCCCATATTGCGGAATTAAATGAAACTATGGTTTCCAAATCACAAATTATAAAGGTACCAGTGCCACAAAAAAATTAGGTCAGGCTTTAGATCTGTATCCCGCGAAGTGGAAAACGGAACCGTGACGGAATCCTATTGCTGTAGCTCCGTCCGTCCGTCAGTCTGTCACCAACGCTATCGTGTGGGCTTTCGTTGTTTAGAGCCCATCAAGTAGAGTACCTTGCCCGATCTTACTTGGCTGGTTTTGAAGAGTCATACCACGCCATACTGCGTCCGGGACGCTTCTTCTTTGGTTCGGACTTACATTCCAGAATCATTTAGTAACTCTGCGATAGCAGCGTCGCTTACATTGCCGGTCATGGTGAAACTCTGAAAATATGAGAAATAATTAGACGCTTAACATATCTACGTTATGAAAGGCCCAGGATGATACATGACGGAAAAGTTCGTTAAGCCATTACACTAATAAATCGTCATTATTATCACTAAAACGTCCAATATTTATCTATTTTACTAACCAATAACACGTAATTCACTGCACTTACGACTTACAAGATAAATTAACTGTGATACTTACATTCGCCAAATCGGGGAGCGTGATTTATCACCTAACTGAAGAAGTTTGCTCCTGTCCGCCGACGGACTGACGCGCGAAATTAGCGCGGGACGTGAAAGACCGCTTCGCACAATCGTTCGACGTTGGGAGTTGGGCCAGTCCACTACTGTCTTAAAACTGAAGAGCTAAACTCGATCTTGCAGGACGGCCCCGAAAGGGTTAGAGGGTTTGCCTCTTACAGTCAGATGGCCTCATGCATGTCCTGGTAATTTAATTCAATTGCCCTTCAAATTCCAAAGCAAACAAATTTTAACAGATAAATTATAGTACCTAGTCTAGCCCTCACGCTAGGATTCCCTGTATCATGAGGGCTAAAAGGGAAAGAATAGTGCCAACTTCACTTAACATAAAGTTCATAAAACTCTCAACAAGTTGACCACCGACTGCATCGCGTATAAATCAATCATTATTTCACAAATGAACATCAATTTGGTAATACAATTAACAGCCACCCTTGAGGGCGTTGACTTTATAACGAATGGCTAATAAGAGGGCGCGGAAGGTCAGTTTTTGTTACCTCGCGACTGTCAAGGCAAGCATGGCTTATTGAGGCTTGATCAACAGGTGGGTAGTGGGAGATTTATAGGTACTCGTATCTACATCCGAATGATTGATATGTCCAATAGCCCAATAAGGTACCGATCTAGAGTTAAATTTTCGTTCAAGGGTTTAATTGATCGATGGATGAGGATTAAGAATCACACTATATCACTGTAGGTATCACAAAATTTTTGTGTAATGAAGTGTATTCATTCATTCGCGCTTATAGTAGGATAACTGGTTGCTCACTAATTTTATTCAGTTTAATGTAACATATGCTTAAGTTCCTACTGCATTGTAATCTTACCGCACAAATAAACTATTCTTATTCTTATTCAAGAATAAAGAGATGTGAAGTTCTATGGAATCTATGGATCTATGGAATTGCATGAAATTTGCTATTATGAAGTTAAGTGGAGTAAAATTTTTCGCAAATTCATTCCTGCAAGATGTGCAAATTGCAATAATATTCTTTACTACTTAAATGATAAAGAGGCTTGGTCCTAAATTCAGCTCCAGCTCCAGCTCTGCACATTATGTGTGTATATGATTGTATTCATAATTATTGTAAGATATATAATATTTATTTCAAAAGATGTGCTGCTGAAAGTTTATAGTGCCGCTTCTTTCCTTTCATACCTTTTTATTAAGTAAGTACCCTTACTTACTTAAAAGTTTGATTTGGTTTGATTTTATCACTTAAAACAATTAGAGAAAAAGCTTTAAGTGTACAGTTTTATTAAATATATCTTCCTTCTTGATATAAAGGTCAATCGAATCAGTCATCATCAGTGTGTGAAAACGAAAATCGCTTACGGTTAAGCGGTTTTGGATGAAAAAAAATATCTCCCGCCATACGGGCCGGGGGCGTGTTCGCTTCTTCATGCATCTAGTTAAGTTATACTAGTACATAGGTAGATATATCTACGTACGTCGTCTACAAGTATTTATTTATACTTCTTCAAGACAGTGAAAAAATGTCCTTATTTGTTAAAGGTATGTTTTGCTTAATTTATTTGAATTAAGCTAAACCTTGCTGGAACTGATCTCGAAGCGTCTCATGCTTGATAGTTTACCAAATATTTGGAGATCACTGTTTGCACACGACCAAAGGTCGCGCACATCATTGCCAGTAGATTTAGAGTGTTTGTTCCATATTTGTTCAGAATGACGGAATGTGGTGCCGGAGCCAAAGTCATGGCTGAACATTTACATTGAATTTAGATTTCCTGATTCTGACTGTGAGACTTTCGCGACCTACTCGTAACCTTCATGGAGTATGGAGATTGTTCGTTTTACACTGAAAGAAATTTCCTCCTGTAATCGGCCTTTCCTACCACGAGTTTACCTTCCCTTTTGACTCAGTGGGAAAAATTCCTTCCAGATCAGTAGTAAATATAGCGGAAAATATACCTTCCGAGTTTATCCACCGAATTAGTATCCTAGCTTTACCTTCCACATTTCCATCTATAGTTAGTGGGAAATAGATATCCTTCCAATTTTTCCCACTGAGTCAAAAGGGACGGTAAATTCGGATGGAAATATTATCCACCAAATCATTTACCGTCTATAGATGGTAGTAAATAAGTACCTTCAAAATTTTCCCACTGAGTCAAAAGGGACGGTAATTTCGGATGGAAACATTACCATCCAAATTCATATTCCTACCAGCACATTACCGTCCATGCTATTACCTACTGAATCACGTATCCTGCCCAAAACGGAAGGTAAGTACCTTCCCTTGACGGTAGGTAAAAGGGAAGGTTATTGGGCTTTAACCGTCCACCGCAGGTAGGTAATCCGACATTTCCTTCTGAATGATCAAATAACCTACCACCGGTGGAAGGTAAAACGGAAGGTAATTGGGCTTTTACCGTCCACCGCAGGTAGGTAATCCGATATTTCCTTCTGAATGCCCAAATAACCTTCTAGCGATGGAAGGTACAACGGAAGGTAATTCGGCTTTAACCGTCCACCGCGGGTAGGTAATCCGACATTTCCTTCTGAATGATCAAATAACCTACGACCGATGGAAGGTAAAACGGAAGGTTATTGGGCTTTAACCGTCCACCGCAGGTAGGTAATCCGACATTTCCTTCTGAATGATTAAATAACCTACCAGCGATGGAAGGTAAAACGGAAGGTTATTGGGCTTTAACCGTCCACCGCAGGTAGGTAATCCGACATTTCCTTCTGAATGATCAAATAACCTACTAGCGATGGAAGGTAAAACGGAAGGTTATTGGGCTTTAACCGTCCATCGCAGGTAGGTCATCCGACATTTCCTTCTGAATGCTCAAATAACCTACCAGCGATAGAAGATAGAACGGAAGGTAATTGGGCGTGAACCGTCCACCCCAAGCAGGTCATTCGAATAGGTATTTCCTACAAAATCCGCAAAATACTTATCTGCTATGGAAGATAAAACAGAAAGTAACTGGACATGAATCATCCACCACAACGATGGACGGTACACGCCTGCTTACTCTGTTTTATCTTCCATTGCAGTTAGATAGTATAAGGATTCTGTAGAAAATATCTAAGTATTCGAATGACCTCCTGCGGTGGAAGGTTCACGCCCAATTACCTTCGGTTATACCTTCCATCGCTGGTAGGTTATTTGAGCATTGAGAAGGAAATGTCGGATGACCTACCCGCGATGGACGGTCAAGCCCGATTACCTTCCGTTTTACCTTCAATCGCTGGTAGGTTAATGGAGCATTCAGAAGGAAATGTCGGATGACCCACCTGCGGTGTCGGTTCACGCCCAATTACCTTCCGTTCTACCTTCCATCGCTAGTAGGTTATTTGGGCATTCAGAAGGAAATGTCGGATGACCTTCCTGCGGTGGACGGTCAAGCCCGATTACCTGCCGTGTTACCTTCCATCGCTGGTAGGTTATTTAAGCATTCAGAAGATAATGTCGGATGACCTACCTGCAGTGGACGGACAAGCCCGATTACCTTCCATTTTACCTTCCATCGCTGGTAGGACATTTTAGCGTTCAGAAGGAAATGTCGGATGACCTACCTGCGGTTGACGGTTCACGCCCGATTACCATCCGCTTTATGTTCCATCGTAGTTAGGTCATTTAAAGATTCTGAAAATCTTTGAATAATCTACCCGTGGAGATGGCGCACGCCCGATATACCCTCCGTTTTATCTTCCATCACAAGGTGGTTATCCGAGGATTTCCTCGTTTATCCTCAAATAACTTGGAAAATAAAACTAAATCTACGAAATAACACAAAATACTAAAATAAACAAAAGCTTGTATTACCATTAATAAAAATATAAAATTGTAGAGCACCTAACCTAATACCTACTCTACCTCTTGAAGGGTGAAAGTACCCATGTACAGTCGCCAATAGAGATATGTAAATGAACAGTCGCCATAAGAGGTAGGTAACCATAAAAAAAATCAGCCAAACTTACATTTTTTACTGGTGTACATAATATAATAGACTTTTAAACAGTCTGCTAGTGAAAGATCTCTCATGCTGTCCCTGGTTACCTATCTCTGTTGGTGACTATACTACAACAATCCACAGAAAAAATGTGTATGCATTGGTGGTTACTGAACCAGTACCTATACACTTATGCATACACATATATTTTTTTGAAATAATAATAGTAACACTGGCCAAATACGGTTTCAAAAAGACATATTCTCAACTTAATGCAAAAAACATACAGGGTGGAAACGATAAGTGTTTACAGGCGATTATTTTGTCACTAATATATCTAAAATCTGTTAACTGATATTGCTACTAGGTTGCCTAATGCAAAAAGTGGGAAGTAATATTATTAAATTCCTCTGTAGGAAAAAGTGCTAAGTCAAGAAATGTAATTTTTTGTGTGCATAGGCTGCCATTAAATATATTTATTCAACTCTACACAAAATGTTTAGTACGGTCAGATGTACCTAAAAGTACAGGGTGGGCCATGAATTAGTTAACAATTGAAAAAATCATATAAAGAAAACCATTTGACATATTTTTAAAATTGTTTATTTACAAGAAAGTTAGTTATTTGGAATTTATTTTTTAAAAATAACATCATCTAAATGACCACCGTTTCGATTTTTGCACTCTTCTAAGCGAACACCGAAATTTTCGAATACTCGTCGACAAAGAGACCGCGAGATCGCTGACATTTCTTCACTAATTTTTTCCTTTAGTTCACGTAGTGTTTTTGGTTTATGGGTGTAAACACGACTCTTCAAATAACCCTATAAAAAGAAGTCTGCTGGCGTTAAATCTGGACTCCTGGGTGGCCATGGGATGTCGCCTCGTCTGGAAATCAGCTTTTCCGGAAACATTTCTTTTACTACCGGCAGGGACTCGTTGGATGTGTGACAAGTGGCTCCATCTTGCTGAAACCATGTGTTACGGTTGTAGCCAGCAAATTCCAGTAGCTTCGGTGCCAGGAACTCCCGTAACATTTTCACATACTCAGCAGAATTCACAGTAACCGAACGGCCGCGAGAATCTTCGAAAAAGTAGGGCCCAATAATTCCTTTTGCTGAAATTGCAGCCCATACCGTTACCTTGGGAGAATGAAGTGGCCTCGCGTGTTTAGATTTGGGATTTTCGCTGCTCCAATACCTGCAATTCTGTTTGTTTACGTGTCCGTTGAGGTGGAAATGGGCTTCGTCGGAAAATAAGAGGTTATCAAAATTATTGAATCGATCTAACATTGTTTCGGCATACGACTTGCGCAAATTTAAATCATTAGGTTTTAATTCCTGCACTAACTGGATCTTATATGGATGTAATTTCATGTCTAATTTCAAAATACGGCGCAATGATGTTCGGGATAGTCCTAATTCAGCCGAACGTTTGCGCGTCGATAAATTTGGATCACGTCGAACTGATGCGGAAACTCGCTGCACGTTCTCTTCGCTCCGAGAAGTCCGTGGGCCGCCGGTTTGCTTCACGTTTAGTGTAGATCCCGTCTCTTCGAACTTCTTAACCCATTTCTTTATTAATGGAGCACTCGGACACTGATTTAAATCGTGTAAGTCGTATTCAACGCGAAATAAGCGTCTCACTGTAATGAGCGAACTGTTGTTTAAATAAAATTGTTTCACACAATAAGCGCGCTGCGGCCCCGTGAAGCGATACATTGCGACTAAATTTCCGAGAAGCGAGCTAGTGGTAACGCCCCTCCCCGCTCCCCGCGCGGCTTGTATTAGCGCGGGGTGTTAGGTTTAAATGTTAACGAATTCTTGGCCCACCCTGTATACAGGGGCAACATATATGTTTGAGATTTTCTCAAAAACTGCTGGACCGATTCTAAAAATTCTTTCACTGATATATAGTACAAAGTCCTAACTACATGATAGTAAAATATTTTCTTAATTGGTCCAGTAGTTTTTAAGAAAATCTCAATCAGTGGCATCACGAGTGAATGTATAGTCCATTTCATATACCATGGCGTATTGGCACTTGAGACTGGACAATAAAGACTGCGATAATAATCTATTGTTGTGTGATTAGTTACTACTTTAACACTCCAAGTCAAGCATCTGTTCTTAAACCAATGATCAACTGTAGCAGGAGTGATGCATTTTGATACTGGTACATTTAAACAATCATTTTGATACTGGTACATTTAAACAATCATTTTGATACTGGTACATTTAAACAATCATTTTGATACTGGTACATTTAAACAATCATTTTGATACTGGTACATTTAAACAATCATTTTGATACTGGTACATTTAAACAATCATTTTGATACTGGTATATTTAAACAATCATTTTGATACTGGTACATTTAAACAATCATTTTGATACTGGTACATTTAAACAATCATTTTGATACTGGTACATTTAAACAATCATTTTGATACTGGTACATTTAAACAATCATTTTGATACTGGTACATTTAAACAATCATTTTGATACTGGTACATTTAAACAATCATTTTGATACTGGTACATTTAAACAATCATTTTGATACTGGTACATTTAAACAATCATTTTGATACTGGTACATTTAAACAATCATTTTGATACTGGTACATTTAAACAATCATTTTGATACTGGTACATTTAAACAATCATTTTGATACTGGTACATTTAAACAATCATTTTGATACTGGTACATTTAAACAATCATTTTGATACTGGTACATTTAAACAATCATTTTGATACTGGTACATTTAAACAATAATGTTTGTTCTACTTTTTGTTTATTTACATTAAATTATAAGCACACCCTTTTTCTACTATTACAATGTCTTCTGCTACATCAATTGTATGTTTAATCACTTTCTTCGGTATCCGTGTCTTCACGCGTGTTTATTATAAATGGTTGAATTCGATCCCTCGAACATTCGTTTTCCACCTTAACAACATGGTCGTAAGCGTTCTTCCAAAAAATAGGGTTTGTGAAATTTACTGCATTTCGTACAGTTTGAATTACATTGTCACCCACTGTTGGCGTAATATTCGATTTACGGACAGTTTTTTTAAATGACTCCACATTAACTCGATGGGGTTCAATACACAATAATAAGGTGGTAGTCTAATTATCTCATGTCCAGCCCCTTAGGGATGTAAGGGGGGTCACCAACAATTAGACCACCAAATGTCAAACTCACCTGCACGTGGTGCATCCTGCCGATTAACGAACGAGTCCCTGGCGACCGACTAGTGGCGGTATAACCACTCAAATTATGGCTGGGTCAAAATATCAGAAGCACGATGACGGGCAGCAGCGTCATCGGGGCAAGCGACCCGGCTACTGCGATCGCCAACCCGCAGGCCTAGCGTGGCGATTATGGCATCACCTCTTATGGACAGCGCAAAAAGAAAACGGCCTCCAGTTCCCGGCCTAAATTGGTGGGTGACTTACGACTGAATTTAGACGGATTTTTGAGACTAGTTTCCTACTAGCTTCACTACCTTTCAATTTGAAAGATATTTCAGTAATTCCGACTAAATTGGTGGGTAACTTACTACTGAATTTAGACGGATTTTTGAGACGAGTTTCCTACCGTCATCATTACCTTTCAGTTTGGCAGGTAATGTCACAATTCCGACTAAAGTAGTAGGCGACTTTACCACTGAATTAGATGGAATTTGAACACGAGTTACCTACTAGCTTTACTACCTTTCAATTTGAAAGGTATTTCAGTAATTCCGACTAAATTGGTGGGTGACTTACTACTGAACTAGATGGAATTCGATCACGAGTTACCTACTAGCTTCACTACCTTTCAATTTGAAAGGTATTTCATTAATTCCGACAAAATTGGTGGGTAACTTACTACTGAATTTAGACGGATGTTTGAGACGAGTTTCCTACCGTCGTTATTACCTTTCAGTATTGTAGGTATGTCACCAATTCCGACTAAATCAGTAGGTGATTTTGATCACGAGTTACCCACCAGTTAAACTACCTTTCAATTTGGAAGGTATGTCGTAATTCCGACTAAATTGGTTGGCTTAAAATTTGGTAGGTAATGTCACAAGTTACCCACTAACTTTTCCATCAGAGTTGGATGGTCAATTCGGAAGGTAAATGACGTCCTACTAAATTGGTTGGTCTGAGATTTGGTAGGTGATCGATCACAAATTACCTACTAGTATTTCCATTAGAGTTGGATGGTCATTCGGTAGGTAAAATTGGATTCCTTCTGGAAATACCGTCCGGTTTCATTACCTAACAAATTAGAAGGATTTTCCTTCCGGTTTTTTACCTACCAAATGAAATTTGGAAGGATATTTTGGTAGGAAATGGTGGATACCTTCCGTATTTCAGTGGGAAATGGGTTTTCTTCAAGTTTGGTTGGTAAAAAACAGTTGGAATCGATTTTTCTTCGGTAGGTAAGGCGTCTAGAAGGAAAAAATCAGAAGGTTGAGCCGGAAATTTCTTTCAGTGTACGTGCAAATGATTCGGATTTCGGTAGTAGCAAAAATACTCAGATAGTTTTTATGTTGCCATTATCCATAATTTATGGGTATCTACGTTTTCCTGCCTGCTACTTGCATCTGTAAAAAATGTCGGGGGAAAACCTTGAACGTAATAAAGAGATCATTTTGTCAATTTGCGTTTTGAATTAACATTAAGCATTCACTCAATATCTGTCAATATATTACATCATACATGATAACAAAATAAGTAATTACTATTTGGCTAAATAGTAATTACTTATGTCATAACTGTATAACCGTTGGACCGATAGACTGTAGATAGTTTTCTGATGGTTAATGTTTTGGTCATATGATAACAGAAGTGGAAAAAAAGTGGACCAGGAAAATAACGGAATGGTATCCTAGAGATACTACAAGAAGCCGAGGGAGACAGTCGAGAAGGTGGGAAGACGATTTAAAGTATACGGCAGGTGCTATGTGGACTAGACGGGCAAAAGATCGGAAAGAATGGAAATCATTAGAGGAAGCCTATGTCGGAAGGCAAGCTGTTATAGAGGAGGGGTAGGGGAGATAATCCGGACACCGATTACCTAATATATTTTTTGTATAGATATAAGAAAGTATGTAAAAACAGCAATAATGGCTTTTATTATATTATTATTAAGCTATTATGCAAATAGGGAAGGCTATTTAGGATTTTCAAGGAATTTATGTTTGTACAAGCGTAAGCATAAGCATTAGGCTTTGGTTCATGTAGGTATGCTAGTGTGTCTCTCTGCGACGCAAAATAATCTGTAAATATACACTGCTGTTTACGTTAGCACGTGAGTTCTTGTCGACTGACGACGAGTCCAGTCCAACAAGTAGTACCTACCTAGTCAGCTATTTGCCTACTTCTGAGGTATTTATTTATTCGACTTCAGTTACTAATTCCTATGCTAACTAATTCTTCCTTTATCTACGCGCCTTATAGGTAGTAAGTAGGCAGTTAGCTCATTTGTCACTAAACTTGCAAGTACAGTCAGCATCAGAAGAATCTGAAGTACCTTGATGAGCTGGGGCCCAGATCGCCTAAATTACAACGTTTGTAGTTCTATTTCTATCAAATTTCAATTTAGTTTTCGTTCCAATTCTATTGGACACCGAATCGCGTTCTGAAGACGCATAACTCTACCATTGCCACCTTTCGATTTACTATCGATGCGGGCAAATGTACCTTGGGAGGAACTTATGTTCGATCGTTATATTTGACAGTTGAAGCGTTTTGTTACCGTTCAACTGCGATTCAGTATAAACTTAACGTTTTATTAGAATCAACAAATACGTTACTGTTCGATCGATCGTTGCGATCAGAACTTAACTGAAATTGGATCCTTAGTGGATAGTAGCATACGAAACACGTCATAACGATGCAGTTTAGATTATATTTTAGTTACGTTGTATTTACTGGAATCTCAGGTGGCCGAATAAATTGTAAGTATTCTATGTTACCAAATTAAATGTGCCTATTCAAATTATTTTGAGCAGCCTACGCGTCAGTATTATCCAAACACTCAACAAGCCCAACATCAATTTCTTTTTTCTTGCTCTTGTAAAGTTGGTATTTGCTGCCCTAATGGAATATGACGAATAATCTTGACAATTTTTTATGCATAGATAGGTAGGTACCATTGAACGACATAATAGAGGCGCCAACATAATAATGGAGACTATGTATGAACAGACTATTTGAACACTTTTGCTGTGCGGATGCTAATGGTAACATTGAACGCTTACAATGAATTGGATAAGATGTGGCGGCGAGGTATGACGTGGATCGTATAAATGATTTGTGGACGGATGGACGATAAATAATACGACAGGATATCTTGGTTTTGCCTGTATTTGCTTCACGTAACACACAATACAAAAACGTTCGTCAAAAGAGATTAAGTAAACGGATTACAAAAATTGCAAGTTAACCAAAAAGGACTACAGACATAGAGAGGTGACATAAGAAACAGGAAGTGACGAGCACGGCTAGAGCGGGGAAGACTTCCTGTATTGCCATAGCATGGATTTGTGGGGCTGAACGCGCCTACGAAATAAAAAAGGCAAGTCTTGAAGATCGAGTGCAAGAATGTATTTTGTCTGTCGAAGAGTTGGTGTAGATGCTCTAGGTGCTGATCTGAATCCTTGGAGAAGACAAGGATATCGCCAATATACGAATAACAGAAATCTAAACCTCTGAGCACTTCATCCATGAAGCGTTGGAATGTTTGAGCCGCGTTTCTGAATCCAAATGACATGTAGGGAAATTCGAACATTCCGAACGGTGTTGTGATCGCGGTTTTGCTAATCTCCAGAAAAGACCGGAATCTGGTGATAGGCTTTCACCAGATCGATTTTGGAGAAGATGGTGCAGCCGGAGAGTTGATGAGCAAAGTCTTCGATATGTCGAACTGGGTAACGGTCAGGAATGGTGCGGGCGTTCAGAGCACGGTAATCGCCGCAGGGTCTCCAATCGTCCAATCCTTTCTTTGGTACGAGATGAAGCGCAGAAGCCCAGGGTGAATCCGAACTGCGAGCAATACCTTCACGCATACAGACTAGAAGCCTATGGCATAGTCATAAACGAATCCAAGTGCAGTTTCGGCCAGGAGGAGCTCAACTCCCTGGGGTACGTCGTCTCAGCTGGAGGCACTCATCCCATCGAGGAAAAGGTCACCAATGTGGGGCTGAACGCGCCCGCGAAATATATGATTTAAATATCTACGGTATTTGAGGCATACCTACAAAGTATATCATATGACAAAATTAACATAAGAAATGCTCATCATGCTCACACTCAATGCTTCTGATGCTGACTGTACTTCTCGGGATCCTTTTCTGCTAGAATATGCCAGCAATAGGTACCTATTGATTTTTTTTCAGATAACGTCAAATATTTGAGTTCACAATGAATAAGGTAATTATATTTACCCTACGATGGTACTCGTACATACTATATTACCCAATTACCAAAGATTTCGATTAAGTAGGTATACGAACGCCCACTGACTCACAGCAAATATTTTGCCTGTGGTTAAGATGAAGGCATAGTCTACTCTTGGCGTCAAAGGTTTTGAATGTTTATTTACGTCAGTAGGATGTTGAAGTGTTTAAAAGTAAAGTAGGTATAAGAGATTACTGGTTGCTCGATTAATGAAAGTGCATGTAGGTAATGTCGAACAGTTTCGAATTAAAATTTCTTTTCGCCATAACGGCTCATTATATTCGGGGGTTTCACCCTGCCCAATAACCATGATTAAAAATAATTACCCCATCACCCGGTGTTTAATGCTCTATTTAAGTTCATTTATTTACTGTTTCCACATAAATGCAGATAGATGTCGCGGTACGTGATCTACCTGTGATCTGGATTTGATATGGTATTTTAAGATTTTGGAATAATTTGTACTCTCTGAAAGTTAATGGCTTTCGTTCTTTTTTGATATAGGCGCCCTCTGCGCAAACACCCGGTATAATTTTAATGCAAATTGCGGTTTGTTTTATTTTGAAAATTGGTAGATGAAATTACAAGGCTAACTGAAGATTATGGTCTACTCATTGTCGATCCTGTATTTTAATAATATAGAGTACCACGTTAGTACATAATCAATTTTATCATCATCATTTACGTATAGGAACTACGGGTAAATTACGTAGGTACTGATCGGATCGGAAATCGGATTTTCCTTCTTATACTTAATTTGTGTAGGTATTGCCAGTGGCATCGATACCAGTATTTACCTACTCCGTAGTGAATAGTTCCCGTAAATAAGTGTTTTAACAATATCTCGAAATCTACTGGAACGTCTTTAATATCTGTCATTTTCTTTAACGGGGACTTGTCCTGAGTACTCGTGAGACCCTAAACTTTGAGGGTTTGTTGATTACCAGGAAGGATATCAACTGAACTCAGCAATGGTAACAGCTAAGAACCACGAATTTGAAAAAATCGTTTATAATTATTCATTATATCGCTGCCGCACCCTTACCCTTAATAAAGGACTTATATAGACCAGAAATATGTCAAAGGATCTGGAAGTGGATGAGCCGTTGCGTGCTGCCATCTATCGGAGAAACATAATCAGTGTTCGTAGGTACCGTTTTTTACAAACATAAAGGTACAAAGGTTCTTTGTACGAGCTTTACGAGAATTTATCTATATCACTCAAAATACGAAACGGACCCTAACCGGTGAGTTGTAAGAAACGTCCTTAATGGCTTCCTTAGGTCTTGTGTCATCTCTATCTAGAGCTATGACATAGAGAGAGATAGCATATATCTTGATGAGGTCTTAAACTTTAAGAACGCTTCGTGCAACTAAAGGTTGTTTGTATGTTATGTACGGATGGTTTGTTGGTTTGGCTTATGGCAATATGCGACACCTCTCTAAAGTATTAAAGTAGCCAAGGACATATCCAGCACGTAAATAGCCATATTTACGTGTTTCCCAATAGGGCAATCTTTGCAATAATATAATAATATGCATTCTAGAATCCTTCCAGTGTACCTAAAGCATGTCAGCCCGTCCAGAATTATTCGGTACCGACGTTGCAACATGTTGTCAGGAACTTGCCAAGTTAGTATAGAAGTTGAGTAGGTATAGGACGAGATTACTCCTATCTAACACTATTTTACCAATAGGTAAAGGTACCTATTACAATAATGGTACAATAATGGTCTATCAGAGCAAACGTAACTTTCGAACGCTTCCCTGCCTTTGCTGTCGCGCAGTCGGGTAAAAAGGAGACTATCAAAACTCTAAGGTAAGGACCTTAGAGTTTTGATAGTCTCCTTTTTACCCGACTGCGCGACAGCAAAGGCAGGGAAGCGTTCGAAAGTTACGTTTGCTCTGATAGACCATTATTGTACCCCACCCCATATACTTACAATTTCAAAGTTCTTGGAAATAAACAATGGCAACTTGGTGATCATCATAAGAATGAGCAAACGCATGCAAGAAATTTGTAATTTATTTTGTAATAATTGTGGTTTCGTGTTCATATTACAAAGTGAATTTAAAATCATAGCAATTTTGTCGGTAAGTCAAATGACATAATTGCTTATAATCGTATGTTGTTGTTCTAAGTCGCATTCCTCAATGCTGAGGGTCGTGATCATTCTAAGGAATTAATCACATAGAACGACTCTCGTGGCAGATTTAATAGGGTGGTTTGCCATAGCCTTCCCCATTTCACACACTGGTTATCTCAGTCTTTCGAAAAAACCGAAAAACTCATTGGTACATGGCACTGCCTGGTTTCGAACTCGGGACCATGCATGCAGCATGGGAGTCCGACGTCCTAGCCACGACGCCACCGACGCTCTAATAATCTAAAAAAAGAATCTTATAGGTACCTATTTATTGTAGAAGATTACTTGAAAGGTTTACTTTTTAGTGCATCTAGCGGTTTAGGTATTTATCTCTAGGGAAAGTAGATCTGGTACGGACTTTACAAACACAAATTTAAAGCGCTGACCAGAATTTATTTAAAATGTTGAATGTTGAGCTAATTTTTTCATGGAGATCTCCAAAATGGACCTATATAATAGTACAGTCACGAACCTTAATTTGGGACCCACTTCAACACACTGAATGACTTTGTCACAATAAAACGTTGACGACAATCAGAAGAGATCTAATTAATATTAGCGTTATTGACTATGACAAGGGTGTTCAATGTTTAGAATAAAAAGGTTGTTCAATGTTTAAAGTACCTAAAAGTGGATCCTAAATTGAGGTTCGCGATAGTACCAGTAACACAGCTCTTGACAACTCTATAAAAAGTTTTAGCAAAATGTTTTTGCACGCAGAATGTTCCATGTGATTTTCCGTTGATAGCAGACTACAAAACCCACAAACGAATAGGTATTTTTTTCTTGAGCAAATCAATATTGTTCCGATTCGACGTCCGATGAGTAGGTGTATCTTTTTTCCGCAGCTCACGGTTCAATAGACAAGGATATGGTGGTCGGTATGACATGAATCAATGTCAATAATAGCCCATAGCAGACGTCATACTAACATAACTACAGAATAATTATAGTTATTACCAAAGTTGGTCATTTTGCTGCGTATAACTCTAGAAAAAAGTCCAACATATTACCAGGTAAGTATGTTAATCGACCACACACGGGGAAGAGCTTCTATTTCTATAGCGATAAGATATGAGTTAGTTTGTCTGATATACGTATATAAGCAGTTGAGGGGTGGTGTCGTGGGATGTCCTCTTAATTTTATGTTACTACTGTGGTTAGATTTTTTTTTCGAACTGTCTAATGCTGTTTGTCCTAATGACCTTTACAGCTTCACCGGGGTTTTTGGGGCAAGCGCTATTTAGCGCTCCAGTCTGGAGGAGGACTTAAAAACTAGGTACTATAAGAAGCGACTGCCTAAGGGCATCCAAGTGGGTACGGACCTCGGCTTAGGACGTCGTTGGGGAGGGAGGGATCGGGAGAAGCTGCCTGGAATATGCCAATATTGCGCGTGTAAGCGCCAGAAACGGGTCGCCGCCCGCGCCGGCGCGGGCTGTATGTAGGTGCGGTGTATGAACTACTATCGGGTGGGGTATGTGTTAGAGAACGATCCTATTTTTATATGATAGGTACCTACATACATTTTTTTCGGAATTCTTGTTAAAATGACAACATTCATTCTAACCAGTATTAAAACTTATAATCATCTTACAATAATAATTAAATCCCTATAATGTCTGTAGTATTGATAGCAAAATAGGAACTACCAGGCGCGGTCAGTGGTTCATAACTGGACAGTTATTCTACCCCCTAAGGCCTAGACTACATGCACCAGTTCCAGCGCCGCGCCGGTTCGGTTCGCTGCAGCCAATCACAAGCGTTCCGCCCTCCCCCCACTTAAAGTTAGCGCCTCGTAAATGGCTGTAGCGAACCGAACCGGCGCATGTAGTTCGGGCCGAAGTATATTGACTCTTGTTGATGCCTGCGAGTCCCGCCACATTCAAGTTGTGGACGTTTTACATTGCGGTCGTTTGGTTAACAAGACATTTTGCTATGAAGACCATCTGATCCATAATCCTGGGAATAACGTTATCTATACAATGCAATTCTATTTTTTACCGTAAAAAGAACGATGTAAAACTAGTTTTTTTCTGCTCAACTTGGTGGGGGAACTACCGTACCCCCAGATTTGCATTGTTTGTTTATATTTCAGTCGCAAAATAAGCTGCAGTGACTGACCTAAGATTCTAAAAATGTACTTTGTTTTGTGTAGATATTAAAAATATGTCGCTGATTAAAATTCGGAAACCATCTTGTATTCTAATATAAGCTCTAAGATTATAAGTATTAGAATTAACAAATATAGACGTCAGTCGCCTGATAATATGCCTGTTCGGGTTTCTGGCTAAGAGTATAATTTAGTCTCCGATGTGGGTAATAATGCTACAAAACCCGATTTATCTACCAGGAGACCGAGTTTCCCCCCGTTGCAAAAAAAGCTATCATTCGCATATGGCATATGCAACTATTTAAAAGCGCAAAGTTCCAAGCTACGTTCACTAAAATCCAAGACAAGTCTCATCATATAATAGGGATGCCTCATCATATTATATGATGAGACTGGTCTTTACAATATATATTGTCTTTGTTTTTGTAAGTATTTCATCAGTAGTCAGAACAGACAAGCGTACATTGTAGCGACTCGACACGAACTCAACTCGGAGCAAAGCTTTGAAATCTTCTCAAGTCATTGAAATGTGAGCTTTATATCGTATTACATACCTACAGTATTCAAGTGAAGTAGTTGTCGACGAGTGGCCCACGTGTTGACAACTCAGCGACGACTACTCCACCTTCCACTTTTGAAAACCTACTGTATGTAATACGATATAAAGCTCACATTTCAATGCTTTGCTCTGAGTTGAGTTCGTGCCGGGTTCGCGTCGAGTTGGTATAATATGCTATGGCCATTACTCTGCGATGGCTTGTGATGTGAGTGAGAGACTAGAGTCCGATTTCTATTGATTTTAAAAAGTTTTTACATGTGATGTTCGGCTAGGATTTTTTTTATTTACTACTAAACCCGCATTTGACCTCGATCTCGCCTGATGGTACGCGACGATGGAGCATGCGGGTCCAGTAAATGCCTATTCACTCTGGCCTTGAAGATCCCAAGGTTGTAGGTTTCGGGAAATACAGACGCCGGCAGGCTGTTCCATTCCTTAGCCGTTCGCATAATGAACGAAGAAGCAAATCGCTTAGTCTAGTCTATTTAGTCTTTTGCACATTACTATGATCTGATAATTATGCAATGTTTTTGATCAGTAGGTTAGGTACGCGCCATTACTCCTAGGGAGGTACATTTTAATGCCCCTTTCACATTGGCGGCCAAACAGTGCGGTAGAATAGAGTAACAGCCTAGGTCCATTATAAAAAAAAACGCGCGGAGAGCGCAACTGGATTTTTTATATGGACGGCGCGAAGCAAGTCCGGAGCTAATGAAATGAAATTTATTTGCAATAATATACGTCATGTAGAAAGGATCTTAAAAATACATAGGTAGTTCCAGCATATCCTACCACATTGTGGTGTGCAAATTTAAATAATGATAGGTACATATATTTTACAAGAAACTTAATTTTTTTTTATACAAAGCGAATTAACTAGCTGCCAATGTGAAAGGGCTC
Organism: Hofmannophila pseudospretella; assembly: GCA_947369225.1. NCBI lineage: Eukaryota > Metazoa > Arthropoda > Insecta > Lepidoptera > Oecophoridae > Hofmannophila > Hofmannophila pseudospretella. Next base: position 9,818,816 of record OX376317.1, on the reverse strand, counting down.
TCAAGGTAAATAAAAAAAGTCTTTGCCCGAAGCACGATTCTGATCGTGCCTACACTTTTGGGCAGGGAACCCTCTAGCAATAAATGGTATGAGTATCGCTCTTTTCTGATAAAATTTTACTACTTACTACTGAATAGTATGTAGATTGCAATTGTTTCTTGGTCGGGATGTCGTTCGGCCTGTTGGCGTACCGCCCCTTTTGAAAAGGAGGACAGGGTTCCCAGTCAAAAGGAAAAATAAAGACTCGTTTTTTTGTAAAATCCTTTATTAAAATAATAAATAAAGTTGCAAAAGAGTGAACGCAGCAATTACTTGAGCAGATTTTGTCATGTCGCTAGGGCGGCGCGGGCCCGACCGCTGCGCTCGAAGCAACCGCCATCTCACATTGCACAACACTTAAAGCATCGACACACCAAAATGTGACACGAAATAATACTTAATATTAACTTGGTGGCTAGATGCCGTGGGACTGTGCACACCCAGCGCTTTATAGCTACACTTCGTTTCTTTTAGCATTAGATAAAACGTAAACCAAGAAGCAGTAATCGCAAACCTGAGGTGATGTTAATGCAAAGCAAAATGGTGGTCATGGGTTAGCGACTAATTTTAAAATCATTCAAAGTGCTAAATATTTGACAGGTAACAGGACTTCTTAATTTAGCCGTATTATACTACTAGAACGTCGTTTTACGTTTAGGTCCCCTGCTTCTTTAGGTCTTTTATAGTGTAAGTTTTTGAAGACGATTGTTGATTTTATTATAATTAGAACCATAACGTTTCAATATTGAGAAATACGTATAAAAGTAACGCATTAATTACTTAAGTAGCCAGACATTGACGTGGGGTGTTTACGAAAAAAAAAATTTATAACGTGCCCGATAATACCTAAAACTTGCTTCTGTTTAATGCTAAAAAAATGAAGTATAGCTTGGCATGCAAAACGCTTAACCATTACTAATATAATAACTCTGCTTGGTGGTACCAGTTGCGAAATTAGCGCCATTCTCGAAAAAAAGTATATATTTAAAAAGTGGATATAAATAGGAGTGATATTATAATCTTAATGCAAAAGGAGTTTCTCCCGCGCTTTTGTGGCGTCCACGTCAGCTTTGTTTCGATTTGTCTTGCAAATTGTTTTACAGTAGTGCTTTTCTAGTAAGAATGGTGTTTCTTGCTCGAAAAACTTCGACAAGATGTGAATAATGTGTGGGACAGTGAAGTAAAGTCAAATAAGACGCTGCAGCCCGATCCGTACTTGGCTGGATTTTGAAGAGCCACACTGCGTCCGGGACGCCTTCTTATTTGGTTCGGATGGCGCAGAAGCGTGGAAGATTCTCCCAGATAGCATTGAAATGTGTCACACCAGCATTTTAATGAAGACTTGAAAGAGTTGTTTACATCAGACATGGCTGTATGGGCTCAGTTCCCTTTGCCTTAAAAAACAACAATCTTAATGCAAAAGTCATTATATTGGCAAACTGCAGAGGCTATTTTGTAAAGAAAGAAAGAAGCAGAATTTTTCCACGGAGGTAGTAGAAATTTTTATGTTTCAGTAGTCTCATCTTGAAATAATATAGAAAGCAAAAATGCGAAATGTGACCATTTTTTGCACATTAGCTTTCTACTTCATATTCATATTTTGTTCTTAGGACTACTAAAATAAATAAATTTACTATATCCTTAGAACAATTCTGGTGCAAACTTTTTTCAATAATTTCTTTTATTTAGGGTAAATAATTTTTCTTCGGGAGTGGCGTTAGTTTCATTCGGTGTAAATTAATAATTAATTTTAAATGTAGCCAAGTGTACACAGCCGAAGGCTACAAAAATTCCATAAACACAACCGTGTATTGTTATTGGTAGCTGCATGGAAAAATATACATATATCAAAGAATTTGTATAAAACCTTATACTGAAGAAAATAACAATACAAAATGCTTGAAGTACGGAAACAAAGTATCATGCAATAAAATGACACTGGACTCGTCCATTGGTAACATAAATCATTATTACGCATTCCTCAACTTCGTAATAAAATTATATTTACAAAATTCCGTTAACCTTCGGTACAATACCTACGTGATTTAACTATGATTTAATTTATAGATATTATATACACAATACAAAATGCCCTCTCACTACCTACCAAGTACAGTTAGTATCATTACCACAATTTAACAGTTACTCGTTTTGAATTCAAAGAAAATACGCATATCGCCAAAACGCGATAAAATATTTCACATAAAATCAAAGAGACACGCAATAACAGTCAAATAGAATATTTCGAGTACTTATATTTTTGTACTTAAAAAAATTACAAGGCATTCGAGAGTGAGTTTAGGTTCAAGATTAGGGTAATTAACCGTTTTGTGCATTGCAATCTTGATGTACTTAATCTTTAAGCGATATTAGACTGTTGTTTAAGCAACAGTGCTACGCTTAATAAACGTGAGGTAATTTGTTCCTCAGCCTAGCTCGGAGCGGTGTGAGTCGTATGGAAAACTGTCGTATATAAAAATGCTACGACCACGATTTGTTCTGTGAGCACATCGTAACTTATCACAATGAAGGCGTAGTATAGAACGCGTCAATCTTTATGGCGCATCTGAATATAGGCACGAGTCGCATTTCAGTACATGTTTTGGGTGTAAGCGGGGTGTTGAAGAGCGGGGAGCGGACCATGTCTTATAGGGTGCTTTTAGGAAAAAATCTACCAATAGGATCGTGCCATTATCACGTCATATCACGTGACGATTAAATGGCGTGATCCTATTGGCGGATTATTTTCTCGCTCACCGCCTCGCTACCTCGCACAGCTCTGATAGAAAGGCACCCTAAAGGAGGACATGCCCCGCTCCCTGCTCTTCAACACTTACACCCAAAAACATGTACTGAAGTGGGACTCGTGCCTATATTCAGATGCACCATAAAGATTGACGCGCACTCTTCTAAGTAAACGTAGTAATTATTTGCTCAGTGGTAATAGCATAGCAAGTATGGAATCGCGCGTTGTTCATAGTGAACTAAGCGCGGTGCAGTAACCTCTGCTGACATACAGCCGCGGTCGTTTATCGCGCATTCAAGACCTCTGTGTATTACTTAGCAAATTGTACAATTACAATTGTTTACAAACGCTCGCTGTTTTGTTCGTTATAAAAAGGGGGAACTATAAATCAAGCTAACTTACATGTCGGAGCGAAACCGACACGGATGAGTGTCGCTGCGCCTGTTTGCCGCCCTAGCCTTCGTTAGGTTATTTTTTTATAACAACCCAGAAAAAACTGTTTGCATATTGCCTGGGGGTGAGAAAATACCGAGGTATTTTCTAATTTGCCTTCGGTATTTCACGAAACAGAGAGCGTGTGTAAACATTTGTCTTCAGCTTGCACTAAATGCAAGCGTGGGGCACCTTCGCGAAGGTTGGTCGAGACGTTCATTAAAGCTCTCATACCCGCTCACTCTTTAATAATCCACAGTCCTATATAGCTTGATTGGAATGACAGCTGTCAACCCCCTGTAATCTAGTATATGAGTGAGCGGGAGACAGTTTCATTTGTCCCGCTCACTCATAGTTACACACTAGATTACAGATTTTGACAGCTGTCATTCTAATCAAACTATATTTAAAGGACTGTAGTATGACGCTCTCATTCTAGTATTGCGATATACCGGCTGTTATTTCGCAGATCGCGTCTCTGTGGGAGAAGTTTTAAGCTACACGGACGATTGGCGGCGGCGCGACGACGCTATGGTACAGTCGACCACAGGTCACTTCAGCTAGGGTCGTACTATGACACGGGGCGCCGGCGTACGAAAGCGTCCGCAGCAGACGAAGCGTACGAGTTAGGCACGTCCGAACCCTCTTGCTTGTAACCGTTCTTGCCGCTCAAGTTGTTTTCATCCATGACAGTCTGAAAGACAAAAACATGATTAGATTTATATTCGTAACAATATACAATGATAAAGTTATCGACCGTCTAGCTGGGCGGACACAGCATGCGGCCAATATGTGAATTACCAGTAGTCGGTCGCATTCGGCGAACGATCAAAGTGTCACTGACTGACGTTGGACGACTTCGGTCAACGACCAAGTGTAAACAAAGGCGATCGGTGACCGTAGGTCGTCCACCGCAGGGCGGTCGCCGAAGCGGTCAACGCCTATATGTAACTGCGCTTTTACGGATTACAGAAGATGTACAAGCCTACCGCTTAACTGAATCGGTTTTAGAACCGTCTTAAGCGGTAGCATAGCCCAATCCTTGACGTCAGTGAACCCTGTAGTAACATGGGCCAACGATATAAAGCTAAATGCGATAATTATGTACATAACCGGAAATAGCGGTATAAAACCACAGAAAACCCATGTTTATCGACAGACCACGTTAGGATAGTTTGCTTATAGGATGTTTTTATGACAGCAAAGAAAAATACAGGATTTTAATAATAGGTCCAGTCTTACATTTTGTTTATGACTTATGACAATAACGGGTTTAAGGAAACCTGTAACATTATGGCACTATTTCGTTTTATAGTTAATATTTGTGGTAATTTCCTGTTCAACCACGTCGTAGACAATACCATAGTGCTATATTTTTACCGACTACGGCGAAGTCAAAGTGAGGGTAATGTTTCATGTACGAGTATGTTTGTACATTTGTCTTCATTAGTTTAAGTTCTTTTTATGCATTAATGCAAAACTCGTGTTTAACTTTGATCTCACGTAATGGTGAGATGTATTTATCACTTAAATTATATTTAACGAGAAATCTAGACTATGATTTTTCAACAAGTATAATCTCTCAATATTATATCATCGACAAGTAAATAAAGACAGGTGTGAATTAACACTAAAGACATACCTACAACATGAAAAGGCAGTCATGATTTTAGCACGTACTTAAATGTTTCTTAGATTAACGCACATAATGTGTTTTAGAGTTCCGCCAAAAATTGGCTTATACTACTATAATAAAAAATAAGGTGAAATTTTATTTATTAAAGTGTTCCGTACCAATGAGTTTTTCGATTTTTTCGAAAGACTTACGTACATTTACCGAATGCTCTGACGGTGAAGGAAAACATCGTGAGGAAACCAGCACCCTGAGATAACCAGTGTGTGAAATGGAGAAGGCAATGGCAAACCACCCCATTAAATCTGCTACGAGAGTCGTTCTATGTGATTAGTTCCTTAGAATGATCACGACCCTCAGCAATGAGGAACACGACTTAGAAGAAGAAATCGATTTATAAAAGTTAAAAAAATGTGCATATTGCCTATTACATACCATGCAGAGTCCATCGCTGGCTTTGGTCGAGCCGGGCTTGGTGTAGCGCGCTTTGTAGAAGTCACTGAAGAGGAACAGGAACAAGAAGCCGTGCATCGCGATCCAGTAGACAAACACGCGCGGATACTGGCACGAAGGCCGGAACAGAACTTGCAACTGATGGCTGAAGATCAGCACAAACTGCACCTGGATACGTTATTACATATAAACATAAACTCACGTCTACAACACGAAATATATAGATGTTTTGTGTCCATAATCCCCGAGCGTGAAAAGTGGAAACTACCTATCGGTGGTTCCTCTGTCTACCCGACAGAGGAACCACCGATAGGTAGTTTCCACTTTTCGCCGTAAGATTTGGTAGACAAACGTGATAGGTGGCCGAGCCTATCGCCGTCTACTAGGTGCACAATAGTATCCACCAAGTCCCTTAGTCGCCTCGTACGACACCCACGGGAAGAGTTGGTGCTATTTTTCATGGCCGGCACGACACGGCAAATATGTTTACGTTTGAGAATATTGAAGAAGAGCGTCGCTGGCGTAGTCAGGCTACCTGGAGGCCAATTCTCAAAAACGGGATATATCGAAACTCGATAAATATCCCGAATATCACGTAAAATATCGACTGCTAAGGACCACTCTTTGCATGTCGATCGCTAGGACTCGATAAATATCGAAGATGATAATGCGACAAAACCAAAAAGTCCCGGTCTTCGATATCCGCCTTTTCCCCTCGATATTATCTACTGTGCAGTGATGTCACTCCTCTATATTGCCATATCTTTCTACCGTCTAATTTCTGATAGGATGTCTGTAGCTATTTTATATTTCAACGAATTTCAATTCTGTTTTCACATTTGATCATCAATTTATGTCTATAATTTATTTTTTATTTGATTCTTGGAAACTACCCTATTATGTTTTGCACTTAGCGGCCTTATCCCGTATTTGAGCAGGCTAGGACACCGGATTCCCATACGGCAGATCTGGGTTAGATTCCATGCAAGGTACAAGCCAATGAGTTTTCGGTTATTTTGAAGACCTAGATACGTACTTTTACTCACTGTCGAAGTATTTGAAAAGCCATGAATCTCATTGGACTACAAATGAAGTCTTATAAAGATATAATAATAAGTTTTTAAGTATAATAAGTTTTATGGTATCTCAAAAATGAGACTGATAAGTTTGTCTACAATTAATTACAATCGAAGTGCGAATTTATACTATTTTACATAAACAACATAATCGCATTGTATTAATAATTATCAAAGCGCTAATTTATTTATTAAATGCCTAAAATATTTGACCACACATAAATTAGTTAGGTCCAGTCTTACAATATTGGCATCAAACAAGACACAATTTGCAATATCTACTAAGAATTTAACATACCTCTAGGTAATTAGTAATCAGTAATCTATTACTGAGTACAGTTTCATATTTACATTTTATTTTAGGTACTCGTATCGAAATTATTTTAAGCACCTTTTCTTTTTGTGAAAGATCTACGTACAGTCCGTGAGCACTTAGAAAAACATTCGTGTCTTAGAGGAGGCTTCGGTTATTGACGGAGACACGCGAATGTAAGACAGAGACTGAGATCGATTTTAACCGATACCCGAATGTTTAACTAAAACCTCACGTACTGTATGGGTGTTTCATTTGCATCGTGTACTTATTATCCGAGACAGACATTGCAGATCAAGTTAGAAAATGATTTCTCTAGTTCTTAAAAAAACGCCATTAAACAGTTTCACACTTACCATCTGGAAGGCGGTAAGGTACTTCTTCCACCAGATATACTTCTGGTACCTGGGGCCCATCGCCGAGACCATGTAGTAGAAATACATCACTATGTGGACGAAGGTATTCAGCAGCGCGAAGAATGTGCTGTGGCCACCTGTGAAAAAAAGTTTTAAAAAAAATGAATGAAACGTGCCTTCTGATGGTAAGTGGTCACCATCGCCAATAGAAGGTTTTCGGTGTGCTGCTAACGTTAAGGACTTAAGGAGGTGGATACTTTCAAACCGAAAAACAGCAATGAAATGAAAGTATTGACAGTTTGCAGTAGAAAAGAGGTAAAAGGACTCAGTCTGACTCTGCACAAAATCATACTTGTATTCAGAGTATCTATTTCTCAGTACAAAAATGTATGCACATTATGTCGGAGCTTTACAAAATTTAGTACATACATACATACATAAACTCACGTCTACGACACAAAATATATAGATATTCTGTATCCATGATCCCCGACGGGGTAGACAGAGGAACTACCGACAGGTAGTTCCCACTTCTCGCCGTAAGATTTGGTGGACAAACGTGATAGGTCTACTAGGTGGCAAATAGGATCCGCCAAGTCCATTAGTCGCCTCGGGAACGGGAAGAGTTGGGGTGGTGCTATTCTTTATGTCCGGCACGACACATTTAATCCATTTTCTACTCTAGGAATAAGGAAGTTTATACGTTCCATTAAGTAAATAAAGTGTGAACGAAACGTGCTTAGCTATACCTATTCAGAATTTTCCGCGTAGATTGTATCTCTTCTATGGAATAAATTACGCAAAATCAACAAACATAATGTTCACCATAATCAGCGTATGATATTACCACCTTCGTACGTATGTTTAGAATATAATTTAACAAGAGTACAGAAGTCCACCACGGTTATTTGTGCGATTGATTAGATCATATTAGATCAAATTATTAGCTTCTAGGAAGTCGCAAAAAATCATGTTTTCCCGCTATTTCTTAAAAGCACTTATTACGTATGTCACCTCGTTAATAAATATGAAAACAATGATACGTAAATTGTTTTTTTTACTGTCTTGGTGAGGTCATTCATTGTTGGGGGCAATGATACATTATTTATTTATTATACATATTTACACCTATAAGATAAAAGTACAACGGTACAAATTACTTTAACGACATAACTTTTTGCAATGTACTGTAAAAATCATAACGGCAAAAATTACTGTCAAGATATTTTCAATACTTTGTTCAGGAAATTTCGCGGAAAAGTTAATCGACTACCACTCATTATGTTTACCGATTTTTACGGGAATTTAAAATGATTTGTAAATTCGGAATGAATACCTACGTATGGGCATTCAAAATAGATAACAGCATTAAAAATATCACCTAAAACTGTTGTATTTGGAAGTCGAAAATAAACTATTTTACATAATGAATTTATAGTTATTTTCGTTTGCGTCATAGACATTTTATGCGGCCACCACAACAAATTGGTCTGGGAAAATTACAATCTTATTTTTATTTTATTTATAAGGAGAGCAGACGAGCAAACCTGCCACGTGACGGTAAGTGGTCACTGTTGATCATAGACATCTCACGTCACGTATTATTATTAGAAGGTTTTCGATGAGTAGCTAACCTTGAGGACTTGGATGGAGTGCCTCATGTGCCGGTAATTATGTCGCTTTCTTACCCTTCAAAACCGAAACACAGAAATGCTTGCATTCCTGCTTTGCGGTAGAAATAACTTTAAAACAGTTCTTGATTATTTTACTTTTTGCTAATTCTCATTTTTTGTACAAAAATAACAGATTTATTTCTATTTAACAGGATTTAATAATTTAGTCCAGCTTCACACAACGTAAATTGTCCTTAGAAACTAGCTTGACCCAACATACAGCCATGACTTTGAACTTGCACAATAATGACTTTGCCGCGTTTGTTATACCGCTGCATTCGTGATAATGATTATTTTACGTGTCAGGTAAACGCGTCATCATATTGCGTCTGGAAATCTTGCAACTTGTGGTTTCGACGTGGTTTGTGGTTAGGTGATTGAATGGAAATTTCTATTATTAATATGCGGGAATGCAATATATGCCATTTCTACTAACAAGCTGTGACCTATAAAGTCAATTCAATTATTTGCGTATTATTTTGTAACTACTTTGAAGGTGGTAGACCCTGTGATCAGGGTCGCCTGGGGAATTACCACTAGACTATCTATAGGCTATAAATAACTCTAAATTACAAAAAGAAATCCCCAACTTACCATTGTGGAGATACCCTTTACTTTTCCTGGTCATCATAATTTATTAACCATGGTTCTAAACATTTGAGCTAAAACTCAAACCATCTAGCTATTACGGTTCCAGAAATCCCATCTGACATCAAAGATACTCCAAGATATTGGAAACCACTGGTCATCAAATCATTTTGTCAAGAATTAAAAAAACCGGATACTCGGATCATCCGTTGTTAAGTTATGATGCTAGAGACAACTGACAAACGCGTCAAACTTATAAAACGCCCTTCCTTGATCGGTCGGGGGTTAAAAAATAATGCGGTGCTCTTACCAGGCGCGAACTTAAGGCCGAACCAGACAGACATGGGCATAATGCCATGGTGGATGACATGCAGCGTAGACACATGCTCGTTCTTCTTTCTCAGCACAAAGAAGAGAGTGTCCGCGAACTCCGTGAACTTGCTGAAGTAGTACCACCAGCATGTGTTGGCCATCTGTGTGCAAAGGATAGCGTATAGACACAGAATATTCACAGAAGGTCCGCTTAATACAAACGCGCGAAATCGGCTCACGCACACACGGGCTCTGCGTACAGGCGATCTCAAAGGAAGTCAAAGGAACTCGGGCGAAAAATACACGCGCTGTGTCGAGTGGTAGGTATAATTTTTTGTACTTTTAATAAACGATATACATTGCCAGAAACATTTTTACAAGGCTTTTAAACTGAATATAAGTAGATGGGAAACTCAGTATTAGCGTTTTAGCTAAGCCAGATTTTTAGCTCCCCCCCAATTTTGGACTTCCCTAGAAAACCCCCAATCATGTTCATAATGGTTTCCTCAAAGGATTCCATCAACTATCAAAGGACTCCCCCAAAAGTCGTTTACTTTGAATAACCGTAAAGCGCGCGGCGTGCGATTGTGAGTGCCTCGCGCTAAGGCGCAAGTACGGTGTTTCCCTTCTAGTACTTATTTATCTATTTTCTGTCATTTAACCGTGGCACTCGATTTCAACCTGTCATGATGTCTTGCAATTTCTGCAACCGCATTGTTTGGCTGGTTACAGTTCCCTTGCTTGTGGAGTATGGGCCATGATCTCCCTCCATTATTTTGATATTAAATCAAGTTGATTTCGGAATATATATATAAAATTACAGGCTCCCATTTAACACAGAGTGTGCTGTAATCTCTGCTCGCATGATAGTAGGTAATTTAAATTATGTTTTAAACACGCAATTCCTAATGGTTTCTTTATTGAGATGTCTTGTAACACCTATTCTTTAAGCACCTTTGTCAAATTTTCAAAAGTACATGCGGACAGATTGACACTTAGAGAGATTGATACTTGTCTTTCTCTATATATTTTTCACTAATTATTTATTTCATGTCGATTCCATACTTACCCTCATTGCCATTGGATGACGAGAATAGTCGACGACTTGACATCTGAAGTCATAGCTGCCCCACCAACCGCTCATCAGGTACTGCGAAACAAATATTGTGTAAGTAAATATAGAACTCGAAATAAAGAAATCTAATTATTAAACACATATTAAATTAAATATGAGTTACAAGGATGCTCGTTATTTGCAATTTTAGTGTGTTTGCGACAATCGTGGCGTGGTTCTGTTTACACTCAACGCAGCAATGGCATTGCTCGTACATTTTAATTTGCAGAGTTCACAACAAATATAATATATTTACACCTATGCCATATTTAGTACTTTAGACACAGAAGTGACAATTGAACGAAACGGTACAAGTATGTTTATAAGAAGGTGACTGAAACTACGTTCTGATTCCGTTTATTCACATTTAAAAACTAAAATTATATTTACGGTTCAATAAACTAAGCTGTTCTTTTGGTTAGGTAGGCTAAATGTGATAAAAACACTAAGTTCACATAAACAATATTGAAATAATTATCGAACTTGTCAGTTGATTACGTGGAAAGGAATCACGTCTCTACCATATTATAATTTTTTGCTGAGTTGTATTTTCCGTATTATTAAAAGCATATACGTCATTTGCTAACTCGACTAATGGGATCTAGTATAGTACTTTTTTTTCTTCATTAATCTAATGCTATGACGCAGTAGTTTCCTGTTTGAAAAAGCATGCAGAGTCTATCTTGTCATACAGGGCATGTGTAATTTAATATCCACTATACAGCATTAATGTAGACAATACAAAGTAACATAAAATAAGTTTAAACCTGTTCGTGCATCGTTATGTATATATTTTAATTTCTCTATCGTCAATATGACAGAGTATGGAAGATCTTCTATAATTAATTTTCCTCGACTCTGAGTACCCCTGATTCGAAACAAGAATGTAGGTTTATTTAAGCACAGTAATTATACTGAGGTTAAATATACAGTCTGAAGTTTGTTTTTATATGAATAAATATTATTTTGGTACATCTTATAACGTAATCATAATTATGCTACGCTTTGCACTGTCCTGCTGCTTTGAATAATTAAATATGTGCATGCCAATATTTGGAGGTCTTTTAAAACAATTACATAATTTTCAGTGAGGTTTCATATCACTGGCAGCGCGCCTGCAGCATGCAGATGCAGTCCGTCAGGACACATCCGCGAGAGCGTAGTTCAGATCTATGGATCTTTCGTTACCTGCGCAATAAATATATTGCGCAGGTAAAACAACATCATTTTAGCGTAGTTGGAGTGGTTAATAAAGAATAATGATAATGTGTGAACGTTGTTTGGCGTGTTGTTCTTTTTTTTTAAAAACTACAACACGCGCATTGACACTTAGTTTGTCTTGGTGCGGCACTCGCTTGCAAAGTCGTACAAACTCACCCAATCTATGCCCCACAGGTCTACAATCGCCTTCTAGAGAGCATCACTTCTGCACCAAGTCGGAGTCCCTTTAAGTTTACACTAGCTGGCTTTCCGAGCCTTTTATAATGTTAACGAATATATGCATATGTGACATTTCATGTACAGTCGACCACCAAAACGTCAAAATTTTAGATTGAAATGTATCATATTGTGTAAGTATAAGGTTGATATTTAATCGAAGGTTTTCACAGATGGTATACTGTACAATCTATGCCTGTGCAATTTCTATTGAATTTTTAATAGATTTTTTTTTTACTATTACTTCGTTTTTTTCTGAGATATTGATAATTTATTATTAAAATGATTAAGGTTTATATTTGAACAGGAATACATTAATGAATTATGTACAATGTGATAGATGATTGATCGAAAATTACGTAATAAATTAGTATTAAGTATTTCAGCGTTTTCAAAGTTTATCATTTTAAGAGTCATTGAAAAAACAGAGATATAAACTTCAGACGCCAGGTGGGCCTTGTGACTCATATGGCCTGAGCCCGGGCCGTAATCTACCGTTATCGTTGATAACTTGTAATATTCTGTAATACTTGCTTATCAAGTTATCTGATAATGGTATATATTATTGATGATTCACTGATAGGCTGCTATGCGGTATGATATTTCTTAATATTTTATCTTAATAACAGAATTTAGGCGGAACGTCGTTTGAGAGCGGAAAAGATATCGTAAAAAAATATTCGGAATTAAACTATGACTTATTTTAAAATTATGTTCATGCTATTATAGTTGTATTTTGCTGTTTTATATAGTTTTTATTGTCTATTTCCGCCTACCTGTGCGCCTACATAACTAGGTAAGCGAAATATAACCACTTCCTTCCTTCGACATTATCCTTATGTCCATTAGTAGTATTGACCATAATCCGTTCCGAGCGACCGTGAGTTGCAAGAAACATCCTGAATGTTAAGGCTTCCTTAAGTATCGTGTCATCTATTTAAAGCCATGGCGTAGAAAGGGTTAGCAAATATTTTAATGAAAACTGGCTTCCATTTCTATGGCCGCCAAAACTAAAGCTAAACCTAAATGAAACTCACTTGCACGCTTACTCGTATACTAAATTAAGTACGATTGAGCGGAACGTTTCGTTTAGCAATCATCGCTAAATTTGGCGGCCACAATCGAAGCCAATGTTAAGTTAAAAAAAGTACAGTAATGTAAAGGTATTTAAGGACGTTTCATGCAGCTGACGGTTAAGACTCTAATTAAGCGAACAGTGTTAGGTATAAAGGTGTTACTCATCCCGTGGGTGTCATATTAGGTGACTAAGGACCTTAGTGGATACTATTGTACACCTAGTAGACGGCGGTAGGTGCGCCACTTATCACGTTTGCCCACTAAATCTTACGGCGACCCACTTTTCGCCGTAAGATTTGGTGGGCAAACGTGATAAGTGCTAAGCTACCTGTGCTTGGAGGTGGTTCCTCTGTCTACCCCCTCGGGGATAGGCTACTTGCCATCATAAACACTACATTATGAGAGTATGTAAATATGATAGTTCAAGTAATGGTAATCAGAAATATATTGATTTCCGATCATCACATCACATCACATCAAATCACGATTATAATTTAATAAATCGCCCTTTTTTAATCTGTATATCACGTGACCTGAAACGCAGTGAAACAATATCCGCCAAGACGCTGTCAAGTGTGACGTCATTATCGAGTAAACAACACAACGAATGTAGGGCGATCAGTTCTGTTTTGTTTGTTTATTTAATCGATAGTGGCGTCACAGCAAAACTATCATGGCGACCAGCGTTTTCGCGGGAATTTAAAATGATTAAAATTTAAATGCTGTTTAAGACTATTTAGCGACTATATTTTGAGGAAATAAAAAAACCCAGTAAAGAATGGGTATGATTTAAACATTATAACATACTTTTCAAAATAGTGAAAAATACCCTATTATGGACGTGATAGTTATGTTAAGTTAGGTATAAATATACAAACCTCATAGAATATCCACGCGCTGAATATGGTCTGTGCGAGGTTGTAGACGATCAGCACGTTCCTCAACTCGAAGGGCTTGCGGTTGGCCATGAATCGGGGTCCGATCTCCCGCGCACAAATCCCGTAGCACACGCACGCCGCCATGGTTGGCCAAGGGGACGCCATCATCGGCCAGTCTTTCACGCGGGGATCTGCAAAGTGCACAAGATTTGATGCCGTTGCTGGTTCATTAAGGCGCCGTACGAATCATGAGCGAGATAATGGTATTGAAGTTGTAGATGCGCGTGAGCGGGACGGACGGTGTCGGAATTTCGTGAGCGCGACCTTTTTTTTGATAATTCGGCGATTATTTTATGAACGGTGTTCATTATTCAAAATATAATTACCGAACGTTTGAAATAGCCGAATTCTTGAATTCGGCTATTTCCCTGCGACATATCTAGCCGAATACTGTTGCTCTGAGGGTCCGGAGCACCTTTAGTGGCAGGTGGACTGTATGAAGAGAGGTTCTCCGGGGTTCTTTCCTCCATACGACCTATTATTTAAAAAGGTTTGGAACGGTTCTTATGTACACGCAATATTTACGCTCCTCCTACCCCTCCAATCAATCTCGTACTCATTATTACATGATAAACAGCTTTAATCCAGCATTCGTCACTACTGACGACCAATAAACCCCAAATACCTAGAGTATTCGGCTTTTTCACTGAATTCGGCTATTTCACTGCGACATATACACAGATTATTATTTTGGTTCCCATTCCAAAACCTAAAATCAAATAAGAACCAAATGAAATTAGTTCTTTTTCGTAAAAACATGCAAAAACACCAATGTTTTGAATTTTATTTCTATCGAGCGAAATTTATCGAATCGTGTAACGAGTTACCGACGTACGTGCATATATCCCTCAAATATACTTTTTTTTGACAATCTCAATTGACTAAGTTTAGGAATTAAAACATAATTACCTGGTACATAAAATCATCATTTTGCTACGTATACTGCCTTAAGTCACCATGTGACAAATACTATAAGGATCTCAAAACAATAGCTAATTAGGATTGTTACTGCCATCTACGACGTGACATATACGTTAATTAAACCGTGAATCCATTGTACAAGTGTCTTCAATGTGAAGTGTATGCTGCAAGTTACATGCATGTAGTTTTGGATTAGTACAACATTATTCTTGCATATAATAAATTATATGGAGCTCTGACAAACATGGATCAAATGCTCGTAGGCGAGTATGACGTCATACAAGTAATTGTACAATGGAACCGGGGCATGTTACTGATATCTGTGACGTCAGGACGTAACGAATAGTCATCACGTCAACGTCCACCAAAGCCAAGAGGAACGGACCAATAAAACGACTTCTACATCTTGTAGTGGTCTTTCTGTCTATTTCGTCAACTTTTGTTGGTAGATTTTTTTAAATATCTTTATTCTCCGCTTCGCTATTGTGGACAGAACTCTTGTTTTAAGTTAAATAAATAAATAAAATGTTTATTGAAAAATTTAGTACACAACGGTTGTACAGCAATACAATACAATACAATACGCCTGTTTCGTCACATTTGATAAAAACGAGAAATATGCTGACATTTTGACGTCACCTTTAATATAATAAGGTGCGGGAGTGGTTTGGAGGCGAATACCATTTCACGCAATGAATTCATTGTCGTTTTCATGTTGGTCACGGTCGTTATTTTATATTCCCCTAGGGCCCTCTTTTACCCGGTAACAATTATTATAGTTAACTTTATAGAGTCCATCAAATGAGTTATGGCACCCCGTTTTTTGTAAAGGAAAATAAAAATGTACAATAAGCATTAGTGTACCTTATCGTCGATTTTTATTTTAGTAGTACGCTGTACTGGACATTGACAGGTGACATTTCTTTTTTCTATGTTTTTTGTTGCCATTTGTAGATTTTACCACACAGGCGGCGAGATCGATTTGATAGACTCTAATACCAAGCTGTAAATTTCGTTAAACGATGCACATTTTATGTGAAGGGAACTCAAAATTTGATAATTCATAAATTAATTTTCTCTTACAAAAAAGTTCACTTATTAATGTTATATTTAAATTCCCAGAGAGTATATTATAAAATTAGTTTTAACTTTAGCAGATTTAACTACCTTCAAGTACAACAGCTTTAAGCTACTTTAGTTAATCTTTCTGCCCATCGAAGAACATCAGCAGCAGGGGAAATCCTTAAAATGTGAACACAAATGTTAATAAACATTTTATGAATTGAGCTATGACTTGTTGGCAATATTTACATCTACTATTTGATGAAGTAAATTACACTACTCACATAAACGGCAAACATTGGAAATTACTGTTTTCCTTATGCACTTGTCCACTGTAATGAACATATAATTTATTTGTAGTCATTTTAAAAGTATTAGTACCTAATAAATACTAGTTATTAAGTTAGAATTACAATAAAAACATCCTGGTGTAAGAACGTCATCGTTATCTACTAGGCACGATGATTGGCACTCTATCGAGTTTGCTCAGACAATTATGCTTGAGGACTGAGGATGGTAAATACGAATGAGATGTATGCACGGTTTGTCCTGCGCGTGCGTCACTGTGGAGGTTGCGGGGCCGGTATGTATGTGGTGTGCAATTGACATAACTGAGCGCGCAGCGTATTGCGCCCGCGTTGCGTTGCGGCAGATTTGAGCAGCGGCGGTCGACAGCGCTGTGGAACGTTCCACGGCTTATGTAATGCGTTGAGCAAACTATTGCAAGCACCGGCACCGACAGCACCATCACTGCCGCCCCGTCACCCGCTCGCAGGGTAGAACATTCAAACGTGTGTTGCTATTTTGAAATTGAACAAATCTCTGTACTGTGACTACTATTTGACTCAGTTCGTAGAGCTTCTGCTATGCAAAAGTTTACGTTTTTTTTTCAAGCTCCCGCTGCGAGAAAACATTAGAGTAATAATCATATTTACTCTATTATTAATTATGTAGGTACTGTATTTGTCCCGGATTTGGATTAAATATTGTTTCCGCAACCAAAACACTCCCTTAGTCATCACTTTGGGTCCTAAGCATGGTAATATGTACTATTATCAATCCAGCAACTACTTTACTAGCGAAAGGAATTTAGAAAAGAACCTTTTGCAACGATTCTTTATGGATTAATAAAGTATGAGACAAACCAGAATGCTAATAAGATTGATACGAACACGAGAGCAAGTAGCGCTATTGATTGCAGGAATTATATGTATAGTTATTAGTATTACAATAATTTCAATCTTCCTGTTTCTGCAGAACTATGCAGATCATAGGAGGGTTGCAATATATTCATGTTTTTCCAGGATATTTGAACTACTTTGTTCTTTAATAATTTTAGTTACTCACATATTGCATTGTACACCATTACCGCTGTTCAATCAATTATATCTTGGCAACCAAACTCTTGCTACATTATAACGAACTGAGAAAAATATTGCATTACAAAACAATTTGTGTTGTTTTGTTTATAGACGCATTACAAAACACTAACATAATATGTTGATTTGTTCATACTCACACTATTTCTGTAGGTCTTTAAGATTGAAACTAAGATTAAATTTTGTATAAAAATATGATATAATGGCGCTTAACTAGATTATTTTTCAGACTATTTTTCCTTCCGTTGAAATAATCTTGATACCAAGGTAGTTGAAAAAGAAATTAGCACATTTGTTACAAAATTAAGTTAACTATTTCAAAATTAAACTAAAAACTGATTAGTTTCCCGAAAATTATTAATAATTAGTTGCGCCCCCGCGGCGGCTTGGCTCGCTTTGTTTTTTTTGGACTCAGAAACCTTCCCAGGCGTGCCCACAACAACTTACCAAAGGACGAATGGTCTAGGAACGCATAGAGCACAAACAAAGAAACATTCATTTTAATATACATAGATAAGTTTTATTACTTACCCACCTGTTACATTTCTAATTAAGTATTAATAGTAAAATGAAATTTACCTCCTCTGTTGTCCATGAGGTCTCTGTACCAGCTCTCTAAGCTCGCCATCTTTGGAATATTTTATAGCCGACTAATTACACCTGAAACAAACAGAGCACTTTGTTAGCAACAGTGTCACCTACTTATGTGTTGGCATAAGTGTCATGAAGTATTCAGAATCGGGTCAGTAGTCTAGAAGCCGTGGTGGGCAGATGGGAACACTTCTGACTGGATAGCTATTTTGAGAGTTTACGGGCTACTGTTTCAACTAATTCAACATATACTTGGACTTTGGTCAATGAGCTTTTTATAATTTGCCAAGAAGTTTATTTATATACGAGTAATAGTAAGCAATTACCCTCAATCTCAAGAAATTGAAACCGTTTATCTATCTATAATTGATTCCATTACATAGGAACAATAGGTTGAAATACAATGTGTGTAAGTACGTATAATTGATGGTAATAGTCCATAATTAAATAGGTAACATCGTCCTGATATGACAGTAACCTGTTACGTCAAATTATTCACTATATGGGTCGGGCGCGTGTAAATGTTGCATGAGTTTATTATCTGTCATTAACATGCAACCTTGTGGACGGGCACATAATTAATGATACTCGTATTAACTCGGGCAATGACCGAATTAGAAATTTGCAAACGAAACATTGTTTTATGCTATGCATAAAACAATGTTTCGTTTGCAAATTTCTAGATCGGTCATTGCCCATATAAGAGCTGTCAAACTTTTTTTTTCTTTTTCTTTTCGAACTGACGAGTGCTGCTGGTCCTAATGACCTTTACAGCTTCACCGGGGTTTTTGGGGCGAGCGCTAAGTGCGCTCCAGCCTGGAGGAGGACTTAGAAACTACTATAAGAAGCGACTGCCTAAGGGCACCCAGGTACCTGGGTGCCCTTAGGCACGGACCTCGGCTTAGGACGTCGCTGGGGAGGGAAGGATTGGGGAGAAGCGGCCTGGAATACGCCGATAGCGCGTGTAAGCGCCAGAAGCGGGTGGCCGCCCGCGCCGGCGCGGGCGGTATGTAGGTGCGGTGTGTGAACTACTATCGGGTGGGGAAGAGCTGTCAAGATGGTGCCACTGGTACTTAATAATCTGCGTTCTGGGAGGTCATTATGAAAAAATTAGTTCACATAAACTTCCGCAATATGGCGCACTCTATTGTATACGGGCTTTAACATGACATACATGGTTTAAAAATACATATATATGTAGTGCAAACATACAAAATTGCGGACGCGGAATAGGGAAATAGTCGCACCGTTGTTGATCTTAGTGTTTGTATGTGATGAATATTACTGTACGTTTGTATCACGAACAGCACCGTAGTACGTAATCCTATAGACGAGTGGACACAATCATAGCGGAAGCATGACTACGTTAACACATTGCGTTAGCACCGTCCTTAAAAAACTGGCCGCTTACAGATTTCGCATATGGAATGAGTGATTAAGAGACTGCCGACGGTTTCGCCACTACTATGCCGGCC